>AP026541.1:0-1250000 GCA_026075535.2 Tricholoma matsutake | reverse complement strand
CCAGCAGTGCACTGGGATCAGATCTACCCAACCTTGCAGCTCCCAGCTTGGCTTAAAGAAGATGAGAAGTGTGGGCAGAGGTGGAGAACAACAAGCATGCAGGCAGCTCAAAGTGGGGAAAGCAGACAGAACACCCAGAAGTCAATGAAATGCTTGAGTTGGGGGTTGCAAAGGGCTGACAAAGTTCCTGTGAATGGAGAGATCCTGGCAGACACAATGGGCAAACCCTGAGGCAGTTGGATTTCAACTGCCCTTGAGGCAGTTAATCCGTAGTTGACTCGGCAGTTGACAGTTATTATGTAATGTCATGTGACTCCTCTGTATACAAGTTATGCACGTCTATGCTAACAACTGCAGGGCCTTCAGGGGGTCTATTATGTTGTGTATCAGGACCATTCTACCTTCTTTTTATGTGTATTGAATAAAGAGAAGGCCTAGGTATGCATGTAAGTGACAACCTCTCCCCCCTCCCCATGTAGGTGATTGACAGAGAGACCCTTGTTCCCAGGTCTCCCAACATCAATCCCAGCATCTACATAGATCCCTATACCTTTCAACATACCCCTTTTTGGCTGTAGAAGGTGCACAAGCCCAGTAGAGGGTACCTTATCTCACACTACCCCTCACTTCTCCCTACTTCCCATCCTCCCTATTCCTGTAGAGCCATCCAGGGTCATGTACATAGCTATATATATGATTGTTAAGTCCTATGCATGCTGTAGAGACCTCTCATGGAGAGCCCTCCCTCCCCTCTGATACAAGGAGAATGTTGATTTACAAGCTTAATATAGGTGAAAAAGCAAAACTATATGTTTATAATCACTATATATACATCACAAGTGTTAGCTACCAAAAAAAGCAGAAGGAATGGGTGGAAAATGAGTAGAATAAGGTGCTTATCATCAAGGATGATGAGTGCAATGTTAGCTGAAGCTGTGGCACACATTGATCAACTGTGGGAGATGGTGATCAGACAGTGATCAGGGTGGGAACAGTGGCAGGAACATCATTCCTGGAGGTATATGCTTATGTGAGCATAGTGTGTATGCTTATCTTGGAAGTCTAAATGGTGTTTGGGGAGGGAAATAATGCAAGTGTGGTGAGGCAGTCATGGGATGCCTTGTTGTTATATCCAAGCACCTCCATGATGCTAATTATACCTGGTACTTATTTATTCATCATTACTTTATATCTTCCCCTTCCATTTACTTATTACTTACTCCTATTCTTGTTACTATGTAACACCCATAGTTGTATCTCAACACCTCAGTGTTTAACCCCACTGAGGTGTAAGTCCCATTACTTTACTTTACTATTTTCTTTACTTACTTCATAGTAGTACTGCATTATTCTCTTCTAGGTACTACTCAATACATAGTGTTTAACCCCCACTGAGGTTACTGTCAAGGGGGCACCAAGATTCGAAAAACAACATGGGGTCGATTTTTTTTCTTTAAGGTCTGGCCAACCCCCCCCCCTCCTTTGTGCTGCCTAAAACAGCTATGTCAGGCCCAAAATGGTGATTATAAGAAAAACATAGGCTATATTCTATATCTGTCCAGGCAAGCATGCCTACATTGCACAGCCAGGACATCTCTAGCCTTCTTTAGACCGACATCGAACAGTGTTCTGGTCTTTTTTTGTTGGTTTTTCTTGGCTTGTGCTTTATGACATGGCCCCTTTCCTTCATGTTGTGCAAGGCCAGCAGGTCCAGCAGTTCCAACATGAACATCTCCACCACATGATGGCCAAACTACCGTCATAGAATCATCAAACTTGAGTTTCTCCTTTGCATTCATCTGCCTTGGTGAATGAACTCATTTTAGTTAATTCAATCAAAGACTCATACCTTTCTTTTCAGCATTCGAGGGTTTTTCCTTCATAATTTGTAGCAGATGCAATGAAAAGTGAATGAAATCCATTTTTTCTCAATTTTTTCTCTACTGTTTAGTGCTTCGAACAAAGCTTGTCATCTGTCTTGACTCTGAGATGTGTCCCATTGTTGCCATGCATTAAAAATAGATTGTTGAAGTATTTTTAGAAAATATTTTTAAGCTGAGCTTGACCCACCCCCCCTACTGTTAGGAAACCACCCCATTACCTAATAAACTTTCATTTTTATTTTATTATGTCGAATTACGCTACATGATGCCAAATTACGCTACACTTTGATAGCATGAGAATTTTATTTCGCATGCATCAGAATGTACATGCATGTACGAGTGCGTCAGTAACAACAATGTACAATATATGTAACATAGTATATAAACCCTAAATATATGCCTAGGGGACCCCAGTTGTGTTCTCTTAGGTATTCCACCTACGTTTTTGGTGTGAAAGGCCTATCTCAACAAACTCACCTATTAATGACCCCTCGCATCAAAATGATCAACTTCCCCATCACAAGCGTGGATCCTGCCCCCTTCTTGTAGAGAGAACCCACACGGTCTTAGCTAGCAGATAGTGGGTGTCGCCCTAACAGAAGAACACAACTTCCCATATCAGTGTGCCTTCTCTTACTTGCACATATGTCATTGTTTCACTGCGCCACATCCGATTACTCACCCTTTTGGCATGAGCTGGAAGTACTTGTATATACATAATCTACCTTTTCTTTCATAAGCCGACGCCAGGCCTCACCTTACATTGCAACTGCCAGTGATCGAGAGGCAGCGCTTGTCATTAGGACAGCTGCAACCAGACAACCGATCGGATCTGGTTTAGTTACGATTTACATCACTCTATTTGGACAATTATTTTAGTTACAAGCTGAATTCAGTGTTATCTCCAAGATCAGGCACTGTTGGAAGGGTTATTGATCTGAAGTGTCAAAATAGGTGCCTGACAAATGACAAACAATCGACGAACAATTGACGAATGATTGATGAACCATCACATGACCTGTAAACGTTTGGAGAGGTCTCGAAGAAAAAATTTTGAATTTGTCAAAGAAGTGATTCATCACAGATTCTACAATTATGTCTGAACCTTCAACTTCTAATCCCGGTCCTAATCCTGTTCCCATACCAGCACTAGAGGCAAAAATTGATGCGCTCACAGTGCAAATGTCACAATTAGTGTCAGTATTGGCAGCATCACAGCCCAGACAAGTGGAAGTACAGCCAGAGATGGTAGGAGAAAGAGATGATGAGATGGAGGAGATGGTGGAGTGGATATTGCAGGAGGATGAGACAGCAGAGAAATCTGGAAATGGAAAAGTGTGCTTACCTAAGTATGCACCCCTGCAAATCTTTGATGGTACCATGGAGAATACAAAATCCTTCATCAGCTCTATAGTATTGTACATCCATGGGAGGAAGCCAGAGTTTTGTACAGCCGAGTCTAGGATTATGTTTGCTCTCTCATACATTCAGGGGGGGAAAGCACAGTTCTGGAGAAATGAGGCTATTAATCGAATTGCCATGGGAAATAAACCATTTGCAACCTTCAAGGAATTTCTGGAGAGATTGGAGGCACAGTTTGGAGACCCTAATCCAAAGGCGACAGCCAATGCTAAATTAAAGACCATGCGCCAAGGTTCCTTAACGGCAGATGAATTTATTTTGCAGTTCAAAGCAGAAGCTTTGCAAACGGACATGGGAGAAGCCACATTGGTAGAGTTTTTGAAAGCAGGATTAAATCCCTCTTTGTTCAAATCTATCTACCGACTACCTTCTATGCCAGAGAAGTTGGACAAGTGGTATAATTGGGCAATGCGCCTTGACCAGCAATATTGGCAGGAACAGGCAGAGTCAAAGTTGATGTATGGAAGTAGTCAATTTGGAAAGTCATCAGGAGGAAAGTCCGAGAAAGGAAAGGCACCTCAGGCACAAGCTCCAAGGGCACAGCCACCAGCCATGGCAGTGACACCTATAGTTATGGAGTCAGCAGCACCAGCAGAGGCAATGGAGGTTGATCAAGCAGGGAGACAAGCCCCACTTAAATGTTTTAACTGTGGGCAGTTAGGACCATTTCTAGGAATTGTAGGCAGAAAAGAAAGATAAGGGAAGCTACAAGCAAGGAAGTGAAGCCAGAGGAAGGCAAGCAGAAGAATTTTGTGGAAGAGTCCCAGTGAAGGTTTCCCCATTGGTGACCCAGAATTGTTACAATGTATTAGTATCCGAGGAAACCCAGAGCAAATCAGAAAAGGAAATCGAGGAGGAGTATAACTGTTCTGAATCACATGACAAAAAGGAGTACAACTGTTGTCAATCACGTGACAATTTTCACACGTCATTTCCAAAAACCCCTAAATTCTTTATTTGCTCTGTGCAAATAGAACCCAAAATCACCTTGACTGTGGGACTGAAGACAGTGGACATGCATGCAGCTATTGATGTGGAAGTGTTGCTTGATAGTGGTGCTACAGGATTATTTATTAATTGATCCTTAATTACCGGAAACAGTATTAACACATGCAAGCTGGCACAACCTATAATGGTGTACAATATTGATGGAACAGTCAATCACAGAGGAACTATCAAGGAGGAGGTGACTATGATCCTAAAGTATCAGGAGCATCAGGAGCGAGCCGTATTCAAAGTGTGTGATCTTGGGAAAACCAATCTAATAATAGGATGTCTGTGGTTATGAAAGCATAATCCCAAAATTGATTGGAAAACTGGGAAAGTACAAATGACTCATTGTCCTAAGGAATGTAATGTGTATGGGAGGAAGATGAAGAAGAAAAAAAAGAAAAAGAAAGAGAAAGAACATCCGAGAAAGTATTCTGTTACGATGGAGGAAGTGGAGGATGAGGAAATGCCAAATGAGGAAGTTCCGATCATGATCAAGAAAGAAGAGCAGAAGCAAACCTTTAGAACAATTTGTGGAGGACAGTCGTGGGAAAAGAATATCGTGAAGGTGGAGAAGCCAGTGGAGGAATGGGTGCCAAAAGAGTATCATGAATATCTGTCAGTGTTCCAGAAGAAGGAGTCTGAGTGAATGCCAGTGTGGAAGCCATGGGATCATGCGATTGAGATGAAGCCAGGGTTTGTGCCAAAGAAGTTGAAGGTATATCCGTTATCTCTGATGGAACAAGAAGAAGTGGATGCATTCCTGAAGGAGCAATTGCGCAAAGGATACATATGACCTTCAAAATCACCACAGATGTCACCAATATTCTTTGTGCCAAAGAAAGACCAAAGGAAGAGGATGTGTACAGATTATAGGTATCTGAATGAGTGGACAGTGAAGAATGCGTACCCCCTGCTGTTGATCTCAGAAATAATTGACAAGGTGGGAAAAGCCAAGGTCTTTACAAAATTGGATTTATGATGGGGATACAACAATGTACAAATAAAGAAAGGAGATGAGTGGAAGGCTGCATTTGCCACGCATCGAGGATCCTTTGAGCTGCTTGTCATGTTTTTTGGGATGACTAATAGTCCCCCGACCTTTCAAAATATGATGAACGACATTTTCAAGGATGTAATAGACAAAGGTGTGGTAATAATATTTATTGACGACATTCTGATATTCATGGAGGATGAAGAAAATCATGAGGCAATAGTACAGGAGGTGTTACAGAGGTTGGTGGAGAATGATCTATTTTTGAAACCAGAGAAGTGTGTGTTTGGGGCAAGTGAGATTGAGTTCCTAGGACTATTGATTGGCCCTGATGGGATCAAAATGGATCCAATCAAGGTACAGGCGATCACAGATTGGCCTGCGCCCACCCGTGTTAAGGAGGTTCAAGCCTTTTTGGGACTTGCAAATTATTATCATCACTTTGTGCACAATTTTTCTAAAATTGCTGCACCCTTACATAACCTTATGTGAAAGGGAGTAGTGTGGAGGTGGGGAGAGCAGCAGCAGACAGCATTTGAGGAGTTGAAGAGGAAGTTTGTGGAGGGACCAATATTAGCCCCAGTAGATTTCACATGCCCTTTGCGAGTGGAATCCGATGCATCCAATTTTGCTACTGGAGCAGTATTATCAATGCTGTGCGAAGATGACAAATGGCATCCTTGTGCATACTTGTCAAAAGGGTTGAATGATGTGGAAAGGAGTTATGATGTGCATGACAAAGAAATGTTGGGGATAATATGAGCATTGGAGGCATGGAGGCATTATTTGGAGGGATGTATGCATGAGATTGAGATCTGGACGGATCATCAAAATCTGCAATACTTCATGTCCACTAAAAAGCTTAATCGCAGGCAAGCATGTTGGGCACTATTCCTATCACATTTCAATTTTCACTTGGTCCACAAAGTGGGAAGCTTAATGAGGAAAGCAGATGGATTATCCAGATGTATTGATCATAAAAGGGGGGTGGAGAAGGACAATAAAAATGTTACCTTACTCAAACCCAAATACTTTTGTATTTGCACTATGCGTCAGGGGCATCTATTAATAGATAGCTTGGAAACGGAAATGTTGTCTAAAATTAGACAATGTTCAGAAATGGATGATGAAGTAGTGGAAGCTGTGAAAGCTCTGAAGGGAGAGAAGAAAGGTAATATCAAAGGAGATGAATGGGCTGAGGAACAAGGGTTGGTGTTGTTTTGAGGAAAAGTGTATGTACCAAAGGATCAGGATTTGTGAAGGGAGATCATCCAGTTACATCACAATACACCAATTGCCGGACACCCAGGAAGATGGAAGACGTTGGAATTAGTAATGAGAAATTATTGGTGGCCCAGAATTTCAAACTATGTGTTGGGGTATGTGGATGGATGTGATATGTACATGAGGGGGAAGAAATTTCCAGAAAAACCTGCAGGAAAATTAATGCCAAACCCTATACCTAAAGCACCATGGCGAGATATATCTGTGGATTTTATTACCGGATTACCCGAGGCTCAAGGGTACAATGCAATATTCATAGTATGCGACCGCTTCACAAAGGAGGTCCATATTATTCCTACTACTACAGAAACCTCATCATTGGGCTTGGCGCGCCTCTATCTAAATCAGGTATGGCGGTTACATGGGTTACCCAATACCGTTATCTTCGATCGTGGACCACAATTTGCTTCCGCATTTATGCGAGAACTAAACAACATATTGGGAATTCAAACTAAATTATCTACGGCATATCACCCGCAGACTGATGGGCAGACAGAGAGAATGAACCAGGAGTTGGAGCAGTACCTATGTATGTTTGTCAACTACTGACAAACCGACTGGCCCGAATGGCTGGCAATTGCCAAATTTTCCCACAATAACAAATTCCATTCGGCTACTCGTATGTCACCCTTTTTTGCGAATTATGGATACCATCCTCGCATGGGAGTAGAACCCAGAAGGGAAGTCAAAGTACAGTCAGTAGAAGATTTTGTATCTAAGATGCAAAAGGTACAAGAGGAAGCAGAGGTGGCATTGAAGAAAGCATGTGATGACATGATGCGACATGCGGATTGTACTCGAGCATGGGCTCCAGAGTACAAAGTTGGTGACTTGGTATGGCTAAGTACCAAGGACCTGAATATTCCACGACCTTCGAGGAAACTTATGGAGAAACAAGTTGGCCCATATGTGATCTCTAAAGTGATCTCGCCTAATGCAGTAGTGCTAAAATTACCCCGATCATTCAAGATTGATCCCGAGATTAACATATCCTGCCTACGCCCTTACTGCCTGCCCACTATTCCTGGCCAACAAACTACTCCGCAACCTCCAATAATAGTAGAAGGTGCTCCAGAATACGTAGTTGAAGAAATTCTAGACTCATGTCTTCGACGGAACAAATTGGAGTTCTTAATAAAGTGGAAAAACTATACCGATGAAAATAATTCATGGGAACCTGAAGAGAATTGTAAGCAAGCACGTAATGTGATTGCCCAATTCTTTAAATGTAATCCAAATGCTCCGTGTCGCATTGCAAGAATGGTGTATGAGGGGATGAAATTCTGGCCTTACCAAAATTTCACAGAGGGGACAAACCTAATATTTTCTTGCCTGGAAGTCGAGGCATAAAAGGGGGGTAATGTTAGGAAACTACCCCATTACCTAATAAACTTTCATTTTTATTTTATTATGTTGAATTACACTACATGACACCAAATTATGCTACACTTTGATAGCGTGAGAATTTTATTTCACACACATCAGAATGTACGTGCATGTACAAGTGCGTCGGTAACAACAATGTACAATATATGTAACATAGTATATAAACCCTAAATATACACCTAGGGGACCCCAGTTGTGTTCTCTTAGGTATTCCACCTACATTTTCAGTGTGAAAGGCCTATCTCAACAAACTCACCTATTAATGACCCCTCGCATCAAAACCATCAACTTCCCCATCACGAGTGCGGATCCCGCCCCCTTCTTGTAGAGAGAACCCACACGGTCTTAGCTAGCAGATAGTGGGTGTCGCCCTAACACCTACCCTGGGTTCCAGGTTCAAATCCTGGCCCCCTTGGTTACTGTGTTATTCTCTTCTAGCTTCTCATTCCAGTTACCCTGCAACTGCCTCACTGTTATTAGGCTGGTATTGTGGGAAGGTCAGGTGCATTGTCTTAAACTTATGTGAGCCTTGAGGACTAAGTATCTTAAAGTTGTGTATAACTTGTATACAGAGGAGTCACATGATATTATATAATAACTGTCAACTGCCAATCAACTGCGAGTCAAACACAAGTCAACTATGAGTCAACTATGGATTAACTGCCTCAAGGTTTGCCCATTGTGAGAGGTGGACACACCTTGCTGACCCGGTTGGGGTTCCTCAGGATGGCTGACAGCATTCAAGTTGCATTCAAGAAACATTGTGGGCTGAAGGAGTTTCAACCCCATGGAGAAGCAGCATCTTCCAATCAGTCAATGCAGAAATGGAGCTGGAACAAATTTGGGAGCTGATAGTGAAGTAGGGGACAAATACAATATTTTCTTGCCTGGAACTCAAGGCATAAAAGAGGGGTAATGTTAGGAAACAGCCCCATTACATTATAAAATTACATTTTTATTTTATTACATCAAATTAAGCTGAATTACACTACACACATGAGGCATGAGAATTTTATTTCACATGTGTCAATATGTATGTGCATGTACATGTGGATTGGTTGTAAAAATGCCCAACATATGTAACATAGTATAAACTTAAACACATGCCTAGGGAACCCTAGTTGTGTTCTCTTAGGCATTCCACCTACCATTGTGGTGCAAAATGCCTTCCTCAACCAACTAATCTATTAATAACCCCTTGCATCAAAACCATCAATTCCCCCATTATGCACACACATCCTGCCCCTTTCTTGTAGAGAGAACCTGCATGGTCTTAGCTAGCAGATAGGTGGGTGTTGCCCTAAGAGTATTATTCCCAACATCTCTTTGTCATGCACATCATAGTTCCTTTCCACATAAATATGTGCAAAGATGCCATTTGTCATCTTTGCATAGCATTTATAATACTGCTCCAGTAGCAAAGTTGGATGCATCTGATTCCACATGTAAATGGCATGTGAAATCTACTAGGGCTAATATTTGGTTCCTCTATGAACTTCCTCTTTAATTCCTCAAACACTGTCTGCTGTTGCTCCCCCTGCCTCCCTACTACTCCCTTTGCATGAAGTTATGTAATGGTGCAGCAATTTTGGAAAATTTATGCACAAAGTGATGTGAGCCACAAGAAGGCTTGTACCTTCTTGACATGGGTGGGCCCAGGCCAATCCTGTGATTGCCTGTACCTTAATTGGATCCATCTTAATTCCATCAGGGTCAATCATTAACCCCAGGAACTCAATATTGCTAGCACAGAATACACACTTCTCCAGTTTCAAAAATAAATCATTCTCCACCAATCTCCATAACACCTCCTGCACTACTGCCTCATGATTTTCTTCATCCTCCTTAAATATCAGAATGTTGTCAATAAATATTATTACCATGTCTTTGTCAATTACATTGTTGAAAATGTCACTCATCATATTTTGGAAAGTTGGGGGACTATTGGTCATCTCAAAAATATGACAAGCAGCTTGAACAATCCTCAGCACATGGCAAAGATAGCTTTCCACTCATCTCCTTTCCTAATGCATACATTATTGTATCCCCATCTTAGATCTAACTTTGTGAAGACCCCACTTTGTCAATAATTTTGGAGATCAAGGGTAGTGTTAGGGTGACACCCACTCATCTGCTAGCTAAGACTGTGCAGGTTCTTTCTACAAGAAGGGGGCAGGATCTGCATGCATGATGGGGAAATTGATGGTTTTGATGTGAGGGTTATTAATAGAATGGTTGGTTGAGAAAGGTGTTTTCACACCACAAGTGTAGATGGAACACCTAAGAGAACACAACTAGGGTCCCCTAGGCATATATATTCAAGTTTATATACTAGGTTACATATATTGTATGTTGTTGCTACTGATGCACGTGTACATGCATGTACATATTGATGCATGCAAAATAAAATTCTCATGCTAGCATAATGTAGCATAACTTAGCATAATGTAGCATAATTTGACATAATAAAATAAAAATGAAATTTTATTAGATAATGGGGCTGTTTCCTAACAGGTAGGGGGTACATGTTCTTCACTGTCCACTCATTCAGATATCTATAATCCATACAAAGAATATTGGTGATGTCTGCAGGGATTTCAAAGGTCAGATGTACCCTTTCTGTAATTGCTTGTTTAGGAAGACATCAACTTCTTCTTGTTCCTTCAGAGATAATGGATACACTTTTGACTTCTTCAGCACAAATTCTGGCCTTCATCTTGATCCCATGATCCCATGGTTTCCACACCGGCATTCACTCAGACTCATTCTTCTGAAAGACCAACAGATGCTTGTGGTACTTCTTTGGTACCCAATCCTCCAGTGTGTTAGGAAACTAATAAAATTTCATTGTTATTTTATTATGTCAAATTATGCTACATTACACTACATTATGCTAGTGTAAAACACGTCAATATGTATGCATGCATCAGTAGCAGCAACATACAATATATGTAACCTAGGATATAAACTTGAATGTATGCCTAGGGGACCCTAGTTGTGTTCTCTTAGGAGGTATTCCACCCACACTTGGGGTGTGAAACACCTTTCTCAACCAACCATTCTATTAATAACCCCTCACATCAAAACCATCAATTTCCCCATCACGTGCATGGATCCTGCCCCCTTCTTGTAGAGAGAACCTGCATGGTCTTAGCTAGCAGATAGTGGGTGTCACCCTAACACATTGGCTTCTCCACATTTACTACATCCCTATCCAATGACTGTCCTCCATGAGTTTCTCTGAACAATTGATTCTTTCTCAATTGTGATCAGAACTTCCCCATTCAGCATATCCTCATCCTCCACTTGCTCCATCATTACTGAATACTTCCTTGGACATTCTTTCTCCCTCTTCTGCCTCTTTTCTTTTCTCACCTTCCTCCCAAATACATTGCACTCTTTAGGACAATGAGTCATTTGTACTTTCCCAGTTTTCTAATCAATTTTGGGATTATGCTTGCATAACCATGGACATTCTATTATTAGATTGGTCTTCCTGAGATTGCACACTTTGAAAATGGCTTGTTCCTGATTGCCCTAATACCTCAGTATCATAGTCACCTCCTCCTTAATAGTTCCTCCATGATTTACTGTTCCATCAATATTGTACACCATTATGGGCTGCAATAGCTTGCACATGCAAATACCATTTCTGGTAATTAAGGATTGATTAATAAATAATCTCATAGCACAGCTATCAAGCAACACCTCCACATCAATCACTGTGTGTGTGTCCACTGTCTTCAGTCCCATGGTCAAGGTGATTTTGGTTTCTATTCATACAGAGCAAATAATTTTTTTTTCAGAAATTGCACTCACAGATCTTCATTGTCACATAATTGAAGGCAGTTGTACTCATCATGAATTTCCTTTTCTGAATTGCCCTAAGTTTCCTCTGATACTAATACATTGTAACAATTTTGGGTCACCAATGGGGAAACCTTCACTGGGACTCTTGCACAAAATTCTGCTGCTTGCTTTCTTCCTCCTTCACTTCCTCAATTGTGTCTTCCTTAATTTGCCTCTTCTCCCTACAATTCCTAGAAATGTGTCATAATTTCCCATGTTTAAAACATTTAAGTGGGGCTCATCTACCTGCTTAATCAACCTCCATAGCATCTGCTGCTGGTAGCAATAGGTGTCATTGCCATGGCCAGTGGCTGTGCCCTTGGAGTTTGTGCTGCCATTTGCACCTGAGGCATCTTTCCTTTCTCAGACTTTCCTCCTGACAGCTTTCCAAATTTGCTATTTTCATACATCAACTTCAATTTGGCTTGTTCCTGCTGATATTGACAATCAAGGTGCATGGCCCAATTATACCACTTCTCCAACTGCTCCAGCATAGAAGTTAGTTGGTGAATAAACTTGAATAATGAGGGATTTAATCCTGCCTTCAGAAATTCTACCAACACAGCCTCTTCCATATCCATCTGCAAAGCTTCTGCCTTGAACTGCAAAATAAACTCATCCACCATTAAAGAACCTCACTGCATAGTTTTTAATTTAGCATTGGCTGTCACCTTTGGATTAAGATCTCCAAACTGACCCTCCAATCTCTCCAAAATTTCTTTAAACATCACAAGTGGTTTGTTTCCCCCAGCAATTTGATTAATAGCCTCATTTCTCCAAAGCTGTGCTTTCCCCCCCTGGATGTAAGAGAGAGCAAACATAATTTTAGATTCTGCTGTGTGAAATTCTGGCTTCCTTCCATGGATGTGCAACACTATAGAGCTGATGAACAATTTTGTATCTCCATGGTACCATCAAAGATTTGGGGTGGCACACACTAAGTCCACCTTTCTATTTTTGGACTTCTCTGCCTTCTGCACATCATCCTGTGAAATCCACTCCACCATCTCCTCCATCTCATCATCTTTCTCTGCTGTCCTCTGTGGCTGTACTCCTGATTGATTGGGCTGTAATGCTACCAGCACTGACACTAGTTGCAACATTTGCACTGTGAGCACACCAATCTTTGCCTCTAGTGCAGGGGTAGGAATGGGATTAGGGACAGGATTAGAAGTTGATGGTTCTGACATAACAGATAGATCTGTGATGAATCACTTCTTCAGCTAAGTGCCTGATCTTGGAGATATCACTGAATGCAGCTTGTAACTAAAATAGTTGTCTGGATAATTGTAACTAGACCAGATACAATTGGTTGTCTGGTTACAGCTGTCCTAATGAAAAGCACTGCCTCTCAATCACTGGCAGTTGCAATGTTAGGTGAGGCCTGGCATTGACTTACAAAAGAAAAGGTAGATTCCATATGCACAGTTACTTCCAGCTCATGCCAAAAGGATGAGTAATTGGATGTGGCATGCTGAAACAATGATGTATGCACAAAAGAGAAGGTGCACTGATATGGGAAGTTGTGTTCTTCTGTTAGGGCAACACCCACTTATCTGCTAGCCATGGCCATGTGGGTTCTCTCTACAAGAAGGGGGCAGGATGTGTGTGCATGATGGGGGGATTGATGGTTTTGATGTGAGGGGTTATTAGTAGATTAGTTAGTTGAGGAAGGTGTTTTGCACCACAATAGTAGGTAGAATACCTAAGAGAACACAACTGGGGTCCTCTACACATATATTTAAGTTTATATACTATGTTACATATGTTGTACATTATTACAACTGGTGTGCACATACATCACATACATATTGACACATGTGAAATAAAATTCTCATGCCTTGCACATGTAGCATAATTCAGCATAATTCAATGTAATAAAATAAAAATGAAAATTTATTATGTACTGGGGCTGTTTCCTAACAGGTCAGGCATTGTGACCCTTATTGCATTTCTGGTGATCCCCAAAAGTAAAGTACTGTCCCTGTCTAACTCAGATGATGCTATCTACTGACAATGTTCTTCTGATGCAGCCAATCATGAACATCAGGGTAGCAAAGAGTTCCATGGATTTATTTCATGGATCACTGTGGCAAATTCTGCAGTCTTTACACCCTGGCATCAGTGTTTGAAGGTCCAGTCCATGGTTATGTAACAGTCTTTTGGAATTTTGAGATGTAATCTGCTTGTTAAAGCCTTACAACTTATCCTGGCATTTCAGGACTTTTTGTACACAATGTCAAGATATGATTGAGAAAGTTTTGTCATTATGCCTCGGTGGTTTTGACAGAATTAAACATATTAAACATAAAACAAATTTTCCAGTCTATGCATTTTCCGAGGTTTTGAGAAAAATGTATGAACTGGAAAAATTGTTTTGTGTTTATTATGTTTAATTCTGTAAAAACAACTGAGGTACAATGACAAAACCCTTTTGGTCCTATCTTGGCATTGTGTACAAAAAGTCTTGAAATGCCAGGATAAGTTGTAGGGCTTTAACAAGCAGACTACATCTCAAAATTCCAAAAGACTGTTACATAACCATGGACTGGACCTTCAAACACTACAGGCTGAGGCTGGCATGGATGAAGCAGAGATCATTCATTTTGCTGATGGTCACTTTTGCTGGACGATTTATCAGATTGGACCTTACATTGCAGACTATCCAGAGCAAGTGCTGTGCACGTGTATTGTCCAAGGATGGTGTTCAAGGTAATGCCATGAATAATATAAATGTTTACTATCTTACAGTGCAGATGTGATGCTTCTGCAAGCAACCTGGATGGGGAAGGGGGTCAACAAACATATGAACTAACACTTGCACTGTTTGATGCTCTCGACAAGAAGGCACTTTGGGATGGTTATGGAATAATTCATGATATCCTCTGGCCATGTCTTTTGTTGTTGTGCTTTTAACATCAACCTGTAGCCATTTACTTATGGTTTTTCTCATGCTAATATTCATGAATTGATCTCTCCTGACATCCTACATCAAGTGATCAAAGCAACATTCAAAGACCATCTTGTTACATGGGTAGAAGATTATCTCAAGTTGGTTCATGGTACTGCAGAAGTGGATTGGATCTTGGCAGACATTGATCACAGGTGATTTTATTATTTGTCTGTGTCAGCATTGCACTATATGTATTGATTTATGTCTGGGTTAAAATTGCAGTAGCGCCATTATTTCCTGGTCTCCGGCACTTTCCTGAGGGTCATGGGTTCAAGCTGTGGACATGTGACAACTCAAAGGCACTTATGAAGGTAAGTTGGATTTACTTTGTTGTTCCCTGCCAACCTCCAAGTTTGTTGTCTAGGTCTATCTTCCTGCTATTGCCAGCTATGTCCCACTGCAAATGTTGTGGGCAATCAGTAGTTTTATAGAGTTCTGCTACCTTGTGTGGTGCTCTGTATCAGATGAGGATGATATCGATGAGATCAGGCATGCAATTGCACACTTTCATCAGAAACATCTCATCTTTCAACAGGAAGGTGTATGTCCCAATGGGATTTCACTACCATGCCAGCACTCCCTTGTTCACTGCCCTTTTCTTATCACTGAGTTCAGAGCACCTAATGGATTATGTTCTTCAATTATGGAGTCAAAACATATCAAAGCAGTCAAGGAACCCTGGCATCATTCAAATCATCATAAAGCACTTGCTCAAATGCTTCTCACCAATCAATGTCTTGATAAACTTGCCGCTAGCCATGTAGACTTTCAGTCTCGTGGCATGCTGAATGGTCCATTACTGGATCACAAAGTCCCACAGGAGGTCCCAAACGTTGCTCTGGATGATGAGGATGATGGTGGTGGCTCCATTGACTCCCATGATATCCTTGGAGAAGTCATTCTGGCTAAGGAACCTAGTATATGCAAGTAGTGTTGTGTTCCTCATTTCTTGTCTAACTTTTTTTGTTTTTAGTTCCTCATCTTCCTCAAACAGTTCTCACTCTCAGCCATTCCTCAGCTTCCTGAATTCATATCATGATTTCTCTATGAGCAAGAACACCCTGACTGTGATCCTGATGTTCCATTAATTGATGTTCCCCTGGCAGAATGTCCAGTTTATACCAGCAAAATCTATGTCTATCCTTCGGTGGTTGCAACATATTATGCTCCAAGTGACAGATCTGGTATTGGTGGTATGTACCAAGAACATATATGATCTGTGAGCTCCTGGTGTAGGGGTCCAGAACATTGTGATTGTGTATTTGTTGATCCAGAATTGCTGGGTTTCCAAGGGTTATATGCAGCATGCATTCATATGTTTTTCAAGATCAAACATCACTCTGTCACCTACCCTTGTGCACTACTGACATAGTTCTCTGCTGTGGATGATGCTCCATGTCCTGACACTGGGATGTGGATCGTAGAGCCTGATCTTGATAGGAATGGACAGCAGATTATGTCAGTTGTTCACATTGACACCATCCTTCAAGGAGCACACCTCATGGGTAGAGCAGATAAGCATTCTATCCCCCATCAGCTCAAACATACTGACAGCTTAGATGCCTTCAAATCGTTCTATGTAAACAAGTACATAGATTACCATGCACATGAAATAGCGAAATAGGCTACCATTATGAGCACTATGTGTGTTTACACTTGTTGACCAAATGCTTTGGTGACTGTTGATTTTGATTTTAAATGTTCTTATCGTTCTGTGAATCTGCCAGCAAGGAGGTGGCAGGATGGGAATCCTGGACCAGATGTAGGGGGGGGGGTCCTGCCAGAGGCTGAAGTTTTTTTTTGACCATGGTGAAAATGATGCCAATAGGTGTCGTTGAGTGCTAGTTTGTCATGGTCAGGGTCCTGGAACAACCAATTAGCATGTATTTCACATATTATCTATTACTACAGTAGTATTCCACCAGAGGTTCGAACCAAGTGTACATAAATTCAAAGTTAAAATGACTCTTGTAAGTATGCTAGGACTTATACTATGCAGTGAGGATGCTGCCAATGCATACTGATAACTGATGGAAATTTGAACAGATGTCCTCAGCAACATCACTGTTCTCAACAGGCCAGAGATCTTATTGGGTTCAGTTCCCGTGCCATCAATATGAATGTACTCACACTTTGAGATGTTGTCATCCCTGTGTTAGCTGCTGTCGGCTCATCATCCTGGCTAGTTGTATTATCATGGATGCATCAACAGTGATTGCGATGGTGCCTGTCTCAAGGCCCTGGCATCATCTTTGTCATTAGCACCCCAGTGGTTCCATGGGTGTAGGCAGTGCATACCTCACTCATAGTTTCCCAATTCCAACTCCACAGGCCCAGGGCCCAGGCCTCCAAGAACCCTCCAGTCATATTTCCTGTTTAGACAGGGAGAAGGCATGGTGGGTGTTAATCATCATGGGTAACAGCAGCTTGTAACCTACAAAAACAAAACATTGTATGTAATTAGTTAAAAAAGCCAGTGAATCAAAAAACTTATTATGTTTTGGCATCTCGAATGGGGTTTGCTATTCATCAAAAGGGTGTGGAAGTGGTTGAAATGGCCGGTTACAAATGATGGGATGGTTGGCATGATGGTGAGAGAGGAGGTGGACGGCATCATTGTTGGAAGGATGGGAAATATTCATTGTTTAAAAACAGCACGTGATCAAAACATACCATATATGGCAGGAGGGGGAGAGGGGGGTCTGGCGAGCTGCGAAAAACAAGAACCAACATCATATGAAAAATTCCCATCCCGCCACCCCCTTGTCTGCCAGTGTGGTATCACACAACAATGAATTGAGCCTCATACCCTTTGCAGGGTACAGTTTCTTTCAGTGCAGCATGTGTCATCCCCTGAAATACTGCAACCTGCTTCAATCTGTGAATTGTCTTTTCCCACAGCCATCTTACCTCCCATGGGATCTTCCAGTCTCTGTCTGCATCTGCCGCGATCACTGACAATGCAATCAATAACGTCATTCCAACTGGGAGGCTCAAACCCAGATCGCATCCCTCTGAGTGGCAAATTCCATATCATTTTGCGTCGCCATTCATCCATCGATTCACTCCTCGACATCGTTGATACCATGTGTTCTTTTTGCAGTCATTTTCTCACTTGACAGACTTGTCACCACAACCCAATCAGACACAGCAGCTTCCAGTTGCTTTCGATTTTGCCCCATATTCAAGTTAACCCTAACCTCTCTCCTAACCTCTCTTGGATACTCTGTGAAAATCCATACCTTTTCATGTCCACGGAGGGGGTATGGTTTATGGCAGAGTCGACTGTACTAGTATGCACATCGGAATATAAGTAAGGCCAACTACACATCAGCTTTGAGATGGAAGTACTTGTCTAGGGTAATTAATAGGTATCGACATGTCAATGTCCAAAGACATTTCAAACCCTTAAGTCATACAGGTATATAATCCCAAATAGTAGAAAGAGCACCGATCCATGTGCACTGTATGTGACTATGTGTACAAATCAATAAGTTTAAACCGACTTCTATCTGTATATAAGTTTAACTACACATCAGCTGTGAGACGGAAGTAATGCCAGCGGCTCATCTAGGGTAATAGGTATCGACATGTCAATGCCCGACAACATTTCAAACCCTTCACACAAGGCCAGCCTCATAATTCCTCCTCTCTGAAATATAGTTAGAAATTCTTTGTGAAATATTATATTTGAGACTAAATTTCTACAAACAGAAATTCAAAAAATTATTCATTAGAAATAAACTTTGAAAATCAATATTTCTAATGGGTAATTTTTTGAATTTCTGTTTGTAGAAATTTAGTCTCAAATATAATATTTCACATAGAATTTCTAACTATATTTCAGAAAGGAGGAATTATGAGGCTGGCCTTGTGCAATTGTGTGCCAACCTATGACCCATGTGAAGCTCAGATTGGACACATTGGAGGCTTTTGTGATGGGCCAGCCTCATAATTTCTCCTTTCTGAAATATAGTTAGAAATTCTTTGTGAAATATTATATTTGAGACTAAATTTCTACAAACAGAAATTCAAAAAAATTACCCATTAGAAATATACTTTGAAAATCAATATTTCTAATGGGTAATTTTTTGAATTTCTGTTTGTAGAAACTTAGTCTCAAATATAATATTTCACAAAGAATTTCTAACTATATTTCAGAAAGGGGGAATTATGAGGCTGGCCTTGTGTCATACAGGTATATAATCCCAAATAATAGAAAGAGCACCGATCCATGTGCACTGTATGTGACTATGTGTACAAATCAATAAGTTTAAACCGACTTCTATCTGTATATAAGTTTAACTATACATCAGCTGTGAGACGGAAGTAACGCCGGCGGCTCGTCTAGGGTAATAGGTATCGACATGTCAATGCCCGAGGACATTTGGAACCCTTCATACAGGTATATGATCCCAAATAGTAGAAAGAGCACCGATCCCCCGTATGTGACTAAATCAATAAATTAAAACCGACTTCCGCCTGTACAGAGACACAACGCACCATGTTTCGCCGATATTTTCGTAGAGGCATACTTGCCTCCAATCACTGCGAGGGCCGTACAACATGAATGTCCAACAATCGTTCCAAGCGTGACGAGATACACGTTCTAAAAATATGACACTTGAATGTTAGAAAGCAAAATAGGTCGTACGTATACTCACATGTGCTGCGCCAAGGGCAATGGTGGCAATCTGGCTACGATCGCCCCACTCCCCAAGGAACGTGAGTATGAAAGCTTGAACAAATACAGGTCCAAGGAAGAGACTGAAAAAATTCCGAAGACCCTTGGCTAGTGAGTCGTGAGATTTCGAAGTCTTGGCGGACGATGACGATGACGACGAAGACGAAGACGACGAAGACGTGACCGAACCTTGCCCGACCTCACCCAACCCCCCTTTCGCCTCCTCCAAATCTCTCAACGGAATCGAATCTCCAACCACACAAAGCCCCGGCTCCGGCCCATCATGCCCCGCATCGTCATCCTCAATCTCCACCTCAGCCTCCTTCATCTCCTCCCTAATCTTCTGATTCCCACCCTCCATCTGTCTCGCCTCCACAACCATCTTAGTTCCAAACACAAAAAACAAAAAAGCAGCAGCGAACTGCGTCCACATTTTCGAAATTAGCGTTGGAACCAGGTGTCCCATTACGGCGGAGAGCATCGACATGACTATGAGTGAACTGAAGGCTCCAGCGAAAACGGCCCCTCTTGGGTGTCGCATTGCGAGCACAGCAGCTATTAAGAAGGTTTTGTCACCGATCTCTGAGAATATTATCATGCTGTAAGATTGGAGTAGAGCCTCGACCATCGTTCCTTCCGTTTCGACATGGTCCGGTATGGCCGGCATTTCTCCACCACGTAGTCCTAGTGCACGTTTTGAACTTTGGTCAGCAATGAGAAATCATACGTTTGGAGAATCGACCAGGACTAGTAACTGACACACTGGTGGGAGAGGCACGTGACTGGGCAACACATGGTTTTTACCGAACGGAACGCCAGCTTCCGGAATTAAAATGCCGTACCGGGCCGGTTAGTTAGTCCGAATTTTTTTGGAAAATGCATTTGAAGCATTTCAAGACTCGATATATACAGGTATTTACAGTAGCAGAGCTTGAAAAAACAGTAGAAGATATAATTTCAAATAGGACCAGGGCGGCATCCAGCAGCCAGCTAAATCCGATGAACACTCCATCCTACTTAAAGCAAATGGAAAGCACTACAATGATAGAAGTATGTCTTCGCATCATCATAGTCTATGCGGAAGCGAGCTAGGGGTCACGTTGTTGACAAGCTGAACCTAAACTGTCTTTGTGGGTGGCCGATCCGTCAGCGGAGGGCATTATCAAGTGCAAACGTTCGGAACATCCTGCGAGACACAAAGGGTAAGTACACTCGACATGGCAGATGAATTGCAACTCTCATTTGATTCACACCACCTAGGCATATTGGACGCCTGGGAGGGGAGCAGCTCCCTCGAAACTGGGTTTGTGAGGCTTGCGAGGCATCTTGGTCCATCGTTGAGGAGGAAAGTAGATGATGTCATATTGCTATATTTGGAAACGTGCCTATTAATATTATATAAGTTGGCCAACCCTTGGGTCAGATTTTTGACGCCCGGCCCTTGAGCCAAGGAGGTTTTTTTTTCCATTGACATTTTTGCCAGTGTGGAAAACTTCGTCTCCAGTCCACCAGCGCCGTGTCCATCTAACGTCCAACAGAGGAGGCTATCAATGATTTGATTGCTTCATTCGTGAGTTCTTATTATAGGTAATTCGTTACGATCATTTAAAATGCTGCCTACATACATACGCGGTCCCGACAGGAAATCAATGGATGCTATGGGATGTTTCATCATGAGCGCTATCAGGCGCTATGTATCACACGCACAGCCGACGCTAAATTTGATCTTGCCAATTCAGGTCCTACTTCATCCTATCACATTACTGAAAACAGCAGCACAAGACATCTCCTTGTGTTTTGCTATGCACATCGGGAGCAACGTGTTTTCACGTCGATCGAAAACTTAGCTGGGGACAATAAGTTTCTGTGATGTAAAATTAGACCTTTCCCGGGGTGCTGGTTTCGGTCCACCCGAAAGATCTGGTTTCAATGATCAATCACTCTACTTCGACTTCAATGAAACCATAAATTTTTCAAACGCAAATTTCAGCTGACCGGAAAACCTGTTCGTCCTATTCCTAGGTCATAATTATAAGGGATGTGCGTATCAGCGAATTATAGTATCATATAAGCACAATTAATTTTGGTATAGCAAATTATTTAATGTTCGCCATCAGGACTTCGGCTCGTCACTTCCCGCGATGTTGTCCTGTGATTGCTTCAATTGTACCATTGAACTACGAATATCTTTGGAGCGCTTGATCACGTCGAACAAGCCTTGGACGTGGGTAGCTTTCCATCCCTTTGGTAATCGCTCGTGGCCAATCCACTCCCGCATCCACTCCACAGGCACGCCGACATTGTTGCCGGCTTTCGTCTCCCAGACGCCAAGAATAATCGCCATCTCCCCCCGGGCGATCTCAGCGTGCACCGCATCTAGGGGGGGTGAAGACTTTTCCCGTCGAACCCGAGCTCTAGCCACATCACTAGCATCCATTAATGTTCTTCTATCTCCTGCTTCCGGCCCCTCTCCCTCCTCGTTGCCCGTCTTGGCGTCGGCTATCAGTTGTTGAACCAGCCCTTCCTGTATCTCAATCGGAGCGTACTTCTCGTGTGGGGGTGTGTCTTTATGCACTAGACTAGCATTATGCTCCACTGCATCATGCTTTCCTAGTTCAAAGAGGCTGATGCTTCGGATTCGTTTCAGGAGGATAAAACCTCCGACAGACAAGAAGATCGCGAGAGGAAAGGAGAGGTTGTACCCTGCCATAAGTCCCAGAGTGAGATCCATTATGCTGAGGTTCTTTCCATCGCGCGCACTGCGAACGTTAATCAGTTTCTCCTGAAGAATGGGGTAATTAAGTCACGTACATGTAGCCGTGATTGGCCAATGTATTAAGCGCTGGACATGGCGATCGACTATCGCCTGGTTGGGGTGGACACCATTCATAGCTTTTTCCAGCAACGGGGCAGGTCTTGCCTACATGGTTATGGACTGGGGGATGGGATGCGGGTAAAGACATAATCGCAGGGATGGTATTGGGGATGGGGAAAAATGTACAGCATAAAATGTCATTTTAAATATGCTTGACGCGTTTTATCAGGAACAGCAAAACGATCGGAATCGGAGAAAGACCGGTGTCGTTTCTTCACACATATCATGATAGGCGGCTATGCCAGTTGGCGCCCACGATAGATGTGGGATCAACGTTCCCATCCGTGCAGTTCGACATATACTGGTTTGCTATCTGCCCTCCATAAATTGCATGTTCAAAGCAACTCAAACGCAGTGGACCACGGGAGAAGCTATGCTGAAAGCACGCAACAAGAGGCAGCAAGTGTGTGATAGATTAGCCATATGTAAGCTGTACGTGGTAGGTCCGCTGACCATCAGTCTCCGCTAGTACATATCTGTACATATTCATCTGACTATATTTCTATAAGGTTTCCACGTCAGTATGAATTTGGTTGTTTTTTTAGGATAGTAAGTACTTCTCACTTAACTTCGCAGAATTACGATGACGGAATGGAGTCGGAGGCATTTCGGCTCCGTGCCATTGCGTCCGTTTCAACGTTTCAGTTGGCGTCCCTTAGGGCGCAAGTGATCCTCACTGCCTTATTTGTGTCCACGTCTAGAATCCATCATGCATGTTCATTTTTCATCTGTCTATCTACTTCCGTATTGGTCATCAGGTGATTGCCTAAGAGTATAATTCGCGATCAGTTCTCATTCGAACGACAGACAATAGAGACTAAGCCACACATAAGTCTTCCACAAAGCTGTGTCCCATCAAAATTCTCAGGGAAAACGAACGTATTTTCACGAATCTACTATAACATCATCTGCAGGATCTATTTCCTGAGCAAGTGAGAGAAAGATAAGGCAGGATTTAACTTTTGAGGATAGAATGAGAAGGGATCAGTTCGCCGCGGCTCTCGGTATACTCGGTAGCGTGGTTCCTAGCGGCGTCGGATCCGATAGCTGTAAACAGGTGCAGGTGACTTCTAGCTATTCCTTGGGATGACACTAAAGAAGACGAATTTCTGGGACCGGTTACTAGTTCACGCCGGTAAGTGATCTTTTGAACATACTTACCAAATTTGCAATCTTATACGGCAACTTAAAATTGGGCCGAAAACAATAGTTTTGCCATGTGACTGAAATTGGCGTTTCGCGCAAGTTTCGCGTGTGCACTGTGCACTAGGAAACCGGGTGGTCCGAAACTACAGAGACCCTCCTGAAATCACATCGGGACGAACAGGTTTTCAGGTCGGCTGAGGTTTGTGTTGAATACTATGACTTCAGTACTTTATTTAAATATTTTGGGTGGACCGAAGCGAGGGTTTTCCTAGTTTAGGGTCGCCCGCAAGTCGCCCGAAAGGTCCAATTTCAGTCAACTGAAACTGTTTTGTTTTCGGCAAAGTTTTCAGTTTATCTGAATACTTGCAAGTTGTTGTCCCCGATGTGAATATTTAATTTCAGTCACCTCAGTCAAACTTCACTGAAAAAAGTTTCCAGCTGACCTCAGAGCTGGTTACTCCCGATGTGTTTGTGGTTGAATGGGGGTTATAAGATGCAACTGAATCGTGGGATTATGAATTTGTATCCGAGAATGCGGAATTCCATGAGATGCTGCTCGAGAAGGTAAGGATATAATGAAGGGATCGTTGTAGTGCTGTGCTCTCATATTCAGGTTGCGAGTTGTGGAATTATGGAGCGATGAACGAAGCCAGTTGAGAGGATGTTCTGGCTTATTCAGCGGTCTAAATACACTCCTAGGATCTTCGACGCGCAGCGACCGTAAAATCAAGACCTGTGCATGTAGTCTCAGGATCTAGATACTTACAAGATTTGGTATGCAGCGTACCCATCGGCTCAAAACTGCTTCGTTGACCGAGGTTTAGGAGGAGCTAGAAGTCGTGTAGGCTGAGACTGGGAAAAGAGAGATAAAACACCGACACAGCGCAGATGGGTTTGCTCAATTTCTGTACATGGATTGCGAGTCATTAGTAGCGGTCAATGTAGGCGAGTATTGATATTTTAATTGCACGATTATTGGATGATTATGAATCAAAAATCGTATACCTTGACCGTGACGATTATGTGATACGGGGTGTTTATGGGACACCATTATTTGACTCCAAGTACTTCTGCGTGATGTAAGCAGAAATGTAAGCACATCAAATAATCGCCTTCGATAATCGTCCAAATAATCGTCGAGTCACCTGGAATTCTGCGATTATCCGTGTCCCAAAAATCATGGACATAATCCGCCCTACTTTGACCGCTACTATTGTTCAAAATCACATGTCAAAAATAGTAACATGGCGACACTCCAAACTTGAAACGAGCGACAAAAAAAGGCTAGAATAATCAAATACATAATCTCGGAGAATTTCGGAATTGCCCCAACACTGTTTGGAATAGTCCATTTGGCAGGTCTATGATTGTCACAGGAGCATTGAAGACGCGTCGCCATCAAACTTCACAGATGTTTCAGGAAGAAATATCACGGGAAACGAACTGGGAGAATGATTCTCACTTGCATCGTCGACTGCGCATATCAACGAACCCTGGACTGGAACCATTACCTCCAGGGACTAGTACGAAAGTTTCCGGAACATCGCTGTGGCACACATCACGGCAGTCTTGCTTCTTGATGACTACGTGGCACATGGGTTAGGATTCAGATTTCAATCATTGAGGTTGTTCACTTACCGTAAAATTGTGCAATCGAACGGAAACTACATTCCGCGCATGTTCCAGATCATCGGACATTCTGGAAGTAAAGATATCGCAAAAGTGCAAATTCAGTGCTGAAAAAGGTATCACGGGCATTTGTTAAATTCGAGCTCGAAAGCGAATTAATAACTGCCTAGTATATCATTGTTCAGCGGTCGTAAGGATCATGAACTGTGTGGGGTTGAACCAGACTTACGACATGGGCTGTTGGCTGGGACTCTAGTGCGAGTGTGCGGCATTAACGATTAACTGGGTCTCCATATTTCAGTGGTCAAGAGTTGACGGAGTGCTAACCGGATCCCAGGATGACCGGGTGACCGGGTGACGGAGAATACAGGAACAAATGCCGACTTAACTTCTGCAGTAAACCCGTTTGGTGCGTTGAATTCGGACGTGTCCTCTTGCGGTAATGATTATGACTTACAGACCCAGTGATTAGTTAGCGCAGCAATTTTTTGACAGCGAGCGATCAACGGTCAGACTCAGAGCAAGGAGTGACATGCGAGGTTGCGCTCTGTGATGGGTGGACAGGAGAGGACCACAACAGTGGTGGGATGAATGTAGCCAAAATAGCGTGAGAGCCCTTAGCTTTCGGATGAACAGCATAATCCTGTGGTGATCAGTACGGACCATGGGCTCATGCAGGATCGACTCGTAGATCTTCATTTGTATCCGGTTGCGGACCTCTGTGGGTTGGGTGTGGAATCAGTCTAGAATCGAGATATGATGGTTATGAGATTGGGAAACGTATCAGAAGCGCACCGTACTAACTTCGTTTGTAAAAACGCAAGTTAGCATCAATGTCGAGATACGAACAGGAAGCTTCGTGATCGAAATCATAAACCTTGAATGCTCTGGATGTTGTGATAGTTGTTCGGAACGATACGGTCGAGAATATATCTGTTTTAAGAGTTACAACTAGATTGATTGTGGGGGTTCGCCATAAAGCGTTATACTACTTATCATTACTCACTGGTACTCACCGCTTGCCAATGTTCAATTAAATACGAAGACACTTGGAAAGAACCATGTAGGAAATCTAGAGAAGGTAGTAAGATTTCCACTTTCTAGTGGGGAAAAAAAACTGTACTGACCCTAATAAAAACCATCGGTGTTCATATGTACTACGCGTGCAAGATTTTCCAACTTGAAGGAATATGCTCAAAATCCTGAACAAGCGAATGGTGAGCGACAACAGTTCTATGCGCAAGTTATAGTGGAACCAGTTGCCGTCACGCCGTCACGGGTTGTGTTTGGCGGTGGTATCTTTGCTCCGCAGCCTCACTGACGTACTTACATATTTATCTTCGTTAAAATCAAACGTAAAATGTCTTGGTCTTGGTCTTTTCGTATTCCTCAATTTGGCACGGCGCCTATAGCTGCCAGATGCACAAGCTTACAGAAAAGCTCAAGGACCGCCTCCAACGCCACCAGCAGCAACCTACCATCTCGTCGACGATACGAAAACCAACAACAGAGGAAGTTATTTATAGGTTCAGAAAACAGCGTGGTGTTAACCTTGGTATGTGTCTACCTCTCACTTTAGGCTCTTCTTACATTTATTTGTAAGGTTCCTGGTTTGTTCTGGAGCCTTGGATTTCCGATGTCCCATTTCGATCAGCACACGCACCGGGCCAGAGTGATCTTGACGTTGCAAGGGGTGCAAACGCTCGGCTAACGCTTGAGACTCACTGGGATACATGGATCAAGGTCGAGGACTGGGCCTGGCTGGTCGAAAAAGGTATTAATACCGTGAGGGTTCCCGTATGTGTCTGTTGATCAGCTTTCAACGTATGATCTGAGTTCTTGGACATAATAGATTGGGTATTATCATTTATGTGGAGCAGATCCTTCTGTGCTCACCAACACTGTATTCCACGATTTTGAGTATGTATTCACAGGAGCATGGGCGCGAATCACTCGTGCTATCGAGACTGCGAGCCAACATGGAATTGGCGTCCTTTTAGGTACGTTTCATGTATATCTTCAGCTTCTTTTGCAATGCTTATTTCTCTCCACCTAGACCTGCACGCCGCCCCAGGAAAACAAAACAATGACGCACACGCTGGGACATCAGAACCTCCTACGTTCTTCTCATCTAAGCAACACCGGCAGCACACCTTACATGTTCTCCGCGTCCTCCTCCTCTCGCTCATTTCTCACTCTCCACCTCTGCCCAATGTCATTGGTATCGAGTTACTCAATGAGCCAAGTCCTCCTTCGGCCTCTTCGCACACGATCCTTAAGGAATGGTACGCTTCCGCCATCAAAGAACTGAACGCACTCGATCCGAACATGCCGCTATACATCGGAGATTGCTGGTGCACAGATGAGTATGCCGAGTTCATCGAGTCATTACCAGGCACGGGTCAAGAGGACGGATCCTTCGTTGTGCTCGACCATCACCTCTACAGATGCTTTACCGACTCTGACATCCATACTTCTGCGGAATCTCATGCTCAGGCGCTCTCCAATCCCGGCGCTCCCACCCATCAAACCTTCGCACGTGTGACGGAGAAGATCGGCCGTGCAAGACGTGGCGGCGGGCTTGTAATTGGGGAATGGTCAGGGGCTCTTAATCCAGGCTCAATGACTGGGGATCATGGAGAGCGGAGACGGTACATAGAGGCGCAGCTAGGGCTGTATGAGATGACCTGTGCGGGATGGTTTTTTTGGACCTTTCGGAAGCAAGGCGAAGGTGACGCCGGGTGGAGCTTTCGAGATGCGGTGCGGGGTGGGGAGTTTCCTCAATTTGTAGGGCTAAGGGTCAAGCAACAATATTCTTCCGCTCAGATAAATGGGGAACAAGAGCGAGAAAGGAGGGAGAGGGTACGGGATGAAGAACGAGATAAAGCCCTTGGTAGGCTTTCTTTCCCTGATCATCATTGTTCATTGTTCATTTACTTACCGAGTATTCCACGCAGCTGCCCACACGTCCTATTGGTCGCAGTATCCTGGGAAATATGCACACTGGCGCTTCGGGGAAGGCTTCATGCGTGGGTGGGAGGACGCATGGATGTTCTTCGTATCGGAAAAGCCGAAGACAGGCAGGCAAGCGAATGAGCTTGGGTTCACTGGTGCGTGGGCAAGGAGGACGACCAAAGACTGGGGGGAGGGGTATTGGGAGTATGGTGGGTACCATTTTTGCTCTTTCTTCCTCGTCGAGCTGTCTGCATCTTTGGTTACACTCGATAATGCGTCCCAAGTTCGATACCATGAGATAGTAAAACTGACACCTTGTCTTATTGTCTAGAACACGGGTTCATGCAGGCTATCGATGCGGCTAAACGCATTTTCCGGGCTTCCTTTTGTTCTTGAACCAGGACAGAATCCAAGTTGTAGTGGTTCATGCACTTTACTGTCTTTTTGTCCAAATTTGAGGCCTGTACAATATTTAGTTTTGTTACTGATTCTTATCCACTGCATGCACCGGTCGGCAGGTTGGAAGATGCCCTTATAAAAGGGCGTCTGTGTTCGCTTGGGGGCAAGTCCCAGTGAGTCAGTGACAGTGTAACGATAACTGCCAGACTCGGCTTAGATAATTTTTTTTGGTGTGTTCTACTTGTCGGACGTTGCATGCATAAATTCATGCTCGTACCCCCCTCGATGAGTTTGACACTTTTTCAATCTCCGATTGTCACGTGACCTACTTACTTCGGCTACGACAAAGAACAGTACAAATTGGGGCGAGATGGCTCAATGGTTAACTCTATCATCTCATTTCAGGGGGACATACCCTTGCACTCTTGGTTCGAACCCTGATCCCTCCGAAGAGTTTAGTGGGTATTGCTGAAAGACAGTGGAGTCCCACACTACCATTAATGGTGTGCGTAAAAGCATTCTCTTCGGCTGGTGTCCTCCTAGATGCGCATCTTATGCGTAGTCGGAGTTGACCATGGGCTTCGGGCTCAAACCGGTTACCAAAAAAAAAAAAAAAAAAAAGAACAGTACAAATTATTGAAAGTGGTGTTGTTGATTGAAATGTTGATAACTTAGGGCCTGGGCGGCGTTGTGTGAGCTGTTGTCGAGTTTGAGCAAGGGACTTACTCAGCGTTTCTGTATCCCGGTTCACACTCCAAAATCAGCTGGTGTGCACGCCAAGTACAAGCAAGTACACGAGGATCCTTTCGAAGCAATATTGACCTCATAACATCAAATTGATAAGACCTACTAAAAGGAAATATGACACGTCTATGGATGTATGAGACCTATATGCCTTCTGAATGCTGGAACAGATACCTAGCTTAAAGCAAGATGTTGAGTCAATGGGAAGATCTTTCCATCTGGCAGTCAACCAGTCACAAGGAGCGGACCTTCAGAGAGGAAACCCTTTCATCGGCATTTCTTTGGTTTTTATGTAGGCTGATAAAGACGGCGAATGACAAAAGTGTGATTGTTACTTATAAAGTCATGTTCCAAATTTTGCCCTGTTCCTGTCTCTATCGTCTCATCGAAGACATGAATGTTAAAATTGTAAGCAACTACAGAAATGTTCCTTCAATAATGTACTGACCAACAATCCACCAATAGGGAGATATCAAAGGTATGTAATACAATCTCCCTAGGCAGGACACCCATGTTTGTTGGTAGCCGGAGATGGTGGATTGGGTGGGAGTGGCAAGGGGGGAGTGGGTGGTGATGGGGGCTGGGGTGGAGACGTCAATGTCTTCAACAGTGAGTTGCCACTACGTTTCATTTGGTACCTCAACTATCATCACTGTAGAGTCACCTCCTTTGGTGTTTGATCTCTTGTGCCAGCATGTCATTTGGAATGCGCTCTACAATTCTGCTGAGAGAAGTGAAGAGCATGCTGTCACATGCCAACTCGAGACCTGCACCAAAGTCTTGAAGGAAATTCAATCTTGGGCTGATAGCACAACAACCACTCCCATATGCTGGTTGAGTGGTCCTGCAGGTACCAGCAAAACCACGGTTGCACATATCATCGCGGAGGAATACAACAAACATGAACGACTGGCCACCACATTCTTTTTCTGGAGAAAGATGGGAGACCGCGATGACATTAACAGGCTTGTGGCTACATTGGCATGGCAAATTGCAAAGAAGATCTCATCCACAAAGGACCAAATGGAGGAAGCTATGGAACTGAAGAATAAGGCTTGGGTTCCCCTCCCCGCACTTTCCCTCAAAGATCAGCTCTCGAAATATCTTGTCCTTGGGCCAGTTGCAAATGTCAACTCCACTCTCCCCGATCTCATTGTTATCGACGGACTCGATGAATGTGCTTCACAAGCAGGAATTTGTCGACTGATCGACTGGCTTCATGAGAACAAATCTCCATTCTGATTCCTGCTTACGAGTCGACCTGAGCCACAAATCGAGACTTGTTTTCTACGTAGAGAAGGGCACAGCGATGCTCGGTTGCTGTCTCTCACAGAATCCAAGGATGACATTTGAAAATACATCTCTAAAAAACTTGAGGAGGTTTGGCCAAAAGAGCAGTGCGTTAAGGATGGTGGGCCACCAAAGTGGCCATCAGAATCGCACCTCGACAACCTGGTGGAAAAGTCAGAAGGCCTATTTGTGTATGCAGCCACAGCTGTCCAATATATTGGGGGGGGAGACTATCCAAAGATGCTACTGGAAGATGTTCTGAAACTCCATAAAGGTTTGGACCCCCTGTATACTCAGGTTATCGAGGTGGCCAGGGAGCGGAAATATTTTGATATTGTCATGGGAGCCATAATGCATCTTCGATATTCACTCACTGTCAATGAACTGTCCATGGTTCTACTCACTGGCAACAAGGGCCTCGATGGTCCTGGGTTCGCTTTGCACTAGTGGGATGCCACTCTATCCTTGATATCCCTGGGGATAATACTGAGATCACATCCTATCATGCATCACTTTGAGACTTCCTTACTGATCAGTCCCAATCAAACATCCTCTTCTATGCTCCTGCTACATCTCATGGACAGCTCATGGTTGCATGCCTAGGCACAATTACCAGGGCTTTGAATGATGGCAGCCATGCACCAGAATATGCTCTTATATCCTGGTATTATCATGCTTGTTTGTTCCTGTCTGCTCATGGCCCAAGTGAAGGGTTAGGAGGGCTGAAGGATGAAGCTGAGGAGTTGGTGAAGAAAATTGACTTAAAATGGGTAAAGGTTTGGATGGTAGAAGCATTGTGGTGGGCAGGTGCACCATATTTGAGAGGACTGCTAACCCAAGAAAAGGTGAGAGAGTGGTATATGAATCTTGACATTCATTATTGAGGACACTAGCTCCAGAAGCAAGTGGAGAGAAATTGGACTTGACTCTTGAAGGAGAAATTGAGAAGCATTTATGGAATTCTTGAGGTATGAGTTTGCTATTTCACAGTGAAGATAGCAGATGAAACACTTGCTGGTAGAAAGTAAGTCTGAGCTGCGATGGTTTTTTTAAACACAATTATTAATGACAAACTCCATCTATCAACACAAATTTGTGAGTGTTCAAATGGGACTTTTTCCAATGGTAAAACAGACTTGCTGACAGGCAGTATGTATGTGGTCCTGGAGAAACAATGCTAATGAATGAATATGACCCCTGTTTGATGTATGGAATCCAAAGGTGAGCTGGCATATTGCATCTTGTTGACCTCATGTTCATTAACATGTATTGGGAGCAGAAAGTATGTGATCTTTCTCTATGCTGGTGCAGAGTTACCCTGACCATTTGGTGATATCTGTGCATCCTCAGTTTGTGCGTGATCATTCTTGATACATGTATGAAGCCATTTGACCATTTTGGTGCGTGAGCATTCTTGATGCTTGGTTGAAGTCACTCTGACCATTTTGGGATGTCTGTGCATTCTCAGCAAGTGGGTGATTATTCTTGATGCTTGTGTGAAGTCACTCTGACCAGTTTGGGATGTCTGTGCATCATCAGGATGTGTGTGAGCATTCTTGATGCTTGGTTGAAGTCACTCTGACCATTTGGGGATGTCTGTGCATTCTCAGCAGGTGGGTGATCATTCTTGATGCTTGTGTAAAGTCACTCTGACCAGTTTGGGATGTCTGTGCATCCTCAGCGAGTGCGTGATCATTCTTGATGGTTGTGTGAAGTCACTCTGACCATTTTGGGATGTTGGTCCATCATAAGACTGTGTGTGATAATTCTTGATGCTTGTGAGAAGTTGCTCTGACCATCTTGGGCTGTCTGTCCATCATCAGCTTGTGCGTGATTATTCTTGATGCTTGTGTGAAGTCACTCTGACCATTTTGGGATGTTGGTCCATCATTAGACTGTGTGATAATTCTTGATGCTTGTGAGAAATCACTCTGACCATTTTGGAATGTCTGTGCATCTGTAGTATGTGTGTGATTATTCTTGATGCTTGTGAGAAGTCATTCTGACCATTTTGGGATGTCTGTGCATCCTCAGCGAGTGCATGATCATTCTTGATCTTGTGTGAAGTCACTCTGACCATTCTGCAATGTCTGTGCATCATCAGCCTGTGCGTGATCATTCTTGATGCTTCTGTGAAGTCACTCTGACCACTTTGGAATGTGTGTGCATCCTCAGGATGTGTGTGCTCATGCTTGATGCTTGTGTGAAGTCACTCTGACCATTTTGGGATGTCTGTGCATCCTTACATTGTCAGTGATTGTTTTAAATGCCTGTGAAAACTCATTTTTGCTCACTTATGTAATGCTTGTGCATGCTTAGCAACTGCGTAATCTGTTTCTGCCCTACTGACTATCTCTTCATGTTTTTCCCTCTTTAGAAAGTCTGTACCAGTCTCAAGTGCTCTTGTCAAATTAACCTCCTCATCCTGTAATTTCCCTTTCCAGGATGTGAGTATGCATTTACAGTGCCTGCTGACCATTGACCTTATATTTTAATTTTATGTGCTTAGATTGTATATGATCATTTTGTATACTTGCAAGCTAATGATTGTTGCTGGGTCCCAACAATTCTAGGATGTGTGTAGTCATCTTGGTGGCTTGTGCTCATGAATTCTCATTCATATTCATTTAGAATGTTTGTATTTTGTTATTCATTCATGCAATTCTTTTGATTACTATCTCTGCAGTTTGTATGTTATCAACCTTGATTTCTGGCCTTAATGCCTCACATATTACTTTGTGTTTAGTTTATTCAACAGAAGTTTGAACTCTTGCCCAATATGATAACTTTAGAAGGCTCAATAATATTGGGTTTGAAACACATTTGTTTGTGGTGTTTATTGTGCTTTGTTTTTGGAAATAGTGACAATCCATTTTAAGGCAGTAATGTAGAGGCTTGGGTGCTGTTTCTCGACATGGAACAGGCAGAGTACAGGGGGGAAAAGAAAGCAGGAGAGATGGTGGGTGGGTAAAGTGGGGATAAGCTAGGGAGACTAGGGGGATAGGAGGAGGGGGATTACAGAGAGAGTAGCTTAGTGGTTGAGCAAACTGAGACCCAAAGGAGGTGATGGTGGTAAGAGATCAAGAAGCCTCTCAAACCAAATTTAATTATGGTCTACACACATGACATAGCTACATACCTTGTAAGGAGAACTAAAGAAAAATCTGTGGGGTTCCCCCACAAAAGTACATCTACCTATAGATCTACACATGCTTGCCACACTGCTACTACCCATCAAGTGGTATAGCAAACTCGGTGGTATATTGGAGATCCATCAGACCTCCAATGTGGAGTGTCTCCTTACAGTACTCCTTGGGGCTGGGGCATCTGTTGTGGATGTTGCAGCATCCAAATTTGGCATATGGCAAACAACTATGAATTTGAAATCTTCAAGAAAAGTTGCTCATGAAGGTACTGCTTGGGGTGCCACCCCTGGGGTCCCTCCCACCTGGATCTAAATCTCAATCTTGAACATTGCCATCATGCAAAAATATTGCAGCTGCCCTGTCTGGTGATCTGAGCCCTGTCAACAATCTTACTGAAGCTTGTAAATGGCTTGCAAACAAGTCCTGGATCTATCCTGGAGAACCTCTTGACTGTACAAAATTGGTTACTATTCTGCTAACTGCCTCCTACACAGCGAAAATGCCTGCCAATGTGGCCACAGCCATCCATGCCATAGCCTTTCTTATTGAAGATGACATCTTGGATGCTAGCTTGACATCAATTGCTGAGGCTGTTGTTGAAAAGCTTAAACCTCACCTGGACCCCTTCACCACAGAGCTCACGACCACTAAAAGCTTCCTTGAGGCCACCTCAGCCCAACAAGCCTCCCTTGCTGTAGGCCTTCAAGAGATTGCAGCACAATGTGTCTCCACCTCTCTCAACCTGGCTGAAGTCTCAGCAAACCTCAAATCTCCACCCACAGATAACACATCAAGCCCTAGTCCCCTTATTACCCCCTGTCCCTCCATGCACAACCATCCTGCCCCCTCCCTCCCAGCTAACACCTATTCCCCAAGCCTCCCCCCAGGATATTTGGCTCCAACAATGCATCCTTCTAGCTGCCTGCACAGTCCTCATCCAGGTTGACCTCAATGATGCCTCAACCCCAAAAGATTGTTCCCTACTCACCATCTCCAAACTCCATGAGGCCATGAACGATCACCTACAAGAGCTCTCTGATACCAATTACTCCTGCACTGATGAGGATACCTCCAAGAAAGCCATAATCAGGGGCATCCAATCTCTCAAACATGGCACTTTTCTCTTCAAACTTGACACCCCCAAATCTGCAGACAGCTTCTGCTTGTTTGCCTTGGACCCTAGTACTGACCTCCTCTCCTGCCATCTAGGTCACACCATTTCACTTACAGGGTTTTCCAAAAATGATGAGAATCATGAAGTTTTGCTTTTGTTTGGTTGCCTAATAAGGAATTACAAATCTCACTGCATTCTTTGTGTTTCCTTGTTTGTATCATGCTCTCACCATGTCTTCACTGCCGCTCTGTTCATTTAAGACCCTCTATTTGTACAAGCCCTTCAGGTATCAGTAATGACGCTGTCCGAGGATGATGGGAACATGATTGCAGATGTCCTTGCTGAGGTCCCCTCAGGTATAATCTTTATTGCTCATCACCATCAGTTGTCCTGGCTTATGCATGGAGGTGGTTTACAGCTCAAAAGTGGATTGTCACAAATCCTACTGAACTTGCAAAGAAAGCAAAGCAGAAACAATACTGAGAGAATGCAAAATGGAAGAAACTGGTGGCAAAGGCAGCAGGATCCAGCAACCTGGTTGGGACCTCCAGTAAACGGACCCTTGATGACTCTGATAGTGATGCATGTGATGAAAATGACACTCTTGCCCCCAAACAAAAGAAGCCTGCATCTGACACCAATAGCGAATCTGACACACCTCTGGCTGTTGACATTACAGCATATATCCACATTTTGCAACTGCTCGCACCACCAACAGTCAAGAATTGGGATGGCAAGAAACCTGAGGAAGAGTATATGCAGCATGGACCCTTTCAATTCACCTCTGACATCACTTATGGAGAGTTTTTGGATGCCATTGCCAAATCCCTGCTGTGCCCTTCTGCTGAGTACATTGTTGTTTCAAAGGTTACATGGAGGCCACAAAAGCCACTCAAGGCACCTCCATTACCTCTTGGTGGCACTGTTGGCTTCTCAATCATGGTTGAGCAGACAGTGATGAAGAAGGCAGATGCCTGCATCATCATTTTGACAATGCTGGCTCCCACCAAACCAATGGAGGAGAAAGTTGTGAGCTATCCAATTATTTGTCCTTTGTTACTAGTATTACTCTCTAAAGTGTCACACTCTAGTTTTGGTCCACAGATGAAATCCCTGCTGCTGTCATTGATCAGGATTTCAACTATGAGGAACTCAATACTTTGCCCTCAATGGAGGAACATGTCCAGCAGCAAAAGGTATCTCATTATCTGTTTTCTGGCATGCCTCTGATGCTTTCACAGATGATGTTTGATCAAGCTCTTACACTGAAGAGAATGCAGCTTGAAGAGCACTACCCTGAGAACAACACTATGGGGCCTGCAGAGTAGGAAACCCATCCCACATTTCACACCTTTAAATAGTGTAAATTGATATATTTATGGTATAGTTTTCATGTATTGATAAACCCCAGAATGGAATAAGTTTCATCAGGAGTTGGACTGAAAATCTACCCCTAAGAGGAGTGAAAAAGGAGGTTTTTTTCTATATGCAAGGGATGAGTCAATGGGATGAAAACCTCCTGAATTTTGTCCCCAGTTCATCCTACACCAAATTCATCCCATGGGATGGTTTTCATCTTTATATGGGCAAAAATAACACTCCTCTACATGGGCTGAATTTCATCAACTGTAAGGGGAATGGAAGAAGGAATTCCCCTTCCCCCCCCCCCATTTAAGGGTGTCAAAAAGATAAATTCCTCACAGAATTTGTCCTAATTCATACCGTCCCATGGGTTGTTTTCATCTTTATATGGGTGAGAATAACAACCTCTACCCAGGTTGAATTTCATCAACTTTCCAGGTTCTTTGAGAGTGGAAGAATTCATCCACTTTATGTAGTAGTTTTATCAACAGGTTTCATACTGCTAGCAGTGACTTTTCAACTGTTATGGGTAGTGGTCCCCCCCATTGGAAATCATTTGTTATTGGCCAAAATTCAGGCCATACATACAGAGTATGATCACATTTCAAGCATCATCCATATCTGAGCTACCCCTATCCTCTTCGAGTCCCTTGCCCTTGTCATCTTCATCCTCCGTGTCTTCCTCCACATCCTCCACATCCTCCACATCCCCTGCATCATCCTCTGCATTGTCTGTATCCTCTGTGTTGTCCCTATCCTTCTCGTCCTCATCCCCTATGTCATCCAAGTTTGTCATTACAGCAAAATATCCACGTTTATGGGCATAGGCATGCTTGTTCTTCAGACTGGACTTAATAAATTCTTCAACCACCCAACTGTGCAGGAAATGCTTGAAGTAGTGGTGGTGCTCTCGAGCCTAGGAGATCCATCTAAGAATGAGGTAAGAAAGCAGATAAGAACATACCATTGCAATGATTTTGGCAATGACCAGGTTTTGGTTGGCAGTGCCACATAACAGAACAGTCAAGCCTGGCTGTGGCAGTTAAGTCCTGGACACAACACTACTAATCCTCAGAAAGGCTATGCACACAAGGGATCAACTTATGCAAAGGGCAGTGTACAAATTAGTATCATCCTCAAGGTGCATCACAGTTTGTAAGTTGAATCTGTTACTGGCGATGCCACTTTCTCTGCATGGCCATGGTATCATCATCGTGGTGTTTTCTTTAGCAGCTGCAGCCTTGCCCAAGACATCATTCTCAGCTGATGATGGTGTCAGGAATGTACGAAGGAGAAAAACAGCGACTGCACCCTTTAGTTCCTTCAACTGAGCCTCCAAGGTTTTTGCTGCTGTCCCTAGTCAAGTGTAGCACAGTAAGCAATAATGTCTCAACACAAAATAGTGAAACACTAACCTCCCACTTTCTTTGCGAGAGAGGTCAACACTGACTTTGCCTTACCACCTTGCTTGGATTTCTTCGACACTGAAGTTTTCACCATGAGGATTGGTAGGTAACAACATGCTCTTAAGGACTCAACAAAGGATAAGATCCATGTATAGTCTATGTGCTGCAGAGGTGAACCACAAGATAAGTCTTCTGGCGCAAGGGTCAGAAAAACTAGAAGTTGAGGACCTCGTTTTGTGCAGAGGACAACTTGAATGTTCCCGGAAATAATGACAGGATGCAATCAACACATTCAGAGGGACACATTTCATAGACTGGACTTAATGTATGTGGCGGCTCATTGCTCAAGGCCAGAGCTTGTGTGTTGGGAGCAGGAGGCGCTGCAAAGACAGGGATGCAATTAGCACATTCAGGGTGATGAATTTCTATAGACTAGACTTAACGTACAGGTGGAAATTGTGCTCATTGCTTGGGGGCCAGAGCTTGGGCATTGGGTAAGGGAGTGGGCACAAAGCCAGGGATGCAATTAACATGTTCAGGGGATGCATTTTGCTAGACTGGATTTGGGCTCAAAGTATGCAGCGACTCTCATTGCTCTAGGCCAGACCTTGGGCAAACAATGTTAGTTGATGGTATCAGAAGTTAATGGATGCAAATAATGTAAATGCACAGGGAGATGTTACATTGCTAGCGTTCCAGATCTTCAACTTGGTGTGGGTGGTTGCACGGGTAGACTAACAAAACCTGCAATATATAAAGTAGGTTACAAGTCAGGAAATCCACAGCGCAATAGAATGTCCACAAACCAGAAATCCCCCCACATTCACCCTGCTATTCACCATCGTGTTGGAAGCATTATTAGCATCAGCAATGGCACCTCCAATGTTGAGGAAAGTCTGACAGAACCAGACACAGAGCTTGAAAGTTATATGGTGGAGAACCAACTTGGCCTACTGGAGAATAGGGTGTGGGTTGACCATCCTGATGTCTCCAATGTCTCGGGTAAGCACTGGTTTGTCTGCAGGCAAATGGAAGCTGAAGACTCCACATAGATACCAGACAAGCCAGCCCAATACCTAACAGGGATGTAGATGTCAGCGACTCCCCAATGGCTTCAAACCTCACTTTCAGATGCCACCATGAACTGACCCTACGCCAAACAAGGTGGTTGCTGCATCTGAACTGAAGTGGAGAATATGTCAGAACTTTGGGGAGGTCAATAAACTAATGAAAGTTGCACCAATGACTCAAGAGGACATTTGAACCAAGCAGCAAAGGCTCAGTGGCCATCATTGGGTCTCGATATCTTACAGATATGATCTGGAGCCCAGGCCTGGATGCATCCATAACACAGGGCATAAAGGACTGTGGACACTGCAAGAACTTTGGCGGTACCCATCCACATGTGCTCCTAGATCTGATTACTCATCATCACCCATTCAAGCTCCTCGTGGGGGATTATCTTTCACTCCCAGTAGGGACCAGTGGGTTCCACACAGTGGGACTATACCTCGATACTTGTTTGCAGCACGTGTGGGGATTCAAATACAGAATGGCAGGGAGTGCAAGGACTATCCAGCATCTTCCAAAACTTTGCTCCATCCAAAATGTTTATGTCTGATGGGGGGAAGCACTTTGACAACAAGGAGGTGCAGGCATTCTGTGGGGAGTGGGGGATGGCAACACAGGTCGTTGCTGCATACTTTCCCTGGGTGAATTGGTTGGTGGAGGGTGCAAACAAGCTCCTGCTTCATATATTGAGGAGGCTGTGCTCAACAAACTTGGGAGAGGACAAGTATGAGGCAATGGCAGTGGACAACATGGCCAAAACACTTCAATGAAGCAGTCAGGCTTCTCAACTGGCAAATGCTTCCATCCCTTCATTTCAGGCCTAAAGAACTCCTGCTGGGTCTCGTGGTCAATATGCTGAGGATGACACTGGTCGACAGCACATCCATCTTGAAAGCCGATGATGATGACCTTCATATGACATACACTGTGCAGCAGCAGCTTGATGGCTATGCTGCAGCTGTTCACCATGCTCTGAAGAGAAAGGCAACCTTTGACAGGTGCGTTCTAGCCGAGAAAGGGGGAGAGGTCACATTCAAGCCAGGCCAACTAGTACAAGTCTACCATAGCAATCTGGACTACACATTCAAGATGGAACAAAAGCTTCTGCCAAAGTGGTTGCACCCACGGTGGATTGTGGCATGCAATGGCAATTCATACATGATTGAAACTCTTGAGGGCACCCCGATAGCAGGGAACTTCAGTGCATGGAGATTGTGAGGGTTCTTGCCAAGGTAGGGAACACAGCTCGCTTTGAGGCAGGCTGAGATAGAGGAGAAGGAGGTGCTGTTGGACAGTAAACATCGTCGAGAGGAAGAGCAGGTGGTGGCAGAAGAACAGGAATGGGAAGCAGCTGAGTTGGCGGGATCGGTGGCCACCATGGAGGACGATAATGATGATGGATGGCAGACAGATGATGAGGGTGGTGATGGAGAAGAGGGAAATGGTTCAGGGGAGTTGTGAGTGGCGGGGACGCTGCTATGTTTGAGGGGGGTGCATGGAGTGTTGCAGAGTGACCTCCAGGCCTTCTTAGCATGCCTTTTGGGCACTGTTTGCCCATGTTTGGTAGTAGCTTTAGAGATTAGTCAGCATGCAGCTTGTGTAGGAGGAGAGCTGATTCCAATGATCATTGCATCCCATTGCATTGCTAGCGACTCCAAGCACTTAGGAGGCAGCTTGGGCCTCTCCAGTGCAAACCTCTTTGTAGATCCCTGGCGGAATAGGAATATTTTGTTCGATCCAGGGGGTGTGTGGAATGATGGGGAATTTGATCAGAGGGAAGAAGTTGGGGCAAAAACTTCCTCGTTCTTGTTCGGTCCATGTGAAACTGGTTTTGTGATTTCGAATAAAATTGTGCATGAGTTTTCTTTCCTCAAGCCAAAGGAAATCACCGGGATGATTATTATTGATTATTGCTTTATGTTTGAGGGTGTATTGGAAAGATGGCAAAAATGTTGGAGGTTTAGGATTAAGTTTTGGCATTTCTTTGAGAGGATCCCCTGTGATCATGTGAGTAATGCAAAATTGATCAGGAAGGTCAGTGACAACTGGTTGTACTTTCAATACGACAGGCTTGTACTTCTTCTTAGTGGCTGCAAAGGCAGGATATAGAGAATTGGAGGATAGATATGGTGTGGAATATATAGATGAATCTGGCATAGAGGGGGCCATTGAGGCCAATAAAAACATAACATACTGTTCACTAGCTGTCAGATAGAGATGGGCGATAATATCCAAAGCAGTAGTGGCATTCAAAGAAGGTGAGGATTCAAAGTCAGGAATGTTTGCAGTGCATTTGATAAATATAGAAGAGTTCAAATGGTCAAAAGAAATGATGAATGTGCACTGTTTGGTCTCCAAAATATCATCCTCTAGTAGTGAAAATCCTCACAAACTACTTCTCGACGTTTTGTGGCTCTAGGAAAGGTCGGGATGGTAGAGGAGCATGTTGAGTTAGGATTGTAGATAGTAATTGTCTGAGATTCATTGCTCCAGTTTTTGACAGTGCTTTCAGTGACTATGTCGAAGGGTCAACCAAGTAGGATGTTGTAGGCAGGGTTTCACATTATATGAATCTGCATATAGATTGTGATTGTGCCAACTTCACAAGGGACATTTCATGCTAATCCTAAACTTTCGTCAATGCCACTGTTAGCTGATTGAAGTGGAATGTGGATGGAAGAATTGTATGCAAGACCTAGTTCGTGACAGACTTCTTTGGACATAGCGATAATTGAAGAACCTGGATCAACTACACTTTCGACTGGGTTTTGACTGTTGATGTTCATCATAACCGATCTGATCAAATGTGATTCCTTTGCAGTGACAAAGGGTTTAGGAATATTGCCAATACAAAGAGAGCTGATATAGGTTTCCTATGGGTCATTGACCATCAGTACCTCTTCATTGACTAGGTGTGCCACATTGTTTCCATCCTGATTCAGAATGCGATGTGGAGTCAGCTGTTCCTTCCATTTTGCACAAACTTTGGGGGATAACAAAAGAAGTTCTTCCATAGTGAGGGTGATGATCGGTGTCTTCATCAAACATGAAAATATGTCCTGAGTGATTTTGTCATTCTGAATGGGGGCTACTGTGTGGTACGAAGGACCGTCACATTCTTTACCCCTACTAGTAGAGGCAAAGTTTTGTTTGTGAGGCAGTAGGTAAGTCTTCTCCAATGCTGCTGCATAAGGATGGACTGGGGGTTGCAAACTCACAGAAGGTTGTGAATTTGGGGTGGGTTGTGAATTCAAAGTTGTCCGCAAAGCTGTTGCTAGTGCTATATTGGATATAGGTGGATTGGTTGCAGTAGATGATATACAAGGCAGAGCGATGGTTGGAATGGGAAGCGTGACTGGTACTGTTGATGGAGCTGCAGACAAAATTGATGGTTGAACTACAGGAGCTGCAATTGGACCAGGTTCGTGTTGAGTGAAGTTTCGACCACTTTGTAAGGCATATAATTCTTGTTCTAAATGAGTGATACAAATATCAGCTGAGGTATTCATGTCAGCGATCTGGTAGATCCCCCTAGGAGTGGGAGCTGTATTGGGGGAAGGCACAATGCCATACATGAGGGTGGGGACAATATTTACATCTGGGTTTCAACGAATCCACTCATAGGGCATGACTCGGGTAACCCCTGGGTATAATTTCATGTACCCATACCCATACCCATGAACACTGTACCTGTTACAGTTATCGGTGCAGTTTTACCGTGGGTACGGGGGGGTTTTGGTCAAAACTCATGGGTACCCTGTGGGTTTCAACGAGTATGACATTAATAATTTATTATAATTCTAAATATATCTAAATACAATGGGGAACCACCCCCAACTCATGATTGCAAGTGAGGGGGGGTGGTGGAGGTGATGTGGCAGCCATTGCAAGAGAAACAGACTAAGAACCACCCCCACCTCATGTTTGCAAGCAAGATGGGGTGGTAGTCATGATGTGGCAGCTGTTGCAAGAGAAACAGACCAAGAACCACCCCCACCTCACATTTGCGAGTGAGAGGGGGTGGTAGTTGTAATGTGATGGTGCTCCCAAGTGAAACAAACCCAGAAACACCCCCGACTCACATTTGCAAGTGAGAGGGGGTGGTGGCGGTGATGCCGCAGCCATTGTTGACTAGAGGGGGCCATTGTTGATGAGAGGGGGTCATTGTCATTGTTGTTGCCTAGTAGAAAAAACACCCCCCACTCGCATTTAGAATGAGGGGGGCGTGTCGTCATTGTCTAGTAGAAAAAACACCCCCTACTTGCATTTAGAACAAGGGGGGCATGTTGGCAGCAGTCATCATCATTGTTGCCTAGTAGAAAAACACCCCCCACTCGCATTTAGAACGAGGGGGGCATGTCATCCTTGCCTAGTAGAAAAAACACCCCCCACTCACATTTAGAATGAGGGGGGCATGTTGGTAGCAGTTGTTGTCATTGTTGAGCCATTGTTGTTGTTGTTGATGTTGATCAACAAAGTCATTTGATAAAACATGTGACCATTGGACCGGTACCATGATACCCATAACACCGTGGGTACGGGTACAGTTTTGCCTCAGGTACAGAAATCCAAACCTGTACCCATACCCATAAGCAGAAACACATGGTGTTACCCATACCTGAGTCATGCCTTATACACTTGTTGATGTGATCTTTGATACAATGCCCAGGAATGTTTCATGGCATGAATGGTCTGTTCGGAAGCACGACCTTTCCTTCAGCATTCTTCTTACACTTTCCATCGGTAATATATGTTTGACAGACCAAACAATCGCTAATGAAGTGTCCCAAAAGACCGCAGAAAATACAGACTAGATTTTTGAGTTGATCCTGGCAAAACCCTTGATTAACACAAGGGGAATTGTTGTTGTTATTGTTGGGTTGAGCTCCTGTTAAGGCAGTGATGAGAGTGGTCGCAAATTTTTTGAGAATTGTGGATAAATCCTCTGCTTTGATTTGTGGCGACGATGTCAAAGTTGAAGATGAGGATGGGGCTTGCAAAGTTGAGGCCAAGGGAGTTCACAAGGATGTAGTGCCTGCTAAAACAAATTTTGCAGCAGCATGGATGTCATTGAGAGGATAAGGGTCATCTGGGTAATGATCAGGGAATTTGAGTTTGAGATGGTGCACGATTCACATCCATAATCCTGGTTGAAAGCTGCGAACAAAAGTCCTGCTTTGTTCAGCTGCTGAAAGTTGATTTTTTGTGGTGAGGAATTTAGTGATATTGTAGAAGGACCTGTAATATAATCCTAATTCATTCGCATCATAGATACCAATGTGAAGTTGTTTGCTGATAAGCTTATCCATATCAGCGATTGACCACTTGCGGTCATCTTTGGATCCAGGATACAACTTATGAATAGCTGTCTGAAAATTATTGAATGAGACCCCTGTGTTGTATTCTGGGATTGATTCCCAGAGTTTGGAAGTATCAATGTCAACATAATGACAGGCATGTTTCTTCATATCTTCGGAATTGGTAATCCCACATGTTGGAAACAACATTTCGAGTTTGTTAAAGTACCTACAAAGTTCTCGAGGCTGAGTAGGATCAAACTTTGGAGCCATGGAATGCCCATGAGCCAGCATAGTAGCTTGTGTAGTCATGAGTACAATAGCTCTTGGAGTAGGGGTTAGGACTTGGGTGATAGAGGGTAGTGGTGTCAAAGTATTCAGAAAGATGAATAAAGAGGTAGAAGCTGAGGATGAAGAGGTAGAAGATGATGATGAAGATGATGGAACAGGTGAGGGAAAAAGTCAATGATGAGCCGATTCTGCTTCAGTTACTGGAATTAGGATATCTCCTGATTGTTTGAGAGATTCGAAGGTGTGGCAAGTATCGATTCAGAGGTTTCTGGCTTGTGTTGGCCTAAGCCAGGAGATTCGAGATGGATTAGGCGATAAAATGATTCAGAAACCCCTCACAGTGGGCTCCAGAATGATGATTGCTCAACCCAGAAACTCAACCAAAACCAACAAAACTGGTCTTAGGAGATATAACACAAGTCCGAGGAAGGGTGCAAGGTAGTACTGAATATCACTGTGCTAACCAAAGGCCAGTAGATGTACTATGAAATGTTGTGAAGCAGTGCTAGGTGGTGTGAAGTCCTGCGAAACCGTACAAAGTAGTACAAAGCACTACGAAGCATTTTGAAATGATATGAAAGAGCTTCATTGTGGTGTAAAGGAATTCAAAAATCCTTGAAATGGTTTTGATGAGTTCAGGAGATGGTGATGATAGGTGAAGATGGTGTAGAAGACAATGACAGGGTAGATAGACAATTAACAATAGTTTCAAGAAACTGAGTAGAAAAATGACGTAGTTCATGGAATACTTGAGAGCGTTCAGACTAATACTGAGCTAAGACTCAAGAGTAGAACCCTTAAGTCAGATGATATGCAATATGGGAAGACAATTTCTTTCCTTGTCGTCAGTAAATACACCAAACTATATATGTTTTAGAGAGATAGTACTAAAAAGGTAAAAGGCCATGAGGCAAAACATGTGGTAAACATAAGGCAGTGAAAAAGGTGTCAAAATCACAAAGTAAATGAGAAAATGATAAGAAGGAAATGTGCAATATACATGATATATCAAATCTCCTTGTCTTGTTGTTCCAATAAATCATGAAGACATTGAAAAGTGCCTCAATGCACGCTAAGGTGCTAGCCATTGTGTCTCCTCATGTTTGTCATGGTGGAAACACAATACATCAGTGTGTGGAATGTTGGGAATGTGTGTTCAAGGTGAGGTACGATAAGAATACAGCAGCCGAAGTTGTTCAAAACAGTATGAAGTCTTTTGAAACATTTCAAAGGGTCATGTCTTTGTTTCATGCATTTGTAGGCATTTGTAAGCATTCATGAAATCATAAGATGTTGTAGGAGATATGTCCAAATGTGATGTATTGTTTTCTGAGCTCAGCCACAAGGTAGACCTATCAACAGCAGGACTGGTGACTAACAAGAAAGGACACATCTTGGCTCCAGCCTCACAAGTAACTGCTTGTGGGGTGGATCATGGTTGGGATGATGACAGGCAGCAGCAGCAACAAGGAGCAGCAACGACAATGAGAAGGCACCACCCCCCTCTCTTGCTGCAAACATGAGTGGGGGATTCTCATTCCATTCTCAGCGACGACAGGCCAGGTCCCCCCCCTCACTCCAAATGTGGGAGGGGGGGATTCTTATTATATATATTAATTTAGTGTAATTATATTAAAATACATATTTGTGTCAAAACCTGCAAATAACAATGGGTAACCCACTGAAACCCACAGTAATACCATACCCCTAACCATGTGGGTACAGTGTTCATGGGTACAGGTATGTGGAATTGTACCCGGTGATACGTCCACTATGGCAGCAGAGCTCTGAAATCAAGATATCACACTTGGACACCTCCTTCCCAAAGTTCTATGATTTCGCAAATGCTTATGAATGCCTACAAATGCATGAAACAATGAAACAACATTTCGAACCATTTCGAATGACTTTGACCACCATATTCCTATCGTACCGAACCTTGAACACACGCTCCCACCATTACACACACTAACACATCGTGTTCCTGCCACCACAAACATGAAGAAACACAACGGCTAGCAACTTAGTGCACATCGAGGCGCTTTTCGACATATTCATGATTTATTGGAACCACAAGACAAGGAGATTTGATATATCATGTATATGGCATGTTTCTTTCTTATCACTTTCTCATTTACTTCGTGATTTCGACACCTTGTTCACTGCCTCACGTTTACCACATGTTTTGCCTCATGGCCTTTTACCTTATTAGTACTATCTCTCTAAAACATATATAGTTTGGTGTATTTACTGTTGATAGGGCAGAAAATTGTCTTCTCACATCTGCCTATTGTCTGACTTAAGGGTTTAACTCTTGAGTTTTAGCTCAGTCTTTGCCTGAACTCACTCAAAGTATTCTGCGAACTACATCATTTCGCCACATCAACTCTCGAAACTCTCATCACATCGCCTATCTGTCGTGTCATCGTCTCTTACCTCGCTTTCAACTATTGTCACCATCTCCTGAACTCATGAAACCATTTCGGAGGTTCTCGAACTTCTCCACATTGCTGCTAAAATCTCTCATATCGTTTCGGAATGCTTTGTAGTGTTTCGCATTACTTTGGACAGCTTCGCAGAATTTCGCACAGTCTAATATGGCTTCGCAATGTCGTACAGTACATTTACCGGCCTTTGGATAATGCGGTGATATTCAGTACCAGCTCACAACCTTTCTCTGACACGTGTTATATCTCCTAAGACCTGTTTAGTTGGTTTTGGTTGAGTTTCTGGGTTGAGCATTATCACCGGGGGTTACCCGAGTCATGCCCTACTGGTTTTTTGTGGTTTTATTTGGTTTCTTGGGTTGAGCAACTGCTGGAAACCAAAATGCTTAATTACTGATGTCCTATCCTGATCAAGGGGGTGTCAGGACCTGAAATTCATATATCCACTCAGTTTTTTTTTTAAAGCCACCTCTCAGACCCCCCTCCCCCCTCCTGCCATATTAGGTATGTTATTCCCATATATGGTATGTTGTGCTTACTAATTTGATGTCAACCAATTTGTTAATTTTACTAAATTATTGTGAAACAGTGAACCACTCTCCTTGACATAAATTTGCAGTCATGATCTGTTCACATGCATTGTACAAACCTTATTGGAGTAGCATAATGCATCTACTGACTCTCACTCAGCCAAGTACTCAGGTAAGTATTCTTCAAGTGGGAACAAGTGTCAAGGGCCAAGGCTGAGTGAGCATTCCTTCTGAGTCTCCTCAGCCTCAAGGTCTTGAACCTCATCAGCTTCTGTGGAGGTATATAAGTGGGCTAGGTTGTGATTATTTTCTACCTCATTTCTACCACCATGAGTTCTTCCATGTATATGGACCCATGAACCCCACACTGTGAGTAATTGAAATTATCATCAATTATTATGCCTACCTACACATTGCTTGTGTGACAAGTTGCTTGAGAGCCAGTGGTCTGTGAGGGGCTTTGTCTGCCTTGGAATTACATCTGAGAAGTTATATAATTTGATGTCAATTTTTTTAGCAACCTACACGATACCCTCCCCCCCATGTGATGTCTGGCATTTGTGTGCCGACACCCCCTTGATCCTGGTATGACAAGGCAACAAGAAGAGACATAGGATAATTCTATTGCAGTGATCGTGAACTACTGTGTGCCATAATCCTGTGTAAATCTTATCCATCAATTTTCTGTCCCAGACTATGCAGCTCCTCCTGGTAGCCACGCAATGTCTGGATGTGTTCCATGATGGGTGCTGACTCTTCACATCGAGCTCAGAATAACTTCCTCCATGCCAACACAATACCTAGCACCCCTTGCATTTCCAATAATGACCTCAGCATGTCCCACACCTCCTTTGACGTTGCTGAGCTCACAATGTACATCCAACATTTTGTCGGCTACACCTAATTGGATTGTTGATAACACCATGCAATCTTTCTTCACCCATGCTACACTTGCTGCACCATCTGATGGCTGGATAGTCATTCTGTCATAGGTTTTACAATGACAATTGTATTATCAAAACTATTTACAATGAATATTTATACAACAGATTGATGTGTAAATCACTACTTTGGTGATCTGAGTATTTTTACTTGGGTCTGTGGGCATGGTATCACTACTATGATTCATGTCAGTGTTGGTGTCACCTAATGTGGTAGCACTGATCCCCAATCATTCAACACATACCACTGAAGACACCACACTTGCATTGCTCTTCACTTAACATTTTAATTTAATACCATCTAACACAGTCAGAAAACCTCAATGGAAGAATTGTGTACCTGTAGTAGGATCAAGCATTGTGTAATAAACATGCAAGCTGGCCCATGCCAGAGTCAGGCTGAGCAAGCAATGCAAGTGAATGCCATGACAAAGGCATGGGTCATAAGCTCGTTACAGGCATACCAGAGGCTCTGCAAAGACATTATCATATGGGAGAGCCTTATTCCCTGAAAAAATAGTGGTCAGAATTCCCATGCTAACTCAAATCAGAATAAAGCCTCGTTCTCATAAAGAGAACTCAGAAAGGAATGTGTTGGAGCAATGAACTCAAGGAGCATGTCTAGCACCCTTAGGTCATGCAAAAGCATAGTAACTTGGAGATAGCTGAAATTGGGAAGCCAAATAACAACTCCACCACCATATATGGAACATCACCTGTGGGTGAACCAAATTAATACTGTGCATTGCGCTAGTCACACATAGCTTTGTAGATTTATATACAACCTCTTGTTTACAGTTTAGACATACCAGTGCCATGTAGATACTATATATACCAAGGTATGTAGCTAGTTAATTCCCTATCCAACTATACATACTCTTTATTCACAACAGCACAAACACATTGGTGCAACAAAACAGAAAGAATGTTTTCTGGATCAAGAGACTTCAGTTGTTGTCAATCAGAGTGTGTAGCCCTTGAATGGCTTGAGTGTTTCTCTTTATTGTCACTCTGGAATTTCTCCTGCAGTTCCCATATGTAATCCAAAGTGAACAATTAGATGTAGATTGCACTGTTGAAGAAGTTAGACCAACTTCTCCCCAAGATCCAGCTTTTCCAAAATCCATCCCATAAAGTCAAAAGGAAAAGGTCAACACAGCCCAAGGTCCCATTCATGCTTTTCATATTTCTCCAACCAGATCTCTGCATTTCCTGGATCTGCATGACAGCAAGCATAAAAAATAGCTCTAACCTCTGGACCAAGCCAATAGTGGCAAAACAACTCCATATTCTGCCCCACGAGCTGTAAACAGAAATGGGAGCGGAGCTCAACGTCTCCCAAATTGTCATCCCCATATTTGAGATGATGACTCTGGTCATCAGTCATGAGGAACTGATCCTGGTCATCATTAAACCATCCACCAGCAATGGCTGTGAGCCAGGTGGGACAGAAGCCGGCCATCTCCCAATCAATCACACTGGTGATCATGCTGCTCTGTGGGTCAACAAGAATGTTCCAGCTACTGAGATCACCATGAGAGAAATGGAATGTTTTGTCTGGCAGGTCAGAGAATGAGCCTATAAAACCTCTGAAGAGACACTGGATAGTGCAGTATACATCAAATACCTTATTAAAAGCCCAACAGTCCAGTTTATTGTTTGGCCTTTGGTTGGGATAATCTAGCAAAGTAATGTCGTTCATTGGCCTGATATGGAATCAGATGTCCTGAGTAAAAGTTGTGGCCTCACATAAAGGGTGGGTATCCAAGGGATACTGGAGGGCATAGTGGCCACCATTAGAGTCATCTTTGCAAAGCTCTGGTAATAGGCTTCCAATATATGACACTATTATTATAAACAATGAAGACATGACCATAGCCAAGTCGATGCTGGTGCACAACTTTTGCTGATTTGTAGGCCTCCTGAAACAATCTCCAAGGAGTTGGCCCCGTAGGTATTCCATCAAAATCCATTCAGCTCTGACTGGGTTGTTGGCTGAGGAGCAGTATATGTATACTTGTGGCACTGGTATGTCAGTGTATGCTAGATTGATGAGAATCAGGGAATCAGGGCAGGGGCACACTAAAATGGATGCTTACATTGGACCATTTCCAGGCCACCACCTCAGCTTCAGTCTTGACTATCTCACAAACAGGAAGCACAACACATCCACCTACTTGAAAGTTGTTCTCGAGAGTGAACAAAAACATGCATGCATATGAACCCCTGTTCATCAGGGAATGGTGACAAACAGCCACACAAAAATGGTCGATGATGATGTGTAGGGTGTAGCACGGGTCACACCATGGGTAAGATTTCACACACTGCACCTGCACCTGCCAACACCACACCCATTCTAACACCGCAACTGCGGTGACAGGTTTTTACCATGGTCTGTCATGAAACACCACAGGTGTGACACCACATATATACACCATGGATTTTTGCCTCGTATTTGATGTTCTATGCTGTTAAACATCCTGAATTTGTATTGTATAAGCCCTTAACTAACTTAACTACACCCTGTACACAATACCTAAGCTATGATTTTTTTGTTAAATTTGAATTAACACAAATCCTCCATTACTTATTGATATACACCCACATGATCAATCTCATGTAAGAAAAGATATGAACAATGGGATTTTATTCTGGAGGGATTTATTTACTTAATGATTCTATACAATACTACAAAAGAAAAAACCCACCGTCTCAGCAAGGGCGAGAGGTCGTCGCATCCCCCTTCTTCACAGTGGTGCCCTTCGGATTCCCACTTGTTGCCTCCCACCATTGTCGTGGTCCCCTGCCCCTTATGGGCGGCGCTCCTCTCCCCCATTGTGGTTAGTTGGGGGTTGTGGTCATCGCCCTCATCGTGGTCCTTGTGGCCCTAATTGTAGGCATATGGTTGTGCTACCACCTAACTACCCCATGAGCAGGAGCTCATTGCAGTGGTGGGGGTGGGTCAGGTGGTGCCAGTCATCGCCATCGTCGTAAAAGCTTTGTTAGTAACAAAAAAAAATGAATCGAGGAGGGAAAAACTTACCTATGATGTCTCTTGGGCCCTTTTGTTGGTTTTCCTTGCCATATGCCGCCGCCTCCGTCTCCTGCAGTGGTCCTCGTGTGCCATTCTTGCACCTTGTCCTCGTCCCCATTGCTGTGCCCTCGTCATCATCCCTGCCCTTGTTGCTCCTCATTTCCACCCTGTGAGCAGTCGCTCGCGGTGGCAGTTGGGGGTGTGGTGGTGGTGGTGGTTCATTGTTCATTGTTGTCCTCTCCCCCTCATGGTTCCTCATCCTCATCCCCATCTCCTGTTCATCGTTCGCTGTTCCCCTTCCCTATCGTCGGCTGCTAGCACTCGCAATCCACCCCACAAGCAGTGGCTCGCAGGGCTGGGGTGGGTGCTGGGTCATTCGTCGTCTCCATCGTTGTCAAGTAGTACAAATCACTGTAATGTAGAAAATCGAACAGTTAGATAATTGAAACAAACAAACAACTTACCATTGTCGACCTGACACTGTAATCTAGAAAAAGGACATCTAGTTAGTTGAAAGAAACAAAAAAACTTACTATTACGATGGGTGATGCGAAGTCAAGCATGGTTGAAGAGGTAAAAGTCATGTTTGATTGGTGTACTGGTAACGGCCAGATCCGGCAATTCAAGCAACCCGTCAATACCCGTGACACCACCAAAACGGGTATGGTATGTCACAGGTCCAGCATTTCGGCAACCATACCTGTACCTGTCAAACCTGTGGGCCGTTTACTGCGGGTTTACCCATACCCGTGCTACATCCTAATGATGCACTTGAAGGCATCCAGATTAATGTTTGCATACATAGAGACACTCCTAGAGTTGTCCGCAGTTAGGTCCTGTTTCTGTACTTAGGTTTTTCTAAGTACTTGATCCTTACATGTCACAACAGTACTGTGCCCGGCCTAGTAGTCAGCCAGGCTAGTTAAAATGACATAGTATAGATTGAATACATACTGTGGTGAAAAATGTTGACTCTTGGGGGGCAGACAACTAAGTTACCTTGTGTCTGGGATGCTTTCCAGATTTTTTTGTGGTATTGTTGAAGAGATATGAATATTTTGCCATGGGGGTTGCCAAATCAGGCAATTCCAGGTACTCGGCCACCCATCAAAACTTTGGCTTGATGAGTTCAATCTCATCTTTTCTCCTTTGTTTCCTTAGTACTCACTCAAATCAACCTATAGAGGGGCATACCCATTGAAATTAGTGCCAGAAACATGAGAATGAGTATGTAGTAATATGTAATATAATGGCCATTATAGGCAAAATGGGAATATCACAACATTGGAGGTACCAAAACTGCAGTGACAAGTGGATAATTGGCCTTTATTTGCATGCTACTATGATTAGTTTCACATCCTAACCACAAGTTCTATCCAGTTTGATGTCTTCCTCCAAAATTACATTCAACAATTACCTCTTATGTAATCTCATCATAAGCATTAAAGTGTCAAAATTCCATGCAACAAAATTTGGAAAAATTCACTAAGTGGTGGGAAAAGAAAGAGATTGTACTATATTTTGATGTAACAAAAAGCTAGAGCAGTTTGTGCCCCCCTTCCTTGGTATTGGCTTAATTTAATTTCATCTGCTGTGAACAGGATTTTGGTATAGTACATGCCAAGAACATAAGAGATACATGGAATTGAGGGCAGTTTGAAGGGGGAGGACTACATGTATATAAACCCAAAACCAACATCCTCATCATGTCAAAATTTGAAGCCAAACAGATATGAAATGGAGGAGAACTGGCTTTCAGCCAGATTAGGTACTTCAGTTCCCACAGCTAAATCTAGTAATACCTGACTGATCACTTATAAAAATAGGCAGTGCTCATAATGAAGGGATGTTGCAGGCCCAAGAGTTGGCATAGGCATAGCCCTAGGCATGTTCTATTCAACTGTACTAGAGAAAATACACACAAAAAGCATTATCAAGATGTAGAGGCAACTGACTGAGTACCTGGTCTGGCCAAGTACCTGACCAGGCACAGTAACATGTGTTATGATGTGTAAGGCCAAAGAGACTAATTATTTATGTACATTTTGAAATTCAGGTGACAACGAGCCAGGGAGAGCAGAAAGCATGCATGTAGTGTTTAAAGGTCCAGTCTGTAGGACCGAAAAAAAGGCCGAAACTGAACTGAACTGGACCGATTAGGACCGGACCAGTGGTCTATTTATGGACCGGTCTTTTTCAGTCCAGTTGCTGGTCTTTCATTTTGAAAAATATAGTAGGACCGATGAAAAACCAGTTAGAACCTGTTGTGACCGGTTTTTCGTCCCAACGTATGTTGGACCTTACTCCCACATATATTTACTTCATTTTCGGTCCCTGGATCATCAAAAACGGTCAAGAATTGGTTGAGATATGACCAAAAACATTTTTGTATGAGTATTTTGTTGTATCAGAACAACTTTGATTGCATTGCTTATTACCTGAGCTATAATTCTTTTTGTACAGCTATATGACATCATAAAAGTAACAACAACACACCTAATCATCTGTACCATGGGATTTTATTCATATAACAGCCCAAATGAGTGCAACTACAAACTACAAATTACAAACTACAAACCACAACCTGAATGCATGGCCTTTTGGTTTTGGCCATATCTCAGTCAAATCTTGATGGAATTGCTTAAATGTTGGATCGGTCTACGGAGCGTTACAATCTCTATCCATGAAGATAATATATATGAGGGAATGGTCATATTTCTTGAGATACATATGGGTTATTTGGCACAATGAATTTTACGACAAAAGAGCGGTCTGAACCAGTCTTTTTTTGGTCCATGGACCGATTAGGACTGGTCCTAAAGGGTCCGGTTGCGGTCCTCCAATATCTGGGTCGGTCCTAGACCGGTTGCAGTTGCTGGTTGCCCCATTTGGAAGTCAAAAACCAGACTGGACTGGACCTTTAAACACTACATGCATGCATTGGTATTTTTGACTCAAACAATTTAGGATCTTATTACAGGTTGTTCTACAACATTATGAACTTTCTTCACTCAAAACACAGACTTTCAGAAGCCAAACAAAGTCAAGCTTTTGTTTGAGGCTTTCAATCAGATTTATGGACTGGATTTGCACATCATCTTGAGCTTAAGTTCCCTGATCATTATTTTGAGTATATCAAACACATTTTGACATGTGTGCATGCATACAATCCACTTGAAGCAGTTTCCAATCTTTTTATTCATTTTATAACAAAAGGACAGTCCACTTTTAGTTATTCTTTCTTATTATTTCTTTGTCATCTGTTATATTCACTCTTTCTAGTCTGGCTTTATTGTTCTAATTTACTTGCTTTGCTTTGCCTCGAGTTTTCCACATGTTTGCCTCAGGTTCTCTAGCCTTTTTAGGTAGTTTCTTTATTTTATATAAAAAGATGTATTGGATACAAAGAAAAACAAGAAAGTAGTCATCTTCCTCTCAGATCATATCAATTTGAGAGTACAGTTTAGTCATATTCAGTCTGAACATGTTTTATATGAAACTTCTTTGAAAATCCTTGTATTTCACTCTTGCTCACCTCAATTTGCATTCACTTTGCTTCTATTATTTGTCAAGTCCCTCAATCTCATGGTGTGATGGTTGGTCTGACAGGTGATATCAAGAGGGCCTCACAACCTTTCTCTGACTTGCGTTATATCATCCAGTGCCTTATCAGCACTTTTGGTAGTTTTTCCAGGTTGAGGTTGAGATTTTTTGGTATGGTGTGTTATGTAACATGTAGATTTCTAGTGCAGGAAATTCATCATCAAAGATTGCAGGAGCTTCAACATCTGGGTCCATGGGTATGAGAATGGTAATGGTCCTCTTATCAACAGTATCAGTTTAGTTGTTGTTTCTCATTATTTAAAATGTATACACAAATATTTTGCTCAGGCAACATTATATAGCCTTTTATTGTAAAACCTGTGGTGCACAGGCTTTTCAGGCCACTCATCTAACCTTTTACATGCCATGTCTAACACATCTGTTATATAAAATAGATTTGAGACATTAAAGAAAGTTTTCTCATAGGAGTACAATATTACTGCCCTAAGATTGATCACCACTACTTTTATAAAATACAGTGAGCACTACAAAGAAATGTGTTTAAATGCCAATATTATGGAGCCTTCTAACATTATCATATTGGGCAAGAGGTTGAACTTCTGTTTAGCAAACTAAAGATAAGGCAATATGTCAGAGATTAAGCCCAAAAGTTAATGGACAACATACAAACTGCAGAGATATTAATAAAAGAATTGCATGAATGAATTGAAAAAAACAAACTGTCTGAAGGAATACAGATTAGAAATAATGAGCACAAGCCAGAAAGGTTTCAGCAAGATAGTGACACACATTCTAGAATTGTTAAGACCCAGCAACAATCATTAGCATGCCAGCATACAAACTAATCACATACAACCTGGGCACATGAAATTAAAATATCAGTTGAATAGCATACAAGCACTCTAAATGCATACTCACATCCTGTAGAGGGAGGTTAAATGATAAGGAGGTGTTTTCCACAAAAGTATTTGAGAGCATTACAGACCTTCTGAGAATGAAGACATGAACAGATAGTCAGTGCCTCAAGAAAAAAATTACACACTTCCTAAGCATACACAGGCAGTCCAAGGTGGGCAAAAATGAGTTTTTACAGGCACCAAAATAAATCACCCACAATCTGAGTATGCACATACATCCCAAAATGGTCAGAGTGACACAGGCATTGAGAATGATCATGCACTCGCTGAGGATGCACAGACATCCCAAAATGGTCAGAGTGACTTCACACAGGCATTGAGAATGATCATGCACATCCTGAGGATGCACAGACATCCCAAAATGGTCAGAGTGACTTCACACAGGCATTGAAAATGATCACACATATACTGAGGATGCACACACATACTGAGGATGCACAGACATCCCAAAATGGTCAGAGTGACTTCACACAGGCATTGAGAATGATCACGCACTCGCTGAGGATGCACACCCATCCCACAATGGTCAGAGTGACTTCACACAGGCATTGAGAATGATCACCCACATACTGAGGATGCATAGACATCCAAAAATGGTCAAAGTGACTTCACACAGGCATTAAGAATGATCACGCACATACTGAGGATGCATAGACATCCAAAAAAGGTCAGACTCAGGGTAACTTTGCACCAGGATAGAGAAAGATCACATACTTTCTGTCCTCAACACATGTCAATGAAATCAAGGTTGACAAGATGCAGTACACCCAACTCACCTTTGGATTCCATACATATGAAACAGTGGTCATAATCATCGGTTAGCATGATTTCTCCAGAATCACATGTACATACCATCTGTCATGAAGTCTGTTTCACAGCTGAAAAAAAAATACCATTTGAACACTCACAAACTTTAGATAGATGGAATTTGTCATTAGCAATTGTGTTTCAAACACTGATCACAGCTCAGACTGACTTTCTACAGCAACAATTCAGTCTGTAACCCTCTATGTGAAAGAGCCAAGTCCTACCTCGAGAATTCCAGAAATACTTCTCAATTTCCGCTCCAAGACTTGAGTCCCATCTCTCTTTGCTAGACCCTGAAGCTAGTGTCCTCAATGATGATTCTCAAGATTCATGTAACACTCTCTTACCTTTTTTTGAGTTGACTCTCCTCTCAAATATGGTACACCTGCGCATGGCAATGCTCGTACCAACCAAACCTTTACCCATTTTAAGTCAATTTTCTTGACTAATTCCTGAGCTTCATCTTTTAGCCCTCCTAATCCTTCGTTAGCACCAAGTGCAGACAAGAACAAAGAAGCATGATGATGCCATGATATAAGAGCATATTTTGGTGCATCACTGCCATCACTGAAAGACCTTGTAATTGCTCCAAGACATCCAACCATGAGCTGTCCATGAGATGTAGCAGGAGCATAGAAGAGAATATTTGATCGGGACTGATTGGTAAGGAAGTCTCGAAGTGATGCATGATAGGATGTGATCTCAGTATTATCCCCAGGAATATCGAGGATAGAGTGGCATCCCGCTAGTGCAAAGCAAACCCCAGGACCATCGAGGCCCTTGTTGCCAGTGAGTAGAACCGCGGACAGTTCGTTGACAGTGAGTGAATATCGAAGATGCATTATGGCTCCCATGACAATATCAAAATATTTCCGCTCCCTGGCCGCCTCGATAACCTGAGTATACAGGGGGTCCAAACCTTTATGGAGTTTCAGAACATCTTCCAGTAGCATCTTTGGATAGTCTCCCCCCCCAATATATCGGACAGCTGTGGCTGCATACACAAACAGGCCTTCTGACTTTTCCACCAGGTTGTCGAGGTGCGATTCCGACGGCCACTTTGGTGGCCCGCCGGCTTTAATGCGCTGCTCTTTTGGCCAAACCTCCTCAAGTTTTTTAGAGATGTATTTTCGAATGTCGTCCTTGGATTCTGTAAGAGACAGCGACCGAGCATCGCTGCGCCCTTCTCTACGTAGAAAACAAGCCTCGATTTGTGGCTCAGGTCGACTCGTAAGCAGGAATCGGAAGGGAGATTTGTTCTCGCGAAGCCAGTCGATCAGTCGACGAATTCCTGCTTGTGAAGCGCATTCATCGAGTCCGTCGATAACGATGAGATCTGGGAGAGTGGAGTTGACATTTGCAACTGGCCCAAGGATGAGATATTTCGAGAGCTGATCTTCGAGGGAAAGTGCGGGGAGGGGAACCCAAGCCTTATTCTTCAGTTCCATAGCTTCCTCCATTTGGTCCTCCGCGGACGAGATCTTCTTCGCAATTTGCCATGCCAATGTAGCCACAAGCCTGTTAATGTCATCGCGGTCTCCCGTCTTCCTCCAGAAAAAGAACGTAGCCGCAAGTCGTCCACGTTTGTTGTATTCCTCCGCGATCGTATGTGCGACCGTGGTTTTGCCGGTACCTGCAGGACCACTCAACCAGCATATGGGAGTGGTTGTTGTGCTATCAGCCCAAGATCGAATTTCCTCTAATAGTCTGGTTCCGGTCTCGGGTTGGCAGGTGACGGCGTGCTCTTCACTTCTCTCGGCAGAATTGTAGAGCGCGCTCCAGACGACATGCTGGCGCAAGAGATCAAACACCGAAGGAGGCGACTCTACAGTGATGATAGTTGAGGCCTGAGGTACCAAATGAAACGTAGTGGCGACTCACTGTTGAAGATATTGACGTCTCCACCCCGGCCCCCATCACCACCCGCTCCCCCCTTGCTCCCACCCGATCCACCATCTCCGGCTACCAAAAAACATGGGTGTCCTGCCTAGGGAGATTGTATTACATACCTTTGATATCTCCCTATTTAGGGGATCATTGGTTAGTGCATTATTGAAGGGTATCGGTAGTTGCTTACAATCCTAACATTCATTTCTTCGATGAGATGATAGTGACTGACAGGAAATCAGTTGTCTCATTCTTTATCGGTTTACATAAGCTGACAAACTCCCATCGAAAGTCACTGTTATTTGTATTCTTTTCAATTACCAACTTACAATCTTTTTCTATTCATCATTAGGTTATATCATGCACGCAACGGCCGATTAATACCTCATTCTTCATACGAAGAACTCGGAACAAAGCAGCCTGCTCCATATGTAAAAAGTTCCAACCTAGTACATATCTGATTAGCGTCACTACTTATCTTGCCAGCTACTACCTTTATCTTCACTCTTCTACTACAGGTACAAAGTATATCTTGCAGGAAATTGAAGTACGAACTTCATGCCCACTCTTTCGACTTTATCAGACGATCTTCGTCTCGAGATAGTGGACACCTCGCTTGCTTCCGACATAGACCTGCATTTTCAGGGTCCATTTCTCCTGTCGTGGAAACTCGTGGCTTGAATAGGATCTTTGATTGTCGCCGACTCGTGGTTTGGCATTCAGGGCAGTAAGTAATTGTCGCGCCGTTTGGACTTTGGAATTTTTGCACCGTTCTACGAGCATCAGTATACTGTTTAGATATACTCGTAGCATTTACGGGTTTACAAACTCAGACTATGTTGAATATGACGATGACGACAGTGCTCACAAATTCCAACTACGAGCCGAAAAACCTAGAATATCATAAATGCACCGCAAGCCTACGTGAAAATTGTCATTACAGAAAAGACCAATGATTGTCCAAACCTTTCACAACCGACCGAAATTGAAGTGCGACAAGAATCAGGATAAGGTATAAGACGATTTAGGACGACTTCCAAGGCCAGTCTAGATTTGAGAAAATATGAAAAAAAAAAAACGAACTACACAGAAGATGAATACGGACGAACCTTCGCATAGATCTTCTCGATCCATTCCATGTTCGCCACCGAATGCTGCATGTCTACCCACGCCTGTGGGTTCCTTCCCTTAACGCGGTCGACGAACGCCTCCAACTGATATCGATATGTCATCCACCATTTCTCGCCCTTAGCATCTATCCCCGCATCGGCAAAGCTGTACACCTTCTCCACCCTAGTCTTCTTGTCACGTATGTAGACTTTGATCGAATGGTAATAAGTCGGCATAACGAAATTAAACATCGTCACGTTGCCGCCTTCGCACTCCACAGTGAAGTCACACTGCGGCATTTGCGGAATGAAGCCTAGATGATGAGGGAGTCCAAGACTGCAATTCAACGTGGCTACGACGTCGTTTGGGAACGACAGCGTTGCGGTTGTCCCCAGATCAATATTAGAAACAAAATCTGATGGAGACGATGAAGGGACGTGAGGGACGTGACTTGCGGATAATACCGAGATGGGTTCGGACGAAGTAAGGTATCGAATACAACTCAAGTTGTAGCCTGCACGAACTAGTTATGAGCGACATGACGGAAAAAAGGCTTCATGGAAATATGCTTACAGCATACCCATGAGTGCGCCCCCGCCTAGATCATAGTTGAACTGAATATTGGAATCGCTTAGTACATTTGGTACCGCCAGGTTCACCGTAAGACTTTTGATAGCGCCGAGTTCCCCGCTGTCGAGTATAGCTTTGACTCGTTGGATTGCCGGATGGAACCTAATCACACAAGGGTCAGTAATCGAATGTGATGGGGATAAGGGGGATAAGTATACCGATAGTGCAAAGCCTCGAGGAGCACCAGACCTTTGCGTTCAGCAAGTTCAAACATCGCCTTTGTCTCTTCGGCAGTATCAGCTGCAGGTTTCTCCACGAGAACGTGCTTTCCGGCAGCTAAAGCTCTCATTGTCCACTCATAATGCAACCTATTGGGCAACTAGGGAAAAAAAAATAGGTCATCAACATTGTTAACGGAGAGGAAATTTTTCATATAAGGCATACGGGATTATAGACTACTTGCACTTCTGTATCATCCAACAGAGCTAGACGACGATTCCCATAAGCACGCTCGTTCTGGCTTTTTTAAGGGATGTTACGTACCTTGATAAGCATTCTCTCCTCCATAGACTCTCGGTATTCCATACTTCGTCCCGAAATCAAGAGCCTTTTTCTGATTCCGTGCTGCTACAGCATATATTTCCACCTCTGGATGATTTGTGGCCGGAGAGATGAGTGCTGCAGGCGCGATGTTTGCTGCTCCAAGGATACCAAATTTGATCAGCCCAGAGTCGGAGTGCGTTTGCACGCCAGGGGGATGCAACACCTAGCGGGTCTATAGTATGTCGACAAGAAAAGACAAGTATGAGAACCGAAATGATACCTTGTATATCCTCTGAATAAAATCAAGAACTGTCGACATCTGCGTGAAACCCTGGAAAGCGGTGCTAAGAAATCACAGAAGGAGAGATGGAACTGGTAACTACTCCCATTCGATGTACTTATATATAGAAGGGACTTCGAATTCAAGTTGCCACGATCGCAAACATAGGAATATCATATCATACGGACAACCGACCATCGAGGACAAGCTCGTCGCTCCTGATGCCTTCGGTCCCCTGACAGGCTTTGGTATAGGTCAGGCATACATCCCTTACTTAGGGTTCTAACCCTAGGATGGTGGGAGGAGTGGGGACGGAGAGGAAGATGGGGAGATTGTTGTGGCTGTGGCGGTGGTGTGGGCGTGCCCGAATGAAGGGAGGGTGTGGGAAGGTGCTGGGGAGGCGTATGCGAGGAGACGGTGGGAGAGTGCGAATATGGGTTGAGGAAGGCATGGGGGGGTTCCTTGTCCTAGATGTGGGGGAAGAGAGGCGTGTTCGTGTTCGTGTTCGTGTTCGTGTTCGTGTTCGTGTTCGTGGTCATGGTCATGGTCATGCGGGTTGACGACTAATGCGTGATGTAGTGATACAGGATTGGTTGGTTTATATGCTTTATTATGCTGATTCGAGTCCGAGCTGAATTCATCGAAATAGTTATTGGTATTAAGAAATTGGTTGTTGTTGTTGGTGTTGTTGCGAGACTTGTTGATAAATATGATTGAAACTGCCTGTGACGGCGTTTGAGAAGGCTTCTATGCCCCCATTGGTATCGGAGGAAATGGAGGGGGAGGGAGTGAGGTAGGGGAGGAGAGAGGGACCTTGGATGACGTGGAGTGTGTCGAGTGTAGTCGAGGTTAGAATGGATAGTCCTGGTGGATCGACTGTGCTCTATAAAATGATGTTAAATTTGTTGCATGTAAATTAGACTAGCCAACGTACCACCACGATAAACTCTTCATTAGCTTCAAACTCCACAGCGCCCTCCGAAACCGTCGCTCGTCGTACAACCTCATGTCTAGAAAGCGAATACAAAAAAAGTAAACCTGGATCATTCCCTTGATCCGTCCTATGCCACGCCATGAACGAATCAATCAAAGACACCAACAAACCAAGTATAAACGAACATACAGAATCCCGATTAGAGGTCTGTCCCCTTTGAACGGATCGTTGGCCCCTTTCGTCCGAGATTCAGGTACAGCAGCAGCAGCACCCTTCCAGACCAGTCTGAATCCGGATTACTAGCCACATTGCGACCAGTACGGATATGCAGAACCTCCTGGAGCGATTCCAGGTCTGTACAATCCCAAACTTCAAATGCAGTAGAGTAAGCGATGAATAGGAGACGTCTGAGCCGCACTTCAGAGAAAAATGGTGGGTATCAAAGGCCAAGTACACCTACCTATCATGTAGGTAGTCCCATCTTGCCCAAAGGACACGTCGACGAGCGTCACCTGCTGCTGCGTTATCGTCAACCCCCTTATCCCATGCACGTGCCAAAACACGTTCCCTGCCTGCTGTGCCTAGATCCATGACAGGAACAGCAGGACTGCTAGGTAGAGCCAGACCAACTACACCTGAGCCTGCTGAGCAGCCAGCTGTCCTTATCTCTCATATCAAGGCTCAAGCTGCAAAGAAGACCATTGTTAGTAAGACAGATGTTGAAGTGTGGTCCTTACCTGACCAGGAGATTGTTGGTCAGTACTGATGCCCTCCAGGATGGCCAGGTCTATATTACTTTATTTATTCAGAGGCTTCAAAGTCCACCTGGCGCTTGAAGATCTATGGCCACTATGACATCTCCCTTTGCTGAGAAGTGGATGATAATGGGGAATCCTTGAAGATGGTATTTGCCTTTAGTTGTAAGGTTGACCCTGTTCACCATACTCCTCACCTGGTTCTCACATGTCGAGTGGCCATGGAACAAAGAACCTTCAAGATGGTGTCAAAGCATGTGATAAATGCCTTGGTGTTGTCTCTGGTGATGCTACTCAATGTACTGGAGCACCATACTCACCTGCAGGTCACTGCACTATGATTGCTATGCATTGTGCAAAAAACCATCGCCCTTTTAATTCAGTTCTTGATGAAGACTATCAGGCTGAGGTTGAGATGCTCCGGGTCAGGAACTATTCCTCGCCTGATTGGAACCTGCATACGTCCGACCCTTTCCCACACATTGAACCCGACATTTGTCTACGCCTCCCGATTTCATTCCTGGCCACCTTGCACTGCCCACACTGCTGTGCACCAGGCTGCTGTCTCTATTGCAAATTCGACTACAGATTCCTGTGTGGCTCCTGCTAGGTAATTTATCTATGCAGTTGAGACACTGTTCTGCATTTATTCTGGACTACAGTATTTAAGCTTAGTTAGTTTTGCCTTGTATTCCTCAGTTCATATATCGACATAGACTTGACTTTAAACCTGCCAATCTAAATCTCCTTCTACTCCTACCTCAGTCCGCTAAGAGTCTGAACTCCCTTTGACTTGACCTCTAGTCTTCCTCTGAAGTTCTAATTCTCATCTGAACTTAACCCAAGTCCCTCTGTACTCCTCCCCGCATTTACCTGCACCTCCCTGCTTCTACCTACAAACCTTCATCTTGAAATTAGGACACCAGACGAGGTGAAGGGCACAGCTTCTTATAAGCTGAAGCCAAGTCCTTTCCATTTGCCCTCCCGCAGAATCCGCAATGACCCGACAACCATCTGCTATCAACACCCGCAGGGTCTGATCAGATTCTGACACGCCTTCTAGGATCAATTCTTAACAGTATATATGAACTCACACTTCACTCATCTCTTTCCTCTCTATAACCCCTACTGAGACCCGCCAGCGCACAACAAGAAATTCCCAACGTGCTGGTACTATTCCTGGGATCTCTGCAATCCAGTGATCCACTCTTTCCGACCCTCAACCTGCCACTACTTTTGGAGTGTCTTCCAGACCTTCAAACATATTCTGACAAATCGGCTCAGGAGCCCCTTCAATCAGTGCCAATCTCATGTCCACCCATGCCCCACACCCTTCTGCCAACCTGGAAGGTTTTCAATCAAGAACTCCCCTTGAGTACATAGGGGGCATCAACCAGCCTGAAAACTTTGGGTTGGAAGATCCTGGTCTAGAGGACAGACCCCCCAGCGGACCCGACGACCCTAGTGGTCCTGACGGCCCTGGGGGTGACCCTGATCCCAATGATCCAGATAATCAACCTCCTGCGGTGGGAAACCCTGATCCAGGGGATAGGTTCATAGATGTCCTTTACAACCTTTTGGAGAGTATCTGCACCCTTCATCAGAATAATGCACCCAAGTCCAAGAAAATCAAAGTTCATGACCCTGACACTTTTGACAGCACCAATCCAAAGAAACTTAGAGACTTCCTAGTCTCCTGCAACCTTCATTTCCATGACCGTCCACACATATTTTCCTCTGATGAGAAAAAGATCATATTCATTCTTTCTTATCTTAAGGGATCAGCTCTCAGTTAGTTTGAGCCTGGTCTTAATGACCCAACAGATTCCACACACTGGATGTGGGACTACAAAGCTTTCCTCGCCGAGCTGGAAGTAACTTCAGCCCACATGACCTGGTCAGAGATGCGGAAAAAGCTCTCTCTGACTTAGCAATGAAGAAAGGTGGTCATATCACGAAATATAACATTGACTTCTGGGAATTAGCTTCTAGGGTGAACTGGAATGAAGCAGCCCTTTGTGACTGCTATTTCCACGGTCTTCCGCTCTGACTTCACATAGAAGTTCTCTGGGGTGGTAAACCCAATACTCTTGCAGAACTGCGCTTGAAAGTGCAGGACAGCGATGACATCTACTGGATGCAAGAAGATGAATCCTGTTTTGAAACAAAGAATTCCAGTAACATCACTAACTCTAGTCAGAAGGACACTTCCAAAAGTCCTTCCCCAGCAACAAACCAAACCTCTTTGAACTCTGCCTGCGGTAACACCTCCAACCAGCAGTCTTCTGTGACAAAGAACACTCCCTGAGACAAGCCCAAGTTGTCCATCTCCAATAAGTTGGGGAAGAACAGCAAGCTTACTGGGGAGGAACAAGAACATCACATGAGAGAACGACTTTGTCTCTACTGCAGTGAGGAAGGGCACATAGCAGGAAACTGCCCGAAATCCAAAGCTGCAAAAGCCCATGCATCCACTGTCATTCCCGACTCTACGGACTCAGAAAAATAGTCTGCAACCCTCAGGAAACAGCCATTGGGGCTGGGGGTTGCATTGACCTTACCCACTTGGCTGCCTATGTTCGTCTCAACGCGTCTGCTCTTTCCGACCTGACTCCCTAACCATTCTTTTAACCTTTCCTGACTCTTCTGCCCCTTTCTGAACCCTTATTGACTCTGGCTCCTCCCACTGCTTCCTTGACTCCTCTTTCATGTTGGATAACCAACTCAGCACAGAATCCATCAACCCGATTGGTTTACGACTCTTTGATGGATCTTGCAACTCCACCATAACTCAGGTCATCAAACTTCTGGTCACCTTCCCTGCCAGTGAAGTGTTCAATTTGTCATTCTATGTAACCTCGCTCGACTCTTCCTGTTCCACTGTACTCGGTCATAACTGGCTGAAGCAATACAATCTGTTGATTGACTAAGGCTGAACACGAGTGTGGGTCACTCATGAGTCAACATGAGTTTACTCGTGGGAATACTTGTAAGTGTTAGACTCACAGGTCTGAGGTACCCATACCCACAGGTGGCCACGGGTACAGGTCAGGATATCTTACACCATGGGTACTCACATGAGTACTCACCCAACCATCACAGACGCAAAGTCAGCGGAATCTTCTGACACGCGGATTTTGAACCAAAAAGGAAATGTCTCCCACACTCAAGTATCAACATAACGATATGGTGGACTAACTATTTATGTGTTGTATCAACTTGTATGTATAATACCGTATTTAAATCTATGACAGACTTGTAAGTACTTATAGGTACCTATAAGTACTCATGGGTTTATTTATACTTGCGAGTACTTGTGTAATGACAAGTACTTGACCCATGGGTCATCTACTTGTGAGATGAGATACTCATAAGAGTGCGGGTATGCCTTTTGACCCACAAAATACTCATGAGTAAGGGTGCGGGTGATCCATGAGTAGACTCGTGTTCAGCCTTATGATTGACTGGTCTTCAAGCCAACTCGCTTTCCATTCTGCAGATCATAGAGGTCCAGCACCCCTGATGTCACCTTTGTCCCTGAACCTTCCAGTAGAAATCCTTGAATCCTCCGCATTTTCTGAACCCCCCATTCCTCCTAAGTTTACACCTCCTGACATCTCTTTCATCAACACTGCCACTTATGTGCATGCTAGCAAACTTTCTGGGGCAGTAGCTTTCCAGATGACCTTCACTCCAGAAGGGTTATCTGCCCGCTCTGCTCAATCTTCACCCCCGCCAGATTTATCTGACATCCCCACCAAATATCATGAATTCGCTGATGTCTTTAATAAGACTAAGGTGGACACCCTTCCTCTACATTGCCCTTACGACCTCAAGATAGAGATGGAGGACAATGCTCCTCAGCCTCTGGGTCGCATGTATTCTCTCCCCCTCTGAATTAGAAGCCTTATGAGTCTTTATTGACAAAAACATCTGCTCAGGCTTCATCCACCCATCCAAGTCCCCACATGGCACTCCTATTCTCTTCGTCAAGAAGATGGACAGTAGTCTCTGACTTTGTGTCGACTACTGAGGCCTCAACTGTCTCACAAAGAAGGACCGCTACCCACTCCCGCTCATTTCCGACCTCCTTGACTCTCCCCGCAAAGCCCACTTATTCACCAAGATAGACTTGCAGCACGCTTATCACCTAGTCTGCATCACTGATGGTGATGAGTAGAAAACCACTTTCTGCACCCGCTACAGATCCTTTGAGTGGTTGGTGGTTCCCTTTGGACTCACTAATGCACCCACAGCTTTCCAGCAGTTTATGAATGACATCTTCAGCAACATGCTGGATGTTTGTGTCATCGTGTACCTCAACGACATCCTAATCTACTCCGATGACAAGTCCCAGCATGGGGCTCACATCAAAGAAGTCCTCCACTGTCTCCAGAGAAATGGACTTTATGCCTCTCCACAGAAATGTGAGTTCCACAAAGACACTGTTGAATATCTGGGTTTCATCTTGTCACTGGATGGACTGCGGATGTCCAAGGATAAAGTCAAAACCATGCTCAACTGGCCTGAGCCTAGGAAAGTTAAGGATATACAATCCTTCTTAGGCTTTTGCAACTTTTACTGCCGGTTCATTAACTGCTATTCAGACATTGTCATTCCACTCACCTGCTTGATGTGGAAATCCACACCCTGGGACTTCAACAAGAAGTGCCGCGATGCTTTTGAAAAGCTCAAACAAGAATTCACTCATGCCCCCATCTTAACTCAATGGGTACCTGACTCACAGATGGTACTCAAAACAGACGCTTCCGACTATGCCCTAGCGGCTATCCTTTTGGTTTACACTATGGATGGAGAAATCCATCCAGTTGCTTTTCATTCCCACTCCTTTAATCCCGCTGAACTAAATTATGACACCCATGATAAAGAACTCTTGGCCATTTTCGAAGCCTTCAAACACTGGCGGCAGTATTTTGAGGGTTCCGCAAACCCAGTTGATGTGGTCACTGACCACAAAAATCTTGAGTACTTCAGCACTACTAAGTTGCTCACCCACCACCAGGCCTGTTGGTCTGAATACCTTTCCCAGTTCAATCTTGTCATCCGCTTCCGCCCCGGAAAATTAGGGGCCAAGCCAGATGCGCTCACTAGACATTGGGACGTCTACTGCAAAGGGGGAAATAGCAACTTCGCCTCTGTAAACCCGACCAACTTCCGACCTGTATTCACACAGGAACAACTCACTTCTTCCCTTTGCACCACCTACCTTGCAACACCTATCCTTTGGCAAGCAGTAATCATGGATGTTGAGAAACTCCCCCATGACATCCACACCTCCCTACCCCTTGACCCCCTATCATCCACACATCTTCCTACACCTGTCAACCCCAACTGGACCATAGATGAGGCAGGTCTTCTCCGCCACTTTGACCAGATTTATGTTCCAGACATCGCGGATCTCCACCTCAAGGTCCTTCAGTACAAACACAATCACATCCTCTCTGGCCACTTCAGACAAAACAAAACCCAGCAGCTTGTCCGTTGGGAATATGTCTGGCCAAACCTCTGCACCTTTGTGCAGGAATTCTGCAAATCCTGTACCACTTGCAAACGATCCAAATCGCCTTGACACAAACCCTATGGGTTCCTAAAGCAACTTCCGGTCCCGGAATGACCTTGGAACTCAATATCCATGGATTTCATCGAACAACTACCCGACTCCGATGGCCACACAGCTATCCTGGTCATTGTTGACTGCCTGACCAAACAAGGCATCTTCATCCCAACTGTCAATGAAATCACAGCCCAAGAATTAGCCAACCTGTTTGTCCTCCACATCTTCTCCAAGCATGGTGTCCCATCACATGTCACTTGCAACCGGGGATCCCAGTTTGTCTCCCATTTCTTCCACTCCCTTGGAAAAGCGCTCGACATGCAGATCCACTTCACTTCTGGTTATCACCCACAAGGTGATGGTCAGATGGAACAACTTAATCAGACCTTGGAGCAGTACCTCCAGATCTTCTGCAACTATCAGCAGGACGACTGGTCTCACCTCTTACCCTTGGGTGAATTTGCCTACAACAATGCTCCCTCCACCTCTACAGGCATATCTCCTTTCTTCCCCAACAAAGGCTACCACCCAAACATTTCCGTTCCCCAAATGCAACTTAGCCTCACAGTGTGCACGCGAGTTCATCGTCGACTTAGATGACCTTCATCAGGAACTTCAGAAACAGCTTGCAGCCGCTCAAGAGTGTCATCAAGGTCCTGCAGACAAACATTGGGCACCCACACCTGAATTCAACATTGGTGACTCTGCCTATGTCACTGCAGAAAATATCTGCACCACTCGTCCCTCCAAGAAACTTTCCGAAAAGAACCATGGTCCTTTTGAAATCATTGCCCACCTGGGTACTCACTCAGTCACCCTGTGGCTTCCAGACCACATGCGGGCCATCCACCCTGTTTTCCATGTCTCTCAACTAGAGAAACACTCCCTGAACACAATTCCAAATCGAGTACAACCTCCACCTCCTCTGATCACCATTGACGATGAGCTTGAATATGAGATCGCCGAAGTCCTCGACTCCAAGGTCGACAACCGACGTCGCTGCAAGATTCTCTACCTTGTCCGATGTGAAGGTTACCAGGGAACCAATGAAGAGACCTCCTGGCTACCTGTCATGGAACTTGACCATGCCCAAGAACTCCTTGCAGATTTTCACACCTGCTACCCACAGAAACCCAGACCATCACCCACTTAAAGACTATTCACATTACTTAATCACTCAGTCGGAACTCAGAAACAAACTTTATTGAAAACAAAAAAGATTCTTGGATCCAACCAGATCCCTACACTACCTCCGCTTCTCCCTCTCTGTCTTTGCCACCCTCTTTCCCAACTTCACCCTCTTCTCTGCCCTCGTCCTTCTCTCCACCCTCCTCAACTCCACTCTCGGTCTCCTCCTCATCATCCACCCACCTTTTCTCCAGATATCTCTGGAAGGCCGCCCAGTCATCTCCAGACTTGTGGATCCCCTGTATTTCCCACCGGGACTCTCGCACTGCCCACTCCACTTCTTTGTCACCCTCGTTGCTCTCCTCCCTGGTGCTTTCATCCTCCACCCACTCTGGGTCCAAGGCATCCCAGATCTCCCCCATCGACTCCCACACCACAGTGGCCACCTCAGCAAATCCCTTCCTTATCAACTTCATCATCTGTTCCATTACCTCCAGGTTTTCCCCACTAATCCCTGTTGCCCCTGTTGTTCCTGCTGCAGATCCCGCCGGTTTTGCTGCAGGGGTCTCCTGCCCCTCCCACACTACCTCCTCGCACTTATGTTTGACGCACGTGCAGTTGTCGCACATGCATCCCCTCGCACCCATCTTGAAACAAGCAATCTTCTGATATTTGCATCTAGGCCACTTATCAGTAAAAGAAGACTGAGAAGGGAAACAAGTATGCACCTTTTGCAGGGCAATGTGGCTTGCACCCGCACTGGACCCTCTGACTCCTCTGACCCCACTCGTGCCTTTGACTTGGCAACTTTCTTTTTCTTTGGGGACTTGCTCCCCTTAGCCTCATCCTCCAAACCCGTGGCTGCAGCCACCCGCTTCTTCTCCACTCGTCTTGTGGCCGATGCCTCCTTTTTCTGTGCCTCTGCCTGGTGCGCCTCCTCTGCCTTTGCAGCCTCCTCTGCTGCCTTTTCGCCTCCTGTGCCCAGTGTTCCTCCTCCCTCACCGCTTCCTCCAGCTCCTTCATCTTCTTTTCCATCTACTCCCTCAGTGCCCGCTCCCTCTGTTTGTGTTGGGCCTTCATCGCGGCCATTTTGATCTGTGTGGAGACTGCTGGGGGGGGACATTTCTGATAGGTGATGGGAGTAGGAAACAACATGAAAAATTTTCAACCAATTGCCGCATTTGGAAATCCAACCAACTTCCTCATTTGGACTCAAACCCTCATGTGCCTCGTAGGCTCGGCACTAAGGGGGAAATACTGTCAAGAACCGTTCCTCGCCTGATCAGAACCCACATACGTCCGACCCTTTCCTGCACGTCGAACCCAACATTTGTCTATGCCTCCCGATTTTGTTCCTGGCTGCCTTGCACTGCCCACACTGCTGTGCACCAGGCTGCCATCTCTATTGCAAATTTGACTACGGATTCCTGTGCGGCTCCTGCTAGGTAATTTATCTACGCAGTCAAGACACTGCTGCAGTCTTTGTTCCTGTTCCACATTTATTCCGGACTACAGTATTTAAGCTTAGTTAGTTTTGCCTTGTATTCCTCAGTTTGTATATTGACATAGACTCAACTTTAAACCTGCCAATCTAAATCTCCTTCTACTCCTACCTCAGTCCGCTAAGAGTCTGAACTCCCTTCAACTCGACCTCTAGTCTTCCTCTGAAGTTCTAATTCTCATCTGAACTTAACCCAAGTCCCTCTGTACTCCTCCCCACATTTACCTGCACCTCCCTGCTTCTACCTACAAACCTTCGTCTTGAAATTAGGACACCAGACGAGGTGAAGGGCGCAGCTTCTTATAAGCTGAAGCCAAGTCCTTTCCGTTTCCCCTCCCACAGAATCCACAACGACCTGACAACCATCCACTATCAACACCCACAGGGTCCGATCAGATTCCGATGCACCTTCTAGGATCAGTTCTTAACACTCCAACCAGGAATGATTCTCCCTTCACCTCAGACAGTTTCCCATGATATTAAAGCTATATATGTTGAAATGTCTAAAAATGTTCGTAACTATTTCATGGTGCATTTCTCATTTTTTTTTCCCATAACAGATGTTGCGCTCAAACATACCAAGGCTCTCAACACACAATTCATTTGGTTGTTGATGGATGGACAGCACCTATTGTTGCATCCTTTTTTGGAATTGTCATTGTTTGGTTTCAAGAGGGAGTTATCTACTGTGCAGTATTGGAATTTATATGGTTGGTGTCCAAATCACAGTGAGACCATTGGATGTGGAAAATCATCCAGTATTTCAGCCACTGAGGTGAAGAAATTGAGTAGAAAGTAATCCATTTGGGGTAGAATTTTCATCCTTTATGGCTGTTGAAAAAGAATAAAAATCATCTGGTTTTCGGAGAAAAACACCCCCTAAAAGTTGTAGAAATTCTCCCTCAGAACAGATGAGTTAAGAGGTTGAAAACACCTCGAAATTTGTCTGTAATCATATCCCGTTGAATTCATCCCTGGGGATGACTTCCATCTTTTTAATGGAGTAACTAACTACATTTTGAGTAGCTGGATTTTGCCCTTTTTTTGCAAGATTTTCAGAGGGTCAGGAAAGTGGTTATCCATCCACTTTGCAGGGCTATTTCATCATGCCATAGCGACAAGTTTTCATGCTGTCAATGAAGTATTTTTTTTTTCATAACTTGCCAACTGAAACTATTCATACATCTAACAATGAGTTTTCACAACAGTGGAGTGAAAATTATTCAAACACTTAGGGGCAATTCTCATGACAGTAACCATTAAAAATTAGAGTTGAATTACATCCAGTTTAATACAGGAAATGTCACCTTTAATGCCAAAAATTCAACATCTTGCAAATGAGAAAATACCCACTCATATGCAACAAAAGTACTTAGGGATCCTCCTCATTATTGCCTTTGAATTCCCCATTTACAGCTTCAGCCTCATCATCCTCCATGTCACCTTTGAATTCCCCATTTTCAGCTTCAAGCTCATCATCCTCAACGTCGCCTTTGAATTCTCCATTTCCAGCTTCAGCCTCGTCATCACCCATGTCACTATTTAGAGACTCCTCACGACCATTGCTCCCTGCGTTGTTTGCATTCCCAAGTTCTTGGAAATATCCCTGTTTACGTGCATAAGCGCGCTTGTTCTTGAGACTAGACTTCATGAATTCTTCAATTGCCCACCCATGTGGGAATCACTTGAAATACTCATGGCATTCTCGAGCCTAGGGGATCTAGGTGAAAGGGAATTTATGCAAGATTGGCAATCAACAACATACCACCCTGATGACCTGGGCAATAAGGTGCTTGGGTTGGCAGTGCCATTTAATCCTATAGTCAAGCCCAGCCTTGTTGACTGCATCTCAAACACAGCGCTGAAAATCCTCAGATAAGAATGAGCATAAAAAAAGAAAGTAACTCACTCGAAGGGCACCATATAACTTGTCATCATCTGCAAGGCCCATTTTAGCCCGAAGGTTGAATCCGTCACCAGCAGAGCCCTTCTCTGGCCGCGGTATCATTGGACTGACATTTTCTTTCATGGTGTTGGCCTTATGCAAGGCTGCATTCTCAGCTAAAAGGGTCAACATGGTATATCACGGAGGAGAGCAATGGGACTCACCTGTAAGTTGTTTGATCTTGGCAGCAAAGACTTCTTCATTTGATTTTGCACCTATTGAAGTGAAGCAATAAGGAAAAGTCTCAATGGAAATAAAATACTCACTTCGGGAACTTTGCTTCTCAAGCAGCTCCTTCTTCACTGTCTTGCTAATGGCAGCATTGCCTCACTTATTTGACTTTGCCTCTATTCAAGTGAAGTGATAAATAAGGGCCTCAATGGAAACAAAATACAATACTAACTTCCAGCACTGGGCTTCCTGATCAAATTCTCTTTCATTTTCTGGCCGCTAGTGGTTGATGCTAACTTTGCCTTCGCAATTTGTTTGGATTTCGCTGTTGAAGCTTTAGCCATGACAGTAGGTTGAGGAAGAGATACAATATTTCCTGTCCTTATATACCCAAGGAAAGGATGCTCCACATCCAAGATGCCAGGAAATGCCTGATGTTCATAAGGAAAGGTCCACAAAATCAATACCATCAGGGTTGAGTTTAGCTTGAAATGGAGAGGATTGGCAACCGCACACCATTCTAGAGCTGGATCTTGGGATGTTGCTAGGGGATGCCAGCAAAATGGAAGAGTTGCAAAATTGAGAGCTTCAAGTAAGACGTTGTCTTGATAAATTTACCCTGCCCTATCGTAAATTAACACATTCAGCAGAAGGAACTTAACATAGAGGTACAGGGCAACCTACTGTGGCCTAGCATTGACCGGATCTTGCATCAAATGTCAGGTAACGTATGAAGCACAACCGATGGCAGAAATGTTATAAATCCATTGGACGGTGAGTGAGCAATCTAAACCCACAATCCACCATGACGATTCTGAGCTTCCCTTCCTCTCTTAATCTCACCACCGGTACCATTTGCAACTGCATTGTGTATGACATTGACAACATAAGCAAAGGTGAGATTAATGGTGGAGAAAGTGTGACTGAACCAACACAGAACCACATGGTGACAAACCCTCAGATTGCAGGCCAGAAAATCAGTATTGGGGTGTTCGCTTTTCAGATTTTGATGATAGCAAAGAATTTAACAAACAAGGTAAGTTCCAGTTTAGCTGCAGAGATGGTTTAGGTTGATGATTCAACATAGGCAATGCCAAGTATGCAAACTCCAGTGTACAGGTGGATCCAGTCGCCAACAGCAGCGGAAGCAAGGTAGCTGTTGATCTCTTTCCCAAATCAGAAGAAACAGTGAGTAAGCTCTATTTGCGTACTTTCTTAGGCTTGAAATGGCTTTGAGGGCAATATTTCTATTAGGATCCACGTAGAGGGTGGCCATCACAGCGGCCCAGTCTTCAACTTCAATTTCCAATCTAGTAAATGGGGAAGAGAGCGAGAGGATGCAGGAGAGGGGCCGATGCCTGATTGCATGTGAGAGAAGCGACAAAGATGAAGCACGTAGACAGTATGAGATACTAAACCGGTCATGAGAGATACTGAATAAATTTGCTTGATCCAACTCCTTGCCATTTTGGTGAACTTGTCATCCAAAAATTAGGTGTGCAGTATTAAGAAAACATGAAGACTGACATATCTTACAGTAGATAGTGTTGCCACGGCTTTGGCTCCAACCTGTAGCTGCCATCAGCTTGCGACAAGTCAAAACCAAACCTTACCAACCACTCCAGCTTGAGAGCTGGTTCACTGATATTCAAATATATTTATAGGAATTATATACATTATAAATGAAATTAAATCTATTTTGCATGGATTTTGTGGGCCTGCTCACGAAGGGCAGTCATTGTATGTTTGTTGCACTTTTTATCATCATTCGTCTCAATACCTTTGCAGAGATGATCCTCACCAAGCTCCAGCCGTTCTCCTGTGAGGCTGTCAGCAGCATTCTCCGTCCTCTTCACAATGCCCAAGATAATGATTGTGGTTCCTTGATCATACCTGTGGTGAATTCACTGTACATATTTGCCACAATGTTCGCCTTTGATGACAACAAGTAATCCATTGTTGTGGGCTGGATGGGGTTGCTTTGGTGAAACCCATGCCGGATCTACCGATCACGATGTCTTGTAGCTTGTATGTTGAATAATTAGTCGTCCGGCCACCAATTCAAGAGTTACAGCAGTCTCTTTGTTCTCAAAGCCCCCACTGTTAGTTATTACTTTTAGCTGGACACCAAGTAGTCGTGAGTCTAAAAGTGGGTGTTGTGGCAAGGCTGGACGGATGCTAGAACTTGAAATGGCTGTTGCAGGAGTTGGGTCGGGGCTAGTCCTCAATGATGCCAGGGAATTCCAGGAAGGGGTTGATGGAGTGGGCATGGGAGTCCAGGATGAAGGATTCCAAGCAGGCATCAATGAAGGAGACCAATCAGGCATGGGAGTCACATTGCCTGAGCTTGAGGGAGCAGAGCATTGAAGTATTTGGGTTTCCATATGATCTCGATCAAGAGGAATGAAGAGCTTGCTTTGTGGCTTCATGAAGTCGAATATGCTTACATCTGAACCTATAACAGTCATATATTCAGAAGGGACACATGGGAGATACCCCAAATACACATACTGGGCTTCTACAACATCGTCATAATTGAGGACCACCGTTTTATATGGGCAGGACAGATCTAAATGTGTGAGCTGCGCTACAAGATGGAGACCACTTTTTGTTGGTTGCTTGCAAAGGACAGTTTTGACAATTCCTTGATAGCTCTTTATTGCATGTCCTGGTTTTGATACAAGTACGGTTGTCCCAATCCAGGGAATAGGGTTGTTCCAGAGTCGTTTTTCTGAGCCAGAGGATGACTGCACATGTAAGAAAGGTGCAGTAGTGGCTTTCAAGCAATTGATGTGAACTTCAATGCTTTGAAAGCCAGCATTAGTTCAAGTGCTGACTGTTAAAAAATGGGCCAACCTTGACATCGTGAACCTCAGTAGCATCATCTGATCTATTTTCCACGGCTACATGGATGATGTTATCCCAGCCACCTTCGACCCATCCACTCTGTCCTTGGAATGGCCAGCCCATGACTTCAACAAATTCACTGGGATGGAAAAACTTGAGTAAATTGGACAAAGGAATGTGCACTATACCCTCTTGCATCTGAAAATCTACTTCTGCAAAACTATCTCCAACAGCTTTGATGAGGCATTTCTGATGTGAGGGATGGACACAAACCACCTTGCCTTCTGCAAAATGCCATTCCAAGGGCTGGGGAAATGTAGAAGTGGTGAGGGCAGGGTGGTCAGTGGACTGATAAAGAAAGAGCAGCTGTGTAGGAATGTGGACAGAAGTAGATGAGACTGACCAGAGGCCAAAAGCCTTGAGGATAAGCCCATATTCAAATGTGTATCCGTTGAAGTGGTAAACGTAGTGTGCCTGCCAGATGGGGTCAATACCAAAATTGCGCTTGGCAGCTAGTGGTTCAAATAAATTAGGTTCTGGAGGGGTGGTCGAATGCTAACACTTTCTCTTCCAGAGAGAGGAGGAAGGCAGGTGAGGAACTAAGAGAAGAGTGACACCCCCCCCAGTTCTCTACTGCTGCCACATAACCTACATCCCCTTTGTAGGTCCCTTTGAGCACCCGCACCCAGTCCCCAACAGCCAGATTGCTATTAGTAGTGGAATCGTGTTGACTGAGAACCTTCGTCCAATCTACAAAATCAACCTGCTCCCAGATGATTCCCATGTTGTGGCGAACTATGCCAGGAGAAAGTCACAGAAGCTGAACTAGGTCTTTGTTCATGGTCATTTCTAAGTAGACCCAGCCGTGAATGGAATTATGCATAAACACAGATCACAACTGGTGATGGGGTGCCGCAATTGCAGAAGAAAGAAAATGATCTCTTGTTCCGTGCCCAACTGGTCGATTGCTTAAGTTTTTGTCAGAGCCAACAAAGTCGACCTACCCTGCAGTGAACCCTCCACAATGGGTAGTCATCTGGCCCAGGTGATCTTGCAACTTCATCTAAGAGGGTAGTGGTATGACTGATTGATGTGTTGTTATCATCAGGTGAGGGAGCACGCCACCGTGCTGCACTGCAAGAGCATTCCAAAATCCCAGTTAAAAATTCACCCAGTCCCTCCTCTGGATTGGGAAGATCCCTCCATGAGACATGCTGCAGAGAAATGCTCTGATCAAGGCTATGGACCCTGTCATCAATGAAGTTGTCTGGATTTATGTCCATGAGAAGCAATAGCCCATCCCAGAGAATAGTAACAAACCGGGATCCCATTCCCCACTCTCACTCTCCGAATTATTTCCATCGTCCACCCCAGCTTCAATATCAATAAAGCGGCAAACAGATCTGGGGATCTGAATTGAATGAGCGTCATGTTCTACAATCAAATAACTTCCTCTCATACCTGGCTCATACTGGCAATTAAAGCTTCTTGTCTGTGCATAGAATCACAAAGTATCAGCTTATCATTCAGAAAAATGGTATGCAAGAGACTAGGGCTTCAATATCTATCTATCCATAGCACCAACGTGTCTGCCCTTATGACATTCTATTCATACTTTTGTGTCTTTTGACACTCTTATGGGCTTTTGTTGAACACCATAACTTAATTTATATTCTATGCTACCGACAACAAAAGAAATGGGACTTACGTGGGGTAGAAGGTGGTGGTTGGAGACAGAGTGGGAAGGCGTGCAAAAGCGTCAGACATTTGTTGATGTTGCACAAGATGTTTGAGTTTCGGGTATCCCAGGCTTGCTAAATAACTGGGCTTGCTAAAATAAAACAAAGGCCAACTTTGTTTTATTTTAGCAAGCCCAGTTATTTAGCAAGCCTGGGATACCCGAAACTCAAACATCTCGTGCAACATCAACAAACATCTGATGCTTTTGCATGCCTTCCCACTCTGTCTCCAACCACCACCTTCTGTTACAATTTTCCTTGTAACTCATGGAACCTGACCGACCCGACTGACCCGATGATCCCCTCCAGACAGGAGGCACTCCATGATTCATGCCCTTGACACCAGACACACACACGATGCATGCCGACTGCATGCATTCGATCCCCTTCCCATGGAAGGCACCCTTGATGCATGGTGACTCCATGCACCCGAACCCACTCCCACACATGCTGTGATACAACAGCCTCTTGACATGAGGTCCATGACATCGGATCCTTGACATCAGATCTGTGACATCGGATGCCTCATGCTAGGCATGAGGCTTATCTCTTATTGTTTCCTGACATGCTGCGCCGCAGCACTCTGTGACATTGGACACCTCATGCAAGACATGAGGCCTATTGTTTCTATTCTTACTTGATATGCATCTATCTTTCTGATTGGATGATAAGGACCTCCCTTGTAGTATAAGTACTGCAACTTGTAGTAGGGATGTCCTTAGTTTAGATCTAGGCAATTAACAGCCTTAACTTGCAACTCACAAACTTACTCGAAACCACTAAGGAAGCCCCTTAGTGCGAGAACCTGAATGACTCTATGCAGAAGCCCTGCTAGAGTGCACTACCTATCTTACATCGGACGCTCCGAGTAAGACTAGTGCCGAACGACTCATCAAGGAAGCACCTCATCAAACGACATCGACTAGATCGAGTGGTTGAGGCTTCGCCCTTAACACCTTCGTCATTCGTTATCCACCCAAGCCTTCAAGACTCTGTGGATAGTTAGTAGTAGAATAAATATTAAGAATATAAAATAAGTACAACATTCAAGTTAACCAACTTTTGTTGGCAATGAACACTAGTAAGTGGTCCACATTCATGTGTACATCAATGTTCATGTAAAGATGTCCGTAGCCCCCTCCCTACCTTCTCGGTTACATGCTCTCCTACAACTGCATATTCCTCGCAGACAAGGATCTACACATCTATGGCTACTTCCTCTCCCTGTCATCAAACTGCTGTATGGATGCCAATCCCACCTTTTCAAAAGGTCAACAAAGCTGTATGTTTCTCCGAAATCAAAATAGAGGGGGTTGGGCACCTAACTCTACTACAGACCTCAAAGAACTTGTCATCCAAGTAACCACTGACACCGACCACAAGTTCGAGTTGGCCTACAACTTGACGACCTTGATACCGTCTTGGTGATAGTACGATTCGTCACCAAGCTCGATGGTTTTGATCTGATGAGTGTTTCAGGGGGGCAGGCAACTGGATGCTACTCCTGATGGCGATGGGCGATCGGAAAGGCTGTGAAGGGTTCGTCACAAAAGCTGGTAGGTGTTTTTATTTATTCCAGCGGCACAACATCAGTGATATGCAAACGTGACAGAGAAGAAAGGTCAGAATAATTGGCGTTCACAACATGCTTCTCACTCGGCGATACAGAAGCATGTGTGAATTGTTTGCTCGCACATATGCCCCAAGGTTTGTATCTTTATTATCTGTCCACACAATCCTCATTACAATTTCAAATAGCCAAGCATCAAAGGCTGTAGATGCATGGAAAGCAGACCTCATCAGCAACAAGCACCCTAAAATTGTGGCATCTCTCACGCTGATGATGCTCAACCCAGAAACCCAAACAAAACCCACAAAATGGCTTCAGATGGTATAACACAAGTCAGAGGAAGGTTGCGAGGCCCTCTAAATGTCACCTGTCAGACCGACCGTCAAATAGTCATAAAACAACTACTTGTCAAAGCAGTTCGAGGCTAAAAGAATGTGTTTCGAGACTTTGCGATGATTTTCGAGATGTCGCAATATTTTTCGAAGAGGTTTTGAGGAATTTCGAGTGCGCAGATATGTTTGGACGCAAGATCGGGGGACTAGACGAGTAGTAGAAGTGACAAAAAGGCTAATCAAGAATGAGAAACATGTGTAGAACATGAGGCAAAAGATATGAGTTAAGGCACAAGGCCAAAAAGGAGACTGGAATCCAAACAAGAAAGATATATATCGTATGATGAAAGAATAATAAAGGGTATAGAACTAAAAGGGGACTGTCCTTTGTGTATAAACTGTGCTAAGTCTCGCAATAATGCACTCAGCAGGTTCTGTGCGCGATAGGGACTTGGAACGAGGCTGACCTACTATCAGCAGGTTTGAGCATGAGTTGGAATACTTCCTGGTGCATGGTATTCCACCATATAGATAACAAATGCGGTGCCCGATGTTGCTCACAGTCTCTCAATATCGATCAATGACACTCGATGATGCTTGACGATGCTCGACCACGTTCAATATGATATTTGACGATGCTCAACCGCGTTCGATATGATGCTCAATCATGTTCAACGATGCTCGATGATGCTCGACGATGTTCAACCACATTCGATATGATGCTCGATCGCGTTCGACAATGCTTGACAATGCTCAACGATGTTCGACCGCATTTGACGATACTCTACCACGTTCTATGATATGATATTGCGCTTGGTAGACTTGGTCGGGAGTGGTTGCGCTGCTTCTGGGACCTCATGCGAGTTATCCAATGTGATTAGAATGTGGCCAAAATGGTGAATCGGCCTTTGAGCTGAGGGGACAACCTATCAGCACATCCTGACATGAAACCAAAGCTCTTTGAGGAAGGTTAAGAACAACCATTGCTAGTAAGTTTGAGTACTTTATGATAGTTTGAAGGTTTCTGACATCATCACCATCCTAGGACAAGGCCATTGGAAGGAGAAGTTGGTGTGCCAGTGGAACCTTCATGAATCATTGTAAGGGAGCTACAGCTACCTGTACATTTGTACAGGTGCTTACAATAGATTTCATAGCTCAAATTCATGTAAAATGTTTTGAGTAGTAGTTTTGCTGCTATCAAATAGCACCTCTGAAGCTCCATCCCAAAGATACGTGAAGAAAACTAAGGTAACTGATAGGCAGAAACCTGGTAAGATCATGCTGCCTTCTATTGCATATCATTGACCCCCATTGCAGGTTCCCAACAATCACACTCCCATTCCAGATAGCTCTATTGCTCCTGCCACAATCAACTCGTGGACTATGGTGGTGGCGGTACTTCTTCTGCTTGTTTGTCCCTTCCATATATTATCGATTTTTAAAATATACTGATGTTGTTACCCTCTGTCAAAGGATCCAGAAGGCAAAGACCCTTCCACACTGCTCGGACCTTAATTCAATTTCTGGATCATAGCAACCCTGTTCTTCCCCTTGGAACACATTGATACCATTACAATATATAAATGTCAACCGTGTTCTCAACTACTATGTCTATCGACCTGCCATGGTTAAATGTCTCTGTTCATGCAGTTGCAGCAAATGAGTCACTCAAAGGACAGAATCATGTCATCTGAATGGACAAGGTCCACTATTCCTTGCCTCAAGTGTCCTTTCACAGAGCCGATCATTGGTACACAGTTGTGGCCAGGGTTCTCAGCCTCGACGGAAGTCTTCTCACTGACCTGCAAAACAAGAGCTGGTTGGACACCTCGGCCCTCTTCAATGAGCCATTGCTTCAAGGCCTGCATCCGCAAACAGCCCTCCCCCCGTTGGGGAATTGGCAAGCCCAGTGCCTGACAATGTCCCATACCAATATGTTCAAGGTAGCCCACCGCAAATTTATCTGGACAATGGAAATTTCCCCATGGGCGAGGCAGGACCATCAGGGGTTGACCACGATACCACCCAACTTGCTACGCCAACTCATGCAAATGCTGCTGGAAGCCATGATGACTATGGCCTGTCCAAGTTACGGTGGTCTTATCGCATCGTGGATTATGTTGATCGGGTTGGGCAACAGCGGTGGGGATCTAATCATGTTCGGCAGTCTATACTTGATGAGGAGGAGAGTGATGAGGAAGAGGAAGAGGGGTAGCAGGAACTTAGCAATGAAGAAGAGTTTCCAGATAGTTTTGAGCAGGATGATGAATATGTGATGCTGGGTCCAGAGCCAGGACAAGAAGGAGTTTCAATGTGGGACCTTCTGGGCGAAGGTTTCTTAAAAGAAGCCGCGAAATTAGGTCTGTCATTATATTTATTACTGTACTGCTGGCTGACTCCTTCATAGATGATAAACTTCTGGATGAGAGTGACTTGTCCCTCCTTCATGCTTATACCCTGAAGGTTGAAGATGGCCTCATGGATAAGACATTCAACAAACTTCGCTTTGCCTTCCCCCAAGCTTCAATAGACACATTGAAGAACACTGAGAAATGTATCCAGTCCCTCTCAGGTTTCCAGCCTGTGCATTATGATTGTTGCCCATCCTCATGCATCTGCTACACTGGCCCATATGAAACCTTGCTGAAATGCCCAAAGTGCAACACTGATCAATATAAAGCTGATGGGACAACACCTCAGGTGTATTTTCAGTATTTACCAATTATTCCCTGCCTCCGTGCAATGGCTCAAATTCCCCCTATGCAAGAAAGATGCAATACAGAGCTAGTCACCAACACGACCCCACAAAAGTGACAGATATCTTCGATGGCGCTCATTACTCCCTACTTCGGGAGTCATTTGTCACTATTGGTGGCGAGGAGCTTCCAGATTGGTTCTTCTCTGACGCTCATGATATCGCACTTGGTTTGTCCACTGAATACAATGAATCTTGCCATCTTGCCAAGTTTTTCCATTGCTACTCAGAAGCCTTGCCAGAGATGCATGGTAACAATCAGTCTGTAATGGATCCAACACCGGCTGAAGCAGTCATGGCTAGGCAAGCCTTGAACCTAGACAACACGGTCCCCCTTGTCAAGCTTACAATCCCTGACACAGATGGCTCTCCACTCTATTATATTGCAGCTAGCCCTCAGGTGACCCTCTATACCCCACCAGGGCATGCTACCCATGGATTCCCAGCATACGATGTCTCACAATGTGTGCCAGTGTTCATGAAGGATTCATGGAGGGTGGATGTACCAGATATATGGGTGGAGGGGCTCATATATAATAAATTGAAGGCAGCCAGTTCTGGACTGTCTGTCATCAGGAGATATCTTGACAAACCGGTACCATGCTACAAAGACATTTAAGTATGTCAATGTGCCCTGGGCCTGCTATTTGACTGTGCATTTCGTTCCTCATCAACACTATCGTCTCACTTTGGATGTCATCTGGTGTTCCCTGACAACATTTTGATCTTCTTATGAAATGGTATCTGTTGTGCATGATGCGATTATCGGTAAGCTTTTGTGATGCAGCTGAGAGGCAGAAGCTGACTATGCATGCATTTTAGCACTTATGGATGCTTATAGAGCTGGGTTCTTGCATTGCAACTTTAGTCCTGGCAACATCATCATCACCGTGGATGGCAAGGGACTGCTCATCAATTGGGATTTATCAAAACTTTTGGCTGGGAAGTCAGAAACTCCTAGGCATACAATGCGAACCATGCATGCCAAATTCCAACTTTTATTGTGATTCCGACTAACACTGCTCTCTAGGGTACCTGGCAATTGATGTCCGCTACATTAGTTGCTCGACTGGATGGAGTGCACAGATCTTGAGTCGACAATCTATGTGTTGCTATACATGATCTTGATGTATTCTGAGACATCTGATAGGGATCGGGTGCCGACATTTTTGTCTGGTGTCCTTGATCCTCAACCTCACAGGGAGACTGGTGGATTTAACAAGGCAGACTTTCTCAAGGCATGGACATTTTTACAACAAGTCAATTTTCCTGGCCGACATGCCCTTCATCATCTTATCAATCAGCTGGGTGACCTATTTGCAGTCCAATATGAGGACAAGCCCACTGCAGCCCAAGAGACTATAGCCGATGTCTTAAAGACAGTGATGGCAGCTGACACTGATAACACTGAGATTGCAAAGGCACATAAGGCAACCTTCTCTTACTCATATTGGACATGGATGGATGCACTGAATGACCACCAGCATACAATCAAACTCTTTGAAGTCACGCTCCAAGATTCTGCCTCATGGCCAGTGAATGATATTGCAGTGAAGCAGGAGTTCTGAACCAAGACACCATTACCTCATCCTGTGACCAAGACTGGATAGAATACAACATTTTTTGTTGTTGGATTAGACAAGGATGATGATGTAGAGATGGATGAAATGTTGTGGTTGGATACTGGTGGTTCTGAGAGGTCTGACAACTCTGACCAGATGACGGTGGCTGATGACAGTGAGGTTAGTAATAGCTCTCTTCTACCTGAGATGTGTAATTCTGATTTTATGTTCAGGAGTGAGTAAGCTATTGCTTGCTGAACAGCAACAGCCAGCAACCTTCATCAGATGATTATACTTGAGCTTCAGTTATGAGTCTTATGACAATACCCATCTTTTCTTTGAGTGTTGGCCATTATCTTTCCCTGATATAGTGATTATTCATCGACTGCCTGTCACGATTTATCTTTGGATTCTGTATTATTGTCAATTCCTACATACCTGTTTTGAATATACTTGCTCTGATTACTGGATTTGTTTATAGCCTTGGAGTGTTGTATAAGAATGTGGTTCAATTCATGACTCTTCTTGCAAGAAATCAAGCCCTATAATGGCAATGCGTCGGAATTGTCCAGCTACACAAGTATGCCTGCAACCTAACACAGTTACTGAACAACCAACTGACACTACAAACAGTCAAACACATGCTCTCATACTACCCAGCAACCTAATGAAGCTAATGCTCCCGAGGAAGGCAAATTATTTGATCTCAATGTCTCTGGTAGCAAGAGTGATGGGCCTGTCCAGCCAGCTCATCAGCCTTGTAGATGAGCTCAAGATGCAACCACTGGTGCTGGTGCCACTGAAGTGGATCAACACATCTACAACCCGACCCCAGTCCAAGATTCAAAGAAAGCTGCTGATACTCATCACTTCTTTGAACAACAGGGTGGCAGCAACATTTGTAAAGTCTGCAAGTAGGCACTTTGCATCGCTCTTGGTTTTTCTGATTGACTGAAGACAATGTTGCTTATAGGAAGATGTATGATGACAACCCTGAGAGTTGGCTGAGTGGCAGATGCTACGTATACTCGAAAGGAACATCGACTACATTGCTTAGGCCTCACATCAAAAAATACCATTTGGAAGAGTATAAGAGGTTAGTGAAAGAGCATGGTTGGAAGATATTGCTACCAGGGCTCATTTCCCAAGCTCAGACGGAAGCAGCTGTGCCAGCTACACCAGACAGACAATCTGACAAATTTGACCAACATACCTTTCATGAGTACCTGCTAAGGTTCATCATTGCAGATGATCAGGTATACGTCTTTCCCTCCTTTGCATCCAAGTAACTGTCTCATTTGAATCATTCCATGTTTCACAGTCCTTGAATGTCATAGAATGTTGTGAATTCAGGGCTTTGCTACTTCTCTTACGAAATGACCTAAAGGAAATAATGATTCCACACCATACCAAGATGCATGAGCTTATTGTCGAAGCATGGCGGTGCTATTTCAAAGTCATGAAGAAGGATCTTGAGGTACTCCAGGCTAGTGTTTGAAGGTCCAGTTAATGCAACTGAAAAAATGACTGCAACCAAACTGAACCAGACTGAATGCAACTGGACCATTGGTTGCGGTTGCCCACATTTGGAGTCAGTCCGGTTGCCAGTTGCCTCATTTTGAAAATATTTGAAAACCATTAAAAGACCAGTTGCCATCAGTTGCAACCAGTCTTTCTGCAGTGCATAAAAGATGGGTACATCACGGGAAAAAACCCATGAGTCAGGTTGCCATGAGGCGCGGGTTCCTTTCCCATGAGGACATACCCTGCGAGTCTTGTCACCATGAGGCACGGGTTGCTCATATCTGTAATAATTTGCTGAAAAGATATAAAATTATTATGGAAATGAGAAACCCGCACCTCATGGTGACCTGACTTGCAGGTTATATCATTGTTGGAAAGGAACCCGCGCCTCATGGCAACATGACTTGTGGGTTTTTTCCTGCAATGTACAAAATTATTACAGAAATGAGAAACCCGCACCTCATGGTGACATGACTCACTGGGTATATCATCATGGGAAAGGAATCCACCCCTCATGGTGACTAAGACTGGTCTTAACCAGTTTTTTGGGGGCAACCAAACCGATGTGGACCAGTCCTACTCAGTTCGGTTGCGGTTGCCCCATATCTGGGTCAGTCCGGTTGTGGTTGCAGTTGCTGGTTGCCCCTCTTGGGGGTCAAAAAACTGGACTGAACCGGACCTTTAAACACTACTCCAGGCCCTGCCTTACTGTGTTTAATGCTCACTAACATAATACATCTAGCAAGCCATTGGTAGAGTCTCATTTACTACTGACATCTGGTTGAATAAAAATCGTCGACCCCATCTCGCAATCACAGCTCACTGGATAGCAAAAGTGGAAGGGTCGACTTCCCTGCAACTGAAAGCCTCACTCATAGCTTTTCATCGTCTTCATGGTGGTCATGATGGCGTGTCGCTTGGGAAAACTGTCTTCCGCCTTCTTGATAGGGCAGGTGTTACCATCAAGGTAACATTTTTTATTGTAGGCCATGGATTTACTGATTTGACTATCTGCCAAGGTTGGCCATTTCACTGTAGACAATGCCAGCAATAACGAGACCATGATACAAGAGTTAGACCGGTTAATCCAGGCTCACGAGATTTCCTTTGATGCTCAAGATCAAAAGATTATGTGTTACTCACACATCATAGATCTTAGCTGTGGACATCTTATCGATGGGGTCAATACACACTCTGATACAAGTGATTGGGATGCTGATGAATTACCTTCGCTTACTGAGCTGACATATACTGATGCAATTGCATGTGATACTATATACCATGCTCGCACTGTTGTCCGGGTTATTTGAGGATCGGGAATGTGTTGCGATGCATTTGATGATGTCATTACAAATGGTAATTCTAAGGGCTGGTTCAAGGCAGGGCAACCTCTCAAGATCATACAACTCAAGAGACTACAACTACTGCAAGATGTGCACACTAGATGGGACTCTGAATTCTATATGCTGAATAGACTTCGCGAATTACACCCGGTACATATTTTTGCATCTTTTGATTCTGATTGCTGACAAACAATATTCAACATGACAGGCAGTCAATTACTTCCTCGCTCTCCCAAATAACAATGAGCTAGCAAAGTATAAAATACATCCCCAGGAATGGCAAGTCATGCAAGATGTGGAGTTGATTCTAAGTGTCATATATCAGATCTCAGATATCCTAACCAAGCAACACCATCACCAGATTCCACATAAAGTACAACACATTATGGCAGCGGAGAAGACCCCAATTTTGTCTGGTGCCATTCCCACCTTCAAAATGTTTATGTCATGATGGGAGAAACTTGCCAGGGAACACCCTGGTCTTAAGGACCTGATTAAGCCTGGCCTTGACTGGGCTTACATGTACTATGGTCAGATGGATTGTACAAAGGCATATATCATTGCAATGTGTAAGCAATTAACTTGATTAACAATGGTTACTAACATAACAATTATATATTAAGTGCTTAACCCGGCTATCCGGATGTCATGGATACAAACACACTGGGATAACCAATACATTGAGGATGCCAAAACAAAGATTCTGGAATTGGTGAGCAGGTGTTATGACATAACAACAGTAAATACCTAACCATCCTACAAGATGGGGGAATATTGTGAAAATGTCACTACAGAAGCAGAAACTGAACAGCCAGCCTCCGAGGATCCATGGCCAGGATATATGTCACTTGCAGCACAATATGGTTTGGGGGATGAAATGGAGATTGGTGGCTCTACTAGTTCATGTCATCAAGCAACCATCAAGAAGAGTACTCATCATATATTATGGCTCCTCTCTCCCCAGCATCAATGGACATCCTCAAGTTTCGGGAGGTAAGCTTGTGGACATAGCGCTAACAGATATCTAATGCATTGATTCTCAGGTGAACGGCAGCACATTTCCAACACTTTTTAAAATGGTGATGGACTACCTTTCAATTCAAGCCTCAGCTGTACCCTGTGAACAAATTTTTTCTTCAAGTGCCAAAACTGACACGAAGAAACAAAACTGCATCAGTCCCTTACTCATGGAAGCCCTGCAGATGCTCAAATTCTACCTGAAGAAAGAATGTCTCAACTTCGCAGAATCATGGGTGATGCCAGAATCACAGATGACTGAGGATGACCCGGACGAAGATCATGATCTTCTAGACAATTTGCTTGGAGATGTCAGAGTCCAGGATACTTTAGATAGTATCATGCGGTCCATTGAAGTTGATGAAGCCTGACTCAGACAGTCTGAAATGTGTAGTTCCCTGGCTGCTTACCTATGTCTTGTGTTACTTTCTTGCTCGTGTGCAGTAGTATTTCTTTGCTTTTTGCCTTTTTTCAGTAACTTCAGTTCAAAACTGCTCATGAATATATGATTTTCTCTTAAGCCTGAGCGAACTTCAACTTCAAGTTCAGCTAAGGTCACAGGTCACAGTATCACAGTCACTCTTTTTAAGTCATCTGCCAATGCCACGCTTGGAAGAAACTCCCAAGATGCTACTTGACACCAGTCTCCAGCGACGGGGACACAAGGGGTAGTGCTTAAAGGTCCAGTTCATCAAACCAAAAAAAGACCAGGACCAGACCGAACCAGAATTGGTCCTGCAGGACTATCGGTCCCAGTTTCACACCTTAACAAAGTGGTTTGGTCCACGGTTCTGCTTATCACCTACATTTACCAGAATCGTTAAAGACCAGTTCAAACCGGTGGAGGACCAAACCTACAGTCCTACCTGTGGTCTGATTAGATACATATATTATGACTATAAAATATATGGATGAAATACTACATAGTGGGGGACACCCAGGTGAGAATGGGTGGAAAGTGAGCAGGTTAAATACTCCAGAGAGGGCACGGACCATTTGCTGTTGTTTGCACCTTTCAACACAAGTGCAAATGCAAAGTGGTGCCACTTTTTTGGCATTGTTTACTAAGTTCTCATGGTCTCACTTCATCAACATCACTCCCAACAACTTCACAATGACTTCCTTGCACACAACTGGGGCATGTTTATGCCCCAGGGAATTATCTTTTTTCATTCTTTCTTTACAACTAATCTTTTATATCTTTTTTAGGTTTTAACTTTGTAACAATGACCCACCTGCATCCAGCCTCATGAGCGACTGCTCGTGGGTGGATTGCAGGTGCTTGGTAGCTGATGAGGGCGATGAATCAGACAGGATGACACATGATGGACAGGGACAACAAATGCAGGCAAAGGCAGGAAAACACCAGGTGGGAATGTGTGATGCCAGGTACATGCCGCATCACTCCAGTGCTGCCAAGTCACTAACAACCTCACCCCCCCCTCAAAACACTAATGATGACCAACAACCCAGCACCCACCCCAGCCTCATGAGCCACTGCTTGTGGGGTGGATTGCGGGTGCTAACTCTTTACAACAATGAACAATGGGTCCCCACACCATGACACATGATGACACATGACAACAACAACAACAACAATGATGGACGATGCAATGCCAGTGCCACCAACACCCACCACACCATGACCACCTCTCGCTTGAAACGCGAGAGGTTTTTTTTTCCTTCTCACATCCAGCCTTGTGAGCCACTGCTCGCGGGGTGGATTTATTTGTCTTTTCACTAGTTTAATATTAGTACTATTTTACTTTTGTAGTACATATATAAGTAATTAGTTGGTGTAGGACTGGTTGCAACCAGTCCTAAAACCAATTGGAACCGCACTGGACTGGTTTGACCCAGTTCCGGTTGCAGTTCTGACAAATGTTTGAAATAAATGAACCAGTCTGGTCCCGGTTCTAGCCAATTGAGGCGAAAGACTGGGACCAGACCTGACTTTCAAGCACTAACGAGGGGTGAACTGTAGGAAACTAAAGTGCTGAGATCGGCGCTCTGCAGTTCACAAGGCTTTTAACCCTAATATTGGGGGGCTATGATTGGCTCAGCCTTTGTCAGGACCTGGTCGAGTTAGGGAGAGTGCTAGTAGTTCCGGGGTAGAAATCTGGAGGGCAGGAGGTGAGCCCCTCCACTGGCTGAAACACTTTGTTCCCACACCACATGCACATAGGAATGGGTCAGTGCACAACATCATTAGTCACAGAGCTTGACAAGTGCATTTATTTCTCGTCTATGTTTTTTTTTTTCAATGTGTGCTGATATTCTCTGCGATGTAGGGATCTCCTGGACACTCTCCATGCTTGTGGTTCCAGTTGACTTTCAGTATACATGGGACCACATTTGGGCTGTTAGTGTGGAGCAAAGCTGGAGGCTACTACCTTGGTATGCCTCTCTCCTCTTCCCTTCTAATTGTTACTTGATATACTGTACAGATACAGGAGTGAGCCTACTCATCGCAGATGGGAAGATGAAGTTGAAAAGTGGGCCAAAGATTGAACAATTAACAGAACATACCATCATGTTCAACGATGGCACTGAACTCGAAGTAGATGTCATTGTTTTTGCTTTGTCTCCTTATCAGAAACACTGCTGGTAAGTACACAGCTCTCTACTTTCAGCTCATTCCTGACAATGTAACAGCTTATTCTATGGCCAGTTAGATTACAAAATGGCACTCCACCATGTATCAGAAAAGCAGCTCCATATGGTGGCTGACCATGCTCTTGACAAAAAGGTGAGCCAATACACTGTAGGTTGCTTGCACAAACTCTCAGTTGGCTCTGCAGCACATTGTCTGCTTTGAAGCCTTGACAAGCCTCAGCAAGTTGTATAGCCTTGCTTACCCAGAAATGTAAGGCATTTATACTTTACCCCTTCTTTTGCTAAACACAAAACAAATATGACCCCCTAGCGATTAAACAGTTCTCCTGGATCCCAAATTCAATTTTTCAGTTGATAGGTATCAACTCTGAAGTCAGGTGAGATAAGCCTAGCCAAATTCATGATCAATTTATTAATTTGCCCCCCTCTATTCAAAGGTCTGCTGTTGAAGAGATTGTCATGGAATATATTCTGCCCCTAGCTTCTTCAATATCATCCACCTTAAAGGTCACTGATGTTGACAAAGTGGCCTGGACTGATAGACTGCTGCAAACCATGAAGTATCTCGAAGATAAATCTATAAATGTGATCTTGACATTGACTGGATTGAAGTAGATGTGCATGCCTGATCCAATTTGTTTGCGGCTTCTGTACCTTTTCTCACATCCCATTTTAGACAACCAAACCTCCCCCGTGTTTTGTGGGCGAGGGTGTTTTTCTTTGTTCTATTTTTAACTAATATTGTTACCCTCCCCTCGTGTTCAGTGCAAGGGGTTGATTTTTTAAAATGTATCTACCTTGTATAAACATGCCACTTTCTCCTGAAGATCTTCCCCACCAAGTAACAGTCAGCTCTTTTTTCAAGTCACCGTAGTTTTTCAATGTGAAAATTTCAAGTTCAAGGTAGTTCTGAATTTGTGGGATCGTACTGTCTTTTTCATTTTCCTGTGTACTCCTTTCCTATTTCTGGTTTACTTACTTCTATCCTGTGTTGGTATTGTTCACTTCCCTCTCCTTCCACCTTTTTGTGTGCATCCACACACAAAATTAATTAATTGATTGATTTTTTGCTGGGCTACAATGCCACGACGTGTCGTGTTGATGGCTGACAACATGACTCGTGATTACTTGAGTCGTGAGAAGTTGAAAGTGCATGTATCAGGCGATCATCCATTGTATTCTGTATTCTGTATCCATTTATCTGTGTACTATATTGTAACATTGATGCTTTGTTGTTTGTGCATAATGTCTTGCTCAATCCATCTACGAGATCTGATTTTTTTTCACTTCCAGTCAGCTTGAGCTGCGCAGTTGTCATGGACCTGGATATCATTCAGTTAGATGGGAGGTACAGATTGCAAAGAAGGGTTGGAACTGGGTTGTTTGGTGAGCTTAATGCAGTCATGCTACACCCACTCTCGATGACTCATAAGCATGCAGGTGAAATTTACCTTCCTTGTGATATTCTGTTGGGACAACCCATCATCATTAAACTGGAGCCACTCAACAGTGATCATCAAATGCTGGAGCACGAGTTTCATGTTTACTGCAAACTTTGTGGAATTGTTGGAATTCCTGAAGTCTATTGGTTTGGTATGGAATGTGGCTTCAACGTGATGGCCATGGATCTGCTTGGTCATTCACTTGAGGACCTCTTTATTCAATGTCAGTTTGAATTCAGCATCAAAACTGTCCTACTCTTAGGCCAACAATTGGTAAGTTCACAATTCTGGCTTTTTACATGGTAACACATCTAATGTCCACCATGCCCAGCTTCATCGTCTCCAATATATGCATGCTTGTAACTTCCTTCATCGTGACCTGGGTGTCAGGCAGAAGGCTGGCATAGTATATCTCATTGATTTTGGCCTTTCAAAGCAGTTCAGGGATCCAAACATGCATATGCACATTCTGTATATTAACATGTGTGGCCTCACTGGAACAGCTGTATTCGCCTCTATTCACAGTCACATTGGTTGGGAGCTAGGCAGATGGGATGATCTTGAGTCACTTGCTTATATTCTGATCTACTTCCTCCATGGTTCTTTGCCATGGCAGAGCTTGGGCCATCAGGACATTGAAGAAAATTTTGTGCTGAAACTCAAACAACAAATCAATGTGCATGACTTGTGCCACAACCTTCCAGTGGAATTTTGCAAATTCCTAGAATACATGTGCTCACTTTCTTTTGACGATAAACCTGATTACAACTACTTGTATGACCTTTTTGATGGTCTCTTGTCACAAGAGGGATTCCCAAATGACTCATCATTTGATTGGAGTGTCGATGGTGGGCAATCAGGTGGCAAGGATAGACATGGTGCATGCGATGCATACAACAAATCTGACATACGTCGAACTGGGTAAGTGCTATGCACCAACTACATTTATGCTGGATACTAAAGGAATTTCCACCAGACTGTGCTCTCAGGCTCGAAAGTGAGAGCGACGTCACAAGATTGACCTATCTTGACCTTGCTGGTGGTGCTGACACAGCATAGCAGTGTTGACTTGGACCAATGGATTATCAAACCCCTTGTCTTGCATTTAGTTATATTCCTCAGTTATCCTTTATATCACTTCTGTAGCTATATAGAGTATACCCCTTCAATCATGGTATATAGAGTATACCACAACTAGCTGGCTTTCAGCCAAAGTTGGCCGAAAGCTGGCTGAAGTCATGTCAATTAATCTTTGGCTGAAACCGGCTTGAAGTGCTGACTCGAGTCGAAGTTGTGGCTTCCAAATACAAACTTGCCAAAAGTTGGTCACATGTCAGAAAAGTCATGACTTTCAAAGTCAGCCCAGGACCAGCCGAGTTGTGGCAACACTAGTCATAGGGTGTAGACACCCAAGGGATTACACAGGGTCAGCAAGGGTCTGGATCCTGTTTACTCCCACTATGATTAGTGAGAGATGCCCTGTTTGCTTGCCCGATGGTACTGGTCTCCCTGCACCTCATAGAGGCCAGGCACTGGACACCATGATGGTGGTCCTAGTGCAAGTAGTTCTTCCTTTACTATGGTCACACATCACATCACATGACCATCCTTCCCTTACTTAGTGACAAGCTTATGAATCTGGTGGCCCCTACAAAGACAGCTTCCATATCTTCTCTTTACCACCCCCAATGCACCCAATGCCAGCATATCCAATAGCCCCCCCCCAGGTTATTGCTCCTGACTCCCAACAACCTGCCTCTCTCCTTATCTCAGCAGGTTGCAGCCATATAAACCAAGATGGCAACTATGAAAATAGGGGAGGTTTCCTCCTACAAATGCCAGATGAATATAAAGGCTCCATCAAAATGCCAGAAAACATGACATCCCCAACCTGTGGTGAATTAGGTGCTCTAATATGTGCTCTCTGATCAACCCCTCCACATCTCCCACTAAAAATATACATACAGCAAAAAACAATCCTATTGGAGATTACCATTAACCTCGCAAGAAATGAGGACTCTGATTGGGCACACACCAACAACAAGAACCTTTACAAATCCCTTGTCTCCAACCTCCACCAACAATCAGCCCCAACCAAGCTCCAACAATGGTCTACAATGACCCCAGCAGATGGGAAAGCAACTGCCCAACACCTTGCAAAAGCTGCACTTGAGAAGCCACAATGCAATGAAATTGACATTAGTACTGACTGTAAATGGACCTTGGCAGGGATGAAACTAAAGAATGGCACCCAATGCTCCCTATACCAAGGTATCACCAAATAGAAACTAGCAAACAAGCCTAGATGACAAACAGAGATACAACTGGCAACTACAACTTACACTGTCCAAGATCTAACAGGTGAAACACCAACACCTGATAAAATATGGTCAGCAATCCATACACGTGACCTCTCAAAACAGATCAGAAACTACCTCTGGAAAAGTTTACATAACACCTATAAAATAGGCAGTTTTTGGAGTAGAATCCCTAACATGGAACACCATGACAGATGCATACTATGTGGAGAGTCTGAATCAATGGAACACACCATTGAATGTCCCAATTCAAATGCCATTAGTATCATCTGGAATTTAGCAAAAAACCTATGGTTAAAATGTGAAGAATCCTGGCCAGAAATACGGTTTGGAACCATCCTAGGTTGCATACTAGCAGACTTCCAAAGTGAAAAGGGCAAGAAGCTCCATGGCAAGAACCATCTTTTTGAGATCCTTGTAACTGAGTCAGCACACCTGATATGGAAGCTACAATGTGAAAAAGTCATTAAATTTGAAGGGGTTCCAGACAAGTTCCACTCACCAGACGAGATCCACAATAGATGGGTAGCACAAGTAAACCGATGACTACACTTAGACATCCTGTCCACAAACAGGAAGCTGCAAGACAGAAGTGCTCTGACACAGGGAATTGTGCTCCAACCCTGGAGTGGAGTCCTAAAGGATGAAGACAGTCTGCCGAATAACTGGGATCATCTGGCAGCAAGGGGTTTTAGTTGGTATTTTATCTTGCCGCCCTCCAGGGTGGAATAGATAATAGTTTAGGGCCATGGCCCTATCCTATAATCTTTGAGATGGAGAGTCCAACACTGCTGGCACATGGTAGCATATGTAAAGGTATTTCCCCTAGGTGATATTTTCGGGTCTTCAGCAATGATTTCCCTAACTCAACGTGTCCTCCCATGCTGACCTTGTCAGTTGTTGGAGTTGACCAGAGCTTCAGGCTCAAGCATTCCACCAAAAAAACAAAAACAAAACAAAAAAAAAAAGCTTATGAATCTGCCTCCAGCACTCTGCCTGTGCTGCTCACATTGTTCCTCCAGCACTCTGCTTGTGTTGCTCACATCATTTCTCCAGCACTGTTCTCCAGCTTGTCAGGAAGCTCCACCCCAAAAAACACCTGGTTGTATCCCAATAATTTAACACACAGGGACCTTTGGTCCCTGTGTGTGTTGATGTGTATGTATAAATTCATGTTTAATAACTATTCTACATTATCTACATCTTATTATCATTTTCCAATATTCCTACATCCCTATATACATTATACCTCATTATCATTATACTATACCAGGTCCACCTACTCAGCCACACTGGGTACTTGGCCACTCAGGTATTTAGTGGTTAAATAGCTGCTAAGGTGGGTAGTTATGTGCTCTAATTGTGAGAATTGGGCCTAAGGAAGGCTGCCTAGCATATACCAAATGTCATTATTCCCACTCTTTTAGTAGTGGGTTTTGGGGTAGAAGCAAAAATGAGATTCAAGTCACCTGATGCTTGGGTGTGTCAGATGATGATTGGCTCCCAGAAGTCAGTTGATTCATTGGTAGGCTAGAGTTGAGACTACTTTGTTAGTAAGCCAGACTGTGGTTCTAACATTTGTAATACTTAAGTGACCTTGTCTTATATCAGTGTTAGAGTCAGTTGTACAGTTGGTTCATGATGAGCACTCTTATTCTAGGTCAATCTGTATCTGTGGCTTTCAACAACTCTTGTTCTGGATCTAGAATCTCTCAAACTCTGGCAAACTCATTTTCTATCCATGGGACTCATGTCTTGTTTGCAGTTAATGCCAATATGGGCTCAGGACCTCTTACATGTGTCATTGAACTGGAGATCATCAATGATGCACCACAGAGTTGGGTTCTTGGATGTGACCAGAGAACATATTATCGAGAATATCTTATTTCAGAGGGGAGATTAGCATCCAACATTTTTGACAATGGTCGATGTCAGTATGATGGAGTTCTGGAGGGTAGCTTAGCATCTGAAGGTGAGTATAGATAAGTTTGTTGAACTTTTTACAACACTTACATGAATAACAGAAGAAATGAAACATCCAGTGAGATGGACACTTGAGTTTGGACAGATTGATGGTGTGTTTACTAGCATCATCAATATGACTTGTTACATAACATAATTATGCAGATCCTTTTCCTATGGACATATGCAACTCATCTTTGATTGCTTCTCAGAGTTGCAGAACAAGTTCCAATAAGCTCCCATTAGTTCATGAAATTTGAGGTCTTTACTGTCCCCCATATATTCTGCACAGACTGCATGGACTCCATGCAGACTCTGCACAGACTAGCTCAGACTGGCACCCACTCATTTGGCTCAAATGTCCTGTATAGCAGTTGCTTGGACTTCTAGAGAGTCCACATGGACTTTCATGGAGTCCAAGCTATTTTTGGACTTTGACTCGGAGTGCACATGGACTTTGTCCAAGCAACATCAATTTACTTGGACTCGGACAGACTTGGACAGATACATACCTGAGTCAAGTCCAAGTCAAGTCCATGGATGCATAGCAGAGGCTCAGTTGACTACAAAAAAATTATGTACTAAAGTAGAATTGAACCCCAAGCCTTGTCACCAAGCATAAATAGCAGCAGTTAACCACTACACCACAGAGCCATTGTCAGTAGGTGCAAACAATTGGACTATCTAACCATCCTTATTTGAATCATGTGACTCATTGTTGATCAACATTTTTGCTGACCACCACCACTACTCTCGATGCCACTGCCTGCCACCTCACTCTGCCACCACCAGTGCCCATTCAGCCCCCGCCTCAGATGCCTCTTGCACCAACAGCAACAAACAGAATAGACAAATGGGCCCAAACAAAGTTGGACATTGTTTGGGCCCCAGGCAACTATTTTTTACATTTCTTGCTTTATTTTTATGAACTAACTATTTTATTAGCAAACTAGCCGAGCAGATGCACTGGGACCCAATGAGCTGAGCCAATGCAATGGGCCCAAATGACAATAATTGTTTTTTGGGCCCCAAGTAAGTTTTCTTTTTTTCTTTTTGTTTTTACTAAGTAACTACTTGTATTTTATTAATTTTTAGGTTGGTGATGACTGCCAACCACAAAAAATGCACAATGCACATGCACAGCCACCCAATCCCCCTCCTCCCCATTCAATCAGGATGTGAGGCTGTCAACATGGGCTAGGAGGGTGCTGAGGGATGCCAGGAGACCCCAGAAGGGGGATACCTGCCTAGTAAGCACCCACCAACCCCTGTATGCATGCCATGTTGCACTGATGGGCCCCAGCCCCCCCAAAACAGAATCCCATGACAACTCTGACACACCACCCACCTCCAGCCTCATGAGCAACTGCTCATAGGGTGGATGGTGGGTGGAATGATGATGATGAGACCACCAACTGCGAAAAATGTGCAATGCACCCCCATGGCCACCCAAGACACACCACACCACCCACCCCTAGCCTCACAAATGACTGCTTGTGGGGTGGATTGTGGTTGGAATAGCACTGGCAATGACAACAGGGGGAGGACAAGCACTACCACAGTGACAGACAACACACCACCGGCCCCCAGCCTCACGAGTGACTGCTCGTGGGGTGGATCACAGGTGGAACAACAAAGACAACGACTGAGGGGGATGGGGGTGCAGCCACCACCACCACTGCTGCAAGCCCCTGCATGGTGAGTGGATGGGTGAGGGTGAGGGGATGAGGAGGAGAGGGGAGGGGAGGGGGAGGGGGAAAGAGAAGGTATGACAAAAGGCGAGAGGATGACAGGGCAACACCCACCACCACCATGATGAGAAGGCAAGCTGAACAAAAAAAAGGCCCAAGAGACGTCAATGATGTCTCTTGGGCCAGGTAAGTTTTTCTTTTTTCTTTTCTTGTTTCTTGCTGACGATGAATGCACCTGCCATCTTGCATCCTAGTGAGATGTTGGGTTATTTTATTTTATTCTATAGTCTTAAGTCTGCTGCCCCCCTCTTTGGCAGGGGGGGCAACTTTTTTGTTGTATTTAATACTACCAATAAAATGTCCCCCATCATGGGGGCATCCTTTTTTTTTAATGTTGAAAGTATTTTAAATAGTTAATAAATAACATAAAGTAAGTGTTTATTATTGCCTGTATGGCAGAGTGGTTAACTTGTTGTTGTTGTAACCTTGATGTTGAGGGTTCAAGCCGGTTCTTAGTACAAAACCTTTGTGCAGCTGTGGCCTTAAAAAATGTAAGTTGGCAATTAAATACCTGGAATCTGTGTAGAGTCTATGTGGAGTCTGAGCTAGTCCATGTGGAGTCTGAGCTAGTCTGTGTGGAGTCTGAGCTAGTCTGTGTGGAGTCCAAGCTAGTCCATATGGAGTCTGAGCTAGTCTGTACAGAGTCTGAGCTAGTCTGAGCAGTCTGTGCAGAGTCCATGTGGACTGGCTTGGAATATGTGGGGCAGTGTAAATTACTGTCCCCACTGTTTGTTGTCCCCACTAGTCATCCTTGTCCCTGCTAGTCCTTGTCACCACTCATCATCTGCTGTTCATCATCCACTAGTCATCATTGTCCCCACTAGCCATCATCCCCACTAGTTGTTGTCCCCCCTGGTTGTTGTCCCCCCTGGTCATTGTCCCCACTGGTGGTCATCTGCTAGTCATCATTGTCCCTGCTAGTCATCTTAGTCCCCACTAGTTGTTGTCCCCACTAGTTGTCATCCCCCCTGGTCATCATCTGAGCTCTTTACACTGCCCCACATATTCCTCCAGGATTCCTGGTAGTCCCTGCTTCAGCCATTGTCCACCAAATGGTTTATTCCTGGCAGCTTCTCTTCCAGTAGGATTCCTGGTGGATTCCTGGTATAATCCTGGTAAATTGGGCTCTTTCTGGTACTATTCCAGGAATTCCCCAGGATTTGGACTATGAGGAATCCAGGAGGACAGACCAGGAATCCAGTAGAATTGAACCAGGCATCCTTACTAGGGGGACTCTACTGGGATTTGACCAGGAGTCCTTACTATTAAAAAGAAAACCTTTGAGGATTGAACCTGGGACCTCAGGGTTGAATTAAACAGGTGAAATATACCATTAGACCATAGTACCATTCTAATATACAACATAAGTTGATCTAAGTACCACATCGAGTGGCTGTGTATGACAAAGCATACAGCTGCATCATCAACGTTGCCAGCTCATCATTCAACCACCACCACCACCATTGACAATGCCCCCTCTGCCTCCCTGCCTCCCTCCTTTCTCTCACCACCACCACCACCATGCCATTACCAACCACCGCCCCTCTAGCCAACAACAAACACACCACAATGCACAGGAAATGGGCCCAAACAATGATGTATGTTTTTTTTTTGTTAGTTTCTCATTGCATGATGCAACTCATCGCCACCACTGCACCCTCCACCACCATGAGCAGCTGCTTGTGGGGTGGAAACAGGGAGCGATGATGAGGACCATGGAGATGGAGATGAGGAGATGCAAACAACAAGAGCAGCAGGGTGGGAAGACCCAAACGATGAGAGCAGCAGGGTGGCAAGACCCAATGCCCCAAGGACAAACAAATGACGAATGAGGGCGATGCACAAACAACAAGGACGGGAGGACAATGGACAACCACAAAAATGATGGGACAGGGAGGACAATGGACAAGGACAAGGACAAGGATGAAGACAACGGGATGAGAATGATGACAAGGACAAAGACAATGGGATGGGGATGAGGATGAGGCGGGATGGCCAGGACAACAATGGGGACAGCAATGATGAGGACAGCAACAGCGAAGCCAGGATGACAAGCATGACCCAGCACCCAGCACTGCTGCTGCAAGCAACTGCTTGCAGGTCGGAAGGGGGGGTGTGAGGACAGAGACAACCATGCAACGATGACAGGACACCAGCACCAGGGAATGCAACAGCGATGGCAACGATGACCAGGAAGGGCATGGCAACCAGGAGCAGCATGGAAACAATGCCCAGGACAGCAATGACAAGGATGGTGACAATGAAGGCCCAGCACCCAGGACAATGGGGACAGGACAACAGGCACAACTCACCAGGCCACCCCCACATTTTGTGTGGGGTGGTTTTTTTCATTTTTTATTTATGGTAATACCTTCCCCCTCGCCTGCATTTTATGTGGGTGAAGGGTTTTTCTTTCTTTTTCCTTATAATTGTAGTGCTCCCCTCACATTTGACGTGGGGAGATTAGTTTTATATGTATATATTTGTAGGACTCCCCCTTGCATCTTGTGTGGGGGAGGTTTTTTTTATGTAATTAATGGTGCATCCCTTGTGTCCAATGCAAGGGATGTAGTTAATAAATCTTATTTGTGAGCTTCAAGAGAGAAATACCTAAGTTTGAGTTTGAGGGTATGAATACACTTTACAGAAGTTCAACTATTGTGATGATGGGGAGATGGTCAGTATTAGGGGGGCAGAGGGCTGCGTTCACATCGCAGGAAATGATGGGGTCAGTTTCATTGTGGGACAGCCAGACGTTATCAGGGTGGGTCCAATTTCTTGCTACAGTTTCTAGGGTGGTGATGCCAGGAGGGAGGACAAGGTCCATGTTGTAGCCATGCGACGAGGGGGTCAATGTCATTTTTGGAGGAGTTGAGATGGCAGTTGTCTTCCCATTCCCAGAGGAGATGGTGTCTGTTGAAATCCCCTAGCCAGACCATCTGATTGTGGTGGGTAGGGCATATTAGAGCTATGGAGGAGGAGGGAAATTTACTGAGGGTTGAGAGGTTATCATTGTGGGTGTAGTCATTGTGGACATTGAGGATGGAGAGGTGGCTGAACTCACCACTGAAGTGGACTGTGGTGATGTTGTTGCAGGGTAGGTCTAGGGGGGTGTAAGCATTAGTAGAAATGTTAGAATTTATGAGAAGGATGGAGCACATGCAGTCACTGCAATCCTTGTGGTGGTCAGTAGGGTATAATACTCTCCAGTATGGGGAGGCTTTGGTGTTACCAATGTTGTCAAGGAAGGGTTCTTGGAGGGCAATGATGTCCCAGTCTTCTGGGCAGGCTGAGTTCACATATTGTTGTGCAATCAGGGATTTGTGGACATTATGCTGCCATATGCATAAGGTGCCAGGAGATCTAAGGGGATGTCTATTCATTAAGGGGGGGTGAAGGTGAGCTGCTGCAGTGGCAACTACCATTATGTCTTTGTTGATCTAGGGTCTGGGAGGGGGTGATAAAGTCAACAATTTTTGCCTGGTGGTGGTTGACAGTGGACCAGCCATTGGATGCTGGGTGGTGGGGACTGTGGTCCACGTGGGGGCAGTGTGCTGGAGGGGAGGTAGATAGTCTGAGTGGGGCAGTGGCCCAGGTCCATGCTTTGCCAGTCAGGAAGTAGGGCATGTTATTTTCAGGGAATTGTTCATCTAGTTGAGTGCATTTCATTTTGAAGATGGGGCAGTTACAGGCATAGCTAGGGTGTGAAGAGTCTGGGCCACAGGAGGCACAGTGGGGAGGGGTGTGAAGAGTCTGGGCCACAGGAGGCACAGTGGGGAGGGGTGTTGGAGGGGCATTCGGAGGATGTGTGGGTGGAGCTAGCGCAGTGCACACAGAGTTCCTGATTTTTGCAGTTAGCACAAATGTGGCCAAATTCTTGACATCTGTTGCAGTGAATGGGTTCATGGAGGTCTTTGCAAATGGTGACCACTCAACCTGTGATGTATACACACAGTTGCTAAGGAGGTGATTAGCATATTTGGGGGAGGAGCAAACTATTTTTAGGGAGGCAACAGTTTGGTTAGGGGCTCAGTAATCAATATGTTTAGGCCAGGAGGCTGAGGCTATGGCACCTGGTGGGAGAGAAATTGTCAGTTTCAATATCAGCAATGTTGGTTGGGTCAGTCCGGTTGAAAGCTCCATCACAGGGGACAAAGCTGAAAATGAGATTAAAACCCTTTGCTTTACAGGACTTTTCAAAATTGATGAGAATCACAAGTTTGTTTTTTTTGGGGGGTTTTGTGTAATTACAAAATATGGAATATAATTTTCAAGGCTCTTCACCGCTTTGTTACCCACTATGGTCAGACGTTGCATCAGCCCTGATATCAAGGAGTGTGCCTTGCAGCTCTGGGAAGCTGGATGGGATCAATCCGAGGTCTGCTGGGCATTCAACATCTCCCAGGCTAGCCTCTATTGCTGGATGCACATCTTTGAGGAGTTTGGCTCTACAACACATCCACCTTCGCCGCTTCGTGGTCGACCTTGCATCATCACTTTTGCTGTTCTTACTGCTGTCAAACAACTGTATGAGCAGCATACTGAACACTTATCTCGATGAATTACAGTGGTTCCTGGCCATCCACCATGACATCATCATCTCCATATCTGCCCTTCAGGTCAATCTTGACAAAGCTGGCCTCACACGGAAGATCCTTCACAAAATAGCAAAGGAAAGGGACAAAGAATGCAGACCTGCATATCACCACTGCATTCAGAATGACTTTTCTGGCACTGGAGGCAAGTTTTTAGCCATTGACAAGTCTAGCAAGAATGAACATGATGTCGCACAAAGATATGGGTGCTCCCCAGTTGGAAATTCAGCAGATCATTCATACATGGAGAGCGGTACTCGTTGGTGGCAGCAATGAGTGTAACTGGATACCTAGTGACACATGTTGTTCCTGGATCCCTCAACTCTTTCACATTCTTTGATTTTATTGTGGACGACATGGTATGTAGAATCCAATATGCTTCATTACCCAATCTGCTCATTCAGCCTTGATCCCCCAAGCTCCCACAGATGAATCCATATCCTGACAATCACAGTGTTCTAATCATGGACAACTGCCAAATCCATCATACAGATATGCTTCAAGATGGGTTGAATGATTCAAGTAATTGAAATTAGATGTATTTTGAATTGGCTAAGTTACATAGCCAACAGGTGTCATGTTGTTATACTTGCCACCTTATTCACTGGATCTGAACCCAATCAAAGAGTCTTTTAGCATTTGTAAGTGCCACATACACTCACAACCTATCACCAAAGCTTACTGAATATACTAGGGAAAGCATACCTTAGATGCAATGGGGTGATAATCAGAGATGCTGAAGATCCAATTCTTGTCTTACTTGAAGCTTGCAGTGTAATTATGGCAGAGATGGCTGAGGGATGGTTTCAACATGCTGGATACATGGTTGACAATTGAACACTTCTTCATTCATACTATGAAACAGTGTTGCAGAGAGTGACTTGGAAACCATAGAATGTACAATAGCAATGTCACTAGCAATGTCAAGCAGTCCAGGTTGGCAAGAAGAACAAGAATAAGTACTCCATTACAAGAGAACACCATACCACAGTGAAATCTACAACCATAGTCTGCTACAAACATCTTTCAAGAAGCAGCAGTTGATGTTGAGCATTCGATCCCATGCCAGTGTCAAAAAGCCTGCACCCTCATGCCACTCGGCCTCAGGTAGTTTTCTGATTGCATCACCAGGACAATAATTGAGTGCTCAATCTCATAAAATTCAAAGAATTCATTGAGTGACACTCGACAATGCTTGCTTGGGGAAGAGGGAGCCAAGAGGGCGGTGGTGGCAGAGATAGAGGTTGTACATTGGATGGGGAGGAGAGGCCCGGTAGCAGTAGAAGCAGGAGGCTGGCCATTAGCAAGAAACTGGGACTGCTGTAGCATGTGGAGCATAAATAGATCAGTGATACTTGGTGTTGCAGGAGCAGTGGCAACTTGTAAAACATTTGGTGGCAGAGTGGTTGGAGGGGTGGTCTTGATTCTCTGATTCATGTCGAAGGCAGTGGCAGCTGGAGGCTTTTTGAGAGTTGCTGATCCATGAGCCTTTGATGTATGTTAGCCTACAACATTGATAGAGACCAGACTCACCAAATGTGCTGCCCATATGTTGAGTCTACCCATCATCAACTCCCAAGCATGTCCTGTCTTGATGTCAGTATAAACCCACTTGTTGGGATATAGTGAATTGTTGCACTGTGGACCCAGCACGGTAGCGATTTCAGCCATCTAAGTGCCAAAACGTGAATTTTCTAATTTAAATGGCTGAATTTGTGGTGGATGAATTTGGGATGAATTTTCAGCCCATATATTTAAGCAATTTAGGGTATGAAATTCATGTGTATTATTTTACAAAATTCCCATATGTCAATGGGATGAAATTTCATTTCACAAAAGAATGAAAAGTGGGGGATGTTTTTAATTCAACAGGAAGGTATGAACTTCATCTGAAAGACAGGATGTTCTTGTATGTGATTTTCTGACATCTAGGGGATGTTTTTAATCTAGGGGGGGGGGTATGAATATCATCCAAAAGATTTGATGTTTCAGCTTGTGATTTTCTGACTTCTAGGGTTAGTTTTCAATCTGAAAGGATATTAATTTCATCTGAAAGACAGGATGTTTGATGTTTCTGTATGTGATTTTCTGACATCTAGGGGATTAGTGGGGGGTTCATTTTTACACAACTCTAAAGGATGTTTCCCAAGTCAGCTTTTCATACTTTAACTCTCTGTGTGTAGGGCCATCATTTGCACGTTGTTGCTGTTAGCCATTCACCGCCACTGCCACCTGTCATCACCATCTGCTAGCACCTGCTATACACCCCACGAGCAGTGGCTCATGGCAGCGGGGGTGGGTGCTGGGGTTGTTGCCATCATTGTCATTGCTGCTGATGATGCGCGGGCCATAAACACCATGAGAGTTTTCAGTTGTGATGGAGGATAGGAAATTATCAAGAACTTCAAGGTGGGAAACAGCAGATGGCAAACTGCAAGCAAGGTCAGCATGCCCCAGAAATAATGCAGAGATGCTGGACTCACAGCGGCAATTTTGACATGGAATGCAGAAGCAAGAAACAAGCTTGTCTTATGAGTACAAGCCAACTATCAGCTTCACCGCTCCTTGCCAGCCCAAACAAAATATCTAACCCAAATGTCAGTCAACCTTCATTCAAAATAGAACAAAATGTACCCTCACCCTTGCACATTCTACCTGACCAAATTGCCAGTGCCTCCTCATCACTTCTCCCACCATCCTCTCCTCCCTCAGCCCATGTCACCATGCTTGCAACTTCACCGCATTGTTGAGCCTCTTCTTCTTCCACTCACTTGTTCCACTGCACAAGGCACCCATTCCGGAACTATTTAAATGGCACTCTCACAACTCTCATGACATAACAGAAATTTAATTGCCTTCAGCTACAGCCTGTGATAGTATTCTACTTTGGTCAATAATGGACCACCTCCCACGGTCCTTAATGCGCCCAACTACACATTTTATCTGACTGAGATCAACAAATTCCATAGGCCCCAAGTCTTCATAGTAGTTGATCCCACATCAATTAGTGGCTGGCTCTGAAATTTTGACCTGATTGATGAACACATAGATGAAAGAATTGGCCTCAATGTTATGTATAGGGGAGTGAGGGATATCGACAATGACAAAGCGGAGGATTTGCCTAAAGAAATCTTGCAGATCAAACTCTGGTGTTTGACGTGGTAGATGAGCAAATTTGAACAAGGCGAGTTGATACTGGAGGACGAGTAAGTTAATATGCACAAAATAGTGTAGTGGGAGGCTTACCCAGACAAATGACATATCTTGACTGTCATATCTAAGTGGAACAAAGTCATGAGCATGCATAACATCACCACCCTCCAGCTGGCGCACACAGCCATATTGGGCAAATTGAGTATTCCGGGGTATAAGCTCCCAAATTATTGACGCAGACTTGTTAAAGTGAGTGGCTAGGGTGGCAATGAGCTTCGTCCTCAGAGGAGTGGGGAGGGTTTCCACAGGTCCCTTGGGGGGAGTAAGAACATATAATGGGTCTAGCTCACTATGATAAGGGAGTGGGTTCATCAACATGACTAGAGACTTACATGAAGGCAACTTGACATCTGTATCATGATGGACAGGAGGTAAGAGAATAAGTTGTTTGTGCAAGCCATAGAGGAGGGTTATGTGCGTCAACTGTGCATGAGAGGTAACATACTTGTTGATGTTCACACAGGGAAACCGTCAGCTCCTGATGTTATGGAGGATGTCGCCACAATGGCGCTCCATCAGAAATGCCCAATAAGCCCAGACTGGACCCATAGCCATGATACTCGGTGCAATGTGAAGCAGTGCATGGACAGTGATGGGACAACAGGCTATGCACAGTGGATCATTTTGGTAGTATAGACTGTTCATCTATCAGACAGCATCCTGATGGCAACAAGAAACACATACCATTCATACTTCTGTACCAAGCTCTGGAAACCTCTCTCAAGGTCATTAACTTGATCTTGGGTGATTTCGAATTTGAGGCAGAGTGTTAGCAGTCGAACTAATTCCATGAAGTGCTTGTAGTACTGTGGACACACAAATTGGCCATTGAGGAGAGTAGGGGTGATGTATAATGTCCAGATTGAATGAGTTTCAGCAAAAATCTGCACCTTCTCTGATGCTATATTCAGAACCCTAGCACCAAATGCCACAGGGATAGTTTTTCCTGCCTTCGTGGTGGCCTCTCCAATAGCCTCCCATACTGTCGGTCCCAACATGTAGCCATAATCAGATAGCTGAGGATTGAACATTCCAAACAATATCAACATGTGTTTGCTGGGTTTCGCATGCTTTCTCGCTTCCATCCTGACCACCACCTTCAACTTTTCTTGGTCTGCCATCCTCATGAGCAAGTTTCTTGGATGGACATGTAGTGGAGATGTCACTGGAGTCAAGATAAACTCGATCACCAACCTTGTACTGAGGGGTCAGAGAATGGCGTTGGTTGTAAAAGTGTGCCATGTCGTCCTTCGCCTTTGCCTCCTCCAAGCTATTCCGCATGCATTCTGTGAACTCATTCACTGTCTCAATGTGTGAGGGAGTTTGGCTAGGTTCAAATCCCATGTGTGGATGTCGTCCAGTGTCTAAGAGGAAAGGGGTCTGTTGAGTGGAAGCATGGACATGGTTGTTGTATCCGAACTCAGCCAAGGGGAGAAGATCATCCCAATTGTCCTGGCATTCATTGACAAAGCTGCAGATGTACTGCTCCAGCTCCTGGTTGACTCACTCAGTCTGGCTGTTGGTTTGTGGGTGATAAGCAGTCAAAGCAAGGAGTTTGATTCCCAGGAGTCGGTACAGCTCGCGAGTGAACTCTGCCATGAACTGAAGGCCATGATCAGAGAGGAAAGCACCAGGGAGTCTGTGTAATGTCCACACATGGTGGAGGTAGAGTTGGGCAGAACCCAGGGCACTGACAGTGGTGTGAGTGGGAATGAAGTGAGCACATTTTCCCACTGAATCAACTGTGCACATCACCGCATCAAACCCATTCGACTCTGGCAACTCCACCACAAATTCGACGCTGACAACATCCCAACGACTCTCTGGAACAGAAAGAGGGTGTAGCTCGCCAATGGGTTTGCGATGAGGAATCTTGGTGCATAAGCAAAAGTCACAAGTGTGACAATACTGACCAATGAGCCATGACATTTGTGGCCACCAATAATTCCATGAGGTGAGCTCCAAGGTCTTCCAGCATCCAGGATGACCAGCAATCTGTGAGTCATGGTGTTGGGATATGATGCGCCGGTGAAGGTCTGGGTCATTGGGGATGTAGATGCGATCCCTGAAATACAACAAGTCCTCTTTTTCAGCCCACTCTGCTGCACACAAGGAAAGGGTGGATCCCTTCCTCAGTTCTTTAACAGCTCAGGCAACAACATCCTCATGTAAACCACTACGGTTTGCACAACAAATGTCACGTAGGATGTCCCACTCCTTGCCCTGGGGTGCGATGTCTTCCAGTGCCCAAATGCTGAACAGGTCTGGCTGCAACCCACAATGTTTTGGTTGTCATCGCTGCCATCCCCATGGTCTGCACGTGGGGAGAGGGCATCGGTCTTCCCCATGCTGCGACCTGGATGGTGGTGCAAGGAGAAGTCAAATCTGGATAGATACAGGGACCAACGAGCTTGACGACAGTTCAATTTCTTGGCCATCATAAAGTACTTGAGATTCTTGTGATCCATCCAAATTTCCACCTTGTGTTGGGCACCCTCAAGGAAGTGTCGCCACTCCTCAAGTGCACGCATTATCGCCAACATCTCCTTGTCATGGATCTCATAATTTTGCTCTACAGCACTAAGGCTTTTGGAGTAGAACGCAACAGGATGCCACTTCTGGTCCTCCGGGGACTGCTGAGACAACACAGCACCCATCGCAAAGTTGGCTTCTACACAAAAAGGACGCAAATCATCAGCAAAGGTAAGAATGGGAGTGGAAGTGACCATCTCCTTAAGCTTTTTGAATGCCTCCTGTTGTGCATTATCCCACCTCCATGCCTCCTTTCCTGTCAAGTCAAACAGTGGTCATGGATGATGTGAGAAATCCTTGATAAAATGCCGATAGAAATTGATGAAGCCCAGGAAAGACTGCACCTCTTTCTTGTTCGTGGGTGTCAGCCAAGCTGTGACCCCATTCACCTTGATAGGATCCATCTCCACCTGACCCTCCAAGATAATCAGGCTGAGGTACTCAATCTTGGTCTTCTCAAACTCACACTTGTCCTGACAAAGGTAGAGTTTGTACCATCAAAGCCATTCTAGGATGAGGCGCATGATGTGACGGTGCTCTTCAACCATGCGAGTGAAGATGAGGATGTCGTCGAGATAGATACAGACAATGCCTTCAAGGATGAGGTCATGGAAAATGTCGTTCATCATGGTCTGAAAGGTGGCAGGACTATTAGTAAGGCCAAAGAACATGACAAGTGGTTCAAAAAGACCATGGTTGGTATGAAAGGCTGCCTTCCACTCATCTCCCTCCTTTATCCTCACATTATTGTAGCCCCAATGGACATCAAGCTTGGTGAAGTATCGGGCTCCACGGAGCTGGTTCACGAGTTTGGAGATGAGAGGTAATGGGTAAGCAATTTTTGACCGTGATGTTGTTGAGCCTTCTGTAGTCTTGAACCAGTCAAAGTGAGCCATCCTTCTTCTTGACAAAGAAAAAGGGAGAGGCCATGGGTGACTTCAATGGTCAAATACGTCCAGAGGCCAGGTGCTCATCAATGAACTGGTCAAGCTGTCATTGTTCTTCAGGGGAGAGAGGATAGGCCTTGCAGGATGAAGGGGTTGCACTGGGGGTGAGCTCGATCATGTGATGCCATAGCTTGCATGCAGGGAGAGAGTCGAATGATTCCTTGGCAAACACGTCTCCAAACTCATGGAGATGAGGGAGCAAGGAATTAGTAGAGGATTTAGCAGCATTGTTTTTGTGGAAGGCCTCGGTGAGGCATTGGGATATGTTCGATGTAGCACACGCCTCGTGCAATGGACGAATTGCAGTGTAGAAGATCCGATCACCTTCCTCTACTTCCTCTGGCTCCTCCTCATCATCATCCAAGTCTGGCATCAGATCAGGAACCCCTTCCAACTCCACTTCAGGTATAGGCAGGGGTCCTGCATGACACTTCTGAGTACGTCGTATTGCAGCCTTCTGTCCACGATGTTCTTGCCTGGCTTCTGTGAAACAAGTATGACAGCGGGATGGACATCGGCTCATGGTAACCTCCCCAGTACACCAGTCAACCTCTGGGTTATGGTCTCGAAGCCACGGATAGCCCAAAATCACCTTTTGCTTTCCTAATTGAGTGACAGCAAAAAGAGCATGCTCACTATGATCTTTGTAATAGAGGACCAGGTCTACAACCTCTCAGATGGCACCAGCTTCATTTGGGGACCCATCCACATTATACACAGGTATCGGATGCGAGAGTGAGCGAGTATTTAGGTGATGTTGTTGTGCGAGATGGGCATCAATGAACAGACTGGTCGCACCAGAGTCCAGGAGCGCAGAGACACCGAGTATCCGTCCAGTGTTGGTCGTCTGCAGTTCGATTGCTAGGTTCAAGGAATGTGTAGAGGGAGTGGATGCAACAATATATTTGCATGGTAGTTTACGCTCCCATGATTTAATTTTGGGGTGTGGAGCAGAGGGAGAGATGGGAAGAGCAGGTACATCTTCAGCCAACTTCGAAGGGTCAGAGAGGGGAACAGTCACAGAAATGGATTCATTCTCCAGGGATTCAACTGACAAGACTTCAAAGTGGTTATGGACAGGCAGTGAGGGCATACAATTCACTCGCTGTGAATAGAAAAATCCTGCTCCTCTACAACTTCTGACTTGATCTCGTCTGCAACCTGCTCCTTCACTTCCTCAACATCTACAAGTGCCAACAAGTCTTGGAGTTCATCTCACCCCTCAGGAGTGAGCATGCGGATATCCTGACGATGGGGACACACTCCAGCCCTGTGCCCAGTTTCTCCACAGCAGTAGCAGAGATCCAACCTATGTCCACGGCTGCGGGCTGCATCAACATCCATTGGTACTGGGACATTGACGGCTGGTGTGGGAGTCTGATGAACAGGAATGGGGTTAAGGTGGGGAAGGGTTCAATTGAAGGTGTAGGGTGCATGAGTGGTAGTTGGAGCATGGAACGCAGCATTAAATGCTGCATTTGTGAGTCAGTTCTCATCACAGAGTGAAGCAGCTTCATACCAAGCATAGATATCATCATCTGCTGGGTGCCCTTCCAACATCTGTGCAATCTGATCCTGAATTTCTCGATTGAGGCCCCATCGGAAATTCACCACCACTGGTAGCCCACTCCCATACCCTGCCATGTCCACCAAATCCTTAAACTCATCGATATAATCGTCCAACTCATCGATATAATCATCCATGGATCGACGCCCCTGGTGGTAAGAGGATGACTCAAGTCGTGTCACTGCTTGGTGGCGCTCATTGAGGGGACAAAAGTGGCATACAAACTCGGTTTGAAAGTCACCCCAAAGTGGAAAAAGGTAGAGAACCGAGTTCTTTAGTTTGACGCAGAATACGGTCCACATAGAGATAGGTGCGTTCAGATTTCATGTATGTGAAGGCCCAATAAAATTTTGCAGCCTCATCAACAAATTGATGCAACTGGAGACTGATGTATAACTCACAGGAATTAAGGAATGCATGTCCCTGTGCATGTGCACCATTAAATTCAGTGGGGGGAGACGGTTTGATCTGGGCGTGCTCTTTAGTGGGCGTGTTTGGCAGTACGTTGTTGTTGGCTGCGCTTGGAGTCACAATGGGGGGAATATTGGTCATAGGATTAGTCTGGAGGGTCCTGACAAAGTTTTCGATCATAGATTTAAGTGAATCGATTTGCGCACATATTCCAGAAACGTCGCTTTCAAGCGTGTCGAGGCGCTTGGATGCATCCATGTCGCTAGGGGGTGCATTTGGCGAAAATGGCAGTGCAGTAAAGGCGAGACTGTCTGGAATGGTGTGTAGGGAGTCTGTGGAGCTTTGGGAAGCATCGTCCACTCTGTACCTGCCTATCTTGGGCAGTGCGTTCACGATTTTGGGCCTTAGGGGAGAGTTTTCTACTATAAGGGCAACCTCAGCCTCTAGCAAAGGGAAATCTGAAGTTAAAATTATACTACATATTACAGGGATTGGGGACACACCTAGCAAAGGGAAATCCGAAGAGAAAACTCTAAGGATCCCTTTGCCGATGCCCAGTATATGTGAAGACGATAAAATCAAATAATAACCTAAAAATAGAAAAGGCGGAGATAGGCAGATCAAGGCCACTGAATGACATCATACCAAGGGGTAGATGTCGGAAGGGGTACTCTGCCTCTAAATATAAAGCTGTCAACATGCACAAACATGATAGAAAGGGAAATTAGTAATAAAATCCGGAAAAATCATAGAAAATGAAGAATAGAAGGAAATGAAGTGAGGAAAAATATAGAACAAATGTAAAAAATAGGAGAAACACACAGGGCACCCCCCTAGTCCCCTTACAGACTCCAGCACTCCCTACAAGCACCGTTAATCTGTTTACATTCTAGACAACTTCATTGACGATCAGGTTGGACAACCAAAAGACGCGCCAGGGCTCCTGGGGAACAAACTGCCTGACTGAGGCAAGGAGGATCTGAACAACTTCTTGTTGGGAATCTTGGAACGGTTGCGTAACCTCAATGCACAGTGGCCAAGATATGACAACAATGTTGATTCCAACGACTCAGACACCCCAGCTGCCATCACTTCACACATGCCAACTAATGCAGACTATCCATTACTGAGGGTTCACTGCACTGTGAGCCTCAATCATTACAATTTTGTGATAGCCTACTGACTTAGTATATCTAGCTAGGGAAGGAGAGCGACACTGTAGCCTACCTGTTTAGGGTTGTGCAACCAGAACACAAGTTGAGGTCTGCATTCTTGTGGGATTCAGTTCACAGGTGGTTTTATATCGAGGCCTTCATGAACCCCATGCTGTCTAAGCTGCTACATTCTAACCCACAACTTATTTGCCCACAAGAGGGTTTTGGGGCAATTGACATGGAAGAGTGGACTATGCTATTGGATATGGATGATGAAAGGTTACCCTTTGTTGGAGATTGGGTTACCATCCACCATGGGTTGTACAAAGGGGATGTAGGCTATGTTCGGTCCATTGAGAACTGGGGTCAAATCACCCTTCTTTTAGTTCCTCACCTCCCTTCCCCTCCTGTGGTTGGTTCTTCTTCTGGGAAAAGGAAATGATCTGGTACCCATGCCGACCCCTGCCTGTTTACCAAGGACATGGTGATGAACTTTGTGAGGAACCACGGTGTCACACAATTCCAGAAAGGGGAGGACAATTTGTGGTGGACCATCTTGGGTCATAAGTTCGAGCACGCTCTCGAAGTTAGGACATTCCACCACCATTCAGTCTCGTCTACCTCTGTCTCCATGCCTAGTATTAGATTTTACAAGTTTAAAAAGGCCCCTCACCCAGACATCATGAATGCAACATTCCCTTGCCCTTCAGAATGGAAGTTTTCTGAAGGTGAACATGTGGTAGCCATTAAGCCCTCAGAAAAGTGAGGCATTATTAAAGCCATGCATCCTCATTCAGTGGAGGTGGATCTTGAGGATGGCAAGGGCATAGTGAATGTCCCTTGGTCCAATTTGAGAAAGTATGTTGCCATCGGTGACTTTGCCAAAGTGATAAATGGAGTTCTCTGTGGAGAAAAAGGATGGGTAGTAGAAATTAGTGGTGATGAATTTGAAAGTGTTCAGGTCGCTGAATGGTCCGAATGCCAAGAAATAAGTGGTGGCATAACAGCTGTTGGAAGGGGCAGCATACATGGCAGAGTGCTTCACAACATCCTAATGGTAGGTACACAGCCAAACTTTTGCAACCAACCACTAATCAACCTTTACCAGGGACACCATGTCCATATAAATTGGGTCAAGGTTATCGACCCGCCACTCACATTTATGAAGCAACAGTCTACGTCAAGCAGTACATCAGCAGATCTGCTCATTGCCCACCCAACCCATCCATTTGCATCGGATCCATCAGAGCGCACGCATGGATCAAAACAGAAGTTGTTGTCTGCAAGGTCAAGCATCCAATGAAGGGTTATTGTGCAATCGTCAAGGATGTTCTGCCTCTGCAGGACAATTTAAGTGGCCTCAGAATAACCGCTCAGTTCACCCACATTAACCCTGCCCATCCATTCAAAACTGAGGTTTTGGACTATGATGATGTTGTGGAAGTATCGTATGTTACTCTATTTTCTATTGGCAGGCATTGTGACTAATTTCCTTTGAGTTCTGGTCTCCACTTATATGATTTTCCCCCATCTTCGAGTGACCTCTTCAAACCTCTTCTGAGACATCCTGCGAGGGCTCCAGCACCCCGGTGAACCCCAGCTGATGGTGGTAGTTGTACCCCCATGCCAAATTACATTCTCTCATTGCCCGCTTGGAATCCATCATCATGGACTCCATGGACTCCCCTCCCTGATTTCCCAGAGATCAAGTTGGCTTCCTCTTCTCATCAGCTGCCTATCTCCCCACAGCAGCAACATCCAGCACACCCTCTACTAGACTCACGACTTACTGGTGCAAAAATGAAGGTATTGGTTATGGGTGGAGAACATAAAGATAAGGAAGTGGCTGTTACAATTATGCAAGTATCTGGGCAACTATCCATCCAGTTCTCACACTACAAGACATTAGGATTCTTGCCTCCGGAACAGGTTTCTCCCAAGCACCCTCACCCAACACACGACAACGGGCCACTTGTTGTGATTGACGGTGAGCACTGTGGCAAAAATGTTCGCTGAATCGAGCTCTTTACACTGCCCCATGTATTCCTCCAGGATTCCTCCAGGATTCCTGGTTATCCCTGCCACAGCCATTGTTCACCAAATGTTGCATTCCTGGCTGTTTTTCCTCCAGTGGGATTCCTGGTTCAGTCCTGGTATATTCCTGGTAAATCAGGCTCTTCCTGGTACTATTCCAGGAATTCCCCAGGACTTGGACTCTCAGGAATCTGGGGGGACTGACCAGGAATCCTGTAGGACTCTATAAGAGTAACCAGGACTCTGTAGGACTCATCAGGACTCACAAGGACTCACAAGGAATCCAGTAGGATTGAACCAGGACTCACCAGGACTCACCAGGAATCCAGTAGGATTGAACCAGGAGTCCATACTACTACTACTACTAAGTAATAAAATAAATAACATGAGCTGGAATTGAACCCTAGGCATGAGACAACAACATTTTAGCACAGCCAATATAACCACTACACCACATAGACTTATGAGGTATGTCCACTTACTGCTCTAGGTACCATTGGGGCGGCTGTGCATGACAAAGCACACAGCTGCATATCAACATTGCCAGCTCATCATCCACCCATCATCACCACTCTCGATGACAATGCCACCTCCCTTCCACTGCCTCCCCTCCATCAACACCTGTTGCCACTGCTCCTATGGCCACCACCACCTCGTCTAATGCCGCCAACGGCCGCATTTGAACCACCTCAGGCCCAAACGACGACAGATGTCGTTTGGGGCCCAGGTAATGTTTTTTACTTTTTTTTTATTGAATTAACTAATATTTTTTTTCCTTCTTTAGGTTCTAACTATATCATGACAACAAGACAACACCAAACAACAAACAAAGAACAATGTGCGAGCGACAGACAACAGACAACAAACAACAAACAAGAAACAACAAATGACAAATGAGGAAATGGGCCCAAATGATGTACATCATCATTTGGGCCCCAGGTAAGTTTTTTTTTTGTTCATTTCATTCTTTTTTGATTAATATTAGTTTTCTTTTGAATTTTTATAGTTTCTCATTGTATGATGTGACCCACCACCACCACCGCACCCTCCACTGCCATGAGCAGCTGCTCACAGGGTGGAAATGGGGAGTGACAATGAGGACCATGGAGACAGAGATGAGGAGCCACAAATGACAAGAGCAGCAGGGTGGCAAGACAAGGACGGGAGGACAACAGATGACCACAAAAATGACGGGACAGGGAGGACAATGGACGACAAGCACGACCCAGCACCCAGCATTGCCACTGCAAGCAACTGCTTGCAGGGTGGAAGGAGGGGTGCGAGGATGGAGATGACCACGCAATGATGACAGGACACCAGCACCAGGGAATGCAACATGGCCAGGACAGTGACAGCAAAGCCAGGACAACAAACGGGTGCGAGGACGGAGAAGACCACACAATGACAACAGGACACCAGCACCAGGGAATGCCCAAGAGATGTCAATGACGTCTCTTGGGCCATAAGTAAGTTTTTTTTCTCTTATTTTTTTGGTCACTGACAAAACTTTTTAAGTACTAGCTACTGACTACGACGAGACTGGATGGAACACAGGCCCAAACGATGCAGATCACGTTGTTTGGGCCCTACGTAATTTTTTTTTGTTTGCTTTTTGTTTTTATAAACTAACTAACTCGTTTCTTTTGTTTTATAGGTTCTACTCTACTGGTAACGATGGCTGGACACGAGACAACCCAACACACCCACCCCACGCCTGCGAGCCTCTGCTTGTAGGGTGGATCATGAGTGTGTGCAGTCAACGACAATGACAACGCCACCACCTACCAGCACCAGAACCCCAAGAAGGCAAAGCACGGCTGCCAACCATGACAGACGACAACAACAGGGCCAATGACACACCACCCACCTCCAGCCCCATGAGCCACTGCTCATGGGGTGGATTGCAGGTGGAATGGCGATGACGGCCACCACCACACAGCAGGAGATGGCCAGGACGGCAACAACGACCAGGAAGGGCACAGCGACCAGGAGCAGCATGGAAACGACACCCAGGACGGCAACAACGAGGACAGTGACAATGAAGGCCCGGCACCCAGGACAATGGGGACAGGATGACAGGCACGACTCACCAGGCTGCCCCCACATTTTGTGTGGGGCAGTTTTTTTCATTTTTTATTTATGGTAATACCTTCCCCCTCACCCGCATTTTACATGGATGAGGGGTTTTTCTTTCTTTTTCTTTATAATTGTAGTGCTCCCCTTGCGTTCGACACGAGGGGAGATTAGTTTTATATGTATATATTTGTAGGACTCCCCCTCGCACCTTGTGTGGGGGAGGTTTTTTTTTATGTAATTAATGGTGTATCCCTCACGTCCAATGTGAGGGATGAAGTTAATAAATTTTATTTGATCTTAATTGTGAGCTTCGAGAGAGAAATAGCTAAGTTTGAGTTTAAGGGTATAAATACACTTTTACATTGCAGCTAATAATTCTCCTGTGGCTCAACTGGTTAAGCACTTGTTTGGTTTGTCATGTGATTCTTGATCATGAGTTCTAGAGTTCAATCCCTGCTCTGAACAAGTTTATTTTGTAGGTACTTTGTGAAATTCATGAAGTCTGAAGCACTTGAAACTTGTAAGATATCTCAAATTGACTTTCCATTATGGTATGACTTTAGGGTACTGAGCACTGGATTCCTGGTGAGTCCTGGTGAGTCCTACTGGATTCCTGGAGGATTCCTGGTCTTCCTGGTAGGACTACCAGGATTCCTCCAGGACTATGTGGGGCAGTGTAAAGTTCAGGCTGAATCCACCATTGATACGAAGATGGTCGACCAATTGTCATGGTGGCTGTTATCCATCGGATGGAGGATGGTCAAGGAAGTCTCTCGGAGGAACGCTTGGAGTTCAGTCCTGATGAACTGTGTGTCGGCCATGAGACAAAGGAGGAAAAACAATGGAACAATGGACTGATGTCTGGTCTTTGCAAGGAGGTGAGGAAGACGCATGCAGATAAGTGATCAAGTTTTTACAAAGCATAGAATATTTAGATACTCTATAATTTATCCTATGTGCCTGTCATAATTACTTTCTGCCACTTATTCTGCCCACCATCATCGTCTTTCTTTCTCTTGTTGTCTTTCTTTCTCTCGTCTTGCTTTCTGCCCTGCTTCTTTACTCGTTGGACATTCATGTTGAAGACTGGGTTCACTAGGTGGCTATTATCAATGTAGATCTGGATTGTGACGTTCTCCTGTATTTCTGATGGTATGTCATGGCAACCTATCAAGTAAGTATCTTTGCATACCTTTTGTTCTGATGGTTGGGTACTGAGTCGCGACGCATTGGTCATTAATGTGATGCTGCAGCTCTTCGAGGGTTAAACTGGCCCCCTCATGTACCTTTTGGGCCAATGTAGTGGGGGACACGCACTTCACCTGCCTGGGCTCACACTGCTCAATAATGCCTGCCATGAGCATCTCATCAATCTTTGCATGCAGGTACTGTCATTGTGGGGGTGTGAGCAGCTTTTGGTGGATCTTTCTCAAGAATGTAGCATCGGCTGGTATATCAAGTGTGTGCACTGTGTTCTCGACTGGGAACACCTCGCTAACAGACAGTGCAAACACATCCGCCCATTCTGCCACCAGGTGCCTAACTGCTGCTCTCTGTCCCATCATCAGATCCTCTCCAATCTTCACCTGCCTCAGAACCTCTGCCACCCTGGCTGGTTGAAATGGGTTGTTTTCCCTCATAAATAGGTTTTCATCCCCTTCTGTCCCATTCTCCGGTATCCCAGTACTGTAGTCATCTGATGTAAGGGCCTGTACATCCTCAGTGATAATACACACTGGTGTTGACAATTCTGCAGCTGCAACTTGTGCGATGTTAGCCACCAATTCCTGCCCAGCAATGCTAGGTGCTGTGGGGACTTTCCTTGAGGGGGGTACATTGCTCCCCCCATTGAGTGTCCTGTTCTTTCTCCTGAGAATGAGAATGTTCTCCCTCCAAGCCTTCCATTGTCTATACCCTCTCTGTGCTGTACCTCTCCAGTCCCATCGAGACCCTTTTTCTGCTGGTTTTGCATCCTCCTTCCTGACACCTTGTGTTACCTCTCCTTTCAGCTCAGGAACCCTGTCAAACCTCAGTGTGTCTTTGTCTGGTACCTCCTCAATCCCTGCACTTGTCAACAATACCTGGCGAGTGTCGTCCCCTGGCACTGTAAAGCTGGTTGTGCTACCTGGGCTGCCTGCTGATACTGGGGCCCCCGGTGCTGCGTCAACAATGGGCTGGTCAAGCTGCCCAACATGCACCACAGATGCAATAGCTGGGACTTGCCTAACAGGGGGTTGTACCATGGCAGTTAGCCGACCCCCCACTTCTGTCGCTTGCGACCTTGCATTTGCGAGTTGGTACACCATGTCTCTCATTGCTCCCTGTCATTCCACAGCAGCCTTGATTTGGTTGCAAAGCATTGTGACATGTCCACCACTCCTGATGGTGACCACATCCTCCAAGTAGTAGTGCACAGTGTCGAATGCCTTCATCAATGGTTTCCCGAATAGGAATGACCAACTGCCCCCACTGTTGAAGACCTCAAATGACCCTTGGATGCAGATGTCATCAATTTGGATTGTACCTGTCCACACTGCCTCTGCTCTCACAATTTTTCCGTCCACCATGCATAGCCTCCTGCTGGACTCCCCACATTCTCCCAGTCAGTGTTTCACCTTGGAAAACACCCTGCTGCACATGGCTGCAACTATCACCCCGTCATTGAATGTCCCCCATACGTGAACGATCTCGCCTTGTGGCCCTAGCAGCTCCATCCTCATCCTTCCTCTTCTCATGTCCCACAGCATACAGGTCAATGATCTCAGATTTGGCAAGGTTTGATACAAGATGGTGTATGTATGGTTTGTGAGTTGGAGCTACATCCCTGTCAACCTCTCGACCACTGCTGGGGACCTCTACATCATTTGCTTTCACTGGAAACAGGGCCATCTGGTCAATACTCACACATATGGCCCTTCCTCTTTTCCCTGCTCCTCACTGTCTGCTGTACCCATACTACTGTCCACCATGGTGAAGTTTCCATAGTCGTCTATGGTGATGATATGAACACCAACTGGGGCTCATGGTTCGTGGAGGACATAAGCACAAATCGCTTGCCATCTCGACTCGTTGGGGTGGAGCTGCTGTGCCTGTGGGATGGGGCAGTGCCCCCCAATGTGCCCTGTGTGTCCACACTTGTAACATTCACATGAATTGATGGGTGCCATTCCTGGGCAAAGTGGGTATGAAGTGAGCTCAGAGACTCTAGCACCTGCACCATGCTCCCTTGCCCATGCTTGCTGTTGGCCCTGGTGGGCGAGTTTTCCCGCTTGGGTATCCAGATGTTGGGGCATGCTGGCAACATGAGCTCTAAGTGCTGCTTGCTCCGCTGGTGTTGCTGGCTGTCTCGTTGGTGCCATATATGGTCTCCCCACCTGAGCAAACAGGTTGCCTCAACCTCCCATACCCCCCTTGAAGGGATTCCCACTGCCACTGCTACTGTCACCCCTGGACCCTGTGGTGATCGAAGCTTGGGCCATTTGACAATGAATACCCACTATGGGTGATGCTGGTACTGCTTTGAGCTGACATAGACATGCCTCAATTGCACACTGGGTATCTCTCCTCTTCTTCAACTCCTCCACCTTGTCTTTAATGTATTCGACATCAATGTCCTGCACAGCCTTAAGAAAGGCAGTCCAGTTGGCATGTTTGTCACCAACCTTGTCCTTGATGGCTGATGGCAGCATCTTCCTCACCTGCCTGATCCCGTCTCGACACCTGCCCCCTTTGCCAGTTTCTGCATTTTGTCTGCCCAAACAAGGTGTGTATAGGCCTCCCTCCCTGAAACCGTCTCCTTCTTCCCCAACAACTCTTCCTCATACTCTGTACTCGTCTTCTTCACTACCGCTGCTTTTGGCCACTGTGTGTGAAATTCAGCTTCCATGAGAGCCCAGTCCTCAAGAATCGTGGCATCGAGGGAACCATACCAGTCATCTGCAACACTGTCTGCATGGAGGTAATCAATAAATTGCTTCCTTTTATGGGCATTGGGTTTGTTGCCCATAGCCCGGTTGAAGGATCATAGGAAATCCTGGGGGTTTTTGTTGTCTCTATCACCCCAAAAATGCTTGATGTGATGACTCATGTCAGGATTGGCAGATATTGTCGAGATCGTGGACACTGGTGCCTGTGGAGGAGGCGATGTGATCGGGGTTGATTGATGGGAACATAGGCTTAAAGAGTCCAGGGTCGTTGATCACAATGTTGACTCCAATGGATCACTAGAAGGGGGAAATGGGCTAGTGTGTGCATTTTTCGGTGCGAAGCATCCACCAATCCTTGGTTGTGTTCTATATGCCTCATCATCTCCCAGTCATTGTTGTGTCCCCCATCTTCATCTCCTCCTTGTTGTTTTCTGGTTGTCATCCTCTTGTCGATGTTCCCTGTTGTCACCCTGCCACACACTGTGAGCAGAGGCTCACAGCAGTGATGTGGGGTGTCCTGGCCTGGCCCAGTCTGGGTCCATCATCACAAAATGTTTATAACTTAAAATACAATAGATTAGTAAAAAAGAAATGCAAAGAAATGACAATACAAAACTCACCCAGGCCCCAAACGATGATAGATGTCATTTGGGCCTGTCTGCATAGGTTCCTGGCATTCGCCTACCCTGTCATTGCCATCTTCATTGGGGATTGTTTGTCATCTCATTGTTCCCCCATTGTTTACTCATTCCTGTGGTCATACAAACCCTGTGAGCAGGGGCCCACAGCAGTGGTGTGACATTGGGTGTCTTGGGTTAGATACTATTGTTATAAGTTAAAACACTTAAAATAGATTTGATCAGCAAAAAGAAAAATAAAGAAATAAGAAAAAAACTTATGCTGGGGCCCAAACGATGTTCAATCATCATTTGGGCCCTATTTCCACTCTTTTGTCATTGTTCGGCACCGTGGAAGGTGTGGCAGTGGTGGCAGCACTTGAAGGAGGGGAGGATGAGGGAGGTATGTGGTGGCATCGTTGATGGTGGTGCTGGTGAGTGATGAGTGCTGCATTGAGCACTGAACTGGTGTTGTTGGACATTCGGCTGTTGCCGTGTTACCCATGCAAACCCACTGTGGGTCACGATAATTACATCAGTGGGTCAGGCCCATATACATGCAGACCCTTGAGTGACAAAAAGTCAGACTCAACACCAGTGCAGGTGACAAAAAGTCAGATCAGCACTTTTAATGGTAAGATATGACGAGAATGAGACTCAGACTTCAAGCTTCAAGAACAAGGGCTGCCACTTTGAACTTGAATTTCAGTGGCTGTGTAAGATTTGCCTGCAGTTAACCTTAACCCTACATTAGCGTGAGAACTTGAGACAGCTGAGTCAGAAGTTTCAAGTTCAAGAGCCTACCCAAATTGTGTGGATGCCATGGATGGACCACAGATTGTACCTGCATCCATGAATTTGGATGTGTCATCCATGGTAATAGGTCCCCAGCACAGTTCAAGCACCGATATATCTGTTTTCGCACTTTCAATTGACTTCGAACACTTCGTACAGCTCAGAATATACACTTGGAACATCGTCGATGAGTTCCAAACCAGTTTCGAGAAATATCGCACCGATTTCGGGCCACAAACAAAGTCTGAAGAAACTTCAAAAATCTACAAAAAACCTCGAACCTTGAAAAACATCTTTGGACACAGTATTTCCTATTTGAACAATCTTCGGATGCATGCTGGACACATGGGACACTATCTTGAGTATATTGAACACATTTTGACTGCATGTGCATGCATACAATCTGCTCAAAGCAGTTTCCGATGTTTTATGCAATTTATAACAAGGACAGTCTGCTTTTAGCTATTCTCACAAGAGGCAGAGCAATATATTACCCTGGAGAAAATGTTGGGAATAATGGGAGAAAAAGACACTTTTTCACTGGGGAAAAATAAAAGGAACCATCAGTAAAAATATGTTATTTTCCCACACTTTGTTCTTTTGGTTGCTGCAGTAAAAAACTAATCTGTTTCCAGGAGAAAAACTTGTGAATGTTAGGGGGAAAAAGGTCATTTTCCCACATATTCCCACTTTTTTCTCTGTGGAAAAATAACTACTCTGTTTCTAGGTGAAAAAATTGTGGAAGTCAGGAGAAAAAATGTTATTTTCACCAGATATAGAGAAAATGTGGAGAAAAAGATATATTTCCACTCCATTTTCACCTGATTTTCTCCTGGGAATAGATGAGTTATTTTTGCTGAGCAAGAGCAAAGAGAAAAGTGTGAGAAAACAACTTTTTTTTACTGATGGTTCCTTTTATTTTTCCCCAGGAAAAAAGTGTCTTTTTTCCCTATTATTCCCGAAATATTCTCCAGGGCAATATATTCCTCTGCCTCTTGTGTCTTTCTTATTATTTCTTCATCATGTGTTATATTCACCCTTTCTAGTCTTGCTTTATTGTTCTGATATACTTCTATTGTCTTTTGCCTCGAGTTTTCCACATGTTTGCCTCATGTTCTCTAGCCTTTTTAGGTAGTTTCTTTATTTTATATAAAAAGATGTACTAGATACAAAGAGAAACAAGAAAGTCATCATCTTCCTCCCAGATCGCAGTGATTTGAGAGTTCAGTTTAGTCTTATTCAGTCCAAAGTCTTGTGTTTTACACTAAACTTCTTCAAAATCCTCAAAAATCCTCAAAAATCCTCGCATTACACTATTTTTGCTCTGGTTTCCTTCTATTTGCCTTTGCTTTGCTTCTACTACTCGTCTAGTCCCCTGATCTTGCATCCGAACATATTTGTGTACTCTGAACTCATCAATCTAGCCATGAAATTCTCTGAAATTCCACAAAACACATTCTTTTAGCTTCAAATTGCTTTGACAAGCAGTCCTTTTATGACTATTTGATGGTCAGCCTGACAGGTGACATCTAGAGGGCCTCGCATCCTTCCTCTAACTTGTGTTATACCATCTGAAGCCATTTAGTAGGTTTTGTTTGGGTTTCCGGGTCGAGCACCATCAGCAGATATTTACCCGGATAGACCTGGATACATCCATGGTAGGCCCTACATTTATCCAAGCTATCTGACCCAACAGCTACTGATCCTCATCTTGAAAAGATTCAAGACCTTCTCTCTGTCTACAATCCTCAGAGTTCCCAAGACATTCTTGTCAATAAAGCTCAGTTCTCTCCAGTCAGTGATCCTCTCCCTTGGACCATCTGGTGCAAGATTCTTCTTGATTTGTTTGTCAATTTTGAGAGACTCTTTGCTTTGATGGACAAAGGGTATGACCACCACAACAATCCAAAAGATTTTGGAGCTGGCTACACACTCATTAAGAAGGACCAGGCTTTCACTAAGCAGCCACTTCAAATGGAAGCTGATTGGACATGGGTATTTGGTGCATGGTCTGCAGGTGTGGCTTTCTTCTTTCCTCACCAGGACTCTGAACTTCATGACTATCAATCCATTGTCATGTATCTTTTCCAAGCTGCACTGACAAACCCTCTTATTGCTATTTTGTTTGACGTGCATGTTCAGGACAAGTATTCAAAGAAGCCTTTTCATCTTGATGATTGGGCTCAACTCAATCTGCCTCTCCTTGCACAAATGCTTTCATTGACTCCAGCAAACCCTCCATGTGTAAACAAGAGAGTCATCTCATCTCCAGCACCTGCTTCAGGAAACAGTCCTAAATGTGCAAATGTGCCTTGCCACAACTGGAGCTTTGGTATGTGCAAGACTGAGATCTGTCCAAATTGCCGCAAGCATGGGATTTGTTGCATCTGTGGCAAAGGACACTGAGCAAAGGACAACAAACAATCCTTTGCTCTCCTCCAAACTTGCATCTGATCAAGAGTCATTGGGAGCACAGGAGAATGTGGCAAGGTTTGTTGAGAAGGGTCCACAGCCATTGAGTAATCCTTTGTTAGAATATAGATCCATTACCCTCAACTCTGCTCAATTTTGTTGAGGATTTGTCAGTCATGTTAGTGAGAGCAAGAGACAACAAGATCACAATGTGGCCATTTGTAATGCAGCTCCCACATCAATCAAGGTGTCACGACTCACATGTCAAACTCTATTCATAACATCTCTGTCAAGGAGCAATTTGTGGACATCGATAACATATTGGGATGCATGAGAGATCAGTGTATACGGTGTAGAACATTATAATGATACTCACATTTTCGAAGAGGTGCATGAGGGGATGATGCAGCAAATGTGCAATGATACAATATAATACTAGAGTTGATTGATTTGAGTTGGATTTGAGTATGATATATGAAATTGTTAACGTTACTTACCTTGTACGATATGATACTAGAGTTGATTTGAGTATACCTTGTCAGATAGACTTGTAACCACTCCCTCGTAGGCTCGTACAAGTATGAGGACGTCAATACCTTGTAGAGGGACTGGTTTAACTGAGCATCAATTTGGAACAGGTCCCGTTGCACAATGAAGACTCTCATTTTGAATCTCGACCAGTTCTGAATGTTCTGAACCCAAATAAAAATTTATTTGTTTAAGAGGCATCCTGCCCTCCCCAGCCTGTGTGCCCCGGCAAATTCCGACACACCCCTTGAAGCTCACCTCAGTCTCTGTATAAGTGACTGAGGTGATAATGTAACTACTGAACATATATATATATGTGTGTACTGTGTAACAAAGGGCAGGTATGAATAGGGTCCTGGGGCCATTCCTTGTTGTGGTGGGGCCTTGGTGCTTGTTCTTTGTTGTTATTGGTGCCTACCGTCATCCACTCACCCTACCCAACCTGCAAGCAGGTGCTTGCAGCAGTGGGAGTGGGTGGTAGGTCAGTGTTGTCATGGATTTCTGTTTGGGGGGGGGGTTGGGGTGCATCAGTATGACATGGCGCACTTACAGGGGTTGGTGGGTGCTTACTAGGTAGGTGTTATGATTTGTCATAACCCACGATGACCAGATGTACGCTGGCAAGGCCAGGTACCTTAATTTTTCCATTCGACTCGACTCACCTCCGATGGAAGACGCCTTGACGCATGGTGACTCCATGCACCCAAACCCACTCCCACATGCACCATGGTACGACAACCCCTTTACATGAGGTCCATGACATCGGACCCTCATGATCGACATGCTGCGCCTCAGCATGTCCTTGACATCAGATCCTTGACATCGGATCCATGACATCGGATGCCTCATGCATAGCATGAGGCTTATCTCTTATTGTTCTCTGACATGCTGCACCACAGCACTCCGTGGCATCAGATGCCTCATGCAAGGCATGAGGCCTGTCTTTTCTATTGTTCTTTCTATTTATACTTGATAACGATCCTACATTCCGATTGGACGATAGACATCTTCGAACCATATATAAGCCATAGTAATACTGTCTGTATTCCTCAGCTTGACCTAATTCAATCAACGGTCTTAGACTCAACCAGAACACTCAACAACTAAGGAAGCCCCTTAGTTGTGATACACTCGAACTCGACAGTCAGAAAGCCTCTGACTGTGATACATGAACCAACGGTCTACTCAGAAAGCCTCTGAGTATGGACAGCCATGATGACTTGAGGAAGTACCCAAGTGAAGGCAGGAAGCCCAATACACTAGGAAAGTCTCCTAGTGCGATACAAGACAGTTGGAAAGCCTCCAACTGTAACACAGGAAGCCAAGGCTGAGTTAAGGACCTATAGTCTTAACAAAAGGTCAAGCTGATCTACGAAGTCCACCTACCTAGGTGCAGACACAACGTCTGTCAGACAAAGCCCAGACAGACCTCCAACCGGAGCATCATCATCAGGAAGAACCCCGTGGTATAGATACCAGGGTCAACTAGTACAATATTCGGAACCAGCACAGAAGTGGTTCTCAAGGAGAACCAGTGACAAAGAACCCCGATACCTCGATGAAGAAGATTTTAGATCCTTCGATAAAGAAGAAACCCCAGAACGAGATCCATTCTCCCTATCCAACAACAACGCCAACATGTCTACCAAACCCACCGCATCTACCAAGGAGATTAGAATCCGAACCCCCTCTGACTTCACAGGGGACCGAACGAGAACTGCAAAGTTCTTACAAGAAGTAAAACTCTATTTGAGAGTGAACCATGGAATCTATGACACCGATGAAAAGAAAATCATCTTCGTGTTGTCATTTATGAATGGAGGAACCGCCGTGCCCTGGGCACAGACATGGGCAGAGAAGGAAGACCTAGGAACATGGTCAACCTTTGAAGTGGCGCTCAAAACAGCATTCACACCAATTGATGAAGCTGGCAGAGCCAGGACAGACATGAAAACATTGAAGCAGGGACAGGACCTGGAGGACTACATAGCACAGTTCCAAATCCTGCGAGAGAAGGCGGGAATCAATGATGACATCGCCCTCATCGAGCTCTTCATGGATGGGCTGAACCCAAGACTCCTCGAGAGAGTCTTTAACATGGAAACAATCCCCACCATGTTAGAAGGGATGATCAACGCTGCCTCCAAGTATGATGGACAATGGAGAAGAGCAAGAGCCATAGCTGGGAAGGCACAAGAGGCCTTAGCAAGGAAGCTGCCCAACTCCAAATCAAAGGAAGGCCCGCTCGAGATCAACCGACTCTCCAACACAGAGAGGATTGAGCACATGAAGAAGGGATTATGCTTTGTGTGCCACCAACCAGGACACAGAGCAACCAAACATAAGAAAGGGGAGACAAGGACCAAGGACCAGCCTTTCCCAAAGAACAAAGGCAGAGAAGCCTACTCGAAGATCCAAGCAATCATGAAAGAACTCGATGAAGAAGGAAAGGAGAAAGCTCTCGCCTTAATAGGGGATGAGGGTTTTTAAAGAGGTGGCCTGCCTCGATGCCAGGTACCACCGAACTCTCTGTCTGCTCTGTATTACTAGCCACTTTGAAGAATCAATCTATGCATTTAGATATCAAAGTGCTAGGAGCAGGCAGAGGAAAAGCCGTCGAAACCAAAGCCCTACTCGACTCAGGAGCAGGAGGAATATTCATGAGCCACGAATTTGCAAAAAGCGGCGGATTCGAACTACACCCCCTGGAAAGGACAATCAGGGTCAAGAACGTAGATGGAACCCCAAACAAGAAAGGGGAGATCTCCCACTACACCAAAGGATTCTTAACGATCAATGGAAGATTGTTCCCGACAACCTTCCTCATTGCAGGATTAGGGAAAGAATCAGTTATCCTGTCAACCCAGTGATTGACTGGAGAATTGGAACCTTCCAATTCCGAATGACTGACTGAACCCACCCAGAACTCTCATTTGGGAAAGGGAAAACCCTCATCGGAAGGGTACGAACCTCTGGCTTGGTGCCAGAGAACAGTCAAAGAAGAAGGGAAGCCCTTCAAAGAAATGACAAGAGAGGAGAAACAGGCATGGGCCCAAAGGATGGTCGCCCAAGCAAAAGAAAAGATGGGCCTCAAGACGAAGGCAAAGGAAGAAGAGCAACTTACGTGGCGCTGTGCAGCCACTAAAGAACTAGAGAAGCTCGCCCTCAAAAAGAAATTGGCAAGTGAGGAACGACTAGCATGATGCCAAAGAATTGCCGCTAAAGCAAAAGAAATGGGAGAGGCACTCCGAACTAAATGGGAAGGGGGCAAGACACCCACCAAAATGAGAAGAGCGACAATCGAAGAAGTGGAAGATGAAGAGATTGCAGTCACGACTCTTCAAGACGTGGAGCCCATTGGGCCACAAGACGAAGAAGACACTGGGAAGGAAAACCCAGCACCGGAAAACCACAAACAGGCAAAGGAACAGGCAACGGAACAACTGGAAGGGACACCCGAACAAGGGATCACAGATGATGAACTACTAGTCACCTACATCCAAGGAGAACCCATCATCGGAATATTCGAACCGGCTAAAACACCATTGACAGAGGAGTACAACAAACCAAGATATGGGTACTCCCAATCAACGAAGACAATCTCTCGGATCGTAAAGGCAAAGGGATCACCACGATATGCTTACAGACAAAACATCTGGATCAGGGCAAAAACATTGGTCTCACAACACCTGACACACAAGAAGGAAGGAGACCCCAAACAAAAGACCCTCGACAAACTACTCCCCGAACAGTACAGGGAATACCGATGGATATTTGAAAAGGAAGCATCGGAAAGATTCCCAGAATCAAGACCCTGGGATCATGTGATCGAGCTGAAAATGGACTTCATGGCAAAGGATTGCAGGGTTTACCCGTTGTCACTGGCAGAACAAAAGAAACTTGACGAGTTTCTCAACAAAAGCCTACAGAAAGGATACATCCAACCATTGAAATCACCCATGGCATCGCCATTCTTCTTCGTTGCGAAGAAGGACTCGGACACACTATAACCCTGCCAAGATTACAGGTACTTGAACAACAGAACGATCAAGAACACCTACCCATTGCTGCTGGTAGGGGACCTGTTGGACAAACTGAGAGGGGCAAAATGGTTTATGAAATTGGACATCCGATGGGGATATCACAACGTCAGGATCAAGGATGGAGATCAATGGAAGGCAGCCTTCAAAACAAATCGGGGGCTGTTTGAACCAACAGTGATGTTCTTCGGATTATGCAACTCACCGGATACTTTCCAGGCAATGATGAATGAGATATTCCGTGACATGATCAGAGAAGGATGGCTCGTGATTTACATGGATGACATCCTGATATTCTCTAAGGATCAGAATGAACACCAGGAAAGGACAAAGAGAGTACTGCAAAGACTGGCGGAAAACGACTTATACCTGAAGCCGGAGAAGTGCAAGTTCAATGTCCACGAAGTGGAATTCTTGGGTCTAATCATCCGACCCAATGAAATTGCCATGGACAACATGAAACTGGCAGGTATACAGGATTGGCCTACCCCGACTAATGTAAAAGCAGTCAGATCCTTCCTGGGATTTGGGAATTTCTACAGGAAGTTTATCAGACATTTTGTGGAGACAAGCAGACCGTTTAATGAGCTGACAAAGAAGGACAAAATGTTCAACTGGACAACCAAATGCGAACAGGCCTTTCAGATGCTGAAAAGGAAATTCGCAGAAGCACCGGTACTGCTGATGCCAGACCCGACAAAGCCATTCACGATTGAATCAGACGCCTCAAAACATGTGACAGGAGGAGTGCTGAGACAAAGGGATACGAATGGAGACTGGCATCTGTGCGGATACATATCGCATGCACTGACACCAATGGAACGGAACTACGAGATATATGACAGGGAACTTCTGGCGATAGTACGATCGCTGGAAACTTGGAGACACTACCTGCTGGGTTCAGAACACCCGGTAGTAATCCTCTCGGATCACAAGAACCTAACGTACTTCTGGACAGCACAGAAACTGAACAGACAACAGGCAAGATGGAGCTTATTCCTATCGGAATTCGACTTGCAACTCATCCATGTGCCTGGATCTCTGATGGTACAGAGCAATGCGCTATCATGGAGAGCAGACCATATACCAGAAGAAGACAATGATAATGAAGACGTCACAATGCTGCCAGAAACAGTATTGGTGAAATACATTGACACAGAAATGCATGATCTACTTGCGGGTAGTATCATGAAAGACGATCTGGTAAAAAGCGCAATCGAGGCGCTAAAGACAAAAGGAGCGCCGCCAATCAAATCAGCATTGGAAGATTGGAAAATAGAAGACGGCCTTCTATTCTTCTGAGACAGGTGCTATGTCCCGGACAACGGAGAACTACGGAAGAAGCTGGTGCAAAAATACCATGAAGGAGTAACCAGCGGACACCTGGGACAATGGCAAACGACCGAAATGATCAGGAGAGACTACTGGTGGCCGGGGATGATGACGTACATCAAAAACTACGTTGCTGGATGTGCAATATGCCAGCAGATGAAGGTCAACACGCACCCGATGACCCCCCTGCTACAACCGATCAAATCCGAAGCAACAAGACCATTCGTGATGGTAACAACAGATTTCATAACCGACCTACCAGAGTCCGAGGGTTATGATGCACTCATGGTCGTGGTAGACCATGGGCTTATGAAGGGGGTAATTTTTATCCCTTGCAGGAAAACTGTGGATGCATTGGGAGTGGCCACCCTCTATCTAGACAATGTCTACAAACGATTTGGCCTCCCAGACAAGATCATCTCTGACAGGGATCCCAGATTCGCCTCGCAGCTTTTCCCGGAGCTAGGAAGACTGCTCGGAATCAAGCTGGCGATGAGCACGGCATACCACCCCCAGACTGATGGGGAGACAGAACAGGTGAACCAAGAAGTGGAAGTATACTTACGGATTTTCTGCTCAAACAACCAGGAGAATTGGAAGCACCTCCTCCCAACCGCGGAGTTCACACACAACCAGAGAATGCACTCTGTACAGAAGAACTCCCCATTCTACCTCATGATGGGCTATGAGCCCAAGGTGATCCCACTCCCCTACCTGAAGACAAACATACCAGCCATAGAAAAATGAATAGTTGCACTGCAACAGGCCCAAGACAAAGCAAAGGCAACTCACGAGTTGGCCAGACAAATGATGGCAGAAAGAACGACAAGACACTTCACCCCATTCAAAGAAGGAGACAGAGTGTGGCTAGAAGCGAAGAACCTCAGAACAATGCACCAAACAAAGAAGCTCGCACCAAAAAGAGAAGGACCGTTCTCTATCGAGAAGGTCCTAAGCCCACTCTCCTATCGACTGAAGTTACCAGAACAGTGGAAAATACACCCAGTATTCCATGCGGCACTTCTTTCCCCGTACAAAGAAACCAAGACACATGGACCAAACTTCCCAGAACCACCGCCCGACCTGATAGAAGGCGAATCGGAGTATGAAGTGGAAGCGATCATCGGACATAAAAAGAAAGGAAGGACCATGCACTTCTTAGTGAAGTGGGTCGGATACCCAACCTCGGAGAACTCATGGGAGCCCGAGGGAAACCTGAAACATGCCAAGACAATTCTAGGAACATATAAACAGCAACAACAGCTGTAGAACCCCCAGACTAAGATACCCACTGAACCAACCATGAAAGAAGCCACAGAATGCTCCCCACCCCATCAACACTACACCTACCATGAACCCCAGCAAGGACTGGGCGAACAGTCATCGACCAACAACCACTGATGAACATACTCCCTGGCAGACCTGCATGGATATGCCCACATGGGATTCCCTTCTGGATTACAAGGGATGACTGGATAAGAAGGATGTCCTTGACCTGTCCCAAATGCTGCCTCTTTGCCTGGAGGAGCACGAAGGTGGACTACACCTGGGTGAGGACCCAATATGAAGAATGGTGTTTTGAGGAAGAGCGAGATGGGGAAGACTACAGCCCAGAGGATTTCTGCGTCGACTGGACAGGGCTTTGTCCAGGCATGAGGCCACTGACGGGTGTGAACAGACCCCTGTGGATCGACCTCCTGTGGAATGCCCATTACGATGAAGAAAGCGGATATGGTCTGGTGAGAAGACTCCTGCTCGGAGAACACAGAGAGTTGGGAACGCTGCTGCGCTCCAACCGATTCCCTCAAACCCAACGATTCCACCCCACCTCTTGACTAGGAAGGAGAAAAAGATTTTGATCGAAGTCAGTGACTTCGAAGATAGAGAGAGGGTGATGTTACAATTTGTCATAACCCATGATGACCAGACGTACGCCGGCAAGGCCAGGTACTTTAATTTTTCCATTCGACTCGACTCACCTCTGATGGAAGACGCCTTGATGCATGGTGACTCCATGCACCCGAACCCACTCCCACATGCACCGTGGTATGACAACCCCTTTACATGAGGTCTGTGACATCGGACCCTCACGATTGACATGCTGCACCTCAGCATGTCCTTGACATCAGATCCTTGACATCGGATCCATGACATCGGATGCCTCATGCTATGCATGAGGCCTGTCTTTTCTATTGTTCTTTCTATTTATACTTGATAATGATCCTACATTCCGATTGGACGATAGACATCTTCAAACCATATATAAGCCATAGTAACACTGTCTGTATTCCTCAGCTTGACCTAATTCAATCAATGGTCTTAGACTCAACCAGAACACTCGACAACTAAGGAAGCCCCTTAGTTGTGATACACTCAAACTCGACAGTCAGAAAGCCTCTGACTGTGATACATGAACCAACGGTCTACTCAGAAAGCCTCTGAGTATGGACAGCCGTGACGACTTGAGGAAGTACCCAAGTGAAGGCAGGAAGCCCAATACACTAGGAAAGTCTCCTAGTGCGATACAAGACAGTTGGAAAGCCTCCAACTGTAACACACAAAGCCAAGGCTGAGTTAAGGACCTATAGTCCTAACAGTAGGTATCCCCCTTCTGGGGTCTCCTGGCATCCCTCTGCACCCACCTAGCCCATGTTGACAGCCTCACATCCAATTTGAAAGGGGAGGAGGGGATTGGGTGGCTGTGGGTGTATTGCACGTTTTTCATTGTGGCAGGTCATCCCTAGTAGTATACAACCCAAAAAGCAATAAATTACAATTAGTTGATTGATAAAAAGAAAGAAAAAAAAAAAACTTATCTATGGCCCAAATGACAGTTGCCATCATTTGGGCACATGTTACATCCAGTCGGCTTGTTTGAAGGTGGTGGTGATGGTGGCAGTGGGCATGGGAATGGTGGTGGTGGGTGCGCATGCAGTGGTGGTGGCAGAGTGGAGAGGAGGAGGAGGCAGCATTTATGATGGTGGTGGTGGTGGTTGTGAGCTGGCAGTCACATGTCATGTGTCATGCAATGCATGTATGTGTACTTATTAATTATTCCGTTAATGGCTGTGATTAGCTATGCACCTTGGTTGGGTAATAAAAGTATTAAATGTATATAGAGGAATAACTACTTGGTAGCTCAGTGGTTAAGCATGCTGTTATGTGTGCAGACCCAAGGTCGAGTGTTCAATTCTTGTTGTATGATGAACTTTTATTTGGGAAAGCATGTGCATTCCAGTTGTTCTGGTTAGTCTGGTTGTGATGAGTCCAGTGACTCCAGTCAGATTCTGGGTATTCTGGGTGTAAATTTGATGCTTATTCTGACCAGAATTGTGCTGCATAGGGAGAACTTCATACAAAAAAAATTCTACCAGATTCCAGAAATTCCAGACATTCCGGCCGGACAAACCAGAATCCAACTGGAATAGGTGGGGGAGTGTAAAGTACTCTGATCATTGTAACCAACACAGACTGGTCCTGTTACTGTGGTGAATGGCTTTGTAGTAATAGTGGATTCTGAGACTGGAATACATTTATAAAATAGTACATCATAGGTGGTGTTGAGACATGTACAGTACAACTTAGTTTATCACAACCAGAACTTGTTTTCTTCATCAATTTCATCAGTCTCATCATCATTCTCCTCTGTCTTATATTACATCTGCTCACCCCTCATTTGCTTCTCAACAATCTTGATGGTCTCTGAAAGTCCTGGATAAAGTGGGGTTTTGGCCCATGACCCAACTGCAACCTGAGCTTTGAATGTCTGTGGGCTAGTGCTATGCTGGAGATGGTTGACCTCAAGTCTACCAACTGAAAATGCACGTTCAGCATCAACTGATGAAGCATGCATAATGTCTGAGTAAGTGCACAAATTAATACAATTTATACTGACCTGGTGCTGACAAAAATCAAGTCCCATCTTTCCTACATGAGGACAATGCTTAGTGTTGAAGGTCCAGTTTGGTCCAGTTTTTTCCCATCTTGGGCCAAAACCAGAACCACAACTGGTTCCATTCTATTCCAAATCTACATAAGACCGAACTGGACCCCATGCAACCGGTTCACAGTCGCTTTATCCGGTTTGACAACCAGTTGGCACTGGTTTGGCCACAACTGGTTGTGACTGACCTAACTCAGTCAGAACCATCTCGCCTACATACTGTATGTAGTTAAGAATAAGACTAATACTACTACTCTAAAATAAGAAAGCCCCTCACAGGGCAGGGACCTATGAGCAGGCATATAGGGGGGAGGAAGAAAAAAAACACATCCACCCGAGGAGGGAACATGAGGAGGGGAGGGGGCATCTGCTGTGTGTGCCATTGGCGGGTTGGCATTGGCGGGGGTGTTGGCATTAGCATCGTCTGCTGCTGTCATTGTCATTTGCTGCCGTCGTTACCTGCTGCCATTGTCTGGTCTTGGCGTTGTTCGCTGCCCTCATCATCTGGCATTGGCATTGTCATTCCACTGGTGTTGTCTCCTTGCCCTCATCCAGTGTTGCTTGCATTACCACCCCATGAGCAGGGGCTCGCAGGCATGGGTGGTGGTTGGGTGTAGCCATTGTCGAGGGGTAAATACCTGAAAATGATGACAAAATATTTAGTTAGTTAAAAAAAGGAATCAATGATAAAGAAACATACCTAAGGCCCAGACAATGTGACTGGTGTCATCTGGGCCGGCTGTGTTGGTTTGTTTGTAGTTGTGGTGGTAGGAGGAAGTGCAGTGGTCATGGATGTGGACAGTGACACAGTGTTGGTTGTTTGCATCATTGCATTGGCTGTTGGCTGTGTCATCTGTCATCACCACCCTCAACCACCCCATGAGCAGTTGCTCATGGCAGAGGTTTGGGAGTGGGTGGCAAGTGGGTGGGTGTGGGTCTTGTCTTGATGCTGCATTGATGTTACAACATAGTTAGAACCTAAAAAAAGACACGAAAACATTAGTTAGTTGAACAGAGAATTTAAAAAACATTACTCAGGGCCCAAACAACCATTTGTTGTCATTTGGACCTTACATGGTTGTTTGTGGGGTTTGGCAGTGTTGTCCAATGTTGGGGATGTGGGAGTAGTGGCATGTGTTGACAGATGGGTGTTGGTGGAAGGGGGGAGAGCAGTGGTGGCAGCATTGAGGGGTGGTGGTGGTGGTGGTGGTTGACATTGATGTAGGCAACGTGTGGTTGCATTGTTGGTTTGGCAGCCGTGGGAATAAGAAAAAAGTGGCACTACTTTTTTTGTTTGGTTGCACAAATGTGACCAAATGGTCTGTGCATAACCTCAGGGTATATAAATTCTTGCTTTTTATGGTTTCTTCCCTTGGCTGTCATACAATTTTACTTTAGTTACTATACATTTACTTTAGTTACTACACATTTACTTATATTTAAAGTATATTATGTACATTAGGTATAGTCGGTTGCAACCGGTTAGAACCAGTTTCAATTGGTTTTAAATAAGTATTCAATTCATTGTAACCACAACTGTTGGACTGAGGAAATAAGGGCAACTGCAACTGGAAAAAAACCGAACCGCAGTTCGGTTTGGTCCGGTTTTGGTTTTTTCCAGTTTGATGAACCAGACTTTCAAACACTAACAATGCTCAGTTGCTCAATTCCAGTATTTCATATATCCTCCAGCCTCCTTGATGGCAGAGGATTTGAAGACTGGATCAACCAAGTAGGTAAGAATAGTGTCAGAATTTTGATTATTGTCAGATTCAGTTGGGATGACCCATTTGGATTTTGCCTGTGAAGTTTGAACCAATCATAATCCTCCAAATTCATCCCCCAAGTCCAAAGCTCACCTTGCCTATCTGGGGCACTGCAGGGGCAGGAGATAAAACTTCCTCATCTCCCTTATATGACTCATTCCAACAAGTGAGAACTGTCTTCTTGATATCTCTGATTTGTGCAGCTGTGTGAGCATGATCCTTGAACCATTTGAGTTTCATATCAGGACATATGACTGCATACTGTCAGAACCAAGAAATAATAGAATATTCCACACTTACCAATAGCAATGACATATAGTTCAGTTTCCTTCATAAGAGTGTAATACTTGTTGATAAGAATGAGAATGGCCTATGCTACCACACAAATAGGGTGTAGCATGGGTCACACCACAGGTCAAAATCCACACACTGTACCCACACCTGTGTAACCCACACCCATTCCCGCACTGTACCTGTGGGTACAGGTTTCTACCGTGGTGCTTGGCTGAACACCACGGTGTACTTACACCATGGTGACACTGTACACTGCTCCCCAATGCCGCAGGTTTTCCCATGGTGATAGGTCCACTATGGCAGCAGAGCTCTGAAATCAAGAAATCACACTCGGACACCTCCTTCCCAAAGTCCTACTATTTTGCAAATGCTTACAAATGCCTACAAATGCACAAAACAACAAAACAATACTTCGACTTCAGCCGCCGTATTCTATCATACCGAACCTTGAACACACACTCCCACCATTACACACACTAACACATCGCGTTCCCACCACCACAAACACAAAGAAACACAATGGCTAGCAACTTAGTGTGCATCGAGGTGTTTTTTGACGTATTCATGATTTATTGAAACCACAAGACAAGGAGATTTGATATATCATGTCTATGGCACATTTCTTTCTTATCATTTTCTCATTTACTTCGTGATTTCGATACCTTGTTCACTGCCTCACATTTATCACATGTTTTGCCTCATGGCCTTTTACCTTTTTAGTACTATCTCTTTAAAACATATATAGTTTGGTGTATTTACTGTCAGGACAACAAGAAATCGTCTTCTCACATCTATGGTTGGCAGGAACTCCACGGTATGTTTTGACTTTTGCACTTTGATTTTCAATGTTTGGCTGATTGCTGACAGATTTTATTCCCACTAACCAGGAGAGTTCCAAACAAGCGACATCGTGCTCAGCATGCCCGACGATGTTGGCTGCCATTTCCTCCATTTCCCCTCGGTTTCTTGGGTTCCTATGGAGTATATAGCTGTATATATGATTTTTGTTCATGTGATATCCAGTCTATAATGCTTAGTTACCATGCTACTGTATGTGTGTACTGTTCAAGTTGTGAAAATATTATGCTCACTTTGGCACAAAATTACAAGCCCATAGAGTGACCTGTAGGCTAAATCCCCACTGCTATGCCTGAAATCCTTGGTTTTAGTGACAGTGGACACTTCCTACCCTTCAGTGATATTTCTGCTTTGTATTACAATGATAGAGACCTGAAATATCAAACAATTGATGGGATTTAGTGTTAAGACTATAGGTCTTTAACTCAGCCTTGGTTTCATATGTTACAGTTGGAGGCTTTCCAACTGCCTCATATTGCACTAGGAGACTTTCCTAGTGTATCGGGCTTCCTGCCTTCACTTGGGTACTTCCTCAAGTCGTCATGGCTATCCATACTCAGAGGCTTTCTGAGTAGACCATTGGTTTGTGTATCACAGTTGGAGGCTTTCCAACTGTCGAGTTCGAGTTATCACAGCTAGGGGCTTCCTAAGCTGTCGAGTGTTCTGGTTGAGTCTAAGACTGTTGATTGAATTAGGTCAAGCTGAGGAATACACAGAGTGTAGCTACAGCTTATATACTATTCTAGGACTACCTATCATCCAATCGGAAAGGTAGATGCATATCAAGTAAGAATAGAGATAATAGGCCTCATGCCTTGCATGAGGCATCCGATGTCATGGAGTGCTGCGGCGCAGCATGTCAGGGAACAATAAGAGATAAGCCTCATGCCTAGCATGAGGTGTCCAATGTCACGGATCCAATGTCAAGGATCCAATGTCAAGGACATGCTGCGGTGCAGCATGTCAATTGTGAGAGTCCGACGTTATGGACCTCACGTCAAGGGGCTGTCGTATCACAGCATGTGTGGGAGTGGGTTTGGGTGCATGGAGTCACCATGCATCAAAGTGTCTCCCATCAGAAGTGAGTTGAGTCAAATGAGAAAAATAAAGTACCCGGCCTTGCTGGCATACATCTGGTTGTCCTGGGTTACAATAACAGAAAATTGTAACATCACCCTCTCTCTATCTTCGAAGTCACTGACTTTGATCACCATCTTCTTTTCTCCACTCAGGAAGTGGGGTGGGTTGGGGTCTGAGGGAATCGGTTGGAGTGCAGTAGGGTTCCCAGTTCTCCATGCTCTCCAAGCAGGAGCCTTCTCACAAAGCTATATCCACTCTCTTCATCGTAGTGGGTGTTCCACTGGAGGTTGATCCATAGGGGTCTGCTCACACCCACCAATGGCCTCATGCCAGGGCAAAGCCCTGTCCGGTCGACACAGAAGTCCTCTGAGATGTAGTCTTCCCCGTCTCGCTCTTCCTCAAAACACCACTCTTTGTATTGGGTCCTTACCCAGGTGTAGTCTGCCTTCGTGCTCCTCCAGGCAAAGAGGCAGCATTTGGGACAGGTCGAGGACATCCTTCTTATCCAGTCGTCCCTTGTTATCCAGAAGGGAATCCCATGTGGGCATACCCATGAGGGTCTGCCTGGGAGTATGTTCATCAGTGGTCGTTGGTCGATGACCGTTCGCCCAGTCCTTGCTGGGGTTCATGGTAGGTGTAGTGTCGATGGGACGGTGAGCATTCTGTGGTTTCTTTTATTGGTTCGGTGGGTGTTTTGGTCCTGGGGGTTCTACAGCTGTTGTCACTGTTTATATGCCCCTAGGATTGTCTTGGCATGTTTCAGGTTTCCCTCGGGCTCCCATGAGTTCTCCGAGGTCAGATATCCGACCCACTTCACTAAGAAGTGCATGGTCCTTCCTTTCTTCTTATGTCCAATGATCGCTTCCACTTCATATTCTGATTTGCCTTCTATCAGATCGGGTGGCAGTTCTGGGAAGTTTGGTCCATGTGTCTCAGTTTCTTTATATGGGGAAAGGAGTGCTGCATGGAACACCGGGTGTATCTTCCACTGTTCTGGCAGCTTCAGTCGGTAGGAGAGTGGGCTCAGGACCTTCTCAATAGAGAATGGTGCTTCTCTTTTCGGTGCGAGCTTCTTTGTTTGGTGTGTTGTTCTGAGGTTCTTTGCTTCTAGCCACACTCTGTCTCCTTCTTTGAATGGGGTGAAGTGCCTTGTTGTTCTTTCTGCCATCATTTGTCTGGCCAACTCATGAGTTGCCTTCGCTTCGTCTCGGGCCCGTTGCAGTGCAACTATTCGTTTTTCTATGGCCGGTATGTTTGTCTTCAGGTAGGGGAGTGGGATCGCCTTGGGCTCATAGCCCATCATGAGGTAGAACGGGGAGTTCTTCTGTACGGAGTGTGTTCTCTGGTTGTGCGTGAACTCCACAGTCAGGAGGAGGTGCTTCCAATTCTCCTGGTTGTTCAAGCAGAAGATCCATAAGTATACTTCCACTTCCTGGTTCACCCGTTCTGTCTCCCCATCGGTCTGGGGGTGGTATGCTGTGCTCATTGCCAGCTTGATTCCGAGCAGTCTTCCTAGCTCCTGGAACAGCTGTGAGGCAAATCTGGGATCTCTGTCAGAGATGATCTTGTCTGGGAGGCCGAATCGTTTGTAGACATTGTCTAGATAGAGGGTGGCCGCTCCCAATGCATCCACAGTTTTCCTGCAAGGGATAAAAATTACCCCCTTCATAAGCCCATGGTCTACCATGACCATGAGTGCATCATAACCGTCGGACCCCAGTAAGTCAGTTATAAAATCTGTCATCACCATCGCAAATGGTCTTGTTGCTTCGGATTTGATCGGTTGCAGTGGGGGTGTCGTCGGGTGGGTGTTGACCTTCATTTGCTGGCATGTGGCACATCCAGCAACATAGTTCTTGATGTATGTCATCATCCCTGGCCACCAGTAGTCCCTTCTGATCATTTCGGTAGTCTGCCATTGTCCCGGGTGTCCACTGGTTATTCCTTCATGGTACTTTTGCACCAGCCTCTTCCACAGTTCTCCATTGTTGGGGACGTAGCACCTGTCTCAGAAGAATAGAAGGCCATCTTCTATCTTCCAGTCTTCCAATGCCGACCTTATTGGTGGTGTTCCTTTGGTCTTTAGCGCCTCGATTGTGCTTTTCACCAGGTCGTCTTTCATGATGCTCCCTGCGAGCAAGTCATGCATTTCGGTGTCAATGAATTTCACGAATACTGTTTCTGGCAGCATCGTGACGTCTTCATTATTGTTGTCTTCTTCTGGTACATGATCTGCTCTCCGTGATAACGCATCACTCTGTACCATCTGTGATCCAGGCACATGGATGATTTGCAGGTCGAATTCTGATAGGAATAAGCTCCATCTTGCCTGTCATCTGTTCAGTTTCTGCGCCGTTCGGAAGTACGTCAAGTTCTTGTGGTCTGACAGGATTATCACCGGGTGTTCTGAACCCAGTAGGTAGTGTCTCCAGGTCTCTAGCGATCATATTATCGCTAGCAGCTCCCTGTCATAAATCTCGTAGTTCCATTCCATTGGTGTTAGCGCATGCGATATGTATCCACATGGATGCCAGTCCCCATTCGTATCCCTTTGTCTCAGCACTCCTCCTGTCGCATGTTTTGAGGTGTCTGATTCGATCGTGAATGGCTTTGTCGGGTTTGGCATCAGCAGTACCAGTGCTTCTGCGAATTTCCTTTTCAGTGTTAGAAAGGCCTGTTCGCATTCCGTTGTCCAGTTGAATGCTTTGTTCTTCTTCATCAGTTCATTAAGCGGTCTGCTTGTCTCCGCAAAATGTCTGATAAACTTCCTGTAGAAGTTTCCAAATCCCAGGAAGAATCTGACTGCCTTTACATTTGTCGGGGTTGGCCAATCTTGTATACCTGCCAGTTTCGTGTTGTCCATGGCAATTTCGTTGGGTCAGATGATCAGACCCAAGAATTCCACTTCATGGACATCAAATTTGCATTTTTCTGGCTTCAGGTATAAGTTGTTCTCTGCCAGTCTTTGCAGCACCCTTTTTGTTCTTTCCTGGTGTTCGTTCTGATTCTTGGAGAAAATCAGGATGTCATCCATGTAGATCACGAGCCATCCTTCTCCGATCATGTTGCAGAATATCTCGTTCATCATTGCCTGGAAGGTCGCTGGTGAGTTGCATAATCCAAAGAACATCACCATTGGTTCAAACAGCCCCCGATTTGTCTTGAAGGCTGCCTTCCATTGATCTCCATCTTTGATTCTGACGTTGTGATATCCCCATCGGATGTCCAATTTTGTAAACCATTTCGCCCCTCTTAGTTTGTCCAACAGGTCTCCTACCAGTGGCAGCAGGTAGGTGTTCTTGATCGTTCCATTATTCAAGTACCTGTAATCTTGGCAGGGTCATAGCGCATCCGAGTCCTTCTTCGCAATGAAGAAGAATGGTGATGCCATGGGCGATTTCAATGGTCAAATGTATCCCTTCTGTAGGCTTTCATCGAGAAACTCGTTGAGTTTCTTTTGTTCTGCCGGTGACAATGGGTAAACCCTGCAATCCTTTGCCGTAAAGTCCATTTTTAGTTCGATTGCATGATCCCAGGGTCTTGATTCTGGGAATCTCTCCGATGCTTCCTTTTTGAATATCCATCGGTACTCCCTGTACTGTTCGGGAAGCAGTTCATCAAGGGTCTTTTGTTCGGGGTCTCCTTCCTTCTTGTGTGTCAGGTGTTGTGAGACCGATGTTTTTGCCCTGATCCAGATATTTTGTCCATAAGCATATTGTGGTGATCCTTTTGCCTTTACGATCCAAGAGATTGTCTTCGTCGTCTGAGAATATCTGTATCTTGGCTCGTCATACTCCTCTGTCAGCAGTGTCCTAGCTGGTTCGAATATTCCAATGATGCGTTCTCCTCAGATGTAGGCAACCAGTAGCTTGTTGTCTTTGATCTTCAGTTCGGGTGTCTCTTTTGGTTGTTCCATTGCCTGTTCCGTTGCCTGTTTGTGGTTTGCCTGTGCTGGGTTTTCCTTCCCAGTGTCTTCTTCGTCTTGCGGCCCAATAGGTTCCACGTTCTGAAGAGTCATGATCGCAATCTCTTCATCGTCTATTTCTTCAATCGTCGCCTTTCTTGTCTCGAGGGGCATCTTGCTTCTTCCTGGTTCAGCATGGAGGGCTCCCCCCATTAATCTTGCCTTGGCGACAATTCTTTGGCAATCTATTCGCCGTTCTTCATTCGTCGGTTTCTCTTTCTTCAGGGTAATCTTTTCCCTCTGTTTTGCGACTATTTGGGCCAATGCCAGTCGTCTTTCTTCTTTCTTGGCAGCCAGTTTCTCCAGTTCTCTGGTGGCCAGCCTTTTCCACTGTGCTTGTTCTTCCTCAACAGCTTTCTTCTTGAGGGAGAGCTTCTCTTGGTCTCTAGCAATGATGCCTCGGCACCATGCCTGTCGTTCTTCTTTCGTCATGTCTAGGGGGTTCTTCTTCTTTTCGGTTCCCCTCTGGTGCCATGACAAGTGTTCATCGTCAGTTTTCTTGGTTTGTACCCTACCGATAAGGGTTCTTCCTCTTCCATATAAGAATTCAGGATGGGTCTTGTCATTCATCCTGAATTGGAAGGTTCCAATTCTCCAGTCAATTACTGGATTGATTCTCCTGAGCCACGTGAAACGCACGCAGTTGACGAGAGATGTGGCTGAGGTTGGGCATGAGACTGAGAAGGGCTTTGAATTCCCCTGTGATATTCTTTCCCCAGTATACCGACCCCACCTCGACATAGACATTGGTGCTCGAGCCATGTGGATTGCTCAGCACAGCTGGGGCAAGAGGACCAAGCAATGCAGCAGGCTGCACAGCAGGAGCACCCCACACTGTTTCTGAAGCAGGGGCCCCAGGGGCAGACTGGGCAACAGCCATTGGAAGAGTGTGGCCCCCACTATGGTAGGTAGCAACTGTATGAGGGACAGGCACAGGTGTAGCTTGGGGGGGGGAAGGTAATTGGTGAGAGAATGTGTCCAGGCTGCATGGGGACAAAGGTTGCACTCAAAGTACATAGCTGTTTGCTCAAATGGAATGTTGGGGAGTCAGGCACAGTCAGGTCAAATGCATCAGACATGCAGTCTAGATGACGATCAGCATCATTCAGGGCATGTCCCATCTGGGTAAGATGAGCATCAGCATCGTTCAGGGCATGTCCCATCTGGGTAAGATGAGCATCAGTTGCAAGGACTGAGTCATGCAGCTGTTGGTTTTCAGCTCGGAGGGCCCCAATAGCAGCGACCATGTTGTTGTTGGAATGAATGAGGTCGCCAATTGCAACAGTGAGATCGGAGGAGGGTGGAGCAGGTGCAGGTGGTTGGCTGGAATTAGCGACATCCGCTGCAAGGCTGATGATATGGGCATGAAAAGTTTGAAGTTCCTCCCTGAACTCAGCACTGCTAGCATCAATGCAAGCCATGAGGGCATTGTGGTTGATGTCAAGGCAATGGATCCCAGCGGTCACCATCTCAGCCTTCACAGCCGAACGTGTACCAGAGGTAGTCAACATAGTCTTTTTGGGGCTGGAGGGGCCAGCCCTGCTTTTCCCTTTGGGCAGAGATGCAGAGGCAATGAGGGCGCCATCTCCCATATCAACGAGGAGGGAGTCATGAGAATCTTCCAGGGACAGGATAAGGGAGTCCATTGAGTTCACAGGGGAGATGGCGACATGCGTCATGTGCTCAGTCTGACGAGTCATGCATCGATCAGATGAAGCCGTGGGAGTGACAGGTGCTGGAGTAGAAAGAATTCCAGTGTTGCTGCCATTGTTGACAGCGTGTGTTGCAGCAGTGATGGCACCAGGGGCGCTAGAATTAGTGAGTGGTGCTGCAGCGAGCACAGTAGAGACAGGTCCAACTGTATGGATATCAGTGAGCTGAGGGGACTCCTGGGAGGTGATTTTAGTGGCAGGAAGGCCTATGGCCAGAGGAGGGATGGGGGGGTTGGTATTTTGGGGCATCGTTAGGATACAGAGGTGGTAGGGGAGATATTGGGGTGTACTCTGAGGTTGAGGGGCCTCTATCATCTATTTTCACCCTAAACACCCTCTACAATGTATATGAGATCCAGCCGTCCCTTCAGTCCATTGGGTATATGCTATAACGAGGGTCACATGTTGGAAACAGGGGCTGAGTGCAATAACGAGATGGCGTGCGAAAGTTATTGGGCTCGACAGGGGCTCAGTGCAATAACGAGGACTTGACAGGGGCTGAGTGCAATAACAAGATGACACAAGGGCTTGACAGGGGCTGGGTGCAATATCGAGACAACATGGCTTGAGAGGGGCTCAGTGCAATAATGAGACGGCATGGCTCGACGGGAGCTGAGTGCAATGAGAAGACGATGTGGGGAGGTTATTGGGTTCACTTTGAACACCAAGTATCAAGAGGTCCACAGGATGAACAGGAGAAGGAAGGCACAGGGAACAATCAGCAACATTGACATGGCAGGTCTCAGCGTCACAAATGATCGAAGGGCACATTTTTCTTCTTTTTTCTCTTTTGAACCACCCAAAAGTGGGATTTATCATACTATACACGCAACCTGTACCTATGAACTCTAACACAGAATGTCTTTCTGCAGTCTGCTAAGCAGTAACTGAGGTGGGACAGTTTTTATCTGGTTTTCTGAGTTTTGATGGTGGTGGTTTTCTGATGGTGTCCAATACAAATAACAGTGAAAAGACTTTCAATGCGAGTTTGTCAGCTTATGTAAACCGATAAAGGAGACAACTGATTTCCTGTCAGTGTCACTATCATCTCATCAAAGAAATGAATGTTAAAATTGTAAGCAACTACCGATATGTCCCTTCAATAATGCACTAACCAATGATCTCCTAATAGGGAGATATCAAAGGTATGTAATATGATTTCCCTAGGCAGGACACCCATGTTTTTTGGTAGCCGGAGACAGTGGATCAGATGGGAGTGGCAAGGGGGGAGGGGGTGGTGATGGGGGCTGGGGTGGAGACATCCATATCTTCAACAGTGAGTCGCCACTATGTTTCATTTGGTACCTCAACTATCATCACTGTAGAGTCGCCTCCTTCAGTGTTTAATCTCTTGCGCCAGCATGTTGTCTGGAGCGTGCTCTACAATTCTGCTGAGAGAAGTGAAGAGCATGCTGTCACCTGCCAACCTGAGACCCAAACCAGAGTCTTAGAGGAAATTCGATCTTGGGCTGATAGCACAACAACCACTCCCATATGCTGGTTGAGTGGTCCTGCAGGTACCAGCAAAACCACAGTCGCACATATGATCACAGAGGAATACAACAAACATGGACGACTTGCAGCTACATTCTTTTTCTGGAGGAAGACAGGAGATCATGATGACATTAACAGGGTTGTGGCTACCTTGGCTTGGCAAATCGCGAAGAAGATCTCATCCATGAAGGACCAAATGGAGGAAGCTATGGAACTGAAGAATAAGGCTTGGGTTCCCCTCCCCACACTTTCCCTTGAAGATCAGCTCTCAAAATATCTCGTCCTTGGGCCAGTTGCAAATGTCAATTCCACTCTCCCCAATCTCATCGTTATCGACGGACTCGATGAATGTGCTTCACAAGCAGGAATTCATTGCCTGATTGACTGGCTTTGAAGAAACAACCCTCCTTTCTGATTCCTTCTTATGAGTTGACCTGAGCCCCAAATCGAGGCTTGTTTTTGACCCGGCGACAGGTGCACTGATGTCCTGTTGCCCTCACTTACAGATTCGAAAGACGACATCCAAAAATTCTTTGTCAAAGAACTTGAGAAGATTAAACGAGAGTGCCTCTCATCCCAAGGACCATCTGATTGGCCACCGAAATCATCTGTCCACGAACTCGTGGAGAAATTGGAAGGTCTGTTTATGTATGCAGCTATGGCTGTCTGATACATCAGCAGGGAAGGCAATCCAAAGAAGAGACTGGCAGACGTTCTGGAACTCCATAAAGGTTTGGATCCCTTGTATACTCAAGTCATCGGGGAGGCCAAGAAGTGGGATTATTGCGACATTGTCATGGGAACCCTGATGCACATTCGATATCCACTTCCCATCAATGAGCTCTCCATGGTTTTACTCACCTATGACAACAGCCTAGAGAGTGATGGCATTCACTTCATGCTAGGTGGATGCCACTCTATCGTTATCATCCCAAGAGATAACAAGTTCCATCATGTGTCGCTACGAGACTTCCTCACTGATCAGTCCTGGTCAAATACCCTCTTCTATACCCCTGCTATGTCTCATGGACAACTCATGGTTGGATGTCTCGGAGCAATTACAAGGTCTTTCAGTGATGGCAGCATTGTGCCAGTATATGCTCTTATATCGTGGCATCATCATGCTTCTTTGTTCTTGCTTGGCTCTTTCACATAGAGGGTTACAGACTGAATTGTTGCTGTAGAAAGTCAGTCTGAGCTGTGATCAGTGTTTGAAACACAATTGCTAATGACAAATTCCATCTATCTACACAAGTTTGTGAGTGTTCAAATGGTATTTTTTTTTCAGCTGTGAAACACACTTCATGACAGATGGTATGTACATGTGATTCTGGAGAAACCATGCTAACTGATGATTATGACCACTGTTTCATATGTATGGAATCCAAAAGTGAGTTGGGTGTACTGCATCTTGTCAACCTTGATTTCATTGACATGTGTTGAGGACAGAAAGTATGTGATTGTTCTCTATCCTGGTGCAAAATTACCCTGAGTCTGACCTTTTTTGGATGTCTATGCATCCTCAGTATGTGCGTGATCATTCTTAATGCCTGTGTGAAGTCACTCTGACCCATTTTGGGATGTCTGTGCATCCTCAGTATATGTGTGATCATTCTCAATGCCTGTGTGAAGTCAATCTGACCATTGTGGGATGGCTGTGCATCCTCAGGGAGTGCGTGATCATTCTCAATCCCTGTGTGAAGTCACTCTGACCATTTTGGGATGTCTGTGCATCCTCAGGATGTGTGTGATCATTCTCAATGCCTGTGTGAAGTCACTCTGACTGTTTTGGCATGTCTGTGCATCCTCAGCGAGTGCATGATCATTCTCAATGCCTGTGTGAAGTCACTCTGACCATTTTGGGATGTCTGTGCATCCTCAGGATGTGCGTGATCATTCTCAATGCCTGTGTGAAGTCACTCTGACCATTTGGGGATGTCTGTGCATCCTCAGGATGTGCATGATCATTCTCAATGCCTGTGTGAAGTCACTCTGACTATTTTTTGATGTATGTGCATACTCAGATTGTGGGTGATTTATTTTGATGCCTGTGAAAACTCATTTTTGCTCACCTCGGACTGCCTGTGTATGCTTAGGAAGTGTGTAAATTTTTCTTGAGGCACTGACTATCTGTTCATGTCTTCATTCTCAGAAGGTCTGTAATGCTCTCAAATACTTTTGTGGAGTACACCTCCTTATCATTTAACTTCCCTCTACAGGATGTGAGTATGCATTTAGAGTGCTTGTATGCTATTCAACTGATATTTCAATTTCATGTGCCCAGGTTGTATGTGATTAGTTTGTATGCTGGCATGCTAATGATTGTTGCTGGGTCTTAACAATTCTAGAATGTGTGTCACTATCTTGCCAAACTCTTTCTGGCTTGTGCTCATTATTTCTAATCTGTATTCCTTCAGACGGTTTGTTTTTTTCAATTCATTCATGCAATTCTTTTATCAATATCTCTGCAGTTTGTATGTTGTCCATTAACCTTTGGGCTTAATCTCTGACATATTACCTTATCTTTAGTTTGCTAAACAGAAGTTCAACCTCTTGCCCAATATGATAATGTTAGAAGGGTCCATAATATTGGCATTTAAACACATTTCTTTGTAGTGCTCACTGTATTTTATAAAAGTAGTGGTGATTGATCTTAGGGCAGTAATATTGTACTCCTATGAGAAAACTTTCTTTAATGTCTCAAATCTATTCTATATAACATATGTGTTAGACATGGCATGTGAAAGGTTAGATGAGTGGCCTGAAAAGCCTGTGCACCACAGCTTTTACAATAAAAGGCTATATAATGTTGTCTGAGCATAATATTTGTGTATACATTTTAAATAATGAGAAACAACAACTAAACTGATACTCTTGATAAGAGGACCATTACCATTCTCATACTCATGGACCCAGATGTTGAAGCTCCTGCAATCTTTGATGATGAATTTCCTGCACTAGAAATCTACATGTTACATAACACACCATACCAAAAAATCTCAACCCCAGAATATCCATGGTTGATGATCCAGAAACAGTCATTGATGATGCTCAACCTGGAAAAACTACCAAAAGTGCTGATAAGGCACTGGATGATATAACACAAGTCAGAGAAAGGTTGTGAGGCCCTCTCAATATCACCTGTCAGACCAACCATCAAACCATGAGATTGAGGGACTTGACAAATAATAGAAGCAAAGTGAATGCAAATTGAGGTGAGCGAGAGTGAAATACAAGGATTTTCAAAGAAGCTTCATGTAAAACATGTTCAGACTGAATAAGACTAAACTGTACTCTCAAATTGATATGATCTGTGAGGAAGATGACTACTTTCTTGTTTTTCTTTGTATCTAATACATCTTTTTATATAAAATAAAGAAACTACCTAAAAAGGCTAGAGAACATGAGGCAAACATGTGGAAAACTCAAGGCAAAGCAAAGCAAGTAAATCAGAACAATAAAGCCAGACTAGAAAGAGTGAATATAACAGATGACAAAGAAATAATAAGAAAGTATAACTAAAACTGGACTGTCCTTTTGTTATAAAATGATTGGAAACTGCTTTGAGTGGATTGTATGCATGCACACATGTAAAAATGTGTTTGATATACTCAAAATAATGATCAGGGAACTCAAGCTCAAGATGATGTGCAAATCCAGTCCATAAATCTGATTGAAAGCCTCAAACAACAGCTTGACTTTGTTTGGCTTCTGAAAGTCTGTGTTTTGAGTGAAGAAAGTTCATAATGTTGTAGAACAACCTGTAATAAGCTCCTAAATTGTTTGAGTCAAAAATACCAATGCATGCATGCTTTATGCTCTCCCTGGCTTGCTGTCACCTGAATTTCAAAATGTACATAAATAATTAGTCTCTTTGGCCTTACACATCATAACACATGTTACTGTGCCTGGTCAGGTACTTGGCCAACCAGGTACTCAGTCAGTTGCCTCTACATCTTGATAATGCTTTTTGTGTGTATTTTCTCTAGTACAGTTGAATAGAACATGCCTAGGGCTATGCCTATGCCAACTCTTGGGCCTGCGATGTCCCTTCATTATGAGCACTGCCTATTTTTATAAGCAATCAGTCAGGTATTACTGGATTTAGCTGTGGGAACTGAAGTACCTAATCTGGCTGAGAGCCAGTTCTCCATTTCATATCTGTTTGGCTTCAAATCTTGATATGATGAGGATGTTGGTTTTGGGTTTATATACATGTAGTCCTCCCCCTTCACACTGCCCTCAATTCCATGTATCTCTTATGTTCTTGGCATGTACTATACCAAAATCCTGTTCACAGCAGATGAAATTAAATTAAGCCCATACCAAGGAAGGGGGGCACAAACTGCTCTAGCTTTTTGTTACATCAAAATATAGTACAATCTCTTTCTTTTCCCACCACTTAGTGAATTTTTCCAAATTTTATTGCATGGAATTTCGACACTTTAATGCTTATGATGAGATTACATAAGAGGTAATTGTTGAATGAAATTTTGGAGGAAGACATCAAACTGGATAGAACTTGTGGTTAGGATGTGAAACTAATCACAGTAGCATGCAAATAAAGGCCAATTTTGTGATATTCCCATTTTGCCTATAACAGCCATTATATTACATATTACTGCATACTCATTCTCATGTTTCTAGCACTAATTTCAATGGGTATGCCCCTCTATAGGTTGATTTGAGTGAGTACTAAGGAAACAAAGAAGAAAAGACAAGATTGAACTCATCAAGCCAAAGTTTTGATGGGTGGCTGAGTACCTGAAATTGCCTGATTTGGCAACCCCCATGGCAGAATATTCATATTGTTAGGGCGACACCCACCATCTGCTAGCTAAGACTGTGCGGGTTCTCTCTACAAGAAGGGGGCGGGATCCATGCTCATGATGGGGGAACTGATAGTTTTGATGCGAGGGGTTATTAATAGGTGAGTCTGTTGACAAAGGCCTTTCACACCAAAAGTGTAGGTGGAATACCTAAGAGAACACAACTAGGGTCCCCTAGGCATATATTTAGGGTTTATATACTATGTTACATATATTGTACATTGTTGTTACCAACACACTCGTACATGTGCATACATATTAATGCATGCAAAATAAAATTCTCATGCTATCAAAATGTAGCATCATTCGGTGTCATGTAGCATAATTCAACATAATAAAATAAAAATGAAAGTTTATTAGGTAATGGGGTGGTTTCCTAACAGTATCAGGAGCATCAGGAATGAGCCATATTCGAAGTGTGTGATCTTGGGAATACCAATCTAATAATAGGATGTCCATGGTTATGGAAGCATAATCCTGAAATTGATTGGAAGACTGGGAAAGTACAAATGACTCATTGTCCTAAGGAATGTAATGTGTATGGGAGGAAGGTGAAGAAGGAGAAGAAGAAAAGGAAAGAGAAAGAATGTCTGAGGAAGTATTCTGTTACGATGGAGGAAATGGAGGATGAGGAAATGCCAAATGGGGAAGTTCCAACCATGATTGAGAAGGAAGAGCAGAAGCAAACCTTTAGAACAATTTGTAGAGGGATAAGAATGTCATGAAGGTGGAGAAGCCAGTGGAGGAGTGGGTACCAAAAGCATATCATGAATATCTGTCAGTCTTTCAGCAGAAGGAGTCTGAGTGAATGCCAGTGAGCCATGGGAATCATGCAATTGAGATAAAGCCAGGGTTTGTGCTGAAGAAGTCAAAGGTATATCTGTTATCTCCAATGGAACAAGAAGAAGTTGATGTGTTCCTAAATGAGCAATTATGCAAAGGATACATATGACCTTTGAAATCACCACAGATGTCACCAATATTCTTTGTGCCAAAGAAAGATCAGAGAAAGAGGATGTGTACAGATTATAGGTATCTGAATTAAGGTGTGACATGGGTATGGGTTATGTGGAAGCAAATTGTGGTCCACGATCAGAGATAACAGTATCGGGTAACCCATGTAACCGCCATACCTGATTTAGATGGAGGCATGCCAAGCCCAATGATGAGGTTTCAGTAGTAGTAGGAATAATATGGACCTCCTTTGTGAAGCGGTCGCATACTATGAAGATTGCATCATACCCTTGAGCTTGGGGTAATCCAGTAATAAAATCCACAGATATATCTCGCCACAGCGCTTTAGGTATAGGGTTTGGCATTAATTTTCCTGCAGGTTTCTCTGGAAATTTCTTCCCCTCATGCACACATCACATCCATCCACATACCCCAACACATACTTTGAAATTCTGGGCCACCAATAATTTCTCATTACTAATTCCAATGTCTTCCATCTTCCTGGGTGTCCGGCAGTCAGCATATTATGATGTAACCAGACGATCTCCCTTTGCAAATCCCGATCCTTCAGTAAATACACTTTTCCTCAAAACAACACCAACCCTTGTTCCTCAGCCCATTCATCTCCTTTAATATTACCTTTCTTCTCTCCCTTCAGAGCTTTCACAGCTTCCACTACTTCATTGTCCATTTCTGAACATTGTCTAATTTTAGACAACATTTCCATTTCCGAGCTATCTATTAATAGATGCCCTTGATGCATAGTGCAAATGCAAAAGTATTCGGGTTTGAGCAAGGTAACATTCTTATTGTCCTCCTCCACCCCTTTTATGATCAATACATCTGGAGAGTGCATCTGCTTTCCTCATTAAGCTTCCTGCTTTGTGGACCAAGTGAAAATTGAAACACGATAGGAATAGTGCCCAATGCGCTTGCTGGCAATTAATCTTTTTAGTGGACATGAAGTATTGCAGATTTTGATGATCCATCCAGATCTCAATCTGATGCGTACATCCCTCCAAATAATGCCTTCATGCCTCCAATGCTCATATTATCCCCAACATCTCTTTGTCATGCACATCATAATTCCTCTCCACATCATTCAACCCTCAGGACAAATATGCACAAGGATGCCATTTGTCATCTTCACACAGCATTGATAATACTGCTCCAGTAGCAAAGTCAGATGCATCTGATTCTACTTGCAAAGGGCATGTGAAATCTACTGGGGCTAATATTGGTCCCTCCACAAACTTCCTCTTCAACTCCTCAAAAGCCATCTGCTGCTGCTCTCCCCACCTCCACACTACTCCCTTTTGCATAAGGTTATGTAAGGGTGCAGCAATTTTGGAAAAATTGTGCACAAAGCGACGATAATAATTTGTGAGTCCCAAGAAGGCTTGAACCTCCTTGATATGGGTGTGTGCAGGCCAATCTGTGATTGCCTGTACCTTGATCGGATCCATTTTGATCCTGTCAGGGCCAATCAATGATCCTAGGAACTCAGTCTCGCTTGCCCCAAACACACACTTCTCTGGTTTCAAAAATAGATCATTCTCTGCTAACCTCCATAGCACCTCCTGCACTATTGCCTCATGATTTTTTTCATCCTCTGTGAATATCAGAATGTCATCAATGAATATTATTACCACGCCTTTGTCTATTACATCCTTGAAAATGTCATTCATCATATTTTGGAAGGTCGGGGGACTATTAGTCATCCCAAAAAACATGACAAGCAGCTCGAAGGATCCTTGATGCATGGCAAATGCGGCCTTCCACTCATCTCCTTTTTTTATTTGTACATTATTGTATCCCCATTGTAAATCCAATTTTGTAAAGACCTTGGCTTTTCCCACCTTGTCAATTATTTCTGAGATCAATGGCAGGGGGTACGCATTCTTCACTGTCCACTCATTCAGATACCTATAATCGGTACACATCCTCTTCCTTTGGTCTTTCTTTGGCACAAAGAATATTGGTGACATCTGCGGTGATTTTGAAGGTCGTATGTATCCTTTGTGCAATTGCTCCTTCAGGAATGCATCCACTTCTTCTTGTTCCATTGGAGATAATGGATATACCTTCAACTTCTTCGGCACAAACCCTGGCTTCATCTCAATCACATGATCCCATGGATTCCACACTGGCATTCGCTCAGACTCCTTCTTCTGCAACACTGACAGATATTCATGATACACTTTTGGCACCCACTCCTCCACTGGCTTCTCCACCTTCACAATATTCTTGTCCCATGACTGTCCTCCACAAATTGCTCTAAAGGTTTGCTTCTGCTCTTCTTTCTTGATCATGACCAGAACTTCTCCATTTGGCATTTCCTCATCCTCCACTTCCACCATCGTAACAGAATACTTCCTCAGATGTTCTTTCTCTCTCTTTTTCCTTTTTTCCTTCTTCATCTTCCTCCCATACACATTACATTCCTTAGGACAATGAGTCATTTGTACTTTCCCAGTTTTCCAATCAATTTCAGGATTATGCTTCTGTAACCATGGACATCCTATTATTAGATTGGTTTTCCCAAGATCACACACTTCGAATACAGCTCACTCCTGATGCTCCTGATACTCACCTCCTCCTTGATAGTTCCTGCATGATTGACTGTTCCATCAATATTGTACACCATTATAGGTTGCGCCAGCTTGCATGTGTTAATACCATTTCTGGTAATTAAGGACCGATTAATGAATAATCCTGTAGCACCACTATCAAGCAACACTTCCATATCAATCGCTGCATGCATGTCCACTGTCTTCAGTCCCACAGTCAAGGTGATTTCAGGTTCTATTCATGCCGAGAAAATAAATAATTTAAGGGTTTTCGGAAATGACATGTGACAATTTTCTTTGTCACATGATTGACAACAGTTGTACTCCTTTTCATCACGTGATTCAGAACAGTTGCACTCCTCCTCGATTTCCTTTTCTGATTTACTCTGGGTTTCCTTGGATACTAATATGTTGTAACGATTCTGGGTCACCAATGGGGAAACCTTCACTGGGACTCTTCCACAAAATTCTTCTGCCTGCCTTCCTCTGGCTTCACTTTTTCAATTGTAGCTTCTCTAATCTTTCTTTTCTGCCTACAATTCCTAGAAATGTGTCCTAACTGCCCACAGTTAAAACATTTAAGTGGGGCTCATCTCCCTGCTTGATCAACCTCCATTGCCTCTGCTGGTGCTGCTGACTCTGTAACTATAGGTGTCACTGCCATGGCTGGTGGCTGTGCCCTCGGAGTTTGTGCCTGAGGCACCTTTCCTTTCTCAGACTTTCCTCCTGATGACTTTCCAAATTTACTACTTCCATACATCAACTTTGACTCTGCCTGTTCCTGCCGATATTGCCGGTCAAGGCGCATTGCCCAATTATACCACTCATCCAACTTCTCTGGCATGGAAGGTAGTTGGTTGATAGACTTGAACAAAGAGGGATTTAATCCTGCTTTCAAAAACTCTACCAATGTGGCTTCTCCCATATCCGTTTGCGAAGCTTCTGCTTTGAACTGCAAAATAAATTCATCCACCGTTACGGAACCTTGGCGCATGGTCTTTAATTTAGCATTGGCTGTCACCTTTGGATTAGGGTCTCCAAACTGTGCCTCCAATCTCTCCAAAAATTCCTTGAAAGTTGCAAAGGGTTTATTTCCCACAGCAATTTGATTAATAGCCTCGTTTCTCCAGAACTGTGCTTTCCCCCCCTGAATGTATGAGAGAGCAAACATAATCCTAGACTCAGCTGTACAAAACTCTGGCTTCCTCCCATGGATGTACAATACTATAGAGCTGATGAAGGATTTTGTATTCTCCATGGTACCATCAAAGATTTGTGGGGGCACATACTTAGGTAAGTGCACTTTTCCATTTCCAAATTTCTCCACCATCTCATCCTCCTGTGACATCCACTCCACCATCTCCTCCATCTCATCATCTCTTTCTCCTGTCATCTCTCGCTGTACTTCCACTTGTCTGGGCTGTGATGCTGCCAACACCGACACTAATTGGGACATTTGTGCTGTAAGCACATCAATTTTTGCCTCTAGTGCAGGTGTGGGAACAGGATTAGGACCAGGATTAGAAGTTGAAGGTTCGGACATAATTGTAAAATCTGTGATGAATCACTTCTTTGACAAATTCAAGATTTTTTTTTTGAGACCTCTCCAAATGTTTATGGGTCACGTGAGCATTCATCAATCATTTGTCAATCATTCATCATTCATCAGGCACCTAATTTGACACTTCAGATCAATAACCCTTCCAACAGTGCCTGATCTCGGAGATAACACTGAATTCAGCTTGTAACTAAAATAGTCGTCCAAATAGAGTGATGTAAATTGTAACTAAACCAGATCCAATCGGTTGTCTGGTTGCAGCTGTCCTAATGATGAGTGCTGCCTCTCAATCACTGGCAGTCGCAATGTAAGGCGAGGCCCAGCATTGGCTTATGAAAGAAAAGGTAGATTACATATATACAAGTACTTCTGGCTCATGCCAAAAGGATGAGTAATCGGATGTGGTGTGGTGAAACAATGATGTATGCACAAATAAGAGAAGGTGCACTGATATGGGAAGTTGTGTTCTTCTGTTAGGGCGACACCCACTATCTGCTAGCTAACACCATGTGGGTTCTCTCTACAAGAAGGGGGCAGGATCCATGCTTGTGATGGGGGAACTGATGGTTTTGATGCGAGGGGTTATTAATAGGTGAGTTTGTTGACAAAGGCCTTCCACGCCGAAAGTGTAGGTGGAATACCTGAGAGAACACAACTAGGGTCCCCTAGGCGTATATTTAGGGTTTATATACTATGTTACATATATTGTACATTGTTGTTACCGACGCACTCGTACATGCATGTACATATTGATGCATGTGAAATAAAATTCTCATGGTATCAAAGTGTAGTGTCATTTGGCGTCATGTAGCATAATTCGACATAATAAAATAAAAATGAAATTTTATTAGGTAATGGGGTGGTTTCCTAACACATATCTCTTCAACAACACCACAAAAAAAATCTGGAAAGCATCCCAGACACAAGGTAACTTAGTTGTCTGCCCCCCAAAAGTCAACATTTTTCACCACAGTATGTATTCAATCTATACTATGTCATTTTAACTAGCCTGGCTGACTACTAGGCCAGGCACAGTACTGTTGTGACATGTAAGGATCAAGTGCTTAGAAAAACCTAAGTACAGAAACAGGACCAAACTGTGGATGACTCTAGGAGTGTCTCTATGTATGCAAACATTAATCTTGATGCTTTCAAGTGCATCATCATCAACCATTTTTGCATGGGTGTTTGTCACCATTCCTCGATGAACAGGGGTTCATATGCATGTGTGTTTTTGTTCACTCTTGAGAACAACTTTCAAGTAGTTAGACATGTTGTGCTACCTGTTCGTGAGATGGTCAAGACTGAAGCTGAGGTGGTGGCCTGGAAATAGTCCAATGTAAGCATCCATTTTAGTGTGCCCCTGCCCTGATTCCCTGATTCTCATCAATCTAGCATGCACTGACATACCAATGCCACAAGTATACATATACTGCTCCTGAGCCAACAACCCAGTCAGAGCTGAATGGATTTTGATGGAATATATGGGGCAAACTCCTTGGAGACTTTTTCAGGAGGCCTATGAATCAGCAAAAGTTGCACACCAGTGTCGACTTGGCTATGGTCATGTCTTCATTGTTTATAATAATGACATCATATATTGGAAGCCTATTACCAGAGCTTCACAAAGATGACTCTAACACTGGCCACTATGCCCTTTGGTATCCCTTGGATAGCCACCCTTTATGCGAGGCCACAACTTTTACTCAAAACATCCAATTCTGTATCAGGCCAATGAATGACATTACTTTGCTAGATTACCCCAACCAAGTCCCAGCTAGCCTTTGTGGACCTTTCGATTCTGAATTTGATTTTCTTAAAGTGTTTGCCTTTCACGGTTGACTGCCCACAAGGCCAAACAATAAACTGGACTGTTGGGCTTTTAATAAGGTATTTGAGGTATACTGCACCATCTGGCATCTCTACAGAGGTTTTATAGGCTCATCCTCTGACCTGCCAGACAAAACATTCCATTTCTCTCGTGGTGATCTCAGTAGCTGGAACATTCTTGTTGACCCACACAGTGGCATGATCACCAGTGTGATCAATTGGGAGATGGCTGGCTTCCATCCCACCTGGCTCGCAGCCATTGCTGGTGGATGGTTTAATGATGACCAGGATCAGTTCCTCATGACTGATGACCAGAGCCATCATCTCAAATATGGGGATGACAACTTGGGAGATGCTGAGCTCCACTCCTATTTCCATTTACAGCTTGCAGGGCAGAATATGGAGTTGTTTGGCTTAATCCAGAGGTTAGAGCTATTTTTTATGCTTTCTGTCACGCAGATCCAGGAAATGCAGAGATCTGGTTGGAGAAATATGAAAAGCATGAATGGGACCTTGAGCTGCATAGACCTTTTCCTTTTGACTTTATAGGATGGATTTTGGAAAAGCTGGATCTTGGGGAGACGTTGGTCTAACTTCTTCAACAGTGCAATCTACATCTAATTGTTCACTTTAGATTACATATGGGAACTGCAGGAGAAATTCCAGAGTGACAATAAAGAGAAACACTCAAGCCATTCAAGGGCTACACACTCTGATCAACAACAACTGAAGTCTCTCGATCCAGAAAACATTCTTTCTGTTTTGTTGCACCAATGTGTTTGTGCTGTTGCAAATAAAGAGTGTGTATAGTTGGATAGGGAATTAGCTACATACCTTGGTATATATAGTATCTACATGGCACTGGTATATCTAAACTGTAAACAAGAGGTTGTATATAAATCTACAAAGCTATGTGTGACTAGTGCAATGCACAGTATTAATTTGGTTCACCCACAGGTACACAGCTCTGCTTAGCTAATTGTAGATGACCATAAAGAGTCATAGCATGGGTCTATGGTTTGTCATAAGGGCAGGTTCCAAGGGTAAGGAGCCTTTTTGTAGGCCTCTGCGCCTCACCAAGCTACCTCCTGTCTAGCTCTGCTACCCGTGCTGAGCTCCGCTCAGGCTCCTAATTCTGCTGTTTGTGGTCAGGTGCTAGGGGCTAGCAGATGTCTGGCTATAAAAGGTTCCAGCACGATTAGGAGACTCCCCCTTTCGACCCCCATCTCGTCCACAAGCAACACAGGTAAGCGCTTCGCGCTTGTTGTTGGTTCAAGCTCTCACTCTTATGGTTAGTTGTTGAACAAGGCTTTGCATCGAGGCTTCATCTCAACAGCTACCTACATCATGAGGGTTTTCACTAATCTTTATAAGTTGTACACTCAGTTAGGGTCTCATTTACAGGATTCAACTGGTATTATCTCTCAGCAGTTGCTTCCACTACCAGTTTGATCCTTGCAGTGAGTAGTAATGTCAGTGCCCCTCTCATTGCTAACTCCTTATTCGGGCAGATCCAGGTGTTATCGAACAGTTTTTGGAACGCTTGAATTTCTTTGCGGCCCACCCACCACTTCCCTCTCTTTTTGTTTTGGAACTAAGTAGTATCATGATTCTGGTAGTCAAATGGTCTTTGCGTAGATACTCATATGTTGTTTAAGTCTTGTGTTAGCATGCTCGCATCATCGCCTATTCATTTTGGGGTCCGCTTTGGCAAACAGAGGTCCGGTATCTATGCAAAGACCATTTGACTACCAGAATCGTGATACTACTTAGTTTCAAAGCTCTCGGACCCTCTGGTCACTGACCCTTATCTCGAAAAAACCCAAGAGTTGCTTATGGTCTACAGTCCTCAGACTCCTCAGGACATTCTTGTCAACAAGGCTCAATTTGCCCCTGTTGGGGATCCTCTGCCATGTACTGTCTGGCGTAAGATCTTGCTTGACCATTTCGTTGATTTCGAGAAGCTTTTCGCCTCAATGGACAAGGGCTACAACCACCATGACGATCCAAAGGACTTTGGAGTGGGTTATGCACTTGTTAAAAAGGACCAGGCATTTTCCAAATGCCCCCTTCGTTTGGAGGCTGATTGGACTTGGGTCTTTAGTGCGTGGTCTGGAGGCATTTGCTTTCTTCTTTCCTCACCAAGAAGTGGAGTTACGTGAGTATAGGACAATCGTTATGGATCTTTTCTGAGCTGCGCCATTGAATCTGCTCATTGCCATCTCGTTTGATGTGCATGTTCGAGACAAGTACTCCAAGAGACCTTTCCACCTTGGGGATCGGGACCAACTCAACTTTCCTCTCCTTACACAAATGCTTTCTCCTGCTCCATCAGCTGCTCCTCATGGAAATAAGCGTGCAGTGTTGTCTCAGCCTGTTGCCTCAGGAAGCAATCAGAAGCACGTGGATATTCCTTGTCGTAATTGGAATTTTGGTACGTGCAAGGCCGAGGTATGCCCAAACCATAGGAAGCATGGGGTGTGCTGCATTTGTGGCGAAGGACATCGAGCAAAGGATAACGAGTCATGCTTTGCTCTCCTCCAAAATCGCAATGGAATGGGAGTCACTGGAGTCACAGGAAAAGGTGGCTGCATTTGTTGAAAAGGGACCTCGATCATTTCCCCCTCACTAAAACATAAATCAGCAGACATTCCTGATGCCCCTCAGTTCTGCCGAGGTTTTGTTTGGTCTGACAGTGCTAATAATTATATTTCTCCTTCGGCCCTTTACACTGAGTCTGCTCCACCTTTGCCTTCACCACCTCAGCGCCTTCTCGACGATCCAGCAATTCAAACATCGCTTCAGTCACTTGGCGACTATATCAAAGTTGAGACCCCTTTCAATGTGGACAAGCTTGAGCTCCTGTTGGTTAGCCATCCAAACAGGCCTTTTGTGCAGTCAGTCATGAAGGGTCTGCAGGAGGGATTCTGGCCTTTTGACAAAGGGGAGTGGAAAATCGAGCTGGAAGAGGTCACTCCCAACTATGTTTCTGATCCGGAAGATGCTGAAGCAATCCATGCTTTCCGTGATCGTGAAGTGGCCGCTGGGCAATGGTCAGATCCTCTGGCCAGTACAGAGCTGCTCCCTGGGATGAAGGAGACTCCCTGTCTTCGCGCTCATTGTTGGTTCAGGCTCTCACTCTTACAGTTAGTTGTTGAACAAGGCTTCACCTTGAGGCTCCTCCATCTTACAGTCTCAACAACTATCTACATCGTGAGGGTTTTCACCAATCTTTATAAGCTGTATGCTCAGTTAGGGTCTCATTTCACAGGGTTCAGCTGGTTCTCAGCAGTTGCTACCACTACCAGTTGGATCCTTGTAGTGAGTAAAAGAGGTGTTGCTTCCTTTCAACCCCCATCTCGTCCACAAGCAACACAGTTAGTTGTTGAACAAGGCTTCGCATCGCGAGCATCATCGCCTATTCATTTTGGGGTCCGCTTTGGCGGACCTCAGTTCACGCTACACTCGTCTTGAGTCACGCAGCAGAGGCTGTGCAGATTCGGCAATCTATGCAATGTCAGACAGATCTGCACAGCTTACGTGGAGCCAATTAGGGTTTGTTGATGTGGATAGACAGGATTGACATCGTATACATTTGCACCGCGAGGGGAGTCATTTGTTTTTATCTTCACAGATAAAGGATTTTTAGGGTCAAGGCAAATTGCATGCCTATACCCCCATCCGATAGCCCATCGTTTAATCCAGACACCATCAGCATTCGACATTTCAGTACTCAGTACTTGCACACAGCACTCGGATATCCGATCTTTCCCCATCAATCTCCATTCCATCACCCACTAACTCTTCGCCAGTTAGTAGCCCATCCTTTTCACAGATCAGCCTAAGCGCATCCTTCCCTGAACCCTCAGCATGGCAGATCCCCGCTAATACTATGTCACATTCATATACTCGAACTCCCGTTATGATGCCTGCTCTCTGAGCAAAAAAGGAACCTCGTAAATTTACTGGGAAATTCGAGGATGTAAAGAAATTCGTCAAGCGCGATAACAACCTCTGCAAAATTTATACCGGTTGTTCGATTAATCGAAGCTGTTAAGAGCTACACCGAGAAGAACTAGAGTTCCTTGGAAAGCGACTTGCCCAAGTAGGACCCCAACCGACCCACCACCACCACACGTCCCAGGTTCATCCACCGCTGAGCGCTGAGCGCTGATGACCCATTTATACGAGGGACACAAGGGCGCATATGTTGTTCTGCCCCGATTTAGCCCACAAGTCGCAGTGAACTTGTTTGAGTGCTTCAATCTTGTCGAGGTATTGACTTTTGAGGGCTGGCTGATGAAGGAAAAGAGATGCCTAGGAATGCAAGCTGAAAACCTCTTCAAGGTGGATGCCACTGCTTTGTGGAAATTTCACGGTTCATTGAGGTTCAACATCCGAAGGGTGTATGAGTGCGTTATTATACAAGACAGTAAATAACAAAATAGACATCCACGACGATAATCTGGGAATCTGGGAGAAAGGGTGCGGTATGAGAATAGTAGCGAGGCAAGAAGATGAAACTCACTAAGTTCGTCGGGGGCGATACCACGCCGGGGGCTCCATTGTACCCAGGACTCGCTGGACGGACTGTATCATCTCCACATCCTTCGCCCTTTCCAGATCATCGGCCGTCCCGTTCGTAGCGACGACAATGGAGAAGCACCCTGCACCATTGTCGAGCGGGACAACTGCGATTCGGCGGCAGTCGGGGGAGAGCCTACTTAGAATTGAAGGCAATGCAAGGTCGCGCTTAACGTGAGGCTTCTTGCCAATACCGATTTGGTTGTCCTCAGCCCATTTTAGCTCGAAGTCCATTGGCACAGTGAACGCAAGGACTCGGAAAAATACTACGGGTCCATTAATGCGGCAAGTGTTGGCCAAAGGTGGCGACTTGGGAAGGGATTCGCAGGTTATGAGTGGCAGCTTCCGGTCACTGCCTTGTGAATCGTCCCTATAAGTGTCTCAGAGCTGATTTGGACACCCAGGACTGGGAGGATACGCACATTGTTGTAGGATACGTAATTTGGCAATTCGTTGATCGCGAGAGTCGAATTTATATCAACCAATCATCACGTGTCGAAGCTGACAAAGCCTTTCAAGGCCCTTTGTTTCAATTGTTTGAATTCGAATGAATATTCAAGTTGTTCAACGTTCAAGGTTAATAGATCACCGCTTCTTGATCTTTAACCACCACCATCCGGTCGTGGGAATTCGGTGCCCCCACTATGACTGTGCTTTATTCTACCTAACACCTCCTCACTAATCACTGTCGGGCCTCTCTCATGGCTCGAGCCGTCATCCTTTATAAACTACCCCTTCATTTTATCTTATCGGAGTTCATCGCGACGATTTGCGTGGTGGACCCCACATGCTCTTGCTGGCGGCAGGAATGCCCTGCTATCCATCTTACCCTCAATGCGACTCAGGCACCATTTTCGAGGCCTCGATGTACCGCCACCAGCTCTGCTTAGCGCAGACCTTGGCCTTGTGTCAAGGGCGCAATCCGTTGTCAATTGGGTAGAGACCTACAACCTTCGGGGAGGAAGACCAATAGTGGAAGGTCGCCAATGGCTGATCATAGGACTGTCCCTGCACAGCCTACACCCTATTGGGAGAGCGTTGGCATACTCGACTTGGGACTTCATTGGCAAGGGCCGTGGACATATATACCATGGGAGGAATAGATGGGGAACAGGGGGAGTATCGGTTGAGGGGGATGGGGGGCGGAACTGCAGAGTAAAGGCAAGAGTTGTTCGTTTAACCACGATCATTTTTTCTTTTCCGACAGGCACAAGTTAAGCCTTCCCGTGATTGATCCCGTGTTCGTACACCAACTATGCAGTTCGCTGACAGCTGGAAGCCTCGGCGCTCATGTGGGCTCGGGAAGTATAGAATACCGTAGTGGGAGGAAGCGCATCAGCCAGTCCTGCAAGCTTGAGAGGGCGTGGTAGTGGTTCAGGTGCTTATCGATGAGGAGGGTTCTTTAGGTGTAGCCTACTTCCAGGGGATTGTGTTCGGGCGCCCTTTTAAAAAAGGAATAAATCCTTAATCCAAAAAAAAAAAAAAAAAAAAGGTTAATAGATCGCGACAACACGACTGTGTGCTTTATTGTTATTATTCTTATGCGTCCCCAACCCAACGCACGTGCCATCTGTGGCAAATGAACGCCACACAACCTCACACCACAGGGCCACAATTTGAAATTAGCTTCCCTGCAAGTACGACAAGTTGTGCGCAATATTCAGGTCTGTGACGACCATGGCCTCCCTTTGTGTGTCACATGGTGAAATTCGAACGAGATGCTCACCACTCCCGTTGAGTAACCATTGAGAGGATGTCGAATCTCCGAGATCCCCTCAGAGATGGGACAATGGAGGCCAAACTAATAAGGATGACTTGGGGTTGTTCAAGGTTTGCTTGGTCCAAAAGCAGTGCTTTTGACCTAGCGTCCTTATTCTGCCACAAGAACAATAAAGAAAAGCTCTGTCCAGCAAGACGAGGAGGATTATGAACTATAAATACGTCCCATTTCTTGAGCACACCCAAAACATAACGCAATATGTCTCACTGTCACTCCGACTTCACCCTTCCAGGATTGTCATCTCGAGGCCTTTCGAGCTGGATTGTTGCAATTTCGTTTGCCTACAGTGGGCAGTGGAACTCTCGACGCTTAGAAAACCACTTTCATTCGTTCTGGAATTTTGTGCTTCTGGACCTCGTAGACGACCTTGCACCTGGTTTCATTGTCATGCCACAGTTCCAGCTTGATACACTCGATGATAAACCGTTGGCAGCGGATACGTCCATATCTACAACTGCTCAGGCAGAGGCAAAAGAGCTGACACCTGACTTTTCAATTGCGGTATTTGACCTCGTCAGACGCCACATCTCCGCCGCGCTACCTACCCCTCCTGCGTTATTCCCAACAGACTTCAATTTGTGGCGTGATGTGCGGGTGAAGATGATGAAGATATCCCTCATCGCAGAACTCAAGCGTCCACCCACACGTCATGCAAAATCGAGAGATGTTTTCTTGCAGGATTTGCTTACCCAGATGAAGTCAGCGCGACATGACTTGGGCAAACAGGTCGAGCATGCATTTCTTATGCAGCCATCACTGAACAATATAGTATTAGTGTCATGTTGCGGAGAATGGTGGTCCTGGATGATTTCTACGCGTGCTGCCCAGGTCACGCAGGAGTTCAGCTTACCCCAAAATTTAGCAGCGCCCCTGGACGAGATCACGCTCGAAGAAGGTGACGCAATCCCCCATGACGTTTCTGAGTTGAGGACTCGTAAAAGTCACCCTCGCCCAGCAAAAATGCACCCCAAGGGAAAATACCGTGACGCATCGCCACCTCCGCCTTCCGGATCAGATAAGATTCCATACAAGCCAGGGAAAAGACGTTCCAAGGCTGCAGACAGGGAGGGAGAACTGAAAACGAAGGAGGGAACGAATGCTAAATTCATTCGTCATACGGAACTCGAGGAGGGCGCAATGGAGTCCGTGAAACCCAACGTCGAAGACGCTTTACCTCCAAACAACGAATGGTCCCTGCCTATTCTTTTTGGATCTGAAGCATCCGCGCAGCACTTCTTCCTCATCCACCGTTTCCTCGAAGCGGAACGGCTGGAGTCAGGCACGGAAAATCAGGTGAGCTTGTATCCATAACCTGGATGTGATTTTGACGTTAACTTGTTGACTTTGGAAGGAGGATAGACATTCTGATGCAACCGGAGCTGATGATGATTCGCCAGATGGACCTGAGGAGGAGGAGGAGGACTGGTACGTGTGAAGGCCGAGTAGGATTTGTAAATCTATTGGCATCCATCTAGCGACTACGTTAGGGGCCCTTCTTTACTTGCGTACTAGTTTGGGTGTTTACATCTCTAACCTGCAGTTTTTCTGAATTAACTGCAACTTGTATATTTGTAGTAGATTTTCATTTTTTACACTGCCATTCGAGTAGTATTCGTGTCTTGTTCGTGTCGGACATATATTATTCTCGGCGCATATTATGGCAATGCGCTAAGAAGGCTCTCCCGAACTAGACAACATTGGTGACGACGGGGAACATAGGATGTGCCCTCACTGGAGGCAAGCTGGAACTTTGGAAGCATCATCAGCTTTCCCCACCTTCCGGACCCCGGGCCAGACTGCCTTGGCTGGAATCTATGACAGGCAGGTGTCAGGATGGGGTTGTGCCTATCGAGTTGTTTCTGAAGGGACACCAGCACCACCGCTTCTTCCTGTATATTGGAGACTGAATGTTGCGAACGACATAGGAATTGATGAGCCAAGGAGCTACTTTACCCCTCCCCCCCCACGGAACTGGATTCTTCTTTGCTCTGGCCCCTAGGAAAGCCTCAAAAATTGCCAATGAAGTCCATATACATCATAGAAATGCACCTATGGCAATTTTATGGGTCCAGCCAGGGCATGAGGAAGATGCAGAGGTCGTCGATGGTTGGGGTGACTTTTCAGGGGTTTGAATCACCTGATCTTCCCACAAACCCAGTCTTATAATAGTGGGTCAGGCAAGGGGCGAGATGGCTCAATGGTTAACTCCATCATCTCATTTCAGGGGGACATACCCTTGCACTCTTGGTTCGAACCCTGATCCCTCCGAAGAGTTTAGTGGGTATTGCTGAAAGACAGTGGAGTCCCACACTACCAGTCACTGGTAGTTGTTGCTGCAGTTTTTCATGCTCCTGTAAGAAAGCGTCCGAGTTGTACAGATCCGTCATGACTCGCTCCGGCTCGCTATCGGGAGTAGGTTTCCAGAAAAGATGAAACAGCGTCAAATGATAAAATTGCACCTTCGTGTCCTCGAATGCAGTACGAATGACCTCCAACAGGTCACAATGCCAAACACCAGGTATCTCAAACATCGGAGCAACCGCTTCCTTGAGCTTTTGCTTATCAACAGGTAAATGAATCTTCACAGAAGATTCCTTCCAACCAGCCTCTCCTGAAAACGCAGCTTTGTCCTCCATCGTATCAAGGCGGCGCAGCTCTCGAGCCACACTGAAACCCTCGAGATCACTGACATCGAAGTCATCCTGAACAAGGACCTCCTTAACGAGATGGTCCAGCTCTGCAATGGACTTTTGGTTTGAACCAGAATAGAACCAGTTCATCAACCGGCACACCGTCGCATTGAGAAACAGATGGTAAATGTTCTCGGTGGCAGCATTGAACATTGCACCCATGCCGGTCCACCAGTGTTGTCCAGATTCTGTTGATGGTTTTCCAGGAATGTCATAGATGTCATCTAGATCTTGATCAGCCTCAGGATCGGTAGTGGGGAAGGTTATGTATTCACGATATAATCCAAAGTTATCACATTCTGTTCTAAATAAGATGGGTTCATGCATATGTACCGAAGGAGATGGGGATGGGGATGGGGAGTGAGTGCCAGCAGGTGGGTTACAATCTCGCACAGGTTCGGGAACATGGGGGACAGCTGTGCGGGATGATGGCACAAAATCCTCAAAACGATTCGGCAGGAACCTGCGATGACCAGACCAGGTTGGCAGCACCTCTGGATGACTTTGAGTTGCTGTTGGGGTAGGAGGGTCAATCTGAGGCTCCTCGACATCCATAGGGATTTCTTCAACCTGTACAGAGTCATTAGATCCTAACTGCAGTATTCAGAACTTATTACTCACCTCAACTGGCACCAGATTTTTCTCTGCCTTCCTACATTTTACAGCCTCCTCTCGCTTCCCAACAAGATCCAAGGTCCACTTGCATGCTGCTTGACAGTTAGAATGGTGCCTCCCTAGAGTACCATCATCTCGGAAAGTATGCCCACAGGCACAGCAGACCATGTTGATTGTCGACGGTCGGTTACTACTTGATCGTCGACGGTCAGCTACTTGATCAATCAATAAACAAATGCGTGAGGCACGTGACCAGGAATCTTGAAGGAATCGCAGGGCGCGTCGTCTTTTTCTTCCCTCCCACCACTATCTCCCCCTTATTCCATCCTCATCTTCTCATTCTATTCCATCCTCCAGATCCAAGTCATCCTCACAATCCTCATCTCACAATACAAACAGCAAGAAATGGAAGAGTGCTGCTGACAAAGATAAAGGTAGTAAAAAGCACCAAAAGTAAGTATCGTCTCATTCCATTCTTGCTTGTACATTAATTACTGTTAGGCTGGATGCAGAGAAGGACTCCTTTGTGGATTTTAAGGATTTTGCAAGGTGGATCATTCGCAGTGAACACCTGTTTGTATCCTGGTACACCGTTCTGGATGTTGGACTCAAGGCAGATGCTAAGGATTATGACGACAATAATCGGTATGTATTGTGTCATAAATATATTTATCTTACTCACTTGCCCTTTCATTCCAGGTTCATGGAACGATACCAGATCGAACTGGACATTTACCATGGACTACACAAGAAATACCCGTGATTCGCAAAGGATATCAAGAAAATGAAGAGGAAGGCCAAGTATGAGAAGGAAATGATTAGTCTGGTACGCATTCCCTCCTCATTTGCATGCATATAGTCACATCTCGGCAGTTAAAAAATGCATCGTGAGGAGTGCACTCGGACAATTCCAACAGCTTACTATCAGATGGCCTGGAATATGTCAGCGCGAAGTGTGGGCCATTTGATCCAGCGATCCTTGCCCAACAGCCCAAGGCCAATGTTCAAGGTTTCAACCATCCCATGCTTGCCCGACTTCTCTGCCCTATTGACTTTCTGGCATCATTTGACAAAGATCCAGAAAGGTGTGGCATCTTACTTGTTTGCCTTCATGCTGACTACATTTACAGGTTTCGCAACAAATTGGTGAATGGCTCAATAAAAGTCCATAGCACGGACTTTCCGGTGTGCCTCTACGACAAAGCGCTGATTGACAAAGAAGACCCTAGTTCCAGACTTATGCAAAGTGATCTCTTAGTTGCGGTATGTTTTTCAATTTTGGTTATTACTTAACTATGACGTTAATTACTCATCTAGTTTTTCAAACACATTTTCATTGGGCCGTTGACTGCTCTGAAGGATGGGCCAGGTGGCAGCAAAGCGAAGAGGGGTCAGGCCCAAAAAAACAACATGAAGAAACCTACGGCAGGTTCGATCGCTTATGCTGTGACCCAGGTAGGTTCTCTGTTAGTGTAGGATACCTCGCTAATGATGTTTTTTTCATATAGCTCTGATGGTGTCTCAGTGCCTCAGATGACTGGCGTCTTGGAGATGGAAATTGGAATGCTGAGGAGTTTTACAGCGCTCTGATGTGAGCATTTGGGATTGATATCTGCCTCAAGGATGATGGCGAGGGTGATGACAATGAAGGTGAAGATGAAGATGAAAACAACGATGAGGAGACGAGACAGTGGGCAAAGGGAACCATTGCATGGTTCACTATGTGCGTTCATCACTGCTCTCTCATTGTTTTGCACTGATACTCTTTCTAGGCAAGTATTCGACAATAAATCAGCTACAGAGCCTACTGCCCCTGTCCGCAGTTCGAGCCTTGATGCACTCCTGGCAAAGCGCAAGGCACAAAAAGTGGCAAAGAAGGCTGCCACCGGAACTTCATGGAAGGAACACCAAACCGCATCGTCTCCTGGCCCCATCCAATCCAATAACGAACGTGATGCACGGAATACAGTCTCATCACCGAGTAGGTCTCACTCTCGTAATTCCAGGGGTAAGGGCCACAACAAGGATTTGGACGAGAGCGCAATGGAGCCCAAGACGGAACCTGAAGGCCACAAACAACGGAAGAAGAGATCAGTGTCTAACTCCAAGGGTAGGGGCCACAGCAAGGACTTGGATGAGAGTGCGACGGAGCCCGAGACAGAGCCTGAAGGCGGCAAACAACAGAAGAAGAGATCGGTGTCTAGCTCCAGGGGTAAGGGCCACAACAAGGATTTGGATGAGAGCCCGATGGAGCCAGAGAGTGACTGAGTGCAGGTAAGTTGTGATGGTTGTATCACCGTCATATTCATCTCATGCGGCTTTACAGGTTATTATTCTCGCTTTCCTGGACTCCTCGATGCTTGCCCCTGCAAATCCCTACGATACAACAAATTTGTCTTGATCTCTTTGCTTTGCTTGTCCTCGATGATTCTCTGCTTCACTCATGATTGCTCATGCTAGGCTTTTTCTTTGCTCAACCTGCTGTGCTCACTGTTCTCGATGCTCTCTTTTGCTGATTGGACACCTCTGACCACTTACGATGATCCCCACCTGTCTTACCTGTAGTAACTATTGTGCCAATGAAATTGCTTCGAAACAATCTGTATTGAATATTAAGAAGAAATGAAATCCTCTCCATTGAGATGCCTTCTTCTCATACATGGGACTAGGTTGAAAACTTAATCCCATGTTTTCGAAATGTTGTAGCCAAGTTTGCCACCTTCCCATTTGGTCACCAACTTACCTCAATGTTGGGCCGAAATTTGCCAACATGTCACTTGTTGGTCAAGTAATCATTGTGAGCTATTCAAATCCATAGGTCACCCACGTTTTCCACAAATGACCATGTTTTGTATGTATGTAGCGCAAGGCATTCGTAGGTATACTTAATGCGGTTTTGCTGATGCATTAGTGGTGTGCATAAAAGCATTCTTTTTGGCTGGTGTCCTCCTAGACACGCATCTTATGCATAGTCAGAGTTGACCATGGGCTTTGGGCTCAAACCGGTTACCAAAAAAAAAAAAAAAAAAGAAATAGTGGGTCAGGTCAAGTGCAAGGGCAACAACCCCAAGTGGCAGCCCCAAGAAGTGCAAGACAACAATGGAGAGTCATCCCGAAAGTGTGGATGATGTGGGAACAGAAAGACTTAAGAGGATAAGCCCAAAGAGAAGCATACCCACCTTGCCTCCAAAGCCTTTACCACCATAAATAGTAATGGCACCATCATACCACTGATGCAGCTCATTCAGTGCATCAAACAGTGTGACCACACTCCCACAAGGGACCCTTGCTGCCAACTGCCTGCACAGACATATATGGGCATGGCCTCTACCTCTCATTCAGTTTATGCTGAATATCAGCAAGCTTGAGACACCCTCAAGCAAATGCAACTTCCGCACACCACAAAAAATCTGTGACCACTGGAAGAGCACCTGATAGTGTGAGAAGGTAAGAGAAGGAGGATCAAACCAGAAGAACCGGAAGAGCCTAGGATCATGGAGGTCGAAGACAATACCGTCTCCCTCAGATCAGAGCCTCCAGTCTCTGACAAAGCAGTGTGGAAGGCCGTCAATGAGATGCTCATCGATGAACCACTTGAAACTGGTGAATATGATGACAGGTCAGTCCTTTTCCCTGCCACAAGCACTAAGATTAATATTCCAATTAATATGAGTACATTACACTCCTCCACCTATTCTGGTCGGATTCCAGTCGGAATGCCCATTCTGATTGGAATTTCCAGAATTCTGGGGAATTCCATTTACATATATTTTTCTCACAATTCATAATTCTGGTTGGACTGGGGGGTCAATTTTACCTCTGGAATCCCTGGAATCTACCTGGACTCATTTTTACCTGGAACAGTCAGATCAACCGGATGCATGGCACTAGCATAACTGGAATAACCGGAATGCATGTGCTTTCCCAAATAAAATTTCGATGTGCAACAAGAATTGAACACTCAACCTTGGGTCTGCACACATAACAGCATGCTTAACCACTGAGCTACCAGGTCATTATTCATCTACATACATCTAATAATTTTATTACCCAATCAAGGTGCGTAGTTACAGCCATTAACAGAATATGCACACATGCATATTGCATGACATGTGACATGTGACTGCCAGCTCACAACCACCACCACCACTGTCGCCAACACTGCCTCCTCCTCCTCTCCACTCTACCACCACCACTGTGTGCGCACCCACCACCACTGTGTGCGCACCCACCACCACTGTGTGCGCACCCACCACCACTGTGTGCGCACCCACCACCACTGTGTGCGCACCCACCACCACTGTGTGCGCACCCACCACCACTGTGTGCGCACCCACCACCACTGTGTGCGCACCCACCACCACTGTGTGCGCACCCACCACCACCATTCCCATGCCCACTGCCACCATCACCACCACCTTCAAACGAGCCGACTGGATGGAACACGGGCCCAAACGACAGCAATTGTCATTTGGGCCATAGATAAGTTTTTTTCTTTTTTCTTTTTCTTTTTATCAATCAACTAATTTTAATTTATTGCTTTTTAGGCTATATACTACTGGGGATGACCTGCTGCAATGGAAAACATGCAACAGAAAAATGTGTAACCCACACCCACACCCACCCGATCCCCTCCTCCCCATTCAAATGGGATGTGAGGCTGTCGACATGGGCTAGGTGGGTGCAGAGGGATGCCAGGAGACCATAGAAGGGGGATACCTGCCTAGTAAGCACCCACCAACCCCTGTACATGCGCCATGTTGCACTGACACACCCAAACCCCTCCCCCCCCCCCCAAAAAAAAAAAGACAGAAATCCAAATGGGGGATGACGGCAACAAACAATGACAAGCCACCCACCTCCAGCCTCACGAGCAGCTGCTTGTGGGGTGGAACATGGGTGGAATGATGCCCAGGTGCAGGGACAGGAGACAACGATGACACACCACCCACCCCCAGCCTCACAAGCAACTGCTCGTGGGGTGGATCGTTGGTGGAAGGACAGACAACAGCGGGGTCATGTCCCCTCCCCCTCCCTCGCACTTTGTGTGGGGAAGGATTTTTTTTGTACTTTTAATTATTTATTAGTATTGTGCCCCCCCTCCCCCATTTTGCCTGGGGGAGGGATTTTTTTCGTCATGTTTTTACCTCCCCCCTCATGTTCGGTGTGAGGGGTTAGCTTTTTATGTATATAAATAAAACTCCCTCTCGCATCTGTGAGAGGCAGGATTTTTTGTTTATGTATATAATCACAATCATGCCCACTCCTTCACATTCAATGTGAGGGATGTGGTTAATTAAAAAAATTTGATCTTAACTACTTAAAAAAAATTAGAGTGTCATGAATAAACATTATATTACTAACTAATAATTCTCCTGTGGCTCAACTGGTTAAGCACACATGTTTGGTTTGTCATGTGATCACTCTAATCAAGATGTCTTGAGTTCAATCCTTACTCTGCACAAATATATTTTGTAGGCACTTTGACAACTTAAGACTTGAAATTTGACTGTCCATTAGAGTATATACTCTAAGTTGAGCATCTGGAGTAACCAGAATCTGGTCGGAATAACCGGAATCCACTGGAATCCAGTTGGAATAACTGGAATCCACTGGACTCCAGTGAGTCTGATCAGAATAGGTGGAGGAGTGTAAATTACTGATTAATACAAACTTTTCATGTGAAATTTTACCGCTATTAAATGTATCATGGAATTACCTATATCTTAATATATGTATTTTGTGTGCAAACAGAAATTGTAAGAAAGGTGCTGACTGGATCATTGATTCAGGCACATCAAAGCACTTCACTGGTGAAATGAAAGATTTTGCTTCCTATAAGGGCAACCTAAGCCTCTAGCAAAGGGAAATCCAAAGTTAAAATGATACTACATAGTACAGGGATTGGGGACACACCTAGCAAAGGGAAATCCAAAGAGAAAATTCTAAGGATCCCTTTGCCGATGCCCAGTATATGTGAAGATGACAAAAATCAAATAATAACCCAAAAATAGAAAAGGTGGAGATAGGCAGATCAAGGCCGCTGAATGATGTCATACCAAGGGGTAGATGTCGGAAGGGTGCTCCGCCTCTAAATATAGAACTGTCAACATGCACAAACATGATAGAAAGGGAAAATTAGTAATAAAATCCGGAAAAATCATAGAAAATGAAGAATAAAAGGAAATGAAGCAAGGAAAAATATAGAACAAATGTAAAAAATAGGAGAAACACACAGGGCACCCCCCTAGTCCCCTTACATCACCCCCTCTCCAAGATGCATTGCCCCGATGCATCCAAAATCGCATACGACCAAAGTCCATGACTTGAATGCAACACGGTGCAGCAGTGTGCTGTCGGTGGAATTCCTTGACTAACCGAGGGGCATTCACATCAGACTCTTCAACCCATGAGATCTCCTCATACCCATAACCCTTCCAATGCACCAAATACTGGAGTTTTCCTTGATGCAAATGGCTGTCCAAGATTGACTCGACTTTGTATTGGGGTTCTCCCTCGATCACCATAGGCAGTGGTGGTGGGTGTGAATGGCGTCCCAGGAATGGATCTGGGGGAGCTGGAAGGAGTTTGATGACATGGAAGACTGGGTGGAGTCTGGACATGGAGGCTGGGAGGCATAGACAATAGGCATGCATTCCAACACACTTGACAATGGGGAAAGGTCCCAGGAAGCGATGAGCAAGTTTCTTGGATGGATGTGTAGTGGAGATGTCACTGGAGTCAAGATAAACTCAATCACCAACCTTGTACTGAGGGGTCGGAGAATGGCGTTGGTTGTAAAAGTGTGCCATGTCATCCTTCGCCTTTGCCTCCTCCAAGCTATCCCGCATGCATTCTGTGAACTCATTCACTGTCTCAATGTGTGAGGGAGTTTGGCAAGGCTCAAATCCCATGCGTGGATGCTGTCCAGTGTCTAAGAGGAAAGGGGTCTGTTGAGTGGAAGCATGGACATGGTTGTTGTATCCAAACTTGGCCAAGGGGAGAAGATTGTCCCAATCGTCCTGGCATTCATTGACAAAGATGCAGATGTACTGCTCCAGTTCCTGGTTGACTCGCTCAGTCTGGCTGTCGGTTTGTGGGTGATAAGTGGTCGAAGCAAGGAGTTTGATACCCAGGAGTTGGTACAGCTCGCGAGTGAACTCTGCCATGAACTGAGGGCCATGATCAGAGAGGAAAGCACCAGGAAGTCCATGTAATTTCCACACATGGTGGAGGTAGAGTTGGGCGGCACCCAGGGCACTGACAATGGTGTGAGTGGGAATGAAGTGAGCAGGTTTTCCCACTGAATCAACTGTGCACATCACTGCATCAAACCCATTCGACTCTGGCAACTCCACCACAAAGTCGACGCTGACAACATCCCAATGACTCTCTGGAACAGGAAGAGGGTGTAGCTTGCCAATGGGTTTGCGACGAGGAACCTTGGTGCATAAGCAAAGGTCACAAGTGTGACAATACTGACCAATGAGCTGTGACATTTGTGGCCACCAATAATTCTGTGAGGTGAGCTCCAAGGTCTTCCAGCGTCCAGGATGACCAGCAATCTGTGAGTCATGGTGTTGGGATATGATGTGCCAGCAAAGGTCTGGGTCATTGGGAACGTAGATGCAGTCCCTGAAATACAACAAGTCCTCCTTTTCAGCCCACTCTGCCGCATGCAAGGAAAGGGTGGATCCCTTCCTCAGTTCTTTAACAGCTCAGGCGACAACATCCTCATGTAAACCGCTACGGTTTGCCCGACGAATGTCATGTAGGATGTCCCGCTCCTCGCCCTGGGGTGTGATGCCTTCCAGTGCCTGAATGGTGAACAGGTCTGGCTGCAACAACACAATGTTTTGGTTGTCATTGCTGCCATCCCCATGGTCTGCACATTGGGAGAGGGCATTGGTCTGCAGCTGGACGGTGGTGCAAGGAGAAGTCAAATCTGGATAGATACAGGGACCAACAAGCTTGACGACAGTTCAATTTCTTGGCTGTCATAAAGTACTCGAGATTCTTGTGATCCATCCAAATTTCCACCTTGTGTTGGGCACCCTCAAGGAAGTGTCGCCACTCCTCAAGTGCACACATTATTGCCAACATCTCCTTGTCATAATTCTCATAATTTCACTCTACAGCACTAAGGCTTTTGGAGTAGAACACAGCAGGATGCCACTTCTGGTCCTCCGGAGACTGCTGAGACAACACAGCACCTGTCACAAAGTCAGAACTGTCAGCTTCTACACAAAAAGGACGCGAATTGTCAGCAAAGGTAAGGATGGGAGCGGAAGTGACCATCTCTTTAAGCCTTTCAAATGCCTCCTGTTGTGCATTATCCCACCTCCATGCCTCCTTTCCTGTCAAGTCAAACAGTGGTCGTGCATGATGTGAGAAATCCTTGATAAAATGCCAATAGAAATTGATGAAGCCCAGGAAAGACTGCCTCTTTCTTGTTCGTGGGCATCGGCCAAGCCATGACCCCATTCACCTTGATAGGATCCATCTCCACCTGACCCTCCGAGATAATCAGGCCAAGGTACTCGATCTTGGTCTTCTCAAACTCGTACTTGTCCTGACGAAGGCAGAGTTTGTACCGTCGAAGCCGTTCTAGGACGAGGCACGTGATGCGACGGTGCTCTTCAACCATGCGAGTGAAGATGAGGATGTCATCAAGATAGATCCAGACAATGCCTTCGAGGATGAGGTCATGGAAAATGTCGTTCATCATGGTCTGAAAGGTGGCAGGGCTATTAGTAAGACCAAAGAACATGACAAGCAGTTCAAAAAGACCACGGTTGGTACGAAAGGCTGCCTTCCACTCATCTCCCTCCTTTATCCTCACATTATTGTACCCCCAATGGACGTCGAGCTTGGTGAAGTATCGGGCTCCATGGAGCTGGTTCACGAGTTCAGAGATGAGAGGTAATGGGTAGCGATTTTTGACTGTGATGTTGTTGAGCCTTCTGTAGTCTTGAACCAGTCAAAGTGAGCCATCCTTCTTCTTGACAAAGAAAAAGGGAGAGGCCATGGGTGACTTTGATGGTTGAATACATCCAGAGGCCAGGTGTTCGTCGATGAACTGGTCAAGCTGTCGTTGTTCTTCAGGAGAGAGAGGATAGACCTTGCAGGATGAAGGGGTTGCACTGGGGGTGAGTTTGATCGCATGATCCCATGGCTTGCACGCAGGGAGAGAGTCGAATGATTCCTTGGAGAACATGTCTCCAAACTCATGGAGATGAGGGAGTAAGGAATTAGTAGAGGATTTAGCAGCATTGTTTTTGTGGAAGGCCTCAGCAAGGTGTTGGGATATGTTCGATGTAGCACACACCTCATGCGATGGACAAATCGCAGTGTAGAAGATCCGATCACCTTTCTCCACTTCCTCTGGCTCCTCATCATCATCATCCGAGTCCGGCATCAGATCAGGAACCCCTTCCAACTCCACTTCAGGTATAGGCAGGGGTCCAGCACGACACTTCCAAGTACATGGTATCGCCACCTTCTGTCCACGACGTTCTTGCCTGGCTTCTGTGAAACAAGTATGACAGCAGGATGGACATCGGCTCATGGTAACCTCCCCGGTATGCCAGTTGACCTCTGGGTTATGGTCTCGACACCACGGATAGCCCAAAATCACCTTTTGCTTTCCTAGTTGAGTGACAGCAAAAAGGGCATGCTCACTATGATCTTTGTAATGGAGGACCAGGTCTACAACCTCTCAGATGGCACCAGCTTCATTTGGGGACCCATCCACATTATACACAGGTATCGGACGTGAGAGTGAGCGAGTATTTAGGCGATGTTGTTGTGTGAGATGGGCATCAATGAAGAGACCGGTCGCACCAGAGTCCAGGAGTGCAGAGACACCAAGTATCTGTCCAGTGTCAGTCATCTGCAGTTCGATTGCTAGGTTCAAGGAATGTGTAGAGGGAGTGGATGCAACAATATATTTGCATGGTAGTTTACGCTCCCATGATTTAATTTTGGGGTGTGGAGCAGAGGGAGAGATGGGAAGAGCAGGTACGTCTTCAGCCAACTTCAAAGGGTCATTGTGGGGAACAGTCACAGAAATGGATTCATTCTCCAGGGATTCAACTGACAAGACTTCAAAGTGGTTATGGACAGGCAGTGAGGGCATACGATTCACTCACTGTGAATAGAAAAATCCTGCTCCTCTATAACTTCTGACTTGATCTCCTCTGCAACCTGATCCTTTGCTTCCTCAACATCTACAAGCGCCAACAAGTCTTGGAGGAGTTCATCTTGCCCCTCAGGGGTGAGCATGCGGATATCCTGACGATGTGGACATGCTCCAGCCCTGTGCCCAGTTTCCCCACAATGGTAGCAGAGATCCAACCTATGTGCACAGCTGCGGGCTGCATCAACATCCATTGGTACTGGGACATTGACGGCTGGTGTGGGAGTTTGATGAACAGGAATGGGGTTAAGGTGGGGAAGGGTTTGATTGAAGGTGTAGGGCACATGAGTGGTAGTTGGAGCATGGAATGCAGCATTAAATGCTGCATTTGTGAGTCAGTTCTTGTCACAGAGTGAAGCAGCTTCATACCAAGCATAGATATCATTGTCTGCTGGGCGCCCCTCCAATATCTGTGCAATCTGGTCCTGAATTTCTTGGTTGAGGCCCCGTCAGAACTTCACCACCACTGGTAGCCCACTCCCATATCCTGCCATGTCCACCAAATCCTTAAACTCATTGATATAGTTGTCCACGGATTGACGTGCCTGGTGGTAAGAGGATGACTCAAGTTGTGTCACTGCTTGGTGGCGCTCGTTGAGGGGACAAAAGTGGTGTACAAACTCGGCTCGAAAGTCACCCCAAGTGGAGAAAGGTAGAGAACCAAGTTCTTTAGTTTGATGCAGAATACAGTCCACATAGAGATAGGCGCATTCAGATTTCATGTATGTGAAGGCCCAATAAATTTTTGCAGCCTCATTGATGAATTGATGCGACTGGAGACTGATGTATAGCTCACAGGAGTTAAGGAATGCATGTCCCTGTGTACGTGCACCATTAAATTCAGTGGGGGGGGACAGTTTGATCTGGGCACACTCTTTAGTGGGCGCGTTTGGTAGTATGTCGTTGTTGGGTGCACTTGGAGTCGCAATGGGGGGAATATTGGTCGTAGGGTTAATCTGGACTCTGGAGGGTCCTAACGAAGTTCTCGATCATAGATTTAAGTGAATCAATTTGTGTGCGTATTCCAGAAATGTCGCTTTCAAGTGCATCGAGGCGCTCTGATGCATCCATGTCGCTAGGGGGCGCGTTTGGCGAAAATGGCAGTGCAGTAAAGGCGGGACTGTCTGGAACGGTGTGTAGGGAGTCTGTGGAGCTTTGGGAAGTGTCGTCCACTCTGTACCTGCCTATCTTGGGCAGTGTGTTCATGATTTCGGGCCTTAGGGGAGAGTTTTCTACTATAAGGGCAACCTAAGCCTCTAGCAAAGGGAAATCCAAAGTTAAAATTATACTACATAGTACAGGGATTGGGGACACACCTAGCAAAGGGAAATTCGAAGAGAAAACTCTAAGGATCCCTTTGCCGATGCCCAGTATATGTGAAGACAACAAAAATCAAATAATAACCTAAAAATAGAAAAGGCGGAGATAGGCAGATCAAGAATGTCATACCAAGGGGTAGATGTCGGAAGGGTGCTCTGCCTCTAAATATAAAACTGTCAACATGCACAAACATGATAGAAAGGGAAAATTAGTAATAAAATCCGGAAAAATCATAGAAAATGAAGAATAAAAGGAAATGAAGTGAGGAAAAATATAGAACAAACGTAAAAAATAGGAGAAACACACAGGGCACCCCCCTAGTCCCCTTACACTTCCTATGAGCCTTTACCGAGAAAGGACTCTACCTTGGTTCAAACAGCCACAGGTACTACTCATATAGTAGGAAAGGGAGCAGTCTTCATTAGACATCAGTATGTCACGGGAAGTCAGAGACACGTGAAATGCAATTATACCCCATCTACTACATACCCACATGTAATACTCGACTACTTTCAATGGGCATCTTTTTACAAGATGGAAGTGATGTGCATGGTTCCTGCACACACATCTATTTTCTTGAGAAAGGAAACCCAATGATGGATTGTGTCCCTCTTAGGAGACATGACACAATCTATTGGGCTCGGACTCATATATTGAGCACCAAGAGAATGAAAGTCATGATGATGTACATCACTGACTACTTGACAGTACTTTACAGTCCCCCACCTGTCCTAGTGGACTCTGACCGGACTGACCAGAGTCCACTGGAGTCTGAGTGGAGTCCGAGTGGAGTCTGAGTGGAGTCTGAGTGGAGTCCGAGTGGAGTCCAATTGAACTACACTAAGTCCAGTACTTTACAGTCCCCCACCTGTCCTAGTGGACTCCGACCGGACTGACCAGAGTCCACTGGAGTCCGAGTGGAGTCCAAGTGGAGTCCAATTGAACTACACTAAGTCATGTAGAGTTCAATCCCCCATTGGAGTCCAACTGGAGTCCAAGTGCAACCAAATGATAAGTCAATTGGATATGAGCTCAAAGGACTTTGGACTTGGTGAATTTCATAAAGTACCTGCAAAATAAATTTGTGTACTGTAGGAATTGAACTCAAGACCTCACCATAAGGAATCACATGACAAACCAAACAAGTGTGCTCAACCACTTGAGCCACAGGAGATTTATTGGGGATCAATATAAGGTTTATTTATGACTCAACTTTTCATATTCTTTGAGGAGGCCTTTTTCAAACAATTAAGATCAAAAAACTTTAATTGTCCACATCCCTCGTGTAGGACACGAGGGAGTGGGTATAATATAATAATAAACAAAAAAAAACCCCTCTCACATCTTGCAAGAGGGGGGGGGCAGAGATAAATTAAAAATAATAAAGACCCCTCCCCACACAAAATGCAGGGGAGGGGGGGTTGGGGGATGCGGTCTGGGGTGGGTGTCGTTGCCCACCCCTCCTCGCACATGTCCGTCGCCGTAGCAAGCCACACCCATCATCCACCCTATGAGCAGTTGCTCGTAGGCATGGGGATGGGTGCCGTGGTCATCTTATCCCTGGTGTGCCCACCATCCACCTGACGAGCAGCTGTTCATCGGCATGGGCTCTCACCACCCATCCACCCTGCGAGCAGAGGCTTGCAGGCATGGGGTGGGTATGTTGTCAGCTTTGGGGGGTGCTGGTAGGCATTGTCTTTGTCATTGTTGTCATCAACTGCACACACTCACGATCCACCCTACGAGCAGGGGCTCGCAGGCGTGGGGTGGGTGTGTTGTCGGCTTTGGGGGGTGCTGGTAGGCATCGTCATCGACTGCACACACTCATGATCCACCCTATGAGCAGGGGCTCACAGGCGTGGGGTGGGTGTGTTGGCTCGTTTGTGGGTGGTGGTGTCATTACCAGTAGATTATAACCTAGAAAACTAAAAAAATGAGTTAGTTAGTTCATAAAAACAAAAAGCAAATGAAAAAAACTTACATAGGGCCCAAATGATGTGATCTGCGTCGTTTGGGCCCGTGTTGGCTCATTTGCAAGTGGTGGCATTGTTGCCAGTAGATTATAACCTAGAAAGCTAAAAAAACAGGTTGGTTAGTTTATAAAAACAAAAAGCAAACAAAAAAAAACTTATGTAGGGCCCATCCATTGGGCTCGTTTGTGGGTGGTGGTGATGGCAGATTGGGCATGGGAGCAGTGGCGGTGGGTGTCCATGCAGTGGTGGTGGTAGAGAGAGGAGGGAGGGAGGCAGCCGTCGATGGTGGTGGTGGTGAGTGATGAGCTGGCACATTTGATGACGCGGCTATATGCTTTGTCATACACAGCTGCACACAGTACCTAGCACAAGTAGATGATACCTTAAACAAGGTACTGTGGTGTAATGGTTATATTGTGTGTTATGATTACATAAGCAACCGACAGGGATCTGGGTTCGATTCCTTTTCTTACACAATTTTTGAGCGGAATCCGACTGGACTCCTAGTGGACTCCAACCGGACTCCAACTGGAATCCAACTGGAATCCAACTGGACTCCACTGGACTCCACTGGACCAGTCTGAGTGGACTGGACTGGGACTGGACTGGCAACTTTGCAGGCAGTTGGCTGGTGACCAGTCCCAGTGGACTCTGGTCAGTCCGGTCAGACTCCAGTTGGAGTCTGATGGGAAAGGTGGGGGAGTGTAAAGACCTCCTACTTGACTAGGCATAGGCAACTTGGACACCCATCCAAAGAGGCACTAGGGAAGATGCCTAACAGCCCCATGAAATTCCCAAGGAATTTAATTATTCCTAAAGACAAAATTATATGTCCAGGGTGCACTGAAGGGAAAATGACGTCAAAATCTTTTCCCAAATCAAATTCATGCACAGGGAAAACCTTTGAATTAATACATTCCAATATAAAGGAACTCCCAGTACTTTTGTACCACAAACATAAATACTTCATTGTATTTCTGGATGACAAAACATCACATATCTGGACCCAGTGCCTTAGAAAGCAGTCTGATGCCGCTGCGGCAATCAAACAATTTCAGGCAATGGCTTTGACCCAGTATGGTGCTACAATCAAGGGCTGCCGTGTTGATCCAGGGGGGGAATTCAAAGATCGTGAGCTACAAAATGTGCTCAAGGATTTTGGCATCAAAATAGAGATGTCCACACCCCACATTCACCAACAGAATGGGTGCACAGAGCACACCATAAGGACAATAATGGAAAAGTCACAAACCCTGCAATTTACTGCCTGTCTACCACAATCATGGTGGGGATTTTGCATTGAACATGCAACATACTTATACAACTGAGCCCCAATAAGGTGCCTGAAATGGCTGACACCTTTTGAGGACCTGAAACAGGTCCACCCAGATCTAAACGATCTGAAGGTTTTTGGTTGTGGTGCATACATCTATCTACCCAAGGAAAGATGTCCAACCACATTAGCTCCTTGATCAGAGTTAATGATGTACCTTGGATTAGAAGATGGCATTAAAGCATACCATTTCATGTGATGCAATGGCCCAATATTCATTGGTGCTATGGCACTATTTGATAAGACATTGTTCCCATGCTGTCCCAGAGCTAAAACTCCTGCCAAGACAGACCTTGGTGATTTTCCACCTCCAGAACCAGAAGATGATGACCACTCATCTGGAATGGATGGCAATGACCCTATACTGCCACAAAATCTGCCCCTTCCTCTATCATCAGAAAATGATGATGATGTACCAAGTGAGCAAAAGGTGCATGACAATGTGACTGACACTCCCCCTCTGCTGCCTCCAGTAACCACTGAGGACTTTCATCCAAGATGTGATGATCAACAGGAATGGCAGCAATTACCCTGTCAATCAGGCAGGCAGAGAAACATCCCAAACTGTCCTGGCAATACCTATGGAGAAAAGTGACTCCCCTCTGACATAGAGAGAGACATTGCACATGATTGATATTGGAAGAGATCTGTGGGTCAAGGTTTGGATCATAACCGAACATGACCATAATCTCAACAGCAAGAACCAGTTGCTGGACCAAGTTTGGCACCCCACAAGAGCGTGCCCAATTCCAATAATCAAGAACATGATCACCCAATGGGGGAACCAGATGAAGCAGGTTATATCAAAAAGATAACCAAGGAAGGAGGAGATAAGCTTTCTCGCTGGCTGTTATCAAAAGCAGTTGCACCATCAAGCAAAATAAGCCAAGTTCCAAACCAATTTCGCAATATTGTGTGCCTACCATGGCAGCAGCAACGTGAGTGGAAAGAGGCTTGTCATGAAGAATTAGAGGCTCTTTGCAAGCGACAAGTCTATGACATCATCAATCTTCCACATGATCAAAAAATGATCAAAAATAGATGGGTTTTCTGGATCATATCAGATGGAAGAAAACGAGCCAGACTCATGGCCAAAGGCTTTTCACAAGTCAAAGGCATTGACTTTGATGAGATCTTCTCACCAGTAGTCCACTACAAGACCATATGCCTCATGTTTGCACTTGTGTCTCTAGAAGGCATGTATATGACTGGTCTAGATGTAAAAACCACATTTTTATATGGCAAACTAGATGAGGAGATCTATATGGATCAACCTGAGGGTTTCAGACTCGAGGGAAAAGAGCACAAAGTAATGCGCTGATGATGCTCAACCCAGAAACTCTACTAAAACCAACTAAACTGGTCTTAGGAGATATAACACGAGTCAGAGGAAGGTTGCGAGGTAGTACTGAATATCACCGTGCTATCCAAAGGCCAGTAGACATACTACGGAATGTTGCAAAGGAGTGTTAGGCGGTGCGAAGTTCTGTGAAACCGTATGAAGTAGTACAAAACACTACAAAGTGTTTCAAAACAATACAAAAGAGTTTAGCTGTAATGTGAAGGAATTCAAGAATCCTCGAAATGGTTTTGATGAGTTCAGGAAATGGTGATGATAGTTGAAGGTGATGGAAAGACAATGACAGGCTAGATAGATGATTGATGAAAGTTTCAAGAAACTGTGTAGTGAAATGATGTAGTTCGCAGAATACTTGAGTGAGTTTGGACTAATACTGAGTAAGGCAAGGCAGGGGTAGGGGTATACCCTTGTGTTTTGGGGCTAAGGGCATGAGGGGTAAGGGTAGGGGTTTGGAAGTTCATACCCTTGTATACCCCTGTACCCTTACTAAGGGTACAGGGGTATGCCAGGGGCATGCTTATGTAAGAATATCATTTGATTTTTTCAGCTACAAAGACTCATATTCAAGATTTTCATCAATTAAATTCAGATTTTGAGATTGTCCAACATGATAATGGCTTTCATATGTTAATAAGAGGTATTAATATGTGATATTAATAGTAAATACAATAGTTATCAACCCTTTTCAAATGAATTTTGCTCTAAATATGTTGATTTTGTGCCAAACCCTTGTACCTTTGACAAACCCTTGGGAACCCTTATATGTTTCCATACCCTTACCCCTAAGGGTAGGGTGTTCAGGGGTAGGAGTAAGGGTATGAGATTTGACATCCAGGGGTAACCCCTGCCTTGCCCTAATACTGAGCTAAAACTCAAGAGTAGAACCCTTAAGCCAGACAATATGCGATGTGGGAAGACAATTTCTTGCCTCTCTCAACAGTAAATACACCAAACTATATATGTTTTAGAGAGATAGTACTAAAAAGGTAAAAGGCCATGAGGCAAAACATGTGGTAAACATCAGGCAGTGAAAAAGGTGTCAAAATCATGAAGTAAATGAGAAAATGATAAGGAAACATGCAATATACATGATATATCAAATCTCCTTGTCTTGTGGTTCCAATAAATCATGAATATGTCAAAAAGTGCCTTGATGCATGCTAAGGTGCTAGCCGTTGTGTCTCCTCATGTTTGTGGTGGTAGGAACACGATACATCAGTGTGTGTAATGGTGGGAACATGTGTTCAAGGTGCGGTACAATAAGAATACAGTGGCCAAAGTCTTTTGAAACAATTTGAAGTGTCATGTCATTGTTTTGTGTGTTCATAGGCATTTGTAAGCATTCACAAAATTGTAGGACATGTGTCCAAGTGTGATTTATTGTTTTCAGAGCTCAGCTGCCAAAGTGGACCTATCATCCTCCCCCTTACTGAAATCCTGACTGTCCCAGTCAGCCAATGGGTGTCACGTGCCAAATCCATGATTGTGTTGAAAAACCTATAAAGGTAACTCGAAAACCTCACTCTTTTTCTCTCATTCTCGAGTTGAACTCATCTCTTACAACCACCAATCATGTCGCTACTCCTCGAATTTGAACACAACATCCTCAAACATGCGAAGGCCATGCCTGAAGTTGGTAAGGCGGAAGATATCGACTTCGAAGTTTGGGGGTGAGATTTTTGTGAGAAAATGGTGAGTATCGATGCATTTTCTGAGATGCCTTTAGATGCTAATGACTTTTCATAGTAGGAATATGACAATCTTGTGGACAATGTCGAGGAATCCCATTCGCAGGCTGTTCAAAAGGTCATGGACAAAGTATTTGAGCTGTATGCTCCTCTGGAATGTCAGGAGTGGCTGCCATGGGGCGCCGAGGTTCTATTCCAGGACCTAGCAGACGAGGTCAAACGAGAGGAGGAAGAGGCCAGGGCTGCTCAGGTGAAGGCTGAAGCAGAAGCAGCAGAGGCAAAAGCATGGGAGGAGGCAGAAGAGGCAGAGGCAAAACTTCAGGAGGAGGCAGAAGAGCTTTGACGCGAGGCAGCGGCAGCAAAAGCTGCAAAGCTCGATGAACGACAGAAGGCACTCGAGACTACCCAAGCCACTCTCGTTGCTGAGGTTCAAGTGAAGACGATATCGAAGGAGGACCTGAAGAGGTGGAATTCAGCCTTGCAGGCTGAAAGTGAGGCAATTAGGCTAGCAGAAATTGGGGAGGAGGATCAGGAGATGAACAAAGACCCAGTCATTATCCTGGGCACCCAAAAGCAGCAGGTGATGGAGGAGGACAATGATGAAGACAACAACAACAATGGCGAACAGGGAATCACCGCTAAACAAGCAACATTTGAGGAGGGGGGACTTCTCAAGTTCGAAGGACTGGTAAGTCATATGAAAAGTTTCGCACGGATTTCGAAACTAATGAAACACCTGTAGTGCAATCGATGCACTGGCTTCAAGAGCCGGCCCATGTGCATCGTGGATGACAGAGCAGCAAAGTGCCGCAAATGCATGCAAGAAGCACAAGGGTGCTATTGGGAGGGCATTTCAAGGCGGGGGGTTCATAAAATGAAGGGAAAGAAGGCTATAGGGAGTCGTGGGGTAAAGGCTTTGGAGCGTCCAAAACCAGATAAGCAACTTTTTGAAGTATTCGCTAAGATTTCATAACATATAGTGCCTCGAATTTGGGTCATCGGGCCATCACTAGCACCAGAGGCAGGGCCATCAAGGTCGCAGGGGTAGTCAAAGCAAGACAGGAAAGGGAAGGGGCGGGAAATTTGAGATGGCGACAAGGGCGTGTTGGGCATAGAGCAGCGCCGACAGATAATTTTGGAGGATATGGCAAAGCAAAAGATGCAGTGTCATATGCTGGATCAGGAGATAGCAGCACTGGGTAAAATGTTGGATGAAGAAGAGTAAAATTTTGTTGTTTTTTTTTTTGTTATTTTCATATAATAATTCGTGCTTTGTCAAACTGGAAACAGAAGATATAAGAAATAAGTAGAGTAAAAGAAATATCCGAAAATTGTTTGAAATGAAATTCATTGCTGAGACTTGTCATTGTAAGTGTTCTGAGCACATTGTAAGAGAAAATGAAAGGAAATGACATTATGAAATAAGGGAAAGGATCAGTAAATCATCATGGCTGAAAAACCCTTTTGGAGGTTGCATGACCATGCTATAATGCAATATCGCGACTTGTATGGTACACTAAAAGAAATCAAAATCACAGGTAAGTAATTGTGAACCAAGAAAAGAGAATAGTTAATCATCTTTGAGGAGTGGAATGTCATCAGGAATATCTTCGTCAATGTCTGAAGTTTGTCAAAGTGTTTCAAGATGTGCTGAGTCAATGTCGAGGAAGTTTGGAGGGAGTGGAATTGATTTTCAAGCTAAGTAAGGAAGTAGACAAAAGGCAGCAACAGGGCAATGGAGTACTGATCCATCGAGTTTGCAAAGGATGTAGGCTCCTCCATAGTTTTGATCGATGATGATGAGGGGACCTATGTATTGAGGTCACATTTTGCAATTAAGGGACTTTTTGATCTGCATATTGCGAAGCAGTACTAAATCACCTGTTGCAAAGTTGTAGTCTTTGACGGTCCTCTGGTGGACTTGTTCGAATCATTTCACAGCTTCAAGACGGCTGAAAAAACCTTCAAATAAAGGTTTTTGAGGTTGATCGATCGTTTTTGCAAGGTGATAACTTGTCGTGCCATAAGATTGGTTGTCGAAAGTATTGAATTCAGAGGGGCTGCAAATATGTAGCTTCGGAGATGTCAAGTGGAATGAGGGGATGGGATCCTGTCACTGCAAAGTAGGGTGAATAACCCATGCATTTGCAAACTGTCACGTGTTCTGCCCAAAAGACAGAGTATGCTCCATCTGACCACTTGTTCTGGTCTCCGTCGACTGCTTTGAATAACAATTGTCAAATGTCAAAGTGTGCTCTTTCTACAATTCCATTTGCTCAAGAGTTGTAACCACTGATTCAGATGTGATTGATATGGTATTGTTTCCCATTGCTGCAATAAATGCTGATCCATTATCACTCATGATTTTGTAAAGAGACCCCCATCAACAAATGATGTCTTCAAAGATTGCGAGTTCAGACTAATACTGAGCTAAAACTCAAGAGTAGAACCCTTAAGCCAGACAATATGCAATGTGGGAAGACAATTTCTTGCCTCTCTCGATAGTAAATACACCAAACTATATATGTTTTAGTGAGATAGTACTAAAAAGGTAAAAGGCCATGAGGCAAAACATGTGGTAAACATCAGGCAGTGAAAAAGGTGTCAAAATCATGAAGTAAATGAGAAAATGATAAGAAGGAAACATGCAATATACATGATATATCAAATCTCCTTGTCTTGTGGTTCCAATAAATCATGAATATGTCAAAAAGTGCCTTGATGCATGCTAAGGTGCTAGCCGTTGTGTCTCCTCATGTTTGTGGTGGTGGGAACACGATACGTCAGTGTGTGTAATGGTGGGAACATGTGTTCGAGGTGCAGTACAATAAGAATACAGTGGCCAAAGTTGTTCAAAATGGTTCAAAGTCTTTTGAAACAATTCGAAGTGTCGTGTCATTGTTTTGTGTGTTTGTAGGTGTTTGTAAGCATTCGTGAAATTGTAGGACATTGTGAAGAATGTGTCCAAGTGTGATTTATTGTTTTCAGAGCTCAGCTGCCAAAGTGGACCTATCAGCACTTACGCCGAGTGTTGTATGGCCTTAAACAGGCCTCACTAGCATGGTGGAAAGAGCTAGAGGCATTTATGTGCACCATTGGGTTCATGCATGTCAGCTCCAATGCCGGCATTTTCATACACAAGGATCCTAAGACAGGCAGCATTGTTATTGCACTAGTCTATGTTGATGATGGCTTGTTCATGGGGAAGAACAAGAAACTTGTGGATGAAAAGAAAGATGCTTATCTAAAGCATTGGGAGTGCCGTAGTACTGAAAAAGTCACAGAATTCTTAGGCATGCACATCACCCAGACCACCAATAAAGTCAAACTCGATCAAACCAAATATCTGGCCAAAGTGCTCGAGAGGTATGAGATGACAGATGCCAAAGTTGCCCCCACTCTGCTCCCAACTGGTTACAAACCATCAGAAAACACAGAGATGCCAAATGCAGCTCTTATATCGAAATATCAGTCTGTGATCAGATCTTTATTGTATCTGATGCTTGGAATGCGACCTGATATCGCTTATGCAGTGATGATGCTCAACCTGGAAACCCAAACAAAACCTACTAAATGGCTTCGGATGGTATAACACAAGTTAGAGGAAGGATGCGAGGCCCTCTAGATGTCACCTGACAGACCAATGGAATTTCAAGGAATTTCGAGGAAGTTTAGTGTAAAACACCAAACTTTGGACTGAATAAGACTAAACTGAACTCTCAAATCACTGTGATCTGGGAGGAAGATGACGACTTTCTTGTTTTTCTTTGTATCTAGTACATCTTTTTATATAAAATAAAGAAACTACCTAAAAAGGCTAGAGAACATGAGGCAAACATGTGGAAAACTCGAGGCAAAAGACAATAGAAGTATATCAGAACAATAAAGCGAGACTAGAAAGGGTGAATATAACACATGATGAAGAAATAATAAGAAAGAATAGCTAAAAGCAGACTGTCCTTGTTATAAATTGCATAAAACATCAGAAATTGCTTCGAGCAGATTGTATGCATGCACATGTGGTCGAAATGTGTTCAATATACTCGAGATAGTGTCCCATGTGTCCAGCATGCATCCGAAGATCATTCAAATAGGAAATACTGTGTCCGAAGATGTTTTTCGAGGTTCGAAGTTTCTTCGGACTTCGTTCATGGCCCGAAATTGGTGCAATATTGCCGAAACTGGTTCAGAACTCATTGACGATGTTCCAAGTGTATATTCTGAGCTGTACGAAGGTTGGGGGAATTGTATTACAGTGGCTGAAGGCATGCAAAGATTTTTGAAGCATTTTCGTGACTTTGTAGAGGTTCATAGAACTTCGGAGGGGTTCATATGGGTTCATAGAGCTTTGTAGAGGTCTGTAGAGACTCATAGAGCTTCAACAATGATCCTAGATTTGTTTTCCGAGCTTGAATGACAAGGTGGACCTATCAGTGGTAATCAAGATGTCACAATTCTCAGCTAATCCTAGCCAAGAACATCTAGACAAAGCGATGTACATCATGCGCTATCTGGTGGGAACCCAGAAATATAATATTGTCTATGATGGAGAGAAATCCAAAGGACTACAAGCCTCCACAGATTCTGATTGGGCAGCTGACACCATCAAGTGCTGATCTACAATGGGTTACTTTACTACTCTAGCAAGTGGCATTGTGTGCTGGCAGTCCTGTTTACAAAAAACTGTAGCACTTTCATCCACAGAAGCCAAATATATGGGTCTCTCTGATACTTGTCGGCAGATAGCATGGATAGAGTCCTTATTCAAGGAACTTGGATACATACTGAAGTGCATACCAATCTGCGCTGATAATCAGGGATCCATCTTTATTGGATCAAATCCAGTTCAAGAAAGAAGGACTAAACACATAGACATTTGTTACCACCACACCCATGAATGCATAGAAAATGACAAAGTCACAGTCGTTTTCATTCCTGGAAGTGATAATCCGGCTGACATGTTCACAAAGAACCTTGGTGCTGTCCTATTCAGGAAATTTAGAGACTCTCTTGGAATTACTTTCAGGATTCAAACTTAGCTGCTTAGAGTGCTGTACAGTTTGAGGGGGGGTGTTGAAATTAAACCCCGAGATACATGCAGCATACACATGTTACTGTGCATACATGTGGTAAACACATTCCCAAGTCATGTGACATCCTTATTATTATGTATATAAGGAGAACCTGTACTGTAGTAGGAATACAGTGTTCTTACCTCTGCTAACCCTTGCTGTAAGTCTAACTAAACCACAGGTAGGTTGTAAGGAACATGTAGTCTCTTCCCCTGTGCAGCGTATATAGTCTGCTCCAACAGTCTGTTCATTCCTGCCAGGCTTTCCTAGTCAAGGGGGTTAGGGGGCTGTTAGTGATGTGGTGCTATTGGGGTGTCGAGAGGCACTTATGCTCCCATTGTTTGAAATAGTAAAGAAAGAAGAAAACACTTTGCTAGTAGATATGAACAAGAAATAAAACAAAAAAAATACAATTGATTGTTGCCGCCTGTGTTATGTCCAAGATTGTCATTTGGGGCTATTTAAGGCTCCTCATGTGTGGATGGGTGTAGGAGTGGTGGCAGCTTGGGTTGATGGAGGGGTGTGGTGATGGTGATAGTGATAGAGGTGTGAGTGAGGGTGCAGCATCAGGCATGGTGGTGGTGGAAGGATGAGCTTGATGTGAGGCCAAGCTGATTAGAAACCTTCTCACATCCCTTTCAAAGGGGAGGAGAGACTTGCGAGATGTTGCACATCATCATTACAAATATAAGAACAAATCTAGAGAAAAGAATAATCAGTTCAGCTGATCAAGAAGATAACAAAGGTCAACAATGCTTACTTTGGTATTACAAGGACCCTGCATGCTAGGGAGTAGTATAAAACAAAGTAAAATAGTGTAAGATAGTCTGAATGAAGAGAGGGGAGGGGAGGCAATGCAGGAGAAGCAGCCAGATGCGATAGAAACACATGAGTGAAGCCAGCTCAGGGATGCTATTTTTGGATGGCTTAGCTGCTCTGAGCCACTCTGAGCTGCCCAATCTGAAAGCTGGGCCAGATATAGCCTTGAGCCAATTTAATGGTGCAGCTCACCAAAAATAGTAGCTCAGCTCAGCAGCTCGTGGCTCCGAGCCACACTGTTGGCAACACTAACCATATTATATATGCTATGTATTGTATGTATTATACATATAATTTGTACAAAACACTAACCATTTGAGTTGAGTCTTTATCAGACCACTTTGATGGTGCAGAGGTGAGTGGTGCATGTTTAGATGTGGAGTTGTCCTTGAATGCTGGGGATTCTATAAACCAAGTGAGAAGCTTTGGTGATCACTGATGATAAATCAACCAGATCATCAATCTGGAGGCAGCAAGTGATGGTTGGGCTTCCAAATCCTCACCATCCTCCTTGTTCTCCAGGGCCTGCACACCATAAGGATCTGATGGCATAAATATTGACTCTTCAGGTTGAGGGTTTAGTCTTGGGTAGGGCAGTGTAAGAGTATTTTGGGTGAGTAAAACCATAATGCTAATACTGTTGCAACTGAGCCATGCACATGATGTTTGCACCAATTAGACCATTTTTTTTGGTGGTGTGAATGCTGACATCTTGGATGCAGTACATTCATCATATATTTCAGATGGTGAGACACTGAAGAGCTTGATTGCAACTTTCTGAGAGCAACACTCAGCATTACACTATACATATTTAGACAACAAGTTTACTGTAGGTTGTGATCCATTGCTGTCCTTGCTTCTAGCCTTCCACAAGCTCAAATGATGCAGAGGATCAGTAGGCGCTGGTGTGCTGGTGCTCCTGAGGAGAAACATTGCTGTTTTTCTGTCATTCCTGTTGCTCTGCTTCACAATTGGCTGCTGCAGATTGAAGGACCTGTTTGAGAGCTGAGGTTGACTGTTAGTGGATGCTGTTTCTTGACTCAGTACACCATAAGCTTCATGAAATATTGAGGTTCTTGGTACTTAGCCATACCAAGTCATTGACATTGTACTCTTGGAGCCAGGGCTTGAGTACAATCCACATGGTGCATCATATCATCACATGCTTTTGCTAATGCTGCTTCTGCTTCAGCCTGTACCTTTTTGCATCTTAGATATGAAGTCTTCTACCAATTGCACCTTGATCTCCCTTTGGGGCTCTACTCCCATGTGGGGATGATACCCATGATTAGCAAAGAAGGGTGACATTCAAGTAGCTGAATGGAATTTATTATTTTGGCAATTGCCAGCCATTCAGGCCAATCAGTTTGTTAGTAGTTAACAAACATGCATAGGTACTGCTCCAACTCCTAATTCATTCTCTCTGTCTGTCCATCCATCTGTGGGTGATATGCCATAGATAATTTGGTTTGAATACCCAATATGTTGTTTAGTTTCCACATAAATGTGGAAGCAAATTGTGGTCCATGATCAGAGATCACTGTATCAGGTAAGCCATGTAATCTCCATACTTGATTTAGGCATGCCAAGCCCAATGATAAAGTTTCCATAGTGGTAGGAATAATATGGACCTCTTTTGTAAAGCAATCACATACAATGAATATAGCATCATATCCCTGTGCTTCAGGTAATCCTGTAATAAAGTCTATGGATATATCTCACCATGGTGCTTTTGGTATGGGGTTTGGCATTGATTTTCCTGCAGGTTTTTCTGGAAATTTCTTCCCCCTCATGCACATATCACATCTATCCACATACCCCAACACATATTTAGGAATTCTGGGCCACCAATAATTTCTTATCACCAATTCCAATGTCTTCCATCTTCCTGGGTATCTGGCAGTTGGTGTATTATGATGTAACCAGATGATCTCTCACTGCAAACCCTGATCTCTCAGTGCATACACCTTACCTGGGAATAATATCAAACCTTGCTCTTCAGCCTATTAGAGATTATCAGGGGTAACCCTGGGGTATTTTTTTGTTACCCCAGGGTATGAAGGGTATGAATATCCCCAGGGGTATTGTGCAAGGATATGGTTGGTAGAAGTGTTTACAGCACACAGACACCAGATTTTGATAGGAAGAGTACTCTTGTAGACAACAACATGTAGTAATACTACTTGATCTATTTGTATCTGCAATTTGTTAGGGCAACACTGACTTTTCCCAATGTGGACAGATCATGTCAGGTCTACTACAAGAAGATTGAGTGCATGGGAACAGAGTTGGAAACAATCATGTAAGATGCATGCACAAGAACATGTTCAATCCAGATTCCAAAAATAGCAAGCATATCAGAATCATGTTACTCATGATCAGAATGTGCATCTGCATACAAGCTGACATGTCTTAGTATTTACCAGTAAATAAAATAGTGAAAAATAGTAAAATAATATAGGTGCACTCAGGAATGATTTCCTAACAGCCATGCATTCCAAGAGTAAAAGTATGTGGAGGGCAAAAAATGATATCTTATCTTTAACCTTGTAGAGTCATACCCTTGGCCATACCCCTGGGGGTATGGATACCCTCCACGAGGGTAAGGGTATGTGGAGGGTAAAAAATTCATACCCTGAACCCTACCCTCACATACCCTTGGCCCATACCCCTGACAATCACTACAGCCTATTCATCTCCTTTAATATTACCCTTCTTCTCTCTCTTCATAGCTTTCATGGCTTCCACTACTTCATCATCCACTTCTGAGCATTGTCTAATTTTAAACAACATTGCTATTTCCAAGCTATCTTTAATAGATGCCCTTGGCACATAGTGCAAATGTAAAAGTATTCTGGTTTGAGTAGTGTAACATTTTTATTGTCTTCCTCCACCCCCCTTTTATGATCAGTTCATCTGGACAAGGCATTTTCTTTATTACAGGCTATTATGTCCATTTGATACATCACATTGACTCTAGTGACAGTTTATATGTGATGTATGCAGAGCACTGGTTAGAGACCTCCTTGATATATAACAACTCCACGTGATACTTTGATATTGTAAGGGCAGGCCTGCCCATGTCAAAAAAGTGCTGCCTCCTTCTCCATGTCACGTGTGCTGATGCAAGGTGCCTATTTATATCTACTCTTCCTTTCTGTCCATCAATTTGCTTCTCCCTCAGGGGTTCCATCACTCGATATGTCATCAATTGTTTCTTGGGCATAGCACTATTTATATATAAGGTTCCCATCAATCAATATGTCATTGACAGATTTCTTGGGCATAGCACTATTTATATATAAGGTTCCCATCAATCAATATGTCATTGACAGATTTCTTGGGCATAGCACTATTTATATAAGGTTCCCATCAATCAATACATTGTTAGTGCTTAAAGGTCTGGTCCATGTGACTGGAAAATAACCAGAACTGGACTGGACCAGGACTGGAAAAAACCAGACCATCAGTCCGTTTTTTTTCAAATTTTAAGGTAGAAAACTGCAAAAGACCGGTCCTACAAGACCAGTCCTGACCAGTCATAACCGGTTAAGCACAGCTATGTAATCCTCTTGTAAATACCTTGAAACCAGTCAAAAAATTAAGCAAATCAGTGAAGAATTGAGTGAGATATCACCAAAAATGAGTTGCCCAATCAGGTTTCAGGTTGTGAAGCCTGTCTTTGGTGATATCTCACTCAATTCTTCACCGATCTGCTTAATTTTTTGACCAGTTTCAGGGGAATTACTATTGGTAGGCTCCCCAGAAGTGGTTTTGAGCAGTTATTCCCACTTCATACATCAGTCCTACTGGCTTTTAGTAAAACCGGTCACATTGGGAAACTCATTTTTGTGATATCTCACTCAATTCTTCACCAATCTGCTTAATTTTTTGACCAGTTTCAAGGGAATTACTATGGGTAGGTTTCCCCCAAGTGTTTTTGAGCAGTTATTTCCACTTTGTACATCAGTCTTACTGGCTTTTAGTAAAACTGGTCACAACTGGTTAGGACCAGTTTTTTGCGGTTTTTTGTGGTTCTGGTCTAGTTATTTGGTTATTTCCTTTTATGGAGGACCGGTCCGGTTCCAGTCTTGCCAAAAATAGCATGAGAACCAGGACCAGACCGGACTTTTAAGCACTATACATCATCGACTAATTTCTTCAGCATAGCACTATTTATACATATCAAACACAAACATTTGTCACGATTTCCATGAAAACAAATCTGTCAAGAAATAAACATATCATTAATAAATGTAGCATTACTTTCGAGACATAAATTGCACCAACAAAAAAGTGCATAACAAGAACACAAAAGCATAACAATGTCAAAAAAAACATATGTTCGTGAATGTCCAGACAATGAAAACCAGATGCTTGTGAGGAATTGTGAGCGACCAAATATCAACCAGCACAAACATTCATTGACAAATTTCTTTGGCATAGCACTAGTATAAATATCAAAAATGAACATTTGTCACAATTTCCATGAGAACAAATCTGTCAAGAAATAAACATATCATTACTAAATGTAGCATTACTTTTGAGACATAAATTACACCAACAAAAAAGTGCATAACAAGAACACGAAAGCATCACAATGTCAAAAAAAACATATGTTCATGAATGTCCAGACAATGAAAACCAGATGCTCATGAGGAATTGCGAGTGACCAAATATCAACCAGCACAAACATAAGAATGTCCACAAGACATGTGCACGACCATGAGACAACAGCAAGACAATGAAAACAAGAAGCTCATGAGTTCTGAGTGACCAAATATCAGCAGCCCCCCCTCTTGCCCACCCTGGAAGCCACATAAACACAGGGCATCACAGAGGGAAGAAAAACATAAAGATGTACCGAGCAATGTGGGGATCCAGGCATTTTGCATCCATGAGCAGAATTACCTCTTTTGTTGCCAGTGCCTTGCGTTGGCGCTGACCTCTCCCGTCTTGATCATTGTGGGTTTCCTCCATCACCCTTTTCCTTTTCTTCTCCATGATCACAGGGGGTACCGAGCCGCTTTGGCCATGGGGAGTCATGGTGGTTGTTGAGGGTGCAATTGGCATACGGTTCCACATGTTGTCTGTGCTTGTATGTGGGAGCTGAATGGGGACAGCAGTTATGACTGGAGGGGTCTGAATGGGGTCGGACGAGTGGTGGGCAGACTGAGTTGCGGTTGGAGGCGAAGAGTGGGAGGTTTTGTTTGATGGTCCAGAGGAGGCAGTGGGGGGGGCAGCAGTTATCAATTGAGGAGGGGCCAAGTTGGGGTCAGGGAAGCAGCAGGTGGATGGTGTCACAGTAGGAGGGGGAGGAGGGGAGGGGGGCACCGCAGCCTGTTTGTTTATGGGGAAAGTGGCAGCGGGGACAGCAGTTATGGCTTGAGGGAAGGTCAAAATGATGTGGGAAGTGGGGCAGATGGACATCATTAGGAAAGGTTCAGCACCAGCCTGTTCGTTTGGTTGCTCAGGTTCATTTGGGTGCTCAAACGGAGCAGCTGCAGGCAAGGGATTTGACAAAGGAGGGGGTGAACAAAGGCCCAAAAATGAGGCAGGGGATGGTTCCGAGGTGGGTTCATTTGTTTGCAGCAGAATTGAGGATGGGGGTGGTGGAAATGGATGGGTTATGAGGGCATCCACAGCCTCTAGTCCATCCAGCACTACTGGCGCTACACCAATTGAAGGGTGGCTCCCTGCATGTGAAAGAACTGATGATGTCCCATCTGCAGGGCCATGTACACTGGTGAGAAGGGTGTCAATTGCCAGTCCCACATCTAGCCCTGCATCAGGTTGGGGGGCCATGGTAGCTAGGGCAGAAATAGGATGCGAAGGCGTCTGTTCGGGGGTTGAGGAAGGCTCGGATGTGGTGCCTGGTCCAACAGTGTCCGAAAGAGTGGCCATGTCTGCTGCTGTCATTGGTGGCTCATTAGGATCATTGGTGTTGAGGATGATGGCCTGACTCTTGCATATGGAAGTTGCTGTCGAGGACAGGTTCAGATACAAACAAAGGGGGAAAAAGGCAGGGCTTACAGAACACCTGTTTGATGAATGCCACAAATGGCTTGAGAAAGCTGGTTTGGAACAATGGATGGGCAGCTCCAAAAGTGAGCCCGAGGTTGTTTTTCCCACAGTCATATCTGGACAGGAAGGTCAGCCACACAAAATTCCACAAATTCACCATATATGCACCCAAGTGTTCTGACTTTGCCCTCATTCACAGGTTCCAGACCACCTGCTGGAACTGTGAATACCCACCCAGTCCTGAGAGACAGCTCCTCAAAGAATTTGTCAAGGACCACCAGTAAGACTTGGATAGCACTAGATTTGAAATGTTGGATCAACATTTTACCAATGAGACATTAACTAAAACTTACTCCGCATAACTTTCAGGAGTGTGGTTTCCATCTGCATCTTCTTGGTCATCAGTGGGAGCATTCTTCATGGTGGCAGCTTGAGTGAATATGCTCTCCTTCAACTCGGGATCCTCAGCCTCGAATGCTTCAGCTGTGAGACATTTGATGGTGCCCAAAATCTCCTTCCGGCTTAAACCCTTGTCTTCAATCTCAGCTTTGACTCTTTCCTGGACACAATCTTTGTAGTATTGGCATGAATAGATCTCGATGTGTTGAGGTCGACAACGGGATTTCATCTGGATTTGGAAAGGTTTGCAAGACAAGTTCCCATTGCACAACTTGGTTTTGCTGATATTGTTATTGTTGAACCAGTTTTTCAGATGCTGATATTCATTGAATTAAGGGGCGAGCTGCGGCCAAAGTAAATGTTGGTATACCTTTTTTTGCCATGCAATAAGTTTGCCTTCGGCTTTTTGCAAAGCCTCAAACTCTTCTGGGCTACATGGAATGGGGTTATCAGGCAAGACAATGGGCCAACATTCAAACCAATTGCGGTCAAGAACTGGCCAAAACAGTGCCAACTTCTTTTGCGCCCATTTCTCCCAGTGATCGTGTTGGCAGCCTCAGAGGAATTTCAGTTGCTCCTCATTTGCCCAAGATGGTGGTGCCATCAGACAGATGAAGTCTAGTTAATATTAGCAAGGTAGGATTTGACCTGGATTTGACCAGCAGGCACAATTGCCAAGCCAAACACCCTCAAGGTGGAACTACCCAAACATTGACCATCACCTGGAGAGGACCCACAGGACTTGTGGAACTACCTGAATGGCTATACAGTTCCTGGCAAACCTTGTCAACAAGTCTTGACAAATCCATTCCCTCCAGTAACTCAAACATCACCAATTGATCAACCGTTTTTGAAATGCACACCCCTCCCTATGTTCCCATCAACGTGGAGCCCCGCCTGGAGACCACGCTCTCCCAGCTCATTGCCACCCTCTCCCAGCTGGGTATCCAGGTAGTTTGTGATGTCAAACCCTCTGTCTCCCCAACTCAGCAGTCTTGTGGTATGTGGAGCCACGTACCTGTGTTGTTCTGTGCTCAACCCCACTCCTCTTGTGTAGCACCTGTCATACCTGACAAGAATGAAGATGCCCACCCCCCACAGTTAACTCCAAAAACCTCATGATCAAACCCTGGTATGACCCATGGCGTCGCAAGTCAGAACCATGCCACGCCCGCAAGTGGAAACTGTGTTACTTCTGATGATGATGAACATTCCTCCTACAGTCAACCCCAAGCAGCTCATGATTGACCCACAGCACCACAAGTCAGAACCATGCCACGCTCATGAGTGTGAGCTGTGTTGCTAGGGGGGGCTGGTATGTTGTGACACGCAGTCATGAGGTGGGTGTGTTCCAAGGGTGGTGCGTCCCATTTTATGAACGGCTTTTCATACCTGTTGAGTAATCTTTTCAGGCACATCGTATCACCCCTTATCAGTGGTGTCTCAGCAGCCTGCTGTGAAAAGTATCCAATGGAGAAAGAGGCCAAGGCCACATTTGAGCAAGCTGTTGCATGTGGTACAGTTGAGATTGTGTGAGGGAATTATATATATATAGATTTTGTACGTCATCGTAGATCTTGTTCATTGCCAAACCTGTCTTGTATATAAATGTGGTGTCTTTCAATATGATGAAAAAAGAATGTTGTATTATTTCAACTGAAACATGAAACCACATAATTTGTATGTTGCGACAGCCTTGTCAAAATCACCCATCACACTGCACAAGAGCTCCTCCAGCCACAGATTGATTTTGCTGACATCCTTTTCAATAGTATTTGCTAGCTTGAACTCTGGACCCACACTGGCAAGCTGTAGGATTTTGTCTTGATAGTGCTGGATCTGCATAAGAAAGTGAGATGTTTAAGCAATGGCCCCATTGATGATGTCTTGATCTTGTGAAACAGCATACTGTTGATAGAGGCCATCAACAAAGAATGAGGCTGATCCATCAGTAAGTGCACTGAGTTTTTCTGCCAAGTGCTGGCACCGCTCGATCCAATAGGTGCTATTTGGTGGCATCAGTCATGGAAGTTAACAGGGGCTAGCTTTTGACATACCGATCTATGACTCAGATGGCATGTTTACATTTTTGTTCATGTCTTTCTTGTGGTTCTGATCTAGTACAAATGTCAACAATGTTTAGGTTAAAGGTGAGGAAAGTTATCATACTCTGATTCATGTGTTCCATGTTTTTGGCGACAATGCATTGCAATCACAGATTTATGTCTAGGGACCATATAGATCTTGGAATGAATGAAATAACTCAAGGCAACCTACTTGTCATATGACCGTTTACTTTTGGCACAGTTTCCAGCCAAGCGAGCCTCAGGTGTGTGGTATATCTTTGGGTGACCCATCGGCAGAGTCAAGTTAATGGGTAAAACTTCATGACCTGAACCCGACTTTTGTGCAGCTGTCTGACCTTTACTCAAAACTCAAACCTGCGCTGGAAAAACATTACACATAATTTGAAAGGTAAATCTAGAGTTCTTATATCCATTTCCCAGATTTTAACAATGGGGTATTAATTTCTTTTCATGTTTTTTGGTTTTATGGCTCAGTGCCAGTATTTGGGAAATGGGCTAACCGGCATCTCAAGTCTTTTTCAACTTTACCTACCAAACACAATTATGACAATGGCTACTTGACCAATACTTGGCTTTCCATACTCACAAACCATCCATGATATGGTCTCGAAGATCAGTTTGAATACTGGACATCCTGTTTGAGAGGTATTTGATTTCCTCGATTCCTGATCAGGAACAATCGGTTACTGATTTGTGTCCCCATTGAGGTGGTTTTCGGCAACAATGTTCTTCCAGCCCAGTACCTGGAGAGCCAAGAGAGGAAGTTGTTTATTGAGAAACTTGCCCCATATTATTGCCAAGCACAGTCAAGTGGGGAGCAGCTGGAATTCATTGGCAAGGCAACAAAGATCTGGTTCAAACACTGGCCATTGGACCCTCAAGATCAGCATAATTTGGAGGGGGTAGAGGGGGTAACTCAATGTCATACTGTGGTAAAGTTTGTTTGTCTTGCACTAATGATTGTGGGCTGATTGTGGCACTGGAATGTCAGGAATTGGAGCGTGGCTTCAAACAACATTTTTGTTTAGAGGGCACAGACGATCGTTGGGACAAAAAGATTGACGATTACCATCTTCAGCCCCTGTGTCTCCTGTCTTATTCATGGCTTTAAATTGATCACACCTTGTAGTTGGCAGAAGATTGTGACATCGCAGATATGTTCTATGTGCGATTCATTCGCTGGTATCCAGCAACTTTGGAAAGGCACCAGCATGGTGAGGCTCTACCCCACGAGCCCCTACTCCCCCAAGCACTGGCTGTTTCAATGCATAACTGGGCGCAGGTTAGCGATAAACATGATTGTGATGAGGAGTATATTGTAGGTACAGGAGGTACTCCAAAATGAACAAGAAAACTTTGCGCACAAAATGAGATTTGAATATAGTCTGCTGATGATATTTAGTTCTCTGTTATTGACCTGAATATATATTTTGGCCTCGAACGTTGTGCGACAACTTACAACTTTGTTTTGGGATAAGGTCATGTGACTAGTTGAACACAATCATCAACATCATCAATGGCAACACACAATGATCAATGACCATCCACATTCCACAATGCTGCATGGGATTTCTTCATTCCACCACCTGAAGACTCACATTTTGCTTCTTTATCTGCTGGTTCCATTACATCTGACATGCAAGCAGTTGAGTCAACAGGTATGGTCATTCTCATATCTTAATTATGCTTCTTGCCTCATTTACTTGGGTCTGGTCATCTCTAGATGGAATCCTGGGCTTTTTTGTATCAATGCCGTGTTTTCATATCTTGATCCTTGCTTTCCCTTGTTTACTCAGTTCTGGAATATTGTCCTACCCGCTTGTTCAAGAGTTCTTTAATACCATTGTCTCACTGTTCTTTTTGTGCACCACCATCCATCTCAAAAGTTCTCATGGAATGTTTCTCCTCTTTGAAATGAGTTATCCATTGCTTAAGAGCCCAACATCCACTCCATCACATCTGCCAACCTCACTGCATGCTATGCCACCAAAGCGCACACATCCCATCGAATACATTGAAAGTGATGATGAAAATGATGCAATTGTGCCTCCCCTGCCCACCATGCCCATACACAAATACAGCCAGGTTCACGGTGGCTATCTACAACCAACTTCTACTATGAAATGCCAGCATCACCTCAAAAACGTTGGGCTCCCATGGCTTGCAAACTGCTCGTTTGGCGATTGGAAGAGGCGACCTCAGCACCCACCAATTTTGATATGCTCAGTGATGAAGAGAGTGATGCAGACCAAGTCAAGAGAATTCTGGAGCCTGGCTATGTGAGCACTATGCAGGACAAATGGACTAAGCAGAAGAGGGGTCTTTTAGGAGTGAGTGTGGCCATTTTGCTTTTCTGGGTAGGAGTTAATCCTCTACAGGATAACCCATTACTTGCGTGGATCCCAGAAATTGATGTCTTTGTTCAAGAGCTCCTGCGAGGTGAAGGACATGCAATCGAAGGGCCTGGGGCTGGGGCTACTTGCCCCTCTTGCTACCAACAGCCTTCTGAGCTGGCCTTCCATTGTGTCAATTGTCATGATCGCTGCTTAGTTTGTCAGGCTTGCATGGCTCAAGTGCACCATGCAAACCCTTTCCACCAGATTCAGGTATGCTTTTTGGTTCGGGGGTTTTATGCCAATATTGACCACACCCTTTGCCTTTCCTTTGTAGGAATGGAATGGGTTCTTCTTCAAGGCCACCCACCTCAAAGTGCTTGGCGTGCAGATTCAACTGGGGCATAGTATCGATGCTGTGTGTGCCAAGCTGGCGCTCATCAGAAATGATGACTTTGTTGTTCTGGATGTCAATGGGATCCACTCTGTCTCTCTGGCTTTCTGTGACTGTCAGTACGCACAGCAATGATATGTGCAGCTTTTGTGTGCAGGCCTTTACCCTGCATCCATCTTAGATCCAAAGATGGCTGCTACCTTCACCATCCTGAAGCATTTCCAGATGTTGAGCTTCATGTCAAAGGTCTCAGCCTTCAAATTCTACTATACAATTGCACAACAAACTGACAACACTGGGACCAACCCCCCACCTGTATGTATACTCTTTTTGATGCCCATCCAATTAGCTGAACGTCGATTATAGGATCATTATCATGTGTTCCTCAGAATGGTCTGCAAATGGTGACACGTTTGGCTTCTGAAGTGAATGGGTCATGGACACGACCCCTCAGGTGTGCATGGCACAAAAGAGGGCAAATGTGCGATACTTTGTCCCACTTGCCCATGGCCCAGAATCAACCTCCCAGCTGACTGGAAGGAGCACCCTGAAGGTCAACAGTAAGTCAGGGAATCACTTCGTTTGACTTTTTGATTCCTGACTCTTACTGTAGATGGCTATTCACATTATTCTTGGGGATCGACGCCAACTTCCACCTGAAGCACTTGAATGTGTCCTCACCCAAACATGATCCAGGGCTGAACCATGGATTCGCCTATATCGTCGATGAAGCACAATTCAAGCAACACCTCCAGCTTTACAGCGATAAAATTCCCGATGACACCAGTACCTGCAACAACCATGATGCCCTGAAATCAGCAAGCATGCATGGAGGCAAGGGTACTGACACGAGTGGAGTCGGAGCTGTCGACTGCATCCGGCATGACATGAAGCGCCCTAGTGCGGTTGGGGATTTGCAGAAAGGCGAGCAGTGTGCAATTCCTGCTTATACATACTATACTATATTTTCACATTCATGATGCTATAGCTACGTCAATATGGATTACTTTTTCTTGTCAACACTGCACCACAATCCCCCTCACCATGCTCTAATCTCATACAATACTGCCTGTCAATGGTCATGCAACCTTAGGAAGTGTGTGGCAGTCTACTCCAAGGGTTTTATGGTGGCATTCTGGAATCTTTTTATTGCCTTTGCTGTTCCAAAGTTTCATCTCCCTGCACATGTTCTCCTTTGCCAAGCTTATTTTTCACTCAACTGGACCCACCACATTGGACAGACTGATGGCGAGGCACCAGAGCGAGGATGGGCAGTGACAAATTCTGTGGCCAGTAGTACAAAGGAGATGGGTCCGGGATCTCGATGTGATATGTTGGACAACCACTTTGGTGACTATAATTGGTGGAAAGTCTCATCTATGGGTAAGTCGGCTTATTGCAGCATGTATATGGGACATTGACACTCATCTTGATTTCAGCTGTAACATTTTTATGCAAGGTGAAAGAAGCGGTCCCTGCACAGGATGAGCACCTCTTGGCATTTGAAGAGTTCAACATGTTGTTGCCTGAGGCAAGTACCAGGGAATGGTCCACCTGCATGGAAGCCTGGGAGCATGACAACATGAACCCAAATCCATTTCATGCAGTATTATCAAGTATGTGTTCATTCTCACCATGCAATTCTTTCTCACATGGTGGAATCTAGCCATCTTGGAACATCAAGTCCAACTTGAATTGGCGGAAGAGAATAAGGCTGACCTCCAGGGTGGGAAGTCCGTCATCATCCACAACAACATCACTGTGAGCATGCTCATTACTCAAGGTATCAAACTCGAGAACCAGCAGTAAGCCACACCACATATTATTGACTAGCGCATACTGAGATTTCTCTATTCATGCAGATATTATTTACGTCTGGACACCAGCCTAGGCCCCCACTCAACCAACCTCCAATGCACAAAGATCCTTGAGCGAAAGAACATACTATGCAGGAAGATCAATGCATGGTGCAAGGTGCAGGTACTCTACATGCCAGGCATCGCTGCATTGCATGCCAAAGATGACGAGGAAGGTGGAGGGGAACCAGTGGAAGTGGAAGATTTCAAACTGATGCTCCCATCACAAGTTACCTCTATCTGTTGTGAATGACGACTACTGTGGTATGAGTGGCGCCTCCACTATTCACAAGCTCTTGACCTGCTCAGCGAGATTCAACGTCTCCTGCTTCTTTCATCACAACTATACAAGTCAAAGGATCTTCACGCTCAAGGGCAGAGGATGATCACACGCAGCCTATAACTGATCTTGGGTGTTGACCAGCAGATCAAGGCCAGTGTCAGACAATACCGTCTAATGTGCACAGCACTTACAAAGCTGGCCTCCCCACTTTTGGAGTCAACATGGGACAAGACTTTGCAGCCCTTGCTTGATGAGGATGTCCATACACTCACCGTGGCTCAGGTCAAGGGTGTGAGTGAAAATCAATGTATGATGTCCTGGATTTGGCGGACAACAGGTATGGTGGACAGTAGTGCTGGAATGCAAGAAGGTAAGCTGGTATAGCACATCAATGTTGGTGACAACTCTAACCGAGGCCTCATTGCTTAGCTCTCCACCTAGAGTGGTGCAAGGCCCATGCTCGTGCCCATCATTGGCAAGAGGAATGTATTTTGCTGGAAGAAGAGATGCGGTGCATGGAAGCCTCGTTTGGTTGGGAGATCAACATATGGAGGGGACGGGCTAGCGCGGCATGGGGCCATAGTGATGGGAACCAGGATGGACAGGCTGCATATGCATTTCAGCAGGCTGACATTCATATGTCCATGTTGGCACACTGTAGACACATGTGGGCTGATGCATATGCACTTCTGCATGGAAATAGTGTCAATGGGGAACCTTGGTTGTAGAGGAATGATCACGCTATATCGATGATTTCAATGCAATAAAAATTTTATGTCATTTCCTGGAAAAACATAAGGACAACCATGAAAGACAGAAGATGGAAGGCATGGGAACAAACATAAACGACAGAAGATGAAAGAAACATAAATGATGGAAGATGGAAGGCAACATGGAAGGCAACATGGATCTGTCAAATGGAACCATCAATTGCACATGTCAGGTTCCTGACCACAAGGCAGATCTGTCAAACAGAATCATGATCGAAGCCAGAAATAGACAAAGGGTGCAGGGTGGTGAACTACAAACTAACAACAGACCAACTCCTGCCCCCTGCCTTGGGCATACAGCATCTCAGAACTCAATGTAAGTAGTGTTAATTCATGTATCAAAAAAACCTGTAATTTCAGCTTTACATACATCATGTATAAACACTAATTACAGGCCTTGATATATCAGTTGGCCAGCCTCTAGTGTTGATTAAGCTTTCCAGTTTATGGATCGGGTGAAAATTGAAATGTGATAGGAATAATGCCCAATGCACTTGTTGTTGGTCAAACTTTTTGGCAGACATGATGTATTGCAAATTCTGATGATCTGTCCAGATCTCAATCTGATGTGTCACTCCCTCCAGTTAAGGTCTCCATGTCTCCAATGCTTGTATTATTCCCAACATCTCTTTGTCATGCACATCATAATTCCTCTCCACATCATTCAACCCTTAGGATAAATATGTGCATGGATGCCATTGTCATTTTTGGATAACATTGACAATACTGCTCCAGTAGCAAAGTCAGATGTGTCAGATTCTGATCTCAGATGGCATGTGAAATCTACTGGAGCTAATATTGGTCCTTCCACAAATTCCCTCTTCAATTCCTCAAACACTGTCTGCTGATGCTCCCCCCATCTCCATACTACTCCCTTTCACATGAGATTATGTAAGGGTGCAGCAATCTTAGAAAAATTATGCACAAAGCAACAATAATAATTTGTGAGTCCCAAGAAGGCTTGAACCTCCTTGATGCAGGTGGGGACAGACCAGTCAGTGAGTGCCTGTACCTTGATCAGGTCTGTCAGGGCTGATCATTAATTTTAGGAACTTGATCTCACTTGCACCAAATACACACTTCTTGGGTTTCAAAAATAGATCATTCTCTGCTAATCTCTGTAACACCTCCTGCACTATCACCTCATGATTTTCTTCATCTTCTGTGGATATCAGAATGTTGTCAATAAATATTATTAGCATGCCCTTATCCATCACATCCTTGAAAATATTGTTCATCACATTTTGGAATGTCAGGGGACTATTAGTCATCCTGAAAGTGGCTCAAAGGATCCTTGACATGTGGCAAATGCTGCTTTCCACTTGCCTCCTTTCCTAATGCATACATTATTGTATCCCCATCTTAGATCCAGTTTTGAGAAGACCTTGGCTTTTTCTACTTTGTCAATAATTTCTGAGATCAAGGGTAGGGGGTATGCACTCTTCACTGTCCACTCATTCAGGTACCTATAGTCTACACATCCTTGTCCTCTGATCTTTTTTTTGGTACAAAGAATATTGGTGAGATATGTGGGGATTTTGAAGGTCAGATGTATCCTTTGTGTAATTGCTCATTTAGGCCCGTGCATTGAGCCTGCCACAGTACATGGTCAGTATCCAATATGGGCCAGCCAATTGAACTGTTTACATGACCACTGAAGTTCTAAATTAGTCACTTATCTGATCCAGAAGATAATCACACACCTATGGAGATGATATGGAATCTTGATGCAAACAATAAAAAAGGAAACCTAATGAAAATCAACATGAGAATCTCCATCAGCAGGATGTCATGAATAGATAACATGCACCAGTGCAGAGTGCTGTTCTGTGCTATAAACACAATCAAGGTTACAACTGAATTCAGTGTCACAAGCAAGCCTCTTGTTATAATATATAGCTGCAGCTGTTGTAGTATTTTTTTTGTCCTGTTTTCCATGTCAAAAAGAGTTTGCAAAAATACAGAAAAACCACCTCTTAAAGCCAGTTTGCACACTAGACAATTTCCTATACAAGACCACTGTAATGGTTGTAACACTGACTGCAAGGAAAATAAGAGCAATGGCTGCCTGTATCTTGGAGTTCTTTATCAATGGCAATCTGAAAATGCTGCTACAGTCACAGCCAAACCTTTATAGAGGGATTTGAAAGAAAAGAATAGTGGGGATCCTTCTGAGCACTATGAACTAGCCCTGTCTACATATTGAATACAACCCTGCCATGAAGAAAAAGGTCTACCCACTGGCCATGATAACTAGAGGCAACATTAGGGTGCAATTTTAGAATAGGAAAAACAAATGAGATGGGAGAGACTTACTAAAATAACCAGTTACAAAAAAGGCCTGTTTGCATGCTAAGAGACACATATTGCATAGGATGATCATACTTACAGCAATTGCTGCAGCCCACTGAGAGCTTTTATCCACTATGTAGTATGCAGTCAGTTGAAGAAAAGAAAGATGTGAAGTTACTGACAGATGTAGAATTGTGAAACAAAAAACAAAGTACTCCTGCATACTTAGAACATCAATATTGTGACAGACAAGAGGCATCTAGGAGCGAACAAGTAGCTTGTCGTTATACTCATGCCCATCATCGCCAATAGAGCTCTGAATAGATATATCATTAATCTTGCAATTGACAATGAAAGTAAAACACACTTTGTGAATGTCCAAAGTGCTTCAATATTCCCAAAATTTGACACCTGTTTGAAAACCAGTGTGAACTTGCCAGTCGGAGTGAAGCACAAGTTCCAGGCAGATAGAGTACCAAGTAGTACCGGAGAATGTACAAGTTCAGACATGTCATGGCAGAATCTATTAGGCTGCGAACAAAGGCTTGCCAAGTTTCTCTAATAGTAAGTGTATTTTACCCACATCAAAACTGCAACCTGGCTTATGTCAGTGTGTTTCCTGAAGTGTATGTGTAATGACTTACAAAGAGGCGAAGATGCCACTTGTCATTGTTATTATGCGCATAGGTCAAGCCTTGGGTCACAGTGATGCCAGAGAGCCTTGTTTCAGAAGCGAAATGAATGATCTGGGTAGAGAGCAGCAGTATGCATACATGGTGGAAACCAGAACACCTAAAGACAGTCAGTCTGAGTCAGATCTTACGAGGACTCTTCCAAGTCTGTGAACTGAAGAACTGCATACCCCAGTACAGCCCATCCACACGAGGAGCGATATCCATTGCAGTAAATCAATGGCGCAGTCGACAGTGCAAGAGCACGTCTTTATGTACATCTCAAATGTCGACTGAAACTCTGGCACTGCTTTTGGCATCTGATCATCTGATCAAATTGCAGACCACTTGAGATCTTTTCGTTACACCATGACCAGAAGGATCCGAGAAATATGATTCTACAAGGGGCCGCCTGATCATGAGCTATGCAAGAGCTATGTATAACTTTGAACAGCGCTCAGGTGCTACAGTCATCAGGCCTGTCGCACTCGAAGTGTCCAATTCCTAGTAGCAACGCCAGAAGGTTCATTGCCACGAGATGCACTTCGTACGATAACAGAGAGGGAATTTCAAGTCTACCGAAGACCGTAAAATACCTGTGAGATACCGTGCACCGCATAGTAATTACTAAATAGGTGACACAATGACAAGGCAACTCGGAGATGAACACGATAATGTTGCCCTTGAAACATTGATCTCAATGGCTGCGTTCCTTTTCACTTGATCTTGACAAACAATTGCAAGTTGTGCGGTCAAAATCCTAATCCGAAGGGGAAATCAAGATCACTAGTTCCATGCTAACAGAAGGATTTCCAATGTCTGAGAAAATCGAAGTTGTTCAAGAGGTACAACAGGATCTGGGAAAGCTTGTTTTCCCTGATGATCTGTTAGCGAAGCAGTACTAGTAGTAGCACGATGTTTGGCAGTAGAAGACCGTTGTTCTATAAAAGACGGAGCTTCGCAATGATGTTGTCGAACAAGGAAGTTCAGGCGTGCACAGCGACCTTACTAAGGGAATTATCGAAGAGTTAAATGTGACTCGGATGTGAACGCATGTATGGAATATTTCGGATAATAAGTCGTGGGGTATTCTGGATAGTGGGGAAGGATAGATGCAGGTTATTGTCGTCGCAAGCTCTTATCGGTGCCAGCATCTTGAAGTTCAGCAATCTAAGACTCAGCTGCCGTAGGAGACATACCGCCAGGTATCCAACTGCAGAATGGTCTTCAGCGACCGAGTTTAAGCCAGACCAGAGTTCGCGATCAGTGATACCTCGATCACACACCCCCAAAGTCGCCTTAATCTGAGTTCTACAGTTGTGAGTACGTGGATAACTTTGCGGACCAAACAAACAATTGATATTACTTGCGGTGGGACCATGCAGAGCTCAGTCGATAGATTTCCATGCTTGTATTGGACTTGAACAAGCACGTAAAGAACTACAAACAGGTAAACAAACATTGTAACTAGTCGGCAATACCCGATGTCATACTGTGTAGTCCGAAAATAGTCCAACACAAACCCCCTCCACCACCACTAACCACAAGCTTTGCTCTGCCCTCGAAAACTAAGGTGACGCTGTACTACTGTAGGGTAGACATCACGGCCCGGATATTCATTTATATAATATATATACGAATAGAAAGCCTAGGTACCACTAACAGCTTAGTGGGTGTCACCCTACTGTTAGGAAACCACCCCATTACCTAATAAACTTTCATTTTTATTTTATTATGTTGAATTACACTACATGACACCAAATGACGCTACATTTTGTTAGCATGAGAATTTTATTTTGCATGCATCAAAATGTACATGCATGTACGAGTGCATCGGTAACAACAATGTACAATATATGTAACATAGTATATAAACCCTAAATATATGCCTAGGGGACCCCAGTTGTGTTCTCTTAGGTATTCCACCTACGTTTTCGGTGTGAAAGGCCTATTTCAACAAACTCACCTATTAATAACCCCACACATCAAAACCATCATTTCCCCCATCACGAGTGTGGATCCCGCCCCCTTCTTGTAGAGAGAACCTGCACGGTCTTAGCTAGCAGATAGTGGGTGTCGCCCTAACAGAAGAACACAACTTTCCATATCAGTGCACCTTCTCTTACTTGCACATACATCATTGTTTCACCACACCACATCCGATTACTCATCCTTTCAGCACGAGCCGGAAGTACTTGTATATACGTAATCTACCTTTTCTTTCGTAAGCCAACGCCAGGCCTCACCTTACATTGTGACTGCCAGTGATCAAGAGGCAGCACTCGTCATTAGGACAGCTGCAACCAGACAACTGATCAGATCTGGTTTAGTTACGATTTACATTACTCTATTCGGACGACTATTTTAGTTACAAGCCGAATTCAGTGATATCTCCGAGATCAGGCACTGTTGGAAGGGTTATTGATCCAAAGTGTCAAAATAGGTGCCCGACGAATGACAAACCATTGACGAACCTCGACGAACCTTATCACATGACCTGTAAACATTTGGAGAGGCCTCGAAGAAAAATTTTGAATTTGTCAAAGAAGTGATTCATCACAGATTCTACAATTATGTCCAAACCTTCAACTTCTAATCCCAGTCCTAATCCTGTTCCCATACCAGCACTAGAGGTGAAAATTGATGCGCTCACAGCACAAATGTCGCAATTAGTGTCAGTATTGGCAACATCACAGCCCAGACAAGTGGAAGTACAGCCAGAGATGATAGGAGAAAGAGATGATGAGATGGAGGAGATGGTGGAGTGGATATCACAGGAGAATGAGACAGTGGAGAAATCTGGAAATGGAAAAGCATGCTTACCTAAGTATGCACCCCTGCAAATCTTTGACGGTACCATGGAGAATACAAAATCCTTCATCAGCTCTATAGTATTGTACATCCATGGGAGGAAGCCAGAGTTTCGTACAGCCGAGTCTAGGATTATGTTTGCTCTCTCATACATTCAGGGGGGGAAAGCACAGTTCTGGAGAAACGAGGCTATTAATCAAATTGCCATGGGAAATAAACCATTTGCAACCTTCAAGGAATTTCTGGAGAGATTGGAGGCACAGTTTGGAGACCCTAATCCAAAGGCAACAGCCAATGCTAAATTAAAGACCATGCGCCAAGGTTCCGTAACGGCGGATGAATTTATTTTGCAGTTCAAAGCAGAAGCTTCGCAAATGGATATGGGAGAAGCCACATTGGTAGAGTTTTTGAAAGCAGGATTGAATCCCTCTTTATTCAAGTCTATCTACCGACTACCTTCTATGCCAGAGAAGTTGGATGAGTGGTATAATTGGGCAATGCACCTTGACCGGCAATATCGGCAGGAACAGGCGGAGTCAAAGTTGATGTACGGAAGTAGTAAATTTGGAAAGTCATCAGGAGGAAAGTCCGAGAAAGGAAAGGCGCCTCAGGTGCAAGCTCCGAGGGCACAGCCACCGGCCATGGCAGTGACACCTATAGTTACAGAGTCAGCAGCACCAGCAGATGCAATGGAGGTTGATCAAGTGGGGAGACGAGCCCCACTTAGATGTTTTAACTGTGGGCAGTTAGGACACATTGCTAAGAATTGTAAGCAGAAGAGAAAGATCAGGGGAGCTATATTCAAGGAAGTGAAGCAGGAGGAGGGGAAGCAGGAGAATTTTGTGGAAGAGTCCCAGTGAAGGTTTCCCCATTGGTGACCCAGAATCGTTACAATGTATTAGTATCCGAGGAAACCCAGAGTAAATCAGAAAAGGAAATCGAGGAGGAGTACAACTGTTGTGAATCACGTGACAAAGAAAATTGTCACATGTCATTTCTGAAAACCCCTAAATTCTTTATTCACTCTGTGCGAATAGAACCCGAAATTACCTTGACTGTGGGACTGAAGATAGTGGACACGCATGCAGCTATTGATGTGGAAGCGTTGCTTGACAGTGGTGCTACAGGATTATTTATTAATCGATCCTTAATTACCAGAAACGGTATTAACACATGCAAGCTGGCGCAACCTATAATGGTGTACAATATTGACGGAACAGTCAATCGTGGAGGAACTATCAAGGAGGAGGTGACTATGGTACTAAAGTATCACGAGCATCAGGAGCGAGCCATATTCGAAGTGTGCGATCTTGGGAAAACCAATCTAATAATAGGATGTCCGTGGTTACGGAAGCATAATCCTGAAATTGATTGGAAAACTGGGAAAGTACAAATGACTCGTTGTCCTAAGGAATGTAATGTGTATGGGAGGAAGATGAAGAAGGAAAAAAGGAAAAAGAAAGAGAAAGAACATCCGAGAAAGTATTCTGTTACGATGGAGGAAGTGGAGGATGAGGAAATGCCAAATGGGGAAGTTCCAATCATGATTGAGAAAGAAGAGCAAAAGCAAACCTTTAGAGCAGTTTGTGGAGGACAGTTGTGGGACAAGAATATTGTGAAGGTGGAGAAGCCAGTGGAGGAATGGGTGCCAAAAGTGTATCATGAACATTTGTCAGTGTTCCAAAAGAAGGAGTCTGAGCGAATGCCAGTGCGGAAGCCATGGGATCATGCGATTGAGATGAAGCCTGGGTTTGTGCTGAAGAAGTCGAAGGTATATCCATTATCTCCGATGGAACAAGAAGAAGTGGATGCATTCCTGAAGGAGCAATTGCACAAAGGATACATACGACCTTCGAAATCACTGCAGATGTCACCAATATTCTTTGTGCCCAAAAAAGACCAAAGGAAGAGGATGTGTACCGATTATAGGTATCTGAATGAGTGGACAGTGAAGAATGCGTACCCCCTGCCGTTAATCTCAGAAATAATTGATAAGGTGGGAAAAGCCAAGGTCTTTACAAAATTGGATTTACGATGGGGATACAACAATGTACGAATAAAGAAAGGAGATGAGTGGAAGGCTGCATTTGCCATGCGTCGAGGATCCTTCGAGCCACTTGTCATGTTTTTTGGGATGACTAATAGTCCCCTGACCTTTCAAAATATGATGAACAACATTTTCAAGGACATAATAGACAAAGGCATGGTAATAATATTTATTGATGACATTCTGATATTCACGGAGGATGAAGAGAATCATGAGGCGATAGTGCAGGAGGTGTTATGGAGGTTGGTGGAGAATGATCTATTTTTGAAACCAGAGAAGTGTGTGTTTGGGGCAAGCGAGATCGAGTTCCTAGGATTATTGATCGGCCCTGATGGGATCAAAATGGATCCGATCAAGGTACAGGTGATCACAGATTGGCCTGCGCCCACCCATGTCAAGGAGGTTCAAGCCTTCTTGGGACTCGCAAATTATTATCGTTGCTTTGTGCACAATTTTTCTAAAATTGCTGCACCCTTACATAACCTTACACGAAAGGGAGTAGTATGGAGGTGGGGAGAGCAGCAGCAGACAGTGTTTGAGGAGTTGAAGAGGAAGTTTGTGGAGGGACCAATATTAGCCCCAGTAGATTTCACACACCCTTTGCGAGTGGAATCCGATGCATCCGATTTTGCTACTGGAGCAGTATTATCAATGCTGTGCAAAGATGACAAATGGCATCCTTGTGCATACTTGTCGAAAGGGTTGAATGATGTGGAGAGGAATTATGATGTGCATGACAAAGAGATGTTGGGGATAATACGAGCATTGGAGGCATGGAGGCATTATTTGGAGGGATGTACGCATCAGATTGAGATCTGGATGGATCATCAAAATCTGCAATACTTCATGTCCACTAAAAAGCTTAATTGCCAGCAAGCACATTGGGCACTATTCCTATCGCATTTCAATTTTCACTTGGTCCACAAAGCGGGAAGCTTAATGAGGAAAGCAGATGCATTATCCAGACGTATTGATCATAAAAGGGGGGTGGAGGAGGACAATAAAAATGTTACCTTACTCAAACCCGAATACTTTCACATTTGCACTATGCATCAAGGGCATCTATTAATAGATAGCTCAGAAACGGAAATGTTGTCTAAAATTAGACAATGTTCAGAAATGGACGATGAAGTAGTGGAAGCCGTGAAAGCTCTAAAGGGAGAGAAGAAAGGTAATATCAAAGGAGACAAATGGGCTGAGGAACAAGGGTTGGTGTTGTTTCGAGGAAAAGTGTATGTACCAAAGGATCAGGATTTGCGAAGGGAGATTGTCCGGTTACATCACAATGCGCCGATTGCCAGACACCCAGGAAGATGGAAGACATTGGAATTAGTAATGAGAAATTATTGGTGGCCCGGAATTTCAAAGTATGTGTTGGGGTATGTGGATGGATGTGATATGTGCATGAGAGGGAAGAAATTTCCAGAGAAACCTGCAGGAAAATTAATGCCGAACCCTATACCTAAAGCGCCGTGGCGAGATATATCTGTGGATTTTATTACCGGATTACCTGAGGCTCAAGGGTACAATGCAATATTTGTAGTATGCGACCGCTTTACAAAGGAGGTCCATATTATTCCTACTACTACAGAAACCTCATCATTGGGCTTGGCGCGCCTCTATCTAAATCAGGTATGGCGGTTACATGGGTTACCCGATACCGTTATCTCTGATCGTGGACCACAATTTGCTTCCGTGTTTATGCGAGAACTAAACAACATATTGGGAATTCAAACTAAATTATCTATGGCATATCACCCACAGACTGATGGGCAGACAGAGAGAATGAATCAGGAGTTGGAGCAGTACCTACGTATGTTTGTCAACTACCGACAAACTGACTGGCCCAAATGGTTGGCAATTGCCGAATTTTCTCACAATAACAAATTCCATTCGGCTACTCATATGTCACCCTTTTTTGTGAATTATGGATATCATCCTCGCATGGGAGTAGAACCCAGAAGGGAAGTCAAAGTACAGTCAGTAGAAGATTTTGTATCTAAGATGCAAAAGGTACAAGAGCAAGCAGAGGCAGCATTGAAGAAAGCACGTGATGACATGATGTGACACACGGATCGTACTCGAGCACGCACTCCAGAGTACAAAGTTGGTGACTTGGTATGGCTAAGTACCAAGGACCTGAACATTCCACAACCTTCGAAGAAACTTATGGAGAAACAAGTTGGCCCATATGCGATCTCTAAAGTGATCTCACCTAATGCGGTAGTGCTAAAATTACCCTGATCATTTAAGATTGATCCCGAGATTAATGTATCCCGCCTATGCCCTTACCATCTGCCCACTATTCCTGGCCAACAAACTACTCCACAACCTCCGATAATAGTAGAAGGTGCTCCAGAATACATAGTTGAAGAAATTTTAGATTCACGTCTTCGACGGAACAAATTGGAGTTCTTAAAAACTATACCGACAAAAATAATTCATGGGAACCTGAAGAGAATTGTAAGCGAGTGCATAACACAATCGCCCAATTCTTTAAACGTAATCCGAATGCTCCGCATTGCATTGCAAGAATGGTGTATGAGGGGATGAAATTCTGGCCTTACCAAAATTTCACAGAGGGGACAAACATAATATTTTCTTGCCTGGAAGTCGAGGCATAAAAGGGGGGTAATGTTAGGAAACCACCCCATTACCTAATAAACTTTCATTTTTATTTTATTATGTCGAATTACGCTACATGACGCCAAATGATGCTACATTTTGTTAGCATGAGAATTTTATTTTGCATGCATCAAAATGTACGCGCATGTACGAGTGCGTCGGTAACAACAATGTACAATATATGTAACATAGTATATAAACCCTAAATATATGCCTAGGGGACCCCAGTTGTGTTCTCTTAGGTATTCCACCTACGTTTTCGGTGTGAAAGGCCTATTTCAACAAACTCACCTATTAATAACCCCACACATCAAAACCATCATTTCCCCCATCACGAGTGTGGATCCCACCCCCTTCTTGTAGAGAGAACCTGCACGGTCTTAGCTAGCAGATAGTGGGTGTCACCCTAACACCTACTAACAGGCAGGCATTGCTAGTACCCACAGAAAACCCTTGAGCAATGGTTGGATCAGACATGCTGAATTGGCAGTGCCCTCAGCCAAAAAAAAAATAGTCTGATCAATGTCCAACAGTCCAACTGGACCAATCGAACAAGGGGGGGAGTGTAAAGACCTCAGAAGCCCAAGCAAACTTAACCTGAACAAGTTATGATTGTATGCTGGGCAAATCTTTGCTCATGGAGGTCTCAGCATTCTGATTCTGCAACTAAGTACCTGCTTATTGGCTTTGGAGTGCCCTTGATGCACTTGTCAAAATTGATTTTGCTTTCATGAGTTATGACTCATGAGTTGGGGGAACATTGCAAGCCTGGGCATTTTTAGTGGTGAATTTCGACCAGGTAAGACCATGTTCATATTCAAAAACTGAACGAATATTAGGCAATAGTGTATTGGACTAGACTGATGAACCGAATCCGAAGACTAACTGGTTGAGGGAGGTAAATATGGAAATCGACTTTACGCATCCCCGTCGAAATGAAACACTTTGTCGATCTCATTCTCGTAATCCTTGTCGCGTGCAGGGAACTCCACAAGTATGACAGAGTCAGGCACTAGGCGTTCCGCTTGTACACGGACGTCTCTGATGCTGGTGTCATACGTTATAGCCATGAACATCAGCATCGTTCTGTATGATAACCGCTGAGTCAACATTATTGTATACAAGGTCAAAGACTTGCGAGAGCAATGTAAACACAAATCCGATCCAGAGAAGCACAACGTATGCAACGTTGACAGCCCAAGCGCGGTAGACTGGAACCCATGGATGTCAGCCCCTATAACAGAGGATGGAACATCAGGATCGTACCCTTAGGTGGCCTGAAGAAAAATGCCCTGTACTCCTGGGCCTGATCTGCAGAGACCCCAGTTATATACTCTGCTCCTGTAAAAACAACAATCTGCACAACTCGGTCAGCCTGCAGTGAACAGGATAATTGCTAATGTGCCAAAGGACATACCGTACTCATCAAGGTAGCAGCTCCTACCCCTGCCGTAATTCCCACAGCCAATAGCTGCCTAGCGTTGTTATACCACCGGGGGTATGTCCGCGCAGGCCAGAAGAGCAAGAAAAAGAAGTCTGTGCCAAAGAGAACAGCGACTGATATGCAGAAGATGATTGTTAGGTATTGTGATGCGACGAGGCTGTTGTTGTGCACGTGTGCAGTGTACCCGCTCCGCGCCTCTATGTTGGTTTGGTGAGTTTCGTACTTGGACAGGGAATACGTAGCAGTGCACTGGCGGAGGGTGAGAGTCAGAGAAAACAGTAAGAGAAGAAAGATATTATCATACCTCCGCTGCCAGGCAGATGAGCATTGCGAGCTGAGGATCAAGGGAAACATTTATAACTAGATTATTCTGCCAACGATGCGCTAAAACGCACCTGGTAGATAACTTTACAAAAAAGATCAGTATGCAGGACGCAGATGCTTGTTTATGACTTACCGACTCTCTCTCGTCTGAGATACCACTGTTTATCGAACATTTTACGGTGCCCAAACGCACTCCAGCTCATCTCAGACAAATTGAACCCCCATATCACGGCCATGAAAGAAAAAGAGTTAAAAAAAATAACAGCGAAGATGAAATAATAAAGCGCTGAGAAAACGAAATCGACAAAACTTTGAGTGTGTTCGCGTATGAAATCGGAACCGAAGCACGTATCTGAGAGGATGACGCAGATTAGTCAACGATGAGTTCATGATGACTCAATGGTTGGGTTGAGGTCTAACAAAAAGTTTCATCTGAAATCTGCCTTATGTTAGTCGATGACTGACAAGGAACCAACTGACATCGACAACCAAATTATTGATTGATGGAGACTTATCGACCAGACGCCAGTGCTAGTGCTGCACAACATGTCACAATAAACACCAGTCCAATTAACCGAAATCCGGAGTCCGACGTCGACACGGACAGCCTACCTCGCTTGCATTTTGCTTTCAATTGGATCTATCTCTTCCTTTACATAGCCTTTCTCCTAATTCTTAATGTTCTTCTTCCATGCCTCCTCTTCTATCTACTCCAAAAAGGTGTGTATCTGTATCGGCGTGTACGAGAAAGTATATAATTCCTATGTTCAGACAAAGGAATATCATCCAAAAAACTTATCGGGAGCGCGTCAGCACCCCTTGGTGTATCCTCTTGCTTTGATTCTACCATAAGGCTCTGCCGATGTGTGTCTTTGCTCTACCTCATGCTTAATTTCGTATTGACGTTATACAGTAATGTACCATCGAAATACATACGGTCCATTAGGTAGCGATGACTGGCGGTATCTTGATTTTGTCATGTGGACATATTCATCCGCTCTACTCATATTCGTGGTTCCCCTTGCGGTCGCTCCATCCATTGCTAATTTGTTAGTATGGTCACTCATCTCTTGATTTTTCACTAATTTTCATATCACATAAAGTCACTTCTTCACAATGGCAACTGTGATGCTCGTGGGACCAGTTGGGGTCGTCGCGTTCGTCTCCCTGTTTTCCCCAATCCTGCCTATTCGTTGTTCGTCCGATCCAAAGGGCACGCCAATGAAACCGGCAGTGTTCTATGCAGTGGAAGACATCGCTGGAGATTTCAAGCAAGGGCGAGCTTACCGCGAGGCACTTAATGCTCGGTACATGATTATTTGCGCCTGTGTTTGTCGTTGATCAACAGGTACATAGCTGGAACTTATCCCCACCCTTCCGACACATGATCAAGAGCCAAACGATATTCTTCACCTTCGCGGTCGCAGTTTACGCCGGTATAACGGCTGCAGTAACATTTGCCGCGTCGATTCACTTTGCGTTTGGGTGGGTCCTCGGGCAGTTTTTTCTCTGGGTGGCATGGGTTGCGTTTATATCATGGGCGATAACGAGAGTTGGATTTCAGAAGGAGAAGGCATGGTGGGATGCGAGAATGGAGGGTGAAGGCGGGGCCTTGGTAGGTGAGGAGAAGAGGCGATCAGGTGAGGGGAGGAGAGAAATTGGGGAACAAGTTGTAGGAGAGAAAGCTATGAAAGAGAAGGTCGACCCACAGGGTAGCCGGGATGCGGGAGATGACCCGACTGCAAACACGGAGAAGAAGCGAATGACAACCGGGACTGACTCACAGACGTTCTAATGGTCCTTTGCGGGCTGCTTAATCTCCAATTATGAAGGTCAGCACGGCGAGTGCCAAAACTCTCTGGTTCAAGAGGGAAACCTTTTTGCGGATCTCTTGACAGTGAGATAAGCAGTGGAACAGACTGGGTGCAATGGGTTTCTAACTCGTTGACGTACTAAGAGACTTACATACCCTTTGGTTGTCGAGTTATTGTTTGAATATACCCTCCAATGTACGAGGGATGGTGTAATCCGTACTCGCCATCCCATTCCTCATTCTCTAAAGTCGCCTCATGGGGAAGTTTGGGAATTGATCGGCGGTGATCTCGACCGCTCTGCTCGTGATCTTCTCTAGAAATCTGAACCGGAACGTTGGAAGAAAAAAAGTAGTAAATGAACCGTATACCCCGGATCTTTATCAAACTCATAGATATGCGCTCGGGGACAGCATGGAGTAAGCACTTACCGTTACCACTGCCCTGATCCATCTTTTCCATCTTCATTTCCGTCCGATCGAAGTGGGGATGTCCATAGAGGTGAGATAGGCGCTCGTGATACGGTATACATTGTTATTTAAGCCGCTTTCAGTGAGCTTCGGGTTTGAGGGTTTACAAGAAAGCGGGGCGATGGATTGTGCACACATATGGCCCCTGCATCGATCTTTTCGGCGGGGTTTGGCGGAGGACGGGTTCGAAGAGGACGAATCTGATGAGTAAGTACACATGATTCGGCGCATATATGCATGTCACTTGCAATATGTTGACAAAGAAAAGGACGCCTGCCTTGCGCCTGCCTCAAGCTTTATCGCGGCGTCTTGTCACAGGTCCCAAACTTCAAGAACACGAACCAAGAATTCGGCGATGATTTCGAATCAACCATGGATCTCATCGGCCTGGTGAGATCGTTTTGTTATTCAGTACGTAACCGAGTCTGCTGATCATGTTTTGACCAGATGGAAATAGAATCGCAAAGTGCTCGCTAGCAAGATACAGACAAATTGAAAGAACTTGAAGGACTTCGAGATTTCTTTGCGCAGGACGAAAGGCTGATGTGCAGGGTGGAAATGTTGAGGCTGTGAGGACAACGTTGGACGAGAAGGTTTCTGCTGGGGCTGAGGATGAGAGTTCTGGGCAGGTACGGTGTTCATGGGTACGGGTAGGGGTACCCCAGGTAACCCGTGTCATGCCCTAATTACAATGTTGAACATCGTGCCCTCTCGCCTGACTCTGAGCGAGCCTGACCCAGCACTTGATTTTCATACTTATTATCATAGCAAGTTGAATGGTACGTATACTCTCTTCATTAAGTACATTCACCTGAATTGTTCTCCCTGTAGCTTTACCTACTGATAGTGAAGGAAATTTCAACTCTTGGCATCATGCCCAACCAATAGCAGTTCTTGGCATGCCTTCATCAGCCGACTAAGCTTCACCTGGGCATATCACCATTTTCAGTCATCCAAAAAGGAAATTGAGAAAGGGCTCGATCTCTGGTTGGCTGCAAAAAGGCTGGAGGCCGGCAACAAAGACAATTACCATGGGCTTCAGCACAGGATATGTATGCAACAATTGATGAAATTCTGCATGGTGATTCACCATTTCAAACAATATCAATCCGATATACTGGACGTCTCCCTCCAAATCCGCCACATTGGATGACAGAAACATATCATCAACTCTGTACGTGGGACTCTCACTTTGCTCTCACCAACTCTTGCATAACCAACTTGCAACCAGTGACTTTAAGGATGAGTTTGATTACAAGTCATACCGTACAAGCATGACCGCGTCTGGTCTAATCTAATGTCTGGCGATTAGGCATGAACAGTATCAACGGTACTTAAAGTACTTTGTTTGTTGTGATTAAGTTTAATTTTTGGTGCAGAATATCGTTGGTCGAGATCCCCACACCCACGGTTCCATGCTCATACCAATTGTTGCATGCAGTGATGAAAGGACAGTTTCCGGAGCAACTGACATCAAGAATATCACCCAGTTTACATGCATATATCACCCAGCAATTTGACCAATATAGCGCATCGTGGACACGGAAATTCTGTACTCCCCATTGCTTTTCTCCCCATTCCCAAGAGTAACTGACCAGCAAGATTAATTACACTTTTGAATTTCAGCAAATAAACATCAGGCAAAGTGCCCGGAATTTCAACGATTTACATGCCAGCTCTACCACTCTTGTTTCCCTCAGGTTTTTGTGCCTCTCAAGGCTGGTATGACCACACCAGAAGTTGTCCTCTGCCTGGATGGGCATTTCTAATGTGTTATCTGTACTAAGACGAGAGCTCCCAGTCTCCAGATGATGTTGAAATTTTGTCTTCCGGCAGGATTTAAAACACATACATGCAATGTCATCCCGATCGTAAAGCGCCACTGCTTCTAAACAGTTCGGTCTACTCACGATATATTGACGCGTATCTAACAGTCGGTGAATAGCAGGTCAATGAGTAGAAAACTGAGAAAAGAAAAGTAGCCACAGACGCCATGCGACGAAACGGCCCGGGACAGATTTGCCTCAATGCCGGGCAGATTACTATCAATTTTTGCATATATGAAATCAATGACAATGAAAATGTAGAGGATTAGAAGACGGGCGCACTCTAATAGTCTATAATGTATATAGGCTGGCTCGGATCAGAGTGACGTTGAAAGACCGAGAGGGTAACGAACGTACTTATTCGTTTTGATGCCTACATAATCCCGCAAAAACGTTGGAAAAAAAAACTTAAGGCTAACCACTGGGAATACCAGTAACCAGGCAATACAACCACTTACTGACAGTTGTTGATGGAGGTTTCTAAGTAACGAGCACAACATTTGATTCACTTTCTGTGCTTGGAAAGTGGAAAGCTTACTAGAAAGATATACTTAGCTGAAGCGAATAACAGAGTAAACACACGCACATGTTGTCACTTGGTAGTATATGTCGACAGTTCTTGATTTTATTCAGAGGATATACAAGGTATCATTTCGGTTCTCATACTTGTCTTTTCTTGTCGACACATACTATAGACCCGCTAGGTGTTGCATCCCCCTGGCGTGCAAACGCACTCCGACTCTGGGCTGATCAAATTTGGTATCCTTGGAGCAGCAAACATCGCGCCTGCAGCACTCATCTCTCCGGCCACAAATCATCCAGAGGTGGAAATATACGCGGTAGCAGCACGGAATCAGAAAAAGGCTCTTGATTTCGGGACGAAGTATGGAATACCGAGAGTCTATGGAGGAGAGAATGCTTATCAAGGTACGTAACATCCCTTAAAAAAGCCAGAACGAGCGTGCTGATGGGAATCGTCGTCTAGCTCTGTTGGATGATACAGAAGTGCAAGTAGTCTATAATCCCGTATGCCTTATATGAAAAATTTCCTCTCCGTTAACAATGTTGATGACCTATTTTTTTTTCCCCAGTTGCCCAATAGGTTGCATTATGAGTGAACAATGAGAGCTTTAGCTGCCGGAAAGCACGTTCTCGTGGAGAAACCTGCAGCTGACACTGCCGAAGAGACAAAGGCGATGTTTGAACTTGCAGAACGCAAAGGTCTGGTGCTCCTCGAGGCTTTGCACTATCGGTATACTTATCCCCCTTATCCCCATCACATTCGATTACTGACCCTTGTATAATTAGGTTCCATCCGGCAATCCAACGAGTCAAAGCTATACTCGACAGCGGGGAACTCGGCGCTATCAAAAGTCTTACGGTGAACCTGGCGGTACCAAATGTACTAAGCGATTCCGATATTTCAGTTCAACTATGATCTAGGCGGGGGCGCACTCATGGGTATGGGCTGTAAGTATATTTCCATGAAGCCTTTTTTCCGTCATGTCGCTCATAAATAGTTCGTGCAGGCTACAACATGAGTTGTATTCGATACCTTACTTCGTCCGAACCCATCTCGGTATTATCCGCAAGTCACGTCCCTCACGTCCCTTCATCGTCTCCAGCAGATTTTGTTTCTAATATTGATCTGGGGACAACCGCAACGCTGTCGTTCCCAAACGACGTCGTAGCCACGTTGAATTGCAGTCTTGGACTCCCTCATCATCTAGGCTTCATTCCCCAAATGCCGCAGTGTGACTTCACTGTGGAGTGCGAAGGCGGCAACGTGACGATGTTTAATTTCGTTATACCGACTTATTACCATTCGATCAAAGTCTACATACGTGACAAGAAGACTAGGGTGGAGAAGGTGTACAGCTTTGCCCATGCGGGGATAGATGCTAAGGGCGAGAAATGGTGGATCACATATCGATATCAGTTAGAGGCGTTCGTCGACCGCGTTAAGGGAAGGAACCCACAGGCGTGGGTAGACATGCAGCATTCGGTGGCGAACATGGAATGGATCGAGAAGATCTATGCAAAGGTTCGTCCGTATTTATCTTCTATGTAGTTCGTTTTTTTTTTTTCATATTTTCTCAAATCTAGACTGGCCTTGGAAGTCGTCCTAAATCGTCTTATACCTTATCCTGATTCTTGTCGCACTTCAATTTCGGTCGGTTGTGAATGGTTTGGACAATCATTGGTCTTTTCTGTAATGACAAATTTCACGTAGGCTTGCAGTTGCGGTGCATTTATGATATTCTAGGTTTTTCGGCTCGTAGTTGGACTTTGTAAACCGTGGGCACTGTCGTCGTCGTCGTCGTATTCAACATAGTCTGAGTTTGCAAACCCGTAAATACTACGAGTATATCTAAACAGTATACTGATGCTCGTAAAACGGTGCAGTGCTGGCAAAAATTCAAAGTCCAAACGGCGTGACAATTGCCAAACCACGAGTCGGCGACAATCAAAGAGCCAACGAGTTCCACGACAGGAGAAATGGACCCTGAAAACGCAGGGCGGTCTATGTCGGAAGCAAGCGAGGGGTCCACTATCTCGAGACGAAGATCGTCTGATAAAGTCGAAAGAGTGGGCATGAAGTTCGTATTTTCCTGCAAGATCTACTTTGTACCTGTAGTAGAAGAGTGAAGGTAAAGGTAGTATAGCTGGCAAGATAAGTAGTGACGCTAATCAGATATGTAACTAGGTTGAAACTTTTTACATATGGAGCAGGCTGCTTAGTTCCGAGTTCTTCGTATGAAGAATGAGGTATTAATCGGCCGTTGCGTGCATGATATAACCTAATGATGAATAGAAAAAGATTGTAAGTTGGTAATTGAAAAGAATACAAATAACAGTGACTTTCGATGCGAGTTTGTCAGCTTATGTAAACCGATAAAGAATGAGACAACTGATTTCCTGTCAGTCACTATCATCTCATCGAAGAAATGAATGTTAGGATTGTAAGCAACTACCGATACCCTTCAATAATGCACTAACCAATGATCCCCTAAATAGGGAGATATCAAAGGTATGTAATACAATCTCCCTAGGCAGGACACCCATGTTTTTTGGTAGCCGGAGATGGTGGATCGGGTGGGAGCAAGGGGGGAGCGGGTGGTGATGGGGGCCGGGGTGGAGACGTCAATATCTTCAACAGTGAGTCGCCACTACGTTTCATTTGGTACCTCAGGCCTCAACTATCATCACTGTAGAGTCGCCTCCTTCGGTGTTTGATCTCTTGCGCCAGCATGTCGTCTGGAGCGCGCTCTACAATTCTGCCGAGAGAAGTGAAGAGCACGCCGTCACCTGCCAACCCGAGACCGGAACCAGACTATTAGAGGAAATTCGATCTTGGGCTGATAGCACAACAACCACTCCCATATGCTGGTTGAGTGGTCCTGCAGGTACCGGCAAAACCACGGTCGCACATACGATCGCGGAGGAATACAACAAACGTGGACGACTTGCGGCTACGTTCTTTTTCTGGAGGAAGACGGGAGACCGCGATGACATTAACAGGCTTGTGGCTACATTGGCATGGCAAATTGCGAAGAAGATCTCGTCCGCGAAGGACCAAATGGAGGAAGCTATGGAACTGAAGAATAAGGCTTGGGTTCCCCTCCCCGCACTTTCCCTCGAAGATCAGCTCTCGAAATATCTCGTCCTTGGGCCAGTTGCAAATGTCAACTCCACTCTCCCAGATCTCATCGTTATCGACGGACTCGATGAATGCGCTTCACAGGAATTCGTCGACTGATCGACTGGCTTCGCGAGAACAAATCTCCCTTCCGATTCCTGCTTACGAGTCGACCTGAGCCACAAATCGAGGCTTGTTTTCTACGTAGAGAAGGGCGCAGCGATGCTCGGTCGCTGTCTCTTACAGAATCCAAGGACGACATTCGAAAATACATCTCTAAAAAACTTGAGGAGGTTTGGCCAAAAGAGCAGCGCATTAAAGCCGGCGGGCCACCAAAGTGGCCGTCGGAATCGCACCTCGACAACCTGGTGGAAAAGTCAGAAGGCCTGTTTGTGTATGCAGCCACAGCTGTCCGATATATTGGGGGGGGAGACTATCCAAAGATGCTACTGGAAGATGTTCTGAAACTCCATAAAGGTTTGGACCCCCTGTATACTCAGGTTATCGAGGCGGCCAGGGAGCGGAAATATTTTGATATTGTCATGGGAGCCATAATGCATCTTCGATATTCACTCACTGTCAACGAACTGTCCGCGGTTCTACTCACTGGCAACAAGGGCCTCGATGGTCCTGGGGTTCGCTTTGCACTAGTGGGATGCCACTCTATCCTCGATATTCCTGGGGATAATACTGAGATCACATCCTATCATGCATCACTTCGAGACTTCCTTACCAATCAGTCCCGATCAAATATTCTCTTCTATGCTCCTGCTACATCTCATGGACAGCTCATGGTTGGATGTCTTGGAGCAATTACAAGGTCTTTCAGTGATGGCAGTGATGCACCAAAATATGCTCTTATATCATGGCATCATCATGCTTCTTTGTTCTTGTCTGCACTTGGTGCTAACAAAGGATTAGGAGGGCTAAAAGATGAAGCTCAGGAACTAGTCAAGAAAATTGACTTAAAATGGGTAAAGGTTTGGTTGGTATGAGCATTGCCATGCGCAGGTGTACCATATTTGAGAGGAGAGTCAACTCAAAAAAAGGTAAGAGAGTGTTACATGAATCTTGAGAATCATCATTGAGGACACTAGCTTCAGGGTCTAGCGAAGAGAGATGGGACTCAAGTCTTGGAGCAGAAATTGAGAAGTATTTCTGGAATTCTCGAGGTAGGACTTGGCTCTTTCACATAGAGGGTTACAGACTGAATTGTTGCTGTAGAAAGTCAGTCTGAGCTGTGATCAGTGTTTGAAACACAATTGCTAATGACAAATTCCATCTATCTACACAAGTTTGTGAGTGTTCAAATGGTATTGTTTTTCAGCTGTGAAACAGACTTCATGACAGAGGGTATGTACATGTGATTCTGGAGAAATCATGCTAACCGATGATTATGACCACTGTTTCATATGTATGGAATCCAAAGGTGAGTTGGGTGTACTGCATCTTGTCAACCTTCATTTCATTGACATGTGTTGAGGACAGAAAGTATGTGATCTTTCTCTATCCTGGTGCAAAATTACCCTGAGTCTGACCTTTTTTGGATGTCTATGCATCCTCAGTATGTGCGTGATCATTCTTAATGCCTGTGTGAAGTCACTTTGACCATTTTGGGATGTCTGTGCATCCTCAGTATGTGCGTGATCATTCTCAATGCCTGTGTGAAGTCACTCTGACCATTGTGGGATGGGTGTGCATCCTCAGTGAGTGCGTGATCATTCTCAATGCCTGTGTGAAGTCACTCTGACCATTTTGGGATGTCTGTGCATCCTCAGCGAGTGCGTGATCATTCTCAATGCCTGTGTGAAGTCACTCTGACCATTTTGGGATGTCTGTGCATCCTCAGCCTGTGGGTGATCATTCTCAATGCCTGTGTGAAGTCACTCTGACCATTTTGGGATGTCTGTGCATCCTCAGCCTGTGGATGATCATTCTCAATGCCTGTGTGAAGTCACTCTGACCATTTTGGGATGTCTGTGCATCCTCAGCCTGTGGATGATCATTCTCAATGCCTGTGTGAAGTCACTCTGACTATTTTTTGATGTATGTACTCAGATTGTGGGTGATTTATTTTGATGCCTGTAAAAACTCATTTTTGCTCACCTTGGACTGCCTGTGTATGCTTAGGAAGTGTGTAAATTTTTCTTGAGGCACTGACTATCTGTTCATGTCTTCATTCTCAGAAGGTCTGTAATGCTCTCAAATACTTTTGTGGAATACACCTCCTTATCATTTAACCTCCCTCTACAGGATGTGAGTATGCATTTAGAGTGCTTGTATGCTATTCAACTGATATTTCAATTTCATGTGCCCAGGTTGTATGTGATTAGTTTGTATGCTGGCATGCTAATGATTGTTGCTGGGTCTTAACAATTCTAGAATGTGTGTCACTATCTTGCTGAACTCTTTCTGGCTTGTGCTCATTATTTCTAATCTGTATTCCTTCAGACAGTTTGTTTTTTTCAATTCATTCATGCAATTCTTTTATCAATATCTCTGCAGTTTGTATGTTGTCCATTAACTTTTGGGCTTAATCTCTGACATATTGCCTTATCTTTAGTTTGCTAAACAGAAGTTCAACCTCTTGCCCAATATGATAATGTTAGAAGGGTCTATAATATTGGCATTTAAACACATTTCTTTGTAGTGCTCACTGTATTTTATAAAAGTAGTGGTGATCGATCTTAGGGCAGTAATATTGTACTCCTATGAGAAAACTTTCTTAATGTCTCAAATCTATTCTATATAACAGATGTGTTAGACATGGAATGTAAAAGGTTAGATGGGTGGCCTGTGCACCACAGCTTTTACAATAAAAGGCTATATAATGTTGCCTGAGCAAAAGATTTGTGTATACATTTTAAATAATGAGAAACAACAGCTAAACTGATACTGTTGATAAGAGGACCATTACCATTCTCATACCCATGGACCCAGATGTTGAAGCTCCTGGAATCTTTGATGATGAATTTCCTGCACTAGAAATCTACATGTTACATAACACACCATACCAAAAAATCTCAACCCCAGAATATTCATGGTTGGTGATCCAGAAACAGTCATTGATGAGGCTCAACCTGGAAAAACTACCAAAAGTGCTGATAAGGCACTGGATGATATAACACAAGTCAGAGAAAGGTTGTGAGGCCCTCTCTAGTGTTTAAAGGTCTGGTTCAGTCCAGTTTTTTCACCCCATTTGGACGAACTGCAACCACAACCAGTTGCCTATTATGGTAAGACCCCAAAAAACTGGACTGAACTGCAAAAAACTGGTTCAAACCAGTTTGAACTGCAGTTCAGTTGTAACCAGTTTGAACTGACTAAAACTGGTCTTCTCATAGAATTTAGTACATAAAACCAGTTGTAAACTATAGTATATAGTGTATAGTAGTTGACCATAAAGGTTTTATGGTGATGACAATCCTCTACATCTCAAAAAACACAACTACAAGATGTTGTGCAAGTTAGATTTTGCAGTAACATATTGTTTTAGCCATAGCACATGCAATTCTGGACTGTTGATGATGCTCAACCTGGAAACCCAAACAAAACCTACTAAATGGCTTCAGATGGTATAACACAAGTCAGAGGAAGGATGCGAGGCCCTCTAGATGTCACCTGTCAGACTGACTGTCAAATAGTCATAAAACAACTGCTTGTCGAAGCAGTTCGAAGCTAAAAGAATGTGTTTCAAGGGCTTTCGAGGATTTTTGAGATGTTGTGATGATTTTTGAGGTGTTGCGATATTTTTTGAGGTTTTTTTGAAGACGTTTCAAGGAATTTTGAGTGCACAAATATGTTCAGACACAAGATCGGGGGACTAGATGAGTAGTAGAAGCAAAGCAAAGGCAAATCAAGGGAAATGAGAGCAAAAATAGTGTAATGTGAGGAATCTCGAGGAATTTTGAGGAATTTTGAGGAAGTTTAGCAGAAAACACCAAACTTCGGACTGAATAAGACTAAACTGAACTCTCAAATCACTGTGATCTGGGAGGAAGATGACGACTTTCTTGATTAACTTTGTATCTAGTACATCTTTTTATATAAAATAAAGAAACTACCTAAAAAGGCTAGAGAACATGAGGCAAGCATGTGGAAAACTTGAGGCAAAAGATAATAGAAGTATATCAGAACAATAAAGCGAGACTAGAAAGGGTGAATATAACACATGATGAAGAAATAATAAGAAAGAATAGCTAAAAGTGGACTGTCCTTGTTATAAATTGAATAAAACATCGGAAACTGCTTTGAGCAGATTGTATGCATGCGCATGCAGTCAAAATGTGTTTGATATACTCGAGATAGTGTCCCATGTGTCCAGCATGCATCTGAAGATCGTTCGAATAGGAAATACTGTGTCCAAAGATGTTTTTCGATGTTTGAGGGTTTTCAAAGATTTTCAAAGTTTCCTCAGACTTTGTTCGTGGCCCGACATCGGTGCGATATTGTTCGACAATGGTAGGGGATATGTCTGGCATGTGTGCGATGACCATTCAGATAGCGATATAGTGTCCAATGTCGATTTTCGATGTTAGATGATTTTTGAAGTCAGTCAAGGAAATATCAGACTTGTTTGAAGGCCAATATCGCTGCGATATTCCTCAAAACTGGTTCAGAACCCATCAACAATGTTCCAAGTGTATATCCTGAGCTGTACAAAGGTTGGGGGAATTGTACTATGGCAGCCAGAGGCTGAAGAATTTCGAAGCATTCTCATGACTTTGTAGAGGTTCATAGAGCTTCGGAGGGGTTCATATGGGTTTGGAGAGCTTCAACAACAATTGTAGATGTGCTTTCTGAGCTTGAATGACAAGATGGACCTATCACCATTTCTTGTGAAAACATGGTCAAAAGATGCATATTTAGGAGGAGTACACAGTAGCAGTTCAAACTGACTTGAATCAGTTCGGTTTGTTTCGGAGTGGTTCTTCCATCCCGGGAGGCCCAAACCACAACTGACAGTCCAGTTTTTTGTGGTTCAGTCCAGTTCAGTTGCAGTCTTTTTCTGGTTCAATGAACTGGACCTTTAAACACTAGCCCTCTCGATATCACCTGTCAAACCAACCATCAAACCATGAGATTGAGGGACTTGACAAATGATAGAAGCAAAGTGAATGCAAATTGAGGTGAGCGAGAGTAAAATACAAGGATTTTCAAAGAAGTTTCATGTAAAACATGTTCAGACTGAATAAGACTAAACTGTACTCTCAAATTGATATGATCTGAGAGGAAGATGACTACTTCCTTGTTTTTCTTTGTATCTAATACATCTTTTTATATAAAATAAATAAACTACCTATAAAGGCTAGAGAACATGAGGCAACATGTGGAAAACTCAATGCAAAACAATGTAAGTAAATTAGAACAATAAGGCCAGACTAGAAATAGTGAATATAACACATGACAAAGAAATAATAAGAAAGAATAATTAAAAGTGGACTGTCCTTTTGTTATAAAATGAATTAAAAGAACTGCTTTGAGTGGATTGTATGCATACACACATGTCAAAATGTGTTTGATATACTCAAAATAGTGATCAGGGAACTTAAGCTCAAGATGATGTGCAAATCCAGTCCATAAATCTGATTGAAATCCTCAAACAAAAGCTTGACTTTGTTTGGCTTCTGAAAGTCTGTGTTTTGAGTGAAGAAAGTTCATAATATTGTAGAACAACCTGTAATAAGCTCCTAAATTGTTTGAGTCAAAAATACCAATGCATGCATGCTTTCTACTCTCCCTGGCTTGCTGTCACCTAAATTTCAAAATGTACATAAATAATTAGTCTCTTTGGCCTTACACATCATAACACATGTTACTGTGCCTGGTCAGGTACTTGGCCAGACCAGGTACTTGGTCAGTTGCCTCTACATCTCAATAATGCTTTTTGTGTGTATTTTCTGTAGTACAGTTGAATAGAACATGCCTAGAGCTATGCCTATGCCAACTCTTGGGCCTGCAATGTCCCTTCATTATGAGCACTGCCTATTTTTATAAGCGATCAGTCAGCATGGATGTTCTTTGTCTCAGAAAAGCCAAAGACAGGCAGGCAGGCAAATGAGCTTGGGTTCACTGGTGTGTGGGCAAGGAGGATGACCACAGACTGGGGGGAGGGGTATTGGGAGTATGGTGGGTACCATTTTTGCTCTTTCTTCTTCATTGAGCTGTCTGCATCTTTGGTTACACTCAAGAATGCATCCCAAGTTCGATACCATGAGATAGTAAAACTGACACCTTGTCTTATTGTCTAGAACATGGGTTCATGCAGGCCATCGATGCAGCTAAACACATTTTCCAGGCTTCCTTTTGTTCTTAATCCAGGACAGAATCCAAGTTGTACTGGTTCATGCACTTTACTGTCTTTTTGTCCAAATTTGAGGCCTGTACAACATTTAGTTTTGTTACTGATTCTTATCCACTGCATGCACTGGTCAGCAGGTTGGAAGATGCCCTTTTAAAAGGGCATCTGTGTTCACTTGGGAAGTCCCAGTGAGTCAGTGACAGTGTAACGATAACTGCCAGACTCGGCTTGGATAATTTCTTTTTGGTATGTTCTACTTGTTGGACATTGCATGCATAAATTCATGCTCGTACATACTCTATTCCCCCACGAAATATTAGTCTGAGTTTGAGAATGAACTAGTTTGGTACTCGATGCATGGGTAGGATGGGCTTCCCCCAATTCTCATGATAATTCAAACTCCATGCTAATGCCAGATACTCGCTGAACAGCATGTGACTGAACGCATTTGTGTTTTCTGTTTATTCTGATTGCCATGCTGTTTCTGCACATTCCATGTATGTCAGATCCCCCGGAACCTAGTCTGAGCAATCCCGATGGACAGAAACTTGCTCGACAGCTGCTCCACCCATTTCTAAACCATGATATCCACAATTAAATGGTATCTGTGCAGCGGTCTGTGGTTTGATGGTGGGTAGAACATCAATGTCCATTTGCCTTTCATCCTTGGTGTTAAAATTGTCTTCTCCACTTCCAGGCATGAATGGAATGATTTCTGAGTTGATATGTTATCCGTATATAGGTGGGAATGAGATGGCATCATTCAGCATCCATGTGGAGTTTGAATTTCCGTGAGAATTGGGGGAAGCCCATCTTACCTGCACGTCGAGTACTAGGCTTTATAATAGTGAACAACTATATTCACTAATACTACAAGATGGCTTGCCAGGCTAAGAATGAACCACTTTTTCAATCTCTGATTGACATGTGACCTACTTACTTTGGCTATGACAAAGAACAGTACAAATTATTGAAAGTGGTGTTGTTGATCAAAATGTTGATAACTTATAGGGCCTGGGCAGCATTGTGTGAGCTGTTGTCGAGTTTGAGCAAGGGACTTACTTGGCATTTCTGTATCCCAGTTCACACTCCAAAATCAGCTGGTGTGCACGCCAAGTACAAGCAAGTACACGAGGATCCTTTCGAAGCAATATTGACCTCATGACATCAAATCGATAAGACCTACTAAAAGGAAATATGATGCATCTACGGATGTATGAGACCTATACGCCTTGAATGCTGGAACAGATACCTAGGTTAAAGCAAGATGTTGATTCAATGGGAAGATCTTTCCATCTGGCAGTCAACAAGTCACAAGGAGCGGACCTTCAGAGAGGAAACCCTTTTGTTGACATTTCTTTGGTTTTTATGTAGGTCAATAAAGATGTGAATGACACAAGTGTGATCGTTACTTATAAAGTCATGTTCCAAATTTTGCCCTGTTCCTGTCTCTATCATCTCATCGAAGACATGAATGTCAAAATTGTAAGCAACTACAGAAATGTTCCTTCAATAATGTATACTACTGACCAACAATCCACCAATAGGGAGATATCAAAGGTATGTAATACAATCTCCTTAGGCAGGACACCCATGTTTTTTGGTAGCCAGAGATGGTGGATTGGGTGGGAGCGGCAAGGGGGGAGTGGGTGGTGATGGGGGCTGGGGTGGAGACATCCATATCTTCAACAGTGAGTTGCCACTACATTTCATTTGGTACCTCAACTATCATCACTGTAGAGTCACCTGCTTTGGTGTTTGATCTCTTGCACCAGCATGTCATCTGGAATGCGCTCTACAATTCTGCTGAGAGAAGTGAAGAGCATGGCATCACATGCGAATCCAAGACCCGCACCAAACTCTTGAAGGACATTCAATCATGGGCCAATAGCACAACAACCACTCCCATATGCTGGTTGAGTGGTCCTGCAGGTACTGGCAAAACCACAGTTGCACATACCATGGTGGAGGAATGCAACAAATGTGAATGACTGGCTGCAAGGGGTACTCAGCACTAGGAATTGTAAGGGTATGTTGTGAAACTTGGATAAGGCATCCATGGACACCCCCCCCCCTCCCCCTCTTACCATAAATAGTAATAATTTAGTTATGTAATCACAAATTTTTTTCCCAGCCATCGTTTCTAAACTGCACAGCACCTCTTTCTGACAGGAAACCCTGCGCTTTCCCTGCATACATCGTCACAGAACCACCCACCAGCTTCCCTCTCAAGCAAACCACAACAGGCGAGGTGAAACTGTGACCTGAGTTAGTGATTGATTCAATGTGGTCAAGATGCACGTACTCATTGGTCACATCCTGGTCCATCGCAAGATATCGAGCCTGCCTTTGTAGTAAGCATGTCCTCACAGTCAGCACAAGGTGATGGATTAAAATCCCTGCTGGATGGCTGCTTCTTTCGATGGTGATAGGTCCACCTTGTCATTCAAGCTCGGAAAATACATTTACGATCATTGTCAAAGCTCTATGAGTCTCTACAGACCTCTACGAACCTCTATGAACCTCTACAAAGTCACGAGAATGCTTCGAAAATCTTCGCAACACTTTGAAATTCTTTGCAAGACCTCGAAATTCTTCGTATGCCTTTGGCCGCCATAGTACAATTCCCCTGACCTTTGAACAGCTCATACACTTGGAACATTGTCGATGGGTTTCAAACCAGTTTTGAGCAATATCGCAGCGATATCGGCCATTGAACAAGTCCAATATTTCCTCGACTGACTTTGAAAATCATCGAACATTGAAAATTGACATCGGACACTATATTGCTATCCGAATGGTCATAGCACACATGCCAGACATATCCTCTACAGTCTCGAGCAATATCGCACCAATTTCGGGCCATGAATGAAGTCTGAAGAAACTTCAAAAATCTTCGAAAAACCTCGAACCTCAAAAAAATCTTCGGACACAGTATTTCCTATTCAAATGATCTTCAGACACATGCTGGACACATGGGACACTATCTTGAGTATATCAAACACATTTTGACTGCATGCGCATGCATACAATCTGCTCAAAGCAGTTTCCAATGTTTTATTCAATTTATAACAAGGACAGTCCACTTTTAGCTATTCTTTCTTATTATTTCTTCATCATGTGTTATATTCACCCTTTCTAGTCTCGCTTTATTGTTCTGATATACTTCTATTATCTTTTGCCTCAAGTTTTCCACATGCTTGCCTCATGTTCTGTAGCCTTTTTAGGTAGTTTCTTTATTTTATATAAAAAGATGTACTAGATACAAAGAAAAACAAGAAAGTCATCATCTTTCTCCCAGATCACAGTGATTTGAGAGTTCAGTTTAGTCTTATTCAGTCCGAAATTTGGTGTTTTATGCTAAACTTCCTCAAAATTCCTCAAAATTCCTCGAGATTCCTCACATTACGCTATTTTTGCTCTCATTTCCCTTGATTTGCCCTTGCTTTGCTTCTACTACTCATCTAGTCCCCCGATCTTGCGTCCGAACATATTTGCGCACTTGAAATTCCTCAAAACTTCTTCAAAAAAACCTCAAAAAATATTGCAACTCCTTGAAAATCCTCAAAAGTCCTCGAAACACATTCTTTTAGCTTCAAACTGCTTCAACAAGCAGTTGTTTTATGACTATTTGATGGTCGGTCTGGCAGGTGACATCTAGAGGGCCTTGCATCCTTCCTCTGACTTGTGTTATACCATCCAAAGCCATTTAGTAGGTTTTGTTTGGGTTTCCAGGTTGAGCATCATCGACAGAGTGTTGCACAGATAGAGCAGGATGAAGCACCCTCATAATAGCTATTCTCATTCTTGGCTGCCGTGCCCATTTCAAGCTCGCTGGTGGAGCAGTGGGGTAGAGCATGGACAGGAGACACTGCAAAGAATGAAACAGGTGTTGGAGATCAATGAGTCAATGCTGCAGGGTCCTGCTCAGATGAAGCAGGCATCAGGGATTGATGAATCAAGGCACCATCATTCTCAGATGAACTCTCAGTATCCGATTCTTCTGGACTGCAAGAATCTCCCCTATTGCTAGAATACTGGTCCTCATCCTCTTCATCTATAGGTAGAATGATGCTATAGACAAGGTATGGGCAAGGATGGTGATTGGTAGATCACTTCTAGCAAAAACATGAAATGTTAACAAAGTTGTGTTAAAGTAGAAGAAACACAACACGCACAAGAGTTCCATTGCATTGATCAACCGACCAATCCAACCTTCCAGAAGAATAGCCTCACTGCCCAGCTTGATAACAGCTTGCTCCAGCCAGTCACAAATGCCGTACATCCTGTACTGTCCATGGGGAATGAGTATGGAGAGCTCTTGTGTACCCATGCCATAGCCAAAGACTCTGTCGGTTGCCTTGTTAATGTATTCCCAGACTTTGTTGGGTTCTACATTGGCCACTTCAAGTGAAAAATCTCCTGAGAGGTTCACCAGTTCATCATCTATAGTCCCCTCAGGTACTGAGACTGGAAGTGCCTTGGATGTCATTCGAAGGCATGTCAGAAAGTCCTGCAACTCCCCAGGAGGTGAAAACATAGGATTGATGTCAAAAGTTTCGGTTGTTGGAGATGGAGAGGTGGGTGGAACAGAAGCTGTCTTGCTGAGATCAAGGGTTGATAACACTTCGAGATCAGGAGATGTCAGAGGTTCAGGTGTGTTGAAGTCACCTAGGGTTGGTGAGATAGCAGTGGGAATGTTGCTCGTACTTGAAGAGGCTGCATCTATGCGAGTAGTGTTTGAAGACAGTCTTTTGGAATTTTGAGATGTAATCTGCTTGTTAAAGCCTTACAACTTATCCTGGCATTTCAGGACTTTTTGTAAACAATGTCAATATAGGACCAAAATGTTTTGTCATTATGCCTCAGTGGTTTTTACAGAATTAAACATATCAAACACAAAACAATTTTTCCAGTTCATACATTTTTCTCAAAACCTTGGAAAATGTATAGACTGGAAAAATTGTTTTATGTTTAATATGTTTAATTCTGTAAAAACCCCTGAGGCATGATGACAAAACCTTTTCAATCATATATTGACATTGTGTACAAAAAGTCCTGAAATGCCAGGATAAGTTGTAGGGCTTTAACAAGCAGATTACATCTTAAAATTCCAAAAGACTGTTACATAACCATGGACTGGACCTTCAAACACTAAATGCGAGCACTATGCACCTTCAGCAGAAACTTGGAGGTCTTTACACTCCCCCACCTTTCCCGTCGGACTGACCAGAGTCCAGCAGGACTGTTCACCAGCCAACTGCCTGCAAAGTTGCCAGTCCAGTCCCAGTCCAGTCCGACTGGACTCCGAGTGGAATCCACTCAAACACTGGATTCCACTTGGACTGGTCCAGTGGAGTCCAGTGGAGTACAGTTGGATTCCAGTTGGAGTCCAGTTGGATTCCGCTGAAAAAGTGTGTAAGAAAAGGAATCAAACCCAGATCCCTGTAGGTTGCTTATGTAATTATAATATGCAATATAACCATTACACCACAGTACCTTGTGTAAGGTATCATCTATTTGCATTAGGTACCATGGTGCAGCTGTGTATGACAAAGCATATAGCTGCGTCATCAAATGTGCCAGCTCAACACTCACCACCACCACCACCACCACCACTGCATGGACACCCACCACCACCGCTCCCATGCCCAATCTGCCATCACCACCACCCGCAAATGAGCCGACTGGATGGGCCCTATGTAAGTTTTTTATTTATTTGCTTTTTGTTTTTATAAACTAACTAACCTTTTCTTTAGCTTTCTAGGTTATAATCTACTGGTAATGATGCCACCACCTGCAAATGAGCCAATGCAGGCCCACATAAGTTTTTTTGTTTGCTTTTTGGTTTTATGACTAACTAACTTGTTTTTTTAGTTTTCTAGGTTATAATCTACTAGTCATGGCACCACCACCCACAAACGAGCCAACGTGGGCCCAAATGATGCAGATCGCGTCGTTTGGGCCCTACATAAGTTTTTTTCATTTGATTTTTGATTTTATAAACTAACTGACTCATTTTTTTAGTTTTCTAGGTTATTGTTAAGAACTGATCCTAGAAGGTTCATTGGAATCCAATCGGACACTGCGGGTGTTGTTTACGGAAGGTTGTTGGGTCATTGTGGATTCTGCAGGAGGGGAAATGGAAAGGACTTGGCTTCAGCTTGTAAGAAGCTGCACCCTTCACCTCATCTGGCATCCTAATTTCAAGTTGGAGGTTTGGAGGTAGGAGCAGGAAAGTGCGGGTAAATGTGGGAAGGAGTATGGAGGGACTTAGGTTAAGTTCAGATGAGGTTAGAACTTCAGAGGGAGACTGGAGGTTGAGTCAAATGGAGTTCAGACTCTTAGAGAACTGAGGTTGGAGTAGAAGGAGGTTTGGATTGGCAGATTAAAGTAGAGTCTATGTCGATATACGAACTGAGGAATACAAGGCAAAACTAACTAAACTTAAATACTAGAGTCCGGAATAAAAGCGGGACAGAAACGGGAACTGTGACAGTGTCTTGACTGCATAGATAAATTACCTAGCAGAGGCCGCACAGGAATCCGTAGTTAAATTTGCAAAACTAGATGGCAGCCTTGGAAAGGCAGCCATGGGTGCTGTACAAGGCGGCCTGGTGCACAGCAGTGTGGGCAGTGCAAGGCAGCCGGGAACGAAATTGGAAGGAGTAGACAAATGTTGGGTTAGACATGTGGGAAAGAGTCAGATGGAATGTGGGTTCCGATCGGGCAAGGAACGGTTCTTGACAGTATTTCCCCCTTAGTGCTGAGCCTACGAGGCACATGAGGGTTCGAGTCCAAATGAGGAAGTTGGTTGAATTTCCGAATGTGGTAGTTGGGTTGAAAGTTTTTCACTTTGATTTCTACCTTCATCTCCATCAAAGATGTCCCCCTCAGCAGCTTCTGCGCAGATCAAATTGGCCACAATGAAGGCCCAACACGAGCAGAGGGAGTGGGAATTGAAGGAGCAGATGGAACAAGAAATGAAGGAGTTAGAGGAAGCCACGAAGGAGGAGAAGCGATGGGCACAGGATGCACAGAAGGCAGCAGAGGAGGCTGCAAAGGTGGAGGAGGCACGCCAGGCAGCGGCGCAGAAAAAAGAGTTATCGGCCACTAAACGTGCAGAGAAGAAGCGGGTGGCTGGGGCCATGGGTTTGGAAGATGAGGCAGAGGGGAGCAAGTCCCCAAAGAAGAAAGTCACCAAGTCAAAGGGGCAAATGGAATCGGAGGAGTTGGAGGGTCCGGTGCAGGTGCAGGCCGCGTTGCCCTGCAAAAGGTGCATAATTGTTTTCCTTCTCAGTGTTCTCTTACTGACAAGTGGCCCAGATGCAAATATCAAAAGGTCTTGTGTTTCAAGATGGGTGCGAAGGGATGTGTGTGTGACAATTGCACACACATCAAACATAAGTGCAAGGAGGTAGTGTGGGAGGGGCAAGAGGCCCCTGCAGCAAAGGAGGTGAGGTCCGTAGCAGGGATGACAGGCCCAGTGGAAAACAGTGGGGAGGTGGTGGAGCTGCTGCAGCAGCTGGTGAAAACAGTGAGGAAGGGGTTTGGAGAGGTGGAAATTGTGGTGCAGGAGTCAATGGGGGAGATCTGGGACACTTTGGAGCCAGAGTGGGTGGAGGAAGAAAGCGCCAAGGAGGAGAGCGACGAGGGTGATGAAGAGGTGGAGTGAGCAGTGCAAGAGTCCCAGTGAGAAAGATGCGGGATTTACAAGTCCAGAGATGACTGGGCAGCCTTCCAGAGGTATCTGGAGAAAAGGCAGGCAGGTGACAGGGAGGAGAGTGAGAGTGGAGGTGAGGAGGGTGAAGAGAAGGACGAGGGCAGAGAAGAGGGCAAAGTTGGGGGAGAGGGTGATGAAGATGGAGAGGGAGGAGCAGAGGTAGCGTAGGGATCCAGTCGGGTCCAAAAATCTTTTTCAATGAAATTTGTTTCTGAGTACAAACCAAGTGAATAAGTAATGTGAATAGACTTTTAAGTGGTTAATGGACCAGGTTTTTGTGGGTAGCGGTTGTGAAAATCTGCGGGGAGTTTTTGGGCGTGGTTGAGTTCCATAGTGGGTAGCCAGGAGGTTTCCTCATCGGTTCCCTGGTAGCCTTCCCATCAGACAAGGTAGAGAATCTTGCATTGACATTGATTATCGACCTTGGAGTCGAGGACTTCAGCAATCTCATACTCGAGCTCATCATCGATAGTGATGGGAGGAGGTGAGGTTGTGTCCGATTCGGAATGGTGTTTGGGGAGTGTTTCTCTAGTTGAGAGACATGGAAGACAGGGTGGATGGCCCGCATGTGGTCCAGGAGCCACAGGGTGACTGAGTGAGTGCCCAGGTGGGCAATGATTTCAAAAGGACTGGTTCTTTTCGGAAAGTTTCTTGGAGGGACAGGTGGTGCAAATATTTTCTGCAGTGACATAAGTGAAATCACCAATGTTGAAGTCGGGTGTGGGTGCCCGATGTTTATCCGCAGGACCTTGATAACATTCTTGAGCAGCCGCAAGTTGTTTCTGAAGTTCCTGGTGAAGGTTGTCTAAATTGACGATGAACTCGTGGGCATGCTGTGAGGCTAAGTCACATTCGGGGAAGACAGAAATGTTCAGGTGATAGCCTTTGTTGGCAAAGAAAGGGGATATGCCTGTAGAGGTGGCAGGCGCATTGTTGTAGGCAAATTCACCTAAGGGAAGAAGGTGAGACTAGTCATCTTGCTGATAGTTACAGAAGATCCAGAGGTACTGTTCCAAGGTCTGGTTAAGTTGTTCTGTCTGACCATCATCTTGTGGGTGATAACCAGAAGTGAAGTGGATCCGCATGTCGAGCACTTTTCTGAGGGAGCAGAAAAAATGGGAGACAAACTCGGATCCCTGGTCGCAAGTGACATGCGATGGAACACCATGCTTGGAGAAGATGTGGAGGACGAACAGGTTGGCTAGTTATTGGGTTGTGATTTCATTGACAGTTGGGATGAAGATGCCTTGCTTGGTGAGGCGGTCAACGATGACCAGGATAGTGGTGTGACCATCGGAGTCAGGTAGTTGTTCAATGAAGTCCATGGAGATGGAGTTCCAAGGTTGTTCCAGAACCAGAAGTTGCTTTAGGAACCCATAGGGCTTGTGTCGAGGCGATTTGGATCGCTTGCAAGTCAAACAGGATTTGCAGAATTCTTGGACAAAGGTGCAGAGGTTTGGCCAGACATATTCCTGGCGGACAAGCTGCTGGGTTTTGTTTTGTCCAAAGTGGCCAGAGAGAATATGATCATGTTTGTATTGGAGGACCTTGAGGCAGAGATCCACGACATCCAGAACCTAAATCCAGTCAAAGTGGCAGAGAAGACCTGCCTTGTCTATTGTCCAGTTGGGGTCAACAGGTGTTGGAAGATGTGCGGATGATAAGGGGTCAAGGGGTAGGGAGGTGCAGATGTCATTGTGAAGTTTCTCAACATCCATGATTACTGCTTGTCGAAGGACAGGTGTGGCAAAATAGGTGGCTTGGAGGGAAGAGGTGAGCTGTTCTTGTGTGAATACAGGTTGGACATTGGTTGGGTTTATGGAGGCGAAGTCACTATTTCCCCCTTTGCGGTAGATGTCCCATCATCTAGTGAGTGCATCTGGCTTGGCCCCTAATTTTCCAGGGCGGAAGCAGATGATGAGATTGAACAGGGAAAGGTATTCAGACCAATGGGCCTGGCAGCGGGTGAGCAACTTAGTAGTGCTGAAGTACTCACAGATTTTTGTGGTTGGTGACCACATCAACCGGGTTTGTGGAACCCTCAAAGTACTGCTGCCAGTGTTTGAAGGCTTCAAAGATGGCCAAGAGTTCCTTGTCATGGGTGTCATAATTTAGTTCAGTGGGATTAAAGGAGCGGGAGTGAAAAGTGACCAGATGGATTTCTCCATCCATAGTGTAAACCAAAAGGATTGCCGCTAGGGCATAGTTGGAAGGGTCGGTTTTGAGTACCATTTGTGAGTCAGGTACCCATTGAGTTAAGACAGGGGCATGAGTGAATTCTTGTTTGAGGTTTTCAAATGCGTCGCGGCACTTCTTGTTGAAGTCCCAGGGTGTGAATTTCCACGTCAAGTGGGAGTGGAATAACAATGTCTGAATAGCTGTTAATGAAGCGGTGGTAAAAATTGCAGAAGCCTAAGAAGGATGGTATATCCTTAACGTTCCTAGGCTTGGGCCAGTCGAGCACGGTTTTGACTTTATTCTCAGACATCCGCAGTCCATCCGGTGAAAGGATGAAACCTAAATATTCAACGGTGTCTTTGTGGAACTCACATTTCTGTGGAGAGGCGTAAAGTCCATTTTTCCGGAGACAGTGGAGGACTTCTTGGACATGAGCCCCATGCTGGGACTTGTCATCTGAATAGATCAGGATGTCATCGAGGTATACGATTACACACACATCCAGCATGTCGCTGAAGATGTCATTCATAAACCGCTGGAAGGCAGCGGGTGAATTAGTGAGTCCAAAGGGAACCACCAACCACTCGAAGGATCTGTAGCAGGTGTGGAAAGTAGTTTTCCATTCATCACTGTCCACAATGTGGGTAGCGGTCTTTCTTCATAAGACGGTTGAGTCCTCGGTAGTCGACACAAAGTTGGAGACTACCATCCTTCTTCTTGACAAAGAGAATTGGAGCGCCATGTGGAGACTTGGATGGGCAGATGAAACCTGAGTGGACATTTTTGTCAATGAAGACTCATAAGGCTTCTAATTCAGAGGGAGAGAGAGAATACATGCGACCCAGAGGAGGGGGAGTATTATCCTCCATCTCTATCTTGAGGATGTGGAGGAAGGGTGTCTGCCTTAGTCTTATTAAAGATGTCAGTGGATTCATGATACTTGGTGGGGATGTTGGACAAATCTGGCGGGGGTGAAGATTGGGTAGAGTGGGCAGATAATCCTTCTGGAGCAAAGGTCATCTGGAAGGCTACTGCCCCAGGAAGTTTGCTAGCACATGCATAAGCGGCAGCATTGATGAAAGAGATGTTGGGGGGTGTAAACTTGGGAGTAATGGTGGGTTTGGAGGAGTCGAGGATTTCTACTGGAAGGTTCGAGGGCAAAGGTGACATCAGGGGTGCTGGACCTCTATGATCTGCAGAGTGGAAAGTGAGTTGGCTTGAAGACCAGTCAATCAATGGATTGTATTGCTTCAGCCAGTTATGACCGAGTATGGCGGAACAGGAAGAGTCGAGCGAGGTTACATAGAATGACAAATTGAACACTTCACCAGCAGGAAAGGTGATCAGAAGTTTAACGACCTGAGTTATGGCAGAGTTGCAAGATCCATCAAAGAGTCGTAATCTGATCGGGTTAATGGCTTCCGTGCTGAGTTGGTTATTCAACATGAAAGAGGAGTCAAGGAAGCAATGGGATGAGCCAGAGTCAATAAGGGTTTGGAAAGGGGTGGAAGAGTCGGGAAAGGTTAAAAGAATGGTTAGGGAGTCAGGGTTGGAAAGAGCGGACACATTGAGACAAATGTAGGCAGCCAAGTGGGTAAGGTCAATGCAACCCCCAGCCCCAATGGCTGTATCCTGAGGGTTGTGGACTATTTTTCCGAGTCTGCGGATTCGGGAATCACAGCGGATGCGCGGGCTTTTGCAGGTTTAGATTTCGGGCAGTTTCCTGCTACATGCCCTTCTTCGCTGCAGTAGAGACAAAGTCTTTCCCTCATGCAATGTTCTCATTCTTCCACAGTAAATTTGCCATTCTTCCCCAATTTATTGGAGATGGACGACTTGGAAGTGTTCTTTGTCGCAGAAGACTGCTGGTTGGAGTTACCACTGATAGGTCCACTGTGCACTCTAAACTCTGGGACTGTCTCCAGAGGCATCAAAACATCAAAATGCATGCTCCCAACCCCTACAAACCCTGCGACACTGCTCCAAAACTATCTCAAATGACTTTGAATGACTTTGAATGACTTTGAACAATATCGCAGCACTTCAAACGCCTTCAGCCGCCGTACACCAATCGCACTGCCCTTGGGATACATGCAGCACACCTTGTAAGAGTTAGTGCATCGCATATCGAGCACCACCAGACATGAGGAGATACAACGATGGGATTTTAGGACACGATTGTGGCGCTTTGACACTTCAATGATATATTAGATCAATGGGGACAGGTACCAGTGATAAATCATGTCTCTAGACATTTCCCTTCTTATCGTCTTTCATTTATTCTATGATTTGCAAAGATTCTCTATTGTTTTATATCTTGCCTCATGTATTCCTCATGTTTTATTTCCTTTTTAGTATCACTTCTCCCAAACATATATAGCCTTGTACTAGCTACTTAGAAGAACAGAATACATCATCCCCTCACTTCAATCGTCTGATTTAAGAGCTATTCTCTTGAGTCCAAGCATCTCAACTTAGTCTCGAAATTCAGTGTTTTATGCCAAATTTCCTTGAACCCCTCATACTAGCTTCATGAAACTATCACATATTGTCTATCCTCTCTAGACCCCTTTCTACATCCTCATAGTCTATCCTCAGTCACTGTCAAAGGTGTCTTCGTCTTCTATAAAGACCTTTGAACTTCTTTGAACTTCATTGCACCTCTTCGAATACTTGTCGAACTTCATTAAATTTTCCTCAGACATTATCGCAGCACTTGGTATGCCCTCAATTATTATCAAACTTCTCTCAAACATCATTGCAGCGCTTCGAATACTTTTGAGCCTCTTCGAACCTCATCGCACCTCATCACACCTCATCACACCTCATCACACATTCTTTTGAGTCGTTTTCATACCCCTGGTTTACAGCAGTGATATTTAGTACCACCTTGCAACCTTCCTCTAACTAGTGTTATACCAAGTGAGCCCTTATTGTGGGTTTTGTTTGGGTTTCCTGGTCGAGTACTATCACCACGAGCAGAGTTCGAAGAGGATTGATTGGTAGACTGGGAAGAACTTTTGGGGGTGTCCTTCTTGACAGGGGTAGAAGAGTTTCCGGAATTCTTAGTTTTGAATCAGGTTTCATCCTCCTGCATCCAGTAGATATCGTCACAGTCCTGCGCTTTCAAGCACAGTTCTGCAAGGGTGTCGGGTTTACCACCCCGAAGGACTTCTATGCAAAGTTGGAGTGGAAGACCACGGAAATAGCAGTCACAGAGGGCTGCCTCATTCCAGTTGACCCTAGAAGCTAACTCCCAGAAGTCAATGTTATACTTTGTGATGCGACCACCCTTTTTCATTGCTAAGTCGGAAAGGGCTTTCTCTGCATCCCCGACTGGGTCATGCAGGCTGAAGTTGCTCTCTAGCTCAGTGAGGAAAGCTTCATAATCCCACATCCAGTGCGGAATCAGTTGGGTCATTAAGACTGGGTTCAAACCAACTGAGAGCTGATCCTTTAAGGTAAGAAAGGATAAATATGATCTTTTTCTCATCAGAAGAAAATACGTGCAGATGGTCGCAGAAATGAAGATTACATGAGACTAGGAAGTCTCTAAGTTTCTTTGGGTTAGAGCCATCAAAGGTGTCGGGATCACAAACTTTGATTTTCTTGGTCTTGGGTGCATTGTTTTGTCGGAGGGTGCAGATACTCTCTGGGAGGTTGTAAAGAACATCTATGAACCTATCCCCTGGATCAGGGCTTCCCCCTGTGGGAGGTTGATTGTCAGGATCATTGGGATTGCAGTCACCCCCAGGGCCGTCAGGACCACTAGGGTCATTGGGTCTGCCAGGAGGTCTGTCCTCTAGATCACAATCTTCCAACCCATAGGGTTCAGGCTGGTTGATGCCCCCTACATACTCAAGGGGAGTTGTGGGTTGGGGTTCTTCTGGATTTGCGGGAGGTTGTTGGGCTTGAGTAGACATGAGGTTTGCACTGATCGATGGGGCTCCAGAGCTGATTTGTCAGAATATGTTGGAAGGTCTGGAAGATACTCCGAATGTTGTGGCGGGTTGTGGGCTAGGAAGTGTGGATCGCTGAATTGCAGAGATCCCTGGAATGGTGCTGGCGCGCTGAGAGTTTTTGGTTGTGTGCTGGCGAGTTTTGGTTGGGGTCATAGGAGGAGAAGAGACGAGTGAAGTGTGAGTTCATATATACTGTTAAGAGCTGATCCTAGAAGGTTTGTCAGAATCCGATTGGACACTGCAGGTGTTGTTTACAGAAGGTTGTCGGGTTGTTGTGGATTCTGTGGGAGGGGAAATGGAAAGGACTTGGCTTCAGCTTGTAAGAAGCTGTGCCCTTCACCTCGTCTGGTGTCCTAATTTCAAGTTGGAGGTTTGGAGGTAGGAGCAGGAAAGTGCAGGTAAATGTGGGAAGGAGTATGGAGGGACTTAGGTTAAGTTTAGATGAGGTTAGAACTTCAGAGGGAGACTGGAGGTCGAGTTGAATGGAGTAAGCTTGAACAATGGAAAATGGCCAATGGTCTCTGTGGGGACCATGATGCCTGAACTTCTGCACCGATTTGAACACCATGCATGTGGGTATCTCCAGAATAAGGATGGACTTGAGCCAAAAGATTTCGTCAATCACATTGTTTACTCCTTTGAAGATGCCTTATTCTCTGATTGGTACCAATCCAAACAGGAGCTCCTGTCTGCACTCTCCTTCAATGAATTCATGATTAAAGTCTGAGCTCGCTGGTTACCCAAGCATTGGCAACAAGAGCTTGCTCAAAATGTTTGCTCCACAAAGCAAAATTTGAGGGGGAGTGTTGGGATAGTCAATCCTAGTGCAATACATTAGCACATCACATATAAAAATAGAACATGATGAATTTATAGATCACAACATATGTACATCAAAGTATAGGAGAATATGAGACATTCTACCTTGATCCCTTCGAACTTCTCCTTCACACCATAAACCCAATATAGATCCCATTGGTGGACTCAACTGGGACAAGAACAACACATGGGCACAACAAGTAATAATTCAGAACATCACTTCCTCACAGATCAAAAACTGCAGCTGAGGTGATGCATTCTGCCCTGATGGTTACTCACCAGAACAAGGCACATCAGATGGTTAATCACATTCAGTGCCTGTTATATAAGACGAAATTACATGACACAGATAACCTCCTAAAACATCTCGATACACTTAAATCTTATTGCAACTGCATTAATAAATTTCCCAACAACAAATTTCATGTAGCAGATACCCCGCTTCAAATCAATCATCTTGGCATCTTTACCTTCTATGTGGCAAACATCTATCAAACCCTATAATGGAAATGCTAATGACCCTGACAACCCTGATCTGAAGCGATGGATATCATCTGATGCATTTATAGGTTTATTATGGGAGGAATTCAAAATTTGTTTGACGTGAACTCATAATGGGAATAATATGCTAGTGGAAGCATGAATCTGGTGAAAACCCAGAATGCAAACAGCACTAAGAAATCCCTTGAAGAGTGCATCAAGGATCACAAGTCCTCCACCAAACCTTATTGCAATCATTGCAAGCGCATGGGAAATTGGTCAAGCAAATGCCATAAGTTTGATGGTAATAAATGTCAGAATTGCAGGAAATATGGTCATCAAGGGAAGAACTGCTGGAGTAAAAAGAAAGAGAAGGAAAAAGATAAAAAGAAGGATGTGGAAGAGTCCAACGCAGTCAAAGAACACATCATATTCATGGCAGATGAAGAAATGCATAATTTTGATTCTTATGACACTGTAACACTGAAGCCTGATGCCAATGATGAGAGATTGATCTTTTATGACTGGTTAGCAGATTCAGCCACAACATCTCATGTAACACACCAAAGAGAAGCCTTTACTGATTACATGCCTTTGAGGAATATTTCTGTAACAGGCATAGGCAGTAAAGAAGTGAGAATTGTGGGGTGCAGAACTGTTGAATTAATTTCAACATACAAAGGTCAGAATTATATTCTGCACTTGGAAAATGTTCTACATGTGTCCAGAATGCAAAATAATTTGATTTTGTTGGGGCAATGGGATGACACTGGAGGAAAATATCATGGGGGAAACAGTCAAATAACTCTTACTATACAAGATGGCAAGGAAATTGCACAAGGAACAAAGGTCAATAATCATTTATACAGGATGAAGATGGTTATTTGACAAATGCACAATCCAAATGTTGACAAGTCACATGGTGATTTACCATTGGTTGGGAATGATGTGCCTCTTAATTGGGAAACATGGCACTGCTGTTTCGGACATATCAGGTATTCAGGACCTCAAAGATTATTGGACAACAAACTAGTGGATGGATTCAACATTGATCTTCAGTCACTTAAACCAGACTGTATAGCTTGCACTGAGGTGAAGCAACACATCAAACCTTTTCCCAAAATGTCCCAAAGAAGTATTCAACCCAGTGAATTGATGCATATTGACTTATGGGGGAAATATGCAATCAAATCTATTAATGGCAATCAATACTATCTGCTATTTGTGGACGATGCTAAGTGCTACATAACCATACAATGTCCAAAGAAGAAATCAGATGCAGCACAGGAAGTTATTAATTATTTAGCTCATCTGATAACTCAAAATCAAAAACCAAAATTGATTGTGGAAAAGAATTCGTAAATGAGAAGTTGGAAAGTTGGTGTAAGGAACATGGTATGGAAATTCATTACACTGCTCCATACTCACCTTCACAGAATGGCATTGCTGAATGAATGAACTGAACACTTGTCAAACTGTCCCACACAATGATAATTGCCAACCAACTTCCAGAATTTCTTTGGGAATATGCAGTCTTGCACGCCGCTTATCTCTGAAATCAAACATTTACCAAACACTTGCTGAAATCTATGCCTTATGAGGGCTGGTATAATAATAAACCAAATATATCACATTTACATGAATTTGGTGCACCTGCTTGGATTTTACTACAAGGACAAAGAGTAAATTGCAAGATGCAACCTAAATCAAAATGGCAAGCTTACATTGGCTTTGATGATAGCGCTGGAGCGGTTAAATATTACAGTGCCAAAATGTGCAAGGTACTCACCTCATGGAATTTCAAACAAATTATTCCTCCAGATCAAACCCCAATCCCAGAAAACATTGAACTTACACCCGATAGTCCACATGAGGGGGAGTCTGTTGGAGACATACTGCCATGGGTGTAACAGGTTTGGATGATATAACTCTGATTCTTGAGCCCAGAAAAATGTGCAAAAGAAATCTGTTGGAGAGACATGTATATTAATGCACCATGAAAGATGCATGGAATTTGTATTGACTACAAAAACCTTCACAATGCTTATCCAGAAGAGGAAAGCAAGGATACTTTTCTTACAATGGAAGAAGTCTATGCTATTATTGCTGGAGATGAATTAACTAGTCTAATGGATGCCAAGAATTCCCCCAACTGGCCTGAATGGGAGATTACCATACAGAACGAGTTGGACTTATTAAAAAAGAAGGGCACTTGAAAACTTGTTGAGAAGCCGCTTGATGCAATCCCAATTGCAAATAAATGGGTGTTTATCAAGAAGCACAATAAAGAAGGACAAGTGATCAGGTACAGAGCAAGATTCATGACCAAAGGATGCGCACAATGCCCCAGGTATGATTATATGGAGACATTTTTGCTGGTAGTCAGAATGGACATGCTGCATGTAATCCTAGCCTTAGTACTGATGAAGGACCTTAAATTACAAAAAATGGACATCAAAGGCACTCATCTCAATGACACTTTACATGAGACTATTGACATGCGACAACCTGAAGGATGTGAAGATGGAACAGGCAGAGTTTGTAAGCTGGTCAAGCCATTATATAGATTAAAACAAGCTGGGTGCAAATGGAATAATGAACTTGATGGTAAACTCAAGAATCATGAATACCAACACTTACAGTCATTTGCATAGAGGATGGCAGTTGACATGGAATTTGTTCAATTAGGAAATTAATAACTTAGTAGAATTCCAATAGAATTCAGAACTTTTGTAAACTTTCCCACTGCCATGGGCTTTCGCAAGATCTCCCACAATGTCAAGATTGCAGCTGTCCACTTATATGACCATCACCTTTTAGCTCTAGATGACATTCTTGACTGCTGTGGTTTCTTGGAATGAACATTCTATCACATTCTCAAGCTTTGGAAAGAGACTGGTGATGTGATAAACCAGAGGAAAAGCCTTCAAGGGTGACTTCATCTGCTCGACTGTGATGATGTTGAATATCTGCTTCAACTCATTTGCAAGAACCCTGACTACTTCTTGGATGAGCTTCTACATCTGCTGGAGACAAATTGGTTCATATCAACACACTATGTCACCATTCATCGGGAGCTTGAATGAGCTGGCGTTAAGAAATTGAAAAAAGATTGCAAGAGAACATAATGAACCACGCCATGCTGACTTCATTTGATGAATGGCTCAATATTCACAAGAAGAACTCAGATTCATCAATGAAACTTCAAAAGATGAGAGGACACTGGGTAGGCAGTATGGGAGATCAAAGAAGAGAAGATGAACAACAAAAAGGCAGTCATTTGTCTGTGGCTGACACACTTCTACAACAGGTCTTCTCACACTGAATGGGATAGAAGCAGCTACAGCTGTTGAGGGGTCAATGACAAAAGCAATGTACCTGGAGTTTCTGGAGTTCACTGTGGTGCATGTTCATCGCTCACTACTTTCTAGTACCTCACAATACAGCTCTACAGCTTCCAAAATGCACTGCATATCCAGGGTTGCTCAGTGTCCTTGTGATGGATAATGACAAGATTCATCACAGGGCCAAAATATTGGAACTTTTTGATTGTTTTGGTATGTTGCTTGACTTGCATCACTGGGTATATATGACTGATATACAGGCAGGTGTTCATGTTGAATATCTCCCACCATACTTGCCAGACTTGAATCCCATTGAAGAACCTTTTTTGAAGGTCAAGCATGGGCTGCAGCACTATCAAGATTATTACGGTGCTACACAGGGTGATGGAATCTTATATGATATGTTTGATGTTGCAGAAATTATTACACCATCCAATGCAGAAGGGTACTTTAGTCATGCAGGGTATTTCTAGTTTGAAGACAGCTGCTTTACTTTCAAATAGTATGAGGTGCATGTACAAGAATCAAATTTAATCCACCCATGGTACTGACCATGATTCAACAGCATCACGGAGCCCTGCAATCTCCCCCAAATGGAAACCCATCTCTTTCAATTCATAAATTGTTACAAAGCAAAGGACATGTGCTTCTGAATAAAGATTTTCAGTAAACCTTGCCAGGATGTTGTCACCAAGATTGTAGCATTCTGCCAACAACAAATCACACCCATGAATGCATAAAAAGAAGATTAGACATGTCATGATTCAGAATAGGCACATGGGCCAGTAAGAGCATAGGGGCCATGGGGGTGACCTGGGGGACTGTAGGTGGCTGCAACAAATCAACAAAATTTTTTCCAATTGAGATATTGAACACAGGAGCAGAGGGGGAATTTTCAGCAACAGTGTGGGCATTCTCAAGGCGACATTGTAGGACTGGACTGACTGGTGAAGGGTGATTGTCAAAAAGCTTGTGGTTTGGAGGTTTTGAAAGTGTTGCACATTCTTCACCCTTCATCTGTTCAACATCATGATGATCAGTCCATGATAAATTAGCAGTCAAAAAATGGTGTACTATTGCTGATGCCCAACAATCAAAGCATTCATGGCTTAGGGGTGTGTGTTCACCACTCGCTGGATTGACATAACAGTGTGCTCCAATACATGTTGACTTGCATTGTATGCATTCCCACTTCTTGCGTAACTCTTCTATAGGCACATTTTTGGCTACATTTCCAGGCAGCATCTTTGGGTCCTTCTAGTGCATAAATAAGTCCATATCTAGCTTTAGCCTGAGAAACTTTATACTCACCTCTTTCTTCTTCTTCTTGTGTGACTCATCACCCTCCGCTGCAGTATTTTCTTTCTTGGCACCTTGGCTCTGGCTAGCAGGTTCCATGATGATAATGTTTATGGTGAGATCACTGCTCTTCATTTTGAGTGCCTGTTCCAGGAGAAAGAGGTAGTCCATCTCATTTGTGAGTGCCATACCAGGCTTTGGGAGAACACAGGGAATGTAGAATGTAGCATCGTAGTTCTTGTAATTGAGCAGTTTTGGCTTGAGTGTGTCGCAGATCTTGACTAGTAGCTTGGCCTTGATAGTGCTCCATGGTTTGTCTGTTTTGAGTTGGAGAGTAGCAGTCTTCACAATCCATTTGGCTTGAGGTTTCATTGCTTCAATGGCAGAGATCATTGCAAGAATATATGTGATAGTCTTGACCAGATTGTTGTCGGGGTTTGCTTCAGGAACTTCTGAGAGAATCAGTCAAATGATAGAGTACAAGTAGAAGAAAGGATAATTGATGATTGTGTTTGCAACCATGTTTGTGCTTCTGGGGTACTGTGGGAGGTGGTGTCTGTGTCTGCAGATTGATAAGAGGTGGACTTCCATCATGATTATCCTCAAGTTCTTTCCCTTCCTGGTTGTCGACCTCTTGTTCAGGATCTTCATCCTCTTCTGAGTCAGAGAGGCTGTCAGTGGAACTTGAAGACTCCAAGTCAGAAGCTAGGTCACAGTCTTGATGATTCTGAGCCTTTTTCTGCAGCAGCATTACACTGGAGGGTTTAATCCTGATGGTTGGAAGAAGGCCAGATGAATCAAGTCTACTAAGGAGAGCACTTGAGCTCGCTGCTCTGTGAGGATGAGCAAGCAACATGGCATTCACTAGCAAATACAGGCAGTGCCACACTTTATTCTACTAAGTTATTAATTTCCTAATTGAATGAAATTCTGTGTTGACTGCCATCCTCTATGCAAACAGCTGTAACTTCAGATCCATGCACTTATATTTGACATGACAATGGTGACTTTGGAATTTTAACCATTTGGGTTGACAACTCATTACTATTCACATCATTGGATCAAGTGATGGATCATATGAAGGATTTGCTAAGCTCAGAATGGGAAGTCACTGATCTAGGGGAACCACATAAAATCATCGGCATTGAAGTTATGCATGCTGATCATTCAATTTCCATTTCTCAACAAAAATATGTTGAGAATCTTCTTCATAAAGAAGAGTTGCTAGATGCAAATCCCATCGCTATGCCTATGGATCTGAATATCAAGGTGGCACCAAATCCAGATAACAATGAATTAAATTGTAGCAATTCATTTGCTAAATTAGTGGGGTGTCTACAATTTATCTCAAATTCCACAAGACCAGACATCAGCTTTGCAGTTAATGAATTAGCGACTTACACTGCTAACCCAGGTCTTCAACACCACAGTGCAATAAAGTGGATACTTGCATACCTAGCAGGTATGAAAACTCTGGGGATAACTTCTAGATATTCTCCCAATGAGACTGATAGTGACAACCTCTTCCATGGTTATGCCGATGCCGCTTTTGTGAATGGTTACATGCCGCATACATGCACTGTACATGAGGTGATACATGCTGCATATGGATGTTCTCCCACACTGCGCATTACTGCACATACATGTGGTAAACACACTCCATAGTCATGTGACCACCCTTATATAAGGAGAACCTGTACCATAGTAGCACTTCAGGGATTTCAAAATATAGGTGCCACCTAAATGGATATCCAGCAGGTATTACCACATGTAATATATAGGAATCCTGTCAAGAACCATTCCTTGCCCGATCGGAACCTGCATTCCATCTGACTCTTTCCCACACATCTAACCTGACATTTGTCTACTCCTTCCGATTTTGTTCCCGGCTGCCTTACACTGCCCACACTGCTGTGCACCAGGCCACCTTGTACAGCACCCACGGCTGCCTTCCCAAGGCTGCTGTCTAGTTTTGCAAATTCGACTATGGATTCCTGTGCAGCCTCTACTAGGTAATTTATCTATGCAGTCGAGACACTGCTGCAGTCCCCGTTTCCATCCCGCTTTTATTCCAGACTCTAGTATTTAAGTTTAGTTAGTTTTGCCTTGTATTCCTCAGTTCGTATATCTACATAGACTCGACTTTACCCTGCCAATCTAAAACCTCCTTCTACTCCAAGCTCTGTCCTCTGAGAGTCTGAACTCCATTCGACTCAACCTCTAGTCTCCCTCTGAAGTTCTAGTCTCATCTGAACTTAACCTAAGTCCCCCCATACTCCTCCCTGCATTTACCTGCACTTTCCTGCTCCTACCTCCAGACCTTCAACTTGAAATTAGGACACCAGATGAGGTGAAGGGCACAGCTTCTTACAAGCTGAAGCCAAGTCCTTTCTGTTTCCCCTCTCGCAGAATCCACATCGACCCAACAACTCCCATTATTATCACCTGCAGTGTCCGATCAGATTCCGACGAGCCCTCTCGGATCAGTTCTTAACAGTATATACGAACTCACACTTCACTTGTCTCTTCTCCTCCTATGACCCCAACTGAAACTTGCCAGTGCACAACCAGAAACTCTCAGCACGCCAGCACCATTCCAGGGATCTCTGCAATTCAGTGATCCACACTCCCTAGCCCACAACCCGCCACAACATTCGGAGTATCTTCTGGACCTTCCAACATTTTCCGACAAATCAGCTCTGGAGCCCCATCGATCAGTGCAAACCTCATGTCTACTCAAGCTCAACAACCTCCTGCAAATCCAGAAGAACCCCAACCCACAACTCCCCTTGAGTATGTAGGGGGCATCAACCAGCCTGAACCCTATGGGTTGGAAGATCGTGATCTAGAGGACGGACCTCCTGGCAGACCCAATGACCCTAGTGGTCCTGACGGCCCTGGGGGTGACTGCAATCCCAATGATCCTGACAATCAACCTCCCGCAGGGGGAAGCCCTGATCCAGGGGATAGGTTCATAGATGTTCTTTACAACCTCCCAGAGAGTATCTGCACCCTCCGACAAAACAACACACCCAAGACTGAGAAAATCACAGTTCGCAACCCCGACACCTTCAATGGCTCCAACCCAAAGAAACTTAGAGACTTCCTAGTCTTGTGTAATCTTCATTTCCATGACCATCCGCATGTATTTTCTTCTGATGAGAAAAAGATCATATTTATCCTTTCTTACCTTAAAGGATCAGCTCTCAGTTGGTTTGAACCCAGTCTTAATGACCTGACTGATTCCGCACTGGATGTGGGATTATGAAGCTTTCCTTGCCGAGCTAGAGAGCAACTTCGGCCCACACGACCCGGTCAGGGATGCGGAAAAAGCCCTTTCTGACTTAACAATAAAAAAAGGTGGTCGCATCACAAAGTATAACATTGACTTCTGGGAGTTAGCTTCTAGGGTCAACTGGAATGAGGCAGCCCTCCATGACTGCTATTTCTGCAGTCTTCCGCTCCGACTTTGCATAGAAGTCCTTCGGGGTGGTAAACCCGACACCCTTGCAGAACTGCGCTTGAAAGCACAGGACTGCAACAATATCTATTGGATGCAGGAGGATGAAACCCGATTCGAAACTAAGAATTCCGGAAACTCTTCTACCCCTGTCAAGAAGGACATCCCCAAAAGTTCTGCCCAGTCTACCAATCAATCCTCTTCGACCTCTGCTTGGGGTAACTCCTCCAACCAGCAGTCTTCCATGACAAAGAACACTTCCAAGTCATCCATCTCCAATAAATTGGGGAAGAATGGCAAACTTACTGTGGAAGAATGAGAACATTGCATGAGGGAAAGACTTTGTCTCTACTGCAGTGAAGAAGGGCATGTAGCAGGAAACTGCCCAAAATTGAAAGCCGCAAAAGCCCGCACTGATAGGTCCACCTTGTCGTTCAAGCTCAGAAAACACATCTACAATTGTCGTTGAAGCTCTATGAACCCATACGAACCCCTCCGAGGCTCTATGAACCCCTCCAAGGCTCTATGAACCCCTCCGAAGCTCTACGACGCTCTATGAAGCTCTCCAAAGTCACGAGAATGCTTCGAAATTCTTCGCAATGCTTTGAAACTCTTCGCAACACCTCAAAATTCTTCATATGCCTTCGGCCGCCCTAGTACAATTTCCCCGACCTTTGTACAGCTCAGGATATACACCTGGAGCATCGTCGATGGGTTCCGAACCAGTATCGAGCAATATCACAGTGATATCGGCCTTTGAACAAGTCCGATATTTCCTCGACTGACTTCGAAAATCATCAAACAGAGCAAATCGACATCGGACACTATATTGCTATCTGAATACTCATCGCACACATGCCAGACGTATCCCCTACCATCGTCGAACAATATCGCACCAATATCGGGCCACGAACAAAGTCCAAAGAATCTTCGAAAATCTTCGAAAAACATCGAACCTCGAAAAACATTGTTGGACACAGTATTTCCTGTTTGAATGATCTTTGGATACATGCTGGACACATGGGACACTATATTGAGTATATCGAACACATTTTGATCGCATGTGCATGCATACAATCCGCTCAAAGCAGTTTCTGATCTTTTATTCAATTTATAACAAGGACAGTCCGGTTTTAGCTATTCTTTCTTATTATTTCTTCATCATGTGTTATATTCACCCCTTCTAGGCTTGTTTTATTGTTCTGATATACTTATATTGTCTTTTGCCTCGATTTTTCCACATGTTTGCCTCATGTTCTCTAGCCTTTTTATGTACTTTCTTTATTTATATAAAAAGATGTACTAGATACAAAGAAATACAAGAACATCATCGTCTTCCTCCCAGATCACAGTGATTTGAGAGTTTGGTTTAGTCTTATTCAGTCTGAAGTTTGGTGTTTTATGCTAAACTTCCTCAAAATTCCTTGAAATTCCTCACATTACACTATTTTCACTCTTGCTTCCCTCGATTAGCCTTTTTTTTCACTTCTACTACTCGTCTAGTCCCCCGATCTTGCATCTGAACATATCTGCGCACTCGAAATTCCTTGAAACCTCGTCGAAAAATATCATGACATCTCAAAAAGCATCGCGACATCTCGAAAATCATCGCAATGTCTTGAAAATCATTGCAACATCTCGCAAATCGTCGCAAGTCCTCAAAACACATTCTTTTAGCCTCGGACTGCTTCAACAAGCAGTTGTTCTATGACTATTTGATGGTTGGTCTGACAGGTGACATCTAGAGGGCCTCGCACCCTTCCTCTGACTTGTGTTATACCATCTGAAGCCTTTTTGTGGGTTTTGTTTGGGTTTCCAGGTTGAGCATCATCAGTGCATCTGCTGTGATTCCCAAATCCATGGACTCAGAAAAATAATCCGCAACCCTCAGGATACAGCCATTGGGGCTGGGGGTTGCGTTGACCTTACCCACTTGGCTGCCTACATTTGTCTCAATGTGTCCGCTCTTTCCGACCCTGACTCCCTAACCATTCTTTTAACCTTCCACCCCTTTCCAAACCCTTATCAACTCTGGCTCCTCCCATTGCCTCCTTGACTCCTCTTTCGTGTTGAATAACCAACTCAGCATGGAAGCCATTAACCCGATCAGATTACAACTCTTTGATGGATCTTGCAACTCCACCATAACTCAGGTCGTTAAACTTCTGATCACCTTTCCTGCCGGTGAAGTGTTCAATTTGTCATTCTATGTAACCTCGCTCGACTCTTCCTGTTCTGCCGTACTCGGTCATAACTGGCTGAAGCAATACAATCCATTGATTGACTGGTCTTCAAGCCAACTCGCTTTCCACTCTGCAGATCATAGAGGTCCAGCACCCCTGACATCACCTTTGCCCCCAAACCTTCCAGTAGAAATCCTCGACTCCTCCGCACTTTCTGATCCAACCATTCCTCCCAAGTTTACACCCCCCGACATCTCTTTCATCAATGCTGCCACTTATGCGTGTGCTAGCAAACCTCCTGGGGCAGTAGCTTTTCAGATGACCTTCACTCCAGAAGGGTTATCTGCCCACTCCGCCCAATCCACTAACCCATCTGACCTTTCCAATATTCTGCCTGAGTATCACGAATTTGCTGATGTCTTTAATAAGACTAAGGCAGACACCCTTCCTCCACATCATCCTTACGACCTCAAGATAGAGACAGAGGATAATGCTCCCCCTCCTCCGGGTTGCATGTATTCTCTCTCCACCTCTGAATTAGAAGCCTTACGAGTCTTTATTGATGAAAACGTCCACTCAGGTTTCATTTGCCCATCCAAGTCTCTGCATGGCACTCCGATTCTCTTCGTCAAGAAGAAGGATGGTAGTCTCCAACTTTGTGTCGACTACTGAGGACTTAATTGCCTTATGAAGAAAGACCGCTACCCACTTCCTCTCATTTCCAACCTCCTTGACTCTGCCCGCAAAGCCCACTTATTCACCAAGATAGACTTGCAGCACGCTTATCACCTAGTCTGCATCGCTGATGGTGATGAGTGGAAAACTACTTTTTGCACCCGCTATGGATCCTTTGAGTGGTTGGTGGTTCCCTTTGGACTCACTAATGCACCCGCTGCCTTCCAGCGGTTTATGAATGACATCTTCAGTGACATGCTGGATGTGTGTGTAATCATATACCTCGACAACATCCTAATCTATTCCGACAACAAGTCCCAGCACAGGGCTCACATCAAAGAAGTCCTCCACCGTCTCTGGAAAAATGGACTTTACACCTCTCCACAGAAATGTGAGTTCCACAAAGACACCGTTGAATATTTAGGTTTCATCCTTTCACCGGATGGACTGCGGATGTCTGAGGATAAAGTCAAAACCGTGCTTAATGGGCCCGAGCCTAGGAAAGTTAAGGATATCCAATCCTTCTTAGGTTTTTGCAATTTTTACTGCCATTTCATTAATGGCTATTCAGACATTGTCATCCCACTTACCTGCTTGATGTGGAAATCTGCACCTTGAGACTTCAACAAGAAGTGCTGCGACGCCTTTGAAAGGCTCAAACAAGAATTCACTCACACACCCGTCTTAACTCAATGGGTACCTGACTCACAGATAGTACTCAAAACCGACGCTTCCGACTATGCCTTAGCGGCTATCCTTTCGGTTTACACTGCAGATGGAGAAATCCATCCGGCCGCTTTTCATTCCCACTCTTTCAATCCCGCTGAACTAAATTACAACACCCATGATAAGGAACTCTTGGCCATTTTCAAAGCCTTCAAACACTGGCAGCAGTATTTTGAGGGTTCCACAAACCCGGTTGATGTGGTCACTGACCACAAAAATCTTGAGTACTTCAGCACTACCAAGTTGCTCACCCGCCGCCAGGCCTGTTGGTCTGAGTACCTTTCCAAGTTCAATCTCGTCATCCGCTTCCACCCCAGAAAACTGGGGGCCAAGCCAGATGCAGCTCACTAGACATTGGGACATCTACCGCAAAGGGGGAAATAGCGACTTTGCCACTGTAAACCCAACCAACTTCCGACCTGTATTCACACAGGAACAGCTCACCTCTTCCCTTCGCGCCACCTATTTCGCCACACCCATCCTTTGACAAGCAGTAGTCATGGATGTTGAGAAACTTCACCACAACATCCACACCTCCCTACCCCATGACCCCTTATCATCTGCACATCTTCCAACACCTGTTGACCCCAACTGGACAATAGACAAAGCAGGTCTTCTCTGCCACTTTGACTGGATTTATGTTCCAGATGTTGCGGATCTCTGCCTCAAGGTCCTCCAATACAAACATGATCATATTCTCTCTGGCCACTTCGGACAAAACAAAACCCAGCAGCTTGTCCGCTGGAAATATGTCTGGCCAAACCTCTGCACCTTCGTCCAGGAATTCTGCAAATCCTGTACAACTTGTAAGCAATCCAAATCGCCTTGACACAAGCCCTACGGATTCCTAAAGCAACTTCCGGTTCCGGAATGACCTTGGAACTCCATCTCCATGGACTTCATTGAACAACTACCCGACTCCGATGGTCACACCGCTATCTTGGTCATCATTGACCATCTCACCAAACAAGGCATATTCATCCCAACTGTCAATGAAATCACAGCCCAAGAACTAGCCATCCTGTTTGTCCTCCACATCTTCTCCAAGCATGGTGTTCTGTTGCACGTCACTTGCGACCGGGGATCCGAGTTTGTCTCCCATTTCTTCTGCTCCCTTGGAAAAGTGCTTGACATGCGGATCCACTTCACTTCCGGTTATTACCCGCAAGGTGATGGTCAGACAGAACGACTAAATCAGACCTTGGAGCAGTACCTCTGGATCTTCTGCAACTATCAGCAGGATGACTGGTCTTGCAGCCCCTTCAGTGTATTTGGACCATTACAAATGGACCAACTAATGGTGGCTTTAAGCTGTTTGAAATGGTCCAGCTAATCTGGGCCCATGGATTATAACAGACCATAGTAGATAAGTGGGCTCATGTGGTAGATATAAGGTCATGGAAATAGGATGGGCTTATGGGTGATATGAGTACTGCTATAGGCCATTTGTCATGAATGGGCCCATGGGTCAAGTCAATACTGCAGTGGACCATATGATGGATGGGCCCATGGGTCATGTCAACACTATAGTGGAACATATGATGGATGGGCCCATGGGCCATGTCAACACAGGGGTGGACCATATGATGGATGGGCCCATGGGTTATATATATTAATACTGCAGTGGACCATATGATGAATGGGCCCATGGGTCAGAGGAAGACACAGAAGGGTCTCTGCAAGGTCACATGTATTGGTGCATGGCATCCTTCAAAGGTTATGTTCTCTGTTGGGCATGCTGGTCAAAATATGTTGAAGTGCTAGCTCCACATCATTACATCAGAAGATAACCATCCAAAAGTTCATTTGTCACCCAGTATGATATTGTATCATGAAATAAAATTGGAAATACAAATCATTCAGACTGGCACAGATGAGAAAGTCTTGGTCACTGTCGTCCACTCAGGCAATCTCATCCTCATCCTCTCATGAACATTATCCCTCATATATTGGGCAATACATACCCAGTTCCCATTAATCTCTGAAATTCCATGTTGGATTACCTTTCCCAGCAGGAAAACCATTGTTCCCGAAGGATAATCCAGCTCCAATCCAAGGTTCTTGAGTTTCAACTGAGCTCCCTTTTCATAATCTCCGATGGTCATTAAACAGTCATACCATGGGCCTTGGGAATTGTTGTCCCAATGCATAGGGGTGATGCAATTACTGATCAAACCATATCCTGAGAAAGGTGTCATCCACAGCCGTAAAACCTCTAGCACCTCCTCACCATCCTTTACCATGTCCAGAGAATCTCCCACCTTCTTCAGCACCCCCCGACCAATCTCATACAGTTCAGGATGAACAATGCTGAGCAAGGCACCCATCAGTGCAAACAATTCCAAAGTTTCTTTCAGCCATCCAAGTGTGTTCAGGTTCTCCGATCTCGCCTTCAAGGTCTTTGAAATCTTGGGCTTGAATTTAGGAGTCTAGAACAATCAGAAGATAGAATTAAAGGCCCTGAAATATAAAAACCTTCAACTTATGTTGTGTGCTTGCTGGAACCAAGCTGGCGAGAGATTGATATTGCCAGGATAAGGCTGACATTTTCCAGGAGATTTATAATATTGAGGATCCGAATGCCATTTTGTGTGAGTTGGATTCAGAGTAAGGGATCCTCTGAGAGATTGATCCATCTTCAGTGCAGCCTCCCAAAGAATTCTCTACAAGCCAAGTGATAGTTGAATGAATCAGAGGGGGGTATTATTATATCAACAAGTTCTCACCTGTCTTTCAGGGCTCAGGATGCCAGGCAGGAACCAAAGTAGGATCCGTTCATGCATGTCTAGGACAATGGTCAGCTGGGTAAGTAGTCTCTGTCCACCATAATGGCTTGTCATGATCAAGGAATCCTCCTTGGAGTCGTTCTGACCAGTCGGTCTCTTCGATAACATGTTTGAGTCATATCTTTGCACATCAAGATCATTGAATTTCACTGAAATCATTTAGCCAGAAATTTCAAATTGACAAAATCTAAATATTACTTCTATTGCAATAAGCATCACCTGCCATTGTTGCCATTTGTTCACAGTCAACTGCGAGTTGAACTGATAGTGAAAGTGGAGGAAGTGGGCCAGGATTCTCTTGGTTATAGATTGGCCAAATTGCCTTCATCTTTGCGAGATCGGGATCGTTCTGATTCTCATGGAGCTTCCTTGAAATCACCCACCAAAATCAGGCTTGGAGGTAGTCCAAAACAGTGTCAGTCAAGAAGAAAGGCGAGTTAGATGGTAATGACATGTTGAATCCAATGAATCTGACATAGACAACAGATTGTATTTATATAAATCAGAGGGGCCTTTATCTACTGATCACTCAAATCAATCTGATATCTGACATTCCAATTGTCAAGAATGTCCAGTGAAATGAAATGTCACTGTGATTGTTGTCCATCCTGATCCTGATCCCGATTGATGTTATCTTTCATCTATGAACATCATCTGAACATCATCAGTGACTTTGATCTCCAATACCGATAAGCGATCAATGATAGATGTTGATTTCTCTAATCATTCTCATCAATATCTATCATTACTCCTGACAATGAGTGCTCTGAAAGTAACATGCCAGGCAGTTGTTGATTATCTCTGCTCCCGGGCTAGAGCAGCGACACTTGAAGCTAAACAGCCTCATTGTCAGTCTGGTCTCAATGAGTATTATCATATTTGGAAAGCCAGGATGAAGCAAGAACTTGTAAGTTGCATTACTCCTACATAACTACATTTTTATCCAGTGTTAGGGGATTCTGGAAATTATACTTGGATGGATGATCCTTGAGAACAAATTCCTTTATCTCACCCCTTTTCAAAAAAGACTGCACTCCTTGGTCATGGATGTATCAAGTTTGGACATTGGCACATTCAAGGGAAGCCTTTCATTGCTCAGGGAGGCTACTACCAACATCGACTTGACAAGGATTGTGGAACCATACCTCGATCCTTGGTAAATCATCAGTACTCCCATGGTCATCAATCCAGACCTTTTCCCAGATGTACCAAGATTCCGGAATGAGGTATGTAGCACTACATCTCATTATTAGATACTAGAATGATAATATTTTTTATTGATAACAGGTGGGGCCAGGTGTCAATGAAATTGCCCCTTCCTTCTGATCAAGGGTTTTGCTTGATGTCAGCCAAAGTCAGCAGGACTTGTTGCTGGCATTGGGAATGGTACATGTGGCTGTGGGAGAGCTCTTGATAGAAAGGGAAGATCTTGTAGATGATGAGGAGGTCTCCGATGTGGAATGTCCAGTCTGACTTACCTTGCCTTTAACCCGGTGATCAAAAGTAGATAATGGAGTCTTGATGATTGGAAGTCTGCTTATGGCTATGCAACTTATGTAACAATCAACATTGGATATATTTACTTGAAACTTGAGAGATGGTCAAATAACCAACCATGAGCATCAACTGGAATGTATTGCCAGCGTTTATCCATGAAGGTGTCGTTGATTTCCCCTTTTCAAACAATGCCGAAGCACAGGAATTCATGGATCTTCTCTGCTCATGGAGTTTGTTCATGGCAGCAATCAGTCCCGATAGTAATCATTCAATGGAGCATAAATTGCAATATCTGCAAATGATTAGAGAAGAATCAGTAAGTGAACCAATGGGAACTGTCATTTCATTTGGTTTTCTAAAATTGGACAGGCTGCGGGTTGACAATTCCTGGAGAAATGTTATCTGAAGAGTTTCCACATTATAGTTCCAGAAGTTTATAAGCAAATGCATCATATTGTCAAGGCAGAAGAAGAGCTCCTTGGACTCCTTGAAAAGATTAGAGGATTGCATTCTAATTACTTACAAGAACATCCCACCACTAGTGGCCAGAAAAGACAGCCCTGGTTCTCAATATCTTTGAACAACCAGTGGGGTATGAGTCTGGAGCAAGCACTTCAGGCACAAAGAGAATTTGTGAGTGATCCTCTTCATCTTGGATTTAATTTTAAATGTAACTGGACAATGCTCATTGTGATCATCTTAGAACATCACTGGTGATGAAAACACCAGGCAACACCATCCTATACTTCCAAGGGAACTCCTACCTGCTATGATGGCAGGATATCGAAACATGTTGGAGAGTCAAACAAGAGTGGCTAGTATTCGGGCAGCTATACAGGATGATTTGAGATAATGGAGAGAGACTTACCTATGGAATTATATATTGGATCATCATTATTTACATTCGGACCATGAAAGATATTCGAATGTATGTGAAACAATTACAACAATATAAAACCACCCTGCAAAATGAAAGTGAGATCAATCCAACAAAATGACCCGACAAAATGGCCAGATAAGTATTCCGACCCAACACCAGATGACCCAACACCAGATGACCTGACAAGATGATCCGACAAAAAGACCCGACACAATGACCCGACAAAATGACCCAACAAAATGACCCGACAAAATGACCCAACAAAATGACCCGACAAAATGACCCGACACCAGATGACCCAACACCAGATGACCCAACAAATGACCCAACAAAATGACCTGACAAAATGACCCGACACCAGATGACCCAACAAAATGACCTGACAAAATGACCTGACAAAATGACTTGACAGTAGATGACCCAACAAGATGATCCAACAAAATGACCCGACACAATGACCCAACCAAAGCGACCCGACACTAGATGACCTGACACCAGATGACCCAACCAACGACCCGACAAAATGACCCGACTCAATGACCCGACAAAATGACTGGACAAAATGACCCAACACCAGATGACCTGACCATAGATGACCCAACAAAACGAGTCATTTATCGGGTCATAGTGTTGGGTCATCTGGTGTTGGCTCATTGTGTCGGGTTGTTTTGTCGGGTCATTTTGTCGGGTCATCGGGTCATTTTGTCAGGTGATCATTTTGTCGGGTCATTTTGTCAGGTCATTGTGTCGGGTCATCTAGTGTTGGGTCATCTAGTGTCAGGTCAGAATACTTATCTGGCCATTTCACTGGGTCATTTTGTTGGGTCATTTTATCAGGTTATCTAGTGTTGGGTCATCTAGTGTCAGGTTGGGACACTTATGTACTACTACTCTAATCAATATTCACCCCCAATCTAATAAATGACTTCCTTGCTGTATCAGCAAAATCCTCCCACATTGCCTCCTGTTGTGCAGCATAGATCTTATGTCCATGAGAGTAATCAGCCGCTTTTCTCTTCCTCCACTCTGCTGCCTGATGATTGAAGTATGCTGTTGTCTATTTCATCTCATACCAAACAAGGGTGTTTTCCTCCGTCGCTCATTCAAATGCTGCTTTTGCTCTCAGCCAGTTCACCTGGTGAACTACATATATATCTTTAGTTTTACACATCAGTCAATCTTTCATCCACTCACATTCTTTCATATAATTAGATGACAAACTGTCACCCTCGACATCCTTATACCAGAACCATGGCAATGAATCATGCTTCCATCCAGACTCCTTTGGGTTTATCAATGTAGTACTCATCTTTAGATGGCTCTGATCAAGGATTTGGAATTGATCTAGCATTTCTTTTGAAGCTCCCAATGACACCAGGGCTTCCCTACCAGCCCAATAGTTTTGAGCATAGAGTCGTAAGGCCTGGTTGGTAGAGTGAATACTATCCCAAGATTACGTTTTTCCTGTTTTAGGTCCCTTGGGTCGGATCTTCGTAATGAACAAGAAAGCTTTCTTTCCCAGCATGAGCCTGATCCCTTTGAGGTTGTCGTTGCACTGCCCACTCCGAAGTTCTGTCTCAAGCTTTGCCAGCTCCACCAGCCCTCTCTCTCTGATTGCTTTGGCGGTCAGAGATGATGGCAATGCAATGATGGAAGTCTCAGGCCTGTTCCCTGATCCCACATCATTGAATGGGTTGGATGAAACAGGGCAAGAGATTAGATCAATCTCACCATCGTCATCAGTGATGAAGACTTTGGAGGGTTCATAGGAGGAACTGATATTTTCCGATGATGAGTTAGGTCAGAGAAAGTGATTTGCTTTCCTCTGATGATCCAAGATTCTTGTGAGAAGCCAACTTTGTTTCTTAGTAATTTTGATTTGCTCAGTCGTTGTCGGGACACCACCAACCTGTCTCAGGTAACTTTGTAATGACAGCCTATCCCAAGAAAGGAGTGAAAATGCTGACAATAGCTTTACTAAACGCTTACTTAGACTCTTGAATTGAGATCCCTTCCGAAAGGAATTCCACTGAAGAGACTTTGCCTGAAGGCTGTTCTCAGCTCAATTGTAAATGCATCTCGGCTTTACCTGGGGCTGATCCAGGTAATGCTTGAGTTCAGGGGATTGGAAATAAGAAATGAAGAGGACAGTACCTTGTTTGCATTTCAGGGCATAGTAATCCATACTCTTGACATTTTCATCCCTATTTTGTTGCGCCGTCATCTCACCCTCTCTCCAAGCTTCTAAATCTGCTGGTGCCACTGACTCAGTCAGTTTCTTATAGGATTCTTCCAACCACTTCAACAAATTCATTGCCCATTTCATCTTCCAAACCAATGATGATTCTACATTGAATAACACAGTCAATATTCAGTGTAGGGGAAGGATGATGAGACATTTACTCATGCCAATTAGCTTTATCCAGTTCGAGTGATTCATGTGGTCATCCAGAACTTCATTCCAATGGGCCATAGTTGCACTCTTGGCACTTCAGGATGTTTCATTCAAGACAGCCCACAAAGTTTCCACAATTTCACCATCAATTACACCACTCCCTGGCACATATGCCAATGTATATCTAGGAAGGCAATCATCAACGTGTCCTACCACATGAAAGTCCCTGATTGCTCCTGTGATCCTAAGACCTTCTGGGATAGACAGAAAGGGTGACTGATTCACTCGGAGGCGAAAGTTGATTATCCACTGACAAAAGATGTCATATATGAGTAGTGATTGATTGATCCCCTTCATCGTCTTGCTGTTTAGGGCTTTACAAATTGCATAGTCAATGTTTTTCTGCCTGTAAATTCAGATGAAGGGCTTGTAAATTGAGGATTCGTGATGGGAAGAGACTTACTGCTCTCCTTTTTGAAAGTCAATGGTGGCCTCGGGAGAAAATCCATGCCGAACACAAACCACCAATCTGATACCAGTTGCATCATAGCCAGCAACATTGACATTCTGATCAGCTTTGAACTCGTTGCATGTACAGGGAGGCTGCTTGAATTCCCTGGCTATCTTGAGGTGAGCTTTATAATCCAAGCTCTCTGTCATAAAGCTCTGGCCATTTGTCAGTGGCACGTCATCCTCGGGTCGTTTCTGACGTTGATGAGAAGCTGTAAAACTCCCATCAATGGCAAAAGACCAAGTATAAACCCATCTAAAATATCTTTAGTGTTTATCGGGGACTTGGTGTAAAAGTAGTGCTTGCTGTTCTTCATCATTCTTCCAATCTTCGGGCAAATTAATCCCAACCTGTGGACAGGCAGGGGAAAGGACAGCGAGATCCCCGAGTCCTGGACTTTCAACATTATGCCCAAATCCATGGCACTTCAGATGTTTGAGGTTCCAGAATTGCCTTGTACATCAGAGAAGTTCCCGATATCGGTCCTGGCAGATTACATGAGTATCAGTGTTGTGATGATCAGTATTTCAATTGGTGGGATGGAGCCTACTGGAATAGTTTCAGGAAAGCATGTGGAGGTAAATCTCCTCAGCTTCTGGTAGTAATGCCAAGCAGAGGATTTGCACTCCTGGTTTTCGGCAAGGAAGGAATCTAGACCTTCAAATGTGAACAAGGTCTTGACTTGCTTGAAGGAGGCAGGGAAGAAGTGCAGATCAAGGGCCTGTATATCATCAGGTATGTGTCCAGGGCACCTGCACCATTGGATCAGAAGATGGTGGACACCATTGCTATGAACGATGACTAGTACATTCTTCGCATAGGTAGTTTTATCCCTAACATCTCTCTCCAGCAACGATCCATCGTCTTCCAATTCCATTTGAGAGAAAGGAACTGAGCCGAACTCAAGGTCATCATCATCATCCAATAACTTGGATGGGAGATCAGGAAGGCTGAACAGCCATTCATCCTCACCCTCTTCTTGGTGGGAGTCATCACTGGGGTTTGAGGGGCATAGCTTCCCACCATGACCGAAGTGAAGGGTAAGACCGGCCTGTAGAAGGGTGGAATCTTTGAAGTACTCATTTTCCCAGTGTTGAATCTTGTGAAAGGGGTTGTTCCGATGAGCCTTCTGACAACAGTCCTTGCAAAACATCGGACATCCAAGACAGTCCAAACAACACCAGTCTCCCGATGACCCACAGCTGCTGCAAAGCATCTCGATCGGAGGCACCTCAGATGAGAGAATACGTGCTAAATAGAACTTCCTTTTATGCAGGTAATCCCTCATGTAGTCATTTTGTGACTGAATACAAAAGGTCAAAAAGGTATCGAGGGCCAAATGGGTAAGGCTCTCACCTTAGACTTTGGAAGTTGGAGGGGTTCTAAGAGCACATTGTCAAAGTTAATATTTTGTCTATCTTCAACTGAAACCGAGGGAGTCAATCCTTTGATAGGTTTGGAAGGGGACTTGGATGGGGACATGGAGGAGTGTGAATTTTGCTTGCTAACTTTCATCTTCTTCACCAGGCCTCGAGCTGTGTAATGGCTGGTAGTGCTGATAATTAGAGTGTCACCACTGGCTATATTTCTGAGATTAGGATTGAATTTTTTGCTAGGCATGAGATGTTGGTTGCTTGTGTGAACTGCTGACTAACCATCAATCATCAGATGCAAGGGTCCCAGGGCAATTCAGACCTGCCAGTGGTGCCAAAGAAATTCATTCACTCATAGCTCTTAATGGATCACTTCGTGATTATCAATATCGACTGATCGATAGATGCCTATGATAGTATTTTGAGAGCATTCCAATGAAATGTGCAAATCATCTCCCCATCAGCAAAATTCCTCACAGCAAGAGATTTTTGCTCAAATTGCTCAGCAACTTGTTGTTCTAATCATCAACATTGTCATTCCTGAAACCTTGAAGATTATACAGCAGTATTATTTCAAGGAGCCATGTTACACATCAATTCTCACAGGGCAGGCTTGGGTCAATGAACTACTCCATGGTCATCTGAAGCGCATTCGCACAGCTCTTGGAATGAATAAGCAAGTTTTCAGGGCTCTCATGTCTGAATTACGAGGGATGGGCCATGGGGATTCCAAGTACATCACTCTTGAAGAGCAGCTTGCTATTTTTCTATATTGTGGTGTCACTGGTCTTCCTATCCACCATCTTGAGGAAAGGTTTCAACATGCTCCCGAGACAATATCTGTGTAAAGAATTTATTTATTTCTGCTATCATGATTTTGGACTCATAGGTTCACAGATACTTCCATAAAATGGCTCGTATCTTTGCATTTGCTCCTTTCAATTCCAAATACATAAAACAAATATCCCCCAATGATCCACCTTCATCAAGACTTTTCAACAATCCAAAATTATGGCCTTTTCTCCGATCTGCCCTTGGGGCAATCGATGGTAGCCACATCCATGCCACTGCTTGTGCTGAGTATCATGAAGCATGGCACAACCGGAAGGGCTTCATATCACAGAACTGCTTGTTCAGGTGTTCATTCAATCTTCTTTTCACATATGTCCTTACTGGATGGGAGGGCTCTGCATCAGATGCCCAAGTTTATGAAAGTGCGATCTCTGATGATCTAATTGTACCTGAGGGATCATATCTCCTTGCCGATGCAGGCTTCCCACATTGCAAGGAGCTTCTTGTTCCCTACCGCAGCATCCGTTATCATCTTGCTGAATGGGGGCATGCCTCATTACAGTATGTTTGTGTCTTTCAGTATAAGGCATGCCTAAATTCATGAAATGTCCAGACCACAAAATAAAGAGGAGCTTTTCAACTTGCGTCACGCTCAGACAAGAAATGTTCATACTGATCATTGTCGATCATTAATTGATCCATCAATCCTGAGTCTTGAAAAGCCCCTAACTGTATGAGTCCAGTCACTGATCACACATATTGACCAATATGCTCCAAGGAATGCTCAGAAATGCTCAGAAATCATATTAGTGATCATTTGGAGACCAATCTTTCAGTTTAATCAAACCACTTGTCAACTTTCTTTTTGTCACCTAGTATGAAGTCATATATTCGAGTCAGTTGGCATCACTTCTAGATAGTTTGGTTGTAAAAAGGCATAAGAAAAAAAGCACTGTCTAAATCATAAATCCCCATAATATACATTCTTCAAAGATAAGATGAGATCATGAGGAACAAGTGTCGTTGGTTGTTTCACGGTTAAGTTTCTGATCTAATGTAAATTGCAGTTTGTACATCACCATCTACTTATGTTCTGAACAAAGCAAAACTTGGAGTTTTTGAGTTAAAACCTTAAATTCTTAACATGTCTAACAATGTATTCAGAACTTATGGAGTTAGAATATTGTACAAATGTCATGTGTGTGATAGACTTGATATGTCATGATTGTGTAGTCACATGATAGCCACTAAATCTCCCTACCATCTTCTTCAATACTACTTGAATACTACTACTACTACTACTACTAGCTTTGCATTCTTTGACCTGACATTTTGACCAGTTTTTTAATGTTTACCTGACTTTGTTGACTTGCACCTAACTATCACATGACTGAGAAATTTCCTTTTTTACAGAGGGTAACCTGCCGGCGGGTGCTGAAAGACTTCATTCTCTGCCTCCCTCCCATGATGTCTCTAGGTTTTGATTATATGCTGATTGATAATCTACATCAACACATTCTTCACTATGCAGCTGCTGCTGTACAGATCTGTCTTCCTATCCTTATGGATGTGCTCCCCTCCATCAATGCTGATGATGCCACAACATCCGAAGCAGTGAAGAGTCAAGCGAAGAAGTGGTCAGATCAAGAAATTGAAGACCTCGTTGCTTTCTTGTACAACCACCGTTCTGAAGCCAGCTCTCCAGGGAACTTCAAGCCAGTTGTCTGGACAGCAGCTAAACTGCATCTTGACACCAAGCACCCACATTCTCCATGAACAATAGCTGCCATCAAAGCCAAGTTTACTATGGTGGATGATATAATCATTCTACATCCTTTTCCTCCATTTTACCATTCTACTGGTATAAAGATATGTACAGGGTGGTTGAGGATTACTATGGAAGGTCAGGAATGGGTGCAATGCCTGCTGGATCAGGTATCTGGGCACAAACAAGTGCCGAGCTTCAACATTATGAGGATTTTGAGAAGAATTTAGGGAAGGAACGGGTATGTTCCTATTATATTGTTATTTTCATATGTATCTAACCTTCAAATCACAGAAAAGGTACTGTCGTCAGCTCCTCAATGCATCATTTCCACAATATGCGAAAATGCAAGCAATCATGGAGAAATCTATCGCGAAAGGTCGATTTGCACACAAGGGCACTGCCCAAGCCCCTCCCGACCTCTTGATTGATGGGAATGGTGAGGTTAATGAGACTGGGCATGCTGCCCCTTCATCTTCAGCCAGGATCATCTTTCCTGCCACACAAGACGGCTTGACTTTCATGGATGTTGTTGATCCAGCCCTCCCATCAACGTTGTCACATTTTTTACTAGGCCAACTACCTGCAACAGCCTCATCTTCGCTCTCTATCCTATCAGTCCTGACAATGACTCCATCCTCAGCCCCTCTTGCTTTGGCATTCTCACAGCCCCCTTCACATCCCCTTATGTCAGCATTCTCACAGCCCCCTGCTTCAGCATCTTTGCATCCCCCTATGTCAGCATCCTCACATCCCCCTACCCCAGCATCAGCTCCTAGCATGCCCTCAGTGAAATCAAAGTCATCGGGAAAATGCAAATGGGCATCAGGGGATGATCACATGCCCGATCAGCCACCATCCAAAACTGCTTCAAAGCCACAATCAAGTGCAACGACATCGACAAAGACCAATACAAGCATCTCTGCTCTTGTTGGAGCGACTGGGGCCATCAACAATCTTAATACGACTATGCAACAAAGCCTGTTTCAATCGGATGCATGGCGAATCGAGTTGGCAATGGAGCTGATCAAAAATGCAGACCATATTGATGATAATGAATGAGGTGCTCTTTCATTCTATTATAGCAATAATCCAAATGCTGCTGGTAGTCTCATAGCCATGTCTGATGTGCAGCGGGAAAATACATTGTGTTATGCTCTCCAAATGATCTTGAAGCCAGCTGTATCCTAAATTTTTGTACACTAACTGTACTGTACACTGTATTACTCTACATCTGTATTGTACAAAAATTCATCAACGTTGTCACTGGCCTCGCGTTCTCACAAAATCGCCTGATAGCTATTCCACATTGACTGTGCAATCTCATTTCGCCGACCTGCAACTGCCCCATTTGGGTTGTTGTCTTCTACATTGCTGGCTTGTCACACAAAGCCATCACTAGTGTGGCCACCTTGGTTTGGGTATTCTTCACTTGCCAGTTCTTCTTCGTGAGGATCATGAATGCGAATAAAATTATGTATAGCACACAATGCTGCCAGAATTTGTGCTTGGATTGTCATGTCATATTCTGGGCCAATCAAAAGTATGCAAAAGCGCTTCTTGAGAACTCCAAAAATGCGCTTGGGCTTGCGATGATAACAAAATGAGAAGAAAAGCAGAACCTGCCCAATTTCCATCCCTTCCATCCCGGGCTTTGAATCATCTAATACAACAAAAACAATATCACGGCGGGGATGACCATGAAAAGCAGGAGTTGATTGGATTCTTTCCCGATGCATGCCACCTGCACCACATAAATCACTAGGTGCATAAAAGGTGGCAACAGCAGAATGGTACATCTTGATGTCACCCTCAAATTGAGGGCAACCATCAATTGCTGAAGGTGGTGGTTGGTCCAGATGGTCAAGCATGGAAAGAAATTGGTGAAAGGCAAGGGGGAACTTGGGTTGCAAGACATATGCTGCAAGCCCCTCGAGACCTTGTGGATAGCCATATTCTAGAATTAGAACATTAGTTTGAATGCTGCAATGATTGCATTAGACACAATGCACAGAATTTGGCTGCAAGATTCACAACAAACAGTGCACTTGTCGGATCACCTGGTATTGGTCCACTGTCCTCTTCCTCGTCCTCTTCATTCGAAGTATCCACCGCTTCTTCTCGATCCTCTTCCACAGTTGCGGTACCAGCCATATAGGAAGATGTCGTACTGATCAACATCCCACAATCCAAGAATATCCTGCACAATGCAGTCATTTTCTCCATCTGCATGATGATCCAAAGCATCTGAATGAGTGCTTGGTATCGATTTGATTGACGCCAAGGTTCCTTCACAGCTTTGATATGCTTTGACTCTGTGATGGAAAAACAAAGGCCATTGGGAGAACCGAAAAGATGAATGGAATTATAAAAATGCTTCAGGGCATGTTGGTGTGGTAACCATATTGAGTCCCATACACCTGCCTCAATGAAAACATTCCATAGTTTGTGAAACTTAACAATACATTCACAAAAATGTTCAAGTGCAGGTGCTGTGATGGTGTTGCGACGGGCAATATAACAGGCATCCATAAAGGTTGCTATGCTCTGGACCATTGTGGAAGGTATATAGCCAGTGATGGCAGCAAGAAATACCTGTGAACAACTGTGAGTCTCAGAACTGAAGGCCGGGAAATATGACATGCCTTCATCAACACCTTCAAGTCATCACCTGTCCACTGGTTGTAATCTTGACCATTGGGGAACTGTTGAAGCCCAGGAAATGGTGGAACAGCTGAGATGCTGTATAGCTTGTGAGCATGTGGTGGGAAAATCTCTACCTGACATAACATACCGATGGTCAATGTCCTCAATGATCTCAAAAGCTGCTGTTTCACCATGAATGATGTGCAAGTACTCCATTACCCAAGTCACTAGATGGTCCTTGAACATGCCTTTTATAAGCTGGTGTAGGAGGTCGGGTGCAAGGAGCTCATGAATGTCTGCCCATGGAAAGGCATGCGTGAAAGGCTGATGAAACAGTGTTAATGATGACCATGCAGAAAGAATCAAACAGACCACAATATCATGCCAAATTCTGAAGTCATCCCAGAGAATCCCTGCATCAAAGTTTTTGATGAGGAAGTCTGTCTTTGCATGTGCATGTTGATGACTTCCAGGGCCATCAAGGTCCATGGGCAGAGCATCACATCTAGAACAGATGTAAAAATAATAAAGAAGAGAGGCTGGCAAAACTTACTTCGGACACCAGTTAGAGACAACTCCCAAAAGCCAGACTTGTTCAGGGTAATCAGCAATGTAGGGACCAAGGCTGAATATGGTGCAGTGGAAATGCCCATTGGGACACCTGACAATCTTCGGCTTCTCCATGTATGGCTTAAGTGGGCTGAAGACAATCTCCAAACAACAATGATAGAGTTGATGACAAAACTTCTGGAATTCCACCTTTTTTCGTTGGTGTTTGCTCACTACAAAAAAAACTGATGGGTTACATAAGATAGATATCAAAAAAGGCAGCACATACTTTTTTCAGTATTGGTAGAAAGGCGATGGGCAATATGGCATTTCCATGTCCACAGCGAGCAGTATTTGATATGTTCCCAGGCAAGGCATATACTGGATGGTATTCCTGATGTCCCATTGCAACAGAGACAGTTGTCTTGTTGCTGCCTGCTACTATGGGTACTAGCATTGCACCATAAGTTGATACATTAGTGGCAATCGTGGTCTAAACATGTTATATCAATAAATGTTGCTCATCCTTAAAGAAAACCATACCACTTCACAATTTGCCCAGTATCCTGACATCAGATTTGAGAAAACACGATGCCCTGCATGATTGTACTCCTCATACGGCATTGTCTCGAACTGTCTATTGAATTCCATGGTGCCTAGTTGCTGTTCAAGGGTAACAAGGACATCTCGAGCATTGAGTTCATAGGTCTCCTCCATCCATCGAGGTGGTGTTTGTGGTTTCAGTCCTGTATAGTGAAACTTGAAGGTCTTCCAACTAACACCTCCTGCCTTTATGGAGTCAAGAGTCTCGTAAAGGTCCTGAGCATTCCTCCATGGTACATGGTCAGTTTCCCCATATTCAGTTTCATGTTTGATGACAGTAGCATGCCAAATGTCAAGACCTTCATGAATTTCATCTGCCAATGACTGAAGCCACATGTAATGATATTGAGCCCAGTCAAATGCTAGCCTATCAGGGCAGGGAGCCCATGGATTCTTGGGAGTTGCATCAGGTGGTTGGACAGGTTCAGGATTGGGTACAGGCTCGGTGAGAAAAGAGCCATCGGGGGTGCATGGCTTTGCTAGATGAATGTAAGATAGAAAGATCATAAAATCTTATGCATTCAAGGACTACCTGTGAGATACTGATGACAAATCCATTTGTGCTGGGAGGCTTCTTTGGGTGGTGAAATGTTGGGATGCATTGATTTCTTATGGCAAGTGAGGCTGCTGTTCAAAAGACACTTGCATCCACAGATTGTGCAGGAATAAGAGATTATTTTGGGGATTGGAGGTTGAGGCATCTTGTCAAACTTAAATGCTAGAAGTTGGTGGTTGGTGGGAAGCTGAACATCAGAATTGTGAGGAATTTTCTAGGACTGAATTGATAGGACTGAATTGAATGGCACGTGAAGTTTAAATCAACTTGCTTATATTTTGGGGGTGTTCCCCAGTGCCACATCAACTCATTATCCATTCAGTGTTACATCCTAAACATCTCTCCCTTGTCATGCCTAACAATGTAGTCCAACACTAATCCCAGGTCCCATACCGAGCCAAATGCCGAACTTCTGGATCTTCCTAGGATGCAACATGGTCAGATGAAAGTCCAGACTGAACAATTGGACTCCAACATACCAATGAACAATCTACCTGACCAAGATGGACCCAAACAGCAAAAGCCAAGAACAGGAGGCCAACCATGGGCCAATGTTGCAGTGCCAGCTCACAGCTTGGTCAATGATGAGGACGTTTCCTTGCCTGCCAAAACCAGGACATGCAAACATGTTCAGAAAGCTGAAACAACTGTGAAAGGGGTGGGTGACAATCCAGCTCTGAAACAAGCTAAAGGTGACATGGATGAGGCTTCCCAGCCATCTGCGAAATGGAAGGCCCAGCATGGACAGAAGCAAACAGGGGTAGTCAATGCCAGGGATCCACTACCTGACTGCCCAGGCCAAAATGTCCATCCCGCCAAACCAACAACCACCTGCCGCACATCCCAGGAAGTTGTGGCTGAGCACAAAGCCAAGAAATGAGCTATGGAAGAGAAGATACGTGAGGGGGAAAAGGCAAAAGAGTTCTTAGCACTGATGAACATAAATGAAGACCTTAACGATGAGGAACTACTCATCGAAAACCCACAACGCTTATCCGCAGCAATTTGCAAGCATGGAAGAGCATGTCTTGATGATAGTGATGATGAGGGAGAGGAATTCAACTTTGACACTGTCGAAGATGGGGTATATTCACATGATTTGACAGTCGAGCCTGCAAAGGCAAAATGGAAGGCAGTAAGTGGTCAAATGCCTGCTTCTGTTGTGGACTGACTAACCTTGTTGTTTCAAGGTCAAGAGACCAAAGAAGGCAGCAAAAGGAGACCTGCGCAGTGACATAAAGATGAAGGAGATCAGACTACGTAGCCAGGAAGATGGTGGGAGGGAATTGATCAACAATGTAAACAAGGGAGTGAACGTGAGGTAGGTTAATCACATGTTACACAAGTGACGAAATATCCACACCTTATCCGAGTCCGCACAGATTTACCGCTTTTGATTCAGCACCCAAAAAATATCAAAATGCTGGTCTGTGAAAAGATCTGAATCCAAAGAGGGCCCCTGAAGACATCGACCCTTTTCAAAGTGGCGGCCTTGATGATGAGGATATTATCTCAGTCCGACCTTCATTCCCATGTACCAATAATGTGGCTGCTGTCCATTCAGAACATTCAGATCTTGCATTCCCTGCAGACCTTCAACGTGATCGTTCATGCAAAACAAGGTGTGTACACTCCTTCTGAACACTCCCTTAATCTTAGGTCTCATCCATAACAGCTCATTGAGGTAGTGGCTGAGAGCAACCCCGATCTCCCAGTAAAGGTGAGGAGACTCCTTCGACTTCCAAAGAGTAACAGCATATTGATCTTACTATGCAGAACTCTAAAATCCAGAAGGCCGCAAAGCTGCAGTGTGCAAAGAAAGTTCTGAAGGCTGATGCAGACCTTGGAGGTGAGGATCGCCCAAACACCGCAGAATTCATTCACAATCCACATTGGGCAAATGTGTTCATCCCAACAATCACCCATGCCCTCTATATATTGCAGGAGCCCTTCCTCAACTTTACCTCCAAATCTCCCATGTTTCTTGCCACTGTTCAAAAGACCTTTAATCTTTCATTCCCAAATGTAGACCTGGTGTTGACAGCTGATGATCCACTCATTGTCACGGTGCGCCAGATTCTCCATCATATCATGTTGATCACTCACTAACAAAAAACCTATGGCATATTAGGCTTATAGACAAATCAACAGCCGAAAGTCCAAGCTTGCAAGCAGAATTCTTGAGGCGATTATCAAATTCTTCAATCACAATGAATTTATTAATCAACCAGAAAAAATTCAGGACTACGTTCATTGGGCCATCAAAGGAGATGGTCCTGCAAAAACTCTAATGTTGCTCATGATGATCCATGCTACCAGGTGAGTTAGATTTTTCATATCCACTCCTCATCATCTTACTTACTGGATCCACAACGACGGCGCATCAGGCCCCTGATGGTTTCCTTCAGTCCCAATTCATTGCCCCAGCTGCCAAGCAACATCTGAAATATGCAAAGAACTCCATCCTCTATCCCCCACTTGATGTGAAGCACCCACCCAAGGGCCTATACACCCTACTTCTCATTGTGGTAAGATTCCACTACATCCCACGATGATTGTTGTCAATCCTTAGTTTGGCAGGTGGAGTGGGCTTTCGCTGCATCCTGAGTGGCACATACATCGAGCCACAGCTTTTTGCACACAAGCATTATTGGCACGCAATAAGGGTCTTCCTCAGTCACGTAGAACATATCAGTGAGAGACGCTGGGGGCTTGTCCTCACATCCCAAAATGGTGCTGATGAATGATATGGGCGATGATCTTCATGCAGATGCATTGATGATATCTGCCTACCGTGAAGACTTTTACATTCCTTCAAGCCCTCAGAAGCCATGAACTCTACATCATTGCTTAGATATGACCTTATACCCTGGTACTACATAGTCACCACATATTGGACTCCATGTAACGACATTTAGTTGCCGCTTAGCCAATTTCTTCAGCGTAGTTCCTAGGTTTCATAGGTTTCTATAGATTTCCTAAGTTACCATGGCTCACTACTGGGGTAGGTTTCCAGAAAATTGGACATACATTTCAAGATGTTTGAGTTTATGAGTTTTGGCTGGTTTTTGGTGGTTGCTCAAGTTGAGCAACCTCTGGAAACTGAAATGCTTAATTACTGATGTATATCATGATATTTTTCTGTTGATCATGGAGAACAGCCTGAGTGCTGATAGGCTTAATTTACTTAAGTATCTTCTGAATCCTCTTACACTACTTAACTTTTTATACCTCCTTATTTTGACTATAACCAGATGCAGCTGCTGCCAGTGATGGGCTTAATCTACTTAAATATCTGCTGAATCCTCTTACACTACTTGAACTTATATATCTACTTATTTCTGCTTATTGCACCATCAATTTTAAGGAAAAACATGAACTTAATCTGCTTATTCTCATTAATTGAGTATTAATCAGTAATAAGCTAATTAAGTAAAAAAAGTGGATCTTTGATTTTGCTGATGCTACAATGTGCTTATGCATTGTACCACAAATATCATGACCATGACAGGTTGCTTTCATGGCTATTCTTGATGTGGGATATTAGTTCTGTAGCTTTCCAGATACAATGTGCTTTGCCATGACCTCCCTTTCCAAAATTATTTTGCCAAGGAATTAGAAACCTGGTAGCAAAGAGGGAAAAAAAGAATGTGATGGGATATAAGTATAGGAGGAGGCTAAGCAACCTCCAGACCAAACTTATGTGACACAGTGATTTCCAAAAACTGTAATGAGCCATATAGGTGGTGGGTGCTCACATGTCTTTTCTGCAAAGGCGATCATGCCCTACCCATCTGCTGCTGAGCTAGAGTTAGACTACAGCAAAACAGCATTTAAATTTATCAGCCATGTAGATAGTACAAGTTTATTTTTGTACCCTGAACAAAAAGGCTTCATCCATCTGAAAATACCTCTAACAGTGCTTGTTCCTAATCTAACAGCTGCAATAACTTGTCAGGTTGCAAAAGTCCACAAAATTTGCCTTGGATCTCATGTGGGAAAAGCAGAACTTTGAATGTCATGACTGTGTAGCTTGCAACCTATTCACTTCAGTTTTTGCACCTGTTCTGACTGCTGAAGCCAAAGAACAGCAATGTAGACAAGGTAGGCATGCTAAAGCACACCACTTAAAACTTGATACACTAACAGGTGGACTGCCTGACAACATCTCTGATTGTGAAGACACCCGCAACTTTCCTCCTCCTCCATTAACCAACAATCTGACCCATAGAGTAATCAGCAACTTTTGCACTGAGGCATCACCTGCTGTTTTGCAAGAAGCAGGCTGTGCAGTATGTGGTTGCCTGACATCAGGTGTGAATTTGTCTAGCCTAAAAGCAATAAAAAATCAACTGCATATTCTTGAGTCAGAAGGAGGAACTGGAACAAAATGAAAATACAAGGAAGAAGCAATTCAAGGGGTAAAAGGACCTGTGCTTGCATCCCACTGTGACCAAATTTGTGATACTTGCTGCAAGCATTTACAGGCAGGAAAGGTGCCACATAATGCTCTAGCTAGGGGCTTATGGTTGGGAGATGTCCCTGAGGAGTTGTCAGCCTCAGGTATATTGAAAAACTACTCATCCAAAGAGTCCATGTTAATGGCTGCTTTATTCATGTAGCCTCCTCTGGCATGAGAGAAATGGTAGCTCATTCAATTGCATTTGAATCACCTGTTGCAAGAGTATACCACTCTCTGCCTCCCCCAATTCAGGACATAGATGAAACTCTTGCAATTTTGTTTACAGGCCCATGTAAACCAACCAGTAGTGAGTATAAACACACTCCTTTGCTGGTGCACAGGAAGGCTGTTGCCCATGCACTTGAATGGCTGAAAATTAACCACCAAAATTATTCTTGAATATTGGAAAAGCACCCAGAGGATGCCCCCCCTGTCTGTGTAGAATACCAATGTTCCCTCACAAACAAAGTTGAGGAAGGGACAAGCCTTTTTGATTCAACAACAGCTGATGGAGTGGACAATGGGCCTTGCCCTTTTGTAGTCCATGGGGTTACAGGAACACAACTGGGTACCAAGACTGTCACAGTATTAAAAGGGATTGCGCCGAAACCTTGGAACAACAAAGGTGCAGCACTATCTATGTCACATGCAGCAAAGCCTCAGTCTATATACAACAACCCAAATCTGTACCCCCACATCTTTCCTTGGCTGTTCCCTTATGGGTCAGGTGGTATTGGAAATGGTATACTGTCTGAAAAGGCTCACAAGGAGTTTTTGCTGATGCATTATGACAAAAGATTTCAGCAGGACATAGCATTTCCTTTTGTTGCTTTCAGCAGTTTTTTCACTTTATGACAACAATGTTTATCAAACATGTTCTGGGAGTTGGAACAGCCCAGTGGGGTTTATGGAGATACATCAGGATACTATGGTACTGTTGAATAACAAGGATGTTTAACTTTGCATTTACCCATGCTATTATGGATTAAAGGTACAATGTCTCCAGATGATATATGCCAGAGAATCACAGACCCTAGTTCAGATTTTCACAAAAGCTTGGTTGAATACTTAGAAAGTACCCATTCTGGTGATTTTGTTTCTGCTTCTAGAGAAGCTGCAGAAGAAAATGTAAACATGGCCTCTGCTCAACCTGGCTACCATGATCCTACAGAGACAATGCCTGAAGCACCACCTAGTCACTGCCTTACAGAAAATTGTGAAGGATGTAAGCAATGTGAAGCCCTAACATCATGGTGGTCTCATTTCAAATCAACAGTAGATGACATCATTCTCAGATCTAATATTCACAAATGTACAACAAATAAAAACAAAGATGGCTCACAGAACAAGCTCCACTCCTTTGTAGGGTGCTTGGACAATATATGGGGGAAATGCAAGGCTCACTTTCCAAGACCACTTTTTACAAAAACAGACGTAGATGATAAAACTGGCCACATAAATATGAAAAAGGGAGAGCCTTGGTTCAACTCTGTTACATATGTTGTCACTTACCTCTTTCATTGCAACATAGATGTTACAAGCTTGTGCTCAGGCACAGCGGTCAAAGGAGTATTACTTTATATAACCAATTATGTAACAAAGCCTACTCTGAAAACTCATGTCATATTTGAATCTGTGAAATCCATGTTCCAAAAAAATACTGAAATGCTTGCAGGCCTCGAGTCCCACCAACAAAAAGCTCAGAAGCTGATAACAAAAATTGTGAATTCTTTGACTGCAAAGCTTGAGATGGGGACCCCAATGATTTGCATGTACCTTCTGGATCACTATACCAGCCACATGCTCACACCTTTTTATTGGCAGTCTTTTGTGAGCAATGCATGATCCCCATGGACACCACAAGATGATACACTAGAGGGTAAAGAGGACACTGAGAATGTAACATTGTTCAAGCATGGTAATCAAGTAGTGGGAATGTCTCCAGTTAGTGATTACATTTCTTGACCCATAAAACTAGAAATGATGAATACTTACACACAGACAGTGAAAGTGATGGTGAAAACTGCACACAACCTGATCTGATGAACATCTCCAAGCAGATGCTTTTTGACTTTGCACCACACCACCCTTTGGAGAAGTCTCATTGTACCCAATGGCTTCCCCAGGATGCTTCATCAATACCCAACTTTATAGGATCTACTCTACCAAGAAGTGATCAAGGTGACCGAGAGTACCATTGTAGTGCAATGTTAGCATTATTTAAACCATGGCATACAGTACATGACTTGAGAGAAGACAGTGAGCTCTAGAATGATGCATTTACAGCTTAGAATTTTGGAACATAGCCCACTCAGCTAGTGTTTCAAAGTCCAGTTTTTTGATTTTTGATATATCTTAACAATGGTTAGACAGATTTTTTTTTTCTGAGGGAGGACCCCCCATTATTTTTCATTCTCTATCCACTCCTAAATTTCGTGATTATCTTGACAGTGGGTGGCTGAAATCTTTCCATCTCAGAGAGGACCCCCCAGTCTTTTGCAAATTCTATCTCCTGTAATATTTTGGTGAATTCTTGGATTTTCCCTGAATTTATAATACAGCTTTTTGAAATCAAAAAAGTCGCAAAAAGTTGGAACCTGACTGGACTTCAAAACACTACACTCAGCTAATGGATAATATGAACATCCAATATGAATGTTTGGATGCTCTGGATGATTTTCATGCTGAAATGAAAAAGGGCACTTCCCACCTGGCTTGCAGATGAAGCTGCACTGAAAGATTTGGACCAAACAATCATAAATGATTATACAGAGGATGATTGTGCTCATAATTTTGCAGAAGATATTGAGATATCTGTTGCAATTGGAAAGAAGACCAAAGCATGCAGCTCACTAATGAATGCCATTAACCATGTTTTGACAGTAACAGGGTGGACAGAATGTAATGCAAAACTTTTACCAGATGGTGTCAACCTAACACCTGCTGTACCAACTACTGTTCAGTCAGCATCTCAATGGAAGGCAGCAGTGGTAAGCAAATGTGCCCAAGTGTTAAAAGAAAGGGGACAACACTTAGATGCTACAAAACCTATGGACAACAACACTAAACTAAAGTCATTTGTGCCAGATGAGGTTAAAATAGTAACCAAAGGCCATCTAACTCAGACCTTTGAATCTTTAAAATGTGGCCCCACTATAAATGCAGTTTTGAAAAAATATGATCTGAATGAAGAGCAAGAAAGGGCCTATCAAATTGTAGCTAACTGTTCCTGTAGTGAAACTAAAGATGAATATGTCTGGAATGGCTGGGACTGGTAAGACCCAAGTACCGGAAGCACTTATTGGACTGTTCAGGCAGAAGAAAGAATCACATAGGCTGGTTGTAGTTTCACCAACAGGGAGTGCAGCTGCTCTCTTAAGTGGGTCAACTTACCACTCTATGTTTGGAATCAACTCAGAGGGAGAAAAAACCTCAGCAACACAGCTGGCACAAGTGAAAACTAGGCTGCAAGGTGTTGACTACATGGTTCTGGATGAAGTATCCATGCTGTGCTGCAGAGACAAGTATCTTATAAGTGCATGGCTGGCTCAGATCAACAACAATGCTGAAAGCCCTTTTGAAGGCCTTGACATGATTTTCACAGGAGATTTTGCACAACTTCCACCTGCAATTGGACAAGAAAATGCATCCCTTTACAGTCGAACTGTAGGGGTTAACCCAAAATCATTATATGACCAAGAGGCTGCAATGGGCAAAGCCTTGTGGCACCAGGTAACAACAGTTGTAATCCTGCAAAAAATATGAGGCAACAGAATGAGTCACCAGATGACAGAAAATTTCATACTGCTTTGGAAAACATGCAGTACAAAGCTTGTACCCCTGCAGACATTGCATTTCTAAATAATGGTGTTTCTAGCCCAGGTCATGGCAAACCAAATATAAAGCAAAAGCAGTTTAGAAATGTGTCCATCATCACTGCCTTAAATGCACATAAGGATGAAATAAATTCCCTTGGCTCACTTTGTTTTGCAGCCAAGACAAAGAAATCCTTGGACCACTTTTTCTTTCAAGATTCAATCCCTTCAAAAGAATCCAAAGAGAGCAAAAAGAGTCTCAAGGGGAGCCACAAACATTCTATAAAGCATGCTGCAATTCCTGTTGAAGTACAAAAAATACTATGGGCACAATCTCCATGTGCAAATACAAACCTTATTCCTGGAAGGCTTTCTCTTTGTATTGGTATGCCTGTTATAATTTGTGTCAACTCTGCTACTGAGCTTTGCATGACTAAAGTTGTTCACTCTTGGCAAGCAGGCAAAACACCTGATGGTACTACTGTACTGGACACACTTTTGTCTGGCTCATTAATCCTCCATCTCAAGTCCACCTTGATAACTTGCCTCCAAATGTTGTGCCTTTAACATGGACTAGTGTGAATACTTCTTGTCTGTTGCCTGATGACACCTCCCTGACAATTTCACACAACCAAATTGAAGGCCTGCCCAACTGGGCAATGACAGACTATGCCTCCCAGGGAAAAACAAGACCAGAAAATGTTGTAGACCTTAGCTACAGTAGATCACACTAGGCATATTACACAGCTCTCTCAAGAAGCTCTACAGCAACAGGCACATTGATCTTAACAGGTTTCCACCCACACAAAATTACTGGTGGTGCCTCAGGAGCATTAAGACCAGAATTTCATGAGCTTGAAATACTGGACAGCATCACAAAACTCAATTTCATGGGCAAGCTCCCTGTGCATATGGCTCAAGCAGACCAAAGAAACAGTCTAATTGCTCTATACAGACAACTGAAAGGTGAAGACTATATGCCTCCAACAGTCCATAAAGTGATCAGATGGGGACCAAGTGATCCTTTTTTAGAGGGCCACACAGCAATATGGAATGGGCCTTGGTTGAAAAAAGCACAAACACTACTCCTCCATCAGAATCCATCTAGCATGCCTTATGCACCTACAACAACCATGCTGAACAGGTTACCTCCTCTTCATAAATCAGAAAAACATGCTCTCACTTCAGCAACCCTTATAACTTCACCAAATAAAAAGACACAGCTCTCACACACCTCTCCTGCCTTCACAGGTGCCATGCAGCCAATTGGCACCCAATGGTCAAACAATAGTTGTGCATATGATGCTGTTATAACTATTCTTTTTAATATATGGATGAATCTCTCCCACACCCATCAGTCAGCTTGGAGAAACTTAGGAAACAACTCCATACCTGCTTTGCTAAATGAGTTTCAAAATCACACCATACTCACACCCACTCATGGCCTTTCTTTGGAAACAGTCCAAGACAACTTCAGGCAGCTTCTTGTGAATGCCTCAGAAGAATTTGAGTTTGGTGAATTTACAAGTGTCCATAGCATACTAGAGCAATTGCTTAAGACTGGCCAACATGTCACTTCATCTACCCAACAATGCTCAAGCTGCAAACATTCTAGAGGAAGGGAGACAGACACTACATCCTGCCTTGTTTATACATTTGCACTACCAGACATGAGCTTGCAGTCACATTTAGAGCTTGCAGTCACATCTAAATGACCAAGAGGAAATACTGGCTTCTTGTTGTCCAATGTGTGGCCAACCACAGGTCAGAAAAACTACATTCCAGAGCCACCCACCTTTGATTGCATTCCAATGGGGGGGTGCACCATTCTTCACATGCACACCTCCAGATAACCTGCAGGGATGGTGCAAAAGAGTACATGCTTCAAGGTGTAATTTACTATGCAAACCACCACTTTACTACCCATTTCCTTTGACTCAACCGGTGGCTGCTGGCACCATGATGGAATGACCAGGAATGGGGCACTGATTCTACAGAGGCCAAGCCAAACCCAGCCTGCAACTGCAATTGCGGCTGTGTATACTCTGAGTGTGTAAGTTTGTACGATACTGGCTTGGACCTCCAAGTCAATGTTTGAGTGTGTAAGTTCCTGAATCTTGGATTCACAAATACCAATAAGCAGAGGGATTGCAAATATATGATGCCACTCCTGACATACACACCTTCTGAGAACTCGGTCATGACATGCAACACATTGGCCATCTAGCACAAGTAGTTTGAAGTAATAAGTCCAACAATGCTCACCTCAGTCCTTGTATAAATGACTGAGGTGGCAGACCATCTATCTACTGGTATAAGTCTGACGGACAAAGAGAACAGATGATAAAGGAAACCAAGGCGTGTTTGTCACGCCATATCAAAAAGGGTGCGCTAAAAATAGCACACGCATCAATCACGCATCAATCGCTCCGACTCTGCCGTATTAGGTGATGCACCGCTCGTGTGCGCTCGCGGTGTGTTTCTCAACAGGCATCCCTAACGGCGAGAGTTCCTTCGAGCCGCTTAACTACGGATTGTAACGCCGCTCAACATGCACTGTCATCGCATCGCCGAGAAGGATCGGAATCTTAGTGCTCCATCGACCAGGGTCCGTGACGTCCGTCAATCAGCAGCAAGATGACAATCACTCGATATCAGCGCTCGATATCAGTGCCATCACTAGTCACACGGTACACCAACCACAACCCGAGTCGCAAGCTGGTAGCACCGGGTTCCACCTGCTACTGTGCAGATGACGAGATCATGTCTGACGAGGCTAACTAGCGTAAAATAGCAGTTTACTGGTAACAAGCCGCCCTCGCGGCTCAGGCCCAAGTTTTCGAAAGCCTGAGCCCTTCAAAGCCGAGCCGTAACATCACTAGCACTGCCTCAGCCTGTGCCAAGGAGTACCAATCAGATTCTATTGAATGATTCAACCTGTTCGGTCGAGCAAACATGCTCTATGATAGTATTAAGAGGGCGGTTAGTCATGGATGTATTGATTGAATTGGTATGTACAGCCAATAATGTACAGCCCCAAGCCCGAAGGAACGTTAAACTGAGATCTTGCTACCCGGGGTGAATCGCAGTGCTCAACAATGTAATGTACATTGCCTCTTCAGGAGGAATAGATTTAGTGAACGAGCGCTATTCACTGAATAGATTTGATATCGGCCCCGAAGCTGCCTGATGCTGTTGATCCATCCTCACTTGGCTATGCTCCCGGGACGTACTGATGCACTATCTCAAACATATATATTTCGTTTCTTCGATTAACAAATGAAGTTTATCCTGGATACAGCTGGCCTGTGTCCGCAAGCATCGCCCAGTGCGCAATTCAACCACCCATTACCCTCACCATTTCAAATCTCTCACTTTCTCAGATGAAACTTTCCCTTAACCGATTGGTTCTCCTGGTCTGCGCTCTGGATGCAGCCACCTCTCTAGCCGCGTCAATACCATTTTATGCTTCCTCTAACATAAGGTTCCGCAACATCGAGAGCCGTAACGTCAAGCCTGAGGTCCTTGATGTGCATTTCCACAATACCGAGGCTCGCGAACCTACGACTGCAGAATTGGCTGCTGCTGTGATTAATCTTGAGAAACGGAACCCCGTCGGTGTTGTTGTCCAAGTCGGGAAAATGATAGGGGAGGTTATCATGAAGATTAAGCAAGCATTTGCTGCGGATAAAGAAGTTTGTTATCCCTTATTTAAAATGTATCCTTCTAATGCAAATAATAACTCGAACAGCACCGTAGCGGCTGGACGCAAGAGCTAGTGGGTCGAATGCATGCCAAGGATCCTTCTCGCAACTACATCGTCTGTCACACAAAACACTCTTACAAGTTTGATGGCATACGTGGCAGAGACTGGGATCACCGCCATGAGGAACTTCCAGTGGGAATCTTTGGAAAGACCACCGGGTAAGTCCATTTTGTCCAGAGTGAGCTTCTTTGAGGCTGACCGAATGTTGAGATTTGAGATCTATTGGTTCCATAGTGGCACATTCAGGAGGGAAGGAGATGGTGGTTACTTGAACGTAAGTGAACATCTATGATAATATTGCCCCAGTAGCCAGCAGCTTGCTGATAATTGGTTTTAGTGGTCTTATATGGGGAATGTTGTGAAGAAATCGTCAGATGGTAAAGAGCTCACATTTAAGTAGATCAACAGATCCATCAGTAACAGGTAGGTAGGTAAGCAATATTGTATCGAATAATACGGACCACGGTCTATCGAACATACACATTTAATAGGGTCATTCAAAGTAGCCACTTATTAGCCACTTACTTATTCATCACTTATTCATGTCTTCGCGCCAAATCGGCAATAAGTGGACTTATGCAAGACTTATGCAAGACTTATGTTTCAACTGCCAGTGATGTAGAAACATTGGAAAGGGGATCTCACCTCGAGGGGCCATCTGACACTTGGATGGGTTGAAAGAGGTGTTGATAGGTTTAACTTGTTACTTACCTGAACCTTTGTGTCAGCCGGGTGATCTGTTGAATGAGTGATGAAAAGTCAGACCTGCAGGTGACCAGAAACATAGGAGAGAACAGATCAGTTGTACAGATGATGTAAATATAGTGTTGAGTCTTCAAGGCACCAAAGGCGACCCAAATGGCAAGCGGGAGGACTCGGAAGAAATCCACAGGCAACTTAAAGCTGAGGTTCAGAATCAAAGTCCAAATGTATGAGTAGGATTGAGTGATGAAAAGTCAGACTCAAGGCAGGTGACAAAAAATGAGTAGGAGAAAACAGAGTGTGGAAAGAAGTGGCAAACTTCAAGTTGGAAGTACGAGGTCAGAAAGTGAACTTCAACATCCGACACTGGTGGACTCAGATAATCCCTGTAGTGGCAGTGCTCCAGAATGCCAGACCCTGGGTGCCTGCCAGTGAAGTACACCCCCAACCACTGTTCTATGCCACTCAGGCTTTCAAAGTCTTCCTTCCATGCAAGTTGAACTTGTAGTTGAAACAATGTGTTGAAGCTGCAGTACAACATAGGACGAGCAAGTACAAGTGCATACAAAATGAGCTGGATCTGGAACAAGAAAAAACAATCCATAAACTTGAAATGAAGACCCAACCAGTGATGCAATGACAACTAGTTCTGAACCTGAACAGGTTCCTGCTTGAACTATCAGGGGGAACCATAAGCAGAAAGCATGAAATAAATAATGCACATGGTTATACATGAACGGTGGGAAGATGAGGCTGGAATGAAAAAAAATGTGCTGCTTTTTACTGTGACTCAGACTGAAAGATGGGAGACACAGTACTTGCACAGGAAAAACAAAACTCTGAAAAGCTCATTCAACAAGATAATGAGCATAATATACAACCCAAAGGCCTCCATGCAGGTTTTCACCATTCATTCAACTCAGTGGTCAGACAGAAGTTGGGTAAAATTGGCTATAGCAGATGGTTGGGATCTGGTCATAGTAAAAAGATAAAAATGCTCACCTATGGGAGAATTCAATGTCCCCCTTGTCATGGTCTGGTATTGATACACTGCTACTGGCAGTTTTGATGCTCATGTTACTTTCATGTGGGCATTGAGGATTTCAAGTTGCTGATATGGGAAAAGTTGAATTTTTGTATCATCGCCTCCAAAATATCATGAGGCAGCCACCCTGGCAATTCCACATTGTAAAGATTGGCATGATGACCATGGACTTTAAATGCCTGATCTGAGATATCCTCAATTTTGATGAGTTTTATCAACTCCCAGCAAACAGGACAGCATAGCTTGGACACCAAAATCCATTGATCATGAAACTTCATCTTTGCACAACAAGTTAAAATAATGAATTTAAACCTCAAGGTAAGTGGATCAAGTACCTCGCTAAGTTCTTTAGATTTGGGGTCATCCTTCTCTTCCAAAGTTGCTACATTACAGTAGGCAAGGAAAGCAGCTAAAATAGCCTCGCAATGTGTGCCTCCAGGAAACTCCAATGATGACTCAGGGTGGGCACCATTCTTCACCAGGTTCTGGAATATTGAGAATATCCTAATCTGCTCCATCCAAATGCTGGTATCAGCTCCAAGGATCTGGTTTTAACTTTGCCAATGTACTTTGCCATCATTATTTTATAGTTGACTGAATGGGCCTTCAATATGTCCTTGATTAAACCCTCCATGTAGGGCCAGGAACCAATTTTCACCCTAGAGCGGGCCATAATGAGGAGATCAAGATGGATGGGTTCACTAGGTGGGAGACCACCAACATGTTTCTACAAGGCATGCTGTGCTGAGAAGTGCACAACAAATGCCATGATCCATTTCCAGACGGTCTGGAAATTGATCATGGTTATGTGCTGGACGGTCTGTAAATTGATCATGGTTGTGTGAGATCTAGACACCTCTGTCTGCTCCTCACCTTCCTTGCCATCCTTGCCTTCCTTGCCATCCTTGCCTTCCTCACCATCCCCCTCCTCATCATCCTCCCCTTCCTCTTCATCCTCCCCCTCCTTGTCATCCTCCCCCTCCTTGTCCTTCAAGGCAACTTGGCCAATGCCACTCGCTGCCCTGCCAACACCATCTGCCACTTTGTTGACTCAGATGTCATCTGCCGCTTTGTAGATTTCACCTCCCTCACCAATGTACAATGTGACCCATTTGTTATATTCATCTTTCCTGAAAGCTATAGGAGGCAACATCTCACCCAGGAATAGAACTTGGAGATGTTCTTTTAACGCATGGGAGTGTGCAATGCAGACAAGAGCATTGGCATAGAAAGTGACACCTCGCACCCAATTTGACACATCCTTTACAAGTTGCTGGTCATCCTCCTTGAGTTTGGCCTCCTTCTCGTCATCATTCTTGAGTTTTCCCTCCTTCTGGTCATCCTTCTTCCTCAACCTCAGACACTTCAAGGATACCGATGATGATGATTTAGCAGCAATAGCCACTTCCAACCTCAGAAGGGCACTCACATAGCCAACCAGGATGGCCAAGAGGAAGTTGTGGGATGTTGTCGCAGTGTCCTTGCAGTATATCTTGAATGAGGCTAATCACTCCTTGGAGCATAGCACTTCTAAATATTTATCAGCTGTGTCCTCCTTGTCCCAGGAGTACATCACCAAAGCTTTCATTGTTATGTTGTCCATTTGGTCGAGATATCGAGCCAGTCTTGGGTCACAAACAGGGTTGGTCCACTCATGTTTCTGGATTGACTTCATCAAGGAGTTGGTTGCTTCATCTAGCATATGAAGAAGCCCAAGCAATGACCAATGGAAAATCTGTCATTTCATTCTCTTCCAACACTGCACAATGAGAAAGCAAGAAAAGTGCCTGGATTCAGTGGGTTGCGCAGAGGGCCAGATAATCTTGTATGTATTGAGATAGGAAACTACAGATTCTGTATGATCTGCCAGTGTAGATTGTCTGACCCCAGTTACATTATAAGCAATGAGGAAGTGATGCCAGGTACCAGTAGAAGCTCACTTTCTCATCAATTTCCAACAATCGTCTGGATCAAAATGAGACCACAAATCTTTGCCTGAAGCCAATCTGATGCCCTGTGCAGAATTACTGCGCTCTGGATTGGCAACAGCAGCGATATTCAGTGTTTGATTGGTGTAAGGAGTAGTGACAAAATAATCCTCTTCAGAGTGAGCTTCTTCTGTGGGCATTGTACTAGCCACTACAAGACTTCCACTGGAAGCATATGCTGTAGCAGCAAGGACTTCTTTGTTACACACTAGAATAGTTGTCACTGCATCAACCTTTCTGTGGACTGGTAGATTCTGGATGGGAGGAGCACCTGTGGCAGGGAGCATGGTGTTTCCCTGATTGATAGTAGTGAGTAAGTGGAGAAGAAGGGTGAGATTTCAGAATTTCATATGAAGTGCCAAATTCAAGTCTGAGTCAGGCTCTGCCTGATTAGGAGAGCTTCAAAGTATCTGCACTGAATTGGTGGTCATTGGAACTGAAATCAAGAGGTGGTGGTACAATGATGGGTTGAGACAATGGATGCCGGCATCTGACTCAGCATCACTGTTCAAGTTATAAACTGTATATGAACGTGAGAAAAGACTCTTGGACTCTCTGCTGCCACGAAGCTCCAGAGTCTAGAGTTCCTAAGATGGAAATGCACCTGATCTGCCAAGCATAGGGTATAATTGTGTAGTAAGAGGTAGTATGTGATATGAACATGATCTGGTGGCTCCTTATAACTTCCAAGTCTCACACTGTCTCACGGTATATCGCTATATCGTGAGATGATATCATTTGCTGCAATGAACCAGAATGCCGGAATCTCCAACTCGGAGTCTTTTCCTCATAACTAGTTACTACATACATATGGAGTGCTACTTTTGTATAGCTGCCAATCTGACCAGCAAATTTTTTTTTAAAGTATGACTGAAAACAAGCATGAGAAGACTATAAGATTCAATTATGTAGATTTTGTAGCCAAAAAACGGTCAGGAGTACAGTAAAGGTTAGGCTGGTGGCATTGACTAGTAATCAGGGGGCTGCAGCAACATTGAAAATTTGAACACGACAAATCTATGGCCTGACCAAAGAAACAGCATAAAGCCAGCAGAATGAGCTCGTGCTGGGAAAATCTTGCACAACAATTTGATGCTTAGTAAAATTTAGTAATACACAGGTACCAGTCGCAGTTTGTATTTGAAAGCATGTTAGGGTTAAGGTTAACTGTGGGCAAATATTACACAGCCACTGAAATTTGATGGCACAGTCCCGAAATTCAAGTTAAATGTCCTAGGCCAAGCTGACATATTGAAAGAAGACAAATACATCGAAAATCTGGTATATAGAAAGATGCTACCTGTGCACAGAGATTGAAGTAGAAGAAATGTTGCCTATGGGAGTATCACTGAACTGGGTCTTCAAGTTCACCCTCACACTGGCTGCAGTGATCATGATAAAACAGCCTTAGACTTGTGACCCTCATACGAGTATGAGCAAGCATCAATACCTCATAGAGGGACTGGACAATGCTAAAGTGACTGTAATGATGGTAGGGTACCACATCTCCTGCGTTTGCATGGACATGAGCAATCAGCTATGACATCTGTCAGTGAGCATGTGAAGACAGTCTGAACATTGGATATACCATCATCATCTGAGTTGCTCAGATCACCATCATCATCACTACTGGACTGGTCTTCATCATCACTGTCTGAATCACTTTCTTCACTGTCACAGTCAGAGTCATCTGAGGAATTCATGTCAGAATCTGATTCCATAACCAGATCATTGTACTGCTGTACAAAGTCCAGGTCCACAGGAGTTGCCCCAAGGCTCAGGATATCATGGCCTGCAACGTCTTTGTAAGTAGATTGTGTTTAAAGAAAGTGTTATACCTACATCTTGTGTATGAGGATAACACTCCTGCCCTAGCCTTAACAACGTATCTTGGTCCTGCCCACTTGAAGCCCTTGCTAACCCCAAAATGCAGATCTTAAGGGAAATACTTCTTCAGTAAATTGGTCAGAACATCTGCTGTGCACTCCAACACTTCACCTTGAGCATCATGCTCTTCTGCCAGTCTTAGTATACAAGATCAGTGCTACAATATGCTGGGAGAGTAGGTCCTTGAATACGAAGCCACCATCGATGAATGATTCCTTCTCAGGGTTGAGAAACAGATAGCGTGCACACCACCAATGACGAAGGTCCCTAGATAGCCCATGGGCATGGATAGTGCACAGCCAATCATGTTTAGGTCCATGTCAATATTTCTTCCTGTATGCCAGAGGGTTGATGAGATCCCCAAGTTCCATGATGATGCATAACATGAACAGGTCAAGCACCCCTTCAAAGGTGGAGACATCGGGAATATGACAAGTGGGCAGTGGCATCGACAAATCTAGTTTAGACCCATGCTTGATGAGGACATAGTAAAGATAAGTAATCATCCTTCGAAGTAGAAGATGCACATCATGACTGTGTTCCATGTTTGTCACCCTCTTGCTAGCAACAAACATATGATAAAGCCCAAAAACCATGTCTTGGATTGTGGACATCACATAAAAATGACCTCCATCACAAATTGCAGATTCTGGTGTCACAACAAAATGTGGTGTGTTTGGCCACATTAACCTATAGGACAATGGTTATGAATATGGGGGTGCCAAGCAGACACAACTTACATTCAGGATCCAGGACAAAGAAGGACTGCCTCAAGGTCCCACTTCTCCAGGTTGGCAGCAGAAATATCGTATTCTTCAGTGAATAGCATAGCATCAGAGAAATGCATCGACCCAGGTTTGGGTTTTGCAATGATCCACCATTTCATGCCAGTTTGGGTGTTGATGTAGGTGCAGAAGCCATTGAAATCAATATGCCAGAGATGGTGGGCACCTGATGTTGCCACAAGGCCCCATCTAGTACTTGCCATTGGAAATGAAATAGCCCAGCTACACATCGGTAAATCGACAGTGGCACTGAACGCTGCAAGATCAGAAGCAAACGATGTGGGAGGATGAGGGGCAGACAGCATTGGGAAGTCCAGTGCATTGAGGATTTTACTTTTCTCCCTATGACACCTCAGCATATCTTCTAAAGTACCGTTCAGGTGGTGAGATGATTCGGCTTTGAAGGAGTTTTCAATTGAGTAATCTGGCACATAATCAGGATGTCTAAACACAACAAGAATATGCTTCAAACACACCATGAATCATCACAGACTTGTACAAGTCCCCTAATGTTTTCAAAGCCTTTTTGTCAAAAGCAAGTGTAGGCTCAAATTGGTCATTTATTACAACATGTTTTTGGCGGAATATTGCTTGTATCTCTTGGTCACTCTTGCTCCCGAGTTCCTGCTTTGAGAGTATACAAAATGCACTCTCCTCCAGACAAGCCATCCACAGAGGTTGGCCATCTTTATAGCCCACTATGACAGCACTGTGAATAATTTTGAACATGGAGTGCTCATCAGCAAACTAAGGGAGTGCCAAAAGTCACTATATTGTGGTGAATGAGTCTAGATAGAGCTTACATGGAATGACAGGGTGTATGTAACTGGGTCATCCTTCCCAGGAGCCCATAGTGATACTGATTTGCCTACGAATCATTTCTATAGATGGAATATGAGTTATTAGGTATGAATTATCACACATATAACCATGCATGCCTTTTGAGTTCTTGAAAGTTTGGTTTTTCAGGTTTAATCTGCAAAGGACAATAAATTGTGTTCTTTTAAGATGGAAAATGACTGACCATATCCTGCATTAAGTCGATGATATCACCAAGTCTACTAACACCTCCAAATTTGATCTCCTCAAAATAGTTGCGCTCCATGGCATCTACAGACTGCGGTCCAGATTGAATTTTTGATTCAGGCTTTGGTTTTGGTTTTGGCCTTGGCTTTGACCTTGACTTTAACTTTGTTTTTGGTGGTGGAAGGGGCAATTCATCTGTTTTCTTTGTTGTTGCCTCTTGCATCGGGTTCTTTCACTTTTTGCCAGTGATTGGACTGTCCTTTTCAGTGGAGAGTGAATGATTGGAGGGTGAAGGCATCTTGTGGGGGCTTGATTCTGGAGTTGCGTCATTTGGAGCCTTGTCGTGCTCATTCATACTGCCCTCTCTCATGTCCACATCCACCGCACCAGATTGTTCTCCTCAGTTTGCAACATCTCCTCTATCCACATCAACATCCATTGCGTTAGGATTCTTGTCCTCTTTCTGATTGTTCTACTTGCTGTGCAACACCTGCTCTATCCACACCACTTGCTCTATCCATGGCAATATCCATACCAGAGTTGCCAGTGAGCCTTTCTGGTTGAGCACTTCCTTGGTCATTTTGGTGTCGATAAGCCCCTCTCGCAGCGCCACTATTTCCTTGTCCATGGCTATCATCTTCCTCAGAATTCCTACCTCCAAGATGGCACAATCCTTCATGAACATGTTTTCTGTCCTCATCACCATCCTCCTCCTCCTCCTCCTCCTCCTCCTCCTCCTCCTCCTCTTCTGCATCCACTGCAGCCACAGGCCCACCATGTACAGAGGTTGCACCATGTGCAAAGGAATTAGGAGACTCCACATGATGGTTCACACAATATTCAGAGGTAACAATGTGGACCTTTAGTATTTGGATATCTGAGAAATTGAATTAAAGTTGGTCCATAAATAATATAAGAAGGTCTCACCAGCTGTGAACCAACTGGCATCATCATTACATATATCATGTACACCCATCGCAGAGATATCTCTGAATGCTTCCACCAATAACCCTGGAATTGTTACAGTTGTTTTCATGGTGGCAATATCAAATATAACTCTTAATAGTCATTTCAAAACCTTTCTAATTATGGTGGGTTGTTTGTTACCAAATGATTTCCAGAGCTATAATAACATTTAGGAATCAGTGGCGTCCTTCCAGTTTCAAGTGCTCTCATACCTCAAACACTTTCGTCTTCCCAAAAGACATGTTTATTAACAAACGATTGACAAGGAGGAATAGCAGTGAAAGGGCAAGAGCAATAAATAAAGGGTTTTGTAACATTTCTGGTGCTATGTCAAAATTCTTGTGGTCTACTGAAACACCATATCTGACATGTTGTGAACATCAGGAAAGGTCTGTCATGAAATTATGCCCTTACTTTCCAAGTGCCTCCTTGAGATCATTCTTGTCATTGGGCAAGTACAAATTACCCTGATGACTAAAGTGTTGGGGGAAAAAATATGGAGAGTGTGGCACACATACTCAGAGAAGATAGGACAGATGAAATGCAGCAGCTGCAAAGTTTTGGATAATCTTTGTCCTGTGAACATTCCCTGTGGCATGACAAACTGCATGATAACAGGCAGAGAGCTGATCATCAACAGTTGTTGCATTAAGAAACATATATGTGCTATCAGATTCCATGCTTCTGATCGCAGTTTGACAACTTTGGGCCAGTCACCCATAGTTGCATGGCCCTGAGAGGTATATTTTTAAACAGGCAAGTAGTGTTACAGAGAAAAAGAGATGCACAATCTTATCAACAAATGGCACTTCCCCCCTTTCTTTGGAATTGCTCTCTGATGCTGTATCAAAAACAAATGGAACTACATCCAGGAGGCTATACTTCAGAAGTTCCTTCACAAGTATGTTGGCCTTTTTCTCAGGAAAGTCACCGGTTAGACAAAATCTTCGCAGGACCATCAATTTCTCCATTCCTGTGAAGTATGTTGACCTAGATTGGCACAAGTTCTCCTGCTCATGAATCACACCCAAGTATGCCTTAGCAGAATAAGCATTAACAGAAAATAATTGAAAAGTGAGTCAACTCACACACACATTAGATACCGCCATTTCTAGTTTATCAAGACCACCAGGGGCAGAGACAACATCCATTTTCCAAGGAATGTCTTTGAAAAAGGTGCTTGTGGTATGAAATTTCTCCTGGTCGGCCATTTTGTCCTAGCACTGCAACCTTGAACTTCAAGTTATACATGAATGTCAGGTACTAGAGGTTTCAAGTGGCACTTGAGTGACAAGAAGTCAGACTCAACACCAGTGCAGGTGACGAAAAGTCAGACCAGCACTTTTAACTGCTGCCAAGAATATGGTAAGATATGATGAGAATGAGACTTGGACTTTAAGCTTCAAGAGCAAGGGCTGCCACCACTTTGAACTTAAATTTTGGTGGCTGTGTAAGATTTGCCCATGGTTAACCTTAACCCTACATTAGCATGAGAACTTGAGACAGCTGAGTCAGATGTTTCAAGTTCAAGAGCCTGAGCCTGAACTCAAACTTGAAAGCTTGAAGTTCAAGTTCGTCCAAGTACTACTTCCAACTTGAAGCTTGCCACTTCTTTCCGTGCTACATTTTCTCCTACTCATTTTTTGTCACCTGCAACTCTGACTTTTTGTCACCTGCCTTGAGTCTGACTTTTTGTCACTCAATCCTACGTTTGGATTCCATCAAGTTGTCTGTGGATGCCTTTGGCACCTTGAAGGCTCAACACTATATTTACATCATTTGTAAGCCCTTGCCTGTACCTCTCTTACTAGTACTAAGTAGTATTCTCATGGCTAGCAGGAACTCATCAAAATGACTGCCATGCTTGTGGATGATGATTTGCTGAGGTTTCGAGTTGATTATAGTGTGTTGAATCTTGAGTTTGTGATGGCTTCCCCACTGAATGTGTTCTTACAGGGCCCATTGGTGTGACAGATGGCAAAGTTGGGGCTCTCCTCTTTGATGGAGAATATTTTGTCACCACTCCTAATTGAACCTTATCCCCGAACTGCCAGCTGGAGACCATCAAGTAATGATGCGTGCCGACAGCCTCTATGCAGATGACAATCCTATTCTCTGGCCACAGCCTTATAATGTGTTTAACTGTCACCACAGTGCAATTCCTAGGGCTAAATCGCTTTCCGCCCATTTAATTATATGGTGGGAACCTATGCACGAGGACTTTATACCCTTGAGGGACCCAGCATCCCCCATTTGGGGTCTTGGCAAGCTATCAGATTTGAAGCTGGGCGAGATGAAGTGTTCAGTGTCGATTTTGTTATCTCGGGTCCAAGCATTCATGTCAAATTCATCCAAATCTCAGGCGCCACCTACCCTTGGTTCAATGGTTAAAATGATTGAGCATGGCCTCGTCCATCTTGGGTCGACTTCTGTCAGATGGCATTTGGTGTGAGGGATGTGCAAAGGTGTTGGCTTGATGTAATGGTGATGTTGGATTACATGGAGGTGTACAAACCCTGGATGGACTCGACTAGGTTGGCAGTGGGCTCCCCATCAGTCAAAGTTGCTGACACTGTTGGTGTTTTCACCAATGATATTCGCATTGTGCAGGACTTTTTCCATGCAGGCCTTCTGTTCTGGTTGACACAGCCGGCCACAGACCTTGGCCAAACAAATATACTTGCAGTCATCCCACTTATGGTACTGCGCCACTATGGGATCTGCTTTGAGCCACACCGCTTCAATTACCTTATTATATACCAGGGCCCAGCTAGTTCTCATCACAAGCATGAGGCAATCTTACTGTATGCTCGCAACTTCCTGTGCTATCCAGATCTGTTCACCCTCCATGCCAGCAAAATGAATACATCCACATCAAGACACATAGAAGCCTTAGTAAGATCAAAAGACGGACCAGGTGCCAGGGCCATTGGGGGAGTTAGCCAACAATATAGTGCCAACAAGGGGAAAAGGAGTTCTTCATAAGTAACCAGAGTTGTTTTGTCATCCATCAACTCACCCTCCCATGACAGATAATAAGTGGAAATCTTCAAATCTGCCAACAGACCATGACAAGTTTGATGTGTATGAGAGCCCCTTCATGCCACTCCCAATTCCTGCCTGGCATGATGTGTTGAAGGCAGTTAAAAGGGACAAACCCCCAGCATCTTATCACACACGTTATTATTTCCTGAGGCAGCAATTTTTGCTTCCACCAATGAGGCTCACCATGCAAAATTCTTTGCCACATGGAAAGTATTTCAACCTGCCTGCATCTTACGAGTATTTTCAGTGGAAAGCTCAGCATCTCCCTTGTCCAGTCAACAGTGGCATGATTTTCTTCTTGATGGGCTTGTGGCATGCAGCCATGAGCCAAGTTTAATTTGTCAATGTGAACAAGTCCAAGGCCATCTTTGCAGATGCTTTGGATGAACTCCAGATTGACCTTTGTCCTCCACCATCTGACAGTTGTCCCACAGTGCCAGTTGATGAGGCACAGAAAATTCTATGGGAATTGACTGAGCTTAATTTCTGCTTTGAGCTTTTGGCCCTTGACAAGCATGCCTCAGGCTTGTCACCCCACCAGGGTGAACATGAGCAGCAGGCTATGGTGCTAAAGTGTTTCAATGTACCTTCACTAGTTGTCACCAATGTACAGGGGGCAAATTTTGGTTTGCAAGCTCATGACTGGCAAGAAAGGTTACCATTTTTGCTGGTGGTGAGGGCATTAATGAGGGATTGGGATGGACTGAAGCCGACGCCTCTTTTACTACCTGATCTGGCCTCACATAATATGTATACTGAAGCAGATGTCCAGTAACTCAAGGACCACATAGCTTGTTTTTATACGCAAACTTTCTATTGTTTATTTGGCCATGCTGCAGTTGTTCCTACCCAGCTTCCATAATTACCTATGTATAGTATATCTTGTAAAATCTTATTGTCTGTGAACATCCTTTTGTTTTATTAGTCCCCACATTGTCCCAACTTCCAGCTTGAGTCATTTTAGTATAACACATCATACATGGTCAAAGCAAAGGTATGGTGCTACAACTATTGATGATATCCACTGATGATTTGGGATAATTTGAAATAGGAAACTTCAAAGTGCAAGTTTGATGGGAATGACAACAGTAAGCTCACTCATCCCTTAACATTAACTTGAACATTTCCTCATTCTACTACAATGCCTCCATAGCATGCCCAACATTTATGGCCTTTTACTAATCCAGCAATATCAGACTCAGACTGTCAATTCATCAATTGACTCATACATGCTAGCGATCATTTTCTCACATTGAGCCCTCCAGTCAGGCTGAGGTTTCTGGACGTTGCACTGTTAGCAGAGTTCTGCCCACCACCATTCTCATTATCTCACCATGGACCTGCCGCCAGCCTGGTGTCAAGTCTGTGTTTGCAGGTGCACATTCTCTGTACTACAAGCCTATACTTTCACAAGTGTAGTTGCCAGAAGACAAAGAACAGCTTTCCAGTGGTCTGGAGAAACCTAAAGAGGTCTGGCAGTCCAAGAAGTGTCGAAAAACAGAAGTAATGCAAAGCACAACTGCAGAAAGCCCTACAGACCAAAATGTAGCTGTTGAACAAGAATTAAACAATGTTGCACTCACCATGCAAAATGAAGTAAGACTTATGATGTTGGTGCAGCTCATTGCTCATTGAATTGCTATTATACTGGTTAGAGTGCCTCCATGAATGATGCCAAGAAGCGTTGAAAAACAGAAGTAATGCAAAGCACAACTGCAGAAAGCCCTGCAAACCAAAATGTAGCTGTTGAACAAGAATTAAACAATGTTGCACTCACCATGCAAAATGAAGCACAACTTATGATGTTGGTGCAGCTCATTGCTCATTGCTCATTGAATCACTATTATACTGGTTAGAGTGCCTCTGAATGATGAAGACTTGGATCAACCACTGGCAGAGCACAGGGGTCACCAGGAAAACCACCAACTACCCAAGCACTACCAGGATATACTACCTGAACCTCCAGCAGCACTTCCTCCAGCTCCTCAACCAGAAGAGTCAGAATGGACACTGACCACGACTCCAGCTACCATACCAGCATCACCCTCATCCAAGCAACCCCCAAATGTTTATAACCATGTCAGGAGACTGCTGAAATCCATACAGAATAAATTTGGCCTTTTCTGGCAGTATCATGCAACTCATTTCCCAGGCCACAATCCCAATGAGAATATAATGCATGACAACCTGATGGATACATCCCCGGATACTTTCCCTGACCATCCAGCTGACTCTTACCACCTGTATCTGAATCAGTCGTTGTTTTACTAGGAGAATGGTATTGGAATGGTGGGTTAAAGAAAATGCAATATGGCTTCCAGGAGCTCATCAAGATAGTTGGGCATCCAAACTTTCAACCTGAGGACGTTTCAGGGACAAACTGGCAGCTTATTAATGTGCAGCTGAGTGGAGATCAGCCATGCAACCCCTCGAACAATGATGGCTGGGAGGATGAAGAGGATAACAGCGGGTGGGTTAAAACCCCAATCAAGATCAAGGTTCCATTTCCCAGAAGGTCGCTGCATCCAGGGCAAAAGGAGTTTGACGCGGGAACACTTCATCACCGCAAGCTGGTGTCAGTGATTAGGGAGAAAATTATGTGTCCCTCTAACCATCCACACCTCCATTTTGAGTCATATGAGTTATTTTGGCAACCAACTGAAGCTTCTATGTAAACCAGTCAAAGCTCATGGAGAACTCTACACTTCAGAGGCATTCATTGAGGCTCACCATGACCTTCAGGATTCTCCCAGAGAGCTGGGATGCGACCTTCAGAGAGTTGTAGGGGGTCTTATTTTGCCTCAGATGGTACTCAGCTCTCAGCATTCAGCACCGCTAAACTATGGCCAATTTATCTTGCAATGGGGAACGAGTCAAAGGTCAGAAGGTCAAAGCCCTCCTGTCAAGCATTTGAGCACATCGCCTACCTACCGACAGTGAGTAGGACCTCATTAACTTTGCGCTAGTATGTGATCCTCATTCCTTTTTGAATGGCAGCTCCCAGATGCATTTAAAGCCTTCGCCATAGAGCACCTGGGTGGAAAGGGCCCAAATGGAGCATTCATGGTCCATTGTCATCGAGAAAACTATAATGCTCAGTGGGAGATCATCCTTGATGATGAATTCCTGGAAGCTTATGAGCATGGAATCATGATTATGTGTTGCGATGGCATTCAGCATCGCTTTTACCCTTGTATATTTACATATTCTGCAGACTACAAGGAAAAGTAAGCCAAGATTCTTTTGAATGCCAGTGTCTTTAACTCAAAGTTTTGAAAGAATTCTTATAGCTAGCATTCGCAATCTTGGTTGGTGCCCTTGTCCTCATTGTCTCATACCATTAGATTGTGTTGCCAATATGGGGATGCATCGAGATATGACACAGTGCAGGACTCTCGCCCAGATTGATGATGTGGAATGGCATAATTGTGTTGAGATGGCACACGAGAAGATATATGAGCAGGGTTATGTGGTTGATAGTACAGCAGTGGAAGATCTCCTACAAGAAGATTCTCTTGTTCCAACAGCAGTATGACCTTCTTACCTCTCTGATGGTTTACTTTAATGCTCATGCTTTGTCAGAATGCATTTTCAAGCAAGCTGGCACCATTTGGTTTCAACATGTTCAGCATGCTCACTGTGGATCTCATGCATGAGGTTGAGCTCAGTGTCTGGAAGGCAGTTTTCATACATCTACTACACATTCTAGATTGCCAAAATGAAAGCCTCAAGCATGAGTTAGATAGATGGCAAGCATTGTTCAAAGCCTCAGAAGGCTTGGTACTGATACTTCCATTAGATTTCCAGAGATTCCTCCTTTTGGGGTTGATGGCATAAGAAAAATAAGGTTGAACCAGTCGGAATTGAAGAAGATGACTGCTCATGATTATGAGGATATGTTACAAGTGGGTGTTATTGCTAGTATTCTCGACTTGACTGATATCATTCACATAGTGTGCTATATCCATATTTGATGGTCTTCTGCCTGAACCCCACAATACATACATTCTCAAGCTCTTATTTGAATTAGCCCACTGGCATGGTCTTTCCAAGCTCGGCATGCACACAGATGCAACTCTGGACATTTTATCCCATGTCACTACATCTCTGGGAAACAGCCTACACACATTTGAGGAAAAGACATGTGAAGCATTCAAGACTCGAGAGTTGGAATGTGAGTGTGCTGCTCAGCAACAACATCAGGAGAAATCCACAATTAATGTGGTGTCCAGATCAAGAGGACCTATGGCATCCAACAGTAATGCACAGAAGCAGAAGAAGCTCAATCTGAGGACTTATAAGTACCATGCACTCAGCAACTATGTTGACACCATCTGGCACTTTGGTACAACTGACTCATATTCCACTCAATCAGTAAGCTTTTACATGATATTTTGTGTAACATTGCTTACTGTGGTGGTGGGCATCAGAGCAAGCTCAAGCACCGAACGTCCAAAACTCAGTCACTTCGGTCTAGTGGCCGATCAATACCACAGCAAATATTGAGGATTGAGTGATGAGAGCACCATATCAGCATGATCTGTGAGAGGCTGGATCATCAATGCCTTAGCCCATCCTCAGAAATAGAGCCAGAGGATGTTACACATGACCCTTGGGTACAGTACAACATAGGAAGTCCCAGAAATGTTCTGTACACATACTGACCTTCCTACAAAGAACGAGGGTGATTCCACAATCAAGGTGAACAATCTTTGTATTCTTCTGCTGATTTGTACTAACCCCTCATGCAGAATTTCTTGCCAAAGTTAAGAGAGCATCTACTTCCCCAAATCCAAACAGCATTGCTCTGGGAAGATGAATCACTTTCAGAGCCTTCCAGCTTCAGAACAGGCTCAGATACTGGACTATTTCATAGCCCCAATGGAAATGCATGCAATTTTGTGTTCTTGAAGAATGACTGCATATACCACCACAAGCTTATTCAATTCCACTTTACCACTTATGACGTTTGGTGTGGGACTGACATTGTTAACCCAGGGACATCTCATTGTAACATCATGCTTCTTGCTGATGATGTGGAGAGTTCAAATCTGCATCATTTCTTGTATGCACAGGTCCTCGGCAGATATCACGTAAATGTGATCTATACTGGGCCTGGCATGCGTGATTTTGAAGCTCGCCACTTCGATTTTTTGTGGGTGCGATGGTTTGAGGTTGTTAATCCAGGGTCTTCAGGGTGGAGTAATTCCAAGCTAGACTCTGTCCACATCCCTCCTATGAACAAAAATTGTTCTTTCGGTTTTGTGGATCCGAAAGATGTCCTGTGTGGGTGTCACATCTTACCAGCCTTAACAATGAGCAGATGGGATTGGCATCTCACACTGTGCCAAGGATGGTAAAGATTACAATCAATACTACGTTAACCGGTGTGTTTATTGCTTACTTGCTACTTCTGATTTCATTCTATTCCCCTAGGTTCTCTGACAGGGATCTTCTCATGTGCTACCACTGGGGGCTGGGTGTTGGCCACTTTCATGCACATCAGTCAGCACTCACTTCAGGCTGCATTTCCAATCTGACTGAGGATGCCCAAGAAACTCAGGCTCCAGATCTGGGGCTGCAGGAAGCATTGAGAGAGTCTCTTGCACAGCACAACAACAGAGGTAGTGACATGGGTTATTAGTCGGACAAACCAGAGCTGTGTTTGGAAGACCTTGACTTGGAAGGGTGGGACAACATTGAAATGGATAATGTAGAGGATGGGGAGGGGGAAGAAGACGATGGAGAGCCTGAAGATTTTACTGGGATGTACTAGGCATACATTTCTTAACATGTGTTGGCTCAGATTGGACATCTATGTATGTAGCATTCATTTGCACTTTCTTTATCTGGTTGTCATGGAGGTCTACCTGGTCTAATTCATATTTTTGGTCTTATAGGTTTTACTGCTGCTATGGAATAATATCAGGGTCTCAATGCACCATATATAGCCTTGTAGTACCTATCATGGCACTGTGCTCGACATCAAGTCACACCAGAAATAGCCTGAGAATGCCCCTCCACATTTGTTACTAGTAGTAGGCCACTCATTGGCAAGAATTTTCACTCACTGATGCTTTGAGGGGACAAAGTCGAGCGGTTACGCTGCAGAGATTTACATAGACATGTATTGTGTCAAACATGACTTCAGGGGAGACCCATCCCTTGCAATAAACACATCCCTCTTCAAATCATCACAATTTGACTATACCAAATGCCCTACATTCTGGTGCATATAGTACTTTGGGAATGACATCCTGTTATCAAATCCATGGCTCTACAATGAATGGTGCAATGACTCAGTGTGGCAGCTGACTTCGGTGAGTTTGTGACCTTGTTTGAGAACTAGTGAATCATTTCTTTCAAATAGCTACTACATTTACAAACCTAGTGGAAGGTTTTTGGATTCAACATCACAGTGGCAAGTGCAGTGCCCACCTTGTCCTATGGGAGCTTGGCATTGTTATCGAGTTTCCTCTGGGCATCAATCATCATTCCCTCAGCCTCATCAGTGGCCACTCAAACCTCCCCATCCAACCACTGGCACATGAGATTTGGTACTCCTTTGCCATGGCTGGCTGGGGTCTCTGAGTCAGGCTATTCAGATGGGTTGAGCCTGAGCATGGGTTTCAAAAGGAGGAGAACTACAGTAAGGGATTTGTTGACATGCAATCTGGTTAAGTTATACCCTGGCTGTACACAATTCCTCTGGTGCTTGTCCCCATCATTCAACATCGGTGGCAGTGTGGAGAGATGTTGGTCTTAATTGAGAAAGACAATTTTAATTTGATAGGGGATCACCTGTGTCCACTCATGGTAGGCTTGACATCAGAGTCGCTTGGCAGGCTGGTCCATCAGTGAACCTGAACCTGAACTTAATGAGTTGGTGGCTGTGTACTACTTAACCCTAATAGGATTTCAAACATTAGCATGAGAAACTCCTAACTTCAGACTTGGAATTTCTTCTGTTCCCTCACTGTCTTTCTTCATTCTGGCAGTGCTGCTCTCTAGTTCCTGGCTCTGCAGGTCTGACTTTTATCACCTGCCCAGTTGTGTCTGAATTTTTGTCATGCAACCCTATGCTTTACCTTTGGCCCCTTGAACCTATCAGCACTGGTAGCCTGACCTGAAGCTCTTGACAGCGCTAAGGGCAATATCCTCTTGGATGTCCCGCCAATGGAGATTGCCATTTGAGTCTCTTGTGGCATCCTGAAGGCTCAACATTTTATCTACATCATTGGTACATCCTTGCCTCAGGCTGGCCTTGCCACTTATTATTCCCTTGGCTAGTAGACTGTCATGCTCATGCCGTTGAACCCCACAAAAAACCTTTGGTCAAGCGGTGAAAATTATCGAGCATGCTCTAGTCTGCCTCCAGCCAGCGTGCACTAGCTTCCGTCGGATGGCATCTGGCATGAGGGGTATGCAGAGGTGTTGGCTTGATGTAGTGGCAATGATATGCTTCTCAATGCATCGGATAGCCCCACACGGTGAGAGCCTCTTTGCTTACCCTGCCCTATGGGCTATGCAACACCCACCCTTGACTCATGCCCAGGAATTTGGCACAAGCGACACGTGGCTGTAGGGTGTTGGGCAATCAAAGATCAAAAGCTGATGCATTTTCTAGTCTAGTTAATTGAAGTTCATTCCAAAGGGCATCCATATTTCCCACATCAGATGCGACTGGCTAAAAGCCCAGGTGCAGTTGTGCTCAGGCCTTCAACCTATTTGTCACCCCATTAACTGAGTTTGACTGCATTCAAGTTTGCAATATGGTGACTGCCGGGGAGCAGGAATGAACTTGGTTGCTGGTATGATACTACGCTCCCCACTGTTTATCTAGAAAATGACTCGGTTGCTCATCTGGACTGTATTGTTTACTAAACTTCTTTCTGCAGAGCTGGAGTGAATCATCCTCTTCTTCAGCCCCTTTGCAATGCATCTACCATTGGCTTGACATCACACTTGAGGTTCCAGTGTTCCCCTTACCTGAAGCATACACATATCACACATGCAGTAGCTAAACAATATAATACAGTCGTTTATGGCCCTAGAAAAAGTCTGGCAGGTCAAAAAAGCTTCCACATGTACCATCTGAACAATCTTTTATATTATTTGCCATCATTAGTTCTTCATAATGAGCTGGACGATCATGATGTTGATGGTCAGTTGGCTGCACATAAATTCTGAAAGAGCCACGTCTGACTACTCATAGGTGTACTTGGAGATGCAGCACGAAGCATTGATATTCAATTGATGGCTCGCTAGTTGACCCTATGAATACATATATGTCCTATATCACTCTATATTCACATATCAGACACCGGATGGCCTCATCACCAAAGTTTTTGAGAGTCCCTTGCAAGCACAATGCAGCATCTTCTGATGGTGCTCAAAAAGGCTGCTATCCCTCTCAGTTTTTCTTCATGGCCAACAGCACCACTGGGCAGTCGCATTCGATTGCCTCCTCTCCCCTCTGCCTTGCCCCACAGGCGAGGTATTCAAACCAAGGATATCTGATCAGTTGACACTTTTTATATATCGTCATATTGCTAGCAGCTATCCGCCACACCCAAGAGTCCATAAAGGAGTGTGGTAATTCAACAAGTGACAATGTAAGGAGGTATGGGTATATGTATATCCAGTCTGTACCTTGGCACATCAGTACATAGGTATGAAAAAAAGATGGAGCTGGATGAGGTGCCCATCATCTAGGCACCCCCTTCCATTAGACCAACCAGTTTTCTTTAACTCTCTAGTTCAATCCAAATACAACATCAAACAAAACTAGGAATACCACCACAACCAACAAGAGTCTGTGCTCTCTGACTTACCCTGTACTACCTTGCCACTTGTGAGTTGTTTTTATTCTACCTTAACCCCTACCATTTCTCCACTGCTCTAACTAACCACCCTCCATACTTCCAACCTCTTAAGCACAGCTTCAATCTTCCCTCCCCATCTCTAACCACAACCATCACCTATGACGCATTGGATTTCTGGAATGCCAATTGTTGAACACCCTCAGCCCTTCAGAGTAAGCATTTTATGTCATTTTTACTTTATCTAATCATCGGCTCTTCACAGCATGGCCATTGGGTTGAGGTGTATAGAAACCATCAATGGTGCAAAGCCACATTTCATAGATATGATTACTGGATTCTACCAAGGTTTAAGAAATGAGGCGAGCAGAAGAAACGAGTGGTAAGCCTCGATAATATTTTGTTGGCTTTTTCTTTTGAAGCGCATTGGAGGCCTCATCATATTTGACGACGATGGGGAGGATGCAGTGTACGCATTGTCAGATATAGTGAGGTTCAGCTAGTGAGCATCACATTTAATTTGGTACCCTTGGCATTGATCGTCTGATGCTGGGCCCCGCAGATAGATAGAAATTTGTATTTTTGATTGTGAACCAGAAGCTAAAAAGCCTGACTGTAGTTAATTGGAATCCATTGAATTGGGGCATAAGACAGTGCTATCGAGTGCTCAGTGAGTCATATAGCCTGGTGTTCTTCATCAGTGCGCCCTCTAAGTAATGCACATCAGGATGGATATTACTGCTGCATTTGATGCAATGCAGGATGTTAGGGACTGGACTATTAGGTGTGTTTACAAATTTTGCATTTCAATGTGTTTCCTTATCATTTTATACTTATTCTGTGTCGATGCTTTGATGCGACGCAGGATGTTAGGGACTGGGCTATTAGATGTGTTTACAAATTTTGCATTTCAATGCGTTTCTTTATCATTTTATATCTATTCTGCATTGATGCTACTACTTATTGATCACACTGCCAGATCTGCTTTCAGAAGAAGAAGATCAAGCCTTCAAATGAAACTCGCTCCCACCCATAGCCATGGCCGATGATGCGAATGATCCATCTTGAGTCAGATTTGATGCATGAAACTTTTCATTGCAAGCTCAGAATAACCCGATCAATTGGCTTGTATGTGGAGTTCATCAGACATGGAGGTGATATCGCAGGGAACAGTCTGGGTGGCATTGGTCCAACACTGGTATGCTTGTGATTCTGCCTTGCCAAAGTTTTCTTCATCGAACTTGACTTTCATAGCAAAGTTCCTTGTACCTGGCCCGGTTCTGTCACTCCTTCACCTCATTATGAGTTTCCAGACCATAGTGTGTTGCCAGGGAATGTGGGGTGGTGTGATGGCCCAGGTTGTCTCACATTTGAGTCATCCTGGATGTCACATGCACCATCATGACCTGCTTTACACTACAATACCCTGCAAGCTTGTTGTCCTTCATTTGGATCCTGACAACCAATGCAGGAGTGGTGCAGGAATGCGGCAGTCATTATGCTGAACAACGTTGAGATGGGATGAGAAGGCTGGCCAGTGTATGCTATTGGTGATGGCCACCCCAAGAGGATGTCAGCACAGGTGAGAACCCCTGCAATGATATCGAAGAAATTGAGTAGTTTGGGCTCAAGGCGATTGTTTTGCCCTAAAGGTACATTGTGTTAAATATCATCTCTTTTTTCTTTCTTTCACGGAACAGGACAGGAATGAATTCACAATGTTGGCCCATATTCAGGAAGAATGAGATGTAGCAGATAAAACTATTTCTTCCATCACATTCAATTATCTCCTGCCCCCCTCTATCTCCAAGTCCTCCAATAGGTGGGGTATTTGAACTGAGGAGCTCGACATGGCATCTGTCATCTAGGCACCCCTTTCCATTACACCAATGACATGTATTGTCATTCCTCAAGACATACCAGAGATCATTACAAAATGACAGATAATATCATTTCTTCCACCTGAACAACTCTCTGTTGGGATATACAAAAATCATATGTTGCAATTCTGTTAGCACAAGCATCAGTTCCTGTATATCTCCTGCAAGTATCTGAGTATCTTATCAGCAAGTGGTAGCCACCAGGAAGAATGGGATATAGAGGAAATGCCAGATAAAATCATTTCTTCCACTCAAATAATTGCATGTTGGGATATACAAAAATCATACATTCCAATTCTGTTAGTCCAAATGTCAGTTCCTGAACATCTCCTGCAAGTATCTGAGTATCTGGTCAGCAAACTACAAACTCTAGGAAGGATGATAGGACATTTTAAGGTCTGGATAATCTCTAGAAAGGATGTTAATGATAGCTAAAATCATTTCTTGTGCTTGAACAATTGTATGCTATGATATAACAATATTGTACAGCACAATCCTGTTAAAGTGTCTGACCCCTCTTCATATTTGCACTTCAGGCAACCACCCCTGACCCCCTACTTAGGGTAGATTGTCCCACCAAAAAAGACTACCCTAAGTAGGCCTAAGACCAGGGGATAGTTCCAAGCTCCATGTCCTCCCCATGCTTAGGCCTGGACATCCCATGGGAAGCCCCAAAAAGCAGTTTGGTCTGCCCCACAGAACTATATTTGGACCAAGTATACCTCTGGGAGGTCCAACTGCTGTGGGCAGCCCCAGGTTACATTTGGGCCAGTCCCAATAATGTGGGATTCCCCTGCCCTGTCACATCACATATACTTGGGAGTCCCAGAGGTGATGTTACAATTAACTAATATAGCTTCATTTAAACAAGAGAATCAAGTCTTTACATGTTATATGTGTAACTTATGTTTGAATAGCCAGATACTCTACTATAACCTACAGGTATGAGAAGCCAGGTGAAGATAGAAGGTGATACAATTGAATGAGGTATTTTACTTTTTGTGACATGTGACAATTCTTTTTACAGAAAAAGTCAAAAGCTCTACAGCAGTTATTACAAAGAGACTCTGATACACACCTTTAATGTATATTATTTCTTTGTAGTATGTACTTCAGTGGTGTATCTCCTGCCTACTGAGGCCACAACTTTCCCCTTCTGGTGTATTGCTTGTTCTTGTGCGCTGATCAACTGGTTTGTACATGATGATGAGCCTGATGCTGACACAGGGATGTGGACTGTCCAGTTAGAGTGCAACCAGAAGGGAGAACCAACAGTGCAAGTCATTCCACTTGAGGCGATCGCTTGTGGAGCTCATTTGCTACCCATCTATGGTTCCACAAGGGTACCCGATGATTTTTCTCATCACGATGCTCTGGACAGCTTCAACTCCTTCTTCGTGAACCATTTTGTTGATCATCATGCCCACAAATTCATTACTAGTCAATAGTTACATCAGTCCTCATGTTGTAGTTGACGTTTCGGTGGTCTATCATACAGTAGTTACAAGTTTCCTGGTTTCTGGTTTCCAAGTTTCTGACAACCTGAAAACCAGTGAAAACCAGCGGAAACCCCGAATATCATTTTCCATTTTGCTGATGTAGTCTGTGTTCTTTCTCTATTCCCTAAACTATACCCAGAGACAACTTCAAAGTTGCTAAGTGATGCAAAGTGAACCAACAAGTTGGTGGGAAGCCACCAGCTGAAGGGACTGTGAGATCATTGTGCAAGGCACTTGTATTGGATGGTGTTAATTATCCTCTGATATTCATGGAATTGGTCAGCTATTGAGCTAGTAATGTATACAGAAGAAAGCATTTATGAGAGGGGCTGGTAACAGGCCATCAGTTAACTCTGGAAACCCTGGTAGAGACTGTAGACTTGCTGTAGACACTGACCTGCTTCCACATCTGGCACACAGGATATAATATATTTCTGATGGCTCTGATAATCTTGTGCCAATTAAAGGTTTCAACCACAAGGTTTGTCTGGCTTGGCATTTACATCACCTCTCCCTTCACCTTTACTGTGCCCACATTGAGCTTTCCTCACCTCCTTGATTATTACTTCCAAGTTTATGCAAGATAAGTGTTATTTAAATTGAGCCTGGGCAAAACTGTCTGGTCTACCCCCATGAGAAATGGTGCTATGTCCCATCATTTTCTGCCATAACACCCACCAACTACCTGGAAATGTAGGCACCAAGTACTAAGTTATGCTTCTTGCTCGTGTGATTCAAGTGTGCACCCATGCGACCCTAGTGTGTCACTGTAGCATACTGCATTCAATGTGTGTTCTTTCCTGTGCATCCCTCAGTCTCTGTGCTGCTCTCCCTCAGTGTGCTGTGTATGCTTTGCATGCACATGCCTTGCTCACTCACCCACAGAACTCCTTCTTGTAATAGCTACAATCTCATGACCACTGCAAGTGCTATCTCCTCTGAGGTACCTGTGCCTGTCTCCATGTGCCATGTGCATCTGTGCTATACTTGTACTGCTCATACTCATGCTATTAGTTTATCACTCTTCCTTCCATTGTTCCGCTCTTATTTTAGTACTCATAGATTGAGTCCACATCTCTTCTCCAAGGTTTATTGAAAACTCTAGTGTAGCACTTAAACTACTTGCCACTCTGTAGTATACTTCACAATAGTATTATAAGGGCAACCTCAGCCTCTAGCAAAGGGAAATCCAAAGTTAAAATTATACTACATATTACAGGGATTGGAGGCACACCTAGCAAAGAGAAATCCAAAGAGAAAACTCTGAGGACCCCCTTGCCAATGCCCAGTATATGTGAAGACTGCAAAAATCAAACAATAATCTAAAAATAGAAAAGGCAGAGATAGGCAGATCAAGGCTGCCGAATGACATCATACCAAGGGTAGATGTTGGAAGGGGTGCTCTGCCTCTAAATATAAAACTGTCAACATGCACAAATGTGATAGAAAGGGAAATTAGTAATAAAATAAGGAAAAATCATAGAAAATAAAGAATAGAAGGAAATGAAGTGAGGAAAAATATAGGACAAACATAAAAAATAGGAGAAACCACAGGGCACCCCCCTGAGTCCCCCCTAGTCCCCTTACATCACCCCCTCTCTAAGATGCATTGCCCCAATGCATTCAAAATTGCATACAACCAAAGTCAGTGACTTGAATGCAATGTGGTGCAGCAGTGTGCCATTGATGGAATTCCTTGACTAACTGAGGGGCATTCACATTGGACACTTCAACCCACGAGTTCTCCTCATACCCATAACCCTTCCAGTGCACCAAATACTGGAGTTTTCCTCAGTGCAACCAGCTGTCCAAGATTGACTCGACTTTGTACTGGGGTTCTCCCTCGATCACCGTAGGTGGCAGTGGTGGACATGAATGGTGTCCTGGGAATGGATCTGGGGGAGCTGGAAGAAGTTTGACAACATGGAAGACTGGGTGGAGTCTGGACATGGAGGCTGGGAGGCGTAGACGATAGGCATGCATCCCAACACACTTGACAATGGGGAAAGGTCCCAGGAAGCAATGAGCAAGTTTCTTGGATGGGCACATAGTGGAGATGTCACTGGAGTCAAGGTAAACTCAATCACCAACCTTGTACTGAGGGGTCAGAGAATGGCGTTGGTTGTAAAAATGTGCCATGTCATCCTTTGCCTTCACTAAGACTGCCTTTGCCTCCTCCAAGCTATTCTGCATGCGTTCTGTGAACTCATTCACCATCTTGATGTGTGAGGGAGTTTGGCAAGGTTTGAATCCCATGCATGGATGTCATCCAGTGTCTAAGAGGAAAGGAAAGGGGTCTGTTGAGTGGAAGCATGAGTGAGAAAGCCACAAAATGGGTCATGAGGTTGCCTACTTTTGAGATGCGACAGACACAATAGTGGAGTTCAAATTCAGTGATTGATGCATCCAATGCATGTTGAGGTCAGGAATCCCTCCCAATCACTTCTGTAATACATCCGATGTCAGTATATAGGTAAAATAAGATATTTTATGGACTATGTAGTATGTGTCACTAAATCACTATTTCCAACTTCGAGGAGGTTGTAGATTGGATTTATCTGTGCATCTTGCTGCATTACTATTCTCTCTCTCTCTCTCCTTGCTCTTGCTTCCATGTGTGTGTGCTCTACTCACATCCACCTGGAGCACTCTTATCTGTTTTCCCAAAATTACAGTCACCTTGAAAAAGCGAGTAGGGGTGCAACTCTATTAGGAAAGTAGTTGAAGCCAAAACTGTTTAGTTCTGCTAGCTCTGCACTCACCTAACATCTGTTCTGTTTCCCACAAAGCTATTCCTGACCCCCCAATCCCCATGTTGTAACTAGTTCATAACAAATAGGCGGATGTGAGGATGCTCTCAGAGAAACCTTGGAGTGGCATCTTTGGGTAGGCAAACCTCCGGTTTCAGGACAAACATCCCCACCCACCATCAATCAGCTGATGGTCCAATCTCAAAGTGAGAGTTCACTTCTACAATCAGCATTCAATTGTACTGCTTTTGTTATATAACCCATAATTGTCCCCCCACTGTCACATATTTTCCCTATGTTCCCCATGATATCTGTCACATGTGTGACTATTCATACTACCCCCACAGCACACTACAAGCAAGTTACAAGTTATTCCAGCTAGCACTTGGCCCTTGTTATGCTTTTGCACATGTTTCAAGCAATTTTGTATCTCTGCAGACAAAGTTTCATTCTATGTGATGTCTCCACAATGTTCTGTAGTCAAGCATTGTCAAGTGAGGTCCTGCAAAACACTCTTGTTGTGCTTTTGTACACACATTTGTCCTGCAAGTGCTATTCCCAATGCATAATTATGTAGCTACCTTGGTCACTGATCCATCTTGCCTTCTCTGCACCTCACAGCTCTTTCCACACTTGTGCTATCTGCTATCTGCTATCAACTATGTTTCATGTCCATAATTGTAGTTCATTTCATTTGTTCATTTAAAATATGCTCACTACTATTTTTGTTATGTTTGTACCCATATTATGTCATTGCGGTACTCTGCACCTCCCTCACTTCTCTCACTCTTAAGTAGCATAGTTTTCCACTCCTGTTCTGAACTTTGTTATCAACTTCAATTTGCTCCATTTATGACAACTTCATTACTGCTTGTACTTTTGTACTTGTCTCTGTTGTCTGTATCTGTCCATGCTTATCCATGCATGACACTAAAATACACTCATTGTTGTTCTCTGTCTCATTCTCTCCTTCGCTCTCATCTCCTTTACTCCATCTCCAAATCTGGGCTTGTCACTAAGCCAGGGCACAATCAGCTTGCTCAGCATGGTTGAAGCCAAGAGCCCATCTGTTCCCCAGTTCCTTGGAGCTGTGTATGTTCCCCTCTTGGATGAGAAGGCTTATGCTAATCATAGTTTCCTCCATGAGCACCTCTGTATTCATCATGTGTCTGCACTATTTTGCTCTCTCTCTTCTGCACAACTCTTGCTTTGCATTGCAACACTTTACTGTGTTAGCTCCACTCTTCTGCACATGTTCCCATGCTCTCTCCTGCATGTTCTGTGCTCACCTCACATGTTCTCACACTTGCAGAAACAAGTCAGCACTTTTCCATATGATTTAATTTGCACTCATGAAGCTCTGATCTCTATCTGTTCACAAGATTCTCTGCCCATCTGTCAGTTCATAACAGCTTTCCTGGTCTGGAATGCAAATGTGGAGCTGCTCCAGAACAGAAAATTTGGAGATGACTTGGTGCCTTGCAGACCCAAATTTCCACCCAAGCTGCCACCTAGCCTAGATCCACTCTCAAATTCATGGTTATTAGGGAATACATCATGAATGTGCCCATTCAATGGTCCAGACTAACACTTCAAACCTCCAACCTCAGCCTGTGTGCTATTGCCTTTTTCTGCCCTTCCTCCCATACATTATCTCCTTGTCCCTCAGCACTTGTAAGCCCATGAATCTTTTCAAGTCTTGCCATTGAAATGTTGTATGTCATTGAAATGTTGTATGGGCATTCTTTTAAGTGTGGAAGCAAGAGTGGAGGAGAGAGAAATGCAGGGAGGTGCATGGTTAACATCTTATGTGCAAGCTATGCAACATAGAGAGAAACATGTTAATGTTACAATCCGAGACATGTGAGAGACAGAAGTAGGGTAAGGCAGATGAGGGCCAAATCTATGAGCTGATTAAAGACAACCATGCAAGTAGAGCACAATATGCATGTGGAGTGAGCAAGCTGTGTGGCAACCTACAAGGGCAGAACAGACTTGGCTTCAGCTACACAAGGACAGTGAGCTGTGCCTCCCTGTGCTTATGTGTCCATAACTTTGAGCAGTGCTGCATGCTGGAGACACTGGAGGTCTCCTTCCCAGAATGCGCAAGTGGGATGGTATAGCAAGATGAACTTCTAACATGTGACTAGCTACAGTTCTATCAACAAGGTCATGTGATCACCTGGAGTGGTGCCTCACATCACTCCATCCACCCATGTCCCAAATGGCGATGTCCTTGTTGCCCAGAAGAAAAACAACCAAAAAAAAGAAGGAACCATGCAAAAAAGAAAAATAAGAATGATCTAAAATCTAAAATTTTATAGCTCAAAAAAGAAAAAATCTATGGTTGATATAAAAAATAAAATAAAAAACATAACTCAACAGGGGGGTGCCCATCCCAGTGCCCAAAGGGCCCTACTCAAGTTGGCAAGTCAGGGGTCTTGATCCCAGTCAAGTTTCGGAATGGGAGCAGCAGGTACAGGTGCTACTCCAACAGGAATGGTGACAACAGGTCTTCCTGGTCCTATAGCAGTGGGATGTCATTGAGTAATAAATTGTGGAGATGCAGTGGGAGATGGCAGGGGCAGGGCTACATGAAAAACATTTTGAGATGAAAAAAATTGTGGGGGTGCCCATTGCTGTCTTGTCCATCATTGTAGTGTCCCAAATGGCTGTGGACAGCCTATCTTCAGGCCCAAGATTTCTCGCAGCTGGGTACTTGAAGCAGTAGGCAATGATGCAGCATTGTCAGCCCAGTCAAAACATGCAGGAGGTGGCAAAACAGTTTGTTTAGGGTCAAGGAAGGGTGAGCAGGGATGTGCAGGCAGAAATGGGACTACAGACAGTGAACAGGGCCTGTCAGCAGTTGTTGGTGGCATTGTTAATGAGGCGGCAGGGGTGTATGATGTGGGCAGCAGCAAAACAGTTTGTCACTGGGGGTTCAGGGGCAAGCTAAGGTTTTGGGATGCATTTCAGAGGTGTTTTGTTGGTTCTGGCTATGCACATCATTATTCTGGAGCTGTTGGTGGTGGTTCTGAGTTGGGCAGAGCAGGGGATTTGGTTGTCATCAACAAACACATTGATGATGATGTGGCAGTCACACTGGGTGTTTTGGAGTGAACAGGGGTCTGGGGAGCAAGTTGGGGGGAGCAGGGTGACGTGGGATGGCTCCTGGATCATTGTTGAGAGTCCTGGGGCATGCAGAACCATTCCATAGAGCAGACAGCTCGTTTTGATGAGCATGTTTGCTCATTGTCGTGAGACTCGGTCTGCTGTGCTGTAGACCGTCATTGTATGTTGTTTAGGACCTGGCAATCAGTACATAGAGTGGCAGCAGTTGTTTGCATGCTAGATGAGACCTGGGTCATCATTTCCAGAGTGGTTGCAGCAGATAATGTTGCCATTGTTGGTAGTGACATGGCAGTGGCAATTGCCAGTTCTGGGTGTGAGATGAGGGGCTGGGGACTCTGCAGGGGTGGGTTGGATTGACTTGGCAGTGTGTGCTGTCATTTGCGAGATGCTGGTAGCAGTTTTGAAGGCAGGGAAAAGGTCATCATCGTCATTGTCAACGATGTTGGCTGTGCTGATTGAGGCTGTGTGGACATTGTCAGTGGTGACGTGGCACTGTTGGCAGGGAAGGGGCTGCTGGTAACAATGTGGATGGAGGTGTTTCGAGACAAGTTGGGGGGGTCTGTTGACATCCCAGCATTTTTTTCATAGTTGTGGTGGCGGCGACTCGTCATTGAGTGCAGTTTGTGTAACAGCATTTGCAGTGGAGTTGGGGGTAGTTTGGGTGGTCTTTGACATCCATTGCAGGCTGTCGTTCACCTGTTCCTTGGTTTTTACTGCATGTATTATGTTGTCAAATGTGTTTTTTGCAAGCCAGTATCCTTCCTCTCGACCCAGGTTCATTCCTTTCTCTATTTCTTCCTTTAGACCTTCTTTCTTCCCTTGCTTTACTCCCATCTTCTTGCCTTCCTCCACTTCACAGTTCCAGAGTAATCTGAGGTTTGCACCATCGCTAGTGGCAGATGCCCAGTCACAGAATTGGGCAATGCTCTTGCAGTCTGCCATTTTGAGGAAGCTGTGGAAGTCGTGGCAGGCTGACAATGTTGATTCTTATGCCATGCTTGCAGTGTCATTTGCAGGTGACGTGATCGCTGCATCGGGAGCGGTAGTTCGCTTTTTCAAGGACTTCTTCCAATATCCAGGGCCAGGCATGTTTTCAAGCTGTTAAATGGTTATACAGGTTTATGGCAGATGGTTTTCGGTGACAGAATAATAACAGAGTTTGGAAATAGACAGAGGCCCAAGAATAGACAACAACCTTTTTTGGAAAAGCCTGAGAAAGCCTGAGAAAGCAGCTAGCAGCATGTTAAAGCACAAAAAACACTCTCATCACTAAGATGGAGATGAGGTCTCCTTCCCAGAATGCGCAAGTGGGATGGTATAGCAAGATGAACTACTAACATGTGACTAGCTACAGTTCTATCAACAAGGTCACATGATCACCTGGAGTGGTGCCTCACACCACTCCAACACAAGGCAAGCAGGCTTAAGAACTAATGCACAAGACAACAAGTAGCAAGTTTGGTGTCAATTGAGTGTAATTATCAGACTAAGGTATTCCAAACAATACTATAGACTTATATACATGAGAACAGAGCATAGGTAGTGCACTAATGATAGCATGAAGTGAAAACATGATTTCATATAGTATATATCAAATAGAAAGGAACATGTGAGACAGTGTGGGTAACTACAAGGATATTGCTGAGTTGCAGGAAAGGCTCAACCATAAGAAGAATGTGGGTCATTGCATGCAAACCAGAAGAGTTATGCAGAACATGGAGCAAGCATGTGGGACATTGTAACTGTGCACCCAGGTGTGCACAGTAGACACATACACAGTCATGTGACCCATACAGTCACATGAGCACATGTTAACATTTGTGTAGCGTAGATACTATTCATCATTCAATACCACTGCAATAGAGTGTTCTGCCCATGCTTTAGGGCTTCTTGCTTGCATTCTCAGCATGTTCCCACAAGACTACACATCTCCAATGTGCAGAAGAAGTGAGGCACATGAGAAGAACACAGACACTGTGTGAATGTGCATGTCTACTGCTGGTTTCAGAACAAGATTTTGAGTCAGAGAGAAGTTAGAATAAAATAGAGCATAGTATGAAAGGCATAATTGTGGTTATAACAGTTAATATATTCAACATTCTTTCATTCAATGTCAATAAACTTCATTAAATCTATAGTATATGTGCAAGAGAAAGCTATATGTAAAAGTAAATGATAACTAGAAAGCAATCTCAAAAGCATGATGGTCAATGAATTTATTTACATAAAACAATTGAAACTTATCTAGCATATCAGAAAAGAGAAGATCTCTTGAAACAAATTCATCCTTGAATACTGGTAGGAGATATGCTGCTTGAACAATAGTATCAAGATGAATTACTGAAGCAATGGGTACTCCATCATCTGTAACATCAGGCTCAACAACCCACATTCCAGTTCCCGGATCTGCTGATTGACCAACACATGAAAACCACTGTGCAAGAGCACATGGATACTTGACACCATCAAATGTACATGAGAAAAAGAGGCAGACATGAGCAATGTCAAGACCAGCCATTCCACGAGCATCTGGATCTGTTTCTACAAAGATGCAATCATGACAGGCTGGGCCTTTTCTCCATGACTTGACAGCACGAATGCACTCATTACGCATACCCCCTACTCCAGATATGTCACTTGGAGAATAAAATGTGGCCACAGAAGAGGGATATATGGTAATTTTGTCATTGAATGGGGGTAAATCAAGGGGTTCTGGTGCTTGACTTAGAGATAATTGTGGATGTGTTTGGGTGTACAGAAACTGTTGAATAAGAAGGTTGAGATCATGTTGATCAATGTCTGCTGCAAGATCATTTGGATAAATACGAGAGACTGCTGAAATGTGTGAGTATCAGTGATTATAATGATTAATGCACTTACTAGCAGTCTTAGCCAGGTTAACATGGGCTTCTACTGTTGGACCAGCTACCACATCACTGTCATTGTCTTCATTATCTGCAAATATATTACCAGCCAGGGGCTGTGTAGCTTCTAGCTCAGGGCCAGTATTGCTGCCATGATCTTGTAATACTGATTCTTGTTCTGAATCATGTTGAGGGTTGGTATGTATAGCTGCATGTTAACAAATTAGCAATTATATAATTGAAGATGATAAATTTATGCACCAATTCTAGATAATGCCCAGTCAAGAGATGTTCTGTCAAGCATTTTGTGGTGAACAAAATCAACCCGTGCTGCTGCTAGCTTATCAAGCCATTGATTTGTAAGTAACATCTGGCCAAGAGCATTGAAGCAATTGGAGTGCCGCCATGGTTCCTTGACAGCTTTGATATGTTTTGATTCAGTTATTGAGGAACTTAAGCCATTAGGAGCACCAAATGCTCTAATGAGTTGAAGATAATGAAGAAGTGAATGTTGTCGAGGTAGATTAAAGCCAGCAGCATGGACACCACATTCTTGGAAGATTTTGCGATGAGTATGATAGTGCTTTAGTGCATCTTCCAATTCTTCAAGACTTTTAGTGTCAAGAATATCACGTCGAGCAATATAACAGAATTCAAGGAAGGCATGTATAGCCTGTATCATTTCTGTTGGGACATGGCCTTCAATTGCTGGAAGGTAAACCTTGACAAAATCAATTGATAAGCTGAGGGACATATTATGAATTTATCCACACCTTCATAAGTGCCTTTGAATCATCACCAGTCCATTGCTTGAAGCCTCTACCTTCTGGAAATCATTGGAGACCTACAAATGAAGGTGCCAATGCAATCCTATATGTATATTAGCACACTACTAATCTGTAGAATTGATGACCCACCATTGATCAATGTCATCTAATATTCTATTAGCTTCATGCTCAGAATGTATTCCCTTGATATAATCAGTGACCCAGGCAACTATATGGTCCTTGAATGTCCCCTTTATCAATTGGTGAAGTAAATCAGGTGAGAGAAGCTCATGGATATCTGCTCGTGGAAAAGCATTTGTAAATGGCTAAAAATGTGAAGCAATAAGTAATGATCAATATCTAACCATAAGAAAAAATTACTATAACATCGCCAACAATGCCATATTCATCCCATAACACACCTAATTCAAATTCTTCACCCAATATGTCAGAATGGGCACGAGACCGACGAATATGTTGATGACTATCAAGATCTTGAGAAGGTGCAGTACATCTAATGCAATTACAAATATGAGTATGTACTGTTGCAAAAGACAGTCTTACCTAGGGCACCAGCCTTGAACAATGCAGGCAAGAAGGGCTTGCTCAGGATAATCAGCTATGTATGGTCCAAGCCCATAAATGACTCTCTGAAAGTATCCATCAGTACAATGAACAATCTCTGGTTCAGTCATGAAGGGTTTGAGAGATTCAAGAATTTTGGCTAATGAGGAGTGTAAGAGCTAGCGGCAGAATTTGCGGAATTCAGCATCATTTTGATGTGCATGATTAGTTATAATAATTTTATTTAAATACCACAGCTGCTTTCTGAAATTGTAACAGACTTTTTGGGATTGCAAGAAAACCAAGAAGCACAAGGCCATTGCGGTGTGCACATCAAACATTGTTATGTAAGTTTCCAACAGAGAGATAAACAGGCCAGTACTCATTATTGCCAGTAGCAACAGAAACAGTTGTCTTATCACTTCCCAGTATAATTGGGCAGAAAAAAGCACCATGAGTTTCTGGATTCTCAGCAATTGAGTCCTAACAAACAATGCATATTGAGTTATATGTTAAGTAATATACCAGATTATTGGTATTACTTACTGCCTGTTTCCATGACCAATTTGCAGACATAAAATCATGGTAGCGATGAGATCCATCAGCATCATGCTCCTGATATGGAGTATAATCAAATCCATTTTCAAAGTCTGGATTTGAAATAATGTTGTGAACAAGTTGATGGGGGTCACGAAACCAAACATCATAGCTTGCATCCATCCAAGATGGAACTTCACCTTCTCGATTTCCATTGAATTAGAGAGAGAAGCTCTTCCATGGGATGTCACCAAGAGTACCATCAATAGTATCATACAAGTGCTTGTGGTTCTGAAATGGTGCTGATTCACCATGTGCAGCTGCTGAGGCACTCCACAGATTGAGCAAGGTGTTGATGTCAGATGCAGACATTTGATTTTGATGATAGAGAAAATCAGCAAGTTCAAATTCAACTTGCCCTGCATATGGTGTCCAGTCATTGGGCCCATGGTCAGATTCACAAGGAGAAGGAGGAGAGTCCTCAACAATATTAACACCATGTTGATCACATTTCTGACCTGGATGTGATACATAAATTATTTAAAATTTGAAATAACAAAAAATCCATCAGAAACTCACCATTGAGTTTATCATGATAGACTCTCCTGAGAAACTTATCATTTGCAGGTGTTTGGTGATGTCCATGTGACCTGGATTCATGCTGTGGACTGCTTGGAATAATGGGAGGGGAGCTGTGACCATCACTACCATGGAGATCATGATCATCCAAATTAATGCCATTGTTGTAGCCATAATCATCATCCTCATTATAGTCATCAGGAAATGGTGGTTCAAAGTCAACATCCATGGGTGCATCATCAGGGGGAAAAAGAGGTGGTGATGGGCCAGGAAATTCTTGATCACAAATTTCAAATGAAACATTGTCTGGATGTAAAGGTTCCCCTTCACTGTCTGAATGTTGAGGAGATGGGGGATGGTCAGGAACTGGAGGTGATGTATGACTACTAGTTGCCTGAGACCCATGCTTTGCATGAACATGGTTCTTGAGTCCAGCTCTGTTATAAAATTGATGAATGCACTGCAAACACTGGAATTTAGGGCGATGAGCTGCAGGAGTATATACACTGTTCTGCATGTTTTGAGAGGAAGACATTCTCCTTGCAATAGAGGTGCAGGTAAAAGGGTAGGCTGGTAGGAATGTGTGCAGATAATGCAGGAACACAGCAAGGTTCAGCTGTAAGATTTGGTTTCAAGGAGGAGTGCAAATACTGATGGAGTATGAATATGGAATGACCACAGGCAGGGTAAAGCCACAGGTAGTGACACCACAAGCAGATATAACAATTTGAGCAGGATGCAGGCAGCACAATGTGGTAAAAAAGTGTGTTGAACACGTTGTGCCTGACCAGATGCACAGTACACAGAGACTTGGAGAGGAAAGGGAGTGTGTTGGCAAACCAAGCACGTGTGTGGGCACAGACAAGCACGTGTGTGTGCAAGGTTGATTCTACTACTACAATGGTCACATGATCTATGCTGCATGGTTACACTGTACTCACAGATAGGCAAAAAGGCCCCAAGACACAACAAAATAGAAATGCAAGAACAAAGGTGAGGCCTGAACCACGAGAGGAAGTCAAAATATGAGAGGAGGCAAGAATAGACACAATGGGCAAGGTGATATGACCAAGGACTCTTGGAGTATAGATTAGTATGACAAGAGCTGGAAATTTGAATAGTTCAGAAATACAGGTGAGGATGCAGGCAGAAGAGGAAAACCAAAAATGGGTAGTCTACAGGCAGGTAGATATATGTATGAGAAAAGGGTGAGTGGACATGTGTAAACTGTAGAAGAACTATAAATGCGAAGCGAGCATGGGAATTCAAGCATTGACAGGTGTGGAAATATCAGAATTTTAATCGGCTAAGTTCAAAGTTCAACCAAACACATTGCACAGCTGACGTTTACTCCACAAAACCTACAACCCTCTCGCTACATGTCTTCCTGTGTAACTTGTGCATCTAACGCCGCCAAACACCTGGGCCTGGCTATCAAACCTGCACCACGTCAAACCTCAGTGGAGGTGAAGGCAGCTGCTAATGCCAAGAAAGAAGCTAATGGGGCCAAGAAGCAGGCACAAGAAGCCCATATCAAGCGTGTCACTGCATTTGAAAGTAATGCCAGAGACAATGAGGACCTCATTGATGCCACGCCTCATGACAGCCATCCTGATTTGGAGACAGGTCTTGGGACCAGTGAGGATGATGGGCCTAACCTTAATAAGGATACATACATTCCACCTAATGAGTCTGATAATGAGTCAGATAATTCCGTTCAATCTGCAGAAGTTATGCCCATACCGAAGAGGAGCCTGGAAGATGAAAGCAACTCTGGCAGCAGCTGCCAGCAAAGTGACAAAGCCAGGCATGGCCGGAAACGCCAGTTCGACAGCCACCAAACAGCTTGCCACCATTACCAAGAATTCCGACAGTGACAGCGAGCCTCTGGTGCTGAAGAAGGCACAGATGTTGTCAAGGTGGGGACAGATAGAAGAGGAGACTGATAGCGATGGAGTAAATCTGCCATTGAAGCATTGGAAGCCAAAGGTGAGAGGGTGTGCTACCGAGACTGAGGGCTCTGCTGCTGTTGAAAGTGCCACCATTGAAGAAGCCTAAAGTCATGGAGAAATTGATGGAGAAGATGGGTAAGAAGAAAGAGAGTGTCCGTGAGGCCATTGCAGCCATTCAACAAGGTGGGCAACAATGGTGGAGTGAGAGAGAAGCGGCGGGCAGAGGTGGCAGTGGAAGAGAAGGCACGAGCAGCAGTTACTGAGATGAAAAATCCATCAAAGGGTGTACCCAAGCATTTTGGCGATGGTCCCCAGTGGAATCGACGAGGGGAAGGGAGTGAGAAAGAGGATGTGGAGAAGCTTGAAGGAGATCAATCAATCACCAACTGCCCTGTCAAGCATCCAAATCAGAACGACCACATTGATCTCCCACTGAATGAACCACATACGTCACAACTCCTTTGACTTGACACTCCACATGCTAACTCTCAATCCCACAACATTGTTCTATTGGATGCTTAGCGACCCCCCTGCAAAGAAGATGAAGTACTCGGTTGAGTCTTGGGCGAAGTCTATCCCATCCAATGCAAAACCCGCAAGCCGCCCTATGAGTCAGGCCAACTCAGTCAAAACGGGGAAATCGAGCACCAACTGCTATGGCTCCACTGCACCTGCACTAACAAGTGCTTCTTCCCATGCTGCCAGCTCTGTTCTTACCAGTGCTATCACAATCACTAGTGCTCAAGACCCTGCCAAAGTCAAACAAGATCCGGATTCTATCTACATGTATGATGGAGGTCTCTCAGATCACGAGGAAATGGCTGGCATTGAACGCGATGCGGCCTATGCCTCTCCCGTCAAAGGCAAGAGACGCTTGAACAGCGAGGTAAGCACATTTTTATCTTGATGTATGAATTGCTGTAACTCACATCTAAACTAGGCACTCATGACTGAAAAGAAACCCAAAGTGATGGACACCAACAAGAAATTCAAGAATGAAGATCTTCCATCTTCCATCAATCGCCAGGTCTGGCATCGTGTTTTCATCCCAACATTTATGATGCACATCTCTTGGCAAGACAATCCCTTTGAGCACAATGTCAAGGTTGGATGCACAGCTATGCAGAAGATCTGGGATGCGCTCTTCAGTGAAGCACCTCACAGGATCATCCAATCAAGTGCTGTATATCAGCTTGTATGTATTCATTTTCAATTTATGAGTTTTCAAAACATTCATTTGCATTGCAGACCATGCAACATGTTTCAGACTCGTGGCGCAGCACCATGGGCTCAACGGTGATTGCTGTTGTCCTCGCCTTTTGCAATGCAAACTCTGACTTGAAGAACTCTGATGAGAATCGCCAAGAATTTGCTGCACAGTACCTCAAGCATCTCTGTTTTCTCTACCACAAGGCTGATGGTGACGATGCCAAGGTAAATACATCTGTTCAATCAATTCATCACTGATGCTATCAATATGTTTCATAGAAATTCAAGGGAGCATTCCGTGGCCCCTTCATCCTACAAACCTTTGCTTCTCATCTCACCGCTGTCAAGGGTGCCCAGAAGATCCATGGGATTGATGATTCTCAACCATATGGAGCTCTTGCCATTGCAACAGCAGCGGTAAGTGTCACCATAACAATGATGTCACCTCTTCATGTCTGCTGCAGGTTGAGCGTGCGTTGAAGCTCATTGCATCAGGAATAATCACCATCGAGATGGTGAAAAAGGCAAAGGGGCGAATCCCAACACTTCCAAAGCAAATAAATCAAGCCACAGGGAAGGTCTCCAATCAGTTCACAGTGTTCAATGAGGCATCATGGGGTAAGCATTGTTCTTCTTACGTTAAATCGGCAAAAAACCTATCTGCCTCTCGATTCAATGAAATCATCACACTTTCTGCCGAGTACATGAAGATTAGCCAAAATCTTGAAGACGAGGATGTTATTGAGATCCCTGATGACAACGACGACGAAATCCATGCCAACATCGTTGATCATTCCTCTAGTGGCAAAGATGATTGATTGTAATCTTCCTCGCCTTCGCCTCCGGTTAATGACTGATCATTTATTCTAGAGGTAACAACAATGCAATGTTCAAGGGCCCCTGCCAATTCAAATATAATGCTGCTTTTTGTTCCCTATTTCTTATATGCATGATGGATTCCCTTATGATCTTAAATTTCACTTAGACTACACTTTCTGTACTTCCTTAGATGATGGAATATACTTGTTTTTCTGGCTGACTTTCCTTAATGATGCTTATGAGAGTTTTATTGACCACCTTCTGAGATTTTCAACGCTTAAAACTATGCTTACATCTACTTTTTTGCTGCTTAATGGCCTTAGGCTGCTCCTTAAAAATCCCTTGATGTCATAGCACATACTTAGAATAAGCGAAATAAGGAAGCACTAAGGAAGTGAATAAGGATAAATTTGCTTAATTCAGGAAACGACCCTACTTATTCTAAGCAAGATCTCCTTAACAGCTGTTTGCTTAATACTGCTTAATTTTGACTTTAAGTAAGAATAAGGAGCATTAAGTATAATAAGTCGGCATTGGATTTTCCTGATGTATCTGATGTGGTTGGAAAGTAGTACAACTTGGGTACTGGCAAGATGCCCTGTTGCCAATGCAACTGAGACAGTTGCTGTATACCTGGAAGTTGTGCCTTAGAAATATGAAGTGGTGAAGAAGTGCTGCTACACAGTGCACTTGTTGATGAATTTTGCTTTTATCAAAACAGTCTGCATACAAAAGCCATGTGTAAAATTGATGGTGGGCCTGTGTCAGCAGGTTGGACAAGGGAGTTTGTGTAAATGTTTGCCACAAATTACATGTGGATGAGCACAGTGAATGTGTAGTGAAAATAAAATAAGTCCATGACCTTGAGGACCACAAGTGAACAGTGTTAAAATGGACAATGTCCACACAGAATATGTTATGGATGATATCCACAAAACCACCCAAAGAGGTGTTTGATATTTGGGGTTTATTTATAGGTGGTAGGCCAAAGTTAGAGTTGTAACTGGAAAAACAAGAGTTGTTGAAGTCAAGCCAGCCCACGTAGTTTTGCAGAACATTGGGGTCCACAGTGGGCAAAAGCTCAACAAATTCCTACAATATGTCAGTTAGTTAAGGGGTGTAATACAAACATAGCAAAAAAAACCACAGAAGTTCAATCTGCCCTTTGGGATTACAGCAACCTGTATGAAAGGAGCCTACAGAGGCCAATAGCTGCAGACCATAGCTGCTTTGTTTCAAGCTGGTGTGGGAACAGGTCAGTTGTGTTTACATCGACTACTTGCATGTTAGATGCACTCAGCTGATGTGCAACTATTTTGCAGACAGATATCGCAAGCCAGGAACAGGAACAAATAGAGGGGCACCAAAAACAGCAAGTGATAAAACCAGGTGGCTATAATTGATAGGTTTACTGGTTGGGGGGTGTATGGGCAAGAACTTGAACATTGTGGTTTTACCTCAACAGGAGTTGCCCCCATTTTCTTTCCAAACTTGAACATTTCCTGTCTAGCATCAGGTATTTGGGAGCATTGAAAGATGATGAGTCAGAGTTAGTGACTCATTATTCAACTATGGAATATGGACCATGCCTGTAGGCAATACTCTGGGCATACAGATACTAATTGATGTGGCACAGTCAGTTAAGCAACCCAAGCCTGCAGGTTTCATTGTTGGACTTGCTGTGCAGGATGTCTGGGCTGTGGATGCACCAGGTACACAACCATGCACTCAGACAATGGGTGCCTAATAAACAAGATTACTGTACACAAACATCATATACAACTACAGCATAAATGAAGGACAAAAGCTAGGCACATTCAGGTATAGCAAGCACGATGGCAAATTGGACGTTTGTTGAAAGATTAAACCCACCTTTTCCATTGTAAGTGCCCACAGTGTATCCAACTGAGACCACCACATTCCCTGGGATTTCCACCTGTCCTTTTTTGTACAGTGGCCAAGTCAAGAGGCACTTGAAATCACTGTCAGAGAAGGTGAATGCAGTGCAGCCCTCAGTGGCCCAACCATCATACACAGGGACTGAGAAGAAGGTAAGCCATAGTCAAGAGGAGATCACATGTCACTCACCAATTTCATGGAATTCTCTATATGCATTGTAGCCCTTATCTGCTTTTCTTGTGACAAGTGTGGACGACACATTTTTGAGGACATTAGCGTGTGGTATTACAGTTACCAACAATGCTGAGATAAGATTAGAACACAAATTGTACAAGTTAAGAATGAATCATGCACATGAAGACACTTTCTTCCCATGTCTTTTGCCCTGTGTAGTAAAACTAAATCCATAGCAGCCTGTGAGGCCTCTAATCAAATCGAAGCCTAACAAAGCCCCCATAACTAGTGCTTAAAGATCTGGTCCAACAGACCAAAAAAAGACCAGGAACTGAACCAGACCTTAACTGATGTAACTGGACTTTTGGTCCCAGTTTGACCACTTCTTGAAGTGGTCTGGTCCTCAGTTTTTGTTCTCATTGACACTTACTAGAACCATCAAAAACCGGTCTACACCAGTTTTCAACTAAACTCACAGTCCCTAACTTAGAAGGTAACAATTATATAAATGTACTATAATAATACTACTATTTATTATTTGTTTATGCATTTTTGACATGTTTACATGTTTTGTTTATATGTTTACACTTACTTGTACCACATTGCCATGACATAACTCATGCTCAAATTTTTCTCTCCCACCCCACCACCACCTCTCAGTTATGCAATGAAAGGGTCCAAACAATGACAGATGTTGTTGGGGCCCCAGTAGGGTGTAGCATGGGTATGGGTAAACAAACCCACGGTAAACAGCCCACAGGTTTGATGGGTATGGGTACAGTTGCTGAAATGCCGGACCTGTGACATACCATACCTGTTTTGGTGGTGTCATGGGCATCCACAGTTATTTGAGTCACCAGCCATGGAAGATGCCAGACATTGATCATCACAAAAAACAATGATGAAATCATCATTTGTAAGTATTTTTACTTTCTTCTTTTCACAACTAACAGTTTTTTAGGTCCTACTCCAGTGACACGACACACATGAAATGGGCCCAAATGACTTTTATCATCATTTGGGCCCCAGGTAAGTTGTTCTTTTGTTTTCCTTTATTCATCTAACTTCATTTTCATTGTTTACAGGTTTTAACTTACAATGATGCAACTACCATGATGATGACAATGACGACAGCCACCACCACCCCTACCACAGCACCACAGCACCCCCAACCACCACTGTAAGCAACTGCTCATGGGGTGGAAATGGGAAGCAACGAGATGGGATAGGAGGATGAGGATGAGGCACGGGCTCCAACAACATGTAGATACACATTGTTTTGGGGCACACCATGCTGAATGAATGAACAGAAAATGGGGATAGGATGGGATGGGATACAAGGATGAGCACAGGCCCAAATGACACATAGATACACATTGTTTGTGCCACAGGTATTTTTTCTTTCTGTTCCTTTCTTGTTTTCTTCATCAAAGTTATTTCTATTCTTATTATTTACAGGTTTTATCTCACAATGATATGACCACCCCAACAAATACACCCACACCTCCACCTGCCAACTGCAACACCCTGAACCACCATCGTGAGCAACTGCTCACGGAGTGCATGGCACAATGCAACAGTGAGGGGATGGTGACCAGGAGATTACTGAATGATGACATGAGAGCCAGGACTGACCACAGGAACAATGATGTGGATACAACAGGAAGTGGTAACAAGAATGACAAAGGCAATGAGGGCATAGAAATGATGAGGGGATGAGGAGGGGAAGAGAACAACAAGGGGGATGAGAACAATGAGGAGGATGAAAACAATGAGGAGGATGAGAACAATGAGTAGGATGAGAACAATGAGGAGGATGAGAACAACGAGGAGGATGAGAACAATGAGGAGGATGAGAACAATGAGGAGGATGAGAACAACGAGGGGGATGACAATGATGTGGGGGAAGAGAATGATGAGGGGGATGAGAATGATGACAATGATGATGGGGAGGATAGGGACAATGATGATGAACATGAGTGGCCACCCCTTGCCCCTTGCCCTCTATGCAAGGGGGAGGGTGTCATTTATTTTGCTGGCAGCACCTGCAGTCATTCTTCAGCTGGTGCACCCCTGCCTCTGTCCCCTGCAGCCTGTGAGCTAGACAGCAAGCAATAGCTTGCTGCTATGCAGCAGGGGCTTCCTTTGATGGAGAAGAGGTAGTACCTGAGGTGCCCAGTGTAGAGGAACCATGGAGAAATCTGCAGCATTGGGGAGTGGTGTATAGTGTCACCATGGTGTAAGTACACCGTGGTGTTCAGCCAAGCACCACAGTAGAAACCTGTACCCACAGGTATGGTGCGGGAACAGGTGCAGGTACAGTGCATGGATTTTGACCTGCAGTGTGACCCATGCTACACCCTAGGCCCCAGGTAAAGTTATCTTTTCTTGTTTCTATAATCTATCCTACTAATCTTTTTACTTGTTTCTAGGTATTGTATTAATGATAACAATGTCACGGTCCTACTGGATACCACCACTGTGAGCCTCTGCTTGTTCATCTCATGCCCCTCCACTAATGTTCTCCTTGTCCTTGTCATTGAACCCTGATCCTCCATTGTTGTTGCTGGGTGCTGGGTTGTTCATTGTCAGGGTTGAGTGCTGGTATTGTTATCTGTTGTCATATGTTTGTCATGCTGGACAGTCATGCTCCCCCATCATGCTGATCCCTGCTTGACACTGGTGCATTGCTGTCATTGTGAGTTGCTTGCACCTGTGATGCACCCTGGAGCAGTGGCTTGCAGGGCTGGGGGCAGGTACTGTGTTGTTATAGGGCCCTGGCACTCATTGTCATCATAGGCTGGTTACAGCTGGGTATTGGGTGTGTTGTTTTGAGGGCCATCATTACAACATGTTCAGAACCTGAAAAAAAAATGCAAACTATTTGTTAGTTGAAAGAAATGAGGGGAAAAAAAATACCTAGGGCCCAAAGGCGATAGATGTCATTTGCACTCAAATATGTTAGTCTCATCCCACCCCACAAAGAAGGGACAAGACTAGAAATGCCTAGAATATCTTCTTCTGTTGTTGTTCTCATTCCTGTTTCACATTCTCCTGCTAATAGACCAAGTGGCTTCAAGTTCAGAGTTGATGAGTCAGTGATTCATGACAACCAAGGGGGTTTTGGGATGGGAATCCAAAACTAGACATAAGGGGGGACCTGCCAGAGGCCAAATTTCTTTTTTTACCAAGGTGAAAATGACATTGAGAGGCATTGATAAGCAATGATTTGCTGTTGTAGGCTCTGTCAATCATTAGTATGCCTTCATAGTACTACCCTTTAGAGATTGGTAGGGGTATACCCTTGAATAAGGTCAAAGGTATAGGTTTTTTGTTTCCCTGAAAATCAAAATGTAGTAAAGCTCATGCTTCTGATGGGTTGTTGGACTCAAGATTTTTTCAGGAACTGGTTGGTATGTTTACCACTGTTTTTGCATCCTTCAGAATTCCCATCCTGCATTTAATGCTGGTACTGTTATTGTTGAAATAGTGCAATACCCTTCAATACCTCTGGTTTTCAAGGGTATACCCCTGCCAATCTCTATTACTCTTTACAATATATCAGGTGATTTATTGTAACAAAACTTGAAAAAACCCTGCTCATGCTGGACCATTTGTTAGAATAGCTGAGGGGCAGTGAAAGCATGTGCAATGCCTGTTTGGGTATTTTTTATTGTTCTCTCCATTTCAATGTTGCTTGCTCCATTTTAGTTACTTTATTTATCTTCCTTGGTAATTATACTACTCCTGGTATTACATAGGTAGTCTATTGTTGTCATAGTACCCATCTGTTTGTCTCCTGAGCTCACTGAGGTCAAACACAATTCCTATATTATTTGTTGTTTGTTCTTACACTTCTAATAACTCGCGATGCATAATCCAACACCAGTGACCATAAATACTAAAACTGTGGATGTCAAAATGGCCTGTAGTCCATTGGAATGACTCAGACTTCTTCAACTTGAAGAAATGTTGTGCTTGGAAGATCCTAAGTAGTGTTCACTTGATTTCAAACTTGCAGTAGGACTCAATTCTGTAAGAGGATGGCACTGGAAAGCCTCTGAGTTCAGTTGGTATACACAATGACATTTTTATTTTATTTTATTTTATACTGATATCATCAACAATGAATTGGGGGAAAAACAGGTACATGTAATCAAAACATACCTTATATGGCAGGAGGGGGGAGGGGGGGGTCTTGAAGGCCATGAACAAAAAAACCAACATCATATGAAAAATTCCCATCCCAACACCCCCTTGATGTAGTGTTGCCATTGCTCAGCTGCATTTTTTGCTACTTCGCAGAACTTTACACTCCCCCACAGAGTCCTGGAGGAATCCAGTGGGACTCACCAGGATTCCTGGTACATTGTAGTACCCAAAAGTCAAACCATAATGGAAAGTCAATTTGATATCTTACAAGTTTCAAGTGCTTTGGACTTCATGAATTTCACAAAGTGCCTACAAAACAGATATGTTCAGAGCAGGGATTGAACTCTAGACCTCATGATCATGGATCACATGACAAACCAAACAAAATTCATTAACTACATTGCTTGTGTCTCATATACACATTTAAAAAAAGACCTTCCTTGCACAAGGTGCAAGAGAGAGTCCTACCAATATTTACATATAAAACTAATCTCCCCCTGCATCGAACGCAAGGGGAGCACTACAATCATAAAGAAAAAGAAAGAAAAATCCCTCACCCACGTAAAACATGGGGGAGGGGGAAGGCATTACCATAAATAAAAATTGAAAAAACCGCCCCACACAAAATGCGGGGGCAGCCTGGTGGGGGTTCATTGTCATGTGTGGGCCCTGCTCCTGTTGTCCTTGGCCACCTGTTAAGAACTGATCCAAAAGGGCTCGTCAAAATCCGGTCGGACCCAGCAGGTGTTTGAGAGCAGAAGATTGTCGGGTTGTAGCGGATTAGGCAGATGGGTAACGAAAAGGACTTGGCTTCAGCTTGTAAGAAGCTGCACCCTTCACCTCGTCTGGTGTCCTAATTTCGGGTAGAGGTTTTAGAGATAGGAGTGGGAGAGTGCAGGTAAATGCGGGAAGGAGTATGGAGGGACTTAGGTTAAGCTCAGATGAGACTAGAACTTCAGAGGGGAACTAGAGGTTGAGTCAAATGGAGTTCAGACTCTTAGAGGTCAGGAGTTGGAGTAGAAGGAGGTTTTAGATTGACAGGGTAAAGTCGAGTCTATGTCGATATACGAACTGAGGAATACAAAGCGAAACTAACTAAGCTTAAATACTAGAGTCCAGAACAAGAGTGGAACGGAAACGGAAACTGCGGCAGTGTCTCAACTGCATAGATAAATTGCCTAGCAGAGGCTGCACAGGAATCTGTAGTCGAATTTGCAAAACTAGATGGCAGCCTTGGAAGGCAGCCGTGGTTGCTGTACATGGCGGCCTGGTGCACAGCAGTGTGGGCAGTGCAAGGGGGCCAGAACGAAGGCGGTAGGAGTTGAGTTAGGAAAAGCAGAAAAGATCAGAAGGTTGCAGGTTCCGAGCGGGCGAGGAATGGATCGTGACAGTATTTCCCCCTTAGTGCCGAGCCTATGAGGCACATGAAGGTTCGAGTCCAAATGAGGAAGTTGGTTGATTCCCGAATGCGGCAATTGGTTGAAAAATTTTGTTGTTTTCCTTCTTCCATCACCTATACAAAATGTCCCCCCCAGCAGGCTCTGCTCAACTGAAATTGGCCGCAATGAAGGCTCAGTATGAACAGAGGGAGCGGGAGATGAAAGAACAGATGGAGCAGGAGGTGAGAGAATTGGAGGAGGCAGCAAGGGAGGAGGAACGTTGGGCACAGGAGGCACAGAAGGCATCAGAGGAGGCTGCAAAGGCAGAGGAGGTGTGCCAGGCAGCAGCGCAGAAAAAAGAGGCTTCGGCTGCAAAACACGTGGAGAAGAAGTGGGCGGCTGTGGCTGCGGGTTTGGAGGATGAGGCCGAGGGGAGCAAGTCCCCAAAGAAGAAGAAGATTGCCACATCAAGGGCACGGGTGGGGTCAGAAGAATCAGTGAGTCCAGTGCGGGTGCAGGCCACCTTGCCCTGCAAAAGGTGCATAGTTGGTTTTCTTTCAATGTTTTTGGACTGACAAGTGGCTTAGGTGCCAATATCAAAAAATTTCGTGCTTCAAGATGGGTGCGAAGGGATGCGTGTGTGATAACTGCACGCGCGTTAAGCACAAGTGCAAGGAGGTCGTGTGGGAGGGGCAGGAGGCCCCAACAGTAAGAAAAGTGAGGTCCAGAGCGGGAACAGCGGGCCCGCCGGAAAACAGTGGAGAAGTGGCAGAGCTGGTGAAGGTGGTGAGGAAAGGGTTTGGGGAGGTGGCGACAGCGGTGAGGGAGTCAATGGAGGAGATCTGGGATGCAATGGACCCAGAGTGGGAGGCGGACAAAAGTATCGAGGGGTAGAGTGACGAGGATGAGGAGGAAGTGGAGTGGGCAGTACAAGAGTCCCGATGGGAAAGGCGCGGGATCCGCCAGTCTGGAGACGACTGGGTGGGATTTCAAAGATATTTGGAAAAAAGGCGGGCAGACAACGTGGAGGAGGGCGAGGGTGAGGAAGAGGAGGATGAAGGCAGGGAAGGTGGAGAAGTGGAGGAAGGTGGTGAAGTCAGAGGAGAGGATGACGAAGATGGAGAGGGAGAAGTGGAGGTAGTGTAGGGATCCAGTCGGATCCAAAAAATGTTTTTTCAATAAAGTTTGTTCTGAGTTCGGACTGAGTGAATAAGTAACGTGAATCATCTTTAAGCGGGTAACGGTCCGATTTTCTGTGGGTAGCAGGTGTGAAAATCCGCAAGGAGTTCTTGGGCATGGTCAAGTTCCGTAACAGGTAGCCAGGAAGTCTCTTCGTCAGTTCCCTGGTAACCTTCCCATCGGATGAGGTAGAGAATCTTGCAGCGATGTCAGTTGTTGACTTTGGAGTCGAGGACTTTGGTGATCTCATATTCAAGCTCGTCATTGATGGTGATCGGAGGAGGTGGAGGTTGTACTCAATTTGGAATTGTGTTCGGGGAGTGTATCTCTAGTTGAGAGACATGGAAAACAGGGTGAATAGCCCACATGTGATCTGGGAGCTGCAGGGTAACTGAGTGAGTTCCCGGGTGGGCAATGATTTCAAAAGGACCATGGTTCTTTTCGGAGAGTTTCTTGGAGGGACAGGTGGTGCGGATATTTTCCGCAGTGACATATGCGAAATCACCAATGTTGAAGTCAGGTGTGGGTGCCTGATGTTTATCCACAGGACCTTGATAACATTCTTGAGTGGCTGCAAGTTGTTTCCGAAGTTCCTGGTGAAGGTCATCTAAATTGACGATGAATTCGCAGGTGCGCTGTGAAGCTAAGTCATGCTCTGGAAAGACGGAAATGTTTGGGTGGTAACCTTTATTGGCAAAGAAAGGTGATACACCTGTAGAGGTGGAAGGAGCATTGTTGTAGGCAAATTTGCCCAAGGGCAAGAGGTGAGACCAGTTGTCCTGCTGATAGTTGCAGAAGATCCGGAGGTACTGTTCCAAGGTCTGGTTAAGTCGTTCTGTCTGACCATCACCTTGTGGATGATAACCGGAAGTGAAGTGGATCTGCATGTCAAGTGCTTTTCTGAGAGAGTGGAAAAAATGAGAGACAAACTCGGATCCCCGGTTGCAAGTGACGTGCGATGGAACACCATGCTTGGAGAAGATGTGGAGGATGAACAGGTTGGCTAGTTCTTGGGCTGTGATTTCATTGACAGTTGGAATGAAGATCCCCTGTTTGGTGAGGCGGTCAACAATGACTAGGATAGCAGTGTGACCAGCGGAGTTGGGTAGTTGTTCAATGAAATCCATGGAGATGGAATTCCAAGGTTGTTCTGGAACCGGAAGTTGCTTTAGGAACCCGTAGGGCCTGTGTCGAGGCGATTTGGATCATTTGCAAGTCATACAGGATTTGCAGAATTCCTGGATGAAGGTGCAGAGGTTTGGCCAGATGTATTCCCAGCAGACAAGCTGCTGGGTTTTGTTTTGTCTGAAGTGGCTGGAGAGGATATGATCATGTTTGTATTGGAGGACTTTGAGGCAGAGATCCGCAATGTCCGGAACATAAATCTGGTTGAAGTGGCAGAGAAGTCCTGCCTCATCTATGGTCCAGTTGGGGTCAACAGGTGTCGGGAGATGAATGGAAGATATAGAGTCAAGGGGAAGAGAGGTGCAGATGTCGTTGTGGAGTTTCTCAACGTCCATGATTACTGCTTGTCGAAGGATGGGTGTGGCAAGATAAGTGGCGCGGAGGGAAGAGGAGAGTTGTTCCTGTGTGAATACAGGTCGGAAGTTGGTCGGGTTTACAGAGGCAAAGTCGCTATTTCCCCCTTTGCGGTAGACATCCCAATGTCTAGTGAGTGCATCTGGCTTGGCCCCTAGTTTCCCAGGGTGGAAGCGGATGATGAGATTGAACTGGGAAAGGTACTCAGACCAACAGCCCTGGTGGTGGGTGAGCAACTTGGTAGTGCTGAAGTACTCAAGATTTTTGTGGTCTGTGACCACATCAACCGGGTTTGTGGAACCCTCGAAGTACTGCCTCCAGTGTTTGAAGGCTTCGAAAATGGCCAAGAGTTCCTTGTCATGTGTGTCGTAATTTAGTTCAGTGGGATTGAAGGAGCGGGAATGAAAAGTGACCAGATGGATTTCTCCATCCGCAGTGTAAACCGAAAGGATAGCAGCTAGAGCATAGTTGGAAGCGTCCGTTTCGAGTACCATTTGTGAGTCGGGTACCCATTGGGTTAAGACGGGTGCATGAGTGAATTCTTGTTTGAGCCTTTCAAAGGTGTCGCAGCACTTCTTGTTGAAGTCCCAAGGTGCAGATTTCTGCATCAAGCGGGTAAGTGGGATGACAATGTCTGAATAACCGTTAATGAAACGGCGGTAAAAGTTGCAGAAGCCTAAGAAGGATTGGATGTCCTTAACTTTCCTAGGCTCGGGCCAGTCGAGCACAGTTTTGACTTTATCCTCGGACATCTGAAGTCCATCCGGTGAAAGGATGAAACCTAAATATTCAACAGTGTCTTTGTGGAACTCACATTTCTGTGGGGAGGTGTAAAGTCCATTTTTCTGGAGACGGCGGAGGACTTCTTTAATGTGAGTCCCATGCTGGGACTTGTTGTCTGAATAGATCAGGATGTTGTCGAGGTACATGATGACACAAACATCCAGCATGTTGCTGAAGATGTCGTTCATAAAACGCTGGAACGCTGTGGGTGCATTAGTGAGTCCAAAGGGAACCACCAACCACTCGAAGGATCCGTAGCGGGTGCAGAAAGTAGTTTTCCATTCGTCACCATCCACGATGCAGACTAGGTGATAAGCGTGCTGCAAGTCTATCTTGGTGAACAAGCAGGCTTTTCAGGGAGAGTCAAGGAGGTTGGAAATGAGAGGAAGGGGATAGCGGTCTTTCTTTGTAAGACGATTGAGTCCTCGGTAGTCGACACAAAGTCGGAGGCTACCATCCTTCTTCTTGATGAAAAGTATAGGAGCTCCATGCAGAGACTTAGAAGGACGGATGAAGCCTGAGTGGACCTTTTCGTCAATGAAGACTCGTGGGGCTTCTAATTCGGAGGGAGAGAGGGAGTACATGCAACCCAGAGGAGGGGGAGCATTATCCTCCATCTCTATCTTGAGGTCATAAGGACGATGTGGAGGAAGGGTGTCTGCCTTATTCTTATTAAAGACATTGGCGAATTCATGATACTCAGCAGGAATGTTGGATAAATCGGGCGGGGTTGAGGATTGGGTCGAGCAGGCAGATAACCCTTCTGGAGCAAAGGTCATCTGGAAGGCTACTGCCCCAGGGAGTTTGCTAGCATGCGCATAAGCAGCAGCATTGATGAAAGAGATGTCGGGAGGTGTAAACTTAGGAGGAATGGGGGGTTCAGAAAATGCGGAGGATTCAAGGATTTCTACCGGAAGGTTCGGGGACAAAGGAGACGTCTGGGGTGCTGAACCTCTATGATCAGCAGAGCAGAAAGTGATTTGGCTTGAAGACCAGTCAATCAACAGATTGTATTGCTTCAGCCAGTTATGACCAAGTACTGCAGAACAGGAAGAGTCTAGCGAGGTTACATAAAATGACAGATTGAACATTTCACCGGTAGGAAAGGTGACTGGAAGTTGGGCGACTTGAGTTATGGTGGAGTTGCAAGATCCATCAAAGAGTCGTAAACCGATCGGGTTAATGGATTCCATGCTGAGTTGGTTATTCAACACAAAAGAGGAGTCAAGAAAGCAGTGGGATGAACTGGAATCAATGAGGGTTCGGACAGGGGCGGAAAGGTCAGGAATAGTTAAGAGGATGATTAGGGAGTGAGGGTCGGAAAGAGCGGACACGTTGAGACGGATGTAGGCAGCCAAGTGGGTAAGGTCAATGCAACCACCAGCCCTAATGGCTGTATCCTGAGGGTTGCGGACTATTTTTCCGAGTCCGCAGAATTGGGAATTACAGTGGATGCATGGGCTTTTGCAGCTTTAGACTTTGGGCAGTTTCCTGCTACATGCCCTTCTTCACTGCAGTAGAGGCAAAGTCTTTCCTGCATGCAACATTCTCGTTCATCCGCAGTAAGTTTGCTGTTCTTCCCCAACTTGTTGGAGATGGACGACTTGGAAGTGTTCTTTGTCGTGGAGGTCTGCTGGTTGGAGGAGTTTCCCCGAGGGGAGCTCGACGAGGATTGATTGGTGGACTGGGAGGAACCTTTGGGGTTGTCCTTCTTGACAGGGTTAGAAGAGTTCCCGGAATTCTTAGTTTCGAACCGGGTTTCATCTTCCTGCATCCAGTAGATATTGTCACAGTCCTGCAAGGGTGTCGGGTTTACCACCCCGAAGGACTTCTATATGAAGTCGGAGTGGAAGACCGCAGAAATAGTGGTCACGGAGGGCTGCCTCATTCCAGTTGACCCTAGAAGCTAATTCCCAAAAGTCAACATTATACTTTGTGATGCGACCACTTTTCTTCATTGCTAAATCGGAAAGAGCTTTTTCTGCATCCCCGAGTGGGTCGTGCAGGCTGAAGTTACTCTCTAGTTCGGCGAGAAAAGCCTCATAATCCCACATCCAGTGTGCAGAATCGGTTGGGTTGTTAAGACTGGGCTCAAACCAGCTGAGAGCTGATCCCTTGAGATAAGAAAGGATAAATATGATCTTTTTCTCATCAGAAGAAAATATGTGCAGATGGTTGTGGAAATGAAGGTTACATGAGACTAGGAAGTCTCTAAGTTTCTTTGGGTTGGAGCCATTGAAGGTGTCGGGGTCGCAAACTTTGATTTTCTCGGTCTTGGGTACGTTATTTTGTCGCAGGGTGCGGATACTCTCCGAGAGGTTGTAAAGAACATCTATGAACCTATCCCCTGGATCAGGGTTTCCCCCCACGGGAGGTTGATTGTCAGGATCATTGGGATTGGGGTCACCCCCAGGGCCATCCAGACCACTAGGGTCGTTGGGTCCACTGGGAGGTCCATCCTCTAGACCATGATCTTCCAACCCATAGGGTTCAGGCTGGTTGATGCCCCCTATGTACTCAAGGGGAGTCATGGGTTGGGGTTCTTCTGGATTCATGGGAGATTGTTGAGCTTGAGTAGACATGAGGTTTGCACTGATTGATGGGGCTCCGAAACCGATTTGTTGGAAAATGTTGGAAGGTCTGGAAGTTACTCTGAATGTTGAGGCGGGTCGTGGGCTAGGAAGTGTGAATCACTGAATTGCAGAGATCCCTGGAATGGTACCAGCGCGCTGAGAGTTTCTGGTTGTGCGCTGGCGAGTTTCAGTTGGGGTCATAGGAGAAGAGACGAGTGAAGTGAGAGTTTGTATATACTGTTGAGAACTGATCTGAAAGGGCTCATCAGAATCTGGTCGGACCTGGCAGGTGTTTGAGAGCAGAAGATTGTCAGGTCGTAGCAGATTATGCGGATGGGTAACGAAAAGGACTTGGCTTCAGCTTGTAAGAAGCTGTGCCCTTCACCTCGTCTGGTGTCCTAATTTCAGGTAGAGGTTTTAGAGATAGGAGCGGGAGAGTGCGGGTAAATGTGGGAAGGAGTATGGAGGGACTTAGGTTAAGTTCAGATGAGACTAGAACTTCAGAGGGGAACTAGAGGTTGAGTCAAATGGAGTTCAGACTCTTAGAGGTCAGGAGTTGGAGTAGAAAGAGGTTTTAGATTGACAGGGTAAAGTTGAATCTATGTCAATATACGAACTGAGGAATACAAAGCAAAACTAACTAAGCTTAAATACTAGAGTCTGGAACAAGAGTGGAATGGAAACGGAAACTGCAGCAGTGTCTCAACTGCATAGATAAATTGCCTAGCAGAGGCCGCACAGGAATCCGTAGTCGAATTTGCAAAACTAGACGGCAGCCGTGGTTGCTGTACACGGCGGCCTGGTGCACAGCAGTGTGGGCAGTGCAAGGGGGCCAGAATGAAGGTGGTAGGAGTTGAGTTAGGAAAAGCGGAAAAGATCGGAAGGTTGCGGGTTCCGAGCGGGTGAGGAATGGATCGTGACACCACCGATGGGGCTCGACACAGGTGATGTGTTGTTCGGTGGGTGAGGCTGGGGCCTGCGGGGTCTGTTTGCTGTGCTGGCACCTGTGATCCACCCTATGAGCAGGGGCTCACAGGCATGGGGGCAGGTGGTCAGTCAGTATTGGTATTGTGTTGTTGTCATTGTCATAGTGGTCCTTGTTGGCCATTCCACCCATGATCCACCCCATGAGCAGTTGCTCATGGGGCTGGACGTGGGGGGGGTGTCATTCGGTGGGTGGAGCTGGGCCTGCAGGGTCTGTTTGCTCTGCTGGCACCCGTGATCCACCCTATGAGCAGGGGCTCACAGGCATGGGGGCAGGTGCTCAGTTGGTCGTGGGCATGGCCCATTTCATGTCGTCGCCATCTGTTACCTGTAGTTTAGATGCTACAAAAGAAAGCAATATATTTTGTTAGCTTATATAAACAAAAAAAAAAGGAAAAAAAAAGCACACTTTGGGCCCATGTTCTGTCTGGCAGTAGAGTAGAACCTATAAAACAAAAGAAACAAGTTAGTTAGTTTATAAAAACAAAAAGCAAACAAAAAAGAACTTACTTAGGGCCCAAATGACGCAATCTGCTTTGTTTGGGCCTGTGTTCCATCCAATCACATCGTTTGGGCCTCTGTTCCATCTGGCAGTAGAGTAGAACCTATAAAACAAAAGAAACAAGTTAGAGCGGCTTAAAATGTGGCTTAGCAAGCCACCATCCAAGCCACTTAAATAACATGGGAACCAGTGGTCAGATCACTTAGAGTTGGCAGAGGACCCCTCAGCTTATCATGTGATCTAGGTCCTCAAATATTTTCAGAATTTTAGCTATTTTATTTCCCAAAGTAGCAAAAAATGCAGCTGAGCTGTGGCAACACTAGTTTGTGATCTGCAGACTGCAGAGCTCTGCATGTGGGTAGTGCAGCCATTGGCTATAGTCCATGGTTGCAACCTGCACTCTGTGGAGGAATTTGTTGTGCAGTGGGTGGGCTGGATTTCGCAGTTGTTGTAGAAATAGAAGAAAAGACTTATGTCTTCAAATCCCAGGTACACCCTTGCAGATGATATCAATGACTTTTTCCAGCTCCACACCATCCAAGTTCCAACTTCCCAATGCACCGCTGAGATCCTTCTTCTGCTCAAGCATCAACACATCATTATCGGATATGAGTTTCTTATTATTTTTCTTCACCATGGCTTTCACCACACTTCAAGACACATCACTGGTGAAGAATATTTCACTAACACAGCCAATATTTACCAAATGGTAGAAAAATAATGGCTGGCAGCTATTTTGTCAATAGAGGCTGTATTAGACACATATTCAGAGGATATTCTCTTAATAACGACAAAATAATAGCAGGACATATATTTCATTTATTTACACAAATTTCTTATATTCCCTCTGCCAGCAGTCATGTTTCCATTGCATCAACAAAGTACTATATGCAATTGTGGACTACTACTGTATGTACAGATGTGCACATTGGACAAAGACCAGCCAAATTCTACCATCAATACTACATAACTGTAATGATCACAAGCAAATCATGATGTATTGAAATGTGTGCCATATCGCAAATCTGAAATAATAAATATAGCTATCAGCAACCTTGGAAATTGATGCTCATCAGACTACTTACCCTTCTGCATCCCTAACCCTTCTGAAGGCCTTGCATGCACCCCAAACTTTCTAGTATCATCGGTCAGCTTGGAATAGTCACTGCAGTCACACAAACATTTACATACCTTGGATACTCAGGGAAAGATGGGACCAGGGGCAACACTAGTTGAGACATTCTAAGAGCATGATCACAAGCATGACGTTGATTGAATAGGAGCATAGAACTTGGATGTAAAAACTATCACGAGTAAGCAAAGAAGGGAACCATTAGAAGGGACTCACTGAACCAGGAAACCCACATTTCCTTTTAACAAACCAGCCAGGCCACATCCAAGCCTGAATATATCTGTGAGTAGAACAGACAAGTGCAAGATTCCAGAGAGACATAGCCATTCACGTAAACTTTGCACTCCCCCCCGTATTCCTATCGGAGTCCTACTAGTCCGACAATAGTCCTAGGAGTCTGATTGGAATGTATCTTGATGACCATGTACTTTTATTTCCAAGAAATTCCTAGTAAATTCCGAGTAAATTCCTATGCAATTCCAACAGGTAGTAGTCGGAATACCACACCATTTCAGAAGACTTAACTTGATGAAAGTGCTTACAAAATAAATGGGCAGAGCAGTAATTGAACTCTAGACCTTGGGATATAAGTGACATGACTACCAAACAAGTGCTCAACCAGTTGAGCCACAGGAGCACTAATAAATATGTAATATAAAGTCCATTTAAAGCACTTAGGATTAGTTCACTTATTTTTAACCTCTCTCACAAGAGCTCGAAAAAAAATTGTTGAGCCCTCGCATCTTTGTGAGGGAGTAGATAACTAATATAGATTTTTGAAAAAACCCCCCCACAAACGCGAGGGGGAGAATTAATTATACTATTTAATTATACTATTTTAAATTCTACAAAAAAACCCACCCTGTGCCATTTCATGTCAATTTGGCTGGTGAAAATGACATTGGAATATGGTTGGATTCCGATCGGACTCTGATCGGAATCATCGGAATCATCAGATTCCTATAGGAATATGGGGGGGAGTGTAAAGACCTCCCATTCATGCAGCTCTAATGTACATCAGTAAATCTGGGCAAATGAAGTGCATATAGTGAGTCAACAAACCTTCATCTTGCTTTCCCCCTTTTCCCACCATCTTAGACACACTCTTCCAGACATCAACAGCTAATTTGGCTGCTTTATTGCTAAGGAAACCAGAAAAACACAGGTTGGGGCATGTGAGGCAAACAGATCTCTGGATGTCATCCGAGTCAGCAATTGAATTCTGACATTGTATTGGTCAAATCAGTAAGAGCTGGGAGAGTAATGTTGGCTACTGACATGGTGGGCTTAGGCGCCATGGATGGTGATGGTGGCAGCTGTGGATGAACACAATGGTCATGGTTGTGGATGAAGAAGTCAGAGCTTATAATCGGGCGCTTTCTGAACTTATGGTCAGGTAAATACAAAGTGTCAAATTTTTGCAAAGTCCTCCCACTAATAGTTGTTGATGGATATACCGAGAATATAAGTGGTATCTTCGAGATAATAGCTGGTAAATACATGAGTTGGTGATTTGGATAATATTTGGAAAATACAACATGTGTCGATGATGTCACTGCTGTCAGTGATTTGCCTCAAATTCCAGTGTTTGCTCAACTTGCCGATCACTTTGGAGGATGAGGCAGCAGGTGCCCAGTCCCACTTCTCTTGTGGCAGTTTTGTGTTTTTCAATGCAGCAACTTGAATGTTCCCCCACACCACCTCAATCTGGCTTTCCATCATCACAATGGTAGCTGTGAGAGCTGCCAGCACACATAGTGTAAGTCTGCAGACCCCAGACTTATGACAATATGCACATGGCTGCTGCCACCACATCTGCAGCCAACACCCGCTGCCACAACACCTGTGGCCAACACCCACTGACACCACACCCATGGCCAATGATAGGTCGTCTTCTCAGCTCAATGACCGATTCAACACTTTAGCATCATTCTAATCACATCGGCTAACTCCTACGATGTCCCAGACACAGCGCGACACACTCTATCGATCGCAATATCATATCGACCACATCGAAACATCACCAGCGACATTGATAGTATCAAAAGACCACATCGCCCAACCTTAGGACTACCCCAAAAGTCCCTAAGATTCCCCTACATGACCACCAAACATCCCCGACCAACTTTGAACAAGCCACAACCGCGATCGACCATTGTCGACCATCGTCGAGTGTCATCGATCAATATTGAGAAACTACAAGCGACATTGGGCGCCGCCTTCATTATCTAAATGGTGGAAGACCATGCACTAGGACGTATTCCAACTCGTGCTCAAACCTGCTGATCATAGGTCAGCCTCATTCCAAGTCCCTATTGCACACAGAACCCGCTGGATGCATTATTGCGAGACTTAGCACAGTTTATACACAAAGGACAGTCTCTTTTAGTTCTTTCCTTTTATTACTCTTTCATCATATGATATATATATCTTTCTTGTTCGGATTCCAGTCTCCTTTATGGCCTTGTGCCTTAACTCATATCTTTTGCCTCATGTTCTACACATGTTTCTCATTCCGTTTTAGGAAGTTTCTTTAAAACATATAAAACTCTGTAGTATTTACTTGGAAATAACAAGAAATCGTCTTCATATATCGTCTCGTATACAGTTCTAAGCATCCGATCAGCTTTCTAAAAACAATCTAAGTCTCTGTGGGTTTTCTCGATCAATGAGAAACCTCTGCAATCGTTGCATCCTCGATCCTCCCTCGATCCTCTCATCATTAGTTCTAGCAACCCTTCCAACACTTCATAGCAGTTTGCCGCACCCTTTGTATACCATCGACCTATCAAAAGGTCCCCATAATTCACATATCGACCATCGACGATAAAACTCATTCACCATCGATCTCGTCAATCTCGATTGATACTCAATTGGACCATGACAAACGGCTTCGTCTCGCATATCACTACCTTCACGACTAGTGTTAACTAGTAATCTTCTCAGAGGTTTGACCACGAACTTTCAGAACGTCTCGCAACCCTCCTCTGACTCGTTGCAAACATCATCGATTGCCTCATCGGCAGTTCTGGTGGTTTTCCTGGGTTGAGCATCATCACCGACACCAAACAACACACCATGGCTGCAAACACATGCAGCTGACACCATCTACACAGCTACAACCACATGCACGGCTGTCACCATCACACATGCGGCTGACACCAATATGACCACCTGCACTCCCAACAATGGTGGCAATGCCAAATATAAACACCCAAGCACTGGCCTGATGCGGACCTCAGCTAACAAAGGCAACTGCACAGTGCAGGCACTAAGAACACACACTATGCCTGATGCAGCCCCCTCCACTGAGTCTACTCACATGGCCTTTTCATACATATACATATTATTTTTCAATTTCCAACTTTTTTCCCACTTCCGCGCAACAAAGATAACTTGAGCCTGTTAGGAAACCACCCCATTACCTAATAAACTTTCATTTTTATTTTATTATGTCAAATTATGCTACATGACACCAAATGACACTACACTTTGATAGCATGAGAATTTTATTTCACATGCATCAAAATGTATGCGCATGTACGAGTGCGTCAGTAACAACAATGTACAATATATGTAACATAGTATATAAACCCTAAATATATGCCTAGGGGACCCCAGTTGTGTTCTCTTAGGTATTCCACCTACGTTTTCAGTGTGAAAGGCCTATCTCAACAAACTTACCTATTAATAACTCCTTGCATCAAAACCATCAATTTCCCCATCACATGCGCGGATCCTGCCCCCTTCTTGTAGAGAGAACCCGCACGGTGTTAGCTAGCAGATAGTGGGTGTTGCCCTAACAGAAGAACACAACTTCCCATATCAGTGCGCCTTCTCTTACTTGCGCATACGTCATTGTTTCACTGTGCCACATCCAATTACTCATCCTTTCGGCACGAGCCAGAAGTACTTGTATATACGTAATCTACCTTTTCTTTCATAAGCCGACGCCAGGCCTCGCCTTACATTGTGACTGCCAGTGATCGAGAGGCAGCACTCATCATTAGGACAGCTGCAACCAGACAACCGATCGGATCTGGTTTAGTTATGATTTACATCACTCTATTCAGACGACTATTTTTGTTACAAGCCAAATTCAGTGATATCTCCGAGATCAGGCACTGTTGGAAGGGTTGTTGATCTGAAGTGTCAAAATAGGCGCCCGACGAATGACGAACCATTGATGAACCTCGACGAACCTTATCACGTGACCTGTAGATGTTTGGAGAGGTCTCGAAGCAAAATTTTGAATTTGTTGAAGAAGTGATTCATCACAGATTTTACAATTATGTCCGAACCTTCAACTTCTAATCCCGGTCGTAATCCTGTTCCCATACCAGCACTAGAGGCGAAAATTGATGCGCTCACAGCGCAAATGTTGCAATTAGTGTCAGTATTGGCAGCATCACAGCCCAGACAAGTGGAAGTACAGCCAGAGATGACAGGAGAAAGAGATGATGAGATGGTGGAGATGGTGGAGTGGATATCGCAGGAGGATGAGACGGTGGAGAAATCCGGAAATGGAAAAGTGTGCTTACCCAAGTACGCGCCCCCGCAAATCTTTGACGGTACCATGGAGAATACAAAATCCTTCATCAGCTCTATAGTATTGTACATCCATGGGAGGAAGCCCGAGTTTTGTACAGCCGACTCTAGGATTATGTTTGCTCTCTCATACATTCAGGGGGGGAAGCACAGTTCTGGAGAAACAAGGCTATTAATCAAATTGCTGCGGGAAATAAACCATTTGCAACCTTCAAGGGATTTCTGGAGAGATTGGAGGCACAGTTTGGAGACCCTAATCCAAAGGCAACAGCCAATGCTAAATTAAAAACCATGTGCCAAGGTTCCTTAATGGCAGATGAATTTATTTTGCAGTTCAAAGCAGAAGCTTCGCAAATGGACATGGGAGAAGCCGCATTGGTAGAGTTTTTGAAAGCAGGATTAAATCCCTCTTTATTCAAGTCTATCTACTGACTAGCTTCTATGCCAGAGAAGTTGGATGAGTGGTATAATTGGGCAATGCGCCTTGACCGGCAATATCGGCAGGAACAGGCAGAGTCAAAGTTGATGTATGGAAGTAGTAAATTTGGAAAGTCATCAGGAGGAAAGTCCGAGAAAGGAAAGGCACCTCAGGCACAAGCTCCGAGGGCACAGCCACTGGCCATGGCAGTGACACCTATAGTTACGGAGTCAGCAGCACCAGCAGAGGCAATGGAGGTTGATCAAGTGGGGAGACGAGCCCCACTTAAATGTTTTAACTGTGGGCAGTTAGGACACATTTCTAAGTATTGCAAGCAGAAGAGAAAGATCAGGGGAGCTACAATCAAGGAAGTGAAGCAGGAGGAAGGCAAGCTGGAGAATTTTGTGGAAGAGTCCCAGTGAAGGTTTCCCCATTGGTGACCCAGAATCGTTACAATGTATTAGTATCCAAGGAAACCCAGAGTAAATCAGAAAAGGAAATCGAGGAGGAGTACAACTGTTGCGAATCATGCAACAAAGAAAATTGTCACATGTCATTTCTGAAAACCCCTAAATTCTTTATTTGCTCTGCGCGAATAGAACCCAAAATCACCTTGACCGTGGGACTGAAGACAGTGGACACACATGCAGCTATTGATGTGGAAGCGTTGCTTGACAGTGGTGCTACAGGATTATTTATTAATCGATCCTTAATTACCAGAAACAGTATTAACACACGCAAGCTGGTGCAACCTATAATGGTGTACAATATTGACAGAACAGTCAATCATGGAGGAACTATCAAGGAGGAGGTGACTATGGTACTAAAGTATCAGGAGCATCAGGAGCAAGCTGTATTCGAAGTGTGCGATCTTGGGAAAACCAATCTAATAATAGGATGTCCATGGTTACAGAAGCATAATCCCGAAATTGATTGGAAAACTGGGAAAGTACAAATGACTCATTGTCCTAAGGAATGTAATGTGTATGGGAGGAAGATGAAGAAAGAAAAAAGGAAAAAGAAAGAGAAAGAACTTCTGAGGAAGTATTCTGTTACGATGGAGGAAGTGGAGGATGAGGAAATGCCAAATGGGGAAGTTCCGATCATGATCGAGAAAGAAGAGCAGAAGCAAACCTTTAGAGCAGTTTGTGGAGGACAGTCATGGGACAAGAATATCGTGAAGGTGGAGAAGCCAGTGGAGGAATGGGTGCCAAAAGTGTATCATGAACATTTCTCAGTGTTCCAAAAGAAGGAGTCTGAGTGAATGCTGGTGTGGAAGCCATGGGATTATGCGATTGAGATGAAGCCAGGGTTTGTGCCAAAGAAGTCGAAGGTATATCCATTATCTCTGATGGAACAAGAAGAAGTGGATGCATTCCTGAAGGAGCAAGTGCGCAAAGGATACATACAACCTTCAAAATCACCACAGACGTCACCAATATTCTTTGTGCCCAAAAAAGACCAAAGGAAGAGGATGTGTACCGATTATAGGTATCTGAATGAGTGGACAGTGAAGAATGCGTACCCCCTGCCGTTGATCTCAGAAATAATTGATAAGGTGGGAAAAGCCAAGGTCTTTACAAAATTGGATTTACGATGGGGATACAACAATGTACGAATAAAGAAAGGAGATGAGTGGAAGGCTGCATTTGCCACGCGTCAAGGATCCTTCGAGCCGCTTGTCATGTTTTTTGGGATGACTAATAGTCCCCCGACCTTTCAAAATATGATGAACGACATTTTCAAGGATGTAATAGACAAAGGCGTGGTAATAATATTTATTGACGACATTCTGATATTCACGGAGGATGAAGAGAATCATGAGGCAATAGTGCAGGAGGTGTTATGGAGGTTGGCAGAGAATGATCTATTTTTGAAACCAGAGAAGTGTGTGTTTGGGGCAAGCGAGATTGAGTTCCTAGGATTATTGATCGGCCCTGACGGGATCAAAATGGATCCGATCAAGGTACAGGCGATCACAGATTGGCCAGTGCCCACCCATGTCAAGGAGGTTCAAGCCTTCTTGGGACTCACAAATTATTATCGTCGCTTTGTGCACAATTTTTCTAAAATTGCCGCACCCTTACATAACCTTACGTGAAAGGGAGTAGTATGGAGGTGGGGAGAGCAGCAGCAGACAGCATTTGAGGAGTTGAAGAGGAAGTTTGTGGAGGGACCAATATTAGCCCCAGTAGATTTCACATGCCCTTTGCGAGTGGAATCCAATGCATCCGATTTTGCTACTGGAGCGGTATTATCAATGCTGTGCGAAGATGACAAATGGCATCCTTGTGCATACTTGTCAAAAGGGTTGAATGATGTGGTGAGGAATTATGATGTGCATGACAAAGAGATGTTGGGGATAATATGAGCATTGGAGGCATGGAGGCATTATTTGGAGGGATGTACGCATCAAATTGAGATCTGGATGGATCATCAAAATCTGCAATACTTCATGTCCGCTAAAAAGCTTAATTGCCGGCAAGCGCATTGGGTGCTATTCCTATCGCATTTCAACTTTCACTTGGTCCATAAAGCAGGAAGCTTAATGAGGAAAGCAGATGCCTTATCCAGACGTATTGATCATAAAAGGGGGGTGGAGGAGGACAATAAAAATGTTACCTTACTCAAACCCGAATCCTTTCGCATTTGTGCTATGTGTCAAGGGCATCTATTAATAGATAGCTCTGAAACGGAAATGTTGTCTAAAACTAGACAATGCTCGGAAATGGATGATGAAGTAGTGGAAGCCATGAAAGCTCTGAAGGGAGAGAAGAAAAGTAATATCAAAGGAGACGAATGTGCTGAGGAACAAGGGTTGGTGTTGTTTCGAGGAAAAGTGTATGTACCGAAGGATCAGGATTTGCGAAGGGAGATTGTCTGGTTACATCACAATACGCTGATTGCCAGACACCCAGAAAGATGGAAGACATTGGAATTAGTAATGAGAAATTATTGGTGGCCCGGAATTTCGAAGTATGTGTTGGGGTATGTGGATGGATGTGATATGTGCATGAGGGGAAAGAAATTTCCAGAGAAACCTGCAGGAAAATTAATGCTGAACCCTATACCTAAAGTGCCATGGCAAGATATATCTGTGGATTTTATTACCGGATTACCTGAGGCTCAAGGGTACGATGCAATATTTGTAGTATGCGACCACTTTACAAAGGAGGTCCATATTATTCCTACTACTACAGAAACCTCATCGTTAGGCTTGGCGTGCCTCTATCTAAATCAGGTATGGCGGTTACATGGGTTACCCAATACCGTTATCTCCAATCGCAGACCACAATTTGCTTCTGCATTTATGCGAGAACTAAACAACATATTGGGAATTCAAACTAAATTATCTACGGCATATCACCCACAGACTGATGGGCAGACAGAGAGAATGAATCAGGAGTTGGAGCAGTACCTACATATGTTTGTCAACTACTGACAAACCGACTGGCCCAAATGGTTGGCAATTGCCAAATTTTCCCACAATAACAAATTCCATTTGGCTACTCGTATGTCACCCTTTTTCGCGAATTATGGATATCATCCTTGCATGGGAGTAGAACCCAGAAGGGAAGTCAAAGTACAGTCGGTAGAAGATTTTGTATCTAAGATGCAAAGGGTACAAGAGGAAGCAGAGGCGGCATTGAAGAAAGCATGTGATGACATGATGCGACACGCGGATCGTACTCGAGCACGTGCTCCAGAGTACAAAGTTGGTGACTTGGTATGGCTAAGTACCAAGGACCTGAATATTCCACGACCTTCGAAGAAACTTACAGAGAAACAAGTTGGCCCATATGCAATCTCTAAAGTGATCTTGCCTAATGCGGTAGTGCTAAAATTACCCCGATCATTTAAGATTGATCCCGAGATTGACATATCCCGCCTATGCCCTTACCGTCCGCCCACTATTCCTGGCCAACAAACTACTCTGCAACGTCTGATAATAGTAGAAGGTGCTCCAGAATACATAGTTGAAGAAATTCTAGACTCACGTCTTCAACAGAACAAATTGGAGTTCTTAATAAAGTGGAAAAACTATACCAATGAAAATAATTCGTGGGAACCCGAAGAGAATTGTAAGCGAGCACATAACGTGATCACACAATTCTTTAAACGTAATCTGAATGCTCCACGTCGCATTGTGAGAATGGTGTATGAGGGGATGAAATTCCGGCCTTACCAAAATTTCACACAGGGGACAAACATAATATTTTCTCACCTGGAAGTCGAGGCATAAAAGGGGGGTAATGTTAGGAAACCACCCCATTACCTAATAAACTTTCATTTTTATTTTATTATGTCAAATTACACTACATGACACCAAATGATGCTACATTTTGATAGCATGAGAATTTTATTTTGCATGCATCAAAATGTACACGCATGTATGAGTGCGTCGGTAACAACAATGTACAATATATGTAACATAGTATATAAACCCTAAATATATGCCTAGGGGACCCCAGTTGTGTTCTCTTAGGTATTCCACCTACATTTTCGGTGTGAAAGGCCTATCTCAACAAACTTACCTATTAATAACCCCTCACATCAAAACCATCAATTTCCCCATCACGCGCACGGATCCTGCCCCCTTCTTGTAGAGAGAACCCACATGGTCTTAGCTAGCAGATAGTGGGTGTCGCCCTAACAGATCCTGTCACTTCCTGTCCGACTTAGTGTAGGTTACCAAACCAGGCATCCTTCCACATGGTCAAGTTGGGTAACAAATTAGAAAAGTCAAGGTGGCTCACACTGGTGGTCATCCACACTGTTGTCCTCTTCTCCGGCATCATCCTCCTCACTCATCACTTCATGAAGTGGTGGCAGTTGTTTCCACCTTCTGTCAAAGACACACTGTAGCTCAATCCCAGCCTGATTGACAGAGGTTCCAGCAGGGTTGAATAAGAAACAGTTCCAAATCATAAGTTTGAAGCCATCAAAAAAGCTAGTGGTGAGTTATAAAATAGAGAAGAAGACAAATGCACATACTCCTGGTAGTTTGGTGTGCTGCTGGTGGTAAGAGGAAAGTGGTTGAAGTTGAACCAACTTGTGACATTGGCTGCAGAGTTTGAACAACCTTAAATTGTGAATGCAAGATAAACCACATGCACATGTGGGGCCCAGAGGCTGTGTGGCTTTGAATTTCAAATGCAAGCGGTCAAGTATAGTCCACCAGAGTCAAGCTACTTAATGAATAAACAACATTGTCCAGACTTCACATGACCATCACATTACCAAACCTGACATATCTTTTTTACTGAGTGTGACTGTTGTGTCTAAATTACAGGGAAAAATCTAAGGTATACTAGTGTGGTATTGCTACATATGAGAGACAACACAACTTGCAAGGGAAATTTTAAAAAGAGAGCTCTGAGGATCACAATCCAAGGATGGTGCACTATAACTGAGAAGCTAAGAATAGTGTTGGCAATAACCAGTGGCATAGATGGCATCACTTGAAGAGGTGCATCAGCACATCCTATGGCACATGCTTAAAACTGGTTCTAAAATTCATTTGGAAGCATTGCCCTTGCTAATGCAAGTCCCTCAACCTATAACCTGGCTACATCTACATCCTCTGCTGCACCTGCAAGGGGAACCAAAGCAACATCAACTGCCAAGATCTCTTCCTGTGTGAACACTCCTGAAGGAGCATCCAGATGGACTTCATTAAGATTTTCAGGTGGTCCACTGCGGCCAACCCATGATCCAGAACCTTCATCTGCTACATTGTTTCCAGTGCGTGATTGAAGCAAACCATCATTGTGAAGACCTTCCCAATCAACACCATAAACCTCAAGCTCTTCCTCCAGTAGTGGAACTACCTCTGGTGTTGGGAGTGGACCTCCGTGGATGCCATGCACAAACATATCAAATCCAAACATATCAGCAGGAGAGCAGTTTGGGCCATGGCCCATTCAGATGCGGTGTTGATTCCAACTTTCTGCCAAGAAATTGAGCTGCTGATTAATGGTGTTGAGGAATAGGTAATGAAGAAGCCATATGTGGTTAGCACTGTTGATGTTTAGCCCATGTTGCACTTCAAGCATGATAAACCTATCTGCCCATGTTGCACCAAGTTGAGCTGTAATATCAACCCAAAGGCACTCAATGCAGATGTTATGAACACTTCTGCAGCATATGGTGAGCAATGCAGTTTGGCAAAGACACTACAAGGTATTTGCTTACTGGCCCCAGATGTATGCATCTGGTCACATTAGGTATGCCACAATCCATGCAGCCACCAAAATGTTTTCAACTCCGTGATCTCCGCGCAGGCAGGCAGGGATACCATATATAGCACATGCAGCAAGAAACAGATCCAGAACTGTTTGACCCATATTATTATTATGCATGTGCAAACCTGTGATGAGTCGGGAATATCCATTAATGAATCCATGAATAACAATGCCCCACCGGATTAGACCTGGCATTACATAAGTGAAATAAGTAACCCTGGTACTGAGTTGAGCACAGCTCACTTACCATGCTGTCCATTGTGATGCCACAATGAGTTTGGCCCTGGTACACTGTAAACATGCCTGTGTATCTGAATTCTCTGAAACACCCACTGGACAGGGTCAATCCGTATTAGTGATTGCCGCACCCACTCATGTGGAACTCTGTATCCAAGCTGTCACAGCATTCCATCTAGCATGGTAACTCCTGACCTGAGAAAGTGCCTGCAGAGGCAAACTAGAAGAGCTTCAAGGTCATCATTGGATATGACTGATTGTGGGCTGGTGTATGAGGTAATAACAGGTGCATCTGGCCCATCAGGAGTTGCATCTAGGCTTCCAGAACTGCTAGCTCCAGCTTCAGCTGGTAGTATCTCACCTGATGGATCAAGAAAGTCTTCATCCACATTGTCCTGGTATTGGACAGAGAGCATGAATGGCTGCTGCTGTGGCTGAGCTATTCCATACTCAAGCAGCTGCTGGCGAACAATGTGCTGGCTCACATCCAAGAACCTTGTGATGCCTGAGATTGATCACAAGGAATATGCCCACTGCAGGAATTGGGGATCAATTCAGATGGCAGGTCTGCCTGGACACCCTGTCTGCACAGTTTCAGTAACAACTGGATGTCCCTGATGTGATTCGTCGATTGCCTGCTGGTACTGCAGCCACACATCATGCTGCATAATTTCCAAATTGTGCAGAATGAGTCCTAGCTCATGGGTGGCAAAGATGGTGGAATACTATGATCCATCAGAACATGGGCATGATCTCAATCCAGAAATAGCATTCACTTCATGTACCAGACTGATATACTGATCAAGATCGTCCCCAAGTCTCCAAAGCACCACTGTGTCAGCAGAATTTGTGACTGCATTCTGAATGTTAAGCTCAAAGCAGTGATAATGTAGCTGAAAGGCATCTAGCAGTTCAGCAACAGAAGCATGGGAAAGGTGGGTTTCTGGCATTCTGACAGTTTTTGGCAAGGAGAGTGGTTCGATCAAACGATAAGATAATAGCCCCGAGTCCAAACACATAACATCACCATCCACAACTCGCCACCATGGCTGGCACAGTTGCAACCAGCGAGGCGAGAATGACCAATAATACAATGCAAGGTGCATTCTTGTTCAATCTATGTATGAAAATGGCCAGTAATCTCTTGTTCAGAAGAGTCCAGCATTTGGATCTCCTGCACTGCCTCTTTTATTGGCTGCAACTTTGTAGAAGTTGCTCGCTTTGACTCTATTTTAATACCCCTCTGGCTCTTAATCTTCCGGGGTGCCTCAGGCAACAATCCATCTTCAATTCACATTTCATCACTTCTAGCAGCCATTCATTCTTTTCTATCCACCAACCCTGAGCAGTATTGTAATCTTCAGGTGATGCCAAACCTTTCAAGGTTGTTTTCAAACCTTGGCCATGGTTCAGATCTTGCTACCAATGGAGACTGGATCCAGGTCTCTACTTTGCAGGCTCCAGCATTTGGTGACCACATGCTTTCAACCATCGCCAGCTTGGTGCACTTGCCAGCATTCCCTCCCTTTTTGTTAAACTAGATGAATTCTTCAGCCATGCGCGCGAGGTTCTGGCAGTCAACCCTCTCTTGCTGGAGCCAGAAGTCCAGAACCTCAAGGAGCCTTTTTCCCTGATGGGACTCCATCTTGAGACCCATTTTGTGGTTGTCTTCCAGGTTCTTCCAGGTCTGGGCATGAGTTTGGGCATATTTGATGGTAGATTTTTCCAAATCACTATAATACTACTCTTTTAATGACTCCCGCTTTCTTGGAACTCAGATGTGGGACCAGGCCTGCACTCTCCAGACCTGGTCTTAACTCAGACTGTAGATCTCATCCCACCAGCAGCTTTGCTTCTTATTGAACAATCAGAGTCTGCTGAAACCCAAGTGCCATTACTGGAAACCCCTTCCTTGCTAGAGTTCGCTACCATATCAGCAGATCTCAGACCAGGTACCAGTCTGCCCAGTGTCTTCTCTGCATTTGGACTTTCCTTAGTTGCAGAGCGCTCTCGGCTCTGGCCTTTACTATCACGAGTCATCGGCGATCTTGTTCATCGGCATAATGAGGTTTCCAGGCTGTTCAGAAACATCCTGTCTTTCAGATGAAATTAATATCCTTTCGGATTGAAAACTAACCCTAGAAGTCAGAAAATCACAAGCTGAAACATCAAATCTTTTGGATGATATTCATACCCCCCCCCTAGATTAAAAACATCCCCTAGATGTCAGAAAATCACATACAAAAACATCCTGTCTTTCAGATGAAGTTCATACCTTCCTGTTGAATTAAAAACATCCCCCACTTTTCATTCTTTTGTGAAATGAAATTTCATCCCATTGACATATGGAAATTTTGTAAAATAATACACATGAATTCCACACCCTAAACGGCTTAAATATATGGGCTGAAAATTCATCCCAAATTCATCCACCACGAATTCAGCCATTTAAATTAGAAAATTCATGTTTTGGCACTTAGATGGCTGAAATCGCTACCGTGCTGGGTCCACAGTGATGGCGTTCTCAGGCATTCCTGGAGTACTGGCGATGCCTAGACTCTCTGGACGCAATTCACATCGAGATGCTTCCTCTCAAGCCACGAACAGGCCACGAACAGGTCAGAAGCGCGCGAGAAGCTCCCCTAAGGCTTGACATCTGTCCACGGGTGAGTCTCCATCATGACTACGACGCGCCTTAGGCTTGCTCCTCATGTGGGTTTCCGTAGTCATGCTCTCAGCTCACCTCCGGGCGACGAAGATGGAATCGAGGATATCGATTCGTTCCGTAACCATAGATTCCGGATCCTCGTTTCCACCAAGTCGCTCCCGCTCCCAGTTCCTTTAGTATGTCTACATAGATTTAGATTTGTATCATTCTCAGCTGTAAAACTTCTAGCATGTCACGAGGCAATCCAATTTCCTTTCAGTGCAAAAACTTGGACTACTGTGAGAGTAATACGGCTGACTCGATGTTCCGGCGCGGTTTAAGTTATCAGCCTGAAGACCATGCTGAACTGGGGTTACAGCAGAATCGTCGTGTTGAAATGATCCTGGATTGGAGCTCATGTTGAAGACTTTGCAGTTGTTTGTTGCTACAGCATATCATTTTCTATTTACGACAATCCACATCCTCATTTCTGAAAAGAATCGACGTTCCAGATTACTGAGGCCCACAACTACATGCGTCCCGCCTTCCAGAGTCTTGATAAGTAATTGGGAAGACAAGTCCAATAACAGACGGCTCTTGCCTGTCTTATATTCCTCCAGAAGCTCGGCCGCGGAAAAGCTTTTCCCACTGTTTTCCACAATACCCGCCAGGAACTTCTGAGGTTGACCTGTCATGACAACGGCGAACTGTTCCCCCGTAATTTTACTTTCACTCCGAAATACAAGAACCCCATAATCGTTGTATGAAGGATTTATTGTGGTCCTCAGTTTCACTCCTCCGCTATCTCTATCAGGTATCCACTCCCACGATGAAGGAGCGTAGTCACTCATCGTAAAGCCACTTTCTCGAAGCTGCTTGTCCATTAGGTAGAATAAAAATGCAGTCTTCGGTATCGGGACTCGGACGGATCGAAGCGAGGGCGCAAGATCGAGGCGAGGGCTAGACACGAAGACATCTTCAAGCGTCAAGGCAGAGGTAACTATGTTGGGCTCTTCGATCTCCACCAATTCCTTTGGTGATAATCGCAGAAAATGGCCTGGCTGTTCCGACACCAGATAGATGGCAACTGTATTTTTGCCATCTTGAACTTTGCAAGCAAGATGAGCTAGAAAGACGAGACGCCCGGACTCGTGCTTCTGGATGAGCTCCAGTAGTAGCTGTACCCGCATTCCATGGCTAGTCATAGAATACTTGGATAGGGTGTTGATTCTGGATGAATCATTCAAGTTCAAGTCCATATTGACATATGGTACGCTATGGATTAGATACGGAGATGCAAATGCATCGGGGGAAGGCGCAAATAGGTCCCATGCAGTGTGAATCGGTGACCGATACAGAGGTCTGGTATACGTCTGGCTTGAAGAGTCACCAGGGATCGTGTGCAATGTCACAGTGGGACCCGAGACCGATCCGCTGTCGTCGTCCATCATCCAGGCGCTTTCAGGATTCCGGTCAGAACAACAGGCACAAGGCTAACAATCAACAACGCACATATCACGCCACGCAAAGATGCTGTGGTCAGCAGATGACCGAAATATTTCATTTTGCAGTCTGAGAAAGGCAGCCTTTTGGCCCTCTCCATAGATAGTTGGCATATTCACCCCGAACAGTCCCATCAACGCATATGCGCGATCTTCTTCTCGGCTCGTTTTTCTCCATGCTGCCCAGGCCAACCTCGCAGCGACGCTGAACCGGCCGACGTTCTCGAGTATGTGATCTGAAAGAATGTCTTCCGCAATTCCAGTGATTCCAGTGATGCGATTCGCCAAGGAGGATCGAAGACCCATAAAACTCCAATCTCTCCTGTAGAATAAGACTTCTCGGGGAGCAATCAACTCCTGCAATGTCCATCCTCTCGTAAACCATTTGGAAAGATCGAATCCGCTATCCGTGGCAGCCACATCATCTCCGCCTGGGACATCGCCCAAGTAAGCGATGCAAAGCCTTGCATCTCTATACCAGGCAAACATCGAGTTGATGGATTCGGAAAGCTCAGAGCTACTGGTTTTGCATATGCAACAGGTGTCGATCCAGACGTGAAAGAGGCCATACTTGGCTGCTTCCCTGCAGCAACCTTCGATCTTCGACCATCCTTTCTTTTGCTTCGCGCGGCGCAGCTGCGGATTCTCGGGTTGCGTCTCGTCCGAGTCCTTTTTCTCGACCTGTTCGTCTCTAGACCACCATCTCCATTTCCATCTCCACCGCGAAGTCAGCTGGGCGTCGGCACCCATAATACGGTGCTCTAGATCATTGAGACGGCTCTGCAAATCCTGAATGTCTTGACTATCAGTCACATCCTGTAAATCTTCAAACAGCACTTCTTGGTATTCCCATACATGGGAAAGAATTGCATAAGGCGGAACTGTCTCCCAGTCCTCGTAATACTCGAGCTTCAATGTCCTGACATTCAGTAGGCGCATCCTCGAACAAACTCATACGGTGGACGGCGTAGAGAAAGGACTCAACGAAGAGACGCTCACAGGCACACGAGACCTGATTCGGTAAGGTGAAATCAATCCAAAAAATCCCGACTGGATACAGTTGTTTGCATGTCAAAACCTGCACAACCATTTCTTCGCAACTGGCTGACAAAGCATTGATCGTAATTGCATGTGACATCTGAGGTTCACTGGTCATCTGAACTCACATTGACAATAAATTCTAGGGCACCTGAATAGCACCTGTAATGTCCTTCCCCATAATTCTTGTCATGAATGAGCTCGTAGTCGGCAGCCCAGAAAATCTTGCCGTGACGCCGCCATCACGGACTTCACAAGTACAAACACTTAGTATTAGTAAGCTGGCAACAAAAAGTTGTGCAGTTTGACCAGACTCCAAACCAGTCGTCTTCGGTTGCTAGTTGTTGGGATCAGGAAATCCAAGCCCGGTCCAAGTACTAGTCCTATTATTGGAACAAGCTCTATATATAGATTGTAACATATGTAGGCCGTATAATAGGAGAATGTAAACCTTTTCACCCACTATGTAAGTGGTAAATGTACCTCTGGTCATATATCCTAACAGGTTATGGGCCCTGGCTTTTGCTATATTTAAATAACTCATTTCTAAAGTGTTATGGATCCCCTATTTACCTCTATTCATTCTGCCAAAGTCTATGCCTCTAATGCCACTAGAGGATGGCAACATATCAATGTCGAAGATAAACCAACAATCAAATTAATACAAATGAAGGATTATTTGAACATAAGCAAGATCTCTGATTGCGATCATTTGATGGACAAAATTTGGCATGAGTAGAAGGAATGAATGAGCAGAGTTTTTATCAATTGTGATATTACTGGGCACATCTTAGGAGAAGTAACATGACCAGAAGATGACATGGGTTGTTGGGATAGTCAATCCTAGTGCAATACATTAGTGCATCACAAGTGCAACACTAGTGCATCACATATGAAAATAGAACACAATGTATTTATAGATCACAACATATGTACATCAAAGTATAGGAGAATACGAGATGTTCTACCTTGTCCTGAACTCCCATCATTTAATCCCTTCAAACTTCTCCTTCACACCATAAACCCAATAGGTTATGGGCCCTGGCCTTTTTCATATTTAAATAACTTGCTCTGGACTTGGACATACTATGTCAGATCACCTTGTTGAACTGGAAGAGCCTGAGGAAGACACACCCTCAATCCCTATTCAAGCCAGCAGAGTTTAATGCCTCTCGACAATGGCAACAGACTGTAGCTAAAACAGTAATCGAATTGATTCAGACAAAAGAATATTCAAATGTGAACAAAATCACTGAATGCAATCACTTAACAGACGAGAATTGGCATGAATGGAAGGAGAGAATGAAAAGGGTATTTATCAATTGTGATATAACTGGATATACTACTGGCAGTGTGAAATGACCAGATGAAACCAAAGATCCCATTAATGCAAATAACTGGGACAAGAACGACTCTTGGGCGCAACAAGTAATCATGCATAATGTCACCTCCTCTCAAATGAATCACATTGGATCGAAAACATCAGGTGAAGCAATGTATTCAGCGCTTATGGTCACTCACAAGAATAAGGCACATCAAACAGTAAATCATATACAGTGCCTGTTATACGAGACCAAGATACAAGAAGCAGATGATCTCCCAAAGCACCTTGACACATTTAAATCATATCGTGACTGCATCAATAAATTTGAGTACTTTACACTCCCCCACCTATTCTGGTTGGATTCCGGTTTGTCCGGCCAGAATTTCTGGAATTTCTGGAATCCGGTGGAATTTTTTTTGTATGTAGTTTTCCCTATGCAGCACAATTCCGGTCAGAATAAGGATCCAATTTACAGCCAAAATCCCCGGAATCTGACTGGACTCATCACAACCAGAATATCAGGAATAACCGGAATGCACGTGCTTTCCCAAATAAAAGTTCGACACACATCAATAATCGAACTCTCAACCTTGGGTCTGCATACATAACAGCACACTTAACCACTGAGCTACCAAGCAATTATTCTTTGGTATACATTTAATACTTTTATTACCCAACCAAGGTACGTAGTTAATCACAGCCATTAACAGAATAATTGATAAGTATGCATATGCATGACATGTGACACGTGACTGCCAGCTCACAACCACTACCACCACTGTTGCCAACGCTGCCTCCTCCTCCTCTCCACTCTACCACCACCACTGCGTGCGCACCCACCACCACCGTTCCCACCCCCAATGCCACCATCACCACCACCTTCAAATGAGCCGACTGGATGGAACGTGGGCCCAAACGACGCAGATTGCATCGTTTGGGCCCTATGTAAGTTTTTTTCATTTGGTTTTTGTTTGAATAAACTAACTAACTCATTTTTTTAGTTTTCTAGGTTATAATCTACTAGTAACGATGCCACCACCCGCAAACGAGCCAACATGGGCCCAAATGACCCAGATCGCGTCGTTTGGGCCCTACATAAGTTTTTTTTCACTTGGTTTTTGTTTTAATAAACTAACTAACTCATTTTTTTAATTTTCTAGGTTATAATCTACTAGTAACGATGCCACCACCCGCAAACGAGCCAACATGGGCCCTATGTGAGTTTTTTTCATTTGCTTTTTGTTTTTATAAACTAACTAATTGTAATTTATTGCTTTTTAGGTTGTATACTACTGGGGATGACCGGCCATGACAAAAAACATGCAACCCATGCCCATGCCCACCCGATCCCCTCCTCCCCATTCAAATGGGATGTGAGGCTGTTGACACAGGCTAGGAGGGTGCAGAGGGATGCCAGGAGACCCCAGAAGGGGGGTACCTGCCTAGTAAGCACCCACCGACTTCTGTACCCGTGCCATGTCGCACTGACGTGCCCAAACCCCCCCCCCCCCAAAAAAAAAAGAAAAAAACAGAAATTCAGACAGGGGACAACAGCGACAAATGACGACAAGCCACCCACCCCCAGCCTCACAAGCAACTGCTTGTGGGGTGGAACATGGGTGGAACAGTGCCCAGGCACAGGGACAGGAGATGACAATGACACACCACCCACCCCCAGCCTCACGAGCAACTGCTTGTGGGGTGGATCATGGGTGGAACAACAACAACGACAAGCCACCCAGGTGCAGGGATAGGAGACGACAATGCACCACCTGCCCCCAGCCTCACGAGCAACTGCTCATGGGGTGGATCGTGGGTGGAATGACAACGATGACAAGCCACCTACCCCCAGCCTCATGAGCAACTGCTTGTGGGGTGGATCGTGGGTGAAAGGACAGACAACAGCAGGGTCGCGTCCCCTCCCCCTCCCCCACACTTCATGTGGGGAGGGATTTTTTTGTATTTTTAATTATTTATTAGTATTGTGCCCCCCCTCCCCCATTTTGCATGGGGGAGGGATTTTTTTTCTTCATGTTTTTACCTCCCCCCTCGCATTCGGCGCGAGGGGTTAGCTTTTTATGTATATAAATAAAACTCCCTCTCGCATCTTGTGAGAGGGAGGATTTTTTGTTTATGTATATAATTACAATTATCCCCACTCCCTCGCATTCAATGTGAGGGATGTGGTTAATTAAAAAAATTTGATCTTAACTACTTCAAAAAAAATTAGAGTGTCATGAATAAACATTATATTACTATCTAATAATTCTCCTGTGGCTCAACTGGTTAAGCACACATGTTTGGTTTGTCATGTGATCACTCTAATCAAGATGTCTTGAGTTCAATCCTTACTCTGAACAAATATATTTTGTAGGCACTTTGACAACTTAAGACTTGAAATTTGACTATCCATTAGGCTATATACTCTAAGTTGAGGATCTGGAGTAACCAGAATCTGGTCAGAATAACCGGAATAACTGGACTTCAATCAGAATAACTGGACTCTGACTGGAATAACTGGACTCCAACTGGAATAATTGGACTCCAACTGGAATAACTGGACTCCAACTGGAATAACTGGACTCCAACCGGAATAACTGGACTCCGACTGGAATAACTGAACTCCGACCAGAATAGGTGGGGGAGGGTAAATTACAGATAAATTCCCCAACATGGAATTCCATGTTTCTGACACACACTTCAAAGCAATTATTTCAGTGTCTTTACCTTTGTCTTGGCAGACTTATGTCGAACCCTATAATGGGAATGCCAATGATCCCAATGATCTGGACCCTAAAAGGAGAATGTCCTCAGATTCCTTTATTGGTTTATTATGGGAGGAATATAAAATTCATATGACGCACTCACATAACAAGTATTCTAAAGGTTCTAGCACAAACCTGGTTAATACCCAAGAATAGTGGAACTACCAAAACTTTGGAAGAGTGCATCACCGATCATAAATCCTCCAACAAACCTTATTGCAAACATTGTAAGTGACCAGGACATTGGTTGAGTAAATGTCACAAATATGCTGGTAACAAATGTCGGAACTGTAGAAAAATAGGACATAAGGAAAGAGATTGTTGGAGGAAAAAGAAGAGAAAAGAGAAGAACAAAGAGAAGCAAAAATAGGGATCAAAGAAAGGTACCAAAGATTTGAATGTGGGGGAGGAATTGATCACATTTCCAGTAAATGAAGAACTTTACAATTTTGACACATACAAAGCCTGTAACCTTGATGGAAATGATGAGCGATTGATCTGGTATGACTGGTTAGCTGATTCAGCAACAACTTCACATGTTACACATCAAAGAGAAGCCTTTATTACATACACACCTGTGGAAAAATGTTCCATAACAGGTGTAGGTGGTAAAGAAGCAAAAATTGAGGGCCATGGAACTGTTGAATTAATTTCGACATGTAATGGTCACAATTATATTTTGCGCTTGGAGGACATACTCCACATACCTGGAACACAGAATAATTTAATTTCATTGGGGCAATGGGATGCAGCTAGCGGAAGATATACAGGTGGAAAGGGGAGAATTACCTTTGTCACTAAGGAGGGGAAGAAAATAGCACAAGGGAAGAAGGTTAACAACCACTTATACAAGATGGAATTAACTGTAGGTGACCAACACCTGATGCTTACAATAGAAGCTGCTGATCACCAATCATTGATCAATAATGATGTGGTGCCCAATTGGGAAACTTGGCACAGGCACTTCGGGCACATCAGGTATTCCAGCCTGCAGAAATTATTGGATAGGAATTTGGTTGACAGATTTAACATCAATAAACACAGTCCTAAACAAGACTGTATCACATGTACTGAGGCGAAGCAACACATAGAACCCTTTCCTAAAATATCCACATGACAAACCAAACCCAGAGAATTGACACATATTGACTTATGGGGAAAATACACAATCAAATCTATAAATGGAAATCAATATTACTTGTTATGTGTGGACGATGTAAAGCACTATATAACCATCCAGTGTTTAAAAGAGAAACTGGACTCAACACAAGCAGTAATAAATTATTTGACACATCTAATAACTCAAGGTTGAAAACTGAAGGGGATCCAAATTGATTGTGGAAAAGAATTTGTAAACGAGAAGTTGGAAAAATGGTGCAATGAACACGGTATAGAACTAAGACTAACTGCACCATACTCACCTTCACAGAATGGCATTGCAGAGCAAATGAATTGAACTCTTGTTGAATTATCATGCACCATGATAACTGCCAACCAACTTCCTGAATTTCTTTGGGAATATGCAGTTTTACACGCTGCTTACCTTTGTAACTGATCATTTACAAAACATCTCCCGAAATCAACACCTTATGAAGGATGGCACAAAATAAAACCCAATGTATCGCATTTACGGGAGTTTGGAAGCCATGTATGGATATTACTACAAGGTCAAAAGAAACCCCGAAAAATGCTACCAAAATCAAGGTGCCGAGCATATGTTGGCTACGATGATGGTGCTGGGGCAGTAAAATATTACAATGTGGAAACTCACAAAGTACTTACCTCACACAACTTCTGGAATATTACACCTACAGAAAAACCAACTCCCAATCATATTGAAATTACACCCAATTTACTGCATGAGGGGGAGTCTGCAGGTAGCACCCACCAATGGGTGTAACAGATTCTGATGATACAACTCAGAATCTTGTGCCCAAGAAGCAAAAATGGAATGAAACACAGGAAGATATAGATATTGACAAACTGTGGAAGATGCATGGAATTTGTATCAATTATAAACACCTTCACAATCCTTTTCCATATGAGGACAATGACAATCCTTTTCCATATGAGGACAATGACAATTTCTTATCAATAGAAGAAGTCTATGCAATAGTTGCTGGAGACGAACTTACAAGTCTTGAAGATGTGAAGAACTCCCTGGATTGGCCTGAATGGCAAAAGGCCATGAAGATTGAATTGGATTTATTATTGGAGAAGGGGACTTGGGAACTCATCCAGAAACCTCACAATGCAGTACCAATCAAAAATAAATGGATCTTTGTCAAAAAGAACAATAAAGAGGGGGAAATAGTAAGGTATCAAGCAAGATTAGTGGCAAAAGGATATGCACAACAACCCAGACTTGATTATAGGGAAACATTCTCACTGGTTGTCAGGATGGATACATTATGCACATTACTAGCACTCGTACCTGAAAAGGGACTCAAGCTACAACAAATGGATGTAAAGGGCGCATATCTAAATGGCACTTTGCAGGAGGCAATTTATATGCAACAACCTGAGGGATGTGAAGATGGAACTGGTCAAGTATGCAGGTTAGTCAAAACACTTTATGGTTTAAAACAGGCAGGCCAAGTGTTACGATTTGTTATCTGGACCTGCAAGACCGGGCATTTCATTTTTCCCTTCTGACACGACATGACTCACTTCCAATGGAGACCCCCCCCTGACCTGACTCCTGTTGATCGACATGCTGCACTGCAGTATTCTGTGACGTCAGACTCTGTGACATCGGAGTCCTTGACATCGGACCCTTGATATTGGATCCATGACATCGGACACCTCATGCTTGGCATGAGGGTTATCTGCTATTGTTCTTCGACATGCTGTGCTGCGGCACTCCGTGACATCGGACGCCTCATACCAGGCATGAGGCTTGCTGTTCTATTGTTCCTTCTATATTTACTTGACAAGGATCTTGTATTCCAATTGGACGATAGACATTCTCTGAACTGTATATAAGCTACAGTAATACTGCCTGTATTCCTGAGCTTGACCTAATTCAATCAACGGTCTTAGACTCAACCAGAACACTTGACAGCTTAGGAAGCCCCTAGCTGTGATAACTCGAACTTGACAGTTGGAAAGCCTCCAACTGTGATACACAAACTGATGGTCTACTCAGAAAGCCTCTGAGTACAGATAACCGTAACAACTTGAGGAAGTACCCAAGTGAAGGCCAGAAGCCCGATACACTAGGAAAGCCTCCTAGTGCGATACCGATATAGTTGGAAAGCCTCCAACTGTGATATACAAAGCCAAGGCTGAGTTAAAGACCTATAGTCTTAACAAAAGGTCAAGCTGATCTACGAAGTCCACCTATCTAGGTGCAGACACAACGTCTTTCAGACAAAGCCCAGATAGACCTCCAACCAGAGCATCATCATCAGGAAGAACCCCATGGTATAGATACCAGGGTTGACTAGTACAATACTTGGAACCAGCACAGAAGTGGTTCTCAAAGAGAACCAGTGACAAAGAACCCCGATACCTCGATGAAGAACATTTTAGATCCCTCGATACAGAAGAAACTCCAGAATGAGACCCATTCTCCTTATCCAACGACACCGCCAACATGTCTACCGAACCCACCGCATCAACCAAGGAGATCAGGATACGAACCCCCTCCAACTTCACAGGGGACCGAACTAGAACTGCGAAGTTCTTACAAGAAGTGAAACTCTATTTGAGAGTGAACCATGGAATCTACGACACCGACGAGAAGAAAATCATCTTTGCATTGTCCTTCATGAACAGAGGAACTGCTGCACCCTGGGCACAGACATGGGCAGAAAGGGAAGACCTAGGAACTTGGTCAGCCTTTGAATTGGCACTCAAGACAGTGTTCATGCCGATCGACAAAGCTGGCAGGGCCAGAACCAAGATGAAGACATTGAAGCAGGGACAGGACCTGGAGGACTACATTGCACAGTTCCGAATCCTGCAAGAGAAGGCAGGAATCAACAATGACACCACCCTCATTGAACTCTTTATGGATGGGTTGAACCCCAAGCTCCTCAAAAGAGTTTTCAACATGGAAACGATCCCTACGACCTTGGAAGGAATGATCAACACTGCCTCCAAGTACGATGGACAGTGGAGAAGAGCAAAGGCCATAGCAGGGAGGCTGCAGGAGACTTTCATGAAGAAGCTCCCAGCCTCTAAGGTAAAGGAAACCCCACTCGAGATCAACCACCTCTCCTACCAGGAGAGGATCGAACACATGAAGAAAGGGTTGTGCTTTGTGTGCCACCAGCCCGGACACAGAGGAACTGAACACAAGAAAGGGGAAACCCGGACCGAGGACCGGCCTTTTCCAAAGAACAAAGGCAAAGAAGCCTACTCAAAGATCCGAGCGATCTTGAACGAACTCGATGGAGAAGAAAAAGCGACAGCCATCACTGCCATTGGAGATGAGGGTTTTTAAAGGGGTGGCCTGCCTCGATGCCAGGTACCACCAAACTCTCTGTCTGCTCTGTACTACTAGCCACTTTGAAGAGTCAATCTATGCGTTTAGATGTCAAAGTGCTAGGAGCAGGCAGAGGGAAAGCCATTGAAACCGAAGCCCTACTCGACTCAGGAGCAGGAGGGATATTCATGAGTCATGAATTTGCAGAGGACGGCGGATTCGAACTGTACCCCCTGGAGAAGGTGATCAAGGTCAAGAATGTGGATGGAACCCCAAACAAGAAAGGGGAGATTTCCCACTACACCAAGGGACTCTTGATGATCAATGGAGGGACTTTCCCAACGACCTTCCTCATTGCAGGACTGGGAAAGGAATCAGTCATCTTGGGCTTGCTGTGGCTCAGGAGAATCAATCCAGTAATCGACTGGAGAATTGGAACCTTCCAATTCAGGATGAATGACAAGACCCACCCTGAATTCTCACATGGGGGAGGGAGAACCCTTATCGGTAGGGTACAAACCAAGAAAACCAATGATGAACACCTGTCATGGTGTCAGAAGGGAACCAAAAAGAAGAAGAACCCCTTAGACATGACAAAAGAAGAACGACAGGCATGGTGCCGAGGCATCATCGCTAGAGATCAAGAGAAGCTCACCCTCAAGAAGAAAGCCGCCAAGGAAGAACAAGCACAGTGGAAAAAGCTGGCCACCAGAGAGCTGGAGAAATTGGCCACTAGAAAAGAAGAAGGACGACTGGCACTGGCCCAAATAGTCGCAAAAGCAAGGGAAAAGATAGCCCTGAAAAACAAGAAAGAAGAACTGGCAAAAGAAGAACACCAAGAGCAATGCCAAAGAGTTGTCGCCAAGGCGAAACTGATAGGAGGAGTCCTCCACGAAAAACCAAAAAGGAGCAAGATGCCCGTCAAGACAAGAAAAGCAATGATCGAAGAAATTGACAATGAAGAGATCACAATCATGACTCTTCAAGATGCGGAGCCCATTGGGCCACAAGATGAAGAAGACACTGGGAAGGAAAACCCAGCACAGGCAAACCATGAACAGGCAATGGAACAGGCAATGGAACAACCAAAAGAGACACCCGAACTAAGGATCGAAGATGATGAGCTACTAGTCGCCTACATCCGAGGAGAACCCATCGTTGGAATATTTGAGCCAGCTAAGACACCGCTGATGGAGGAATATGATGAGCCAAGATACGGATATTCTCTGACGACAAAGACAATCTCTCAGATCATAAAGGCAAAAGGATCACCACGATATGCTTATGGACAAAATATCTGGATTAGGGCAAAGACATTGGTCTCTCAACACCTGACACACAAGAAGGAAGGAGACCCCAAACAGAAGACTCTAGATGAACTAATCCCCGAACAGTACAAGGAGTACCGACAGATATTCGAAAAGGAAGCATCGGAACGATTCCCAGAATCAAGACCCTGGGATCACGCGATCAAACTGAAACTGGACTTAGTAGTGAAGGATTGCAGGGTTTACCCACTGTCACCAGCAGAACAAAAGAAACTCAATGAGTTTCTTGATGAAAGCCTGCAGAAAGGATACATCCGACCATTGAAATCACCCATGGTGTTGCCATTTTTCTTCGTTGCGAAGAAGGACTTGGACACGCTATGACCTTGCCAAGATTACAGGTACTTGAATAACGGAACGATCAAGAACACCTACCCACTGCCACTGGTAGGAGACCTGTTGGACAAACTAAGAGGGGCGAAATGGTTTACGAAATTGGACATCCGATGGGGATATCACAACGTCAGAATCAAAGATGGAGATCAATGGAAGGCAGCCTTCAAGACAAATCGGGGGCTGTTTGAACCAATGGTGATGTTCTTTGGATTATGCAACTCACCGGCGACCTTCCAGGCAATGATGAACAAGATATTCTGTGACATGATCGGAGAAGGATGGCTCGTGATCTACATGGACAACATCCTGATATTCTCCAAGGATCAGAACGAACACCAGGAAAGGACAAAGAGGGTACTGCAAAGACTGGCAGAAAATGACTTATACCTGAAGCTGGAGAAATGCAAGTTTGACATCCATGAAGTGGAATTCTTGGGTCTAATCATCCAACCCAATGAAATTGCCATGGACAACACAAAACTGGCAGGTATACAGGGTTGGCCTACCCCAACAAATGTAAAGGCAGTCAGATCCTTCCTGGGATTTGGGAATTTCTACAGGAAATTCATAGGGCATTTTGCGGAGACAAGCAGACTGCTTAATGAACTGACGAAGAAGGACAAGACGTTCAACTGGACAGCAGAATGCGAACAAGCCTTTCAAATGCTGAAAAGGAAATTTGCAGAAGCCCCAGTACTGCTGATGCCAGACCCAACAAAGCCATTCACGATTGAATCAGACGCCTCAAAACATGCGACAGGAGGAGTGCTGAGACAAAGGGACATGAATGGGGACTGGCACCCATGGGGATATATATCGCATGCACTAACACCAATGGAACAGAACTATGAGATTTATGACAGGGAGCTACTGGCGGTAATACGATCGCTAGAAACCTGGAGACACTACCTATTGGGTTCAGAACACCCAGTGGTAATCCTGTTGGATCATAAGAACTTGACGTACTTCTGAACGGCGCAGAAACTGAACAGACGACAGGCAAGATGGAGCTTATTCCTATCAGAATTCGACCTGCAAATCGTCCATGTGCCTGGATCACAGATGGTACAGAGCGATGCGTTATCACGGAGAGCAGATCACGTACCGGAAGAAGACAACAATAATGAAGACATCACAATGCTGCCAGAAACAGTATTCATGAAATTCATTGACACCAAAATGCATGACTTACTCGCAGGGAGTATCATGAAAGATGACCTGGTGAAAAGCGCAATCGAGGCGCTAAAGACCAAGGGAATGCCACCAATAAAGTCAGCACTGGAAGACTGGAAGATAGAAGATGGCCTTCTATTCTTCCGAGACAGGTGCTATGTCCCAGACAATGGAGATCTACGAAAGAAGCTGGTGCAAAAGTACCACAAAGGAGTGACCAGCGGACACCCAGGACAATGGCAAACAACTGAAATGATCAGGAGAGACTACTGGTGGCCAAGGATGATGATGTACATCAAGAACTATGTTGCTGGATGCGCAATATGCCAGCAGATGAAGGTCAACATGCACCCAATGAACCCCCTGCTACAACTGATCAAATCTGAAGTGACAAGACCATTCACGATGGTGATAACAGATTTCATAACCGACCTACCAGAGTCTGATGGTTATGATGCACTCATGGTCGTGGTAGTTTTATCCCTTGCAGGAACACTGTGGATGCATTGGGAGCGGCCACCCTCTATCTAGACTACATCTACAAACAATTTGGCCTCCCAGACAAGATCATCTCCAACAGAGATCCCAGATTTGCCTCACAGCTGTTCCAGGAGCTAGGAAGGCTGCTCGGAATCAAGCTGGCAATGAGCACAGTGTACCACCCCCAGACTGACAGGGAGACAGAACGGGTGAACCAGGAAGTGGAAGTATACTTACGGATCTTCTGCTTGAACAACCAGGAGAATTGGAAGCACCTCCTCCCAACCGTGGAGTTCATGCACAACCAGAGAACGCACTCCATACAGAAGAACTCCCCATTCTACCTCATGATGGGCTATGAGCCCAAGGCAATCCCACTCCCCTACCTGAAGACAAACATACTGGCCATAGAAAAATGAATAGTTGCACTGCAACGGGCCCAAGACAAAGCGAAGGCAACTCACGAGTTAGCCAGACAGATGATGGCGGAAAGAATGACAAGGCACTTCACCCCGTTCAAAGAAGGAGACAGAGTGTGGCTAGAAGTGAAGAACCTCAGAACGATGCACCAAACAAAGAAGCTCGCACCAAAAAGAGAAGGACCATTCTCTATCGAGAAGGTCCCATGTCTATGATAGGCCAGTTTGTGACTATTTCGGCTCGATATTGATGTTTGTGGGCTCAATACTCAGTATCGAGTTCCTACACCAGTATCAAGTCCACATTTAGCCTCATTAGTTGTAGTGTACAATATTCCATCCTAGATGCCCCTAAAATCCTTCAATCCCAGAGCCAGTTACTGATCTTGTTTATCTTGATGCAATGGGGTCTTCTCAGCTTTTTTTAACCATGGTTCATTCATTCTTGGGCTTTGCTCTGCCTTGATCTCAGGGTCTTGGGTGTCACCTCTTTGCTGCCTTTCTAGGGCACTACCCTTACAACATCATACCATAACTCTTGAATGCCTTTGGACATTCTCACTCAAGATTTCGGGAGCTACTACATGTTTGTGTCTCAACGTGACACAATGTTTTCACTTGCACTGCCACTTTGATTTTCAAAATCTTCGGACTAGGGACTACCATGGATGGCCATCATCCGGGTGACCATCCATGGATATGACATATGGATGGATGGATATGGATATGGATATTTCATGGGTGATATCCATGGATGAATGGATGGTTACTATTAAATTTAAATAAATGAGTAATTCTGAGTTCTGAATTTATTGAGACGAGGTATTGTCGATTGAGCTGGCTGGATGTCTCATCTGATCTATTAGTGTGGTAATTGCCAAAGTGGCCTATTTTGATTCTCATCCATTTCGGATCTTGCGAGGTCCCTTTAGTAACCCCCCTCCCCTTTTTCACCCATGAACATCAGTCGAAATGGAATGGCCAGAAGTGGGGCCCTGATTCTACAAAAACCAAGCCAAAGCCAGCTGGCCACTGCAATAGTGGCTGTGTATGCTCTAAGCAGGTAAAGCCCCCAGCCCCCTACAGAACTCGGAATTGCCATGCAACAAATGGCCCTCTAGCACAAGTATAGTCTTGGTAAGGAATGACAGTACTTTACTGTCCCCCACATAATCCACACAGACTCCACATGGACTCCTAGCTGTCTGCGGACTCTGAGCAGAATCCTACCAGAGTCTGAGCAGAGTCCTAGCTGTCTGCATGGAGTCTGCGGACAGTCCTCAGACTCTGCCCAGAGTCCTAGTAAAAAAAATTTCAGAGTTGTAAAGACAAAAGTTGGATCAAAATCCGAGCAGAGTCCGAGCAAAGTCCTAGCTTGCAGGTGACTTAGTGATTAAATTTAGTTCAGTCCCTCACATAGTGATGTTATAACTTTTTGTGCTGAGTTCAAAAATGACATCTGTATGATGTGACCTATATATAGAACATAGTGATGTTATATACCATTCTGACCGGATTTTTATACTGAGTTTGAAAATGATATCCATCTGATCATGTGACCTACCATATAGAACATAGTGATGTTATATACCATTCTGACTGCAATTTTCAGCCAAGTTTGAAAATCACCCTTGCATAGTCATGTGACCTACCATATATGGAACATAGTGATGTTATATACCATTCTGACCACAATTTTCAGCTGAGTTTGAAAATCACCCTTGCATAGTCATGTGACACTGTATATAAAACATAGTGATGGTACATACAATTTTGACCAGATTTTTTAATCTGAGTTTCACATGCTTTTTCTTGACATTCTTGCTCTCTTTGAATGATCAAGTAAAGCCATTAAGGCATCATCAAGATATACCTCTTGTATTTTTGTCATTCTCACAGTTTTATTGAATGATCAAATCCAATTGGTGTGTGAAATATGGAATCATCAAGATATTCTGGCAGGATATTTAGTGTCATATTAGAGTATGTTGAAGGGAAACTTTTGAAAAGTGTTGTTATACACCATTCTGACCTGCTTTTCATGCCGAGTTTGAAAATGACTGTCATGTGACCTACTATCAAGGAGGTTGGAGGAATCATGAAGTACTGGCATCAAGCCATTGAGCAGTGACCTCGGTTATGTAAGGGGACTAAGGGGGTGCCCTGTGTGTTTTTCCTATTTTTTATGTTCATCCTATATTTTTCCCCACATCATTTCCTTCTATTCTTCATTTTCTATGATTTTTCCGGATTTTATTACTAATTTTCCCTTGCTATCATGTTTGTACATGTTGACACTTTTATATTTAGAGGCGGAGTACCCCTTCTGACACATACCCCTTGGTATGATGTCATTCGGTGGCCTTGATCTGCCTATCTCCGCCTTTTTCTATTTTTAGGTTATATTTGATTTTTGTTGTCTTCACATATACTGGGCATCAGCAAGGGGATCCTTGGAGTTTTCTCTTCAGATTTCCCTTTGCTAGGTGTGTCCCCAATGCCTGTATTATGTAGTATAATTTTAACTTCAGATTTCCCTTTGCTAGAGGCTTAGGTTGCCCTTATAGTAGAAAACTCTCCCCTAAGGCCCGAAAATCGTGAACGCGCTGCCCAAAATAGGCAGGTACGGACTGGACGACACTTCCCAAAGCTCCACAGAGTCCCTACACACTGTGCCAGATAATCTCGCCTTTATTACGCCGCCATCTTTGCCAAATGCGCTCCATAGCGACATGGGTGCATCAGAACGCTTCGACGCACTTGAAAGCGACGTTTCCGGAATGCGTGCGCAAATTGACTCGCTTAAATCTACGATTGAAAACTTCGTTAGGACCCTCCAGGCTAACCCTATGACCAATAGTTCCCCCTTTACGACTCCAAGTGCACCCAACAACAACATTTTGCCAAATGCGTCCACTAAGGAATGTGCCCAGATCAAACTGTCCCCCCCCACCGAATTTAATGGTGCACGTGCGCAGGGACATGCATTCCTTAATTCCTGTGAGTTATACATTAGTCTCCAGTTGCATCAATTTGTCGATGAGGCTGCAAAAATTTATTGGGCCTTCACATACATGAAATCTGAATGCGCCTATCTCTATGTGGACCGTATCCTACGTCAAACTAAAGAACTCAGTTCTCTACCTTTCTCCACTTGGGGTGACTTTTGAGCTGAGTTTGTACGCCACTTCTGCCCCCTCAATGAATGCCACTGAGCAGTGACATGACTTGAGTCATCTGCTTACCACCAGGGATGTCGATCCGTGGACGAGTATATTGATGAGTTCAAGGATTTGGTGGACATGGCAGGATATGGGAGTGGGTTACCAGTGGTGGTGAAGTTCCAACGGGGGCTCAACCGAGAAATTCAGGACCAGATTGCACAGATGTTGGAAGGGCGCCCAGCAGATGATGATATCCTTGCTTGGTATGAAGCTGCTTCACTCTGTGACGAGAACCGACTCACAAATGCGGTGTTTAATGCTGCATTCCGTGCTCCAACTACCACTCATACGCCCTACACCTTCAATCGAAGCCTCCCCCACCCTAACCCCATTCCTGTTCATCAAACTCCCACACCAGCCATCAATGTCCCAGTACCAATGGATGTTGATGCAGCCTGCAGCTGTGCACATAAGTTGGATCTCTGCTACCGTTGTGGGGAACCTGGACACAGGGCTGGAGCATGTCCCCATCGTCAGGATATCTGCATGCTCACCCCCGAGGGACGAGATGAACTCCTGCAAGATTTGTTGGCGCTTGTAGATGTTGAGGAAGCAAAGGATCAAGTTGCAGAGGAGATTAAGTTGGAAGTTGTAGAGGAGCAGGATTTTCCTATTCGCAGCGAGTGAATTGTACGCGCTCACTGCCTGTCCATAACCGCTTTGAAGTCTTGTCAGTTGAATCCCCAGAGAATGAATCCATTTCTGTGACTGCTCCCCTCTCTGACCCTTCGAAGTTGGCTAAAGACGTACCTGCTCTCCCCATCTCTCCTTCTACTCCACATCCCAAAATTAAATTATGGGAGCGTAAACTACCACACAAGTATATTGTGGCATCCACTCCCTCTGCACATTCCTTAAACCTAGCCATCAAACTGCAGACGACCGACACTGGACAGATACTAGGTGTCTCTGCACTCCTGGACTCTGGTGCGACTGGTCTCTTCATCGATTCCCATCTGGTACAACAACATTGCCTAAATACTCGCTCACTCTCACATCCAATACCTGTATATAATGTGGATGGATCCCCAAATGAAGCTGGTGCCATCTGAGAGGTTGCAGACCTGGTTCTCCGTTACAAAGATCATAGTGAGCATGCCCTTTTTTCTGTCACTCAATTAGGAAAGCAAAAGGTGATTTCGGGATATCCATGGCTTCGAGACCATAACCCAGAGGTCGACTGGCGTACCGGGGAGGTTACCATGAGCCGATATCCATCCCTCTGTTGGATGTGTTTCACAGAAGCCAGGCAAGAATGTCGTGGACAGAAGGCGGCAATACAACGTACTCAGAAGTGTCGTGCTGGACCCCTGCCTATACCTGAAGTGGAATTGGAAGGGGTTCCTGATCTAATGCCGGACTCAGATGATGATGATGAGGACCCAGAGGAAGTGGAGGAGGGTGATCAGATCTTCTACACTGCGATTTGCTCATCGCATGAGGTGTGTGCCACATCGAACATATCCCAACACCTCGCCGAGGCCTTCCACAAAAACAACGCTGCTAAATCCTCTACTAACTCCTTACTCCCTCATCTCCATGAGTTTGAAGACATGTTCTCCAAGGAGTCATTCGACTCTCTTCCTGTGCGCAAGCCATGGGATCACGTGATCGAACTCACCCCCAGCGCAACCCCTTCATCCTGCAAGGTCTATCCTCTCTCTCTGGAAGAACAATGGCAGCTTGACCAGTTCATCAATGAGAACCTGGCCTCTGGAGTATTCGACCATTGAAGTCACCCATGGCCTCTCCCTTTTTCTTTGTCAAGAAGAAGGATGGCTCACTTTGACCAGTTCAAGACTACAGAAGGCTCAACAACATCACGGTCAAAAATCGCTACCCACTACCCCTCATCTCCAAACTCATAAACCAGCTCCGTGGAGCCCGATACTTCACCAAGCTTGATGTCCATTGGGGCTATAATAATGTGAGGATAAAGGAGGGAGATGAGTGGAAGGCAGCCTTTCATACCAACTGTGGTCTTTTTGAACCACTTGTCATGTTCTTTGGCCTTACTAATAGCCCTGCCACCTTTCAGACCATGATGAATGACATCTTCCACGACCTCATCCTCGAAGGCATTGTCTGCATCTATCTCGATGACATCCTCATCTTCACTCACACGGTTGAAGAGCACCGTTGCATCATGTGCCTCGTCCTAGAGTGACTTTGATGGTACAAACTCTACCTTCATCAGGACAAATGCGAGTTTGAAAGGACCAAGATCAAGTACCTCGGCCTGATTATCTCGGAGGGTCAAGTGGAGATGGATCCTATCAAGGTAAACGGGGTCACAGCTTGGCCGACACCCACGAACAAGAAGGAGGTGCAGTCTTTCCTGGGCTTCATCAATTTCTATCGGTGTTTTATCAAGGATTTCTCACATCATGCATGACCACTGTTTGACTTGACAGGAAAGGAGGCATGGAGGTGGGATAATGCACAACAGGAGGCATTTGAAAAGCTTAAGGAGATGGTCACTTCCGCTCCGATCCTTACCTTTGCTGATGATTCGCATCCTTTTCGTGTAGAAGCCAACAGTTCTCACTTTGCGATGGGCACCATGTTGTCTCAGCAGTCTCCGGAGGACCAGAAGTGGCATCCTGTTGTGTTCTACTCCAAAAGTCTTAGTGCTGTAGAGCAAAACTACGAGATCCATGACAAGGAGATGTTGGCGATAATGTGTGCGCTTGAGGAGTGGTGACACTTCCTCAAGGGTGCCCAACACAAGGTGGAAATTTGGACGGATCACAAGAATCTGGAGTACTTCATGATGGCCAAGAAATTGAACCATTGTCAAGCTTGTTGGTCCCTGTATCTATCTAGATTCGACTTCTCCTTGCACCACCGTCCAGGTTGCAGCATGGGGAAGACCAATGCCCTATCCCGACGTGCAGACCATGGGGATGGCAGCGGTGACAACCAAAACATTGTGCTGTTGCAGCCAGACCTGTTCACCATTTGGGCACTGGAAGGCATTGCACCCCAGGGCGAGGAGCGGGACATCCTACATGACATTCATCGCACAAACCGTAGCGGTTTACATGAGGATGTTGTTGCCCGAGCTGTTAAAGAACTGAGGAAGGGATCGACCCTTTCCTTACGTGCGGCAGAGTGGGCTGAAAAGGAGGACTTGTTGTATTTCAGGGATCACATCTATGTTCCCAATGACCCAGACCTTCGCCGGCGCATCATATCCCAACACCATGACTCACAGATTGCTGGCCACCCTGGACACTGGAAGACCTTGGAGCTCACCTCATGGAACTATTGGTGGCCACAAATGTCACGGCTCATTGGTCAGTATTGTCACACTTGTGACCTTTGCTTATGCACCAAGGTTCCTCATTGCAAGCCTATTGGTGAGCTACACCCTCTTCCTGTTCCAGAGAGTCGTTGGGATGTCGTCAGCATCGACTTTGTGGTGGAATTGCCAGAGTCAAACGGGTTTGATGCAGTGATGTGCACAGTTGACTCAGTGGGAAAACGCGCTCACTTCATTCCCACTCACACCACTGTCAGTGCCCTAGGTGCCGCTTGACTCTACCTCCACCATGTGTGGAAATTACATGGACTTCCTGGTGCCTTCCTCTCGGATCGTGGCCCTCAGTTCATGGCAGAGTTCACTCATGAGCTGTACCGACTCCTGGGGATCAAACTCCTCGCTTCAACCACTTATCACCCACAAACTGATGGCCAGACGGAGCGAGTCAACCAGGAACTGGAGCAGTACATCTGCCTCTTTGTCAATGAACGCCAGGACGATTGGGATGATCTCCTTCCTTTGGCCGAGTTCAGATACAACAACCATGTCCATGCTTCCACTCAACAGACCCCTTTCCTCTTAGACACTGGACGACATCCACGCATGGGATTTGAACCTTGCCAAACTCCCTCACACATTGAGACAGTGAATGATTTCACAGAACACATGAGGGATAGCTTGGAGGAGGCAAGGGCAGCCTTAGCAAAGGCGAAGGATGACATGGCGTGATTTTACAACCAACGCCACTCCCCAACCCCTCAGTACAAGGTTGGTGATCGAGTTTATCTTGACTCCAGTGACGTCTCCACTACATGTCCATCCAAGAAACTCGCTCATCACTTCTTGGGACCTTTCCCCATTGTCAAGTGCATTGGAATGCATGCCTATCGTCTACGCCTCCCAGCCTCCATGTCCAGACTCCATCCCATCTTCCATGTTGTCAAATTGCTTCCAGCTCCCCCAGATCCATTCCCGGGACGCCATTCACACCCACCACCACCACCTACAGTGATCGAGGGAGAACCCCAATACAAAGTTGAGTCAATCTTGGACAGCCATTTGCATCGAGGAAAACTCCAGTATTTGGTACATTGGAAGGGTTATGGGTATGAGGAGAACTCATGGGTCGAAGAGTCTGACATAAATGCCCCTCGGTTAATCAAGGAATTCCACCAACGGCACACTGCTGCACCACATTGCATTCAAGTCATGGACTTTGGTCGTATGCAATTTGGAATGCATTGGGGTGATGCATCTTAGAGAGGGGGTAATGTAAGGGGACTAGGGTGGTGCCCTGTGTGTTTTTCCTATTTTTTATGTTTGTCCTATATTTTTCCCCACCTCATTTCCTTTTATTCTTCATTTTCTATGATTTTTCCGGATTTTATTACTAATTTTCCCTTGCTATCATGTTTGTACATGTTGACACTTTTATATTTAGAGGCGGAGTACCCCTTCTGACACATACCCCTTGGTATGATGTCATTCGGCGGCCTTGATCCACCTATCTCTGCCTTTTTCTATTTTTAGGTTATATTTGATTTTTGTCGTCTTCACATATACTGGGCATCAGCAAGGGGATCCTTAGAGTTTTCTCTTCGGATTTCCCTTTGCTAGGTGTGTCCCCAATGCCTGTATTATGTAGTATAATTTTAACTTCAGATTTCCCTTTGCTAGAGGCTTAGGTTGCCCTTATAGGTTAGCAAAGATGGGGCTTGATTTTTGCTCAGCACCAGGTAAGTGTAATAATTCTTATTTTTGCTTCTACTCAGACACTCTTTTAGCATCATCAGTGGATGCTGAATGTGCATTCGCAGTTGGAAGGCTTGAGATCAATCACCTTCAGCATAACACCAGCCCACAGACCTTCAAGGCTCAAGTTGCAGTTGTATCTTGGGCCAAAACTCCACTCTATTCAGGACTTTCAGAAACCATTAAGATTGTTCAGAAGCAAATGGGAAGTGAAGAGCAGGTGGGACCTCAGAAAGAAGTTGATGAGACTGAGTTGGAAGATGAGGTAGAAGAGACAGATGAGGAATCCAGGTTTTGGAGAACTTGAATTGTAATTGTACAAATTCCTATGGTATTTCAGATGTATTTCACAGTAATATTTATTGGTGTAAAACCATTTTCTGATTAAAAGAAGCAGTCTTAAGTACAAACTTTACTCAGTATAATAGATAACATCATGTGTGCCAACTAGTGTTGCCATGACTTCAAGTTGAACTTTTTGATTGCTGTATATCTCTGCAAGCACATCATTGTATGATGTAAACAAATAAATGCAGGGTACATATTTATTGCTGCTATCAACAAATCCAAAAATTACGTAAATTGGATTGGTCAATAGCAGTGATAAATATGTACCCCACATTAATTAGTTTATGTTCTACAATGATGTACTTACAGAGATATACAGCAATCAAAAAAGTCTGACTTGAAGACATGGGCCCTCATGGCAACACTAGTGCCAACTGCCAACAAGGCACTCCAGCAGGTAATTGACCTTGCAAAAACATTTTAATAGACCATGGTACATATATTAGAGCATTTGAGAGCATAAAAAATAGTAGTATTCATATGGATACCCATGGATGATCCATGGATCCACCCATATCCATGGACTTCAGTACATCATCCATGGATATTCACCCGGATGGACCTGGGTCCATCCATGGTAGTCCCTACTTTGGACTATCATATCTCCTCTGTTGTGGGTTCATTTTCTATCATCTCTTTTGGACTCTAATTAACTTGCACCATGCTTCCTTTCCTGTCATGATCAATCCCTGGAATTTTTAGGTCCCACCACAAATACTAGTACATCCATTGCTTATCTCTTTCTTTCTTTCAAATAATCTGCTGAAGGCTCTCTACAATCTGATAAGTCCTAGGACTTTTGATGCAGCCTTTATTCTCCTATTGCAATTTTTATATTTTGCATTTTTTTAACTTCCTTGTTAATTCATCTAATACTTGTTTGTCATTCTTGAAATTAATCCCAACTATCTATCCTTAAAATAGGTCATGGGTTACCCAATTCCCATAGGATTTCATGCATCTCCAGATGTTGTGTGATTGATTTACACTTTACTATTCCAATTGTGTGGCTTAGAAAAGCTAAAATAATTCAGGGAAATCCTAGTGCATACAAGAGGCCCAAATTCATGTTTACACATGGGGTAGTTAATTAATTGCCAAGATGCACAGGGACTGTGAGGGAATGAACAGAAAATCTTTTTCCTTCCTTTTTTGTATTTTTCCTTTTTGAGAATTTATTTTCTAATTAATTATATCATCCTGCAAGCATCAATATCGAGCCACCATTTCACCTCCCACAGTATTGGACATGCCAGAGGTGATCCTAGCTATGGTGGAGGCAGCAAGCAATGATGTTCTGATGTGACTCTACCACATGTGACTGTCTAACTAGCTATGGTCACGTGACTACCTGGAGTAGGTGCCCACACACCACATATTAGTTGACATGATCCTATCACATCACAGCTACTGATCTGTAGTAAATCTGCTTATCTCCCTCACCCATCAATAATATCGTTGACTTCAACCTTGTAAGGTATCCCACCTAGCCCGCCCAATGTAGGCTGCCCTTTGATATCATGTAAGCAATAGATAATGGACTGATAACAGATCAAATCATAGATCAAGCTTGGCACAATGAGATCAATGTGATGGGTAGTGTTGCCAACGGTGCAGCTCAGAGCTGCGAGCCATTGAGCTGAGCCACTATTTTGGGCCAGCTGTGCCGATAAATTGGCTTGCAGCTCAGAGCTGCCCAGAGCCACTCAAGCTATGCCCTAAGTTGCCTCAAATTCAGAGTGACTGGAGGGCTTTAAATGTTCTTAAAACACTATAAAACACTCTGTAGGAGTCCCTACTGCCATTTTGAATACATGTTGTTATACCCTACTCCCCAGAGCCATCTCTTCCACATGTTTTGTAATAGGTATGAGGAGATAAACATAGCCAAATAATCTCATCAAAGATACAGATCTGTGCAAAACTCAATAGTATAACTTGTTTCTTTTGTAATAATAGTCTACACAACCTATTTGACCATTAAAATACATAACTGAAGCATAAATACAACTCGGATTGCAAGCCCACAACTTTGGGCAATCTCAATCAGCTTAGCCGGCTCAGAGCTGCTCAGGGTGACTCAGCACCATTTTGATCACCTCAAGTGCCTGAGCCGCGCCGCAGGTGAGCCGAGCCAAGCTGTGGCATCACTAGTGATGGGCAACTCAGCTACTTCTGACGTTGCCATCAACGTTGGCACACCACATTGCACTCATCATCCCCCACAATGAGCTCACTATTCCACTCATTCTGCACCCTTTCCCTTTGCTTTTTTTGGTAGATAATACTTATATATGTGCATAGAGTGTTATTAAACAATCAATTTCACTTTTACACCCATTTTGGGCCAATAACAAACATCTTCTCTTGATAAAGAGAGGAGTAGGGGTCTCTTTTTCCATTGAGGGGCTCTACTACATGTGCATAGGTATATAATTATATTTAGAGCTATGTACACAAGTGTTATTTGTGCTGTATGAGGTAGGAATGGAAGGGGGAGAAGTGAGAGAGGGTAACCTGTAATGAGCATGTACATGCTCCACAGTCACCAGGGTGTATGTAGAAGGATGGAGAGATGTATGTAGAGGTTGGGAATGAAGTTGGGAGAGCTGGGAGTGAGGAGTTGTGTGTCAATGCAGCTGTATGGGTGGGGGGGAGAGGTTATCACTTACCTACACTCCTGGGCCTTCCACTTCTAATATTGGCATTGAAAAAGAACAGGATAGTTATAGTGAATGATGTGATATGCCCCCTAAAGACTCTAGAGTGGTCAGTATAGACAGAAAAGACAATGAGGAGTGAGGAGGAGGAATGCTTACTCTGAGAGATCTGTGGAGCCAAAACGTTCGCTTTCTTTGATTCCTAGGTCTGATATAAACGTATAATTAAGGTTAGTAGAGGTTATGGCAGGGGGATAAGGTTCTGGCTCACTAGGGCATGGGTTCCCCATCAACATAGGTGAACTTCACTTACCATGGAGCATGGACCTTACCTGGCATCTGGATATCCTTCCAACCATTTAGTATAGTCCATTCCCTGATGAAATAGCCTAGATACAATCCTGAAAGTCAAAACTTTGTCCTCCAATGTAGGGTTTTCACCTACTCACCTATTATCCTTGTCACTCTATGCCAGCTCATATAGCCCATTAGTGACAGTGTAGACAGGTATACCAAGGCATTATAAGCAATATTAATCCCTCAGGACATGAAAAGTAACAAAGTTATAAACTACAACTAACTGCATTGTAAAGTACAGTAGTTAGGTGTATAGCAAAGGCAAAAAGGGGTCAAAATAAGGAAGTATGGGTACATACAAGTGCTTCACGGAATGGTGCTTGGTACGGAGCACAGCTTGCTAATCCAACATAGCACCAGGAATTGTGGTGAGTGCCACCTCTTGACACCATTCCCAACAATGTCAAGGGGTTATTCTATCAGATTGTTTATAGATTCTAGCTTACATAGAGTTCCTCACATCATTGGGAACAGTTATTAAATGTAGATTAGTAACTTACAATAAATACTTATTTTGCAAATGTAATGAAATATCTGTGTGAACTGTCTGCTCACCATCAACCAACAATCACTAGGCATCAAAAACATTGCCCCCATACAGGCCAACTCAGCATTTTTTAATCACCTTGATGCCCTTTGGCATCAAGAAAAGGGGAATACTGATGTTGAGAACAGTTTCCAAGACTTCTTTGATGGCAATGACAAATCTGAAGTTGAGCATGCCAATGATGACATCCATGGGTTTCAACCATATTTGCCTCATGCTAATCAAACTGCCAATGCTGTCCCAGCTGCTAATGCCATGCCCACTGCCAATGCCATCCCAACTGCCAATGCCTTGAACCACAGTTATATTCATGTGGTCCATACAACTGGAATACATCACTTAGCAATGGTTACCTGCCAGTGTCAGGGGGAACACTGAATTCCCTTGGACCTGGTAACCAGTAACTTACTACCCACAAGCTTCACCAACATACAGACTCTGTTCACCGTGCAGGTCCTAGACAATTTTTGGCTCTGTAATCTGGAATTAAAGGCATCAGCCTATCAGTTTTACCAGCTGATTCAGCATGTAACATTGCTGATGAGGCCTGCTGAAGTGGTCAACCTCTACCATGAGCTTCAGTGCATGTCCTGCTTATGGTGTTGGATGAAAAGATTGAGCTGGGCAGGGTATGGACACAATCAAAGAGATCCTTTGAATCCTGAACCAGGATCACTTGCCAATTTCTGTCCAGCCTGTCCTCAAGTCTGTAATTTACCCTCCCCCACCTATTCCGGTTGGAGTCCAGTTATTCCAGTCAGAGTCCAGTTATTCCAGTTGAAGTCCAGTTATTCCAGTCAGAGTCCAGTTATTCCGATTGGAGTCCAGTTATTCCAGTCGGAGTCCAGTTATTCTGGTTACTCCAACCAGATTCTGGTTACTCCAACCAGATTCTGGTTACTCCAACCAGATTCTGGTTACTCCAGATGCTCAACTTAGAGTATATACCCTAATGGATAGTCAAATTTCAAGTCTTAAGTTGTCAAAGTGCCTACAAAATATATTTGTGCAGAGTAAGGATTGAACTCAAGACATCTTGATTAGAGTGATCACATGACAAACCAAACATGTGTGCTTAACCAGTTGAGGCACAGAAGAATTATTAGATAGTAATATAATGTTTATTCATGACACTCTAATTTTTTTTGGAGTAGTGAAAGATCAAAAAATTTTAATTAACCACATCCCTCACATTGAATGTGAGGGAGTGGGGATGATTGTGATTACATAGATAAACAAAAAATCGTCCCTCTCACAAGATGTGAGAGGGAGTTTTATTTATATACATAAAAAGCTAACCCCTTGCACTGAACATGAGGGGGGAGGTAAAAACATGAAGAAAAAAATCCCTCCCCCATGCAAAATGGGGGAGGGGGGGCACAATACTAATAAATAATTAAAAGTACAAAAAAAAATCCCTCCCCACACAAAGTGTGGGGGAGGGGAGGGGACGTGACCCCACTGTTGTCTGTCCTTCCACCCACGATCCACCCCACGAGCAGTTGCTCATGAGGCTGGGGGTAAGTGGCTTGTTGTCATTGTCATTCCACCTACAATCCACCCCACGAGCAGTTGCTCGTGAGGCTGGGGGCAGGTGGTGTGTCATTGTCATCTCCTGTCCTTGTGCCTGGGCGTCATTCCACCCACAATCCACCCCACGAGCAGTTGCTCGTGAGGCTGGGGGCAGGTGGTGTGTCATTGTCATCTCCTGTCCCTGTGCCTGGGCATCATTCCACCCATGATCCACCCCACGAGCAGTGGCTTGTGGGGCTGGAGGCGGGTGGTGTGTTGTTGGCCCTGTCGTTGTTGTCTGTCATCATTGGCAGCCGTGCTTTGTGTTCTGGGGGGTTCTGGTGCTGGTAGATGGTGGCATCATTGTTGTTGTCACCTGCACACACTCACGATCCACCCTATGAGCAGGGGCTTGCAGGCGTGGGGTGGGTGTGTTGGCTCGTTTGTGGGTGGTGGTGTCATTACTAGTAGATTATAACCTAGAAAACTAAAAAAATGAGTTAGTTAGTTTATTAAAACAAAAACCAAATGAAAAAAACTTATGTAGGGCCCAAACGATGCGATGGAGAACAGCAAAAGAATGTTGACTTTGCTTTCCTTCAAGTGCTGAAGACCACCAGAGTTGACACATTATCCACCTTTGGGAACATATTGGGGCCCATCTTCAACCATTGACCAGGCCAATGGGCTTTTGCATGTTCATGGCCACAAGGATGAATGCTTTTTTTGCTATGCTCTGTCTTTCATTCCAGGGTCCAGCATTGTAGCAGGAGAAATACTTGAGTCTCTGTGGGCATCACTGAATTCCATTTCCCCAACAGTCAGAACAGCGACCTTGCCACATCAGGCAGAAATGCTTGATGATCATGCTACAGATTCAAATCACAAGAAAATGCTTGGCATGACAGTCACACTCTGCTCAAAATCTCAGGAAACCCTTAAGAACTCTACACAACTCAGCCAATACCATGGTGAACTAATGGCAGCATTCAGCCAACTGGCAATCAAACGATAGGAGGATGAAGTGAGGGCAGCAGAATCCTGGAGGCTCACAGATATCAGGGTAATGGATATGTATGCCACTCACATATCAGAAACAGCAGAGGCAGCAGGGACAGGATCAGCCTTAACTTCAGCATCGGCACTGGTTCAATCCACAGTCGAGGAGTGGATTGATTTTGCTATTCTTTTTGAACAAATGCAGTGAGTTGTACTGCCTACCACCAATCACAACCCATCATTGATCGTCACCAGGATTGAATTATGAGACAAAGTCTGTCAACTTGGTAAATCACTGTTAGGAAACCACCCCATTACCTAATAAAATTTCATTTTATTTATTATGTCGAATTATGCTACATGACGCCAAATGACACTACACTTTGATAGCATGAGAATTTTATTTCGCACACATCAAAATGTATGTGCATGTACGAGTGCGTTGGTAACAACAATGTACAATATGTGTAACATAGTATATAAACCCTAAATATATGCCTAGGGGATGCTAGTTGTGTTCTCTTAGGTATTCCACCTACGCTTTCAGTGTGAAAGGCCTATCTCAACAAACTCACCTATTAATAACCCCTTGCATCAAAACCATCAATTCCCCCATCATGAGCACAGATCCCGCCCCCTTCTTGTAGAGAGAACCTGCACGGTCTTAGCTAGCAGATAGTGGGTGTCGCCCTAACAGAAGAACACAACTACCCATATCATTGTGCCTTCTCTTACTTGCACATATGTCATTGTTTCACCGCGCCACATCCAATTACTCATCCTTTTGGCACGAGCCAGAAGTACTTGTATATACATAATCTACCTTTTCTTTTGTAAGCCGACGCCAGGCCTTGCCTTACATTGCGACTGCCAGTGATCGAGAGGCAGCGCTCGTCATTAGGACAGCTGCAACCAGACAACTGATTGGATCTGGTTTAGTTACAATTTACATTACTCTATTCAGACAACTATTTTAGTTACAAGCTGGATTCAGTGATATCTCCGAGATCAGGCACTGTTGGAAGGGTTATTGATCCGAAGTGTCAAAATAGGCGCCCGATGAACGACGAACCATTGACGAACCTCGATGAACCTTATCACGTGACCCATAAACGTTTGGAGAGGTCTTGAAGAAAAAATTTTGAATTTGTCAAAGAAGTGATTCATCACAGATTGTACAATTATGTCCAAACCTTCAACTTCTAATCCTGGTCCTAATCCTGTTCCCATACCAGCACTAGAGGTGAAAATTGATGCGCTCACAGCCCAAATGTCGCAATTAGTGTCAGTATTGGCAGCATCACAGCCCAGACAAGCAGAAGTACAGCCAGAAATGATAGGAGAAAGAGATGATGAGATGGAGGAGATGGTGGAGTGGATATCACAGGAGGATGAGATGGTGGAGAAATCCGGAAATGGAAAGGCACACTTACCTAAGTACATGCCCCCGCAAATCTTTGACGGTACCATGGAGAATACAAAATCCTTCATCAGCTCTATAGTATTGTACATCCATGGGAGGAAGCCAGAGTTTTGTACAGCCGAGTCTAGGATTATGTTTGCTCTCTCATACATTCAGGGGGGGAAAGCACAGTTCTGGAGAAACGAGGCTATTAATCAAATTGCCATGGGAAATAAACCATTTGCAACCTTCAAGGAATTTCTGGAGAGATGGAGGCACAATTTGGAGATCCTAATCCAAAGGCGACAGCCAATGCTAAATTAAAGACCATGCGCCAAGGTTCCTTAACAGCGGATGAATTTATTTTGCAGTTCAAAGCAGAAGCTTTGCAAATGGACATGGGAGAAGCCGCATTGGTAGAGTTTTTGAAAGCAGGATTAAATCCCTCTTTATTCTAAGTCTATCTACCGACTACCTTCTATGCCAGAGAAGTTGGATGAGTGGTATAATTGGGCAATGCCCCTTGACTGGCAATATCAGCAGGAACAGGCAGAGTCAAAGTTGATGTACGGAAGTAGTAAATTTGGAAAGTCATCAGGAGGAAAGTCTGAGAAAGGAAAAGTGCCTCAGGCACAAGCTCCAAGGGCACAGCCACTGGCCATGGCAGTGACACCTATAGTTATGGAGTCAGCAGCACCAGCAGAGGCAATGGAGGTTGATCAAGCAGGGAGACGAGCCCCACTTAAATGTTTTAACTGTGGGCAGTTGGGACACATTTCTAGGAATTGTAGGCAGAAGAGAAAGATTAGGGAAGCTACAATCGAGGAAGTGAAGCTGGAGGAAGGCAAGCAGAAGAATTTTGTGGAAGAGTCCCAGTGAAGGTTTCCCCATTGGTGACCCAGAATCATTACAATGTATTAGTATCCGAGGAAACCCAGAGTAAATCAGAAAAGGAAATCGAGGAAGAGTACAACTGTTGCAAATCACATGACAAAGAAAATTGTCATGCATCATTTCCGAAAACCCCTAAATTCTTTATTCGCTCTGTGCGAGTACAACCCAAAATCAACTTAACTGTGGGATTGAAGACAGTGGACACACATGCAGCTATTGATGTGGAAGTGTTGCTTGATAGTGGTGCTACAGGATTATGTATTAATTGATCCTTAATTACTGGAAACAGTATTAACACACGCAAGCTGGCACAACCTATAATGGTGTACAATATTGACGGAACAGTCAATCATGGAGGAACTATCAAGGAGGAGGTGACTATGATCCTAAAGTATCAGGAGCATCAGCAGCGAGCCATATTCGAAGTGTGCAATCTTGGGAAAACCAATCTAATAATAGGATGTCCATGGTCATGGAAGCATAATCCCAAAATTGATTGGAAAACTGGGAAAGTACAAATGACTCGTTGTCCTAAGGAATGTAATGTGTATGGGAGGAAGATGAAGAAGGAAAAAAGGAAAAAGAAAGAGAAAGAATGTCCGAGAAAGTATTCTGTTACGATGGAGGAAGTGGAGGATGAGGAAATGCCAAATGGGGAAGTTCCAATCATGATTGAGAAAGAAGAGCAGAAGCAAACCTTTAGAACAATTTGTGGAGGACAGTCATGGGACAAGAATATCATGAAGGTAGAGAAGCCAGTGGAGGAATGGGTGCCAAAAGTGTATCATGAACATTTCTCAGTGTTCCAAAAGAAGGAGTCTGAGCGAATGCTGGTGTGGAAGCCATGGGATTATGCGATTGAGATGAAGCCAGGGTTTGTGCCGAAGAAGTCGAAAGTATATCCATTATCTCTGATGGAACAAGAAGAAGTGGATGCATTCCTGAAGGAGCAATTGCACAAAGGATACATACGACCTTCAAAATCACTGCAAACATCACCAATATTCTTTGTGCCAAAGAAAGACCAAAGGAAGAGGATGTGTACAGATTATAGGTATCTAAATGAGTGGACAGTGAAGAATGCGTACCCCCTGCTGTTCATCTCAGAAATAATTGACAAAGTGGGGAAAGCTAAAGTCTTTACAAAATTGGATTTACGATGGGGATACAACAAATGTATGAATAAAGAAAGGAGATGAGTGGAAGGCAGCATTTGCCACACGTCGAGGATCCTTCGAGCTGCTTGTCATGTTTTTTGGGATGACTAATAGTCCCCCGACCTTTCAAAATATGATGAACGACATTTTCAAGGATGTAATAGACAAAGGCATGGTAATAATATTTATTGATGACATTCTGATATTCATGGAGGATGAAGAAAATCATGAGGTGATAGTACAGGAGGTGTTACAGAGGTTGGCGGAGAATGATCTATTTTTGAAACCAGAGAAGTGTGTGTTTGGGGCAAGCGAGATTGAGTTCCTAGGATTATTGATCGGCCCTGACGGAATCAAAATGGATCCGATCAAGGTACAGGCGATCACAGATTGGCCTGCGCCCACCTGTGTCAAGGAGGTTCAAGCCTTCTTGGGACTCGCAAATTATTATCGTCACTTTGTGCACAATTTTTCTAAAATTGCCACACCCTTACATAACCTTACGCGAAAGGGAGTAGTATGGAGGTGGGGAGAGCAGCAGCAGACAGCATTTGAGGAGTTGAAGAGGAAGTTTGTGGAGGGACCAATATTAGCCCCAGTAGATTTCACACGCCCTTTGCGAGTGGAATCCGATGCATCCGATTTTGCTACTGGAGTGGTATTATCAATGCTGTGTGAAGATGACAAATGGCATCCTTGTGCATACTTGTCAAAAGGGTTGAATGATGTGGAAAGGAATTATGATGTGCATGACAAAGAGATGTTGGGGATAATACGAGCATTGGAGGCATGGAGGCATTATTTGGAAGGATGTATGCATGAGATTGAGATCTGGATGGATCATCAAAATCTGCAATACTTCATGTCTGCTAAAAAGCTTAATCGCAGGCAAGGGCGTTGGGCACTATTCCTATTGCGTTTCAACTTTCACTTGGTCCACAAAGCAGGAAGCTTAATGAGGAAAGCAGATGCATTATCCAGACATATTGATCATAAAAGGGGGGTGGAGGAGGACAATAAAAATGTTACCTTACTCAAACCCAAATACTTTTGCATTTGCGCTATGCATCAAGGGCATCTATTAATAGATAGCTCGGAAACAGAAATGTTGTCTAAAATTAGACAATGTTCAGAAATGGACAATGAAGTAGTGGAAGCCGTGAAAGCTCTGAAGGGAGAGAAGAAAGGTAATATCAAAGGAGATGAATGGGCTGAGGAACAAGGGTTGGTGTTGTTTCAAGGAAAAGTGTATGTACTGAAGGATCAGGATTTGCAAAGGGAGATCGTCTGGTTACATGACAATACACCGATTGCCAGACACCCAGGAAGATGGAAGACGTTGGAATTAGTAATGAGAAATTATTGGTGGCCTGGAACTTCGAAGTATGTGTTGGGGTATGTGGATGGATGTGATATGTGCATGAGGGGAAAGAAATTTCCAGAGAAACCTGCAGGAAAATTAATGCCAAACCCTATACCTAAAGCGCCGTGGCGAGATATATCTGGGGATTTTATTACCGGATTACCCGAGGCTCAAGGGTACGATGCAATATTTGTAGTACGCAACCGCTTTACAAAGGAGGTCCATATTATTCCTACTACTACAGAAACCTCATCATTGGGCTTGGCGTGCCTCTATCTAAATCAGGTATGGCGGTTACATGGGTTACCCGATACCGTTATCTCCGATTGCAGACCACAATTTGCTTCCACATTTATGCGAGAACTAAACAACATATTGGGAATTCAAACTAAATTATCTATGGCATATCACCCGCAGACTGATGGGCAGACAGAGAGAATGAATCAGGAGTTGGAGCAGTACCTATGTATGTTTGTCAACTACCGACAAACCAACTGGCCCAAATGGTTGGCAATTGCCAAATTTTCCCACAATAACAAATTCCATTCGGCTACTCGTATGTCACCCTTTTTCACAAATTATGGATATCATCCTCGCATGGGAGTAGAATCCAGAAGGGAAGTCAAAGTACAGTCGGTAGAAGACTTTGTATCTAAGATGCAAAAGGTACAAGAGGAAGCAGAGGCGGCATTGAAGAAAGCACGTGATGACATGATGCAACACGTGGATCGTACTCAAGCACGCACTCCAGAGTACAAAGTTGGTGACTTGGTATGGCTAAGTACCAAGGACCTGAATATTCCACGACCTTCGAGGAACCTTATGGAAAAACAAGTTGGCCCATATGCGATCTCTAAAGTAATCTTGCCTAATGCGGTAGTGCTAAAATTACCCTGATCATTCAAGATTGATCCCAAGATTAATGTATCCCGCCTACACCCTTACCACCCGCCCACTATTCCTGGCCAACAAACTACTCCGCAACCTCCGATAATAGTAGAAGGTGCTCCAGAATACATAGTTGAAGAAATTCTAGACTCATGTCTTCGATGGAACAAATTGGAGTTCTTAATAAAGTGGAAAAACTATACCGACAAAAATGATTCGTGGGAACCCGAAGAGAATTGTAAGCGAGCACGTAACACAATCTCCCAATTCTTTAAACGTAATCTGAATGCTCCGTGTCGCATTGCGAGAATGGTGTATGAGGGGATGAAATTCCAGCCTTACCAAAATTTCACAGAGGGGACAAACACAATATTTTCTTGCCTGGAAGTCGAGGCATAAAAGGGGGGTAATGTTAGGAAACCACCCCATTACCTAATAAAATTTCATTTTATTTATTATGTCGAATTATGCTACATGATGCCAAATGATGCTACACTTTGATAGCATGAGAATTTTATTTTGCACGCATCAAAATGTACGCGCATGTACAAGTGCGTCGGTAACAACAATGTACAATATGTGTAACATAGTATATAAACCCTAAATATATGCCTAGGGGACCCTAGTTGTGTTCTCTTAGGTTTTCCACCTACATTTTTGGTGTGAAAGGCCTATCTCAACAAACTCACCTATTAATAACCCCTTGCATCAAAACCATCAATTCCCCCATCATGAGCGTGGATCCTGCCCCCTTCTTGTAGAGAGAACCTGCATGGTCTTAGCTAGCAGATAGTGGGTGTCGCCTTAACAATCACCTCACATTTCTGACATGCAAGCTGTTGAATGGGATAGAGAAGCTCTCACATCTCACATGGTAACCTTAACACAGTTACAAAATGCTGCCAACATTGCCAATCATGACATTGCTCCCTCATGAATCACCCATCATAATGAAGGGGAATTTGATACCCCCAGTGACCTGGATGATGACAGTGCTGTGGCATCAGGCCTGTCAGATCTCCCAGCCCACACACATGCTATTCCAGTTGAGGAGCAACAAGTATACCTCCCCTCCAATGGCAATCTTGCGGATGTAGAGATTAACCTCCACAAGATCCAGGCCAACCGACTGCTGCACCAGCTGCAGGAGCTCATTGCCAACAAATCATTTCAATATTCACACATCATTCGAGCGGTGCCGTGAAAGGGAGTTTGCACCCAGTCATGAGCTGTTGTCCACAAGTTGGTTAACAAAATTAGCTTGCATGCCCAAATGTATAACCATTGCCATAGCCAAATGCTGGCACTGGATTGTGATGATGACACATTGAGTATGTTTCAGCAGTTATCCAAGGATGACCTCAATGCCAGCACAGCTATTTTGAATCTGAATGTACCTGGTTCCACCTCTGTTCATCTGTCCTGGATTTGGCATAATTCCCACATTTGTACTGGTCTCATGGCCAATGCCAATGCCAATGCCAGCCAATTCTGGGAATGTAAATATGTTTTGTAGCCATCCATATTCATTGTACTGACAATTTTCATAGTCAGGTGAGTACATTGGCTTCATTCACAGGCTCAGAGAAATCGATGGAAGGAGGAATTTCTACTGGTCACATATGAAATGCAGTGGACTGTGCGGTATTTCATCTATCACAGCCAACAGTGGCAGTCAGCCTCACAGTCCAAGAATACCCTTCCTGGTCTGCTAGCCTATGCTAATCGCCAGCATGCTTCATGGTATGAATTAGCATTGAGGGCTGACAATGCATTTAGATCAACAAATGCTGATTATATCTCCCCTCTGTGACTGAAAAGGGCCACATGTATTATGTAAACATGATTATCTTGACAAGCTTTTTGAATGTGCCTTTGGCACACGGGTGATATTTATATTTATATCTACACATCTTTATATATGTGCTATGATACATTATATTATATACTATGATACATTATTGTACCCATCTTTATGTGCACTCTATCTATACATTATCTAGTAGTACTTCATTATATACAATATTTTTTGTTATTGCCTCCTCACTTGTACTTGCCCAGATGGCTTTGATGTTGTGAACTGATGTCACCTGAGAGATTGCCACATAGAACTGCCCATGTGTAAAAACTGGAGTCTGCAGGTCAAGACCAACATGTCTGACAGACTGGCCCTGTGACTTGTTGATTGTCATCGCAAAGGAGAGCTGCACTGGAAACTGCCTCCTAGTGAACTCAAAAGGCACTTGATCCTCAGTTGGTCGCAGTGTAATCCTTGGAATGAACACAGTCTCTCCAGCATGATCCCCAGTAAGAAGCCATACCTCTAACACCCTGTTTCTCATCCTTGTGAGAATTCCTCTGCTCCCATTGCAGACACCATGCCCAGGATCCAGGTTCCAAAGCACCATCACTGGACAACCAATCTTGAGAGCTGTCTGAGCCAATGGCAGTCCCGAGCAGTTGATCAAGTTCAGGTACTCCACAGGGTACATGAGCTCTCCCTGGTCTTGTGTGTTGTTTGGAATTGAGTCAGCACTGTTAAACACCCTCTGCTGTCCAGGGAACTTGTGAAGGATATAAGCATTGAGGTCATCCACATCATCATTGCAGCTTGAGAGGATTGTCTGATCTGAGAAGTACTGGTCTAAGTGCTGTTGTGGATGATGGATGTCAGGATAGATGGCATCCATGAGGGAGGGGACCAAGTTCTCTGGGCACTTGAAATGGTCAGGAAGATGGATGTTGGCCTCATTGTCTGTGTGCATTCCATGACCAACCTCCAGCTGCCACCTTGCAAAGTTGCGCTCCTCTGCAACATCTCCACTCAAACGCATGTTCTGCTTGAGATGGAGCACCTGGATATTCCCCCAAAGAGCAGAGCGCTGCATGGAGGCACTGACAGTCTGAGGACGTGATCCTCTGATGATAACAGGCAGAATCTGCTGAAAGTCCCCTCCAAAGACGATGGAGAGGCCACCAAATGGCTTGTCTGATCCACGGATATCACAGAAGGTGCGATCGATAGACTCATGGATGTGACAATGCTGCATGGGGGCCTCATCCCAAATGACCAAGTCTGCTGCACATATGAGCTCTGCATGCTTAGAAGTCTTTGAGAGGCCACATGTGGAGGACTCATGGATGGGAATGGGAATCTTGAATGTAGAGTGTGCAGTACAACCACCTTTGCCTGAGGATGCAACACAGAGAACAATCTTAGCCTGGGAGCAAAGCCTGTAGCACAGAGTATTGTAGACATATGTCTTGCCAGTGCCTCCAGGGCCATGAAGGAAAAAGGTCTGGCCAGACTGAGTATTGACTGCAGCAAGAATTTCATCAAATGCCACTCTCTGATCCTGATTCAACCTTGCCTCATGCTCAGCTGCCAACACTGCTTGCTCCTCAGCATCGTACAACCTCTGCTCATTGATGAGGTGGTTGCCAACCATGGCTTGCCAGTCCTGGGTATACTGAGGCATAGTAGGCCAATCAGTGAGGGACTTGTTGGTATGAGAGAAAAGCCGGTCAATGAGGAAGAGGCCATAGTCCTGGACATCATCATCAGTGGGGTTGAGGCAGTTGTAGTCATGCTGAAGGCGGTAGTGCAGGTCATCACAGATATGAATCCAAAAGGTGTTCCAGAGTGCAGCAGGGTCAGAGGGCAGACAGTCGCAAAGGATGGTCACAAACAAATGGCGAAGCTGCTGACCTGTCTGCATGGACCTGGCCTCCTCTAGACACTGATGCCACTCCTGATCATCTTCTAACAGTCTACGGGCGAGGCAGGCCTCTCTAAAAGATGGTGCCTGTACATCTTGGAAGGTGAGGAGGTTCTCAAATGATGTTGGGCCCCTGACAGAGGTGAGAAGAAGGTGGAGATAAAAGCACTTGCTGGCAGTGGGGTGGACATAATACAGCCTGCCAACTGCAAAGCCACGTTGCCTGGGTTTCCACTTGCCAGTACTCTTGTGATACACAAACTTGGAGGGATAGTCCTGGTACAGAAGGTCACCACCAACCTCTGGATATGCCAGGTTGGCCTTGAAGAATGCAGTGAGAGTGGTGTCTTTTGTGGCTGCTTGCTCAATGACCTGCTGCACAGTCTCTACTCTATCCTCACTCCATGTGACATTTTGCTCATTTGGAAGGTGGAAATGGAGGCGAACAACATTGGGAGAGGCACCGTGCATGACAAAGTGGAAGAGACACCAGAAGGACTCGCAGGCAGAAACAAAGCGGGCATCCAAGTACTGCCTAACCTCATTATCACAGGTGCCAAACTGCATTGTGACCTGATCATGGCCCTTGTAAACATACTTGTAGATGTACTTCAAGGCCTTGATGGAGGAAATGACCTCAACATTGATGTGGCAGCAATACTTCCATATAAGATAGGCACAGTAAGTGATGACCCAGCAATTGTCAACCTGCTTCCCCCAGACCTCAAAGGTCTGGCCAGTGTTGCGGCGCCTTGAAGAGGCATAAGAATCATCAGAGATGGTAGTGTGCTCTCTGAAGGGCTTGGGAAAGTTCTTGGAGCACTTGCCATTGACCAAGCATGGGGCATCAGCATTGTCATTTTCAGCACCGCAGGGCTTGTGGACCATGAACTGCTTGACCAACTCGAGGAGCTCAGGATCATCAACAGGGAACTCGCAAGAAAGAAGGCTGTCCACATCCTCTGGGGTGTGGAGCTTGGAAGCCTCATCAAGGAAGATGATGCAGTGCATGTGAGGAAGGCCATGCTTCTGGAACTCAATTACAAAGACATGACCAACAGCTTTGCCAAAGATGCCATGCTCAATGTCCTTGATCAGCTCCCTGCACTTTGCCTCAAAAGCCTGAACTGCCAAGTCAGGACAGTCTGCTGGATCCTGACCTGGCAACAGGGCATTCTGGATCTCTGGCCAGTTGGGGCTGGCAGTCATAGTGAGAAAGAGGTCGCCACCTTTGAAGTACCGATTGATGGCCAATGAATCCTGGAGGAGCTGCTGCATGTGGCGGGTGCTTCCAGCAAAGGAAGATGGCAAGATAGTCCTCCGACTGAGAGCCCTGGGGTCTGCATCAATGTTGGCTGCAACAGCATCTGTGAGCCCAGAATACACCTCACTGCGAAGCTTGCCCTGGCTGGACATGATATACATCAGACGATCCTGCTCACAAGTGGCCCAATGGTCGCACACATATTGCTGAAAGAGCTTTTCTGCCTGGAAGATATGCTGGGGCTCAATGTTGGGAGGGCATGGATGAAGGCGATAGCGATAAAACTCAGACTTGGTGACATGCTTGCGCTTTTGAGGCTGGCCCTCAGCAGGAGGCTCCACAGCACCATCCTGATCGTTGACCTCCTCACTGCCTCTGTACTCGAGCCAAGGATGCCATGAGAGCTGGCCAGTGGGATGCAGCAGCACATAGTGGAGGGCAGGATAGAAAGGATGGCACTCAGAGATGCGCTGGAGGCCATTCCCATGCTTGCAGTAGAGGACAATGTCACGATAGCCCCCTGGCTGGTCTCCATCCCCTGGAAGAATAACGGCAATCTCATTTCAGCTGGCATCAGGAAGGTTGTACCGATGACGATCACAGCCCTCATCAAAGTGAAGAGCAATCTTGCACTGCTGCTCAGGTGGCAAGTCTCGAGTGAGCTCAAAGGCCTGTCTGTAGAGTGCAACTCCTGGATGGTGGTTGTGAAGCATGTCCTGAAGATTGCTCAAGATGTCTGGTTGCAGATGGGTGTTCTGTCTGTGGTTGTGATGATGGTCAAGTGCCTGAGCAAGATCATAGATATAAAGCTGGGAGTACACAGGATTCTCGCCTGCAAGAGGGAGAAGGGAACCTGCTTTGTGGGACAGCTCACCATGGAGCCTGAAGATCCAGGGCCCATTGCCATTGTTCATGGAGTTGTCCAGCTTTTGGCCAATGGAGGTCATGGCAAGTGCATTGTTGTAGTTGTGTATGTGCTCATGGAACTCTTTGCTGAGATGATCCTGGCCATTGAAGAGTTGGGACAGTTCATGGGGGAGGTCATGGAGATGGGGGAGATCGACTTTTCCACTGAAGCAGCACATGCCAAACTTGGGATTTATCAGAGAAGACTTGGCAGTTTTCTCTGCCATCCAATAAAGCACATGGCATGAAGGACATTGGATATCCATACTCCCAAGACTGTGGACAGGCCAGTTGAGATTGAATGGCTGGCGGGCAACAGGAAGGGGCTGAACAGGTGCAGGTGCAGGAGGCTGAGCAGGAGCAGGAGCAGGAGCAGGTGGATGAGCAGGAGCAGGAGCAGGTGGCTGAGCAGGAGCAGGGACAGGAGCAGGTGGCTGGAGTGGATTCAAAGGAGGCATGGCAGGAAAGGGCTGGTTGTTCAAGCATCAGCCATGAAATGTACATACAAAATGGTAGAAGGAGAATACCCACCACAGCAACAGGAGCTCCTCTACCTCTACCTCTACCCCTACCTCTACCTTGACATCCATGCACAGGAGCAACTGGCAAGGGTGGAAGAGCTGCATGTTGGGCCATGAGATCAGCCATAGGCAGTGGAGCAGGAGCAGCCCCATGACCACGACCTTGTCCTGCATTGATAGGAAGTGGTGGAAGAGCAGCATACTGGGCCATGAGATCTGCAAATGTGAGGGGAGCAGGAGCAGGAGCCTGGAGTGGGGGAACACCAAAAGGGTCAGAGTTATTAGCAGCTGGACCAACCATGGGAGGAGGAGGTGGGAGTGGGAGGCCAATTGGAGGAGGGGCAAAGTGCAGTCAGCGGGCATGATGAGGGGTGCGGTGACGCTGAGGGCTATCCAGGACACACCGGTCTCATTCACTTTGCTGGGCAGCAATATGGATCTGCTGAGGAGTGTTGGGAGGGGTTTGATCCCTGCAGAGGCAAGGATGAGAATAGAACAAAAGAAGGAAAGAAATCAGAATGTACTCACATGGTTAAGAAGCCCAGGTGAATGGAGATGGAGCACTCTCCTGCTGCAGCTGTGCACTCAGATTCTTAAAAGAAGCAGTGAAATCAGTGCAAACAGCGGTAGTTGACAGTGGAGCGACTTCCAGTGATGGAAGGGGAGGCAACTGCATACCCGCCAGCCCAATCTCCCTACACACTGTGCCCAGAGAGAGGTCCAGGCCCAAAATCAGGGATTTGGGCCCAAAATCAACTGGCAGACACTCCTTTGTTGAAAAGGAGAGCCAGGGAGGCAGGACCTCACTGGGCTTCACCTTGGTCTACTGATTCCTCAAGAACCCAATTGCAAAGGCAACTGGAGGAGAGAAAACACCAAACCCCACTCACCTCACTCAAAAGGCAGGCCCAGGCCAAAAACTGGGAAGAGAAGGCCATCAGCAAAAAAGAGAGGATGGCAAGGGAACACCCAACAAAAATCCAGGTGCAAACAGGCCTAGAGGGACAGATACTATGAGAAACCAAGAGGTAAGGCAGCTGACTCACCAAAAGAAGGATAGCCAAAAACTGAAAAGACAGCAAAAACCCTCTAAATGGCAGAAGCCAGGGCTGTAGAACCCCCAAAACAGTGTCAGATGGTCAGCAGGACCCAATGACACCTAAACCTACCTTTGTGGAAGGCAGAACACAGAGGGAGAAAGGCAGGGAAGAAGAGAAGTCGCACGCGACAAATATTTTATTTTGTTTTGATGCATGATGCGCTGGCATGGGTTTTGCTGGCATAAAACAGCACAGTCTGCTTAGTCAAATTTTATGTAACATTAAAACTTTCTTGGGGTCAGCTGACTGACATGACTTTATTATATTATCACCAACCATGACCATGTCAAACAAAAGTCTCTCAATCTTCAACCCTTTTTCTTTGCAATTGGGCCCAAAAGGGCAACTCCAAATGTGGACACAAGAGATCATTTGGTACATGGAGTCCCAATTCTGTTGAGTTTTGTTGGAGTTAGACCAGGCAAACTTTGTAAAATGATGTTGGATGCAAAAAATTCTCTATGCCAAGCTTGTATGTTGAGATCTTTCCTAAAGGAAGTAAGTATACATCACTGACAAGTGTGACAGATGTATGTCATGTCTTGGATCAGCATTCGCACCTCCATCAGCCTTATGATGGATGTGCTGATCCTTCTTCGGTCCTTGGCTGACAGTCTTGCCAATGTGAATTTGGACCACCTACCCCTCGGATTCCATCCATCTCTCTTGGCCTCGTTGGATGATGGTGTTGCCAGTGACGGTCCTAGCCATCTGGTGGATTCATATGTATGTGATTGGTGGAGCCACAATAGTGAACTGGCACCAGGGCAAATTTTCACCAGTGACACCCTGGAAAAGTGCCTCAATAGCTATCAGCAGTATATCCCTGCCCCTGTGATCACCAGCTCACTGCCCACCGATAGCCAGCCAGCAGACAATGCTGCTGATGGCCAAGCCAACTGCTGATCTTGCATCACCCTGCAGGCTCTCATTGGGGATTTGTTCAATGAAGCACACAGGATGCGGGACTTCATAGATGGCTGTGAATCATCAGCAGAGGCTGCAATGAATGTGAATGTCAGGCAAGCAGCAGGGTTCCAATGGCTTCATGAGCTAGCCCTGCTCAAGGAGCTTCAGTCCAAACCACATAAGTTAACAACGGCAGCAGCAGCAGCAGTGGCAGCGGCATCAGCATCAAAAAACAACTGTGGACACGCTGGGAGACAGTCAGCTGTAAGAAGACAATTGGAACTGGTATCTGCACATGCACAGGCTGAACTTGAGCACCTGAAGGCCCTTCCCCCAACCTCCTACAAGTGGACCTGGGGCATTGATATTGCAGAGAATGAGGTTTTAGCAATCAATCAGGCAACCAAGGGTAAGGGAAAGGCACAGCATTCTGGGTACACAGGGTCTCTACCTGATGGCGCACAGCAAAAGAAGGAGTGGTCAGATGCAGCAAGTCTCCCAACAGTTGTCTCTGCCTACAGTCGACCACCCACAGTAACTGGTCACGATGCTGGCCTATATTTTTCAGACACTGAATCCTATGTGTCCAATGCTGGGACTGCTCCTGTTGTTCCTGTCCCCACTCCCATTGCTTCAGTCCCTGTTGCTGATGCCGATCCTCTCTCCACTGCCGATGCCAATTCCAATTCCATCCCCATTCCTACTACTGATCCCATCCCTGCTGCTGCTGCCGATGCTGAGGCACTCATGGTTTGGCAGGGTGAAGATGATGTAGCAAATGATGCTGATCAGCATACTGCCCTTCAGGCAGCCATGGCATATGGTTCTGATTCATCATCTGCCCCTATGGGTTCCCCAACTGGCATTGATGCTGCTGACTTCTACCTCGATGATTCTACCTCTTTATCTCCACCCTCAAATCCCCTATCAGCTTTTGCCACCGTGTCTGATGTGGTGGATGTTTTTCTCTCATCATCAGAGACAGATTCTACTGGACCTCGGGGTGAATCCAATGCCAATGCCAATGATGCCAGTGCCAATTCTGACTTGGAGCACAATTTTAGTGATGAGTCCCCCAGCACTCCCAGATAGAGCACCCCACTCCTTCTTGCATCACGCTGCCCATCTATACTCATGCAGACTTTGATTATGTTGATGACACTTGGTTGCATGGCTCTGATGATATGGACACTACAGATGATGGATGATGCTCATTTATTTCATTTACATATTCTATACATGAACATGTAGTAATAATTGTTGGTGCTGAACATTTTCTGCCTGATCCCTAATCCCAGTGCCAGTGCCATGCTCAATTCTGATACTGATCTCTGATTTCATGAAGGTCTGTATTATGCGTCTGCTGCTGCCAATGTCGGTAATTTTTTAATTTCTGCCAGTGCCAGTGCCGACCCATTTCATAGGTCTGCATACAACAAATGAATGATTGCTAATTGAGGCGTTTATCATACATGTCACTATATAACCTTCGGCATCAGGAAATTTCCTTAGGCGGCATCGGCAACATTGACCAACACCAATCAGGTTGGCAAGCTGATCCTGTTTGGTAGGTCTGCACTACATAGAAAATCATTGTATCATTGCCCACTGGCATAGCTAGGCCATACAGTTTCCTATGCACATCTATACCAAGACCGTTAGCCTGATGCCAATGCCGTATATATATGCCAATGCCAATGCCAATGCCGTTGCCGAGTACCATGTCCAATGGTATCTCTGATCTGTATAATATATATTAACATTCTTCATAGTGTATCACAAGCAAGAATTGTAAAAGTGTATTCATTTGATACTAGTACATGTTATACATACTATGAGAGCATTTGATGGCATCCACCGAACCCGTATCATTTGATACACTGTATGCATTCGATAGACCGTCACGGTATTATTCGGTACATTGTAGCTTACCTATCTGCTGGATAAATCTTTGAGCACAAGTTGCCGATCCCGAAAAGAATCTCAAGGTGAGCAGAGTCTTTAGCTGTTCCATATCTTTGATCTCTGTCTAACTCTGCTCTATCACAGTGGAATATACATGCTGTTTTCGCGTCGTAATGTTTTATCACGACACTCTTCAGAACGAATTAATTATATGGCATTCCCACTTTACGAAAATCCAAGGCATGCTTCTTCTGTTTACAGTATAGCTCTTTATAAAGACGATCTCTTTCCCCATTCGCGCACCGCTGAGGTTCTCACCTTACCCAACGAATGAATAATCATGAACATCCGAGTCGTACGTCTTCGCCTTGTTATTTTGTTAACAACTCTTAAGAAATGATTTCAGCGCTACCCTTCTATACTAGGTGCATCAAGCAAGTAACCTTGAAGAATTCCGTCAACTTTCGCTTGTCTCACGATATCTTGATGTTTCTACTCCGTGGCTACGCAACAGCCACCACGATTTTTTGGTCAGGTCATTGCTATAAATTTACAGCTGGACAGCAATACATTTATTGAATATAGGCTTAGAAAACGAGTGAAATCTACAGTAAAAGAGCGTATGTTCCGACTGGGTGTACTAAATCTCCCTTTAATCCAAACTTGCACACTCCCGGAGCACTATAATGTGCGTTGATACCATGCCCCGTCTCTGCAGGGATGCTGAAGCGCATTTATCCTCCAAATCTCCCTTTAATCCAATCTTGCATCGTGCGATACACTCCCGGAGCACTATAATGTGCGTTGATACCATGCCCCGTCTCTGCAGGGATGTTGAAGTTGAAATCCGACACAGCTGGAAACAGGTGCTTCGATGATTCCACCAGGTTAGACGACCCATTCATAGACTGGTAGCAGTTGCCACCACAGAATATGCTAGGAAACGAGTCAGACATAAATGCAGCAGTTCTCTCGTGATAAAGGGAGACGCACAAATCCTTGTCACCGGTCAAGACCAGTAGGGGATTGGAATACGAAAGTGCTGGTTTTGCTGTTTGGGTGAACAACTCGCCGAGCGTGACAGTTGCTCTTGTACTCGAAAGTTGCTCTAGAATCTCTGCGTTCAGGTACTACCAGTGAGTTGAATGCTGCGATAAAAAGAACAGATACTGACCAGGGTCAAACGCGGGGTAACGATAGAATGTCAACTGATCATTGGTCATTCCCTGCGTTGCAAGGTATGATGAGCTGAGCGAGTCTACAGAAACTGTTGTTAGACGAAGAGGCTAAATACTGCGGAAGCTGACCAAAACGCGCAGGATCTTCCACCGATGCAATTGTCAACCCAAACCCTGCAAACGCCGCCATTGTCCCTCCTGTATACGGAGTGAATCCAGTCAAGATCGTCGCATTGACGTAATTCCCATATTTCGAAGCGAGGCCCAGGAGCTGCAAACTTTGTTGAAATATATTAGTTAGTGTATCTTACGGGTAACGGTGCGCATACGTACCTTCCGAACGAGTGTCCAATGCCAATTATACTGCCAAACTGGTAGCCATGCTCCCCACTCCGAAGGTAATCGACCAGTTTGGCGGCGATCTCTATTTCCGTTGATATTTGAGCCTCTTTTATACCGTCTGGTTTACTGGAGCTCCCGACACCTAGTTTTGATGTATTAGCAATGGGACTACATCGGCTGATGCCAGAAATATTGCTTACTGAGCCTATCATAGATAAGGATAGCGTGACCCGCTTTCAGGGCACTCTCTACGTAGTTGTACTGAGAGCCTGAGCCACCGATAGTCCAGTAGGAATGGTCAAAGTTGACGCTGAAAAATTGCACGCCTCAGTGCGAAGCGCAGAACGTGGATTAAATTGATCCATACCCATGAATAGCAAACTCTACAATACCTCCCGTAAACCCATCCGGAACGCAGAGCTGAGTGTATATCTGGTATGTTGCCTCGATTTTCGTCGTTCCGTTCATGATTGACTCAGTGAAGTTCGATGTCTGACTGGCGAAGCGAGTCAAAATTCCCGTCAGCTCCGTCTGGTTACTTGGAGGATCGAGATTAAGGGCGATGGTGTCGACAGAGACTTGGATAGGGAGGGTGGAGATGATACACCCTGACTGCGCCGCGGAGACGGTTGATAGTGGGAGCAGAAAGCCTAGAAGAAGTAGTGCTAGCATGGCGTTGACGATGCTGGTTGTAAGAGGCTGAGGGAGAGGGAGATAGAGGACATCCGAGTCGAGCCTAGGTATGTAAGCTTTCGAGGTTGAGGCTGACGGACTCTAGTAAGAACTCCAAAAACTACCAGAAACGGATACGGCAGTTGCCGTGCATCACGCGACGCGTCTAGTCTTCTCGCTGTTGCTCTTGACGTGTCTTTAGCTTTTGTCTGTGCTGTGTTCACCTTCACCCCTTCGTTTCCTGCCTCACGTGCCGAAAGGAGATCCCAGTCACAGAAACTCGACAAATGCAGGGTTGCTATATCAGCGAGTGCGTGTCTATATCTCTCGACTCCTATTCTCTTTCTTAATAAACTATCTATCTACAGAGAAGACACGTGCCGACATGTGAGCTGAATTTCAGACATGCACAACGACACCTCCCGCCAAACGACTACGTGTGCCCAGGAAACAGGTAACTGAACGCGTCCCCCCAGGTTGAACCGCCAAGCCTCAAGTATCGTCGACCCTAGACGCCCTTGCAAAACAAGTGAACGGTGAAATCCAAGCCGTCAAGAACGAACAAGAGGCCAAACCACGGGAACGTACCGCCACGACTGCATATACGATTTTGAACGAGGATCTTCCAGTACCTTCAAGCTGGACGGTCAACTTTGCAAGCATCCAGTTCGACTTACTCACAGACGACGTGCATACGATCCCGTCGTCACCAACTTGGCACCTGGTTCGTTCTGCCCCACCAGTTCGACCTATGGAAACGCGTCGTGACTTTGTGACCTCAAGGGAAGGTAAACGTACCGAACCATGCGCTAATGTCTTCCAACAGAATTTCCCCTCGTTTCCTACCAACTCCTGCCCAACCCACCTCATACAATGCATCCAAATTTTACACCTCAACATCGACCTTCACCACTCAGCTCAAGGATCATCAAGAATTTTCGAGACGGCTTTCACAGGTAGTACCCCCCCCCCCCCCCCCCTCGCCTCTCGCCAAGTCCTGCCCAGCCCCACCGCCAAAGTTGTTTCGACTTTTTCACATCAACGACAACCTGCACCACCAACACAACAAGATCTCCTATGGTATCTTGAACCGACTGCATCAAGGATCTCCAAAACTTTTCGATTGACCTACGCCCCTGCTTCCCACGACTTCTCGAGACAAGTCAAGACCCTACGACAACCTCGAACGATTTATGGGACGATATGGATATGGCTGTTCCACTTACAGCACGGTGTGAGAATACGAGACAAGATCTGGTGAAAACGATACTCGCCACTGGACGACGCGAGCGCTACGTCTCAAGCCCATGAGTATGACGGACCTACGATTCAAGACCATGGAGACGAAGGAGTCGGGACTCACAAACGTTACGTCCCCCCCAAGATGCTCGACCAAGACTCAACACTATGTCTCACAACTACAGATATGAAGAAACAGTGACAACATCTGACGAGGACGACACTTCTGACGATTCGCCACCTGACTTGGACATCATGATCTCGAGCATTACACCTCGGGACCACGTATACGAAGACGGGACTCACGACTATCAAGGACTGTTGCTAGCCGCCGAGAACATGCCCAAGACCTTGAACTTCGACGTCGACGAACCCCCCAAGACTTTCACCCAAGGACCTGGAAGGAACGAACCTCCAGAAAGTCCATCAACGACACAACGTACGACTAGAATCAACGACATGACATTAACGTGTTGCTCCCTGACTACCGCTCACAATAACCCCGCTTCCGCCAGACGTTCATTTAGTGGAAGAGTCAAACCTGGCCAACTACGTTTATTCTTTTCTATAAGTTTCGTATAGGCAGATGAACTATTTCTCAAGACTTCGTTCCACATGCCGGCTAAAATTTCAAGACTAATACATCTTCCTCTACAGCTACAAAAATGATCTCCATATTCAGGAAATATGAACATGGAACCCTAATGACCACCATCCCTGACCTCTCCCCACATGGGTGCCAGTCTCTGGGATCCCATCTGCAACATCTCCATGCCCATCACTGCCATGGCCATGACAACATCAACAATTCTCCCTACCAAGCCTATTACCATGGGCATCGGTGAAAATCAGATCAAGAGGCTGGCTCTTCCTGTGCAGTGAGTGGTGCTGCTTCTTCCTATGCTCGAAAACCAGCTACATTCCCAACAACTCTGCCAACATCAATGAAGTCCCATTGTCAGACTCTCCCCCAATGAAAACAATTGATGCTGTCATTGCCAGACTGAAGAGGACAATTGTACTGGGGAACGAGTTTGTAAGAAGAGTCTGGAGGGAAAAGGATATTGAGCAGTTTGTTGTAATGGCCATAATATGCAGATGTTGCAGTGGTGAGTGCCAAGAGCTGGGTGGCATCTGTGTCTTATGGTGCTAGGGAGATGAGCAGGGGTAGGGGCGTGGAAGGGAGAAGGTGCTTGAGCATGAACTCGGGTGTCTTTGCATCTCCTGCAAGTGCTGGTTGTCCTGTGCTGATGTTGGCAGTGAAGTACCACCAACCCTTGGAAAGTGGATGCTGGCTATCATGAGGTCTTTACACTCCCCCACCTTTCCCAGTGGACTCCAACTGGAGTCCAACTGGACTGACTGGAGTCCAACTGGACTGACTGGAGTCCAACTGGACTGACTGGAGTCCAACTGGACTGACTGGAGTCCAACTGGACTGACTGGAGTCCAACTGGACTGACTGGAGTCCAACTGGACTGACTGGAGTCCAACTGGAGTCCACTGGGACTGGTCACCAGCCAACTGCTTGCAAAGTTGCCAGTTCAGTCCCAGTCCAGTCTGACTGGACTCTGAGTGGAATCCACTCAAACACTGGATTCCACTTGGACTGGTCCAGTGGAATCCAGTGGAGTATAGTGGAGTGAGTCTGGTTGGAGCCCACTGGGAGTCCAGTTGGATTCTACTGAAAAAGTTTGTAAGAAAGGAATTGAACCCAGAGCCCTGTGTATTATGCTTACATAAGCAACCCACAATATAACCCTTACACAATAGTAGCTTGTGTAAGGCATTATCTATTTGCTTTAGGTTCTGTTATTGTGGCTGTGCATGACAAAGCAGACAGCTGCATCGCTGCTAGCTCATCACTCCCACCGTCACCACCATCATTGACAGTGACACTGCCTCCCTCCTCTCCCTCTTACCACCACCACCACCACTACCACTCTGTCAACACCCACCAACCCCACCACTTCTGCATCAGATAACACCAGAAATGAACCACATTGGGCCCAAATGACAACAGACTTCATTTGGGTCCTCAGTAATGTTTTTTTTTACTTTTCTTTGCTGTTTCTTTAACTAACTATTTTTTTTTCTTGTTTTCTTAGGTCTAACTATGTTATAAGAACAACATGTCATGTCTGCGCCCTTCACCACCACCTGCAAATGAGCCGACTGGACAGAACACAGGTCCAAATGATGCAATCTGCATCATCTTGGCCCTAAGTAAGTTTTTTTTTCATTTGCTTTTTGTTTTTATAAACTAACTGATTGTTTCTTTTGTTTTCTAGGTTCTAATCTACTGGTAACAACAGATGGACACAAGACAACTGGAGTGGGGTGTGTGGGCACCTACTCCAGGAGCCACATGATCATCAGTAGACAGTCACGCATGTACATAGAGTTTGGAGGCTATCACTAGTGCATTCCACCACTCTGCTATAGGAGACACCTCAGGTGTCTCCATCTTGATATGAGAGCGCAATTCAATGCACTCACAGCTGCTTCTGTTTATTTTTGTCACCCTTGCTTTTTTTTATCTGGCATGCCATGTCACAATGCATCCAGCTCTGCTTTCTAGCTAGCTCTCGAGTCTCCAGCCCCAGAACCTAGCTATAGTACCAGAACCTCAGTCTTGCAGTTACCTAGCAGACTAGCCATACAGAATCAGAATCAGAACCAGAACCAGAACCTGTCTATCAACACCAGCACTAGCATTTGTATACTGTCTACTTTTAGGCACTCCATTACTATGGGAAAGAAACCAGCAGCAAAAACTGCACCCCCAGTACCATCATCAGCAAAGGAAAACCTTGAAATTCAGGTTCTTGTCATGCAACAGCACCAACCAGAGCTTTATAAAGCTCTTCTGGCACAAGGTCAGGAACAGGCATACAATCTGGTGAAAGAAGGGACCTCCAGGTCACTAGAAAAGGGTAAAACAGCACTATTAGAAGAGGGATATAAAAAAGGACTGAAGGATGGTGAAGAATGAGGAAGAGCAGCCGAATGAGATGAACCATGACCCTGGCAACTGCATGGAGCCATGGATGCAACTACAGGAGGTCAGGATTGACGAGGCCATCCAAACAGAGCCAACGACCCATGAAATGACAAACTCCAGCACCCAGACCACTTCCACCACCATCATTGACTTCATCACCCAAGCCACTCCTAATACCACAGAAATGGCAATGCAAACCTCGACACTGCCACATCATCCCTAACAACACCTGCACAGTCCCTAGCAATGTTGACAACAATGTTGACAACCACCACCAGCACCTCATCCCCTGCCTCAACCCTGCTCCCAACAGACAGAAAACGACGGCACTCACTGCTGGCTCAACCTACAGCACCCCTGATGACTCCCCAGCCCCTCCTTTTGAGCCCTAAGCCACTCATTGCCATGGCCATGTCACTGCCAACAATGGCAGTAACCCCTGCTACTACCACCCCTAAAATGGCATCTAGGGCCACATCCAGCACCTATACAGCTACCTGTTGAGATTCACACCGTGATCGCTCAATTTGATGCATGTTCTACTTCTGGCACATCGCTTTGATGCGCAAGACAAACACAGTATGTGATCAGCTGACATCAGCCTCTTTGATGCGTGTACTATTATTAACACTCCCTTTGATGCGTTTACACAAATGCATCAAAGGCATCTTTTCTCTCGTCTTGTTCTTTATTAGACTGAACACACATATATATGGGTAGTTAGATACATGATCACCTCAGTCACTTATACAAGGACTGAGGTGAGCATTGCGTACTATATTTTCCACACAGTAAATGATACTTACTGTACCTTAGTATATTTCTTGCATACCCTAGGTTGATTTTCTACAGGTTATGGGCCACTCCCGTCACTTCTGAACAATGGTAGAAAATCTCCTAGCCACTCGGCGTTATCTCTACGTCATCTCCTTTGATCGACAATCTGATCACTTTCCCGTTTGGGTTTACAGATTGTCCTTTGTGCAATCAGTCCTCTCGACAATTTCCCCTCACCAAATTTTTCATTTGTTTTACCTGCTATGAGCATGCTAGACACTACCCCCCCCTCGGTTATGTTGATCAAACTTTCCATACAATATTCTGGTGAGAAACTTGACAAGCTTAGGTCGAACTACAAAGAATGGTGTGAAGAAATCACTATCGCTCTTTCACTGAATGGTCTCTATGAATATGTCACTGGCGCAATCCCTGCACCTACTGCCTCTGAGCCTCGTGCGCTAATTAACTGGAAGGCCAACTCACGGCTCGCATATGCGTTCATTGCGTCCAGCATCGCTCCATCTGAACGCCCTTTCATTGACATAGAGAAACCTACCACTGTGAACTGGGAGATGCTTTGTAAACGACACCAGAATGAAGGCCCTGTTCGACAGGTTCAGTTACTGCAGCAGGCCCTTACGACACAATGCAGCACTGATACTCCCCTCCCCGAGACGGCCGATAAGATTTGCGCTCTCATTGAGCGTGCATTCACTATGGGAGATATTAAGCCCGACCTCCTTTGTTGCATAGCTCTTTTAAATTCACTTAGCGACAACTTTCCTCATGCACACTCGATTATCTCTCGTGACATTGCCGCTTCCGCAAGGGAATCCCCCTATACTTCAAAAGATATTCGTCTTTTCCTTGAAAATGAACAGTCACTTCTTGAGAATGATCACTGCGCAGACAACAAATCCTCTGTAGCTCTCACTGCTCATACCAAATCGACCAGGCTGTCCAACGGTCTAGTCTGTGGGAATCCAAATTGCAAGAAAGCGGGTCATTCGACCGAGTACTGCATTAAAGTGGGGGGAGGAATGGCCAGGAAAACGATTGAGGAGTCTGTGGCAGCCCGGAAAGCAGCTCGAGAAAAAGGGAAGAAAGGCGACGCTTTGACAAAACCTTCGAAGGTACCAATTACTGTGAAGGACGTTAATGGACGAGCTTTCACGGTTATGGTAGACGCAGACCCCCTGGACCATCAGTCTGGTACTCGCCCCCCATTTGCAGGACTTGCTAGTGACCCCCTCCCCACAGCGTCGATTGATGAGGTAGAATATGAGGGCTGGCTTGTCATTGAGGAGGAGGCAAGTACAACTATTGACTGGAGCCATCACACTTCAACCCCCATGGATGGCGCATTTACTGTTGAACCGCTTAGTCAGACACAGCACTCACAACTTTCCCTCTCCAATTTCCCTTTCATTGTCGATACAGGTGCCACAGTCCATATTTCACCAGATAAAGCTGACTTCCTTACTCTTCGACAAATACCGCCTCGCCCTGTAAAAGGTGTTGGGGGCTCTTCCATCCTTGCTATTGGAATGGGCGACATAAAGTTATGCATCGCCAGGGGTGCATCAATATTATTACATAATGCGCTCTACATCCCAGATGTGGCAGTCTGACTCATCTGTCAGTTCACTCACCAACGACTCAAATGCTGTGGCACACTTCAACAGCTCATCCTGCTGGGTCACGGATAAATCCACTGGAGCTACCATTGCCCATGGGATTTTACTTGATAACAAGAAACTCTATTCACTTCACCTCTATTCCGTCACCGCCGACCACGCTTTGACTATCCACAAGTCCCCTGATCTTGAAACCTGGCACCGTCGACTTGGCCATGCGAATTATCAGTCGCTTTGGGATATGGCCAAGAAGGGTACGCTTACAGGTGCACCTACCATCTCTGCCCCTAAGCCGCCCAAATGTGAAGCATGCATTCTTGGCAAACAGACGAGGATGCCCATTCCCAAAAAGCATGAAGAAGGGGTTGGACATAAGGCGACACAGAAGTTAGAAAAAGTCTGGGTGGATTTGTTGGGTCCGCATGCAGTTACATCTCGTACTGGGAATTCTTATGTTATGGACATTGTCGATGATTATACATCCTTTCCATGGTCAATACCGCTTCACAATAAGGACGATTTGTTTCCAGAACTAAAGGCTTGGGAACTAGCTTGCAAAAACAAAACAGGACTTAAAATTGGGACTTATATCACCAACAATGGAGAACTAAAATCTCACGAGATGGAGGCCTGGCTCAAAACAAGAGGAACAGTACAGTGATTTACCGCGCCACATACGTCTGCCCATATTGGGTGTGTTGAGCACATGCATCGTACCCTTATGGCTAAAGCGCGCACAATGCGAATTTACTTGGCCTTACCAGCTTACCTTTGGGATGAATTCTACCTGACAGCCTCTCATTTACACGCCAAAACCACCACGAGATCACTTCAAGGTCGCACTCCCTGGGAACTTTGGCATGGATGAAAGCCTGATTATTCCTACCTCCAAGAAATTGGCTGCCGAGCATTTGTACTCATCCCAAAGAAGGACAATCCAAAATTTTTTGAGCGATCTATTAAGTGCGTGCTTATTGGATATGATATAAATTCTAAATCCTACCGATGCTATGATCCGACTACAAGAAAAGTTCACAGTTCCTACCACGTCCGCTTTCTTGAAAGCCACGATGGACATTCCCCCTCCCAAACATTACCGACAAGTGATGTTATTCAATCACCTACCTCGGGTGGGCCCACCTTCAACATCTTGCCAATAAACAATGATGATAATGATGAGTCCTTTCACCCCTTGAACGTCACCGGACCGAATGACCCTATTAGTGAAGACCAAAGCTTACCCACTCAGAATCCCATCCCACGTCGATCATCCCGGGTACCTATTCCCACAGAGCGACATCCGAATGGGGGATTGGCCACTACTAGGACAGCCACAGCTGTCCAAGAATCTAGGGAGAGTGCGGTGCGGGTCAGAGAAGCGCACCGCGAGTGCAGAGCCGCTACTATTGCTGCCCGATCACAAAATCCCGATCATGTTCCTGGTGATCCGACCTTCGATCATGATCGTGATGTCATTGATGAGCTAAGTCAATCATTTGATGATTTTCACCTAGGCGATCAGGCGCATCAACTCTGGGTGCTGATTTCAGAAATGACAGATTTTGATCCAGAGTCGCTCCAGTTTGAGGATGAACCCAAGACTTGGGAAGAGGCAAAGAATTCTGGGGATGCAGAGCGATGGCAGTCAGGATACCTAGATGAATTAAAGTCCCTGAAGGATATGGGGGTCTATAAACTCATCCCAAGGGGCGATGTGCCTCAAGGTAAATGGATTCGCAAGGGCCGACCCGTTTTCCATATCAAGCATGACGAAAATGGCCATGCTGTGAGATGGAAAGTCTGACTTGTATTTCGGGGCTTCGAGCAAATATACGGTAGGGATTATACCAAAACAACCTCACCCACTGCGCGCATGGAATCTTGGCACATCTTGCTCCACATAGCTGCTTCTTTAGGCTGGGATGCCCAACAGATAGACGTCAAAACCACTTTCCTTTATGGAGTACCCCCTGATGACAAAATCCAATACATGCAGCAGCCTGAAGGGTTTGAAGAACCGGGCTGTGAAGACTGGGTATGGCAGCTTCAATGAGGATTGTATGGCATGAAGCAGAGTGGCCGAATATGGAATCAAACCCTCAATGCCCAGATGATCGACTGGGGTTTTATGTGCCTTGCCTGTGAGTCCTGCATTTATTATAGGAAGTCGGACACGGGCATTGTCATTGCGGCAGTACATGTCAATGATTTTCTGTCCATCGCTGATACCAAAGATGAGAACAAGTGTTTTAAACGTCAAATGCGTGAGGTCTGGACAATTTCTGAATTAGGTGCAGCCCGCTTTATTGTTGGCATCGCAATTACCTGGGATCGACATCTGCGCACAGTTGCACTTTCACAGGCTCCCCTCATCGATAAAATCGTCGACCAGTTTGGCCAACAGGATGCTAACCCAGTATCCGCTCCCCTTGAGCCTGGCCTTGAATTATGCCATACAACTCGACAGGATACTTCTGCAGATGACTTATCATATCTTAAACGACTACCCTACTGTTCCCTTGTCAGCTGTCTCTTTTACCTAGCGATTTCCACGTGCCCTGATATTTCATACGCCATACAACAATTGTCCCAATATCTTGACTGTTACTCCTTCGAACACTGGAGTGCAGCAACACGGTTAGTTCAATATTTAAAGGGAACTTGAGACCTCAAACTATACCTGGGTGGGGATAGCCCTATTTCCCTCCACGCGTTTAGCGACTCTGATTGGGCTAATTGTCTTGACACCCGTCGAAGCATTGGGGGATATCTCTGCACACTTGGCTCTGGCACCCTATCTTGGACTGCTAAGAAGCAGAAGGTTGTGGCAACATCCTCTTGTGAAGCTGAGTACATCGTTGCATTTGAAACTGCAAAGGAGTGCATCTGGATATGCACATTGCTCAACGCCATAGGCTATTCACAATCCTCCCCAACAATTATTCTCTGTGATAATACGGCTACCAAGGCTCTATCCGAAGACCCTTTGCTCCACTCGAGGGTTAAACATGTAGATATCAAATATCATTTCCTTCATGAACACGTCCAATCAGGCACCTTACAACTCGCATACATCAATACCAAAGACAATGTTGTTGACTTATTTACCAAGGGATTGGATGTGAAGCAATTCATACATTTACGCTCGCTCTTAGGCCTACACTGATGTGATTCCATGCGAGGAGGAGTGATCCCGGTGAGGAGGAGTGTTGAGATTCACACCGTGATCGCTCAATTTGATGCGTGTTCTACTTCTGGCACATCTCTTTGATGCACAAGACAAACGCGGTATGTGATCAGCCGACATCAGCCTCTTTGATGCATGTACTATTATTAACACTCCCTTTGATGCGTTTACACAAACGCATCAAAGGCATCTTTTCTCTCGTCTTGTTCTTTATTAGACTGAACACATATATATATGGGTAGTTAGATACATGATCACCTCAGTCACTTATACAAGGACTGAGGTGAGCATCGCATACTATATTTTCTGCACAGTAAATGATACTTACTGTACCTTAGTATATTTCTTGCATACTCTAGGTACAGTCTCGTGTATTGAGTCACTTATACAAGGACTGAGTATATTTCTTGCATACTCTAGGTTGATTTTCTACACTACCACCCCCTCAGAGATCCATGACGAGGCCATAAACAATGTACAGAAACCATCCACCACCCAGAAACCAGAGTTATGGGACCACAAAGGGATGTGTTTGCATGAACACATTGTTTACTTGACAAAATGAACTTACCCACCCCAGAACTCAAAATGACGGTCCAGGAGCCTTCCAACACCATCCAGCTCACACCAGTGCGATCCCCAGCCTCTCATTCCACACCCTGAGCCCACCACTGCTGCCACATTATATAGGGTTTTTGAATGGGGGTTCTTGGTTAGGGGGCTAGCCAGGCTAGCCTTGAGCCGATTTGCATATGAAAGGAAAGGAAGAAAAGGCTAGGAAAGGTAACAAAAGGCTAGGAAAGGTAACAAAAGGCTAGGAAAGGTAACAAAAGGCTAGGAAAGGCTTCAAAAGAGGTGGATGGACAAGGCGCGAGGGGATCATAAGGAAGAGTTAAGTTTTTTAGATGGAAAGCCACGTGTCATTGTGAACTACTCGTGGGTTGATGAGGCAGGGATCTAGGTCTATGGACCTGACTCGCAGGTGGACACACCATAATCAGCACAACCTGCAAGTCAGGTCAACATGACTCATGGGTTGGTGTGCTGATTATGGTGCCTCCATTGTGCTTCAACCTGCACGATGGACACTTTACTCTTGTTGTGCTGACATCTCTTGCAGGTTCTTCCTCTCCCAACAAGCACACTACAACCCATGGCCCTCAACAACCACTACTCGCCTCCACTCATGTCCAACTCACTTCAGCACTTCTTCCCACACAACCACCACCACTACACATGTGTTGCATATCATGCACACCAATTGTCCAACATCCCCGCCCTTTTAAGGTATGTCTGTCTATTCTCCTTGGCTTCTATTTGACCTCTCACTTGTCACAGCGTGGATATAGGGTCTTGGTTAGCCCCCATTCCAGGAAAGCAATGTTTCATCGCTACAATTATTGTTTCTTGGTCAAAAAGCGCAGGCATGGAAGGTGGCGGGAAGTTGTGGTGCATTTCTATCCAATTTCTCCCCCTCTTCTCTAACTATATAAATGGTCAGTTAGAGCAAACATGTGTCAGTGGCCTGGTCATCTTAGATGACAATGGTGAAGACATCGTGTACAATCTACACAATATATGGAGGGTCTTTGGTAGGTAAGTGTCTTTTCATTTATTCTTCTATATTCCACCATCTAACAATTTAATCCCACAGATAGGTTAATATTTGTACTCCATACAATACACTCATATCCGTCTGTTCAGTCAATTCAGACTATAGAAATACCTATGAATTATGCAACATCTGTCTTGGCCAGTGCTCCGTGAGTAATGTCTCTGCCTGCTCCATATGTCCATCAGCTCAATTATATATATATATGCTAGTATTCATCCACTTGGAAGGCCCATGTATTACGTGGGTTTCCAAATCTTCTGTCCAATTACCTGTTTAACTCATGTATTTCCCTCTCTCTGGCCCCCTGCCTCACATCTCCCATATGTCCATCGGCTCAATTATATATATATATCCAAGTATTCATCCACTTGGAAGGCCCATGTATTATGTGCATTTCCAAATCTTCTGTCCAATTACCTGTTTAACTCATGTATTTCTGAGGAGCACATTGAAGCACCATAGACCCACAGCTCAGGTCAGCTGAGCCACAGGTGCATGTTGATTATGGTGCCTGATGTCTTGAGATGCACATTGAAGCAGCATTGACCCACCTCTACTATTCAACTAACATTATGCTAGTTGAATAGTAATGTCATATATATATTGACATAGTATTACTGGTCACTAATACTAAGGTATATATCACGATGCACAATGCTGTTCACACATCAAGCTCACAAACCCGTGAGTCAGGTCACCATGAGGTGCAGCTGTCCATGAAAAAAAGACATTAACTCTTGCCTGTGACCCCCTCATGCAATGTGTCCATTGATGATACTCAACCCGGGAAAACCACCAAAACTGCCAATGATATTTGCAACGAGTCAGAGGAAGGGTGTGAGTCATTCCAAACATTCGTGGTCCAACCAATGGGAAGATAACTAGTTGGTACTAGTTGCAAAGGTAATGCTATAGGAGATGAAGGTATTTGATGCGGTCCGATGGGGTATCGATCAATATCGAGGACGATCGACAAGATTGACAGTGAACGAGTTATATCGTCGATGGTCGATATGTGAATTCCGAGGACCTTTCGATAGGTCAATAGTATATGAAGGCTATGAAGTGTTGGACTGGCTACTAGCAGAAGAGACAAGAGGATCAAAGGAGGATCAAGGACACGATGATTGCAGAGGTTTCTCGTCAATCGAGAAAACCTGTAGAGACTTAGATAGTTTTAGAAAGTTGATCGGATGCTTAAAACTGTATACGAGATGATAGGTGAAGACGATTTCTTCTTTTTTCCAAGTAGATACTACAGAGTTTTATATGTTTTAAAGAAACTTCCTAAAATGGAATGAGAAACATGTGTAGAACATGAGACAAAAGATATGAGTTAAGGCACAAGGCCAAAAAGGAGACTGGAATCTGAACAAGAAAGATATATATCATATGATGAAAGAGTAATAAAGGGTATAGAACTAAAAGGGGACTGTCCTTTGTGTATAAATTGCGCTAAGTCTCACAATAATTTGTCCAGCGGGTTCTGTGCGCGATAGGAACTTGGAACGAGGCTGACCTACTATCAGCAGGTTTGAGCATGAGTTGGAATACTTCCTGGCGCATGGTATTCCACCATATAGATAACAAATGTGGCACCCGATGTTGCTCGTAGTCTCTCAATATCGATCAATAATGCTCGACAATGCTCAACGATGTTCGATCATGTTCATGGTTGTTCAAGGTTGATCAGGGATGTTCAATGGGTGTTTAGAGGGATCTTAGGGGCTTTCGAGGTAGTCCTAAGGTTGTGCGATGTGATTTTGAAGTATGATCGATGCGGTCGATACGATATCATGCTCGGTAGACTTGGTCGGGAGTGGTTGCGCTGCTTCTGGGACCTCATGGGAGTTAGATGATGTGATTAGAATGTGGTTGTAATGGTGAATCGGCCTTTGAGCCAAGGAGACAACCTATCACCATGCTCATGCATTGTGCAGGTTGACATGGAGTGTGTCCATGTCATGTTCAGATGTTCTGGAACCACAGGATCATCCATGAAGGTGAACATGAGTGATGTTATGATGTGTCCATCATGCTCCAACCCACAAGTCAGGTTGCAATGGCTCGAGGGTCACCACATCATGGGCCCACCGCTCATGTGCTGATCACATGACCAAGTTTCTAAGCACGTCAATCATATCAACCACTTACCAAGTTCATCTTATCCAACCCATTGCCTACCATGAGCAGCCAAGCCAAACCAACACACATCAGGATTACCAATGATCTGGGGCTCTCCACACCCCCTCCCACCATTCAAAAGGACAAAGAAGCCCTGATGGTGCCGATCCAGGGCAATGATTCCAATGCCAAGGGTGATCAAGATGACAAGATGGTGCACACAGCAAGGGAGGAAAGCAAAGTGGGTCCTTACCTGAGTTATAATGGTAGCCAAACCTGAACTATCGTTCATGATAAGTTGAAATCGTGGAGGAGCCATCCAAGAAGGGCAAGAGCAAGGGGAAAGGGAAGCAGACTGACACAATTAGTGATGAGCAGATCATTTTCGACAACATTGCGGCAGAAGAACAGGAGAAGGTTACATGTGGGGCTCTATACTCAATCAACCTCATAGATCTCCAGACTCCATGTGCCTCCCCTCCCGATCAAGCAAGGACCATGGAACCAATGACCTCTGCAGGCAAAGGCACAGAAGAAACTGAAGGAGAGCTTTAAAACGCAAGGTGTCCCTGCATTCGACTTGGACAACACCCTCTCCCTCATCCTTGCATGAGAACACCTACATCCCAAAGCCATCAACAACAGCATCAGCGACCCGGAGACAGCCCCCATGTTGTGACTGATGGATAAGTGGATGGAGTCCAGTTCTTTGACATTTGCTGGTGGACACCACTGACATGACCTCATATGCCAGCTATGGGAGGCAGGCCAGAAACTGCTGGCAGCATTGGAAGCAAAGCTCGAGAAGAAGCAGAAGACACTGCAGGCAAAGATTGACAAGGGGTCCAAGGTTTCACTCAAGGAACTTCATGAGGAAATTGATGAAACATCCTTATGAACCATCAAGGTTTATGATGCCAGTAAGTGATGATATGGACATATAAATATATTGATGTACATGATTGACAGATATCGTGCTCCAAAACGACGAACTCCCCGCCCACTATCTGGCGCATAACATGGAGGTCGTCAAGAATGTTGAGGATGACTCCCAGAAAATGTTGCACTTGTTCAAAGAATATTCCACGCTCGTGGTGAGAAGCGGGGGAGCAGGAGGCATGAAGAAGTGGCTGGAGAATTCAGGCAAAGGTGACCAACATGCATTGCAGGTGTTCCAGTGTGACAACGACATGAGGTTTTTTGTGTTATTGAACATGTTTGGGGAGGTCTTTCATAACACGCCTGTCTTCTCCATGAAATATGTATGGCAACATCTGCACGGATTATCGGGCAGGGTGAGTCAGTTCATATATATGGATATTACATCACTATTGACACAATTTTCAGGTCATCATTGAGGTCCTGGAGAAAATGGCAAACATCATGTGGGGAGTGTTCTCCAGCATCCCAAACTTCGAGATTGATGAGGAATCAATGGCGACACATGCTACACTGATTGATAATCTGACCAGTGAGTCAGGTGAGGATCAACCACCAAAGGAAGCGAGGGACCAGGCACAGAACATGACGATGCACATCTGGAAATTGATCCTGCAGGTTACACCCAAGTCAAGCGAGATGACGTCGCTTTATTTGACACTGTTGCCAGGATGGGCAGACAAGCAGACATTGATGGCGTGCGTCGATGATGTTTTCAGAGCACTTGATCTGGGTAAGATCAAGGAATTTCTTTTAACTGACATGGACACCTGGTATGACTTGTTGGACAGTTACCTTGACAAAGTCCAGATGCTCATTGTGGACGAGATCATGCAAGGAGTAGTGGGGAAGGGGAGGTCAAGTGAAGTCACAGAGAGTGTCAGCATACACTTTGAATGGGTACATTTCAATCACAAGTACTTTTACCACCATGGCCCAATGCCCCTCCTCTCACCATCGGTTGTAACACTGATGATCCAAATGTTTGAGGGAATTGGCGAGGGGATAACAAAGGTATGCATTAACCAACTATAGATATTTAAGATTTGAGTGTTGACATGATCATCTATAATGCAGGTTCTCAGCTGGGTTTATCCCTACATAAGGTACTTTACTCTGTGTTGATCAGCCGACATGCCCAAGGATGCCTTGAGTGCATTCTTCTATATGGTGAAGGAAAGCCTGGATGAGGAGTGGATGAATCTACAAAAATTGGTCAATGAGGTATGACACCGCACCCTGACAACAAATATTGACTGCTGATCGAACTAGGTGATCCACCTAATCATCAGGAACATCACGCGCGCACTTGAAGACATGAAGGGCAAGAAGAGCAGACCATCTAAGATGAGCAGCTGGGTTCTCCAGAAGGTGATCCAGGGTGTTACTTCCAGCCAGCATGTGGACCACAGTTTCCTACTGATTGTCCAGGCAGTGATAGTGGAGGAGAAGATTGTGGGGGGGTATCATCAATGGATTCTTGACAACAGTGACTCTGTGATGTGGGTGAGGAATGAAGTTGAAAGGATCACAGTAAAAGTGCAGAAGGCAAAGAAAAAGGAATACAATTTTCTGGACGGGATACAGGTGGATGCCCTGCTCGAAGAGGAGCCAGATGTGGAGCTGAGCACGATAGTGGCAATGATCAAACCTACAGGGATGAGAAGAAAGAAGTTGCTGGGCTGCTCAATCGCATATGGGATGCTGCAGTCTCCCAGGCGATGCTGTGGACAAAAATGTTGACCAAGCAGATGGTTGACAAACTGAACGACCTGAAGAAGGTGAGTGGCATAATAAATTGCCTGGAGCTCTGTTTCACGCATCCTGGCAGACACTGATGACCAATGTGCAATGATGGGACTTAATGAGGCGCAAGGGGAGCTCTTTACACTGCCCCACGTATTCCTGGAGGAATCCTGGTCTTCCTGGTGGGATAACCAGGAATATGTGGGGCAGTGTAAAGAGCTCAATTTCATAAAGAAATATGTCAAAGGCTGCGCAAAGTGCCAGCAGATGCAATGACCCCACCACTGACACTGATATCATCCAATGCCAGCAGAACATTTGAACTGGTAATGATGGATTTCATTATGAACCTGCCTGTAATAAACATATTTTACTCAATCATGGTCATGGAAGACCATGGTCTTATGAAGGGGGTAATTTTTATCCCTTGTGTGAAGACAATCGATGCACTTGGCACCGCAGACCTTTACCTGCGCCATGTATACACAAGATTTGGACTCCCCGGAAGAATCATCTCAGACAGAGACCCTCAATTTGCATCCAAACTCTTCCAAGAACTCGGACGACTGCTCGGAATCAAGTTATCCATGAGCACTGCCTATCACCCCCAGACCAACAGAGAAATGGAGCGAGTAAACCAAGAGCTAGAGGTTTACCTCTGCATGTTCTGTTCAAACAAACCAGAAGATTGGGAGTGTTATCTCCCAACAGCAGAATTCGTGCATAACCAGAAGATGCACCCTGCAGTAAAACATTCACTGTTTTACTTGATGATGGGATATCAACCATGCGCTCTTGCCACCCCTTACAAAAAGACAAATGTGCCGGCTGCTGAACAGGAATCCAAGAACTTCTCTCTGCAAGAAGGGAAGCTCTTGCTGCACAGGAACTGGCCAGACAGACTATGGCTGCCTGAACAAAAGGGTGATATGAACCATTCAAGGTTGGAGAGCAAGTATGGCTTGACTTGAAGAACCTGAAGATTGGCTACCCAATGAGAAAATTGGCACCAAAATGAGAAGGGCCCTTCGTGATCAAAGATGCCCTGTCGAGAATGACATATTGACTGAAACTGCCACCAAGATGGAACATCCACCCGGTCTTCCATGCAGCTTTACTCACACAATACCATGAGAATGACACTCATGGGCAAAACTTCCTGACTCCACCACCTGACCTTGTGGAAGGAGAAAACAAATATGAGGTGGAAGCGATCATTGCACACAAGAAGCATGGCAAGACACACTGTTACCTCGTGAAATGGGTTGACTACCCAACATCCAAGAGCACATGGGAACCCAAATCAAACTTGAGAAATGCCCCCAAGATCCTGACGGCATATAAGAAGAGACACCACCTCTGATGAAAACCCCAAACCCTCCTGACAAACCCCACAATGACACCCCGAAAAGATGCCTGCTGAACGATGATTCACCCAAGAATACATATGAAACCAATTGAACACTGATGCCCTTCGCATTCACCTTGCCCATGACCCACCAAAATACCATCTTGCCAGGATGTGCTTCTACTATGTGAGCACAATCAAACAGATGGAATGAAATCTAGAAGAAGTGATGAACAATGCAAATGCCATGGGGATCGAACAGACGGTCCAGGAAATGGTTGCACCACGGTTGACACAGACAGCCACCGACCTCGCTCTCGCCATTCAGTGAGCAGAGCAACAGAGACAAACGACAAGCTCCCTCTGGAGACTCCTCCCATTCTATGAAGAACCAGAAGATTGTGCCTAGGGCACCCAAGATAATTGATCTCACCACCCCTGAACCTGAACCAGAGACCACCCAACCACCTTGGTCCCCTCCACACATGAGACATGCCAGATGCTTCATCTGCCAACAGATAGGCCACTTTGGCCTGATTTGCCAGTGATACGTTTGCAAGTATTGCAAACAACAAGGCCCTGGACATTATAGGATGAACTGCCCAGAGAAACCTCAGAAAGATCGAGAGACTGATCAAAGAGAAGCCGAGCGCAGACAGCAGCTCTTCTTTGACTCAGGATATGACGACTTTGATGATGATGTGATGGGGAACATGATGGGAGAACCCTATGGAAGGATTTAAGAAGCAAGCTCAAGACGATGGCATGACAAGACAGACCCATGCTTGCAGGAATCGCACTCCTCGCCATCGTTGTTGGCATGACCCTGGCTGCAGCAGCAGCCCTGACCTTCGCATTCTCCCTCTATGCCATCTTCTGACCAAGACCTGAACCCCCAATTACAGACATTGAATTCTCCATCCTACAATGCCCCACAGAAAACCATCCTTCCAATGACACCACCAACTCTTTGACACCACTGCCTAGGGCAGCACGAATGAGAAGAACCCAATCATGGTCCAAGTTCAGACATGAATTATTCCTCCATCGCACCCCTCGACACTGACCCACCCACATATCCAGACCACACCTGATTAGACCATGGAGGAGAAATGAAGATTTAGGTCAAAATGTGGAACTTTTGATCATAGCAAGGGGGTAATGTTACAATTTCCTTGTAACTCATGGAACCCAACTGACCCAACGCACCCAATGATCCCCTCCAGACAGGAGGCACTCCCTGACTCATGCTTGAAGCATGCCCTTGACACCAGACACACCCATGACACATGCTGAGAACATGCATTTGATCCCCTTCCCATGGAAGGCACCCTTGATGCATGGTGACTCCATGTACCTGAACCCACTCTCACGATTGACATGCTGCGCCGCAGCACTCCTTGACATTGGATCCTTGACATCAGATCCATGACATCGGACGCCTCATGCTAGGCATGAGGCTTATTGTTTCTATTCTTACTTGATACACATCTACCTTTCCGATTGGACGATAGGGACCTCCCTCCTAGTATAAGTACTGCGACTTGTAGTAGGGATGTCCTTAGTTTAGATCTAGGCAATCTACAGTCTTAACTTGTAACTCGTGAACTTACTCGAAACTACTAAGGAAGCCCCTTAGTATGTGAACTCACTCAAAACCACTAAGGAAGCCCCTTAGTGCGTGAACCCAAATGACTCTATGCAGAACTAGAGTACACTATCCATCTTATGTCGGATGCTCCAAGTAAGACTAGTGCCGAACAACTCATTGAGGAAGCACCTCATTGAATGACATCGACTAGATCAAGTGGTTGAGGCTTTGCCCTTAACATAAAGTCCCCAAATGAGAGGGATACATCCCACAATGTTTGTTTTTGCACTACAGATGACGCAACTCCCCCCTTTTATGAAGAGCGAGAATCTGGCTTTGTCGATGCAGGAGACTGACATGAGGGTGAACACCAAGTGAGGTGAGTAGTATACGTTCTTGAGCATTATTGGGGTCAGTTTCTGATCCCATTAGGTAGCTTAACCTTTAGGTTGCCCTTTCCCAGTGCGCTGAATGTATGTCCATCCATGGCTCTGATGGGTTCAGGACTAATTTCACTGTAGCTCAAAAATTTCGAACATTCAGGAGAGAAGTGTCGACTAGCGCCACTGTCAAGGATAATACATGATCTGCGGAGACGGTGTGGGCTTCTGCTTTGAAGTCAGAGGTGACAACAAGGGCAGTAGGATCTTTGGGTGTGCTATAGGTGTGCATTGCGTAGTTGTCCTCATTGTCTTTACCATCTTCAGCGACGTGCACACTCGCTGATACTGTTTTCTTTGCAGTCAGTCTCTTGAACCATTCTGGTGCCTCCTTTTCTTTTCCTCCCCCTTTCGCATAACACTGATCGATCGTGTGACCAACCTTATCACAGTTAGGGTTCGAGCAGCGCATCTTTTCCTTCCCTTTGAATTTACTTTTCCCCTTACCATCTTTGGATTTTGTGGCTGCCATCATCGCTGCATTGGACTTACTGATTGAGTCCTTGAGGGCGAGTGAGTTTGCTTCTTCGGTGAGATGCCAGATAAGGTTGGTACTGGTCAACTTCTTCCTGGACTCATGAGCAGTGGCATTAAGGGTGGTGAGGAGAGTTCAGTAGTTTGGGAGGAGTGAGAGAGATGTGTGGATATAGGATATGAAGGATTCATCGGTGACTGGGCAGTTCATTTCCACGAGTCATTCCTTGATCTCACACATTTTTGTTAGGTGTTCTCGCATGTCTCCATTGTCTGTGAGTTGAAGAGTCTGAAGTTGGGTAAGAAGTTTCGTTTTGTACAGTGAGACCTTGTCGGTGTGGATGGAGATGACTTTCTTCCATACAGCGGCAGTGGTAGTCTCGTTCTTGACCTGCAGGAATGTGGACTTGTCGATGGTTCAGTAAATTACCTCGCTGACTGCAGCTTGCTGCTGCTCATACTTATCTTCCTCTCTCTTGTGCTCCTCGATCTCTTCTTCAGTTAATGAATTGGGTGTGATTCCCTTGTAAACATGCTATAAATAATATGTAACACAATAATAAATATTACCATAACAGCTGACAGTGCCACCAGCAGGTGTGGGGATGCCTCAATATATTAACAAAACCAGCTCATACTACCTGCTGATCCAGTAAGTGTCTTCATCCTACATTTGTGTGGCTATATTAGTTGATCCTGTTGCAGAACTTGACAGACAGGGAGTTGTTGAGCTACCATGCTGAAGTAAAGGCCCAGCAAACACAGCTTGGTACATCATACAAGGATGCCAGTCATTGCCTCTATATGGCTGAGTTGAGAAGCTGGAACAGCAAGATATCACATTGAAGACATATGCAGCTTTGAAGGAAAGGATGGAGCATAATTTGAAATCATTCGAAAGCAGGTTCTCAGAAAATCCAATCAGACCATCACCCCATGACAGTACCAATGACCATAGCCAATCCCCCTGCTGACTCTCACTAATGTGGCATTACTCAATGACATGGCCTGCCTTACTCTTTTTACATCTATGTAGCTAGGACCAACATTGTTATGTTAGCTAGGATGAACACAGTTTTTTTTGCTGAATCTAACCCATTAATATTGCACATACCCATTGTCCATCTTGTTTGCCGATGCTGATACACTTTATAACTTTCTGTGCCTGATGCCAATGCCAATGCCTGTGTCTGGCACTATTTTATAGGTTACTGATGTCTATATTACATTCTTAATGCACATCTACTGTATGGAACAGCAAGCATTATAATAGTGCATTCATTTGTTACTATAGTACATACATATAAACATAGAGAGTGTTCAATGTAGTCCAATGCCAATGCCCTACCCAATCCCAGCTGCCCAATCCCAGCTGCCTAATGCCAATGCCTGTGTCCCCAATTCATAGGTTACCATGTCTATACAACTTCCATGCTCAATTATCTACTGTATTGTAATGTACTGTACTGTCCAGGAAGCTATCCAATAGTGCATTGCTTGGTTACTATAGTAGGTACATATATATAGAGCATTTGACAGCATCCACCAAACCCATATCACTTGACACAATGTATGTGTTTGATAGACTGTATCATTCAATACAGTGTAGCTTACCTATGTGTGAGGGCAACCGGGTGGAAGGAGGTGCACAGGCTGAGCTGCACCTGTTGAGAATGGTCTTTATCACACCATGAGCATACCTGATCATTTATTTGATGCATATACTATTTATAGTTTATCCCTTTGATGTGTAGTTACATAGGTACCTTTTGTACCCACTTTCCTTTTTCCCTTTATCTCTTTGTGTAGCTGGCCTCATATATATATAGGATAGCCATCCATCCATTCACCTCAGTCACTTATACCGAGACTGAGGTGAGTGTTCTAGTTATTACTTGATCACAGACCATCACTTACTGTACCCATAGTTATACTCTGATTATACTAGGTACAGTACCTGTATATGGTGATTGGCACAGGTAGCCCTCGGGTAAATTTTGGCTACCTGTACCTGTACCCATCAAAACCCTTACCCCTGCACAAGGGTATGGGTTTTCAGTGGATAAGGGTACGGGTACCCGGGGGTTGGGATGTTACTGCATACCCTTGCAGGTAAGGTGCATGGGTACACCATTCTTGCAGCAGCAGTGAAGGGTGAGGGGGTCATTACTATATTAATTGAGTAAAATACAGTTGTGTGGGTGGAGGCCACCACTTTGCACATGTTAGTAAGTTTTTGTGATGGCCTTAGCACTCCCTACACACCCTGTGAGCAGTCACTCGCAGCAGTGGTAAGGGGCAGATTTGAGACACAGTAATAACACTATCTACTACATAATTTCTAACTATGGGGGTGTGTGTATTCGAAATGGTCTGTGCCTATACTTATAGTTTGGACAAGTTGCACATGTTTGTGTGCAGTCAATAAAATCACATGACTGCTATGTTGACACATTTTCTCAACAAATGTGCATGCATTCTGTTTACAATGACCAAATATATACAATTAGCAAAGCATATATAAACCCTCTATCTTCTGTCTACTTCCAGGCATGCCTCTGCATTGCCGTTCATAATTACAGTACTAAATAAAATTTATAGTAAGGGTCTAACTCTAGGTAAATAAGTCCTTGAGAAACCTGCAAACCCATGCTGTGGGTATGGGTTTCTCGAGGGTTACAAACTTCACACCCATACCCATACCCACAGATACCCTTGGTGTATACCTGTGCGGGTACGTAAACCCCTGCCATTCACTACCTGTATATTTATAGTCACTTATACAGAGACTGAGTTATACTATGATTACGCTAGGATTGACATTCTACAGGTTATGGGCCACTCTTGTTGTTAGATACAACAATAGAAACATCCTAGCCACCCGAGGTCTTATGCCATCTGGTGCCTTTGATTGATCATCTCGATCACATTTCCGTCCCGGATCCCATGCTCTGGTGCCTGTGTCTTCCCCCCTTTGTTAGTATGGAATACCCCCTAGCCACTCCACTGGCAGAATTTACACACTTCACTATGACAACATCTGACCCCACCTCCCTGTCGATTCCACTAATCAAATTATCCATCCAGTACATTGGTGAGAAGCTTGACAAATTTAAATCTAATTATAAAGAGTGGTGTGAGGAAATCACCATCGCTCTCACTTTGAATAGTCTCTATGACTATGTCACTGGGGATGTTGCAGAACCACTCTCGTCTGATGGTTGTGCCCTCTCAAATTGGAGGGCCAACTCCCATCTAGCCTGCTTTCCTGGCATCCAATGTTGCTCCCTCTGAGCGTCCATTCATCAATATGTCAAAGGGACCTAGCAATGATTGGAAGGCCCTCCAGGATCAACATCAGAAGGAAGGCCCCAATCATCAGGTTCAGCTATTACAGCAGGCACTTTCCATTCAGTGCACAAAGGACACCCCCCTCCCCAAAATGGCCAATAAAATCTGCACCCTCATTGAGCGAGCTTTTGCTATGGGGGATATTAAAGCCAACCTCCTTTGTTGCATTGCTTTGCTCAGTTCCCTTAGCAAAAATTTCCCTCATGCATGATCCATCATTTCTTGTGACATCACCTCCTCCACCTTCTCGTCTCCTTACATGTCCAAAGACATTTGAACGTTCCTCGAAAATGAGCAATCCCTTTTAGAAAACGATCATCACAGCAATTCCTCAATAGTGCTCCCTGCTCAATCCAAGCCAGTAAAACCTCAAAGTTCATATCTTTGTGTGAACCCCATGTGTAAGAAGCCTGGGCATACCATCAAGTATTGCATCAAGTCTGGTGGCGGCATGGCAGGCAAGTCTATTGAGGAATCAGTTGCAGCTTGACAGGCAGCACAGGATAAGGGAAAGAAGAATGGTACCTCATCTCAATTGAGTTCCAAGGTTCCTGTCACTATGAAGGACATTAACAGTCGGGCCTTTACCATCATGGTGGATTCTGCTTTGGCGGTTCCCCCACCAGTGGCCAACGTCACAGGTTTTGCTGGGCTGACTAATGACCAGCTCCCCACAGTCGCTGATGTTTTAGAATATGAGGGATGGGTTGTCATTGAGGAGGTGACAACAAGTGTCAATTGGGCTCACAATTCTTCTACACCATCTCTGGATGCATTATCTGTTGAACCTCTCAATCAGACACGACGTTCTCAATTATCCATCAATGATCATCCATTTATCATTGACACTGGCACATCTGTCCATATCTCTCCTGAAAAATCTGATTTCATCACCCTTAGTCCTGTTTGCCCACATTCTGTCAAAGGTGTTGGCAGCACATCTATTCTTGCTGTCGGAGTTGGTAACATCAAATTGTGGATGGCTCGGGGCACATCTAGTGTTTTAAGGTCCAATTAAGTCCGGTTTCTGACATCTAAATGGGGCAACTGCAACCACAACCGGTCCAGGACCGACCCAAATATTGATGGACCGCAACTGGACCATATAGGACCGGTCCATATCAGTCCATGGACTGATGAAAACCAGTCCAAACCGACTTTTTGTTGAAAAATGTGTCGTACCTATATAGCCCATATGTTTCTCGGCAACTATTACCTGGACAGCTTAACCGTTACTTAGGAAGTTGGATATTGTAATTCCCCGGCGATCGGTCCAATTTTTAAGAGATTTCATCAAGATTTGACTGAGATATGACCAAAACGAAAGTACATTGTATTACATGTTGTAGGTTGTAGGTTGTAGGTTGTAGTTGTAGTATGTAGTTGCAGCTTGTCAGGGGTGTTAAATTAATCAAAGATACATGGTACAGATGTTTATGTGTTATTTTTATGTATTGGATGGTGTCCAACATTTTTGTAACACAAGGTATAAGCAGTACAATCAAAGTTATTTTAATCACAACAAAATTCTTGTGCAAAATGTATTTGGTGATATCTCTCTCAGTTCTCAATCATTTTTGATGGTCCAGGGGGCGAAATTGAAGTCATTATGTGTGGGAATCAGGGTGTATAGTTTACATGACATATAAACCGGTTGCAACCAGTTTCTATCGGTTTTTATTGGTTCAATGATATTTTTCAAAGTGAAAGACTGGCAACTGGACTGCAAAAGACCAGTCCTATAAATAGCCACCTGATGAACCGGACTTTGGTTAAGTTCAGTTCAGTTTCAATCTTTTCCAGTTTGTAGGACCGGACCTTTAAACACTAGGCACATCAATCACATTATGTAATGTGCTCTACATCCCTAATGCGGCAGTTCAGCTTATTTCAGTGGGAACATTGGCCAATGACTCTAACACTACAGCCCATTTCAACAATTCCCTATGTTGGATCACTGACAAATCCACCAGTGCAACCATTGCATGGGGATCCCGACTCTCCAAGAAGCTCTACACACTCAACCTATATTCTGCCACTGCCGATCATGTGTTCATTGTACATAAGCCTCTCAACCTGGAAACATGGCATCACTGTCTCGGTCATGCAAATTATCAGTGCCTTTTGGATATGGCCAAGAAGGGGACGCTCACAGGTGTGCCTACCAGTTCCATACCCAAACCTCCTAAATGTGAATCTTGTGTTCTCAGTAAACAGACCAAAACTCCTGTTCCTAAGATGCATGAAGAGGGGAAAGGGCATAGGGTGACAAGAAAGTTGGAGAAGGTGTGGGTGGACTTATCGGGTCCCCATGCAGTTAAATCTCAGGATGGGAATTTATATGTTGTGGATATAGTCAACAATTATACATCATTTCCTTGGTCAATACCTCTGCGAAATAAGGATGACTCTTTTCCTGAGCTTAAATCTTGGGAACTTGCTCAGGAAAATGAGACCAGACTAAAAGTCAGGACCTACATAACTGATAACAGTGAACTCAAGTCGCACGAAATGCAAGCTTGGTTGAAAACACAGGGTACAGACCAATGATTTACTGCTCCATATACCTCTGCCCATATTGGTCACATGGAACAGATGCACCACACTCTTATGGCTAAGGCTTGGACTATGAGGATATACTCAGGGTTGCCACCATTTCTATGGGACAAATTCTACTTGACAGCATCACATTTACATGCAAAGACTATGACATGATTGCTACATGGTATTACACCATGGGAATTATGGTATGAGCATAAACCCAACTATTCATACTTGTGGGAGATTGGCTGTCATGCTTTTATCCTCATACCTAAGAAGAACAATCCAAAAATTTTCAAACAGTCGATTGAATGTGTATTGGTTGGGTATGACCCCAAATCTAAATCATATCGGTGCTATGATCAGACTACAATGAGGGTCCACAGTTCTTTTCACATTAGATTCCTCGAGAGTCACGATGGCCATTCACCACACATTCCTTCTACTCTGAACCTGAGCCAACGAGCACAAGGATTCAGGATTATAAACCCACTTATACAAATCTCCCTGGTAATGATGATGACAATGAACCATTTCCTACCCTCGATCCCATCATTGAGGTTGACAATGACAGTGAACAGGTCTCGATACCTCTAGCACCCCCTGTACCTCCATGTCACTCTTCCTGAATACCTATCCATACCGAGAAGCATCCTGATGGTGGTCCGACCACCACTAGGATGGCAACAGCCATTCAGGAATCCTGTGAAAGTTCCATATGCATCAAGGAGGCATGGCATACTCATTGCGGTGCTGTAGTAGCTGCTTGATCACTTGACCCTGATCAAGCGTCTCCTGCAACCAATAATAATGATCCGCCGATCATCAATCATGATCATGATCATGATGTCATTGAGGACCTATGGTGATCATTTGATCACCTTGGTCTGGGTGATCAGGCACATCAGCTCCAGGCTCTGATCTCAGAAATGGCTGATTTTGATCTGGAGTCTCTCCAATTCAAAGATGAGCTGAGAACATGGGAGGAGGCTAAGAACACTGTTGATGCTGAAAGATGGAGGGAAGGTTCTCTTGATGAGCTGAAATCCTTGAAAGACATGGGAGTTTACAAGCTAATTCCACGAGTTGAAGTACCCCAGGGGAAATGCATCCAAAAAGGGAAACCGGTTTTCCATATTAAGCGAAATGAAATGGGGGAGTCTGTTCGATGGAAAGTATGTCTCATGTTTAAAGGAAATGAACAGGTCTATGGTAGGGAGTATACTAAAACCACCTCACTGACTGCATGCATGGAATCTTGGCAGATCCTGTTGCATATTGCTGCTTCCTTGGGATGGGATGCACAGCAGATCAACATAAAGACAGCTTTCTTGTATGGGCTATTACCTGGGGATGAAGTACAGTATATGCAGCAACCATCCAGTTTTGAAGAACCTGGAAAGGAAGACTGGGTATGGGAGCTGCAACATGGATTATATGGTATGAAGCAAAGTGGACAGATATGGAATCAAACACTTAATGCACAGATGATTAAATGGGGTTTTACATGCCTATCTTGTGAGTCATGTATATACTATTGCAGGTCAGACTCCAGCATTGTTATTGCAGCAGTTCATGTCGATGATTACTTGTTGATCGCTGATTCAAAGGAGGAGAATGAGTGATTTAAAGACCAGATGCATAAGGTTTGGACTATTTCTGAGCTTGGGATGGTGCATTTCATTGTAGGAATTGCCATATCTTGGGACAGAGCCAAGTGTACCGTCAGACTTTCACAGATGGCACTTGTTGACAAAATTGTTGTATAATTTGGTCAGAAGGATGCACACCCAGTCTCCACCCCTATGGAACCTGGTTCCAAACTACGATGGCCTGACCCTCAGTCCATATCCCCAGAAGATCGCCTGCAGCTATCCAAACTCCCATACTGATCACTTGTTGGATGTCTACTCTATCTGGCAATTTCCACTACATCCCAACATTTCCCATGCAGTACAGCAATTGTCACAGTACCTTGACTGCTACTCTTTTGAGCATTGGGCTGCCACCATCAGGTTGGTGAGATATATCAAGGGGATGAGAAATCTGCAACTTTATCTTGGTGGTGACCTCCCCATAAATCTCCATGCTTATAGTGACTCTGACTGGGCTAACTGCCTCGATACACGCTGTAGCATTGGGGGATATGTTTGCTCTCTTGTGTCTGGGGCTGTCTCTTGGACGTCTCGCAAACAGAAAGTCGTCGCCACCTCATCATGTGAAGCCAAATATGTCACTGCGCTCAAGACTGCTAAAGAATGTGTTTGGCTGTGTACTCTTTTACATTCCATCAGATCTTCCCCCTTCATCGAACATATACCCCACATTCCATACCGCAGAAATCATGCCCTACAACAAGAACGACTGGTCACTCTTTCCCTCTCGCGAACTGGCATGCCCTGGCTCCATCATCACAGAAAATGGTGTTCAAGAATACTACGTCGAGAAAATCATTGACGTGTGCAAACGTGGGCACGGCATGCAATACCTCGTCCAGTGGCTTGGTTATGGGCCTGAAGAGGACGAATGGCTTCCCGGGTCAGAGCTCACTGACAATGCCGCATTGGACAACTGGTTGGCAGGAAATCGGTGAGGGTGTTATGTCCAGTTCACTTCACCATGTCCCTGCCGCCAGTAGCTTTTCCCTCCGGGGTTTTTAACGCACCCGACGAGCAGTTTTTACATATCTTTCCCTCTCTCTGTTGCCTTGACTGGTGTTGTGGGATTTTTCGGAGGGGGGGAGGGTGTATTACCAACAGACAATTCTGACAACTATATACTGTGATAATTCCGCAATGAAGACCCTATCTGAGGACCCCCTCCTTCACTCTCATGTCAAACACATCGATATCAAATACCACTTTCTGCAAGAACACATCCAATCCAATGACCTATGGCTGACATATGTTCATACCTGAGAAAATGTCGCTGACATGTTCACAAAAGCTGTTGACATCAAACAATTTACCTACCTAAGGAACTTCCTTGGTCTCCAATGATATGATTCCATGTGAGGAGGAGTGTTGAGAATGGTCTTTATCACACTGTGAGCGTACCCAATCATTTATTTGATGTGTATACTATTTATAGTTTATCCCTTTGATGCATAGTTATGTACATAGGTACCTTTTGTACCTGCTTTCCTTGTTCCCTTTATCTCTTTGTGTAGCTAGTCACTTATACAGAGACTGAGGTGAGTGTTCTAGTTATTACTTGATTATGGACCATCACTTACTGTACCCATATTTATACTCTGATTATGCTAGGATTGACTTTCTACAGCACCTATGCTTCACCTGCTCCATTTGAGGCTTGTGCTGTAGATGTGTATGTCGTGTATCTAGCCAAACACAAGTTTCCTACAATGTGAACCACTAATGATTCGGCTACTAGTTCAAAAAAAGTAGGTTCTAGAGTGCAAAAAATGAGGTTCTGTGCATCCACTCCCACCCCCGATCTGCTTCCTGTTTGGGATTTTGGTGGGACGCAAGCGACCGGAAACCCCTTGAGGGCCCATTTCGTCCACTACCGGAAATGGGCCTTCAAGGCTTCACATGACCTCGGCCACAAGTGCCATAAGTGCTGCATGTATCACGTATAAACGCTAATTACAGGCCTTGATATATCACCCGGTCCCGTATTTCCCAGACGCGTTCTCGTCATACTCTCAAAACTGCCTGGCAAATTGCAATCGGAAGTGGCAAGAACTTCCACGCGTAGACAAAGAGTGGAATTGCTCCCAGTAAATGAGGCAGTACTGAAAGATCTTTACAGAAAGCACGTTAAAGCAGATTTTACTGAATCGAGACAGTGTTGCTATAGAAGTTGCGTTACTAACGTTGGGGAATAGCTACCGACGTGAACTTCAATTGGATAGTATTAACATAGTATGATGCAACTCACGAGTTGTTAAAGACGAGGCACGACGAGGCAAAGATCTTGCCGCGTAATGATTGAAAGTGGGAGCAAAGTTACTTTGGCCATAGCAAGACACGCCTCCGATTCCAGTGTACCCCTCATCAACGATCTTTTTTTAACCAACAAACCAAACGTTATTCTCAGGCAGGGCCGCATTCTTGTGACATTTCTTACTCTCATCATCATTCTTATTATAACTACCACAACCGGTACACGCATCAACGCAAGGTGTGTTGTATTCAGGCACTACTTCTATTCGGGAGACGATCTTCTGGTCTAGTATGAGAATGATACGCTTGCTCGAGAGTCGGTGGGGGGACTGGTGAAGAACATGTTATGTATGGAGATGAGGAGATAGGTATGTATCTGATTGAATAATTTATGATTTTTGTCAATCGATGTGGGTGGCAGCTGCGGTGGTTGAGACTATGATGGCATTGGTCGGAGTCCCAAGACAGAGATTTCCGATAATGGAAGCCTCGGGGATAAAGTAAGGTAAAGTATGCGAAGGAGATTGAGGTGGGTGTGTGCGGTGAAAGGCGGGAGAGGTATTGAAGAATGAGGGAGTGTCCGAGGGACGTGCCTCGTGTGAGGAGCGCGTGATTCCCGGAACGGCGGACCCGACGAAGCGTGAGAGGACGACCGGATTTGAATTTTGAGCGAAAGCGGCATTCTTTATGGGAATGGCAAGTTTAGTTTTCATTCTAGATCTATTTGACTTACTGACTACTACTAACTGACTAACTTCGTACTTACCCCCCCACAACCACAACTTTGTCATGTCGCTGTCACCTCAGCCAGTCAATCATGCAATTCCTTCTCCTGCAACTCTTGCCAATACTCCTCCTTCTTCTCTCGCTGCTCTTCTTGCTGACTCTTATCATGAATTAGAATCTCTGAGACGCGAACTTGCCATTGTCAGAAAACGCGCTGAAAAAGCTGAACGTCTTTCTTCTTCTTTACAAGCTTTATCTGCAGATTCAAATCCTAACCAAGATTCAAATCCTCCTTTCCCCGATTCTGCTACTCGTATTCTTATGGACTTTGAAGATCGTGCTGTACGCGCTGAGTTAGCAAGGGATGAAGCTGAAGCTAGAAAACGCATCTTGATGGATACTTGGTCTCAGCTCGATTCTTACCTAGCTGCTATATCTGGAGCTGCTGCTGATGCTAGAGCTGGTTATAGCCGTGTCGTTTCTGAAGGAGGGGGTCATCTTGTATTAGCTCAGATTCCTACTCTTCCTACCAGACGAGTACCCTCGTCCTATTCCCATCCACATCCTGTCTCTACTGGAACCAGACGTGCAAGAACACCTAGTATAGACGGATATCAACAACAACCCCCAACTAAACGGCCAAGGGCCGAGGACAGAGCATCGGTGGGTATTTTCCCCAACATTTTCTACATTCCCTTATCTTATTCATATACAGCAGCTCCAACCATATCAAGGAGAATACCATGCAGATCCATATGCCCCACAACACACTTTCCCTCCTCCACCACCCCCTCCACACCATCAACGCACGACGCACCATGGTCATCCTCCTACGACTACGCATCTTCCACAACCACAAGCTAGGATGATCCTTCCTCCACCTGTAAACAATCACCATTCCCCCTCCCATCCGCGCCGCCACCGTTCCAGGTCGTCCAGCTCTTCAGCCTCGCTCTCCGTGGACGAGATGCTCCTCCAAGCCACCACAGGCCCCGGCCAACGCGATGAGAACGGTTTACCTCCTCCGCCAAATCCTGTCGTCAACGGCTCATCTCCGGTGGAGTATATGGGTATTACGAGACACAGGAGTACTCGTCGCAGGGAAAAGGAGAGAACAGCACACGCACACGAACACGGGGAGAATATGTATCCACAGCCCCAGGCAATGGAAACATATACCTCGTACAGAAAGATTGGGGAGGGTAGTCTCCCTCCGAATGCAAATGGGAATGGAGGAGAGACGAGAGAATTCCAAACTCATATTTTCGCACCGCCTGTGACTGGCGCACCCACCAAGAAGAGCAAGTTTTCAGGTCAAGGTACGGTCGACGTCTCGTTACTTTTCTCGATATTTACTTGGCTTAGAATCTGGCCCTGTTCCACCCCCCAACCCAGCTCACTCCGGTGCGCCCTTCCCTTCCGTCAATGACCAAGGGCAAAGGATATGCCGCCAGTGTGGCGTCGCAGGCCGTCTTAAAGACGGCAAGTGTGTCGAAAAGTGGGGACCAGGGCCCATGGGTCCTGGGACAGTATGTGATCGGTGCATAAATTTTTTTTTTCGTCCCTTTATATATACCCATTAATGAATATATTTTAGATGTCGCAAGAAGATGAAACGTGTCGAACGGAGAGGAACGATGGACACTGCCAACCCAAGTTCGAGTTCTGTACCTGTTACGCCACACCCTCCTCCGAACCATCGTCCATCCCATTCCCATTCTATTAACCGTACAGAGACACTCCCGTCTCATCATTTACAGTACGCTACCAGCTACAACATTAACACCCACATGCGTCCACCTCCGACTCCTCCCCCTCCACAAGCGCAGTCGTTCAAAGACGACGATATTCTGATACCTACATCGGAAGTTGGAAGAGGGAGTGACCCCGTTGGGAAGGGCGCTCGGTCCGCCTCGAGAAATGGGCATATCGGAGGTGGGAAAGTGAGTATGGTGGTGGATATGAGTCCTTCCATGCGTGTTTCCAAGAGATCCCCGCTTGGAGCCGGGGATAGAGAGGAGGAGGTCGATGCAGATGCGGATGCTGAGGCGGAGTTGGAGGCTGAGGCGGAAGTGGAAGCTGAATTGGAAGGCCCGATTGGGAAGAGGGTTGGTGTCGACGCGAGGATGGATGTTGATGGGGAGACGGATTTGCTGGATGCTGTGGATGCTGCTGCAGAGGTTAACAGTGCTGTGGGGGAGGGTGAGTAGGTATTGATTTTTCTTTTCTTTTCTTTTTCTTTCTGGAGAGGTTATGATTTTTTTTGGACTGGGGTTGGAATGGACTGTGGATTCTCTCGATTTCTGCGCTTTCTTGGCTGTCTTTGTGTTATGCTGCTCTGCGTCTACTATCTATTGCTTGTACATCATCATCTCATACGACTTGCGCATTCGGCTATTTTCGGAGGCGCTCGTCGAAGAACAATTCATTTCCGCGGTCATCCTCCCCCGGCATCAAGCGGCGTCACATCCCGAACACCACCGACCCACATGAATCGCAACTCCCGAATCCCGACACCTTGAAATTCACGATGTCATTCCAAAAAGCCCCGCACCTACTCCCGGGGTCCCAACTGCCATGCCACCACCACCTCATGGCGGTCTAAAAAATTCTATATCTGGTCAACAACATTGAGAAGCTTTCAAAGCGCTTGATTATGATGTCACCCCCGCCGCGTGTTTCTGCCAAATGACGTGTTTTTTTTTTTTTCCCTTGGGTTCTCTACAGAATGTTCGTTGGGGCTTTCGAACGGCGCTTGCGTCCAAATAGGTTTAGCCTGTTATTCCCCCTTTCGGCGAAAATCACTCCCACAATAGATTCCCCCCACACTTTGTGCTAGGGACCTGCGTCTTTTAATCTACTGTCCGCTCTTTCCACATGCCACCTCGCGCATTCCTCGAACCCGAAAGCTAGGCTACATAGGGAATATGGACACGCTCCGTCAATCACTACACATTCATCCTTCACATCTTATGTCTTCCATCACCACCTCATGTCAACCTTGCTGGATTATAAGAAACATCAATAGAAAGAAGTCTTCTTTATAATTCCCTGAATTCCACCTGACTTTGTGGCGGCATCCCGTGTTCCTACTATGCTTAGGGTTCTAGTGCCATCCCCACGCGGTCATCACGTAATTGCTGCCGACGCCTCCCGAGTTCAGTCCTCTCCTCCTCTTCTTACCATAATCGTCAAACCTCCGGGTACTTCCCATGAACGACTCTGGTCACCCCGCATGTAGTCTCTACTATTCGCTTCATCCACCTCAGTTTGACGTAACCACTAATTAAACTGCCACTCCTCCCGTGAATGGGCCTTACGTTAATCTCGGATGGCAGATCCGGAACTTTATTCCGGACCCTCCCATTGCACAGATTTTAGCTGGCTGGCAAGCTCAAGTTTAATGAACGCTGCTCATATCCCTCGCTGTCCGCGCCTCATTGCTGGGCCGCTTTTCTCAAGGCTTCCCTTTGGACGTCTCTCGATTTCCCATCGTCTGTATGCTCGAGTGCCCCGCTACTCGTGAATCATCAAAGGCACGATCATCAATCTTACTGCCAATTCCAGTCTTGGAAATTCTGGTCCAAACCTATCGATTTTCGTCATGCTTCACTTGTTTCCTCCTTCGCCGGCTCTCTATGCCGAAAAATCCGTCTAGTACGTATAACGTTTGCGGGGTTCGATGACGTGAGGTATACACAACGTCGATCGCTGCGCGATTACTATAAATACGGCGAATGCGACCATTAACTCCGGAACAAAGCGGGGCCAATAAACTCTGTGGGATCAGTGACGGCCTGTGCGCAACTATGAATTTGCAGAAGCACTATTTCACAGCCGACGCCGTACTACACCCATTCAAGGCGTCTTTGCCCATACATGGATTCGATGCAAACACGGTGAGCATCATGATTCTAGTTGTTCGGGCATTTGTAATAGACCCGAGAGAGTAATGCGAAAATAACTTGCTTACAGACGTGATAAGACTCGGAGAACGTCTGGAATTGAAATCATGGTAAGTTTTAGTTGACACGCACGCACCTCATGATGCGTCTGGTGTGAACACAACCGCTCGCGAGGCATTTGGTTTTAACCTTCCGCCACGATGTTACCCGACGATCTAATCACGAGGGAAGGTTGTGTAATTCCCGCTCCGCCAGGATGTCGTGGTACTAATAAACGAGGACGCTAATGCGGGTGGAATAGTGGAGTTATCAGTCTGAAAGGAGTTCGAGAAGGATCACCGACGTAAGACCTGGGTAGGTGGAGTTCCAAGTAAAGATTTTTTGGCCAACCTTCATACTGCACGGAACTTCGTTTTTGGCGCGAGGCGATAGCGATATTTATCGCGCAGGATGGGAGCTGCGTAGATACGCACATATTCTTCTGGTGATGAATAGGGACTTGAGGCTGGGAGAATGCGCTCTGGAAGACGTCTCCCGATCTTTTAGGAGCCTCCCTTAGATCGCCATTGTCATCCTTTACGACATTCATCACAAGGCATACATGTACATGAGAAAGCTCTGGACCTAGTTCATGTCTCGAAGCAACGACGACCATTGGTCCCAGGCTATTTCGATCACCCAATTGGTAATGCTCTCGAGGCGGACGACACGACGACAGGTCAAGGTCTCATCAGGACATCTGCGTAGAGTGACTCACGCTTGAGCCGAGAGACTTGACGCCACGAAATGAAATGGCACCCACTAACCCTGCTGCGTGAGGGTGGGATAGGAGAGGTCAGGGGATAATGATGGAAGTGCCAGCGGGTCGAGTGGTGATTGAATCGCATATACTTTCCATACTGCACAACGCCGCGGATGGCTCTGCAGAGAAGCCAAGCTACACTAATGGGACCGAGAAACATCGCAAAAAATGGTTAAATATCATACGTACCTAGTTATTAGGCAGAAAAATTAGAATTCTGCACCTTGACTTGTGGAAAATTTCATGTTGAACACAGCCTCGGAAAAATCTCGGTGCGGCTGGAATTCAAGAGTGAGGAACCACAAAACGGGGGATTACCCCCTGAGGCTGAGAAAGTGTTGGAACAAAAGAAGATGGCATTCGGGCTCTTGGAATTCGGGACAGTCGTAAAATATGTCATTTTCGACGACTACTACGATTCATGATATGATCATGTAGTCTTTGGAAATTCACTCACGAATGACAGTCAAACTTGTGGCACCCACAGCCCACGCATCTTCCCTCCGGCTTATGCGGCGCGGTATCACAACTCAACATGGTTTTCTTGAATAAATTGCCATGTCCGAGGTGTAATCAATTTATTGGAGGTTACGTCCTAGCAGCTAAGGGCTGAAAAGTGTTGGAGTCTCGCAAATGAAGATGCTGTACGACTGCTTGCATGTAGAAATGGTACACGAATACAGATCACTCACCAGTAATTATTCATTACATTGAATATGGAATAGTTGTCTAGTGTCCGAGTCTATTTGGAGTCCATAGTGATGGAAATTGAGATAAGAAATTAGACATACCAGGATCGGCCCGGGAAAATGCCGCGGGTATTGTAGCGGTGTGAAGTCCTGTAGGAACTGACACAAATGGGGATAACAACATGCGCCTGGCATCTGATGCCTTATTAGTGACCATACGCTAGGCAGTCAAACACTAGATGATCGATAGACTGGGCCTCGTGGATGATCAAGGGGCTGTCACGTCTTCTGAATGCAGACTTGCTGCCTCTGTCATAAGGTCGATAGTGTAGCCATACAGCGCACGCTTGAAAAAGGTTCTCGACAAGGAATAATGTTAGGCATGATGATCACATAGACAGAGAGTAAATAGAGAAGCACACCGTATCATTAGCAGCTAGCCCTCACCTCACTGATCGCCGTATCAGGGTCTTTCTCTTTTTCGTCACGCCCCCAGTAGAACGATGTCATCGACGACTTACGGAGCTCTGTCTGACCCCCGTTTCATGTCTTCCCCATCCTAATTACCTGTACAGCTCTTAAAATCCTTTTTAACTCCAGCCGAAGTTCCGAGGCTAGTCCAAGCAATATCTAGGTTATAACTTATAAGACATCGCTTACTTCATTTTTCATCAACCGCAGATTGAACATGGTGAAGCTGATGTTGAAGGGATCAGCCTGTAGGTGAAGGATATAGGCCAACTGTTTAGGGTATCAAACATCGACCACCCCTGCAGAGTTAACCGCCCCATCTGATCCTGGTGACATCAAACGGTTCTCTGCTAATCTCAGCAGCCCTTTGGGTCGAGATACCTTGCGCACTTGGTGCCATGTAACATAGTATGTTTTCAAGCGTTAATGTCACACCTTGAGAGTGAACTGTTAGCTTTTTCAACGCTAACGTATCGGTCACTGACCTCAAAACTCGAGAATTGGGCTTGTCGATGAGTCGTCATCGAACATGCGCGAGCATGCTTACACTCCCGAGTCGTCCATCCGGAGTCCTAACTGTAGATCAAGGGAGTACAAAAAACAAGCGTTGCCAGTAGGTTACACGGAACGCAGGAGAAGCCTAGGTCTTGAGCAGTATGAGAACGATATGATAACGATCAGTGACGGTAGAATCGATAATATATCGGCAACAAGATAGGCCGTGTCAGTTTCCAAAGTCAAGGTGAACAGAATCTACATTACTGCCAGCGAGTTAAGTGAAAACAAGGAAGAAAATTGTATACTCACATGGTACAACCAATGGCCTCAGCCTACACAACGAAGAATGTCGAAAGCTGACACAACCCTTCTAATCAGCAGCCTGGAGAGCATGTCAAGGGCCGCTGTAAACAAGTTGTGTTCATACTCGAACGTCGAGTCTAGCTGCTTCAGTTTTCACTTGCGTCCAAGTGGAATACTTGTCAGGATTTTGTTACCAGAGATGAAGGTAATTTGACTTGAGGGATCCCGGGAGGATCACGACAAACTTGGAATGGGCTAAGGTATTCCTGGGGAGAGTACGATTAACAGGTGAACCTTGAATGGGGAGTAACCTGGAAAAATACCCCATGCAACCCATTAGCCGGGAATTCTAGTGGGTTTGTGAGTAATTGTGAGTAATTGTGAGTAAATATAACCTGCTTGACAACGAGCGCGATCAAGACTCAGGAAAAGTCTCGAGGTGCGTGAGGCCTTGAGGACTTGTGAAGGAATGATAATCTGGGTTGACCGGCAATCACCGAACCCTGGCTGCATCAAACCCTAATCGTAATTTCTTGTTGCGTCTCTTTTCTCTTGATTTTCTCTCGTCGCTCGTAACCCATGCTAGAGGTCATCAATCTATCGTAGACCCCAAGGTTCCGTTCAGATAGGATGAGGACAGTAAGACATTCACGTCTGTTTAGTTATCGATTTTGAATGTAAGCAGACCCTGCGGGTGCAAAAAACCCTTCTTGACCTGGCATAAATCGCATTTCGAGGTTTCGGGGGCGCGAATGGCAAGCAAATTCTCGCTACGGAAGTTGAGGACATGCTGGAGTGACAAAGCAACGAGGGCTTAAGCGCTTACCAGTTGCCGCACTGTGCATGACCAGGCGGTAGCCCACCATCCAGATGCCACGCGTGGTCGAAATTGTTGACGAAAAGCGATCGTAAGTTCTCCAACATCATCTACTCTTATCTAACCCAACCATCCATAGTTATCTTTGGCAACAAAAAGATCTCCTAAGAGATCCCTGGTGACTCCTTCGGCGATGAATGGATAAGGTGTATCTTCCGCATCACCGGTGGTAACAACAAACGCGGTTTTCCCCACGAAGCAAGCCATCCTCTCCAACATGTACATCTCCTTCTTTTGGCCGGCTACTCCTACTACTGCCCCCTCTGCTTGGATGAATGTAAATGCAAGTATTTTCGGGGGTGTATGTTGGCCCCAATATTTTGCTATTTTGTTTGGTTGTCGTGAGGCACAGCGAGGCGAAGATCATCAGGAGATCAGGGTTTCTTTGGTTTTATCGTCCGCTATTTGTCATGGCTATCTACAGTCATACACCGCCCAGTGGGACAGTGAATTAAATCAGCCTCGGAATACAAAACATGTACAGTAGCTGCCAATCGGGGACTACAAGCATTAGTGTACTACTCATATCTAAATATTACAGTGCAATATATGTGTACTATATGTGGTATGTAGCTTAGGATCTGAGAATCAGTTTGAAACCTGGATATCAGTGAAAAACTGGCCAGTGGGACATGTCATGTCACAAGAGATAACACCAAATCTGGAAGCTACTGATCTTATCAATCAGCATTGATTGCAGCAGGTTCCTCCTCCTCTTCAGACCCAGACTTGTCACCCTCTGGTTTTTTTGGCCTCGGAACCGGTTTCTTGAGCAGACCCTGCTTTGGTTTTGTCCATCGTGGCTTTCTTCTTTGCTCTTTCACAAGATCACGCTCAGCTTCCCATGATTTGACAGCATCTTGATGGACCATCTGAACTTCCTCGTTATGAGCCTTCCTGTCTGCCTCGTTGCTCTTCCATTCAGCTACAACCATTGCATGCTCCTCTCTTTTCCTTGCTCTCTCCACTTTTTCTGCTGCTTTTTGTTTTGCCTGCTCCTCGATCTCTATGCTTGAATTATAGAATTCATCTCCACTCAGAAGCTTGCCATATCCATCACCAAACAGTCGATTCCCTGAATTTTTCCTCCCAGCCCTCATTTCATGCTCCTCAAGATGTCCCTGGACTTTTGCTACATACATCCCTTGCAACATAGTGGTTGCCTGCATTCCAATCATTGCTCGCTTCCACCATGCATCTCGCTCCTCTGCTTCTTGCAACGCCGCAATAAGAGCTGCTTCTCGTTCTGTCTGGGGTTCATCATCAAGAATAACATGTCGACACCGCTTTATTGGAAAGATTGTGTATGGTGTGAAGTGGGGGGGTCTTGGACATGAGAAAGGCAGCAGATGAGGATGCTATCTTGTTAATTGCAATGCGAACAGGTGTAGAAATTTGAGGTGACCCAACTTGCTCTGATGGACTTGCACTTTCACTATCACTGTCCTCTTCTGCACCATCCCCCAAAGTAGCTGCTTCTCTTGCGAGTTGTCAGTGTATCATATCCTCCATGACATGCACAGGGCTTGCTTGTGGAATAGGGAGAAACCCTCGGCTGGAAGATGTGGTGCTGGGCGCCAGCATCTCATCGGTGATGACATTGCGATTTAATGGAATGATGCCCATCTTCCAAAAGGCAGCGATGATGTTTTCCTTCAATAGTGCCTGGAGATGAGCTTTGGCGTAGACTGACAGGAAGTTTGTTTTATCCACTTTATGCCCCCGTTGTCACTCATATTTATCTCGAGCCTCAGTCCACTGTCACTTCAGAATGCTAAAGATCACGACATCAAGACCTTGATAGATGTGTGTTGAATGGGATGGGTAACATAGGATGACTATCTGATTTTTGTGTGCGTATTCAAGAAATGCACAGGTATAGTGCGAATTATGCCCATCAACAAGAAGAAGCCTTCGACAGCCTGCAGCCTTAGCATGGGTTTGTTTGTCAAATTGTTTTATCCAGTCAACACCAATCTCGCCATCAGTATAGCCTTTCATAGAATGACCCAACCTGACGTACAGTGAGTTTTCATTGTAAAGTACATAAATGAAAGCACTCACAATGCATTCAAAGGATTGTTTTGCCTCCAACTGGTCTGGAATGACTCCCCTTTGAAGATCACAGCAGGTGGCAACAATGTACCATCAGTGCAAATAGCTACCATAACTGTAATGTTCTCCCTATCTCCACTTCATTGCTGATGCTGCTGTAAGGGGACTAGGGGGGTGCCCTGTGTGTTTTTCCTATTTTTTATGTTTGTCCCATATTTTTCCCCACCTCATTTCCTTCTATTCTTCATTTTCTATGATTTTTCCGGATTTTATTACTAATTTTCCCTTGCTATCATATTTGTATATGTTGATACTTTTATATTTAGAGGCGGAGTACCCCTTCCGACACATACCCCTTGGTATGATGTCATTCGGCAGCCTTGATCTGCCTATCTCCGCCTTTTTCTATTTTTAGGTTATATTTGATTTTTGTCGTCTTCACATATACTGGGCATCAGCAAGGGGATCCTTAGAGTTTTCTCTTTGGATTTCCCTTTGCTAGGTGTGCCCCCAATCCCTGTATTATGTAGCATAATTTTAACTTCGGATTTCCCTTTGCTAGAGGCTTAGGTTGCCCTTATAGTAGAAAACTCTCCCCTAAGGCCCGAAAATCGCGAACGCGCTGCCCAAGATAGGCAGGTACGGACTGGACAACACTTCCCAAAGCTCCACAGAGTCCCTACACACCGTTCCAGATACTCTCGCCTTTATTACGCCGCCATTTTCGCCAAACGCGCTCCCTAGCGACATGGACGCATCAGAACGCTTCAACGCGCTTGAAAGCGACATTTCCGGAATGCGCGCGCAAATTGACTCGCTTAAATCTACGATTGAAAACTTCGTTAGGACCCTCCAGGCTAACCCTACGACCAATAGTTCCCCCTTTATGACTCCAAGCACACCCAACAACGACGTTTTGCCAAACGCGTCCACTAAGGAACGTGCCCAGATCAAACCGTCCCCCCCCGCTGAATTTAATGGTGCACATGTGCAGGGACGTGCATTCCTTAATTCCTGTGAGTTATACATTAGTCTCCAGTCGCATCAATTCATCGATGAGGCTGCAAAAATTTATTGGGCCTTCACATACATGAAATCTGAACGCGCCTATCTCTATGTGGACCGTATCCTATGTCAAACTAAAGAACTCGGTTCTCTACCTTTCTCCACTTGGGGTGACTTTTGAGCTGAGTTCATATGCCACTTCTGCTCCCTCAATGAATGCCACCAAGCAGTGACATGACTTGAGTCATCCGCTTACCACCAGGGACGTCGATCCGTGGACGACTATATCGATGAGTTCAAGGATTTGGTGGACATGGCAGGATATGGGAGTGGGTTACCAGTGGTGGTGAAGTTCCGATGGGGGCTCAACCGAGAAATTCAGGACCAGATTGCACAGATGTTGGAAGGGCGCCCAGTGGACGATGATATCCTTGCTTGGTATGAAGCTGCTTCACTCTGTGATGAGAACCGACTCACAAATGTGGCATTTAATGCTGCATTCCATACTCCAACTACCACTCATACACCCTACACCTTCAATCGAAGCCTTCCCCGCCCTAACCCCATTCCTGTTCGTCAAACTCCCACACCAGCTGTCAATGTCCCAGTACCAATGGATGTTGATGCAGCCCGCAGCCGTGCACGTAAGTTGGATCTCTGCTACCGTTGTGGGGAACCTGGACACAGGGCTGGAGCGTGTCCCCATCATCAGGATATCCGCATGCTCACCCCCGAGGGACGAGATGAACTCCTGCAAGATTTGTTGGCGCTTGTAGATGTTGAGGAAGCGAAGGATCAAGTTGCAGAGGAGGTTAAGCTGGAAGTTGTAGAGGAGCAGGATTTTCCTATTCGCAGTGAGTGAATCGTATGCCCTCACTGCCTGTCCATAACCGCTTCGAAGTCTTGTCAGTTGAATCCCCGGAGAATGAATCCATTTCTGTGACTGCTCCCCTCTCTGACCCTTCGAAGTTGGCTAAAGACGTACCTGCTCTCCCCATCTCTCCTTCTACTCCATGTCCCAAAATTAAATCATGGGAGCGTAAACTACCACGCAAGTATATTGTGGCATCCACTCCCTCTGCACATTCCTTAAACCTAGCCATCAAACTGCAGACGACCGACACTGGACAGATACTTGGTGTCTCTGCGCTCCTGGACTCTGGTGCAACTGGTCTCTTCATCGATTCCCATCTGGTACAACAACATCGTCTAAATACTCACTCACTCTCATGTCCGATACCTGTATATAATGTGGATGGATCCCCAAATGAAGCTGGTGCCATCCGAGAGGTTGCAGACCTGGTTCTCTGTTACAAAGATCATAGTGAGCGTGCCCTTTTTGCTGTCACTCAATTAGGAAAGCAAAAGGCGATTGTGGGATATCCATGGCTTCGAGACCATAACCCGGAGGTCGACTGGCGCACCGGGGAGGTTACCATGAGCCGATGTCCATCCCGCTGTTGGACGTGTTTCACAGAAGCCAGGCAAGAATGTCGTGGACAGAAGGCGGCAATACGACGAACGCAGAAGTGTTGTGCTGGACCCCTGCCTATACCTGAAGTGGAATTGGAAGGGGTTCCTGATCTAATGCCGGACTCGGATGATGATGATGAGGACCCAGAGGAAGTGGAGGAGGGTGATCGGATCTTCTACACTGCGATTCGCTCATCGCATGAGGTGTGTGCCACATTGAACATATCCCAACGCCTCGCCGAGGCCTTCCACAAAAACAATGCTGCTAAATCCTCTACTAACTCCCTACTCCCTCATCTCCATGAGTTTGAAGATGTGTTCTCCAAGGAGTCATTCGACTCTCTTCCTGCGCGTAAGCCATGGGATCACGTGATTGAACTCACCCCCGGCGCAACCCCTTCATCCTGCAAGGTCTATCCTCTCTCTCCGGAAGAACAACGGCAGCTTGACCAGTTCATCGACGAGCACCTGGCCTCTGGACGTATTTGACCATCGAAGTCACCCATGGCCTCTCCCTTTTTCTTTGTCAAGAAGAAGGATGGCTCACTTCGACTGGTTCAAGACTACAGAAGACTCAACAACATCACAGTCAAAAATCGCTACCCACTACCCCTCATCTCTGAACTCGTAAACCAGCTCCGTGGAGCCTGATACTTCACCAAGCTTGATGTCCGTTGGGGCTATAATAATGTGAGGATAAAGGAGGGAGATGAGTGGAAGGCAGCCTTTCGTACCAACTGTGGTCTTTTTGAACCGCTTGTCATGTTCTTTGGCCTTACTAATAGCCCTGCCACCTTTCAGACCATGATGAACGACATCTTCCATGACCTCATCCTCGAAGGCGTTGTCTGCATCTATCTCGACGACATCCTCATCTTCACTCGCATGGTTGAAGAGCACCGTCGCATCATGCGCCTCGTCCTAGAGCAACTTCGACAGTACAAACTCTACCTTCGTCAGGACAAATGCGAGTTCGAAAGAACCAAGATCGAGTACCTCGGCCTGATTATCTCGGAGGGTCAAGTGGAGATGGATCCTATCAAGGTAAACGGGGTCACAGCTTGGCCGACGCCCACGAACAAGAAGGAGGTGCAGTCTTTCCTGGGCTTCATCAATTTTTATCGGCGTTTTATCAAGGATTTCTCACATCATGCACGACCGCTGTTCGACTTGACAGGAAAGGAGGCATGGGGGTGGGATAATGCACAACAGGAGGCATTCGAAAAGCTTAAGGAGATGGTCACTTCCGCTCCAATCCTTACCTTTGCTGACAATTCGCGTCCTTTTCGTGTAGAAGCCGACAGTTCTGACTTTGCAACAGGCGCTGTGTGGTCTCAGCAGTCTCCGGAGGACCAGAAGTGGCATCCTGTTGCATTCTACTCCAAAAGCCTTAGTGCTGTAGAGAGAAACTACGAGATCCATGACAAGGAGATGTTGGCGATAATGCGTGCGCTTGAGGAGTGGCGACACTTCCTCGAGGGTGCCCAACACAAGGTGGAAATTTGGATGGATCACAAGAACCTCGAGTACTTCATGACGGCCAAGAAATTGAACCATCGTCAAGCTCGTTGGTCCCTGTATCTATCTAGATTCGACTTCTCCTTGCACCACCGTCCGGGTCGCAGCATGGGGAAGACTGATGCCCTATCCTGACGTGCAGACCATGGGGATGGCAGCGGTGACAACCAAAACATTGTGCTGTTGCAGCCAGTCCTGTTCACCATTCGGGCACTGGAAGGCATCGTACCCCAGGGTGAGGAGCGGGACATTCTACATGACATTCATCGCGCAAACTGTAGCGGTTTACATGAGGATGTTGTCGCCCGAGCTGTTAAAGAACTGAGGAAGGGATCAACCCTTTCCTTACGTGTGGCAGAGTGGGCTGAAAAGGAGGACTTGTTGTATTTCAGGGATCGCATCTATGTTCCCAATGACCCAGACCTTCGCCGGCGCATCATATCCCAACACCATGACTCACAGATTGCTGGCCACCCCGGACGCTGGAAGACCTTGGAGCTCACCTCACAGAACTATTGGTGGCCACAAATGTCACGGCTCATTGGTCAGTATTGTCGCACTTGTGACCTTTGCTTATGCACCAAGGTCCCTCGTCGCAAGCCTATTGGTGAGCTACACCCTCTTCCTGTTCCAGAGAGTTGTTGGGATGTCGTCAGCGTCGACTTTGTGGTGGAATTGCCAGAGTCAAATGGGTTTGATGCGGTGATGTGCACAGTTGACTCAGTGGGAAAATGCGCTCACTTCATTCCCACTCACACCACTGTCAGTGCCCTAGGTGCCACTCGACTCTACCTCCACCACGTGTGGAAATTACATGGACTTCCTGGTGCCTTCCTCTCGGATCGTGGCCCTCAGTTCATGGCAGAGTTCACTCGTGAGCTGTACCGACTCCTGGGGATCAAACTCCTCGCTTCAACTGCTTATCACCCACAAACTGATGGCCAGACGGAGCGAGTCAACCAGGAACTGGAGCAGTACATCCGCCTCTTTGTCAATGAACGCCAGGACGATTGGGATGATCTCCTTCCTTTGGCCGAGTTCGGGTACAACAACCATGTCCATGCTTCCACTCAACAGACCCCTTTCCTCTTAGACACTGGACGACATCCATGCATGGGATTTGAACCTCGCCAAACTCCCTCACACATCGAGACAGTGAATGAGTTCACAGAATGCATGAGGGATAGCTTGGAGGAGGCAAGGGCAGCCTTAGCAAAGGCGAAGGACGACATGGCGCGATTTTACAACCAACGCCACTCCCCAACCCCTCAGTACAAGGTTGGTGATTGAGTTTATCTTGACTCCAGTGACATCTCCACTACACGTCCATCCAAGAAACTCACTCATTGCTTCTTGGGACCTTTCCCCATTGTCAAGTGCGTTGGAACACATGCCTATTGTCTACGCCTCCCAGCCTCCATGTCCAGACTCCATCCCGTCTTCCATGTCGTCAAATTGCTTCCAGCTCCCCCAGATCCATTCCCGGGACGCCATTCACACCCACCACCACCACCTACAGTGATCGAGGGAGAACCCCAATATGAAGTCGAGTCAATCTTGGACAGCCGTTTGTGTTGAGGAAAACTCCAGTATTTGGTACATTGGAAGGGTTATGGGTATGAGGAGAACTCATGGGTCGAAGAGTCTGACGTAAATGCCCCTCGGTTAATCAAGGAATTCCACCGACGGCACACTGCTGCACCGCGTCACATTCAAGTCACAGACTTTGGTCGTATACGATTTCGAATGCATCGGGGTGATGCATCTTAGAGAGGGGGTGATGTAAGGGGACTAGGGGGGTGCCCTGTGTGTTTTTCCTATTTTTTATGTTCGTCCCATATTTTTCCCCACCTCATTTCCTTCTATTCTTCATTTTCTATGATTTTTCCGGATTTTATTACTAATTTTCCCTTGCTATCATGTTTGTATATGTTGACACTTTTATATTTAGAGGCGGAGTACCCCTTCCGACACATACCCCTTGGTATGATGTCATTCGGCAGCCTTGATCTGCCTATCTCCGCCTTTTTCTATTTTTAGGTTATATTTGATTTTTGTCGTCTTCACATATACTGGGCATCAGCAAGGGGATCCTTAGAGTTTTCTCTTTGGATTTCCCTTTGCTAGGTGCGCCCCCAATCCCTGTATTATGTAGCATAATTTTAACTTCGGATTTCCCTTTGCTAGAGGCTTAGGTTGCCCTTATAGCTGCACCTTTTTGCCTTTTGGTCCTATGATGCATTGCCATGTCCCAAGGCCCTGCTGAATGCCTGTCTCATCTGCACCAAAAATAAGCTCATCTGGAATTGGTTCCTCCACTTCATCTCCCATTATATTCTCTTCTAGTATGTCGTAGAATGCTTTTTTTGTATGTGGATTCCCAGCGCGTGCCCGTGAATTCTCAAGAGGATGACACCAATAAGACCAAAGTCAATCCGAGTGCTTTTCAAGAAAGCGTGAGGCCCAGTTTTTCCCTACACCATCGAAATCCTCGCCCATCTGTGCTTGCAGTATCTCATTTGCATGCTCCTCTAACCGCTGTAGTGATAGCCTGTGTCCTTGGTTTGCAACTTGTATTGCATATTCAATGATGACCTCTGCTTCTTCGATGGTGACCAAACTACCTTCTGCATTGGACTGAGCCTGAGTTTTGCCACCCTTGGCATACCATGATAGGCTTGTCTTTGATACCTTGATTCTGACCTTCTCCTCCTTCCAACATTCCTCCTCCACCTGCTGGCAAATCTTGCGAAGACCCTTTTTTGTCTTGCCTGGTTCCTTCTCGAGTTCTGCATTGTAAAGCTCTGCTGCACATGCCTTCCATTTTTCACTTATCTCAACATATATTTGGTGTGCCTTGGTCTTTGATTTTGCACGTCGGCCCATCGCAAATCAATTTTCAAAGTGGTGAGGAGGTGAACTTGGGTGAGATCTCACCAGATTCGATCGCTTCCCCTTTTGGAATGTGTGATGTGACACACTCCGAAATGCTCTACAGGTCGATGGCTCAAGAATGTCTATCCACCACACAAAATAATAATCAGGCTGTTGAAGGTCTTTTTAATTCTATATAAGAATATGGATCTCAAAAAAAGTTGGAGACAAATGGTCTTTTGGTTCCAGAAATCCTTGTTTTGTGTATTTTTGACAAGTATTCCAGACTTACACTCACGAATATATACAATTTCAGGCCAAGAGCTTACTAGAGGATAGTTTGGCACTTAATAAACATATATGAATTAACTCTGAGGCAGTATAGAGTATGAGGAAGGCAAAAAGGTCGACTGTCCCACTGGGTGGTGTATGACTGTAGAATAGTTGGATTATGTACCCTTCGACCTACCTGTACAGCAGCACCATCACACTTGAGTGACTTTGAAGCACACTGTCGTAATCAAGTCACAATTAAGGACTCATTGCATTCAGGTTGCCTGAATGGAACTTTGAGATTTCAACTGGCAGTACTTTGTAAACTTGTGACGTGGCAACAGACCTCCAATGCTTTTTCTGTAATTTCTTTACTAGTTGCTACTGGCATTGCAATGTGCCAGACACATAGGTCATGTTGTGAGCAAGGGGTGGAGGGGTTTTCATTCATGCTATAGCTACATCCAATGAGGTAGAATATTTAAATCTGTTGTGTAATGTTACATAGACCTCACATATTAACGGTTGTAGCATATTCCTTCACAATTGGCATATGGTAGTGGCTCTTGCCCTATGTTGTCTTCATCCCTGTTTGCACTTGATGTTACAACATCCTAGCAGAGAATAGTTATGAGTGGCATCAAGTTGCAATCTGCTGCATGAGTTGCATTGTAAATAACTGATTCAGCATCTTGCCTGTTCACACTTGATATTATAACATGCTGGCAGAGTTGATCTCAAATCATGCTAGTTTCTAGCATAGCAAATTGTAATACAGCAGATGAAGGAGACATCCATTAAGGAAATAATGATGAAACAGCAAGAACAGACTTGGAAGCGGTGTGGGTGACCTAGCTTCATCCCCGGTGTCATGCACAGGGCACAGCATCAGTGCTGTAGAAGTCATAGATTGGTACAAAGACATATGGTGTTTGCTTATTTTAGTGATCCTACAGTGCACCATACCCTGTATCCCAACCATCCTCACTTTCCCCATCATCCTCAGAGCCACAATCTTCATTGCTGTCAGCTACAGATAAGTTGTCTGAGTGATCATCATCATCATCATCTCCCTCATCTGTTTCACCACTGACACCATCTGTTAGCCCTTGTGCTTCATCCTGATCACCAGCTATCTCCATTTCTGATCTGCGGGCAATTTCTTGCAGTTCATCCAGCAACTTGAAGTCTCCATCCCCAAGAAGGGGCTCTGAGTGCATCTCCATGCTGCTTGCTTGACTGGCAGCACCTCCCATGAAAGCATTGTCATCATTGATGTCCATTGCATCATCATCATTACTCAATTTTGCCTCAGAGACTGCTGCATGGCTGATTCCACTGCTGGTGCATCACATGAACATGTCCCTATCCACAAGACTGACATTAAATTTTGCAGTACAATGGTTATTAAATAGCAACCTACATCATGACATAGTAATTTGCCCAATTGTCGACTTCATCCAGTCAATGTGCAGCAGTGAGGGATGAGGTACTTAGCAAGTCTGGCATGCAGCCACCAGCGAAGCAGGGAACAAGGTGGCAACCTCAGATGACTAGAGAAGGATCTAGGAATCCAAATGCGGCATCATCAGTATTGGGTATGAACCCCACCTTTGGCAATCTTGCAGTTTTGAAACCCCAATGGTAGTTTGGTTCCATGCCAAACCACCGAACCCAGAGAAATTCCATATGTTGAATGGAGCAGTTCTGAGCTTCTGGCCTGCTGTGCATCACCTTTGCATGGAACACTACAAGAATGTGAGCATACCAGTAGTTGTGAGCATCTGGTCCTGTTTTCTGTTGAGTGGACCATGATGTCACAATGTGTATGAGGGTTAATGGAGTCCTGATCCTGCTGAATGTCATAGGTTGTATAATTGACATGTAGAACCTTGGCTGAGTAAATTTGATCCCCAATAATCCTAACAGTGCTGCAGTCCTGAGTGGTGTACTGAGCCTCATCTCCATCAAACTGGCAATGAAGAACCCTGGACAGCAGATGATCCTTGATTCTTGGTATGAAATTCTGTCAACCATGGTGAGATTGTGAGCACAGCAAGATTAAAAGTAAAGATACCTTCTGGGCAGGATCATTTGGTGGTTGGTGAACAAAACTCAGCAGGTGATGAGGAAAATTCTTAGAATTACTAATGTGATGGTGCAAGTCAACCCCACTAAATGGAAGTGAGTCATTCTCAAATAAAGCAACATAGTGGGGATGGTGTCTTCTGGGGGAAGCTGTGGCCTCTTTGGCATGGTGCAGTCAGGTATGGCATTGTTCATGCTTTGCAATTTGTTGTATTGCATCTTTCTTGTTGGTCCTATGATAGAAACACTTTACAAGGCAGTGGGAAAGCTCTCCCTGGGGGAAATGCTGTCTTTTAGAGTATTACATGGAGAAACTGATTTTCTAAAATCTCATGATTTGTGTAGAATATGAATCTGTTATGCCAAACAGATGTATAGTTTGCACGTAGTCTCCCAGTGCATGCAGCTTGTAAGTGAACAAATTGAAAATGTTCTTCAGCCTCTGCACTGGTGGTTTAGTTTTTGGTAACTGAGATTCCAGCTCCTGCACCAGGAGTGGATTGGCAGTGCTTGAAGCAGTGACAGGCTTCATCAGCTTGGCTTTCAACAGTGTAGATGATGGTTTAGTCTTTGACATCTGAAATTCTGACTCCAGTGTGGGGGGTGGAGTTGCAACACCTGAAGCAGTGATGGATGTCAGCTTTCTGTGATTCCATCAACAACCTTGGCCATCTGCTTCTCTTGGTAGTTCAACAGTATTAAAGGTCTGGGTCCATTCTGCAAACGAATGGAATTCTTTCCCTATGGTTGTTGTGGACTGAGTTAGGAGAGTAAGAGTAAAATCTGTGTGCATCCTAAGTTTTGCAATGGCATGCCATTCAGCCAAACAGAAGAGTAGGGTCATAAGCTTGCCATTGTGGAGTTCAGAGAGTAGGCCTTCCACTGCAGGTATCATATTCTGGTATTCCAAGTAAATTGACCTTTAGAATAAGATAGCAGATACACACTGATTTACCTGAAGCAAATCCTCAAAATTTCTTGCAGCCATCTGCTTCAATTCTGATACATTATTTGAGAAATGCTGAATAGTGTCTAATCCATATGTGGGTATCTGACAAAATCTGCTTTATATGTTAATGGGGCATGGCTTCCTCAAGACTAGGAAATCCCACCTTTGCCACAGCTCCACTGCCTGGAGCAGCATCATATAAAACTCGAATGATGTGGGTAAACGTAGCCTTCCAGACACCAAGCTCAAACTCATGCATGAGATTGACAATGAGCATTGGGTAGGGGTTAAATCCAAAATGATCCAGCCTCTCCATAAAAGCATTCTTTCACCACATCTTAGTTTTGTGAAACACCAACACCTCATTTAAGCTGCTTACCACTGTTGGAACCAAAGACATAGGGTGGAGCATGCACTCCACTGCAGTGGCATTAATGGTATACCCTGCATGGTAGATGCAATCATGGGCCCTGCTCACAAGGCTTGAAAGATATGATTGTGACCAAGTGATGCATCCTTTCATATCCTGCTGATGTCCTAATTTATTGAACTCAGCAGCAGGAATTGTACACTGAGGACATATCCAGTCCCCCTTGTTGTGCGAGGTCCCCAATTTCACCCTGTCATTGTGATGGTTCAACTGGTCAAATTTGAGGAAGGCATCACATTAGACTTACTTTTCAGGATAGTCAGCAGAATAAGTGAAAAGGCAGGGGTAAACTCATTGCTGGATACCATCTGCACATGTCAGAACAATGCCATACTCATAAGCATGCATCTAGCAATAGATGCCAAACTTCTTGCAACAGCTTGCACCAGCAGTGAGTTTTGAGGGTGGATCTCTGACTTGATGTTGTGGAAGGGGTAGTAGGCCTGTTTGCCAACTTCCCTGTCCTCAGGAATTTTGTCATGGATGCATCTTCACACACTGGAACTCTTGGACTACCGTATACCCTTCCCTTTTTCATACATTCTTCAGTACTTCCAGTTACTAACTTTGTCTTCATCCATTACAGTATGTTATCTGACCCTTCACAGCATGAACAACTCATCTCTTCATACAACACATCAATCTTGCGTCTCATCATGTTTCAATGCTTCCTCAGCTTGTGTGCTGACGGTGGAGCTGTCAGCAAGATGGAACAGTTCCAGTTATTGATTGTTTTTACATCCAACATGTCCTTTTTCTATTTATAACTCATCTTGATGATGATCCAGGATTCGAGCCGATTCCCCTTCCACTGGCTAGTCAACTTCTTAGTACGACAGGTCGATCAACTGGATGGTAGGGTCAAGGGACACCTCTTGAGTGTTCTCCACACTTGCTGGGGGCACAGGTGATGTGATGTCAATAGAGAATTTCGACATTGTCCTCTCCCTGAGTCATCCCTGGTCGCTGAAACCCTGATATGAGAACTTGATGACACCACTGCGACATCATCTGCCATCCAAACACCAACCATATCTTGAAGATCAGCAACACTTTCCAAATTTGACAACCCTGCTTCTTTAATAGTTTATCTCTCTGGTTGATCGGTCCTGTCAGCACAAGAGAATGAGCATGACATGGTTTTCTCACTATTGGTACTTGACTTGTATAAAGGTGTCTCCCCACCTCTCAAATGGGATGACTAACTTTGGACTCTCATTTCATGTATCCCCTTAAGTTTCCCTCCAAGTTTACAAAGGTTACTCAAGTTTACTACACATAAAGGTGTAGAAGTTAAGCTAAGTGTTCAAGTTATAAGTCTTTCAGTCCAGTTTCTTTAGTTCTCTTGAAATTCCATTACTACAAATTATATTTCCAGTGAAGTAGTATACTTGGTTACCCCTACTAAAGTCCAACGAGCCACTTTTACTTCGACACATTGAATATCCATTTTCAATGATACCAGCACATAATCTCATTGATTGTGTCTTTGATTAACATTGATCACTCCTCTCGCTTCATGTCTCATGCCATCTTTGCTCTAGTGTATTACTGCATGCCCCTCTCCCTTTCATTGAGCCATTGGCTCGTTTACCTACCTTTACCCTCTTGTTCTACCGAGTATGCTTACCATGCCTCACACATTGTGACCTCCTGGTCAACAGAGCACCAATAGATCATCTTCCCTGCCACAATGTGGCTGCAAATTCCATGAAAAATTCATCAACACTATTGGGAACCTGTGAATAAGAGATGATGAATAGGTAAATAAAGATGGTGGGATGTCCTATGGAAGGTATGTATGCTACATGATGACAGGCACCAGAGCTTGGCTTAGCTCAAATATACTTTGACTGGTTGGCAAAATACATGTATAGTGGCCATACACTGGCATCACCAAAACTTGCAGTGTGTAGAGTCAGACCAGAACATGAGGTGTGCGATAACTTTCTCTAGCTTGGATTCTGGTTCATTGGGTTGCTTCTGAAGATCGACATGCACCTCAATCCATGCATTGCCAGTGTAGACCTCATCAAATACACAACTTTCTGCCTTTGTTTCTGGATGGACATGGATTCACTTGAAGGGGTAGAGGTGGAAATGTTTAGCAGAATCCTCACCCCATGCTTCCTTGATTACTTCAACTAGAGAATGAAAGTGGAGGCCTGGGACTGAAAATTTATGAGGAGGAGGAGATGGCTTGGTTCTTGAGGTACTTCTATATCAACTTTGACCTCCTTCCACTCACCACCAGAAAAGGGATTTGTGTCACTGGAGCTGGCAAAAGCCTTGTCCATCAGTTGATTTTCTCTGTGAGCATTAAATGACCCCAGCTCCTCTATCTTGAAGTCCAGTGAAGCTAAAACCTCCTGTCCAAGGCATGTAATCTCAGCCTCGGTCTTCTGGGTGCTGCCAGAGTTTGCCCAGTTCATGAGTAGATATTTCAACATATTCTTGAAAGGCCAAGGGGCAGGAGGATGAAGCAAGTCATGTGGTTTAGGATACAAAGAAGTATCTCCTGTCTGAAAATTTGCTAAGCCATCTGGAGTGACATGCCTGTCTGGATCATAAGAAGGATGGTGATGGTATTCTTGAAGAACACCAAAACCATTAACCACCAAGCACATGATGTCTTGAACATGAAGAATCACCTGATGGATTAAAGGGAGAGGTGTGGGGAGTTGCTGAAAAGGTGTAGGGGCAGCTGGCTGTGTATCCTCTATATGCTTGGGATGGCAATAATATCTCTTTGGTCTTCCTGATTGTGTTAACATTGGGCCTGCAGGAGACAGAAGTTTAGTCTGAATTAAAGTTGAGCAGAAGCTGTTAGGTCACCTGGCAACTCCAAAATTGAATCTGAAGGAATACTAGGATTAAGATGGGCTCCATTCAAACTACCGGTAGCAATGTTGGAACAAATGTCAATGGTGACTGTGACCTCATGATTCTTTCAAAGAGTGGGGGAGTATAGTAGTGATCAGTGATGACAACCTTTGCAATGGCAAGAACTTGAAGACATACATCAGTTCTCACTCCTATCCTCTCCTTCTGCAACTGAAGACTGGATATAGTTTCCTTTTAAATGACTTTTGCCTTTCTCTGCTCCATCCTAAGAGCCTGAGCAGTTTTGTAAATGGCACATCCAGCTTGATGTCTTGTGAGTCCAGCCTGGGCAGTGGATGAGAATTGACAGGAGTGAGAGCATATATAGGGTGACATGATAGGAAGAAGTACTAGTACTAAAAGTGTTGGCAAGAATACAGGTATATGAAGAGGTTTGTAATTTCTAATCCAATGTTTGTGAGGAGTCATGTGTGAAGTGGCTCCTCAGTCTGCATTCCAATCATAATTAGCTTTATATGAAAGGGGATCCTCTAATTGTTCTAATGAATAGATACTTGCCTTTCCTGATTCCTGGATTTCTTTAGCTGTAGCTGCTTTTGCCTCTGCTGAGCTTGCCAGGAATTTATAACAGTTGGACTGGGTATGGTTTGGCTTATGACACCAGGAACAGAAGAGATTGTTTTTATACTTGAGCTGCCTTTTGGAATGATTATAATTATGGTGGTGGGTAAAGTTGATGTTATTGTTGGAAGGGGGATTAATACTGGTGGTAGCCAACAGCTCTGTTTGAAACCTCTGAAATTTGAGGTGCAGATCTCCTTGTCCTTTGTGTCTCCTCAGTATGAAAAGCCTGAGTAATGGTGGCCTTATCCAGCCTGTCACTGAGCATCAAAGATGATACAAAGTGACTATCATGGCCATGCAGAGAAGCTCATCATCTAATGTGTCAATGGAGAAGCTGGCAGGGTGAAGATTTTTGATGTGTTGCATTCCTGCATCAACCCTATTTGCGAAAGTCTGTAATGACTCCTCCTCTAGCTTTCTGATGCTGAATAAGTCATCATAAGCATTGAATCTGGCACCAGGTTTTTGCTGTAGGTGCACAGATTTGAGAGCTTTCCACATTGCCACTGGGTCTCCATCCTTCCCCTTTAAATGGACAGTCTGAGATGGTTCAACCATAATATAGATCCATCCAGCTGCTTTGTCTGACTTGTCATCCCATGCTTCCTGCTGTTGTCCAATCTCCTCCTAATTGGTAGAGCTTGCCACAGGGCACTGTTTCTGGCCAGAAACAATTTGCCAAAGTTATCAGGATATTTGCCTTGGAGGCCATTTTGCAAATTATCACTGCCTCAGAAACTCCAATCACCTCCGGACCATTCAAGCTAGCTACTTTCATCTTGTATTAGCCAGTTTGTAGATTGACCAAGTCACCCACTTAATTCCAACCCAATTACACTCCAAATGTTCTCTTAAGTTTATCTCAAACTTTAGCTCATCCTTTCCAGGAATTCCCCAGACCTCTGATCTTCCTCTTTACCTTTGTCTTGAAATTAGGACACTTGACAAGGAGAAGGGTGCAACTTCTTATAAGTTGAAGCCAAGTCCTTTCTGACCCCACCCTTGGTATGGCACTTCAAGTAAACCTTTCCCTGGAATCTTGTTGGGTTCCCTTCCCTGTTTGATCCATCCTTATCAACTCCTAATGTCCAGGTATGACCAGAAATCCAACGACTTCCTTCCTCCAGCTCAGAACTTAACACTTTGTCTTCTCTAAGAACTTTGATTTTGGCATCATGCAAATTCTCAGCATAAGCTTTGAATTGCAAGAATGCACCAAAGGCATCTGATTTTCTCCTAAGTCCAAGACCACAAGACCACACTTGAATCTAGTACAGTCATCAACAAATTGTATCCAGTAATTATATTCTGCAAGTGATTTGAGTTGAATGGGACCTTTAAGGTCAACATGAACCAGCTCCAATGGTTTAGAATGAACAATTTTAGTTATGCAACAGGGGCAGACAGTCCACACAGACTAGCTCAGATTCCACACTTTTTACTCAGATTCCACAGATTTTGGCCATCTGCATCCAAGATCAGACAGCAAGGACCAGCAAGGACCAGCAAGGACAGTCCTCATACATCTGAACAGACCATTTGAGCTTAGCAAAATGATGCAAGGAACAGGACTTGAACCAGTGATCTCATAAGCATGTGGTAATGTTTCAACATGCAATACCATTACACCAAGCAGCTGGTGTTAAGGTACTGCAACCAATGCTACATGTCATGTCAGCCAGGCCAATTAGATATGGTCTATTATTAGGTATGTTCTATTATTGAAACAATGGGAATACTGTGGTGACATGGCATCAATTCTTCCCACCATCCCACTACATCCCCCACTACATCCTCCCTTGCTCACAGCACCACAACCCAACTCTCTCACCACTGACATGCCCTCCACCTGTGCTTTAACATCCAAGACCCATAGCAGCCACAAGAGGGCTGCTTCACCCCCTGCTTCCACTGCTATGATGACCCATGCTGGCCATAAGTGTGCCATCTCCACAGTCGATGACAATGCTGCAAAAGCCAAGAAGAAGAAGAAATCAGATGAGAACACAACTGAAAAGGGGAATGAGAAAGGGAAGAAGAGGAAAGGGGGAGGAACCAAAGCCCAAGAAGGGCAAAAAAAAACCAAAAAAAAGTAAGTATCATTGCCCTCCCCCTACCATCACTCACAAAGGCTTTGTAGTTGAAAAACTTCCACTATGCAAGCCACTGAGGATGTGGCTGCCCAAGAGCCATCTCATCTCACCAGGGAAGTGGTTTTTTTTTCATTTTACTCTTTTCTTTTGCTTTTCATTTTCTTTCCAGTTCTTCTTTGTTTTTGTTTTATTTTTATCTTACTAATGATGTTATATTTAGAATGGAAGCCCTGCTTGAGTGCAGTGGCATTGCTGTTGCCTCCCCAAAGGGAGCCAAGACCGGTGGCACCATTATCCCCCCTCTCTTCACTTAGGCAACCTTGAGGCAACACTGCAAGACCAAACTTGAGCTGTGCCATGAGGACAGCACCAGGAGTGATGATGAAAGCAACAACAACAATGAGATGGACAACCCCACCAGCGAGACCACAACGATGACCAGCACCACCACCACCAGCACCAGCACCAGCACCACCAGCACCACCACCACAGATGATGAGGAGAACAACAAAGAAGAAGGACAAGAAGAGGAAGAAGGATGACACTAACTCAGGTGACAAGGACAAGGAGGACAAGGAGAAGGAGAACAAGGAGAACAACAACAATGACAACCAGGGTGATGAGGATGATGAGGACAAGGAGAACAATAACAACAACAGCAATCAGGGCAGCAAGGATGAGGAGAACAACAACAATAACAACCAGGGTGATGAGGACAACAACAAGGACAACAACAAGGACAACAACAAGGACAACAACAAGGACAACAATGAGGACAACAATGAGGACAACAGTGAGACCAACAGCGACAACAACAATGACAACAACAACAACAACAACCAAGGTGACAACAGCAACAACAACAACAAGGACAACAACAACAACAACAAGTACAACAAGGGTGCCAACAATGACAAGGGGAATGACAATGAGGCTGCCCCCACCACTTCTGTCCCCACCACTGCAGCCACCACCACTACTGCCACTACTGCCACTGCCACTGCCACTACCACCACCACCAAGACAAAGTCTAGAGAAAAATCAGCATGTATGTGTATATGAGGATGAACTTTGGAATGTCTGAGGTCGATATGAGTCTGTTATTGAAGAAGATGGAGAGGTTGATTGGGCAGTTTTAAACCACCAGTTTACCTTGAAGCTTCTCATTGTGTTTAGGCAATAGCATGGGTAGGGGTAACCCATATTAGTGTTGCCACTGGCTCAGCCAAGGTTTTTCAATAAAATGGACATAGCATACCAGATATATTCTCTAAATTCACCGAAATATTTGAGCATATGGATGGGGCCATAAGCCAAGGGGTCTTCCACCAACATTAGTTTATCAAATCATGTTAAGACTATAGGTCTTCAACTCAGCCTTGGCTTTGTATGTCACAGTTGGAGGCTTTCCAACTGTCTCAGTATCGCACTAGGAGGCTTTCCTAGTGTATTGGGCTTCTGGCCTTTGCTTGGGTACTTCCTCAAGTCGTTATGGCTATCCATACTCAAAGGCTTTCTGAGTAGACCATCGGTTCATGTATCACAGTTGGAGGCTTTCCAACTGTCGAGTTTGAGTTATCACAGCTAGGGGCTTCCTAAGCTGTTGAGTGTTCTGGTTGAGTCTAAGACTGTTGTTTGAATTAGGTCAAGCTAAGGAATACAGGCAGTATTACTGTAGCTTATTTATGGTTCAGAGATGTCTATCATCCAATCGGAATACGAGATCCTTGTCAAGTAATAATAGAAAGAACAATAGAACAATAAGCCTCATGCCTAGCATGAGGCATCCAATGTCACGGAGTGCTGTGGTGCATGTCAAAGAACAATAGAAGATAAGCCTCATGCCAAGCATGAGGCATCTGATGTCATGGATCCAATGTCAAGGGTCCAATGTCAAGGGATGCTGTGGCACAGCATGTCAAATGGTGGGAGTCAGGCATCAGAGCATCTCCCATCAGAATGAGTCAAGTTGAATGCGAAGGAAAAATGAAGTACCCGGTCTTGCCGGCGTACATCTTGTCATCCTGGGTTATGATAACAAAATCATAACATCACCTCCCTTCTATCTTCGAAGTCACTGACTTTGAATTACTATCTTCTTTCCCCTAGGTTCTCCCATATGGTTCTCCAGTCATATTCCCCATCGCATCGTCATTGAAATCATTGTACCCCAATTGAAGAAAATCCCACCACCTCTGCTCTTCCTCTCATTCCTTCTTCTGCCTCATTGGGCAGTAAGGGCTATAATGTCCAGGGCCTTGTTGCTTGCAGTGCTTGCAGATATGTCCTTGGCAGATCAGGCTGAAGTGCCTGATCTGGTGGCGAATGAAGCATCTGGTGCTCCTCATGTGGGGAGGGGACCAAGGTGGTTGGGTCAATCGTGGTTTGGGTTCAGGTGTCATGAGGTCGATGACTTCTAAAGGTCTGGTCATCTGGTTGTTCATAGAGGGGGAGGCATTTCCAGAGGTGGTTTGTGGTTTGTTTTTGTTTTTCTGCCCATTGTAAGGTGAGGGTGAGGTCAGTCATTGTCAGTTCTGATCTATGGGGGTGTGAGGGTTTCTTTCAACCACCTTCTGTCTGTCTGACCATGGCATAGCCATGTCTTGGATCACTTGTTCAATTCCAAGGCTGTCAGCGTCATTCATTGCTTCTTCCAGGTTGCATTTCATTTGATCAATCGTGCTTTGGTAGTAGAAACACATTCTTGCAAGGTGGTATTTTGAAGGGTCATGGGCAAGGTGGGTGCGGAGGGTTTCAGCATTTGCTGGGTTTCATAGGAACTGTTTGGTGAATCATCGTTTGGGGGGCATTATGGGTGTCTGTTCTGCCATGGTTAGGTGGGGATTTTCTGGTCTTGGGGGTTCTACAGCTGTCGTCGCTGTTTATATGCCCCTAGGATTCTCTTGGCATTAGTCAGGTTTCCCTCGGGTTCCCATGAGTTCTCCGAGGTCGGGTATCCGACCCACTTCACTAAGAAGTGCATGGTCCTTCCTTTCTTCTTATGTCCGATGATTGCTTCCACTTCATACTCCGATTCACCTTCTATCAGGTCAGGTGGTGGTTCTGGGAAGTTTGGTCCATGTGTCTTGGTTTCTTTGTATGGGGAAAGAAGTGCCACGTGGAATACCAGGTGTATTTTCCACTGTTCTGGCAACTTCAGTCGGTAGGAGAGTGGGCTCAGGACCTTCTCGATGGTGAATGGTCCTTCTCTCTTTGGTGTGAGCTTCTTCATCAAGTGTGTCGTCTTGAGGTTCTTCACTTCTAGCCACACTCTGTCTCCTTCTTTGAATGGGGTGAAGTGCCTTGTCGTTCTTTCCACCATCATTTGTCTGGCTAACTTGTGAGTTGCCTTCGCTTCATCTTGGGCCCATTGCAGTGTGACTATTTGCTTTTCTATGGCCAGTATGTTCATCTTCAGGTATGGGAGTGGGATTGCCTTGGGCTCATAGCCCACCATGAGGTAGAATGGGGAGTTCTTCTGTATGGAGCACATTCTCTGGTTGTGCATGAACTCTGCGGTCAGGAGAAGGTGCTTCCAATTCTCCTGATTGTTCAAGCAGAAGATCCATAGGTACACTTCCACTTCTTAATTCACCTGTTCTGTCTCCCCATCGGTCTGGGGATGGTACGCTGTGCTCATTGCCAGCTTGATTCCAAGCAATCTTCCTAGCTCCTGGAAGAGCTGCAAGGCAAATCTGGGATCTCTGTTGGAGATGATCTTGTCTGGGAGGCCGAATCGTTTGTAGACATTGTCTAGGTAGAGGGTGGCCATTCCCAATGCATCTACAGTTCTCCTGCAAGGGATAAAAATTACCCCCTTCATAAGCCCATGGTCTACCATGACCATGGGTGCATCATAACCATCAGACTCTGGTAGGTCGGTTATGAAATCTGTCATCACCATTGCAAATGGTCTCATCACCTTGGACTTGATCAGTTGTAGTGGGGGTGTCGTTGGGTGGGTGTTGACCTTCATTTGCTGGCATGTTGCACATCTAGCAACATAGTTCTTGATATATGTCATTATTCCAGGCCACCAGTAGTCTCTCCTGATCATTTCCATTGTGTGCCACTGTCCCGGATGTCCGCTGGTTACCCCTTCATGGTACTTTTGCACCAGCTTCTTCCGTAGATCTCCGTTGTCAGGGACAAAGCATCTGTCTTGGAAGAATAGAAGGCCTTCTTCTATCTTCCAGTCTTCTAACGCTGATTTTATTGGCGGTGTTCCTTTGGTCTTTAGCACCTCGATTGCGCGGTTCACCAGGTCATCCTTCATGATACTTCCTGCGAGTAGATCATGCATTTCGGTGTCAATGAATTTCACAAATACTGTTTCTGGCAGCATTGTGAAGTCTTCATTATCGTTGTCTTCTTCCAGTATATGGTCCACTCTCCATGATAACGCATCACTCTGTACCATCTGTGATCCAGGCACATGGATGATTTGCAAGTCGAATTCCAATAGGAATAAGCTCCATCTTGCCTGTCATCTGTTCAGTTTCTGCGCTGTTTGGAAGTACGTCAAGTTCTTGTGGTCTGACAGGATTACCACTGGGTGTCCTGAACCCACTAGGTAGTGTCTCCAGGTCTCTAGCAATCATATTATCGCCAGTAGCTCCCTGTCGTACATCTCGTAGTTCTGTTCCATTGGTGTTAGTGCATGCGATATGTATCTGCATGGATGCCAGTCCCCATTCATGTCCCTCTGTCTCAGTACTCCTCCTGTAGTGTGTTTCAAGGCATCTGATTCAATTGTGAATGGTTTTGTTGGGTCTGGCATCAGCAGTATCAGTGCTTCTGCTAATTTCCTTTTCAATGTTTGACACAAGTGGCAAAGCAATATTTTGCCTGAGAGAATATGTTGAGAATAATGAGAGAAAAAGACACTTTTTCACTAGGGAAAAATAAAAGGAACCATCAGTAAAAATATGTTATTTTCCCACACTTTTCTCCTTTTGGTTGTTGCTAACAAATAACTAACCTGTTTCCAGGAGAAAAACCTGAGAAACATAAGGAGAAAAAGGTTATTTCCCCATACATTCCCACTTTTTTCTCTGTGAAAAAATATCTAATCTGTTGCTAGGAGAAAATATTGTGAAAATCAGGAGAAAAAATGTTCTTTTCCCCAAAAATAGAGAAAATGTTGAAAAAAAGAGATATTTCCCCTCTATTTTCACCTGATTTTCTCTCAGGAATAGATAAGTTATTTTAGTTGAGTAAGAACAAAGAGAAAAGTGTGGGAAAATGATATATTTTCACTGATGGTTCCTTTTATTTTTCCCAAGGGAAAAAGTGTCTTTTTCTCTTATTATTCTCAGCATATTCTCCAGGCTAATATATTGCTCTGCCTCTTGTGTGAAAGGCCTGTTTGCACTCCGTTGTCCAGTTGAACATCTTGTCCTTCTTTGTCAATTCATTAAGTGGTCTGCTTGTCTCCGCCAAATGTCCAATAAATTTCCTGTAGAAATTCCCAAATCCCAGGAAGGATCTGACTGCTTTTATGTTTGTTGGGGTGGGCCAATCCTGTATACCTGCCAGCTTTGTGTTGTCCATAGCAATTTTGTTGGGTTGGATGATCAGACCCAAAAATTCCACTTCATGGACATCAAACTTGCATTTCTCTGGCTTCAGGTATTAGTCATTTTCTGCCAGTCTTTGCAGTACCCTTCTTGTCCTTTCCTGGTGTTTGTTCTGATCCTTGGAGAATATCAGGATGTTGTCCATGTAAATCACGAGCCATCCCTCTCTGATCATGTTGCAGAATATCTCATTCATCATTGCCTGGAAGGTTGCCAGTGAGTAGCATAATCTGAAGAACATCACCATTGGTTCAAACAGCCCTCTGTTTGTCTTGAAGGCTGCCTTCCATTGATCTCTGTCCTTGATTCTGAAGTTGTGATATCCCCATTGGATGTCCAATTTCATAAACCATTTTGCCCCTCTCAGTTTGTCTAACAGGTCTCCTACCAGTGGCAGCGGGTAGGTGTTCTTGATCGTTCCATTGTTCAAGTACCTGTAATCTTGGCAGGGTCGTAACACATCTGAGTCCTTCTTTGCAATGAAGAAGAACGGCAATGCCATGGGCAATTTTGATGGTCGGATGTACCCTTTCTCCAGGCTTTCATTGAGAAACTCATCAAGTTTCTTTTGTTCTGCTGGTGACAATGGGTAAACCCTGCAATCCTTTGCCATAAAGTCCATTTTCAGTTCGATCACATGATCCCAGGGTCTTGATTCTGGGAATCTCTCCGATGCTTCCTTTTCGAATATCCGTTGGTACTCCCTGTACTGTTTGGGGAGTAGTTCATCGAGGGTCTTTTGTTTGGGGTCTCCTTCCTTCTTGTGTGTCAGGTGTTGTGAGACCGATGTTTTTGCCCTGATCCAGATATTTTGTCCATAAGCATATTGCTGTGATCCTTTTGCCTTTACGATCTGAGAAATTGTCTTTGTCGTCTGAGAATATCTGTATCTTGGCTTGTCATATTCCTCTGTCAGTGGTGTCCTAGCTGGTTCGAATATTCCAATGATGGGTTCTCCTCAGATGTAGGCAACCAGTAGCTCATCGTCTTTGATCTTTAGTTCAGATGTCTCTTTCGGTTGTTCTATTGCCTGTTCTGTTGCCTGTTTGTGGTTTGCCTGTGCTGGGTTTTCCTTCCCAGTGTCTTCTTTGTCTAGTGGCCCAATGGGCTCTGCATCTTGAAGAGTTGTGATTGTGATCTTTTCATCTTCCACTTCTTTGATTGTCGCTCTCCTCGTTTTGGTGGGTGTCTTGCCCCCTTCCCATTTAGTTCGGAGTGCTTCTCCCATCTCTTTTGCTTTAGCGGCAATTCTTTGGCATAGTGCTAGCCATTCCTCACTTGCTGGTTTCTTTTTGAGGGCGAGCTTCTCTAGTTCTTTAGTGGCTATGCAGCACCACATAAGTCACTCCTCTTCTTTTGCCTTTGCTAAACTTTGCACTCCCCCCCGTATTCCTATTGGAGTCCTAGGAGTCTGAGTTTTCCAATAGGAGTCCGATCGGAATGTATCTTGATGACCATGTACTTTTATTTCCAAGAAATTCCTAGTAAATTCCAAGTAAAGTCCTATACAACTCCAACAGGTAGTAGTCAGAATACCACACCATTTCGGCAGACTTAACTTGATGAAAGTGCTTACAAAATAAATGGGCAGAGCAGGAATTGAACTCTAGACATTGGGATATAAGTGACATGACTACCAAACAAGTGCTCAACCAGTTGAGCCACAGGAGCATTAATAAATATGTAATATAAAGTCCATTTAAAGCACTTAGGATTAGTTCACTTATTTTTAACCTCTCTCACAAGAGCTCAAAAAAAGATTGTTGAGCCCTCACATCTTCGCGAGGGAGTAGATAACTAATATAGATTTTTGAAAAACCCCCCATGCAAACACGAGGGGGAGAATTAATTATACTATTTAATTATACTATTTTAAATTCTACAAAAAAAAACCACCCCCCCGCGAAATGGGGGGGAGGGGGTGGTCGTGCATCGCGTTGGCTCTCTCGTCAGCCCTGTCCCATCATTTCCCCTCCCTCTCATCTCTGTCGTGTCTCCCCTCCCTCACCTCACCTCCCTTGTCTCCCCTCCCTCATTGTTCCACCCACTGTCCACCCGACGAGCAGTTGCTCGTGAGGCTGGTGGTGCATGGTGCATTGTATGTTGGTGGCGGCATTTGTCCATTGTCCCCTCCCTCCCTCCCCCTCCCCTTAAACACCCTACGAGCAGATGCTCATAGGCATGCATGGGGCAGGTGTCGCCATTGTCTCCCCTTCTGGTTGTCGTTTCCCTTTCCCCTTGTCATTTCATCACCCTTGTCATTCATCCCCCTCGTCGTCTGCACTCATGAACCACCCTACAGGCAGCTGCTCATAGGCGTGGGGTGGGTGCATTGTCGGTTTGTCAGTGACGTGGCATGAGGGGAGGGGTCGGGTGGTGCTTACCGGGTGGGTATTCCCCTTCTGGGGTCTCCTGGTGTTACTCCCCATGCTCCTGACCATGATCAATACCCTCACATCCTGTTTTGATGGGGAGGAGGGGGGTTGCCAGGGGCGTCATTGGGTGTGGGTTTGGCTCGCATCAGTCTGTCGTTACTCATGTAGATGAGAACCTAGAAACAAAACAAATGAATTAGTTAGTTTACAAAAGTAAAAAAATGAATGAAAAAAAAAACTTACTACAGCCCAAACGACGATTGCATCATTTGGGTGTCATTCAGTGTCGAAACCAGTCGTTTCCGGTCTTGGGGGCTCATCTAGAGATGGGGGTGAAGTGGGAGTGGTGGGAGTTGCTGGGTTGAGGTGGTTCAGGTGGGGAGGATGGAGGTGGCATGCTTGTTGTCATTGGTGGTGGTGGTGGGAGTTGATGAGCTGGCAGGTGTGATGATGCAGCTATGTGCTTTGTCATCACACCCGCGGGAATGGTATGTGTAGTATGATCACTTACCTGTAATGACTGTTTAGCCTAATGGTATTGTAGTTGGTTTATGCTTACATAATCTTCTGTAGTCAAGTGTTCAATTCTCGTCTGTGCATTTAATTTTTCATACTATATTACTGAGCAAGCCTGCTTTCATTCCTATCAGAATCCTATGTTGTCTGATGTCTTAGCATAACTTCGGACTAGTCCTATGTGATTTCTATGATTGGAAATTCCTAGGAAATTCCGATAGTCCGATCGGACTCTGATTGGACTACATCGGACTGGACTAGGACTAAATGTGCCATTTCATGTCAATTTGGCTGGTGAAAATGACATCGGAATATGGTTGGATTCCGATTGGACTCCGATTGGAATCATCGGAATCATTGGATTCCTATAGGAATACGGGGGGGAGTGTAAAGACCTCTGCCTTTGTCTTGAGGCCCATCTTTTCTTTTGCTTGGGTGACCATCCTTTGGACCCATGCCTGTTTCTCCTCTCTTGTCATTTCTTTGAAGGGCTTCCCTTCTTCTTTGACCATTCTCCAGCCCCAAGCCAGATGTTTGTTGTCGGGTTTCTCCGTTCGCACTCTCCTGATGAGGGTTTTCCCTTTCCCAAATGAGAATTCTGGGTGGGTTCTGTCAGTCGTTCGGAATTGGAAGGTTCCAATTCTCCAGTTGATCACTGGGTTGATTCTTCTGAGCCATGGCAGACGCAGGATAATTGATTCTTTCCCCAATCCTGCAATGAGGAAGGTTGTCAGGAATGATCTTCCGTTGATCGTTAAGAATCCTTTGGCATAGTGGGAGATCTCCCCTTTCTTGTTTGGGGTTCCATCCACATTCTTGACCCTGATTGTCCTTTCCAGGGGGTGTAACTTGAATCCACCACTTTTTGCAAATTTGTGGCTCATGAATATTCCTCCTGCTCCTGAGTCGAGTAGGGCTTTGGTTTCAATGGCTTTCCCTCTGCCTGCTCCTAGCACTTTGACATCTAAATGCATAGATTGATTCTTCAAAGTGGCTAGTAGTACAGAGCAGACAGAGAGTTTGGTGGTACCTGGCATTGAGGCAGGCCACCTCTTTAAAAACCCTCATCCTCCATTAAGGCAAGAGCTTTCTCCTTTCCTTCTTCATCGAGTTCTTTCATGATCGCCCGGATCTTCGAGTAGACTTCTTCACCTTTCTTCTTCGGGAATGACCGATTTTCGGTCCTCATCTCCCCTCTCTTATGTTTGGTCACTCTGTGTCCTGGTTGGTGGCACACAAAGCATAATCCCTTCTTCATATGCTCAATCCTCTCTTGATTGGAGAGTCGGTTAATCTCGAGAAGACCTTCCTTCATTTTGGAGCTGGGCAGCTTCCTTGCTAAAGTGTTAAGGGCGAAGCCTCAACCACTTGATCTAGTTGATGTTGTTTGGCACTAGTCTTACTCAGAGTGTCCGATGTAAGATAGGTAGTGCACTCTAGCAGGGCTTCTGTGTAGTGTCATTCAGGTTCACACACTAAGGGGCTTCCTTAGTGGTTTTGAGTAAGTTTGTGAGTTGCAAGTTAAGGCTGTAGAATGCCTAGATCTAAACTAAGGACATCCCTACTATGAGTCGCAGTACTTATACTAGTAGGAAGATCCTTATCGTCCAATCAGAAAGGTGGATGCATATCAGGTATGAATAGAAACAATAGGCCTCATGCCTTGCATGAGGCATCCAATGTCACAGAGTGCTGTGGCGCAGCATGTCGATCATGAGAGTCCAACATCATGGACCTCATGTCAAAGGGCTGTTGTATCACAGCATGTGTGGGAGTGGGTTCGGGTGCATGGAGTCACCATGCATCAAGGGTGCCTTTCACGGGAAGGGGATCGAATGCATGCAGTCGGCATGCATTGTAGGTTCATCTGGTGTCAAGGGCATGCCACAGGCATGAGTCTAGGGGTGCCTCCTGTCTGGAGGGGATCATTGGGTGCATCGGGTTCCATGAGTTACAAGGAAAATTGTAACATTACCCCCTCGCTATGGTCGAAAGTTCCACAATTCAACCTAAATCTTCATTTCTCCTTCGTGGTCTGATTGGGCGTGGTCTGGTTATGTGGGTAGGTCAGGGTCGAGGGGTACGATGGAGGAATAGTTCATGTCCGAATTTGGACCATGATCGGGTTCTTCTGGTTCGCGCTGCCCTAGGTAGCAGTGTCAAGGAATCAGTGGTATCATTGAAAGGGGGGCATTGTAGGATGGCAAATTCACTGTCTGTAATCAGGGGTTCAGGACTTGGTCGGAAGATGGCACAGAGGCAAAATGCGAAGGTCAGGGCTGCTGCTGCAGCCAGGGTCATGATGGCGAGGATCATAATTCCTGCGAGCATGGGTCTGTCTCATCATGCCATCGTCTTGAGTTCTGTCTTTTAAATTCTTCCATATGGTTCTCCCGTCATGTTTCCCATCGCGTCATCATCAAAATCATCGTATCCTGAGTCAAAGAAGAGCTGCCATCTGTGCTTGGCTTCTCTTTGATCAGTTTCTCGATCTTTCCGAGGTTTCTCTGGACAATTCATCCTATAGTGTCCAGGGCCTCATTGTTTGCAGTACTTGCAAACATATCACTGGCAAATCAGGCCGAAGTGGCCTATCTGTTGGCAGATAAAACATCTGGCATGTCTCATGTGTGGAGGGGACCAAGGTGGTTGGGTTGTTCATGGCTCGGGTTCGGGAGTGGTCAGGTCAATTACTTCAGGTGCCCTAGGCACGATCTTCGGGTTCTTTGTAGAATGGGAGGAGCCTCCAGAGGGAGCTCATCGTTCGTCTCTGTTGCTCTGCTCGCTGAATGGCGAGAGTGAGGTCGGTGGTCGTCTGTGTCGACCTAAAGGGGTGTGAGGTCTCTCCTCAGCTGTTCTCAGTCTGTCTGACCGTGGTGCAATCATTTCCTGGATCATTTGCTCGATCCCCAGGGCATCTGCATTGTTCATTGCTTCTTCTAGATTTCATTCCATCTGTTCAATAGTGCTCGCATAGTAGAAGCACATCCTGGCTAGATGGTATTTCAGTGGATCATGGGCGAGGTGAACGCGAAGGGCGTCAGCATTCAATCGGTTTCATAGGTATTCTCGGGTGAATCGTTGTTTGGCAGGCATATTGGGGAGTGTCGTTGTGGGAAGGGAGGGGGTTTTTGGGTTTCCATCAGAGGTGGTACCTCTTCTTATATGCCATCAGGATCTTGGGGGCATTCTTTAGGTTTGATTCAGGTTCCCATGTGTTTTTGGATGTTGGGTAGTCAACCCATTTCACAAGGTAACGGCGTGTCTTGCCATTCTTCTTGTGTGCGATGATTGCTTCCACCTCATATTCATTTTCTCCTTTCACGAGGTCGGGTGGTGGAGTCAGGAAGTTTCACCCATGAGTGTCATTCTCATGGTACCGTGTGAGTAAAGCCACATGGAATACCAGGTGGATCTTCCATCTTGGGCAGTTTCAATCAGTATGTCATTCTTGACAGGGCATCTTCAATCACGAAGGGTCCTTCTCATTTTGGCGCCAATTTTCTCATTGGGTAGCCAATCTTCAGGTTCTTGGAGTCAAGCCATACTTGTTCTCCAACCTTGAACGGTTTGTATCGCCCTTTTGTTTGGGTGGCCATAGCCTGTCTGGCTAGTTCGTGTGTGACAAGAGCTTCCCTTCTCACAGAGAGAAGTTCTTGGATCCTCTGTTCGGCAGCCAGCACATTCGTCTTTTTGTAAGGGGTGGGGATAGCACATGGTTGATATCCCATCATCAAGTAAAACGGCGATTGTTTTACTGTGGAGTGCATCTTCTGATTATGCCCAAATTCTGCCGTTGGGAGATAACACTCCCAATCTTCAGGTTTGTTTGAACAGAACATGCGGAGGTAAACTTCTAGCTCTTGGTTTACTCGCTCTGTTTCTCTGTTGGTCTGGGGGTGATAGGTGGTGCTCATGGATAACTTGATCCTGAGCAATTGTCCGAGTTCTCAGAAGAGTTTGGATGCGAATTGAGGGTCTCTGACTGAGTTGATTCTTCCAGGGAGTCCAAATCTTGTGTATACATGGCGCAGGTAAAGGTCTGCGGTGCCAAGTGCATCGATCATCTTTGCGCAAGGGATAAAAATTACCCCCTTCATAAGACCATGGTCTACCACAACCATGATTGAGTCAAATCCATTTATTATGGGCAAGTCCATAATAAAATCTGTCGTTACCAGCTCAAATGGTCTGCTGGCATCAGATGATATTGGTGTCAGTGGTGGGGTCGTCGGGTGTGTGTTGATCTTCATTTTCTGGCATTTCGCACAGCCTTTGACATACTTCTTTATGAAGTTGGCCATTCCTGGCCACCAGTAGTCTCGTTGGATCAGTTCAATCATCTGCCATTGTCCAGGGTGCCCTGTTGTGATGCTATCATGGTATTTCCGTATGATCGCTCAGCAGAGGGTTTCATCCTGTGGCACATAGCATCTGTCCTTGAAAAAGAGCAGGCCATCTTCAAATTTCCAGTCCTCCAATGCAGACTTGATTGGGGGAGTTCCATTGTTCTTCAGGGCTCATAAAGCATCATTTACGAGATCATCCTTCATTATTGCTGAGACCAGGGCTCCCTGGAGTTCAGCGTCGATCGTTTTCACGAATAGTTCATCAGTGAGGATGGTCTTGTCCTCATTATTGGTGTCTTCTTCAGCTATGTGATCTGCTCTCCTCGATAGGGCATCAGATTGTACCATCTGTGATCCTGGTACATGCTGTAGCTTCAGGTTGAATTGCAACAGGTAGATGCTCCATCTAGCCTGTCGTCGGTTCAGTTTCTGTGCCTGATGGAAGTACATCAGGTTCTTGTGATCGGATAGTACCATCACAGGGAACGGTGTCCCCTGTAGGTAGTGTCTCCATGTTTCTAGCGGTCGGATTACTCCCAGTAGTTCCCTGTCATATATCTCATAATTTCTTTCAGCTTTGTTGAAAGAATGTGAGATATAGCCGCATGGGTGCCAGTCTCCATTGGCGTCCTGTTGTCTGAGTACTGTGCCTGTTGCAAACTTCGAGGCATCAGATTCCACCACAAATGGTTTCATTGCATCTGGCATGAGCAGTACTGGGGCTTCATTGAACTTCCTCTTTAGTGCATTGAATGACTGCTGGCAGTCATTTGTCCATTCAAATTTTTGGTTCTTCTTCATCAAATTGTTCAGCGGTCTAGCCAGATCTGCGAAGTGTCCAATGAATCTTTGATAGAAGTTCCCAAATCCTAGGAAGGATCTTACATCCTTCACTGTCTTTGGCGTGGGCCAGTCCTTGAACTCAGCCAGCTTTGTGTTGTCCATTGCAAGTTCATTGGGCCTGATGATCATGCCCAAGAAGTCGACTTCTTGCATGTTGAACTTGCATTTCTCTATTTTCAGGTAGAGATCGCATTGTCATAGTCATTCAAGGACCCTTTTGGTCCTTATCCGGTGTTCTTCTTCCATTTTCAAGAAGATCAGGATGTCATCCATATAGATGATGAGCCATCCTTCATCTAGCATATCTCAGAAGAGATCGTTCATCATTGCCTGGAATGTTGCCGGTGAGTTGCACAGCCCAAAGAACATCACCATTGGCTCGAATAGCCCTTGGTTAGTCTTGAATGCTGCCTTCCACTCATCTCCTTTCTTTATCCATACATTATGATATCCCCATCGAATATCAAGTTTTGTGAAAAATCTCGCTTGTCCAAGAGGTCTCTGATCAGTGGCAGGGGGTAGTTGTTCTGGATTGTTCCTTCGTTCAGATAGCGGTAGTCTTGGCAAGGTCGTAGAGTGTCGGAGTCCTTCTTTGACACGAAGAAGAACGGGGATGCCATGGGTGATTTTGATGGTCAGATGTATCCTTTTTCCAGGTTTTCGTCTAGAAACTCATTGAGTTTCTCTTGTTCTTTCAGCGTCAATGGGTAGACTTTGCAATCTTTTGGTACAAAGCCTTCCTTCAGATCAATTGCATGATCCCACGGTCTTGATTCTGGGAATCGTTCAGATGCAGCTTTTTGAATACCTGTCTGTATTTCTGGTATTCCGGTGGCAGTAGGTCATCCAGGGTCTGTTTGCTGGCCTCCATCCCCTCGTCTTGTTCATGCGTGAGTCGCTGGGAAATGGATGTCTTTGCTCTGATCCATGTGCTCTTCGAGAATACATATCGTGGGGGGTCCTTGGCTTTCATAATCCTGGAGATCGTGTTTGTTTTCCATATGTACATATGGGTCGGTCCTCGGTGCTCCTTGGTGAGGGGTTCTTCTGATGGTTCGAATATGCCAATGACTGGTTCTCCTCGTACATATGCAATCAGGAGGTCTGTCGCATCTTGTTCATGGGTTTCTCCCATTGTTCGTATTTCCATGCCAGTGTCTGCCAGTAGTTCTTCATCAGGTATCTCTTCGACCTTCACCTGAGGGGGAGTCTCCCTGGGCATAGGTACTTCAGCATTGATGGTACTGTGATCTGGGGTCCTATAATCGTGGATCGGGGTAGTCTCTTGTCGAGGGTTGTTTATCCTGTTTCGTAGTGTCATTTTCATGTTTCTTTTGCCAGTGCTTCCCTCCCCTGTGGAGGTTAGCAATTCTTTCATTTTTTGCATGATTTGTCGTGTCCTGTCGCATCCATTGTTTTTGCCCTTCTCCAGTTGTTCTTTCCTCTGGTTTTCTCAGGTCTTGGCAATGGCACGTCTCGCTGCTTCGAGATTCCTTTCTTCTTTAGGAGTGCCCTTGGTCTTGGTCCTTGCGACAGCTTTCTGGACCAAATTCAGCTCCTTTGCTTTCTTCTCGGAAAGCCTTTCCTTTGTTCTTGCCACAGCCAGTCGGGCTCAGGCAAGGTTCCCTTCCTTCTCTTTGGAGAGCCTCTTTCTTGTTTTTGCCACAGCCAATCTGGCTTGGGCAAGGCTTCTCTCCTTCTCTTCAGAGAGCCTCTGTCTTGTTTTGGCCACGATGCATCAGATTCATGCCATTCTGTCATTGGGTGCCTCCCTTTCAGTGTCGACCCTGGGGAGTTTTAGGGTGTTCGGGAGGGCCTGTTCGGCTATTCTTGTCTTCTCCAAGATTTGTTAGATTTGAGCCCATCGTCCTTCGTCTCGGAACTCAAGAGTTCCTTTCTTCCAATCGATGATCGGGTTTACCTCCCACAGCCATGACAGACCCAGGATTACCAATTCTTTGCCTAGTCCAGCGACTAGGTATTCCATTGGGTAGCTCCATCCATTGATGTGGAGCCTCCCTTTCATGTATCTTGTGATTGTTCCCTGCCTATTCAGGGTTCCATCTATGTTTGTGGCCTGGATGGTGTGGCCTAAGGGATATGTCCTGATCCCTTCTTGTTCGATGAATTTTGAGTCAATGAAGACTCCTCCTGCTCCTGAGTCGAGGAGCACATTCATTGCGATGTCTTTCCCATTGTCTGACTCAGCTACCCAAATAGACAGGTGCATGGATTGTCTATTCATGGTAGCTAAGAGTACAGACCCTAGGGAGACTATAGTGGTGACTGGCATCATATCAGGCCGCTGTTCTAAAAACCCGATTCCTCCATGAGGTTGAGGGCTCGTTCCTTTTCTTCTTCATCCAGTTTGTCCAGCATTGTGCAGATCTTCTGGTAGGTGTCCACCCCAGTCTTCTTCTGGGTGAAGCGGTTTCAGTAGGGAGGAGGCACTGACCCCATCTGAGTGGGGTTCTTTCCATCCCTGTGGTCAGATGATCAGTGTCCCAGTTGGTGGCAGATGAAACACAATCCCTTTCGGAGGTGTTCCACGCATTCTTGGTTCATCAGTCGGTTGATGTCAAGAGAGGGCTGTCCTTTCTTTGTCATTTCGTTTGTCTTCTGGTTCTGCCTGGTCTTTCCCAGGATCACCATGGCCTGTTTCCATTGGCCTTCGTATTTCGAAGCTGCCTTTATCCAGCCTTCGAGAGTGTTGGGTACTGTCTCCATTGTGTGTACCCTCTTCAGTAATTCGGGGTGCAGTCCGTCCATGAAGTACTTGATCATGGCTGCATCTTCTGTGATTCCTGTCCTGTCTTTCAGGATGCAGAAGTTCGCCACATATTCTTCGAGGTTTCCTGAACCTTGTTTGAGATTCTTGATCTCAGTTTTTGCCGTTGCGGCATCGTCAATCGGTGAGAAGGCTTCTAGGACCTTCTGTCTGAAATCTGCATATTCTCCAAGTCCCTCAGATTGGTGTTGGTTGACAAATGACTGCGCCCAGGCAGCTGCTGTCCCTCCATTCATGAAGGACAATGTGAAGATGATCTTCTTGTCATTCGTGTCATAGACCTGGTCATTGATTTGCAGGTACAGGTCTATCTCCTGCAGGAACTTGGCGGTCCTGGTCCGCTCTCCTGAGAAGTCTGTGGGTGATTGGATTTGAATGTCTTTCACAGATGTCATTGGTGTGGTTGCGGCGGGTTCGGACATCTCATTATAGAGGTTGTCAATTTGATCTGTTAGAAAGTGGGTGGATGTTTTGGGTGGGGGCGTATGTGACTGTTCAAAGTCTTTGTCGGTGAGGAAATCTCCTCTTTGTCTTTCAGTTGATCTGTAGAACCAACACTGTGCTGGGGTCGAGTAATGGACTAGTCTTCCATTATATCGGTACCAAGATGAACCTGGCTGTGGTTCCACTTCTCTTGGTGGTCAGTCTGGGGTTTGTCTAGACCCAGGTCATTGTGGTGTGTTTCGAGACATATTGCCTACACCTAGGTAGGTGAGCTAGCAGATAGTTTAGATCTTATGTTAAGGGCGAAGCCTCAACCACTCGATCTAGTCGATGTCATTTGACGAGTCATTTGGCAGACTCCTAGTAAAGTCCTAGTAAATTCTTAATTGTCCTAGTGGAGTCCTAATTCTCTGAGTGGAGTCCAAATAAATTCTGAACAGAATAAATTCCTAGCAGTTTCAAGCCCAGAAAGTTCTGAGCAGATTCCGAGCAGAGTCTGAGCAGAGTCTGAGTGAAGTCCTAGTAAATTCCAAGCAGAATAAAGAACTTAATGATTTTTTTTTGACAAGTCAATATGTATAAAATGTATTGTCCAAAGCAAGGCTTGAACCCACAACCTCATCATTAATAATCACAACTTGCAACACAACTACCAACAAAGCCACATAGGCTTAATTGGAGCCTATTAATATGTATACTTATTATATATTTACAAATTGTGAAGTAAAAAATAAATCAGTGCTGCTCATTTCGAGTGATGGTGTACAAATAAGAAAAAACAAACCCCCCATTACAGAGGGGGGTACTACTAAGGCCACCACCTCACTGGGGAGTGAGGGTGTGGGTTGCACATGCATTTTGCCCTCCCCTCCCACTGCTCCTTGTTCCCATCCTTGCCTTGTTGCATTCCCACCTCATTGCATTCCTGCCTCATTGTGTTTCTGCCTCATTGTGTTCCTGCCTTGTTGCATTCCCACCTCATTGTTGTCCCTGCTGGTTTTGTCATCTGGTCTTGCTGCCCTTGTCCTCGTCTTCTGGCTGTCCCCTCGTCTTCTGGCTGTCCCCTCACCTTCTGGCTGTCCTCCTCGTCTGGTCCCCCCCTCATTGTCTGGCCCTCCTTGTTTGTAGCACCCATGGTCCACCCTGTGAGCAGTTGCTCACAGCAGTGGGGGTGGGTGCTGGGTGCTGGGTGCCTTGTGTTGTCCCCACCATGTCCTTGTCCTCTCCCCTGCATCGTTGTTTTCATCAGTAGTTAGTATCTAAAAAAAAGTTTGTTAATAACATAAAAAAAATGAAATGAAAAAGAAAATAATTTACCTATGGCCCAAGAGGTGTCAATGACACCTCTTGGGCCATTTTTGGTTTCCTCGTTGTTCCCCTGTCTGTTCTTCTCCTCATCATCCTGGTTGTTCCCCCATGCTTGTCCTCTTGTCCCCATCATTGTTGTCCCCTCATCTTCCCTGTCACCCCTATCCTGTTGTTGTCATCCATTAGCACCTGCTTTCCCTTGTGCAAGCAGTTGCTCGCATGTGCTGCAGTCATTGTCCTCATTTGTTGTTTTGGCCATTATTCCCTCCTGGTCCTAGCTGCCTTGGTTATTGTCATGTTCTTCATTGTCGGGTTGTCTGGGTCATTGTCATCCTGTCGTTCTCATACCCTTGTCATTCATTTGTCCTTGCTGTCTGTTGTTCTTCATTCCTCATTATCCTCACAGTGGTGGCATAACGGGGTTGGGTGTGGGGTGTCCTGGGCTGGGTGCCATTGTTACTAGATCAATACTACCTAGAAAAGATTTTAAAATAGTTGATTAGTAAATTGAAATAAAAAAGAAACAAGAAAAAACTTATCTAGGGCACAAATAACATCTATCATCATTTGTGCCCATTTTGTGTGTGTTGCTGTTTGTGTTGTGGCTGTGGCATCGTTAGATGCAGCCATGGGAGCAGTGGTGGAGGTAGAGGGTGAGGGAGGGAGGTGATGTCAATGAGAGTGGTGGTTGGTGATGAGCTGGCAGTGTGATGATGCAGCTGTGTGCTTTGTAATACACAGCCACCTGGAATGGTATGTAGCATAAACAGTTATGCAGCATTGAAAGTTGTTGTGGCATAGTGGTTAAGCATTGTGCTGATTATGTAACCTATGTTTACATGAGGTCTAGTGTTCAATTCTCTCAACAAGCAGTATTTTTCTAAATATATAAATAAGGACAACGTGACCTATTTGGACAGCTCGGATTATTCCTAGAATTCCTAGGAAGTTCAGGACAGAGTCTGAAAGGACTCCTAGTGTGGAAATTCAGATTCCTAGGAGTCTGCTAGTACTCTGCTAGGACTCCATCCAGACATCATTAGGACTCGGAATCCAGATTTGGCAGAATCTCCTGCCAAAAAAATTCCTACTCAATTCCACTTGGATTCCTAGCATTCTGATCGGACTGGTAGGAATCCGATCAGAATAGGTGGGGGAGAGTAAAGAGCTCAGTAGCTGCTCCACTTTATTATCTCTGCCCTACTAATAAGTTTAGTCAGGCCTATAAACCCTGTGGACAATATTGAAACACCTAAAGAGGTCAGCAATGACAACAGCTCTACTGTAGAGGGCCACTACCCAATTGGCTAGGTGAGCTTATGTAATACAGGAGACCCTGGATGTACATAGCCAACTGGCTAGTACTGGGATCTCCCAAGTCTTACACAACCACTATATTGAGAATACTACATACTGTTATATTCTTGTCAGGTGGCTAAGTAAGCAACTACTACCACACCCTTACACTTTTTTGAATAGACTTTAGTATTTTTTATATACTGGGGATACCCAGTGTAATCTACTAGAGGAAATTCTAAAATAGAATTTCCAGTTTAACACATGGCGACAACATGTACCCAACAACACAACATGCCAAAAAGGCAAAGAAAGCAAGGAGCCAGGGGCAATGGAGCTGACACTCCCAATAACCCCCAGCAAGTGATGGAGGAAATGGAAAAACGATGCCTGATGCTGCCACATCAGAGCTACCAATAGAGCATGCAAGGGATGGTAAACACCCCCTATTGCTGTTTCCTGAGGCGAATACCTTGACGCCAAACTTCTTGACCCCAGAATGGGTGGAATCTCTGGAAATAGGAGGGGGGGCTAAAAGCTCCATACCATGGAACAATAATGTTCCATTGATTATGACTGAGGTACTGCCAGATGGTGGACCACCTGGACTCATGTCAATGAGAAATGCAGCATGAGAACTTGGGGATATGGTGGATCATGAGATGGGCACATGGTGTGATACCATGGTGCTCATTCAAGAGAAGGGCCCAGGTCCAGGATTTAGCCAGGACAAATGGAACAAGTGCATTTGCTGGTTAGCCAGGGGTATTACCAATGTGGGGAATGAAGGAACACTGCTCGACAAGGCTTGGAGGATGCTACCTCCAAAGGGTTTCGAACCTCACAATTGGAAGGTGTTCCTCACAGTGGCAGAGGTGGACCTGGCTAGAGCAGGCAACATATCATTCAGAACAATGAATGTTCTGAGATGAAAGTGGAATTGTCACCTTAAACACCGGATACATTGAAGAAGGTGGAAGCAAGCCTGGAATTGCCATGCCCACCAGGTGAATCAATTGAATCAGAGGAACAACAATGGAATGCTGTCAAAAGTTTAAGGAATCTTCCATGAGTAGCGAATGACACAGCAACGACATCGATGAGTGGGAATTCCTACTTCAGAAATGGAAAAGATGAAGTTGGGGAGCAAGTCATCAACCAGAGGATCCATGTCTTGCAAATAAAGGAGATGGGACAAACCTTAGTGCTGGAACAAGGGATCATTTTCAATCACAATAACCAACCCAGGGATACTAGACATGAGCAACAGCTCAAGAGGGAGAGTATACCACCAGTTAGTGGTAAGGACTGGAAGGATCAGGCAGGTAAGAGAGACAAGACCGTTAAAAGAGAGGGATCTGGAGGAGAACCACCCAAGAGACCACCTGGGAATGGACCAGGAGGTCGAGGTAGAGGCAGGAACAATGGGGATCCATTGGATAGCAGTGATGATGGAAGTGGACCCCCACTGACAAAGAAGAAGATGTGGAAGGGAGGCAACCCTGTTTGGATATAGCGCAGAGCCGAGGGACACACCTCGGACATTGGTCTATAATACCCCATATATATGGGCATCAACCTTGGAACTAGAGGCATATAAAGGTAGAGGAGCACCTCAACCTATGAAACATCTAAGGGCGATACATGACAGGTATTGAAACCTGATAGAAAGACAGGTCAGCCAAAGGGTCAACCATGATCAAACAAAACCACCAAAGATACCAGAGCCTAAGGCATACAAAGGTGAAGAGGATACCGAGGTGTTCAAGAGGTGGCTACTAAGCCTCCTCAGGTGGTTTTGCATAAACTGGTTCTGTGGACCAGAAATGGACTCGGAATGCATAGTATGTGTGGCCATATTCCTTCAAGGGACTGCATTGACATGGTATAATGACAATATCGATGCCATGGACCATTGACAAGAAGCATGGTCATTCACAACAGTAATAACTGGGCTGTACAACTGTTTCATACACAACACTGCCTTAGGGGTAGCGACGGATAACTTCTGGAGCACAACATATGCCCCAAATGAAGCATTCATGGCATTCTACCATCGACTGACTAGATACATGGATTGGATGGTGAGACCACCCAATAGGTATACACTCAAGAAGCACTACACAATGAGGCTTCCAAGGAAAATCTTTGAGCATTGGCTCAGTAGAGATGTGACACCAGAGTATTCCAAGATGGAATCCATATTCCACCACATGAGAAAGGCAGAAGAAAATGCCATACAGACATCCCGTTATTGGAATGAACAAAGGACAATAAGAGTGACAAAATATGCCACTAGAGAGAACACCATACAGAAACTGTATGGTGATAACAAATATCAAAAGCCTATTGAACAACAGGACAACCAACGAAGCACATTGGGAAGTAATGGCCAACAGAAGGAGACGTACCAAAGGGTACAGAGCAAGCCAGACCAGCCAATGAGAAGGGAACCTTCTACATCAAAGGAGAAAGAACCCGATAAAATGATGGGAACCACTAGAAGGAATATTTCTTCGGCAGCAAAGAAATGTTTCAATTGTGGGGAAGTTGGCCACATGGCCAAAGACAAGAAATGTCCATCCGAGAAGAAACATGGGTATATCCATGCAGATGTATGTGGCAAGAGAAGTCATCCAAGAGGATGGGGATGGAGAGGAAGACCTCTCCAAGGAAAAAGAAGAAGAGGAGGACCTTCCTGGAGAAGGGGAAGACAAAGAAGATGAACCTTACAAGAATTCACAGTATAGCTCTGAGGGAGAGGAATTTGAATTTGATGACCTTGATCTCCAAGAAGAGAGGGATAATGATGATAGAAGGGGAGCACACATGTATGCACTCCAAACGGAATTAGATGAGGAGAACCTCATCAACAGGGATAGAAGGGAGTTTGAGGAGATGAATGACTTGTCATCAGAGGAAGAGGACTTTCCTCTATTGGTAGAAGCATCAGATAGTGATGAAGACATCACATTTGATGATGATACAGATGAAGAAAAAGGATGGGGAGATAATGATGAACATGATGAAATCATCTATGAGCTGAAGGTGTTGATCACAGCCTTAAGAATGGGGGAGGAATTACCCCCACCAAAGATAAAGAAGATAGTAGATGAAAGATCATTGACTAAGATAAGGAAGTCCAGCAAAGTACTGGACAGACCAGTACAGCTGAAGGATGAAGCAAAGAGCTTCATTGTAATGGTGAAACTGAATGGGCAAGCAGTGGTAGCACTGCTGGACTCGGGGTGTACCACGGATGCGGTATCACCAGAGTTAGTACATGTTGCAGACCTAAAGGTCTACGAATAGACTGAACAAGTCCCAGTACAGTTGGGGACAAGGGGAAGTCAAGCAAAAATAAATGATGGCACGAAAGCATGCATAAAATATGGGCACATAGACATGAAACACTATTTTGATATAGTGAACATCAATAGATATGATGTAATCTTAGGAACAGTGTTTATGAGAAAGCATGGTATCATGCTAGATTTTGATAAGAATGAAATCAGACATAAGAAAGAAGTGCTGGGAGAGCCCAGATGCATACCTATTGGTATGCAGGCAAGCCATGAGGTTTTGGGAAGATGGGCAGGGGATAAAAGAACCTGTCAAGAAGGTAGGGATGCCAAAAGGCACCAATAAATGACTGGAATGTGGCAAGAATGCCGCACCTAGGATCAAAAAACCACCAGATAAGAAGTGTATACTGATCATCAAGGAGGAGATGAATGAGGATGAACATTGATCTGGCAAAGGACTTCCTTTACTGTTTCCAGTTTTGTTGGGACCTGGAGACGACATCATGATAGATGATGTTGAAAGGATGGTTGAACAGGCAGCTACCTTTGGCAGTAGTATGCAGGATCCGAAGCAATTATTAGACGAGATGAAGGAAGTGAACAACATCATCCGTGAATTTTTGAGGTGTTTGCCTCGGAAAGAAGGGGAGAAAGGTAGTTCCTCCAGGAATTACCAGCCAAGAGGCAGGGGAGATGCTGATAGGATAAACAGAGTCCTAATGGCAGTGATGTATGAACAGTTGAACAAAATGAACCAAAAAGGTTTGTTAATGGAGAAGGACATTCCTCGTTTATGCAAGGAATGGATGAAGTCCTGTGAAGACATTATGAGAGGAGCACCAGAAAAGCTGCAGCCTCTTCGAGATGTCAACCATCGAATATGGCTGGTTGATGAGGAGAAGAGGTACAAGTACCACAATCCACATTGCCTGGACTCGTTGAAGCCCAAGCTTGGGGAAAAAATTGCATGTTATATGCATGCAGGATGGTGGGAACAGGCTCAGGCTGAACAAGCAGCACCTATGCTCTGTGTCAGGAAAAAGACAAATAAGCTGAGAACTGTCATCAATGGGTGACAGTGGAATCATGAATAATAATATGGTGAAGGATGAGACACTTTGACACTTTTACCAGAACAGGACATTATTCATCTCGATGTGGCCAGAGTGAAAATATGTTCTAAGATTGATTTGTTGGATGCGTATGAACAGATACACATAGTCCCAGATGATGTGCATAAGACCACATTCACAACAATCTATGGCACGTTCATGAGCAACATTATGCAACAGGGCAATTGCAATGCCCCATTGATGTTTCAACGTGCAATGAACATGATATTCCAGGAATTCATAGGCATATTCCTACATGTTTATCTGGATGACATATTCATCTTTAGTCAATCAGTGCAGGAGCACCAGAGACATCTGGGATTGGTGTTCGCATGTCTATGCAAACACAAGTTCTATCTTAAAAGGGAGAAGTGCAAACTATATGCGGACAAGGTGGAATGCCTTGGACACATGATAGACGAAAAATGCCTCCATGCAGATGCTGATAAAATGGCAAAGATACAGGAGTGGAATAGACCCTGTAACTTCAACGACGTACAGAGGTTTTTAGGCCTTGTACAATATCTGGCTCATTTCTTACCAGATATTATGGCGTATACCAGCCTGTTGGCTGGTATGATGTTGAATGGAACACCATTCTATTGGAAACTGCTGCACAAAAAGTGCTTTCAGATGATAAAATCCATCTGCTGTTGGATGCCTATATTATGTCCTATTGATCCTATGAAGGATGAACCTATATGGGTCATATGTGACACATCTGTCTATGGCATAGGCACCATGTATGGACAAGGTGAAACTTGGCAGACATGTTGCCCAGTGGGGTTCATGTCTCAAAAGTTCATGGATGCCCAGTGGAACTACCGAGTGTTTGAACACAAAACACTGGCTATACCAGAAGCCCTCCTGAAATGGGAGGACAAACTCCTAGGGTATCAAATCCATGTGGTGACAGACCACAAGGCCCTGGAGTTCTTCAAGATGCAGCCACATCTTTCCAGTAGGCAGATGAGGTGGATGGACTACCTTGCCCAATTCGACTTTGACATCAGGTACATCAAAGGAACCTTGAATACGGTAGCGGATGCATTACCACGATACTATGAGCATGACTACTGGACAGAGGTGCCAGAGTTACATGACTACATGAACACAGACATTTGCTCAGATCCAGAACATGATGATCTCCCATGGGAGAGACTCTTCGAAGTCGAAGAGGGCATCATTGAATCAAGAGTTCGAAGGACAAAGTCTGCCAAGGTGGTCACAGAAATACAAGCACTAAGAGAATACATCCAAGAATGGGATGCATTAGCAGCGAATATGGCTGCCAGTACAGAAGAACCTAAGGATCCACCAGATGGTGGATAAATGGAGAAGGACCCCACAATCTTTGAGTCAAGAGTGAAAGGAACAGATCTTCATATGGCGCTATCTCATACAGATACATTTGAGGATAGTATTCATGAGGGATACCTCACAAATCCTTGGTTTAAGAAATTGAAGGAAAAGATAACAATACACCCCATTTGATGATACTCAACCTGGAAACCCAAACAAAACCCACAAAAAGGTCTTGAATGGTATAACACAAGTTAGAGGAAGGTACTAAACATCACTGCTGTTACCCAAGGGTGGAGGAATTATGTTCGAAGAGGTCTGATGATATTCGATGAAGTTCAAGGGTGTACAAAGTTCTGCAAAGATGTTCAAGAAAGTTCGAGGATGTCTGAGAAGTTTGTGGAGGATGAGAATAGTTTTGACTGATGCTGTGGATAGACAATAGAGATGTGGAAAAGTCTTGAGAGGGGATAAATGATAGACAATAATCTCAAGAAGCTAATACAAAAAGTTTGAGAAAGTTTGAGGTAACCTGCTAAACTTCAGGTTTAAGATGAGAGACTTGGACTCAAGAGGATTGCTCTTAAATCAGGCGATGTATATGAGAGGACAATCTATTCCATCATTCTAAGTAGCTAGTACAAGGCTATATATGTTTTGAAGAGATGGTACTTAAGAGGAAATAAAACATGTGGACTACATGAGGCAAGATACAAAACAATAAAGAACTTTCCAAATCATAAAATAAATGAGAGATGATGAGAAAGGAAGCATATAGAGTCATGATGTATCAAGGGTACCTGTCCTATTGATCCAATATATCATTGAAATGTCAAAGCACCACAATCACATCCTAAAAGTGTTTTGTTGTATCTCCTCGTGTTTGGTGGTGCTCAATATGTGATGCACTTACTTGTGCAAGGTGTGCTGCATGTGTCTGAAGGGCGGTGCAATAGGCATACAGTGGCCAAAGGCATTTGAGGTGCTGCAAAGTCATTTGAACTTGCTTGAAGTGTTGCGAAGTCGTTCAAAGTCATTCAAAGTCATTCAAAATCATTCAAAATCATTAGAAGTGCTACAAAATAGCTTCAGAGTAGTTTCATGGGGTCCGTAGGGGTTTGGGAGCATGTGTGATGATGTGTCAAAGCATTTGGAAGTGTTCCCAGACCTTAGAGTGCAAGGTGGACCTATCAACATTCAGAGAGCATGATGGGTTCATTTGGGCCAAACATAAAGGTGGGGAGGACTTGTCTCCTTGGCTCAAAGGCTGATACGTCATTCTAACCACATTCTAATCACATCGGCTAACTCCTACGAGGTCTCAGATGCAGCACAACCCAGTCCAATGATCGCAATATCATATCGACTGCACCGAAACATCACCAGCAACATTGATCGTACCGAGAAACCACATCACACAACTTTAGGACTACGTCAAAAGCCCCTAAGATCCTTCTAAATGAGCATTGAACATCCCCAATCATCTTCAAACAAACCGCAACCACGATCAAACATTGTCAACCATTGTCAAGCGTTATCAATCGATATCAAGAGACTACGAGCGACATTGGGCACTGCATTTGTTATCTATATGGTGGAATACCATGCGCCAGGAAGTATTCCAGCTCGTGCCCAAACCTGCTGATAGTAGGTCAGCCTCGTTCCATGTCCCTATCGCACACAGAACCCACTGGACAAATTATTGTGAGACTTAGCACAATTTATACACAAAGGACAGTCCCCTTTTAGTTCTATACCCTTTATTACTCTTTCATCATATGATATATATCTTTCTTGTTCAGATTCCAGTCTCCTTTTTGGCCTTGTGCCTTAACTCATATCTTTTGCCTCATGTTCTACACATGTTTCTCATTCCATTTTAGGAAGTTTCTTTAAAACATATAAACCTCTGTAGTATCTACTTGGAAATACAAGAAATCGTCTTCACCTATCGTCTCATATTAAGTTCTAAGAATCAGATCTATCCTCTAAAACAATCTAAACTTCTACGAGTTTTCTCGATCAACGAGAAACAACTGTGACCATCGTTGTCCTTGATCTTCCTATGATCCTCTGATTGTTAGCACTAGCAACCCTTCCAACACTTCCTAGCCATTGACTATAGTCTTCGTATACTATCGACCTATCGAAAGGTCCTCAGAATTCACACATCGACCATTGACAATCAACATTGTTTGCCATCAATCTCATCGTTCGTCCTCAATATCGATCAATACTCGATTGGACCATGCCAAACACCTTTGTCTCCTATAGTACTACCTTCACGATGATAGGTCCACCTTGTTGTTCAAGCTCAGAAAATCACATCTACGATTGTTGTCGAAGCTCTACGAACCCATACGAACCTCTACAAACCCATACGAACCCCTCTGAAGCTCTACAAAGCTCTACAAAGCTCTACAAAGTCACGAGAATGCTTCAAAATCCTTCGCAATGCTTCAAAACTCTTCGCGACACCTCGAAATTCTTCATATGCCTTCGGCCGCTATAGTACAACTCCCCCGACCTTCGGACAGCTCGGGATATACACTTGGAGCATCGTTGACAAGTTCCGAACCAGTATTGAGCAGTATCGCATCGATATCAGCCTTCGAACAAGTCCGATATTTCCTCGACCGACTTCGAAAATCATCGAACATCGCAAATCAACATCGGACACTATATCGCTATCTGAATACTCATCGCACACATGCCAGACGTATCCCCTACCATCGTCGAACAATATCGCACCAATATCGGGCCACGAACGAAGTCCAAAGAAACTTCGAAAATCTTCGAAAAACATCGAACCTCGAAAAACATCGTCAGACACAGTATTTCCTGTTTGAACGATCTTCGGATGCATGATGGACACATGGGACACTATATCGTGTATATCAAACACATTTCGACTGCATGTGCATGCATACAATCTGCTGGAAGCAGTTTCCGATCTTTTATTCAATTTATAACAAGGACAGTCCGGTTTTAGCTATTCTTTCTTATTATTTCTTCATCATGTGTTATATTCACCCCTTCTAGGCTTGCTTTATTGTTCTGATATACTTATATTGTCTTTTGCCTCGAGTTTTCCACATGTTTGCCTCATGTTCTCTAGCCTTTTTAGGTACTTTCTTTATTTTATATAAAAAGATGTACTAGATACAAAGAAAAACAAGAAAGTCGTCGTCTTCCTCCCAGATCACAGTGATTTGAGAGTTCGGTTTAGTCTTATTCAGTCCGAAGTTTGGTGATTTACACTAAACTTCCTTGAAATTCCTCGCATTACACTATTTTCGCTCTCGCTTCCCTTGATTAGCCTTTTCTTCACTTCTACTACTCGTCTAGTCCCCTGATCTTGCGTCCGAACATATCTGCACACTCGAAATTCCTCGAAACTTCTTGGAAAAATATCGCGACATCTCGAAAAGCATCGTGACATCTCAAAAATCATCGCAACACCTCGCAAATCATTGCAACCCCTCGAAAATCATTGCAAGTCCTCGAAACACATTCTTTTAGCTTCAAACTGCTTCGACAAGCAGTTGTTTTATCACTATTTGACAGTCGGTCTGACAGGTGACGTCTAGAGGACCTCGCATCCTTCCTCTGACTCGTGTTATACCATCCGAAGCCATTTTGTGGGTTTTGTTTGGGTTTCAGGGTTGAGCATCATCAATGACTAGTACCAACTAGTTATCTTCCCATAGGTTGGACCACAAACATTCAGAACACATTGCACCATTCCTCTGACTCGTCGCAAATATCATCGATTGCCTCATTGGCTGTTTTGGTGGTTTTCCCGGGTTGAGTATCATCAACGTAGTATGCATCCCAAATGCAAACTCGAACATAGTGTATCAAGGTTCAGTCCATTTTTCTGAAAAAGCGAGTAACCGAGACTGTGGTTTGGTTATTGGTTAATCTGTTTTGAAAACATTTGAAAACCATTGTAAAACTGGTTGTAACTGGTAACCGGTCTTTTTACCCTTAGATTATATACCCTATAATGTACATATTATATATAATAAACTAACAATGAGGGAGGAAACCACACAAATTGGTGGGGCTTATATACCTTGCAGTAGTTGCACATATTTGTTCACAGTAAATGAACACATAATATGCATTGTTTGCATCATGTGTTGACATGTTTCTTTGCATCATGGCATTTGTTTACCAAACCACCACCTCCATTCGCACTCACCACCAATGACATGCACACCACCACCAAAATGAACCAATGCAAGGCCCATGTGTAAGTCTTTCATATTAATATTGTTTCTTTTACTAACTAAATGTTTTGCTTTTAGGTTCTCACGTCTTGACTATGACATTGCCCACCCACTGAATGACACACACCCTGCGCTGCCACTGCGAGCCTCTGCTCACAGGGCAGCAATGGGTTTGGTTCTTACACAGCAACAGCAATGGCCAGCAACAACAGCATGACACCCCCAACAGCAACCTCTGCCACTGCCGCTGCTGCCACATCACATAGCACCACCAACCTGCCTATGAGCCACTGCTTGTAGGGGCAATTGGAGGTGCTGACGACGACGGCAGCCACAAATGGGGGACAACAAACAGCTGGGACAACAGACACTGAGGATGACAAATGCCAGGATAACAAAGGGTGGGGACAACAAACCATGGGGATGACAAATGGCAGGGACAATGGGGACAACAAACAGCGGGGACAACTGGGATGGACGACACAGGGATGACAAATGATGGGACAATAAACACAGGGACAATGGATGGCAGGGACAACGAATAGTGGGGATGACAAATGCAGGGCCAATGGATGGCAGGGACAACAAATGGCGGGGATGACAAATGCAGAGACAACTAACAGCAGGGATGATGAATGCGGGGATGACGAACAGCCAGGACAACACAATGACCCACCCTCACTACAAACATGAGACAGTGAGCTGTTTTTCTTTTTCTAACTCTTTTTCTTTTTTTATTCTCTTAGCAATACCCCACTGCTGCGAGCACCTGCTCGCAGGGTGTGATTGTTAAATAGTTTTATTTACTATATAACAGAATTTATTTAGCTCATAAAACTGGTTGAAACTGGTCTAAACTGGGTAACCAAACTGATGAGGACTAGTCTTCAGTTACAGTCCTTATGACTTATGGTAATGGTCTAGACCGGTTAACCCTCCTAGGGGTCGAAAAACCGGACTGAACTGAACCTTAAAACACTACTCAAACAAGATGACACTGCATTTGAGGATACTTGAACAAGCCCACCAAGTGTGGGCCACTTCGGGCCACAATGTACTGTGGACTATGTGTGATGCTGGTATCGGTGGCCAGGTATGTTTAAGATGACAGGAAAGTTTCTGAACTTTACACTCCACCACAGAGTCCTGGAGGAATCCTGGTAGTCCTACCAGGAAGACCAGGAATCCTCCAGGAATCCAGTGGGACTCAGTACCCTCAAGTCATACCATAATGGAAAGTCAATTTGAGATATCTTACGAGTTTCAAGTGCTTCAGACTTCATGAATTTCACAAAGTACCTACAACATAAACTTGTTCAGAGCAGGGATTGAACTCTAGAACTGATGATCAAGAATCACATGACAAACCAAACAAGTGCTTAACCAGTTGAGCCACAGGAGAATTATTAGCTGCCAATATAAAAGTGTATTTATACCCTCAAACTCAAACTTAGGTATTTCTCTCTTGAAGCTCACAATTAAGATCAAATAAAATTTATTAACTACATCCCTCACATTGGATGTGAGGGATACACCATTAATTACATAAAAAAAAACCTCCCCCACACAAGGTGCAAGGGGGAGTCCTACAAATATATACATATAAAACTAATCTCCCCTCACATTCAACATGAGGGGAGCACTACAATTATAAAGAAAAAGAAAGAAAAACCCCTCACCCACATAAAACATGGGTGAGGGGGAAGGTATTACCATAAATTAAAAATGAAAAAAACCACCCCATGCAAAATGCGGGGGCAGCCTGGTGAGTCGTGCCTGTCATCCTGTCCCCATCGTTCTGGGTGCTGGGCCTTCATTGTTGCTGTCCTCATTGTTGCTGTCCTGGGCATCGTTTCTGTGCTGCTCCTGGTCACTGTGCCCTTCCTGGTTGTCATTGCCATCCTGGCCGTCTCCCGCTGTGTGGTGGTGGCCGTCATTGCCATTCCACTCGCAATCCACCCCATGAGCAGTGGCTCATTGGGCTGGAGGCGGGTGGTCTGTCATTGGCCCTGTTGTTGGTGTCTGTCATGGTTGGCGGCTGTGCTTTGCATTCTTGGGGTTCTTGTGCTGGTAGGGGGTTCTGGTGCTGGTAAGTGGTGGCATCATCATTGTCATCGACTGCACACACTCATGATCCACCCTACAAGCAGAGTGGGGTGGGTGTGTTGGGTTGTCTCGTGTCTGGCCATTGTTGCCAGTAGAGTAGAACCTATAAAACAAAAGAAACGAGCTACTTAGTTTATAAAAACAAAAAGCAAACAAAAAAAAATTATGTAGGGCCCATCCAGTCGGCTCGTTGCTGTCGTTACCAGTAGAGTGGAACCTATAAAACAAAAGAAATGAGTTTGTTAGTCTATAAAAACAAAAAGCAAACAAAAAAAAAATTACATAGGGCCCAAACGATGTGATCTGTGTCATTTGGGCCTGTGTTCCATCCAGTTGGTTCGTTTGCCATCGTTACCAGTAGAGTAGAACCTATAAAACAAAAGAAATGAGTTTGTTAGTCTATAAAAACAAAAAGCAAACAAAAAAAAAATTACATAGGGCCCATCCAGTCAGCTTGTTTGTGGGTGGTGGCATCGTTACCAGTAGATTATAACCTGGAAAACTAAAGAAACAGGTTAGTTAGTTTATAAAAACAAAAAGCAAACAAAAAAAAACTTACATAGGGCCCAAACGACGCAATCTGCATCATTTGGGCCCATGTTCCATCCAGTCATTTGGGCCTGTTTCCTGTGCATTGTGGTGTGTTAGTTGTTGGCTAGAGAGGTGGTGGTTGATCATGGCATGGTGGTGGTGGTGGTGAGAGAAAGGAGGGAGGGAGGGAGGTGGAGGGGGCGTTGTCGATAGTGGTGGTGGTGGTTGAATGATGAGCTGGCAATGTTGATGACACAGCTGTATGCTTTGTCATACACAGCCACTCGATGTGGTACTTAGATCAACTTATGTTATATATTAGAATGGCACTATGGTCTAATGGTATATTGCACCTGTTTAATTCAACCCTGAGGTCTGGGGTTCAATCCTCAAAGGTTTCCTTTTTAATAGTAAGGACTCCTGGTTAAATCCCAGTGGAGTCCCGGTGGATTCCCAGTAGAGTCCTGGTAGAGTCCTGGTGGATTCCTGGTGGATTCCTGGTACCAGAGTCCTGGGGAATTCCAGGAATTCCTCCTGGAATAGTGTAATTTACCAGGAATCAACCAGGAATCCCCTGGAATGGGAAGAGTCAGGAATATATACTTGAGTGGCAAATGGCTGGAACATTGGTTCCCAATAATCCTCCAGGATTCCTCCAGGATTCCTCCAGGAATACATGGGGGAGGATGAAGACCTCAAAAGTTTTGTCAATCCTGCATAACATGCACGCAGGCTAAAGGAGAATACAGGAAACCAGTGGGGAAGTTACACTTGCTGCCCATAGCCAATAGTCCTTGGGAATTAATAGGAATGGATTTCATAGGACCATTCCCAGAATCGGAAAGATATAACTACCTATGGGTAGTTATGTATTTGCAGGATGTCATTGATGGTACACCTAATACTAGTGAACACCAAAACAACAGCATCCCAACTGTTGGTAATTTACATGTGCAAAGTTGTAAGACTCCACAGATTACCACAATTGGGAACATGGGAGATTACACATGGGAACCCCTCGTGCATTGTAATGAACTCATTGCATTGGATGGGTACTTGATGCTGATGGATGTCAAGAGATGCCAGGATCTGCCAAAGAGAGTGATGATGACGTCACAGAGTAGCACATGTGGCAAATTGCATACTAATTAGAAGTGATTGAAATAATGGCAACAACCGAAGCAAGTTGTGTCGGGGCAGAAGTTGAAATTTTTTTCAATGGTAGTATTCAAACCACCACCACCACACAAGAGTAACAAACATGACAACACACCATGGATGACCAACCCCTGAATTTGGGGGATGGGGACGGTTGGAAAAGACCATTCAAAAAACACTGAGAGGAGGAAAGGCAAACCAATAGGTTCATCAAGAAGAGAGGAGCATCAAGAGCACTCCAGGGATCAAATGGATGACAGACAACAGGTGGGTCACACCTGGCAATGGAGCAGTAAGCTCTGTTGTTTGCACCACCCAAGGGGGTGTACAGTATGCAGAGAGTACTGTCACCACATCTTGGATGCAGAACTTGAGCAGGACAATGACTATGTCACAGCAGAGGAGAATTGACTTGACGATGTCGAGTTTTACAAGACAAAGATGAGGGGGTACATCAATGACCTTGAGGATGCAGAGATGTGCATCCATGAATTGAATGAAAAGGTGTACCAGCTGGAGGACCAGTTGGCAAGGTTTTGTGACTATGATGACCACTGTGGAGGCAAGAGGGCTCGCCACTTGTCACCAGTTGGTTATGCTTCAGGGAAGGACTTGCCCCTCACACAATTAATGGAGGAAAGAATGATGCCAGCATCCCAGCCAGCATCGACATATGTGACAGCAGTGCAAATGCCCCTTCAGAGACACAACCAAAGGGACATGGAGATGGAAGATGGAGAGGTGGGGAAGTTTCCCCCACTACCAATGGCTGGCTGGCCATATACGGCAGCACCAGGAGCACCTACAATTCCTCGTGGGGCTAACTGGATGGCCGCACCCAGGGGATGACCTGGGATCGGTTCGAGAGGAGGGCATGCACTACAGCACCTGGCACACCACAAACCATTGGTAATTACCATCATGGAGGAGTTGGATTACTTCATCAAATGGGTGGAGACTCCAGGGGATGAAAGGGCGCTGGCACATATGCATGCCTACATATGAGAGGTGCAACTTGTAAGCAAGGACAAGAGATCACTGCTGCAAAGGGCAGCATTAGCAAAGTGGAAGACACCCAGTTGGGTGCCAGTATTGAGAATGGGGGATCCCAATGCTCCCATCGGGGTGAACACGCCCCAACTGACCAACTTGCCTGAGGACTGGGCAAGATGGTTGTGGAGGTATCCTCAGGAGGTGGATGTTTGCCCTGGCATTCAACATGCTTGGGATGGCATTCCCTTGTCCTCGGTGTGAGGATTTTTGCTGGTGGTGGTACAGGCACCAAGAGGTGCCAACATTCAGCGTGCGAGGAACATGTTCCTGTTGAGAGCTGCCAAGTTGGTGGCCACTCCAGGGTGGTATCATTGTCTGGTGGATGAATTGCATCTCATCATAGTCTCGTCTCCATGAGTGATGGCAGCACAACCATTGGACAACATCACAGTGGAAGACATTGCACGACTGTATGTGGCAGATGGGATTACCATCCTACAAGTGCAGGACACACATGAATGGGGCCTACTGGCACTTAACCAGTTAGCTGTTGGAGTGGACGCATCCAGGAGGATGGAGGCAATGGTGGGACAGATCAGTGTGCATCAAAACTTGAGCCAGGATGACCAGGATGATCCAGTATCTATTGAGCCCAGGTGGTGGTATCCACCACCTGGAGGATTTGGCCTGGCTCCTGCACCAATGTTGGCACAACCTCAGAGACAACAGCTGCCCCCAAGGGCTCCTGCCATGGGGAGGCCATCTCATCCAACAGTGGGTATGCCCACAACAGTGACCCTGGCATCAAGGGTCATGGCAGTAGGCTGCACCTCCAAATGCACCAACTGCACCAGCTGCCAATCTGGCAGCCCAATTTCTTGAAGGAACGTGGAGGTCGCAGCTGGCCCCAGATGATGGCATGATGGGATGGACAGGTGTATCCATTGTCTATGTTCCAAAGAAAAAGAAAAAGAAAAAGAGGAAGGGAAGAGCAGCTTGAAGATGAGCTGAGGAAGAAGCAGAGGAATGCAGTAGCCACATTTCTCCGGAGTCAAAGGAGAAGAAAGAATTTTTTCTTTGTACATACTTTTCATTGCATCAACAAGATGGCGCACTGCATGGAGACTTGCATGGCTGTTAAAACTGCTGGGGGGCATGGTGCTCTGGTGGCCAATGTCATGCCAGGCATTGGTGAGCTGCCATTTTTCTACAAATCACATGGACCATTTTCCATTACTGTATCTACTGGTGCACATGTATTAAGCATGGCACAATAGCATTCATTATGTGTGGTATGCCATGTTCATCTTAGAATAAACTAAGTAAGCATAGATATCTAAGATATCTAATACACTCCTTTAGAAAGTAATGTACACATACATAGTGGCACACCCATTGGCATGCCAAGAAGGGGAGAATGTAGAGGGCCACTACCAAATTGGGTAGGTGAGCTTATGTAATACAGGAGACCCCGGATATACATAGCCAACTGGCTAGTACTGGGATCTCCCAAGTCTTACACAACCACTATATTGAGAATACTACATACTGTCATATTCTTGTTGGGTGGCTAAGTAATCAACTACTACCACACCCTTACATCTACTGTGATGATTGAAGCTCTGCAGGACCCACTGTTGGTCCTGATTTACAAGGGACTGGTGAGTTTGCCATACACAATTTTATTTTTGTTTGGCACTCTTTCTTATGAATCCTTTAGTCACTTATGTGAAGTCCAGCCATTCAGGAAAATGACGACTGAAACTGTGCACACCCCCTTTGCAGAAACATGTGAGAAACTCAAGGAGGATGAAGTCCAGTAAGTTTGTCTTCCAAGCAATTTGGGATTGACATGGCTTACACTTGATAGATCTCTGTTGAAAGCCCCAAAGTTTGTTAAGTCTGGGCAATACATGAACCTTGCCCAGGTTGACCCAGAGCATGTGTACATTGATGAGTGGCATATCAAGAACATGGACAGCAAGAAGCTGAGCATCAGCATAATGACTGGAACTGTTGACTGCCAGTTGAAGGAGGGCCTGGCAGGAGGTCTTTACACTCCCCCACCTTTCCCGTCGGATTCCGACTGGAGTCCGACTGGACTGACTGGAGTCCGACTGGAGTCTGACTGGAGTCCACCAGGACTGTTCACCAGCCAACTGCCTGCAAAGTTGCCAGTCCAGTCCGAGTCCAGTCCAACTGGACTCCAAGTGGAATCCACTCAAGCACCGGATTCCACTCGGACTGGTCCAGTGGAGTCTGAGTGGAGTCCAGTCGGATTCCGCTGAAAAAGTGTGTAAGAAAAGGAATTGAACCCAGATCTCTGTAGGTTGCTTATGTAATCAATCATGATGCACAATATAACCGTTACACCACAGAACCTTGTGTGAGGCATCATCTACTTGCATTAGGTACCATGGTGCGGCTGTGTATGACAAAGCATATTGCCGCATCATCAAATGTGCCAGCTCATCACTCACCACCACCACCACCACCACCGTTGATGCCGCCTCCTTCCCTCCTCTCTCTACCACCACCACCACTGCATGGACACCCACTGCCACCACTCCCGTGCCCAATCTGCCATCACCACCACCCGCAAATGAGCCGAATGGATGGAATGCAGGCCCAAATGATGCAGATCGCATCATTTGGGCCCTACATAAGTTTTTTTTTTGTTTGCTTTTTGTTTTTATAAACTAACTAACCTGTTTTTTTAGTTTTCTAGGTTATAATCTACTGGCAACAATGCCACCACTCGCAAATGAGCCAATGTGGGCCCTACATAAGTTTTTTTTGTTTTGTTTTTGTTTTTATCAACTAACTAACTTGTTTTTTGAGTTTTCTAGGTTATAATCTACTAGTAACGACACCACCACCTGCAAACAAGCCAACACACCCACCCCACGCCTATGGGTGGATTGTGAGTGTGTGCAGTCGACGATGACAATGACGACGCTGCCTACCAGCACCAGGACCCAGAATGACCCAGACCCAATGACACCCATGCCAGCCCCCTCCTCCCTGTCCAAATGGGATGTGAGGGTGTCAATAAAGGATAGGAGATGGCAGAGGGGTACTGGGAGACCTGCGGAGCAGGATACCCACCTGGTAAGCACCCACCTACCCCCTCCCTTGCATGCCACATCACTGACCATTCCCCCCAACCCCTCCAAACTAGGAGACCCACAAAACTGACAACACACCCACCCCATGCCGATGAGCACCTGCTTGTTGGGTGGATGGCGGGTACACCATGGTTACGATGATCACGGCACCCATCCCTATGCCTACGAGCCTCTGCTTGTAGGGTGGATGATGGGTGTGGCTTGCTACGGCAACAGATGCATGCGAGGAGGGGTAGGCGATGACACCCACCCCAGACCGCATCCCCCAACCCCCCCTCCCCCGCATTTTGTGTGGGGAGGTCTTTATTATTTTTAATTTATCTCTGCTCCCCCCCCTCTCACAAGATGCGAGAGGGGTTTTTTTTTGTTTATTATTATATTATACCCACTCCCTTGTGTCCTACACGAGGGATGTGGCTAATTAAAATTTTTTGATCTTAATTGTTTGAAAAATGCCTCCTCAAAGAATATGAAAAGTTGAGTCATAAGTAAACCTTATATTGAACCCTAATAAATCTCCTGTGGCTCAAGTGGTTGAGCACACTTGTTTGGTTTGTCATGTGATTCCTTATGGTGAGGTCTTGAGTTCAATTCCTGCAGTACACAAATTTATTTTGTGGGTACTTTATGAAATTCACCAACTCCGAAGTCCTTTGAGCTCATATCTAATTGACTTATCATTTGGTTGAAATGCATTCTACTTGGACTCCACTTGGACTCCACTCAGACTCCAGTTGGACTCCACTCGGACACCAGTTGGACTCCAATGGGCAATTGAACTCTACATGACTTAGTGTAGTTCAATTGGACTCCACTCAGACTCCACTCAAACTCCACTCAGACTCCAGTGGACTCCAGTCAGTCCAGTTGGAGTTCACTAGGACAGGTGGGGGACTGTAAAGTACTGCCTGGCAGTGGCCCATGGATCCTGCATAAGATTATGATTGCACCTTTCACACAGACATGAGGTGCAAAACCTTGCTGTGGGACCTCTTGTTAGGATTTGAATTGATTAGAGGCCTTATGGGCCCCTATGGTTTTAGTTTCACCACCCAAGGCAAAGGACAAAGGGACAGGTTGGCCTGATGTGGGTAGCTCTTTGTTGACTCACATGGTGTGTATTCTGATGTGAGGCTAGCATCTTTACAAACCACAATGCCCCATACAAGCATTCTCAAAAATGTGTCATCTACCCTGATTGCAAGGAATGTTAGTAAAGGCTACAGTGCATATAGAGAATTCCACAAGCTGGGTGAGTTACAGATGCAATCTTTACCCCCTGTCAGCTGATTGAAGTCTGCTTCAGTACATGTGTACGATGGCCTTGCCACCAATGACTGGTATGCATTTACTTTCCCAGACAATGATTTCTGATGCCTCTTGTCCTGGCCGCTGTATAAGAAAGGGGAAGTGGAGATTCCTGTGGATGCTGTTGTCTCAGTTGGGTACACTGTTGGAACTTACATGGGCAAGAATGGGCTTAATCTTTTGACAAATGTTCAATTTGTCATTGTACTTGCTAACCCTGTGTGCATCTAGAGGGCTGTGTGCCACCCAATGTGGATCTGTGCATAAGGTCTGTGTACAATAGTTTCTTTTCTGGATAACAGCCATTGTTTGGGTTTCTGTTAAGTTTATGACATCACTTGTTGTGGGTGAATGACCAGTATGTGCTCCTTCCCACACTAGTTACATACAACATGTTGTTAGCCCCAAATGTGCTTGCCTCCACAGGTGCAACTATAAAGAGTACACCTCAGGCTTCCATGACTGAGCTGTGGATACTAGGGAGTGACATGGGTAACCCCTGGGTATATTAATATATAGAAAGAGAACCCCCCCCTCTCATGTTTGGAGTGAGGGAGGCGATGCCTAGAACAAAACAAGAAATCCACTGCTTGAGTTTGCAGCAAGAGGGGGGTGCCTGAAGTCACTGAGAACAGAACAAGAAACCCCCCCCTACTTGTGTTTGAAGCAAGAGAGGGGGTGTGGTGCATGTAGTTGCTGAGAACAGATTGAGAAACCCACCCACTCATCAGGGAAATTGCTTTTGTCCCCAGGGTGTCCTGGGTTACCCTAAGATGTCTTGGGGCATGCCAAGGCATCTGAAGCAATTGTCTACCCTGGGCACTCTGTAGGTAAAGTGCCATTATTTGCCAGTCTTCAGGGTAGTGAATTATGGTTCAAAGTGCTCCAGGGCATCTCAGGAATGTATGAGTTATATGCTTCCTGAATATCCTCTGACACTTGAGAAGATTTTTTCATCCTCCAAATATCATTCACATTGCATATGATATACCAAAAAACTATTATGTTTCCTATATAATACATATATTTGATATGTAACTACACTACATATACACCCTCTCATCATCATCATTGTTGCCTCCCTCTTGTTGTCATCATCCCCCTCTCACATTGTTGTCCCCCCTCTTTGGGGTTCAACACGGGTACACCTGTGGGTGGGATTAGAACTTACTGTACCTGTACCCATATACACCACACCTGCTGGTAACACCATACCCATGGGTACAGTGATATACCATGGTGTTGGCAAAATCACTGCAGTGTCATTACTGCAAGTGATTTACCATAGTTTTCCTCCCCTTATGCTTCCCCTGCAGCCCAGTCAGTGTCCAATGGCTCACAGCTGTGGCAGCAGGGGGTGCCCAGGGTGTTGGAGCAGACTATATATGCTGCACAGGGGAAGAGACAACACGTTCCTTACAACCTACCTGGGGTTTAGTTAGACTTACAGCGAGGGGTTAGCAGAGGTAAGAACACTATATTCCTACTACAGTACAGGTTCTCCTTATATACATAATAGTAAGGATATCACATGACTCCAGAGGAATATGCATATGAAACATGTATCAATATTGGTAATTAATGTGGGAGAATATGCACATGCAACAATATTGGTAATTAATTTCAACACCCCCCCTTGAACTGTAAAGCGCTCTAAGCAGCTAAGTTTGAACCTCAAAAGTAATTCCGAGAGAGTCTCTAAATTTCCTGAATAGAATGGCACCAAGGTTCTTTGTGAACATGTTAGCCGGATTATCACTTCCAGGAATGAAAACAACTGTGACTTTGTCATTTTCTATGCATTCATGGGTATAGTGGTAGTGAATGTCTATATGTTTGGTCCTTCTTTCCTGAACTGGATTTGATCCAATAAAGATGGATCAGCGCAAGTATATATCCAAGTTCCTGGAATAAGGACTCTATCCACACTATCTGTCGACAAGTGTCAGAGAGAGCCATATATTTGGCTTCTGTGGATGACAGTGCTACAGTTTTTTGTAAACAGGACTGCCAGCACACAATGCCACTCACTAGAGTAGCAAAGTAACCTGTTGTAGATTGGTGCTTGACAGTGTCAGCTGCCCAATCAGAGTCTGTGAAGGCCTGTAGCCCTTCAGATTTCTCTCCATCATAGACTATGTTATATTTCTGGGTTCCCACCAGATAGCGCATGATGTACATTGCTTTGTCTAGATGTTCTTGGCTAGGATTAGCTGAGAATTGCGACATCCTGATTACCGCGTAAGCGATATCAGGTCGCATTCCAAGCATCAGATACAATAAAGATCTGATCACAGACTGATATTTTGATCTAAGTGCCACATTTGGCATCACTGTGTTTTCTGATGGTTTGTAACCAGTCGGGAGTGGAGTGGGGGCAGGTTTGGCATTTGTCATCTTGAACCTCTCGAGCACTTTGGCGAGATATTCAGTTTGATTGAGTTTGACTTTGCTTGCAGTCTGGGTGACGCGCATGCCTAAGAATTCTGTGACTTTTTCAGTACTATGGCACTCCCAATGCTTCAGACAAGCATTCTTCTTTTCATCCACAAGTTTCTTGTTCTTCCCCATGAACAAGCCATTATCAACATAGACCAGCGCAATAACAATGCTGCCTGTCTTAGGATCCTTGTGTATGAAAATGCCGGCATTGGAGCTGGCGCACACAAACCCAATGGTGCACATAAATGCCTCTAGCTCTTTCCACCATGCTAGTGAGGCCTGTTTAAGGCCATACAATGCTCGGCATAAGCGCATTACTTTGCACTCTTTTCCCTTGAGTCTGAAACCCTTGGGTTGATCCATATAGATATCCTCTTCTAGTTTGCTGTATAAAAATGCGGTTTTTACATCTAGACTGGTCATATACATGCCTTCTAGAGACACAAGTGCAAACATGAGGTGTACGGTCTCGTAGCGGACTACTGGTGAGAAAATCTCATCAAAGTCAACACCTTTGACTTGTGAAAAGCCTTTCACCACGAGTCTGGCTCGTTTTCTTCCATCCGATTTCATGGAGAAAACCCATCTATTTTTGATCGTTTTTCGATCATGTGGAAGATTGACAATGTCATAGACTTGTCGCTTGCAAAGAGCCTCTAATTCTTCATGACAAGCCTGTTTCCACTCAAGTTGCTGCTGCCATGGTAGGCGTGCAATATTGCAAAATTGGTTTGGAACTTGGCTTATGTAAGGGGACTAGGGGGGTGCCCTGTGTGTTTTTCCTATTTTTTATGTTCGTCCTATATTTTTCCCCACCTCATTTCCTTCTATTCTTCATTTTCTATGATTTTTCCAGATTTTATTACTAATTTTCCCTTGCTATCATGTTTGTACATGTTGACACTTTTATATTTAGAGGCGGAGTACCCCTTCCGACACATACCCCTTGGTATGATGTCATTCAGCTGCCTTGATCCGCCTATCTCCGCCTTTTTCTATTTTTAGGTTATATTTGATTTTTGTCGTCTTCACATATACTGGGCATCAGCAAGGGGATCCTTAGAGTTTTCTCTTCGGATTTCCCTTTGCTAGGTGCGCCCCCAATCCCTGTATTATGTAGCATAATTTTAGCTTCGGATTTCCCTTTGCTAGAGGCTTAGGTTGCCCTTATAGTAGAAAACTCTCCCCTAAGGCCCGAAAATCACGAACGCGCTGCCCAAGATAGGCAGGTACGGACTGGACGACGCTTCCCAAAGCTCCACAGAGTCCCTACACACCGTTCCAGATACTCTCGCCTTTATTACGCCGCCATTTTCGCCAAACACGCTCCCTAGCGACATGGACGCATCAGAACGCTTCGACGCGCTTGAAAGCGACGTTTCTGGAATGCACGCGCAAATTGACTCGCTTAAATCTACGATTGAAAACTTCGTTAGGACCCTCCAGGCTAACCCTATGACTAATAGTTCCCCCTTCACGACTCCAAGCACACCCAACAATGATGTTTTGCCAAACGCGTCCACTAAGGAACGTGCCCAGATCAAACTGTCCCCCCCCGCCGAATTTAATGGTGCACGTGCGCAGGGACGTGCCTTCCTTAATTCCTGTGAGTTATACATTAATCTCCAGTCGCATCAATTCGTCGATGAGGCTGCAAAAATTTATTGGGCCTTCACATACATGAAATCTGAATGCGCCTATCTCTATGTGGACCATATCCTACGTCAAACTAAAGAACTTGGTTCTCTACCTTTCTCCACTTGGGGTGACTTTCGAGCTGAGTTTGTACGCCACTTCTGCCCCCTCAATGAATGCCACCGAGCAGTGACACGACTTGAGTCATCCACTTACCACCAGGGACGTCGATCCATGGATGACTATATCGATGAGTTCAAGGATTTGGTGGACATGGCAGGATATGGGAGTGGGTTACCAGTGGTGGTGAAGTTCTGACGGGGGCTCAACCGAGAAATTCAGGACCAGATTGCACAGATGTTGGAAGGGCACCCAGCGGATGATGATATCCTTGCTTGGTATGAAGCTGCTTCACTCTGTGACAAGAACCGACTCACAAATGCGGCGTTTAATGCTGCATTCCATGCTCCAACCACCACTCATACACCCTACACCTTCAATCGAAGCCTCCCCCGCCCTAACCCCATTCCTACTCGTCAAACTCCCACACCAGCCGTCAATGTCCCAGTACCAATGGATGTTGATGCAGCCCGCAGCCGTGCACGTAAGTTGGATCTCTGCTACTGTTGTGGGGAACCTGGACACAGGGCTGGAGCGTGTCCCCATCGTCAGGATATCCGCATGCTCACCCCCGAGGGACGAGATGAACTCCTGCAAGATTTGTTGGCACTTGTAGATGTTGAGGAAGCAAAGGATCAAGTTGCAGAGGAGATTAAGTTGGAAGTTGTAGAGGAGCAGGATTTTCCTATTCACAGCAAGTGAATCGTCCGCCCTCACTGCCTGTCCATAACCGCTTTGAAGTCTTGTCAGTTGAATCCCCGGATAATGAATCCATTTCTGTGACTGCTCCCCTCTCTGACCCTTCAAAGTTGGCTAAAGACGTACCTGCTCTCCCCATCTCTCCTTCTACTCCACGTCCCAAAATTAAATCATGGGAGCGTAAACTACCATGCAAGTATATTGTGGCATACACTCCCTCTGCACATTCCTTAAACCTAGCCATTGAACTGCAGATGACCGACACTGGACAGATACTCGGTGTCTCTGCGCTCCTGGACTCTGGTGCGACTGGTCTCTTCATCGATTCCCATCTGGTACAACAACATCGTCTAAATACTCGCTCACTCTCACGTCCGATACCTGTATATAACGTGGATGGATCCCCAAATGAAGCTGGTGCCATCCGAGAGGTTGCAGACCTGGTTCTCCGTTACAAAGATCATAGTGAGCATGCCCTTTTTGCTGTCACTCAATTAGGAAAGCAGAAGGTGATTTTGGGATATCCATGGCTTTGAGACCATAACCCAGAGGTCGACTGGCGCACTGGAGAGGTTACCATGAGCCGATGTCCATCCCGCTGTCGGACATGTTTCACAGAAGCCAGGCAAGAACGTCGTGGACAGAAGGCAGCAATACAACAAACTCAGAAGTGTCATGCTGGACCCCTGCCTATACTGGAAGTGGAATTGGAAGGGGTTCCTGATCTAATGCCGGACTCGGATGATGATGATGAGGACCCAGAGGAAGTGGAGGAGGGTGATCGGATCTTCTACACTGCGATTCACTCATCGCATGAGGTGTGTGCCACATCGAACATATCCCAACGCCTCACCGAGGCCTTCCACAAAAACAACGCTGCTAAATTCTCTACTAACTCCTTACTCCCTCATCTCCATGAGTTTGAAGACGTGTTCTCCAAGCCCTTTTTCTTTGTCAAGAAGAAGGATGGCTCACTTCGACCGGTTCAAGACTACAGAAGGCTCAACAACATCACGGTCAAAAATCGCTACCCACTACCCCTCATCTCTGAACTCGTAAACCAGCTCCATGGAGCCCGATACTTCACCAAGCTCAATGTCCGTTGGGGCTATAATAATGTGAGGATAAAGGAGGGAGATGAGTGGAAGGCAGCCTTTCGTACCAACCGTGGTCTTTTTGAACCGCTTGTCATGTTCTTTGGCCTTACTAATAGCCCTGCCACCTTTCAGACCATGATGAACGACATCTTCCATGACCTCATCCTCGAAGGCATTGTCTGCATCTATCTTGATGACATCCTCATCTTCACTTGCACGGTTGAAGAACACTGTCGCATCACACGCCTCGTCCTAGAGCAACTTCGATGGTACAAACTCTACCTTCGTCAGGACAAATGCGAGTTCGAAAGGACCAAGATCGAGTACCTCGGCCTGATTATCTCAGAGGGTCAAGTGGAGATGGATCCTATCAAGGTAAACAGGGTCACAGCTTGGCCGATGCCCACGAACAAGAAGGAGGTGCAGTCTTTCCTGGGCTTCATCAATTTCTATCGGCGTTTTATCAAGGATTTCTCACATCATGCATGACCACTGTTCGACTTGACAGGAAAGGAGGCATGGAGGTGGGATAATGCACAACAGGAGGCGTTTGAAAAGCTTAAGGAGATGGTCACTTCCGCTCTGATCCTTACCTTTGCTGACGATTCGCGTCCCTTTCGTGTAGAAGCCGACAGTTCTGACTTTGTGACGGGCGCCGTGTTGTCTCAGCAGTCTCCGGAGGACCAGAAGTGGCATCCTGTTGCGTTCTACTCCAAAAGCCTTAGTGCTGTAGAGAGAAACTACGAGATCCATGACAAGGAGATGTTGGCGATAATGCGTGCGCTTGAGGAGTGGCGACACTTCCTCGAGGGTGCCCAACACAAGGTGGAAATTTGGATGGATCACAAGAACCTTGAGTACTTCATGATGGCCAAGAAATTGAACCGTCGTCAAGCTCGTTGGTCCCTGTATCTATCTAGATTTGACTTCTCCTTACACCACCGTCCGGGTTGCAGCATGGGGAAGACCGATGCCCTATCCCGACATGCAGACCATGGGGATGCCAGCGGTGACAACCAAAACATTGTGCTGTTGCAGCCAGAGCTGTTCACCATTCGGGCACTGGAAGTCATCGCACCCCAGGGCAAGGAGCGGGACATCCTACGTGACATTCGTCGCGCAAACCGTAGCGGTCTACATGAGGATGTTGTCGCCCAAGCTGTTAAAGAACTGAGGAAGGGATCAACCCTTTCCTTACGTGCGGCAGAGTGGGCTGAAAAGGAGGACTTGTTGTATTTCAGGGATCGCATCTATGTTCCCAATGACCCAGACCTTCACCAGCGCATCATATCCCAACACTATGACTCACAGATTGCTGGCCACCCTGGACGCTGGAAGACCTTGGAGCTCACCTCACGGAACTATTGGTGGCCACAAATGTCGCAGCTCATTGGTCAGTATTGTCACACTTGTGACCTTTGCTTACGCACCAAGGTTCCTCGTCGCAAGCCTATTGGTGAGCTACACCCTCTTCCTGTTCCAGAGAGTCGTTGGGATGTCGTCAGCATCGACTTTGTGGTGGAATTGCCAGAGTCAAACGGGTTTGATGCGGTGATGTGCACAGTTGACTCAGTGGGAAAACGCACTCACTTCATTCCCACTCACACCACTGTCAGTGCCCTAGGTGCCGCTCGACTCTACCTCCACCATGTGTGGAAATTGCATGGACTTCCTGGTGCCTTCCTCTCAGATCATGGCCCTCAGTTCATGGCAGAGTTCACTCGTGAGCTGTACCGACTCCTGGGGATCAAACTCCTCACTTCAACCGCTTATCACCCACAAACTGATGGCCAGACGGAGCGAGTCAACCAGGAACTGGAGCAGTACATCCGCCTCTTTGTCAATGAATGCCAGGACGATTGGGATGATCTCCTTCCTTTGGCTGAGTTCGGATACAACAACCATGTCCATGCTTCCACTCAACAGACCCCTTTCCTCTTAGACACTGGACGACATCCACGCATGGGATTTGAACCTCGCCAAACTCCCTCACACATTGAGACAGTGAATGAGTTCACAGAACGCATGAGGGATAGCTTGGAGGAGGCAAGGGCAGCCTTAGCAAAGGCGAAGGATGACATGGCGCGATTTTACAACCAACGGCACTCCTCAACCCCTCAGTACAAGGTTGGTGATCGAGTTTATCTTGACTCCAGTGACATCTCCACTACACGTCCATCCAAGAAACTCGCTCATTGCTTCTTGGGACCTTTCCCCATTGTCAAGTGCGTTGGAACACATGCCTATCGTCTACGCCTCCCAGCCTCCATATCCAGACTCCATCCCATCTTCCATGTCGTCAAATTGCTTCCAGCTCCCCCAGATCCGTTCCTGGGATGCCATTCACACCCACCACCACCACCTACAGTGATCGAGGGAGAACCCCAATATGAAGTCGAGTCAATCTTGGACAGCCGTTTGCATCGAGGAAAACTCCAGTATTTGGTACATTGGAAGGGTTATGGGTATGAGGAGAACTCATGGGTCGAAGAGTCTGACGTAAATGCCCCTCGGTTAATCAAGGAATTCCACCGACGGCACACTGCTGCACCGCGTCGCATTCAAGTCATGGACTTTGGTCGTATACGGTTTCGAATGCATCGGGGCGATGCATCTTAGAGAGGGGGTGATGTAAGGGGACTAGGGGGGTTCCCTGTGTGTTTTTCCTATTTTTTATGTTCATCCTATATTTTTCCCCACCTCATTTCCTTCTATTCTTCATTTTCTATGATTTTTCCGGATTTTATTACTAATTTTCCCTTGCTATCATGTTTGTACATGTTGACACTTTTATATTTAGAGGCGGAGTACCCCTTCCGACACATACCCCTTGGTATGATGTCATTCGGCGGCCTTGATCCACCTATCTCCGCCTTTTTCTATTTTTAGGTTATATTTGATTTTTGTCATCTTCACATATACTGGGCATCAGCAAGGGGATCCTTAGAGTTTTCTCTTTGGATTTCCCTTTGTTAGGTGCGCCCCCAATCCCTGTATTATGTAGCATAATTTTAACTTCGGATTTCCCTTTGCTAGAGGCTTAGGTTGCCCTTATAGCTTATTTCACTTGATGGTGTGACTGCTTTTGACAACAGCCAGCGAATAAGCTTATCTCCACCTTCCTTGGTTATCTTTTGAGTATAACCTGCTTTGTCCAGTTCCCCCATTGGGTGATCATGTTCTTGATTATGGGAATCAGGCACACTCTCGTGGGGTGCCGAACCCGGTCCAGCAACCGGTTCTTGCTGTTGAGATTGTGGTCATTTTTGATTATGATCCAAATCTTGACCCACAGATCTCTTCCAATATCGATCACGTGCAATGTCTCTCTCTATGTCAGAGGGGAGTCACTTCTCTCCATAGGTATTGCTGGGATGGTTTGGGATGTTCCTCTGCCTGCCTGATTGACAGGGCAATTGCTGCCATTCCTGTTGATCTTCATGTCTTGGATGAAAGTCCTCAGTGGTTAATGGAGGTGGCGGAGGAGGAGCATCAGTTGCATCATCATGCACCTTTTGCTCGCTTGGTACATCATCATCATCATTTTCTGATGATGGAGGAAGGGGCAGATTTTGTGGCGGTATAGAATCATTGCCATCCATTCCAGATGAATGGTCGTCATCTTCTGGTTCTGGAGGTGGAAAATTACCAAGGTCTGTCTTGGCAGGAGTTTTAGCTCTGGGACAGTATGGGAACAATGTTTCATCAAATAGTGCCATAGCACCAATGAATATTGCGCCATTAAGTTGCATGAAACGGTATGCTTTAATGCCATCTTTCAATCCAAGGTACTTCATTAACTCCGATCGAGGAGCTAATGTGGTTGGAGGTTTCTCCTTGGGTAGATAGACGTAAGCACCACAACCGAAGACCTTCAGATTGTTTAGATCTGGGCAGACCTTTGTCAGGTCCTCAAAAGGTGTCAGCCATTGCCTGAAATTGTCTAATCACTGCAGCAGTGTCAGACTTCTTTCTAAAGCACTGGACCCAGATATGTGACGTCTTGTCATCTAGAAATACAATAAAGTATTTATGTTTGTGGTACAATAGTACTGGGAGTTCCTTTAGATTGGAATGTATTAATTCAAAGGGTTTCTCTGCGCGTGAATTTGATTTGGGAAAAGATTTTGATGTCATTTTCCCTTCAGCACACCCTGGACATATAATTTTGTCTTTAGGAATAATTAAATTCCTCAGGAATTTGATGGTGCTATTAGGCATTTTCCCTAGCGCCTCTTTGGATGGGTGTCCAAGTCGCCTATGCCAAGTCAAGTAGTCAGCGACGTATATGGTCGCAACATTGACCTTTTTGGTGCTCATTATATGAGTTCAAGCCCAATAAATTGTGTCACTTCTCCTAAGAGGGACACAATGCATAATTGGGTTTCCTTTCTTGATAAATGAAATGTGTGCAGAGGAACCATGCACATCACTTCTGTCTTGTAAGAAGATGCCCATTGACATTAATCGAATATTAATGTCAGGTATGTAGTAGACGGGGTATAATCGTGTTTCACGCATCTCTGACTTCCCATGACATACTACCTGATGTCTAATGAAGACTGCTCCTTTTCCTACTATATGAGTAGTACCTGTGGCTGTTGTAGAGTCCTTTCTCGGTAAAGGCTCGTAAGAAGCGAAATCTTTCATTTCACCAGTGAAGTGTTTTGATGCGCCTGAATCCATGATCCAGTCGGCACCTTTCTTACAATTTCCATTTGCACACATAACACATATATTAAGATCTAAATAGTTCCATGATACATTTAATAGTGGTAAAATTTCACATGAAAAGTTCACTGTAATCATTGGAATATTAATCTTAGTGATTGTGGCAGGGAAAAGGACTGACCTGTCATCATATCCTCCTGTTTCAAGCAGTTCATTGATGAGCATCTCGTCGATGGCTTTCCATACTTCCTCATCAGAAACCGGAGGTTCCGATCTGAGGGAGATGATGTCATCTTCTACCTCCACGATCCCCAGTTCTGGTTCAATCCTCCTCCTCTTACCTTCTCACACTGTTAGGTGCTCTTCCAGTGGTCGCAGATTTTTTGCACTGTGCAGAAGATGCATTTGCTCGAGGGTGTCTCAAGCTTGCTGATATTCGACGTAAACTGAATGAGAGGTAGAGGCCGCACCTGTATATGCCTGTGCAGGTGGTCAGCAGCGAGGATCCCTTGTGGGAGTGTTGTCGCACTTTTTGATGCGCTGAATGAGCAGCATCAGTGGTATGATGGTGCCATTACCATTTATGGTGGTAAAGGCACTGGAGGCAAGGTGGGTATGTTTCTCTTTAGGCTTTTCCTCCTTAGTCTTTTTGTCCCCACATCGTCCACGTTTTTGGGACGAATCTCCATTGTTGTTTTGCCCTTCTTTGGGCTGCCATTTGGGGTTTCCCCCTTTGTGTTTGACAGCGGAAAGTTTGTTGGCCTGAGGCTGGCCAGTGGGCTTTCCTACTGCCATGCGCCTTGAGGCTTCAGCGACAATGGAGTCCTTGACATGTTTAAATGTCAAGGCACTAGTAACGGTCGTGTTAAGGACTGTGGCGGACAAAGAATCGTACTTGCGTGGCATTGCAGCAAGTAGGATCATTGCCTGAGCTAGTTCAGGGATGGCAATGTTGGCAGCCATGAGGGGCTTGAACTTGTCAGCCATCTTAGAAATCTCTGGTGTGGGATTTGCAGCTGGAATTTTGATTGCTATTGCAGACCTAAAGTCTGCAAAGACTTGGGAGGGGCCATCGACACCATAATCGGTGTGAATGAGGTCCCACACCTCCTCAGCAGTGTCCTTGGTGTTGGCACACTGCTGAATGGAGGGGGCCAGGCGGAGCACTAGGCTACCAATAGCCTGGTCATTTTTGTTGCTCCAGGTCTGGAGCTTGGTAGTAGCATCCACTACAAGAGTAGCATTTGTCACTGTCAAAGGAGGCGCCGGAGGTGGTTTGATTTCTGCCCTGCTAGTTATCTGCCAGAGGCCCTGAGACCTGAGCCATGCCTTCATGGAGTCAGCCCATTGAATGTAATTTGAGCCATCAAAGGTTTGTATGAGTTTTTCAAGGGTTGAAGACATGATTTTGTGGTGGCAGCTGTTATAAGCGCTCAATCAGTCTTTTATCCAAGAAAACACATTTCACAATCTCAGGAAAAAACACTCCTTCAGAGTGGTTAACCCTAGTCAACCTAGGTTTTAAGTGCAGCTCGCAGGGAGTGCGATGCAGCTCATGAAGAGCGCAAGGTTATAATTTGGAGACAATGAAGTCAATGTCGTTCACAGCCAATTAAGGCGCATTTGCGACGTGCCCAGCAAGGCCCATAACCTGTTGGAGCAGACTATATATGCTGCACAGGGGAAGAGACAACATGTTCCTTACAACCTACCTGGGGTTTAGTTAGACTTACAGCTAGCAGTTAGCAGAGGTAAGAACACTATATTCCTACTACAGTACAGTGTCATTCCACCAACAGTCCACCCCATGAGCAGTTGCTTGTGAGGCTGGAGGTGGGTGGTGTGTTCCCACCATCTTGTTCACTTCCTGCCATGCAGGTGGTCATCATGGTCATCATCAACACCCATCCACCCCACAAGCAGTTGCTCATGGGCATGGGGAGGGTGCTGGGGTCATCATCAGTGACATGGCAGGCACAGAACCCAGGGGGGTGTATACCTGGCTGTGGGGCCCTCATTTCAGGCTTATGGTGGTAGTATCAACCTGTAAAACAAGTAGTTAGTATAACTGAATATGCAAGAAATGAAAAACACTTACTGAGTCTGGGCCCAAACGATGCTTTGTGTCATTTGTGCCACATTGATGGTTTGCTGTTTGCTGTTGATGGAGATCCCTAGCTAGGAGGGGGTTGATGGTGTGACAGGTGTGATAGAAGGAGGAGGTAGTGGCAGCAGGGTGAGTGGGAGTCTCAACTTGAATGTTCAACGTTCAACTTGGTCATGTGAGTGCCCATGGGGCACCAACTTCATATGACATGTATTAATATAGGGCCAGCGATAGCTAATGATATTGGTCATCACTCCATTCTGCCCAGAGTCACCATGATGACGTCCCCCATCAAAATGGTAAGTCTTTTTTTTGTTCCTTTCTCTTCTACTATAACTAACAAATGTTCCTTATTTTTTTACAATTAACTGTTTTTTAGGTTCTAATCTACTGCCCACACTGGCAAATGACATGAAGTGAACAAAATAGGGCCCAAATGATGTTTATCATTGCTTGGGCATCAGGTAAGTTTTCCTTTGTTCATGAATTGTTTTTTTAATTTGGGGTAACCTGCATGTGTCATGGATATAGTTACTTTTGGGTACAGGTATGGGTTACAGTGATGTCACCCATGACCTGCATCCAACCCACCACTCTCTGGTAGACATATTACATTTGGTGGGTTCTTGAATGGTTTGCATAGTGTTACAGCTATTATAACACTGTGCTTCTGTCGCTTTAAGGTCCAGTGTCTGTTTTTTTTAATGCTTTTTTGTCACAGCCTGAGACAGAACCAGTTGAGATGGACATACAGCGATATCTCAGTGAGTTCTCATTTGTTTTGTATGATCTTTGACTTGATCTGATACTATTTGAACATCGTTTAAAGACTATGAAGAGACTAGAGGACAGCACATAACCATTCCTTTGCAATCCCAACAACTGTATCAGGAGAGGGGGTTGAAATGGACATATATTATATCAGTGAGTTTTTATCAGTTTACCATAATCTTGGGCTTTATCTGGCACTATTTCAACATCATTTGAAGGCTATAAAGGGATGAGAGACTAGTGCCCATTGGTTTCTTTTCAATCTCAACATCTGTGTCAGGAGAAGGGGTTGAAATAGATATATATTATCAGATAGGTAAGCTACAATGTACTGAACAATACCATCTATCAAACACATACAGTGTATTGAATGATACGGGTTGGGTGGACACCGTTGAATGCTCTCATAGTATGTATAACATGTACTAGTATCAAATGAATACACTTTTACAATTCTTACTTGTGATACACTATGAAGAATGTTAATATACAGATCAGAGATAGTGTTGGACATGGTACTTGGCAATGGCATCAGCATCAGCATTGGCATAAAAGTATGGCATCAGCATCAGGCACCACTTTGCCATAACAGTACAACCTAGCTGTCTGTACCTACAGTGAATTACAATGCTTGGTATAGATGTGCATAGGAGACTGTATGACCTAGCTATGGGTGAATTGGGCAATGATGCAATAATTCTTGATGGATGCCAAGGAAGTTGATGCCACTCCCACTCCTGGTCCTGCTCCTGGTCCCACTCCTGCTCCTGTGCCTGCTCCTGCTGCCATTGCTGCTGCTGACCACAAAGACAAAGAGATGGCAGAACTGGTTGAGGAGGGGGGATTTGTCGAGGGAGACTTGTCTGCTAATGCTGATCCTGAGCATGGTGAGGAGGGACTGGCCATGCCTGAAGAGGTTGCAGGGGAAGCATCCTTGGCTGGTGCCCCCCCCCATCCAAATTATTCCTGCCACACCACAGGATTCTCAAGAAATGGTACAGCCCACAACATTGATGGCCCCACCACTCTCTCTCCTCTTCCCCCCAATGTCACTCACTGAGCCTGAGCCTGCCATCCTGGCCTCAGCACTTAACCCACCAGCATTGGCAGTGGATGTAATCACCTCACCCCAGCCCTCCCCTCCTCCTGCACAGCTGCACTGATCCCCATGTGGGCTGACACCTGGTCCATATGGACTACCAGAAACATCTGAGGACAGAGGTGAGATGAAGTGAGGCAGAAAAGAATAGATGTTATTCAGCATGTAAATAAAAGTTGGACATTTTTTTTTTTCACATTATATAGTGGTTGATTTGTAAATCTACTCTGCAAATTTCACTTTTTTAATTCTCTGTCTCCTCCCAACAGCCTGGGTTGAAATGGCTTCCTGCTGTGCAAGGACATCAGCTGTCCTTTGGATAGCTCATGCCCATGCTGAGGCCAATGGATTTTGAGATGATGGTGGAGTCATCTGTTGAAATACATTCAGTGCAGGGGGGATATGGTAGGCACCAGCTGATCCTGGTGTTGCCATTGCTGATCCCACTGTTGCTGTTGCTGATCCCACTGTTGCTGTTGCTGATATTGGGGTTGCTGTTGCCAATCCAACTGTTTCCATTGCCAATCCAACTGTTGCCATTGCCAATCCCACTGTTGCCATTGCTGATCTGACTGTTGCTGTTGCCGATTCCACTAATGCTGCTAAAGCCCTTGCCCTTGCCATTGCAATAGGATGCTCCATCCAATTTCACCCTAAAAGTGGTTGAGGCTTAGGGTGTTGTGAGCTCTCTTGAGGTATATCCAACAGAAATGGATCAATCAGGCATGGGGGATCATTTACAATGGCATTTCTGGCTGATCCAGGTGTGATGGATCTCATGTAAATGTGTCAAGGAATGAGATACTCTGGTTGACCATCACTAGGACCATTAATTGGCTGTGGTTGAGTGACACCAACTATGCAGAGCCTGTCCATTGTCATTTCATCAGGCAAATTGCTTTTGTCCCCAGGGTGTCCTGGGTTACCCTAGGATGTCTTGGGGCATGCCAAGGCATCCAAAGCAATTGTATACCCTGGGCACTTTGTAGGTAAAGTGCCATTATTTGCCAGTCTTCAGGGTACTGAATTTTGGTCCAAAGTGCTCCAGGGCACCTCAGGAATGTATGATTCATATGCTACCTGAATATCCTCTGACGCTTGAGAAGATTTTTTCATCCTCCAAATATCATTCACTCTGCATATGATATACCAAAAAATTATTATATTTCCTATATAATACATATATTTGATATGTAACTACACTACATATACTCCCTCTTGTTGTCTCCCCTCCCCTGTGTCATCTCATCTCCTGGCATTTCCCCCTTGTTTGGTCTCCCTCCCCCTTGTCTGGTCTCCCTGGTCTCCCTCTCCCCCTGGTCCCCCTTTGTCTCGCTCCCCCTGGTCTTGCCCCCCCTCCCTCATCATTGGCCAGTGCTGTAGTCATCATTGTCTGGTGCTGTGGTCATTGTTGTCTGGTGCTGGTGGTCCTGGGTCATTGTTCTCATTGTCATCATTCCACCCACAGTCCACCCCATGAGCAGTTGCTCATGAGGCTGGAGGTGGGTGGTGTGTTCCCATTGTCTTGTTCACTTCCCTGCTGTGCAGATGGTCATTGTAGTTGTTGTCAACACCCATCCACTGTGGTAGGGAAAATAGAGCATTGGCAGGGTTCTTGTTCACATTGTTGAGCTCCAACAGATAGAGTACAGAAGGATCATGGTAGGAAAGGAAAAGGGGACAAAAACAGGGTTCGACACAAAGTGTCAGAGGAAGTGGCCATGGGAGGTGAGAACAAGATTAATGGGGATAAACACATTCATGAATGGGTGTCGAAAGGTTGCAAAGACCAAAACACAAGGGGAAAAGCTCAGAACCCAGTTTTCAAGGGTTATTGTATGTAATAAGGGCTAGTCTTCAAGAAGACAAAGTCCAGAGAAGGTCTGCAAGACAGAGAATCAGCTAAAGAGACTTAAAACTTTAGTACTACACCTTTTTGTGCAGAAAACATAATCTCCTCTTAGCAGGAGATAAAAGTTAGAAACTGAGAGTGATTTTCATCAAAAGGAAGGGTGATCCATGAAAGATGGCACCACATGCATGCTCTTGCACTGGTCTGACTGCAGATCAACAATTTAGACTAATTAGGTCAGAAAAGATCAAAGTATGAAAAGCTCAAGAAGATGACATCAAAAGGGAAACATACATGCACAAGCTGAAAAATGAGGAACTGGACAATGTCTCAGGGAGATGAACATTGCCTGTGGATCCTATTGACTTGTGTCACCTGCCCCAGTTCACCTGCCCCAGTTCAAGTGTGGGACCCTCTGGACAACATCACTTGACCCTACATTCCAGTCCCCATAATCCAACAGAACTGTAAACATCAAGAAGCTGATTAAACGCAAATGACCTGAAGCCCAAAGCACTGACTACCATCGATCAGAAAGTTCTTCTTCAGCTAGTTAATCTGTTCTTGAAGTAGGAGGTATTTGAGCAGATGTCAAAGGAGGTAGGGGATTCTGTCAAAGTCTAGAGGACTCAGGGAGATTAAGGACAAAGAAGAGTATCAAGAAAGTACACAAGTAACAAAAGATAAAAGAAATCAACAAACATGCATTCAATGTGTGTACCTACACTAGGGCTGGTGACAAGCACAGTCATGTGCTGATCACAGACCAGATGCATAACATGTTCAGCTGTTGAGTCTATGAGCAGAGCTGTAGGCTCTACAACACCACCCCACAAGCAGTTGCTCATGGGCATGGGGAGAGTGCTGGGGCCATTATCAGTGATGTGGCAGGTGCAGAAACTGGGGGGGGGGGGGTGCATACCTGGCTGTGGGGCCCTCATTTTGGGCTTATGGTGGTAGTATCAACCTGTAGAACAAGTAGTTAGTGTAATTGAATATGCAAGAAATGAAAAGAAAGAAAAAACACACTTACTGGGCCCAAACGATGCTTAGTGTCATTTGGGCCACATTGATGGTTTGCTGTTTGCTGTTGATGGAGATCCCTAGCTAGGAGGTGATGGTGTGACAGTGGTGGCAGAGGTGTGATAGAAGGAGGAGGTAGTGGCAGCAGGCTGGGTGGGAGTCTCAACTTAAATGTTCAACATTCAACTTGTGACTTTGAACATGGGGCGCCAACTTCACACGACATACATTAATCCAGGGCCGGTGATAGCTAACAATGTTGGTCATCACTCCATTCTGCCCAGAGTCACCATGATGACTTCCCCTATCAAAAAGGTAAGTCTTTTTTTTGTTTCTTTCTCTTCTACTATAACTAACAAATGTTCCTTATTTTTTTTTACAACTAACTGTTTTTTAGGTTCTAATCTACTGCCCACACTGGCAAATGACATGAAGTGAATGAAATGGAGCCCAAATGATGTTTATCATCACTTGGGCATCAGGTAAGTTTTTCTTTGTTCATGAATTGTTTTTTTTTTGGGGTAACCTGCACGCATCATGGATACAGGTATTTTTGGGTATGAGTTACAGTGATGTCACCTGTGACCCGCATCCAACCTGCCACTCTCTGGTAGACATATTACATTTGGTGAGTTCTTGAATGGTTTGCATAATGTTACACTTATTATAACACTGTGTTTCTGTTGCTTTAAGGTCCAGTGTCTGTTTTTTTTAATGCTAGCTTTTTTGTCACAACCTGAGAAAGGACCAGACATACAGTGATATCTCAGTGAGTTCTCATTTGTTTTGTATGATCTTGCACTTGATCTGATACTATTTCAACATAGTTTGAAGGCTATGAAGAGACGAGAGGCCAGTGCCTAGCCATTCCTTTGCAATCCCAACATCTGTGTCAGGAGAGGGGGTTGAAATGGATATATATTATCTCAGTGAGTTTTTATTAGTTTACCATAATCTTGGACTTGATCTGACCCTATTTCAACATCGTTTGAAGGCTATAAAAAGATGAGAGGCTAGCGCCCATCAGTTTCTTTTCAATCTCAACATCTGTGTCAGGAGAAGGGGTTGAAATAGATATATATTATCTCAGTGAGTTTTTATTAGTTTACCATGATCTTGTACTTGTTCTGATACTACTTTAATGTCATTTTAAGGTGCTGAAAAGATGAGAGGCCCATACCATTGCCTCACAGCAAGATCTTCAGTATAGACTACTTAAAATGTAACATATGTAGTGTTTGCCATAGTACACTGTAGCATAGCATAACACATAATAGTGTACCCACAGGTTTACTTGCATATACAATACCTGCAACTACCTTTACCTGCATCAACAGGTAGACAACCCACCAGGGTATTGGTACAGGTTGGCATTCAGACACCCATGGGTTACCTGTGCCATTGCCTAACTTCAACTTACAGGTTTTAACTCACTTACAACAATGCGACTGCCAGACCAATGCACCCACACATTCAGGAACAACAACAGCAAGGGAAATGACAGGGGAACACCAACGAGGACAAGGGGACAATGGAAGACAAGGGGACAATGAGGCCTTCATCCCCCAGCACCCAGCACACCCCTAAAATTGATTTAAAAATTACATAATTGAAATGCTCAGAAGTGCAATTACAATATATTTTCACAGCACAGGGCACCACAGGGCATCACAAGGTACTCTAGGGTGCTTGATGTGTCCTGGAAAATAGCTTTTAACCCTGGGAAAGCTTGTGTCAAAAAGTGATTTTCCTGATGTTGATCGACTTGGACATATTGTGACTCAGTTGTATCCATGATTTGTGGGGAAATGGGGGGATCAGAATTTGTGGTCTGTCCTGCTGTTGATATTTGGCAAGCTTCCTTGCACTTGGTTTTGCCTTTGACAACTTTTCTGCCTCTTGTTGCAGCAGGTGGTTTGGCAGCAGCAACGGCCTCCAGTTCAGTGCTGGGTTGAGGATCGGCATCAGCATCATCATTTCTTTGGCCCATGTGGTTTGCAGAAGGCAGTTTGGCATTGGCAACAGCCCCCAGCTTGGTGCTGCTATGAGGATTGGCATCATCATTTCTTCAGCCCCTGCATTTCAAAATGCATTGGGAAGGTGAAGGGTTATTCAAATCATTTGGATAATGTGCAGGAGCCACACTCCCATCCCTGGCTTTGATTGCTGTGAACTGGAACACTCTTTCAGGGCCCTGCACTATTTGTCACTGAAGAACATGGTCAAAGAAGTCTTCTAGGACACTCTTGTGCATGTTCTGTGGGTCTCTAAATTTGAACCTAGCTGGGAGATATTCTGGACTGACAAATGATGAGGTCCAATCAGCAATTGCTTTGAATGGGATATTGCAACTACAACCATTCTGCATGCAGATGAGTAATGGTTTCTGGAATAGGAGGTCAACATACTACATAAATCATTCTTCCAGCTCTTTTTTCTTATATTGCAATACATTCCATGGTGTGGGAAGGATCAGGAAGCCATCATTAGTCATTGTTAATCAGATTAGTGTTGCATTGCCAACCTTGAAGCAAGGTCTGATGGGTGTAAATCCTTGATATAACTCATAACATTTCACTTCAGTTCAGTGACTTGATCATGATACATGTCCAGAAATGATTGTGCAGGGGTGACCATCAGAGAGGCAACATTTTCATGACTGGAGTTGGCATCAGCATCGGCATCACATTGGCAGTAAATGATTCAGGGACTCACGTGTCAATAACCATCAAACCTTTAGGTGCAGTATAGGGTGTAAATGTCACAGACAACACCCCCATTTCTAGCCACTGTTGTCATGCATTCTCCACCACATGCTTAAGCAGGTATTTCTCTGCTAGACTGTGAAATATGTCCAGCATCAGCAATGGCATTGGCAATGGCATCAGCTTCAACTTACCTTCACTTTGTCTGCTCAGGATATTCTTCCTGCATCATTTTCTCCTGTTCAACTTCAAGGGTGGCTTTCTCCTCTGCATTCATGGTGTCAAAAACATGCTTGATAGCTGGCAGTCACACTTGGAACCATCCTGGTGTACTTGTGGTGGTGTCCTCAACACCTAACAGGTTTGCAATCTGTTGGAAAACTCAGTCCTGGTACAAGCTCCAAATGACTTCTGACCACTTTACTTTGAAGTCATTCGATTTCCATGAGCAGCCTTTGGTCATTCACCAGTTGTTGGAAAGCCTGGTTGTTAGTTCCTGGTGACGTGATCAATAATACAACCTTCACATGCTTGTGAGTTTACCTTGGGATGAATGCAACTCTCCTCCTCATCCATAGGGACCCTGTCAATTGACACCCAGTAGTTGAATATTGCTGGGAGGATGTTGCACTTGAGTATTTGCAATTGGCCAGCTTTCAATTCCTGCGATAAGAATGCAACTTTATAAGGCTTAATGATCTTCTGCTCTTCAACCATATATCTGCTTCCCTTCTGGTACTGTCTCAACCATAGGTTCTCTGATAGCTCAGGTGGCATTGGAAGGTTCTGATGTGAAGGAAAGAATCATTCTTGTCATTGACATAAACAGAACAAGGATCACATGAGGATCACATGAGGTTGATAGTACAATAGCCCCATCAATAAATGTGTGTCGTTGTGACTCACCTCAAATCATCATGAGCCTAACAAGAGCTCCTTACAAGCAAAAAAGAAGATTAAAGAAGAATGCCCCCCTGCATGAGGACAATGACAATGCAATCGATACTGTTACACATGTAGAAGTTGAGGTCAACACAAAACATGGACCAAAAACAAGGCACATCAAGGTCCCCCTGACTGTGGTGGAAGGACTGGGTCAATCAAATTCTGTTATACAGGATAATTCCAATGTTGCTCCAGAATGGGACATGCAAGAACCTCAGGTGGCCACTGAGCTGACTCAGCCACACATCGGCATGGTTAGTTTCTGACACTGATTGCTTATGGAGCAAGGCTCATATACAAATAATAGAGACAGCAGGACTATGTACTAGAGTTTGTGGGATGAGCAGATGAATTGCTGCAAGCATCCCTCACTCGGCAGGCATAGTCAGTTGACAAACAAGTTTGCAACCACTGTCCATTCAATAAATGGGCAATTTGGTGATGCATTGATTGTTCACTGGGATGCACACTTTGCTACACATGTGCACGGCATGGATGTTATGTGCCCAATGCATTGGTAGACCTGTTTCATGGAGAACAGCAAAAGAATGTTGACTTTGCTTTCCTTCAAGCACTGAAGACCACCAGAGTTGACCCTCAACAGGGAGTCATGCTCATTTACAACATTGTCTGCCAGTACATTATCCACCTTTGGGAACATATTGGTGCCCATCTTCTGGCTGGCTTGACCATTGACCAGGCCATTGGGCTTTTGCATGTTCATGGCCACAAGGATGAATGCTTTTTTGCTATGCTCCATCTTTCATTCCAGGGTCTGGCATTGTAGCAGGAAAAATACTTGAGTCTCTGTGGGCATCACTGAATTCCATTTCCCTGATGGTCAGAATGCTACCTTGCCACATTGGGCAGAAATGCTTGATGATCATGCTACAGATTCAAATCACAAGAAAATGCTTGGCATGACAGTCACACTCTGCTCAAAATCTGGGAAGCCCTTGAGAACTCTACACAACTCAGCCAATACCATGGTGAACTAATGGCAGCATTTGGACAACTGGCAATCTGACAATTGGAGGATGAAGTGAGGGCAGCAGAATCCCTAAGGCTGACAGATATCAGGGTAATGGATATGTATGCCACTCACATATCAGAAATGGCATCAGCAGTGGGGACAGGATTGGCAGTGGGAGTGGGATCAGCCTTAACTTTGGCATCAGCACTGGTTCAATCCAGGGTCGAGGAGTGGATTGATTTTGCTATTCTTTTTGAACAAATGCAGTGAGTTGTACTGCCTACCACCAATCACAACCCATCATTGATTGTCACCAGGATTGAATTATGAGACAAAGTCCATTGACTTGGTAAATCACCTCACATTTCTGACACACAAGCTGTTGAATGGGAAAGAGAGCTCTCACATCTCACATGGTAACCTTAACACAGTTACAAAATGCTGCCGACATTGCCAATCATGACATTGCTCCCTCATGGATCACCCATGATAATGAAGGTGAATTTGATACCTCTGGTGACCTGGATGATGACAGTGATGTGGCATCGGACCTGTCAGATCTCCCAGCCAATACACAAGCTATTCCAGTTGAGGAGCAACAAGTATACCTCCCCTCTAATGGCAATCTTGTGGATGTAGAGATTAACTTCCGCAAGATCCAGGCAAGCCAACTCACTAGTTGTGGGAGCTCATTGCCAACACATCATTTCAATATTCACACATCATTTGAGTGGCACCATGAAAGGGAATTTGCACCTGGTCACAAGCTGTTGTCCATGAGTTGGTTAACAAAATTAGCTTGCATGCCCAAATGTATAACCATTGCCATAGCCGATTGCTGGCACTGGATTGTGATGATGACACATTGAGTATGTTTCAGCAGTCAACCAAGGATGACCTCAATGCCATCACAGCTATAATGTACCTGGTTCCACCTCTGTTTGTCTCTCCTGGATTTGGCATAATTCCCACATTTGTATTGGTCTCATGGCCGATGCCAGTGCCAATGCCAATGCCAGCCAATTCTGGGAATGTAAATATATTTTGTAGCCATCCATATTCATTGCATTAACATTCTTCATAGTCAGGCAGGTACATTGGATTCGTTCACAGGCTCAGAGAAATCGATGGAGGGAGGAATTTCTACTGGTCACATATGAAATGCAGTGGACTGTGTGGTATTTCATCTATCACAGACAATGGTGGCAGTCAGCCTTGCAGTCTGAGAACACCCTTCCTGTTTCACTAGCCTATGCTAATTGACAGCATGCTTCATGGTATTAATTAGCATTGAGGGCTGACAATGCATTTAGATCAACAAATGCCGATTATATCTCCCCTCTGTGACTGAAAAGGGCCTGTATTATGTAAACATGATGTAAACACAATTATCTTGATCACCAACCACAACCAGTAAAACTATTTCAAACAAAAGTCTCTAAATCTTCAACCCTTTTTCTTTGCAATCAGGCCTGAAAGGGCAACTCCAAATGTGGACACAAGAGATCATTTGGTACATGGAGTCCCAATTCTGTCAAGTTTTGTTGGAGTTAGACCAGGCAAACTTTGTAAAACAATGTTGTATGCAAAAAACTCTCTATGCCAAGCTTGTATGTTGAGATCTTTCCTAAAGAAAGTAAGTATACATCACTGACAAGTATGACAGATGTATGTCATGTCTTGCATTGGCATTGGCACCTCCATCGGCCTTATGATGGATGTGCTGATCCTTCTTCAGTCCTTGGCTGACAGTCTCGCCAATGTTAATTTGGACCACCTACCCCTTGGATTCCATCCACTTCTCTTGGCCTCATTGGATGATGGTGTTGACAGTGATGGTCCTAGCCATCTTGTGGATTAATATGTATGTGATTGGTGGAGACACAATAGTGAACCGGCACTGGGGCAGATTTTTGCCAGTGACACCCTGGATAAGTGCCTCAATCGCTATTGGCAGTATATCCCTGCCCCTGTGATCACTGGCTCACCACCCACTGATAGCCAGCCAGCAGACAATGCTGCCAATGGCCGAGCCAACTGCCAATCTTGCATCAACCTGTGGGCTCTCATTGGGGATATTTTCAATGAAGCATGTGGGATGCATGACTTCATAGATGGCTGCAAATCAACAGCAGAGGCTGCAATGAATGTGAACATCAGGAAAGCAGCAGGGTTCCAATGGCTTCATGAGCTAGCCCTGCTCAAGGAGCTTCAGTCCAAACCACGTAAGTTAACAATGGCACTGGCATTGGCATCAAAAAACAACCATGGACACACTGGGAGATGGTCAAAGCAATTGGCCATAAGAAGACAATCAGAACTGGTATCTGCACATGCACAGGCTGAACTTGAGCGCCTGAGGGCCCTTCCCCCAACCTCCTACAAGTGGACCTGGGGCATTGATATTACAGAGAATGAGGTTTTAGCAATCAATCAGGTGACCAAGTGCAAGGGAAAGGCACAGCATTCTGGGTACACAGGGTCTCTACCTGATGGTGTGCTGCAACAGGTGTGGTCAGACACAGCAATTCTCCCAACAGTTGGCTCTGCCTACAGTTGACCACCCACAGTTACTGGTCAAGATGCTGGCCTATATTATTCAGATGCTGGATCCGATGTTTCCAATGCCTGTGCTGGCACCACTCCCATTGCTCCTGTCCCCGCTGCCAATGCTGATCCTGACCCTGCTGCCAATGCCAATCCTGTCCCCGCTGCCAATAGTGTTTCGAGGTCCAGTTGGGTTGCAGTCTTTTGCAGTCTTTTTAAAATTTAAACTGCCTACTACTACCACAAACAATAAGATAAAATCATGAAAATATTTGAGCAGATAGATCTGGCCAAAGACCAGGGGGTCATCTCTGGAGCATAAGGATTCTGGTCAGTGATTGTCAATATAATCACAAAATTTAATTATGGATAGAGAAGTGAAAATAATGGGGGGTCCTCTCTTTGATGAAATGATTTCATCCAGTCATTGCTGAGATACATCAAAACTGCCAAAGACCAGACCTTGAAACACTAGCTGCCAATGCTGATCCTGTCCCCACTGCTAATGCCAATTTTGTCCCTGCTGCTGCTGCTGCTGCCAAGGCACTCATGGTTTGGCAAGGTGAAGATAATGTTGCAAATGATGCTGATCAGCATACCACCCTTCAGGCAGCCATGGCATATGATTCTGATTCATCATCTGCCCCTACAGGTTCTCCAACCAGCTTTGATGCCACTGACTTCTACCTCGATGACTCTACCTCTTCATCTCCACCCTCAAATCCCCTTTCAGCTTTTGCCACCATGTCTGATGCAGTGGATGTTTTTCTCTCATCATCAGAGACAGATTCTACTGGATCTCTGGGTGAATTCAATGCCAATGCCAATGATGCCAGTGCCAATTCTGACTCAGAGGACAATTTTAGTGATGAGTCCCCAAGCACCTCCCAGATAGAGCACCCCACTCCTTCTTGCATCATGCTGGCCATCTATACTCATGCAGACTTTGATTATGTTGATGATGCATAGCTCTGATGATATGGACACTACAGATGATGGATGATGCTCATTTATTTCATTTACATATTCTATACATGAACATGTAGTAATAATTGTTGGTGCTTTTGGAACACCAAACATTTTCTGCCCAATCCCTAATCCCGGTGCCAGTGGAGATGCAGGAGGTTTCCTTCCCAGAAAGTGTGATGGGATGATGTTGACTTGTCAACTTCCAACATGTGACTCACTATGTACTCTATCTACAATGTCACATGATCACATGGAGGTGTGCTCAATTCTGATGCTGATTTCTGATTTCATGAAGGTCTGTATTACGCGTCTGCTGCTGCCAATGTCAGTAAATTTTTAATTTCTGCCAGTGCCAGTGCTGACCCATTTTATAGGTCTACATACTACAAGAAATGAATTATTGCTAAATGAGGCATTTATCATACTTGTCACTATACAACCTTTGGCATCAGGAAATTTCCTTAGGCGGCATTGGCAGCATTGACCAACACCAATCAGGTTGGCAAGCTGATCCCATTTGGTAGGTCTGCACTATATAGAATGAATTATTGCATCATTGCCCATAGCTAGGCCATACAGTCTCCTGTTATGGTGAAGTAGTGCCTGATGCTGATGCCATTGCTGAGTACCATGTCAAGTACTTTACACTCCCCCACCTATTCCAGTTGGATTCCAGTTCGTCCAGCTGGAATTTCCGGAATTTTTGGAATCCGGTGGAATTTTTTTTGTATGTAATTTTCCCTATGCAGCACAATTCTGGTCGGAATAAGGATCCAATTTACAGCTGGAATCCCCAGAATCTGACCAGACTCATCACAACCGGAATAACAGGAATAACTGGACTAACCAGAATAACCGGAATGCATGTGCTTTCCCAAATAAAAGTTCAACACACATCAATAATTGAACTCTCGACCTTGGGTCTGCATACATAACAGCACGCTTAACCACTGAGCTACCAAGCAATTATTTTTTGGTATACATTTAATACTTTTATTACCCAACCAAGGTACATAGTTAATCACAGCCATTAACAGAATAATTGATAAGTATGCATACACATGACACATGACATGTGACTGCCAGCTCACAACCACTACCACCACTGTCGCCAACACCGCCTCCTCCTCCTCTCCACTCTACCACCACCACTGCGTGCACACCCACCACCACCATTCCCACGCCCAATGCCACCATCACCACCACCTTCAAACGAGCCGACTGGATGGAATGCAGGCCCAAACGATCCAGATCGCATCGTTTGGGCCCTATGTAAGTTTTTTTCATTTGGTTTTTGTTTTAATAAACTAACTAACTCATTTTTTTAATTTTCTAGGTTATAATCTACTAGTAACGATGCCACCACCCACAAACGAGCCAACACAGGCCCAAACGATGCAGATCACATTGTTTGGGCCCTATGTGAGTTTTTTTCATTTGCTTTTTGTTTTTATAAACTAACTAATTGTAATTTATTGCTTTTTAGGTTGTATACTACTGGGGACAACCTGCCATGATGAAAAACGTGCAACCCATGCCCACGCCCACCCGATCCCCTCCTCCCCAATCAATTGGGATGTGAGGCTGTCGACATGGGCTAGGAGGGTGCAGAGGGATGCCAGGAGACCCCGGAAGGGGGATACCTGCCTAGTAAGCACCCACCAACTTCTGTACCCATGCCATGTCGCACTGACGCGCCCAAGCCCCCCCCCCCCCCAAAAAAAAAGAAAAAAACAGAAATTCAGACAGGGGATGACAGCAACAAATTATGACAAGCCACCTACCCCCAGCCTCACGAGCAACTGCTCATGGGGTGGATCGTGGGTGGAACGACAACGATGACAAGCCACCTACTCCCAGCCTCACCAGCAACTGCTTGTGGGGTGGATTGTGGGTGGAAGGACAGACAACAGCGGGGTCACGTCCCCTCCCCCTCCCCCGCACTTCGTGTGGGGAGGGATTTTTTTTGTATTTTTAATTATTTATTAGTATTGTGCCCCCCCTCCCCCATTTTGCATGGGGGAGGGATTTTTCTCTTCATGTTTTTACCTCCCCCCGTGCATTCGGTGCAAGGGGTTAGCTTTTTATGTATATAAATAAAACTCCCTCTCGCATCTTGTGAGAGGGAGGATTTTTTTGTTTATGTATATAATTACAATTATCCCCACTCCCTTGCATTCAATGTGAGGGATGTGGTTAATTAAAAAATTTTGATCTTAACTACTTCGAAAAAAATTAGAGTGTCATGAATAAACATTATATTACTATCTAATAATTCTCCTGTGGCTGAACTGGTTAAGCACACATGTTTGGTTTGTCATGTGATCACTCTAATCAAGATGTCTTGAGTTCAATCCTCACTCTGCACAAATATATTTTGTAGGCACTTTGACAACTTAAGACTTGAAATTTGACTATCCATTAGGCTATATTGTCAAGAACCGTTCCTCACCCGATTGGAACCCACATCCATCCAACTCTTTCCCACACATCCAACATGACTTTTGCCTACGCCTCCCAATTTCGTTCCCGGCTGCCTTGCACTGCCCACACTGCTGTGCACCAGGCCGCCTTGTACAGCATCCATGGCTGCCTTCCAAGACTGCCATCTCTATTGCAAATTTGACTATGGATTCCTGTGCAGCTCCCACTAGATAATTTATCTATGCAGTCGAGACACTGCCGCAGTCTTTGTTCCTGTTCTGCATTATTCCAGACTACAGTATTTAAGCTTAGATAGTTTCGCCTTGTATTCCTCAGTTCGTATATTGACATAGACTCGACTTTACCCTGCCAATCTAAAACCTCCTTCTACTCCAACCCCTGTCCTCTAAGAGTCTGAACTCCATTTGACTCAACCTCTAGTCTCCCTCTGAAGTTCTAGTCTCATCTGAACTTAACCTAAATCCCTCCGTACTCCTCCCCGCATTTACCTGCACTCTCCTGCTCCTACCTCTAAACCCTTGACTTGAAATTAGGACACCAGACGAGGTGAAGGGTGCAGCTTCTTACAAGCTGAAGCCAAGTCCTTTCCGTTTCCCCTCCTGCAGAATCCACATCGAACCAACAATCTCCTGCTATCATCACCTGCAGTGTCCAGTCGGATTCCAAAGCGGCCTTTAGGATCAGTTCTTAACATATATACTCTAAGTTGAGGATCTGGAGTAACCAGAATATGGTTGGAATAACCAGAATAACTGGACTCTGACTGGAATAACTGGACTCCAATCAGAATAACTGGACTCTGACTGGCATAACTGGACTCCGACTGGAATAATTGGACTCCAACCAGAATAACTGGACTCCAACTGGAATAACTGGACTCTGACCGGAATAGGTGGGGGAGGGTAAATTACAGACTGTGTCCAACACTATCTCTGATCTGTATATTAACATTCTTCATAGTGTATCACAAGCAAGAATTGTAAAAGTGTATTCATTTGATACTAGTACATGTTATACATACTATGAGAGTGTTTGACAGCATCCACCAAACCTGTATCATTCGATACACTGTACACATTTGATAGACCATATTATTTGGTACAGTGTAGCTTACCTATGTGATATTATCTCAGTGAGTTCTCATTTGTTTTGTATGATCTTGCACTTGATCTGATCCTATTTGAACATAGTTTGAAGACTATGAAGGGACGAGAGGACAGCGCATATCCATTCCTTTGCAATCCAAACATTTGTGTCAGGAGAGGGGGTTGAAATGGACATATATTATATCATGAGTTTTTATCAGTTTACCATGATCTTGGGCTTTATCTGACACTATTTCAACATCATTTGAAGGCTATAAAGAGATGAAAGGTTAGCACCTATTGGTTTCTTTTCAAAGCTAGATATTATCTCAGTGAGTTTTTATCAGTTTACAATGATCTTGTACTTGTTCTGATAACTGTAGCGTAGCATAACACATAATAGTGTACCCACAGGTTTACTTGCATATACAATACCCGCAACAACCTGTACCTGCATCAATGGGTAGACAACCCACCAGGGTATGGGTACAGGTTGGCATTCAGACACCCATGGGTTTACCCATGCCATTGCCTAACTTCAACAGGTTTTAACTCACTTACAACAATGCCACTGCCAGACCAATGCACCCACTCAAACAGGAACAACAACAGCAAGGGAAGGTGAAAATGACAGGGGAACACCAACAAGGACAACAGGGGAATACCAACAAGGACAACAGGGGAACACCAATGAGGACAACAGGGGAACACCAATGAGGATGGCAAGCAAGAGCAGGACAATGGAACAATGATGGGAGATGATGGGGTGATGAGGGGGTGAAGAAACCCAAACAAATAGGCCAAGACAATGGGGATGCCTGTCAAGACTGATTCTCTAAACTGGATTTCTCATCATTTTCCACCTCCCTTCCCGGCTGCCTTGCATCACAGCCCACCTCCTATCAGCAGCACTGCCTAGATGTGAAATTCCCTCATTTCCAATTTGATGAAACAGTTTCAGCTTATTTGGATCGGAAGCTGGTTTGCAATTATCACAGCCTTGGAAACTCCTATCCCCTCCAGCCTTTAGTATTTAAGCTAGCTACTTTTGTCCTGTATCAGCAGTTTGTAAATCAACCAAGTTACCCACCTATTTCCAACCCTATTACACTCCAAACCATCCTCTTAAGTCTAACTCAAACTTAACTCTTCCTCTGTGGAAAATCTCTGGACCTCTGATCATCCTCCTTACCCTTGTCTTGAAATTAGGACACTTGATGAGGAGAAGGGCACACCTTCTTATAGGTTGAAGCCAAGTCCTTTCTGTTCCCCCTACTTGGTATGGCACATCAAGTAAACCCTTCCCTGGATTCCTGTCAGGTTCCCTGCCTTCCTCAATCCACCCTCATCAACTTCAAATGTCTGGGTATGACCGGAAATCCAATGACTTCCTTTCTCCAGCTCAGTACTTAACAGTATTTACAAACTCTCACTTCTCTCATCAAATCCATCCCATCTTCTCATATGACTCCCACTGAATCACAGACTCAATGAACTACAAGAAACTCCCAACATGCTGGTGCAGTACCAGGTTTATCAGCAATCTGCTGATCTATACTTCCTTCCCCTAGGCACGCTTTGACTTTTGGCACATCCACCAGACCATCCAACATCTTCAGCCAAATTGGTTCTGGAGCACCCTCCATCAGTGCAAACCTCATGTCTCAACCTCCAGAGACCCCTCAGAATACAACTCCACTTGAGTATGTAGAGAATGTTGGGCAACTTAACCCCTTTGATGAGGAAGGTCCAGGTAAAGAGGATGGACTTCCCAGTGGACCTGACAACCCTAGTGGACCTGACAACCCTAATGGTCCTGATGGCCCTGTGGATGACCCTGATCCTGATGACCCTGCTGATCCTCTACCTCCCAATGGCAGAAATCCTGACCCAGGAGATAGGTTCCTTGATACTCTCTTTGACCTCTCAGATAGTCTCTGAACCCTCTGGCAGAGCCAAGCACCCAAGACCAAGAAAATCAAAGTTTGTGACCCTGACACTTTCGACAAGGCCAATCCCTGGAAACTTTGGGATTTCCTAGTCTTGTGCAACCTTCATTTCCATGATCGTCCTCACATTTTTGCATCTGACAAAAAGAAGATCCTGTTCATCCTTTCCTACCTCAAAGGGTCAGCCCTTAGCTGGTTTGAACCTGGGCTCAATGACCCAACAAATTCCACTCATTGAATGTGGAACTATGAGGTATTCCTTAGTGAGTTGGAAGGTAATTTTGGTCCTCACAACCCTGTTGGGGATGCAGAGAAAGCACTTTCAGAACTCACCATGAAGAAAGGTGGACAAATAGTGAAGTATAATGTGGACTTCTGGGAACTAGTGTCCCAGGTCAACTGGAATGAGGCTGCTCTTCACAACCAGTACTTCTGAGGTCTTCCACTCCACCTTTGCATAGAAGTACTGCGGGGGGGATGACCAGAAACCTTAGCATCCCTATGTCTTAAAGCTCAGGATGCTGACAACATCTATTGAATGCAGGAAGAAGAAACCCACTTAGAAGCAAAGACCCCCAGAAATCCTGCACACCCCAGGAAAAATGAATCTAAAGGTTCTCCTAGCTCCAATTCTAACTCTAACACTCAGTCCAAATCCGAGCCCTCATCCAGCACTAACTGCACAAACCAATCCTCGTCTGGCAGCTCCTCTAGGTTGAAGAACAACTTCCAGAGGGACAAGCCAAAGAATTCTATTTCTGACATGTTTGGGAAAAACGGTAAACTAACTGGAGATGAGCATGAACACTGCATGAAAGAAGGACTTCGCCTTTACTGTGGCGAGAAAGGACATGGAGCTCAAAATTGTCAGAAGTCCAAAGCTGCCAAAGCTTTAAGCTCATGCTGCAGCAGTCACTGCGTCCAAGCTGGACTCTGCTGATCCAAAAAAATAGTCTGCAACCCTTGGGAACACACTATTGGGGCTGAGGGTTGCATTGACCTTTCCCAGTTGTCTGCTTATGTCATCTCAATGTGTCTGCTCTTTCCGATCCTGAATATCTTACCATTCTACTATCCCTTTCCAAGCATTCCCAAAAAATCCAAACTCTTATTGACTCTGGTTCCTCACATTGTTTCTTAGATTCATCAGTTATGTGGGACAACCAACTTAGTACTGAAACCATTCCTCTGGTCAGACTCCAACTATTTGATGGAACCTGCAACTCCACCATAACCCAGGTCATGAAACTCCCAGCTACTTTTCCATCTGGTGAAGTGTTCAATCTGACATTTTATGTAACCTCGCTGGGCTCTTCCTCGGTCATAACTGGCTGAAGCAATACAATCCATTGATTGACTGGTCTTCAGGCCAAATAGATTTCTGCTCTGCAGCTCATAGTGGTCCTGCCCCCTCAACATCTCCTGACTCTCCTAGCTTGTGTGAGTCACCTATATCTCCAAACCTTCCAGCGGAAACCTGTGAAGACCCTGTGGTCTCTAAATCCTCAAAATTCATACCTCCTGAAATCTCCTTCATCAATGCTGCTGCTTATATGCATGTGAGCAAACTCCCTGGGGCTGTAGCCTTTCAGATGACATTCTCCCCAGAAGGACTGTTGGGCAAATCTTCTGTACCCTCCAGATGTTCCCTGGACCTTTCAGATGTTCCAGAGGAATATCACAAATTTGCAGATGTCTTCAACAAGCAAAAGGCTGACACCCTTCCTCCACACCATGCCTATGACCTCAAGATAGAGATGGAGGATAATGCTCCCCCACCTCCAGGTTGCATGTACTCCCTCTTGCCCTCTGAACTGGAAGCTCTCTGAATATTCATCAGACAGAATGTCCACTCAGGCTTCATCCACCCCTCCAAATCCCCTCACGGCACTCCTATACTCTTTGTCAAGAAAAGGATGGAAGTCTCTGATTGTGTATCAACTACTGAGGACTCAACTGCATCTCAAAGAAGGACTGCTACCCACTTCCACTAATCTTGGATCTCCTGGACTCTCTGGGTAAAGCTCGTGTGTTCACCAAAATTGACCTATGGCATGCCTATCACTTAGTTTGCATTGCTGAGGGAGATGAGTGGAAAACCACTTTCCACATGTGTTACAGCTCTTTCAAATGGCTGGTGGTTCCATTCAGGCTCACCAATGCACCTGCAGCTTTCCAGCACCTCATGAACAACATCTTCAGTGACATTCTAGATGTCAGTGTCATTGTCTACCTTGATGACATCCTAATCTACTCCAATGACATGAGTCAACATAAGGCTCACATCAAGGAAGTTCTTTGGAGACTCTGGAAAAATGGGCTCTACACTGCTCCACAGAAATGCAAGTATCACAAAGACAGTGTGGAATACTTAGGGTTCATCTTCTCCCCTGATGGGCTCCAGATGTCCAAAGACAAAGTCAAAACCATCCTTGACTGGCCTGAACCTCAAAAGGTTAAGGATATTCAATCCTTCTTTGGATTTTGCAACTTCTACTGATGCTTTATCCACGGATACTCCAACATCATCATCCCTCTCACCAGACTTACTCAGAAGCATGCACCATGGAGCTTTGGCAAGAATTGTCAAGAAGCCTTCACCAAATTAAAAGAAGAATTCACCCATGCCCCCATACTCACTCAATGGCTACTGGACTCCCACATTATCCTGGAGACAGACACCTCAGACTACACCTTAGCAGCTATCCTTTCCATCTATACACTGGATGGAGAAATCCACCTGGTTGCATTCCACTCCCACTCCTTTAACCCAGCTGAATTGAACTATGACACCCATGACAAGGAACTTTTGGCTATCTTTGAGGCCTTCAAACACTGGAAACATTACCTTGAAGGTTCTGGAAATCTGGTAGATGTGGTCATGGATCACAAAAACATGGAATACTTCAGTACCACAAAACTCCTTACTTGTCATCAAGCTCAGTGGTCAGAATGTCTCTCACAGTTCAACCTTGCCATCCGCTTCTGCCCTGGTAAGCTGGGAGCTAAACCCGATGTGCTCACTAGATGCTGGGACATCTACCACAAAGGGGAGGTGCAGCATCAACTTCCTCAGCATCTGTCATTCCTTCCCAATCCACCTCTGCCCTTCCTGCTTGGAGTCCTCTCAAGGCAAACCACCTGCCCAGCCATGTAACCATTGTACAACACAATGGGTTGTGCACCGGCCTGCAACCCAAGGTATGTTTCAATGTCATTCACCCTGTTTTGAAACAAGTTGACTGCATCCCAGAGTTCTCATACATGGAGTCAGGACTCTTGGAATGACTCTTCATTCCACTGTGCATGCTTGTACATGTCTTCATCCAGTTGGTATAGACATCCAGTGAGGGTGGCATAGTCACTGGCAGAGGGGTAGGGAGTCAGGGCAGGGAGGGCAGTTGGCTCAGGCTTGGGATCGGCCATGTTCCACAGCTATGGGTATACCTGTTAGTGGTTTTATGTGTCATGATATGGAAGAACTAACCTTTTGATTTTCCTTTTTGTCTTGCAGTGAACTGCCTAGACAATTGCTCTCCACTGTCTTCACTGGAAAATTGTACCTTCTTTGCTTTTCTTATCACCAATCCTTTTGCTTTCTTGGTTCTTGGCACTTGATCCACGTCCTCTGGATTGCACCAAACTTTCCCTTTCCCACAGAAGTAGCATGCTGTTTTCCCATTCACCTGCTCCCAACACTCACACCTAAGCCTGATGCATTGTGCACACAGCATTGTTCACAAACTCTCTTGCTGGGGTGCTCCTCATGCCACCCTTGCTGCATTGTGCCACTTCTGCTCCATCCTGGGATTGACAATGGCATTGCTCTCCATCTCCTCATCCAAATCCTCATCTGATTTCCTGCATGTCTTGCGGCCTGGGTCTCACCATGATTGCTGGCAGAATTGGTTGCTGGGCTGGGGCTGGAAGTCTGGATCCTGATGCTTCTGGTTGGGCCCACATCTTGGCCAGTGCTGGTGCCACTTCCATCCTTGTTGGTGTTGGTGTTGCTGCTGTTGCTGGCATTGGTGTTCCTACTGCTGTTGCCACTGCTGCTCCTTGTGCCTTTGCTGTTGCCATTCCTCCTTTCTTTGCCACTGCCATCCCTGCTTTCTTGGCTGCTGCCATTCCCATTCCCACTGCCATGGCCGTTCCAGTGGCCGTTGCCATTCCAGCTGCTGGTGTTGCTGCCATTGCCAATTCAGTTTGTCCAGCCGATGTGGATGCAGGTCCTGTTGTGCCCCTTTTCTTGTTGAAGGTCTTTATTGCCCTCCATTGACTTTCAATAAACTTCTGGTCCCCTGTCCTGTCTGACTTTGCACAAATCCCCACAAAAAGGCATTAGCCTGGAAGATGGCCTGCAAATCCTCTGTGAGAACCTCTCTTTGCCAGGCAAATAATGTTTTCTACAATTTGTAAGTGCATCATTGATCTGATAGCATGCCAATCCACTCACAAGGGCCAATTTTCTTTCCTTCATCATGGCCTTGATACTTTGGTCCAAAAGTCCATTGCGGATGGCTTGCTCGATCTTGCTGATCTAGCTGAGCACTTGTTGGCATGTAATGTTCATGATTGATGAGTCAGCTGCAGCAGCAGGGTCGATGTTGATATGAAAAAGAGTGAAACACTGAAAATCAACAATCACATATTGTTGATCAATATACAATCAATATATACAAACAAATAATGTCTGATTTATCCTGATTAAACAGTGTTTGGTGGTATCACTTGTTATCATCTGTGTTATCTATACCATGAGCAATCAGCAAAGCAACACTTATATTCCTGATGGATATGTCACTATCTGAGGTGACAATGGGCAGCACTATCAAGTGCCCCATTTTATGATTCCAGCTACCCACCAGGCAATGGAGGCCTATTGCAAGAAGGTTGAATTCAATGTACCCATGGCACATGGGGGGGTAAGATTTCCTTCTTTTCAAAGTCTTGTTGCCACCAGCCTAGCCATCCTTGGGCTGATGTTGTCCTGTTGGCTGATGCCCTGTCTTGGTTGATGCCCTGTCTTGGTTGATTCTGTGTCTTGGCTGATGCTGTGTCTTGGCCGCTGCCCCATCTTTTGGCTCGTCTACCCTCTCACTGATGACTTTGCAGTCTGGAAACATGGCTGATACACCATACTACTACACATTGGCCCGCAACCAGCTAATGCTACCTGCTGATCCAGTAAGTGCCTTGTCCTCATTTGTATGACTGTTAGTTCATCCTGTTGCAGACATTGACAGCACTTCAGGCAACCCCCCCTGACCCCCTAGTTAGGGTAGATTGTCCCACTAAGAAAGACTACCCTAAGTAGGCCTAAGACCAGGGACTAGTTCCAAGCTCTATGGTCTTCCCCATGTTTAGGTCTGGATGTCCCAATTGGGAAGCCCAGGAGTCAGCTTGGTCCAGCCCATAGGAGTGTATCTGGACCAAGTATATCATGGGGAGGTCCAACTATTGTGGGCATTCCCACTGTAGATCTGGTCTAGTCCCAATTATAAGGGACTCCCTATCTGTCACATCACACATTGCTGGGCATCTCCAGCCATACAAATCTTATTTGAAAGTTATGTAGTCCTAGCCTTGAGATATACTTTAAATGACTACCAAGGTCTGTTGGTGGAAATAATACTAGATGAGAAAGTAGTGGAGACTCCACTACTAGGTTTGTAGTTGGACACAAGTATGACTCAGATAAATACAACAATATGGATGTTTTATTTCAGTATTGAGACCAGTACCTACTCTATTGTTATGTTTATAATAGTGGATTTGAAAAAGAATTTGTAGTATAGAAGTTTGTGACCATTAAAAGTTGAATCTTGGAGTCATCTCTTTTTTCCTCTCTTTTTCTTAAGCTGCCAAGAACATAGTACTATTCCCAGTTATTTAATAAATGGCAGTTCACAAGAGAGAAACACTCAAAAATAAGAGAGGACATCAGAACTGGTAGTGTCAAATATGACTGAGATATCAACATTGAATACATAATTTGCATAGACATAAGTGGGGCATAAATCATACATCATAGTACAGATAGACATAAGTATGGAGTGGACATAAGTATGGATGGTATTGGTAAAGGAAAACTGGTTCAGAATGATCACCAGATAAAGAAAAACTCATTCAACATGATGAACGGTCAGGTATAATAACCAGCATCATTGTACAAGTCATAACCATTGGGATCCTCACCAAGTGGCTCAAGGTAATCTTCAAACACTCAATGTTGTCTGTGTCGTGAAGGTCCTGCTTCTGAAGAATGTGGCATTCTTGAACATGATGAACCAGCTACTTGATTGCCAGCTCAATGTGGCATAGGAAGTACTTGGCAAGGAGTGTGCTCGTCAGTGTCATGAATCTTGTGTTTCTTCGCCAATGGCTCAACAGCATGTTCACACTGTCAAGAGACCATGAAACAATGAGCTTGATTTACATGGCTGGGTTGAGACTCGACTAGATCATGTCTATTATGTGCAAGAGGTTGGCAATATGCTTGACCATTGTTAGATTGTCCAGTTTCTGTGGGACCCGGAGGAGATCGACAAGATGGAATGTGTGTATCTGCTGGTATCTCTTGTGGCAGGTAATGGCCATCTCCAATAGGTCCATTGTCATACTCATGATAATTGATATTCTGCATGCGTACACCTGTACCCGCATGAGAATGAATGTTGAGGTCTGCATCAGTGGCACAGCATTGATGATGGGCTTGAACAGGTGCCTGGAGTGATGCATATCTTTTGTTCCGATAAGATTCCTAATGATACCCCTGATGGTGATGGGTGGCAAGAGGAACATTGCATGACCTTTGCTCATCATATTGTGCAGTTTCCAGGTGGTGGCGAAGGGATTGCAGGGATTCATGATGACAAGTGGTTGCATTGGAGACACGTCCATGGTCATTGACAACTGTTGGATGCACATCTTCATCCCAACTCTCAGTAGCATGTGGCACCTGAGACTGTGCTTGATGAGGGTGTGTGCATGCATTCCTCTGGATCTGAAGCCTCTGCAGCAGTGCATGAACCAAGTGTAACGTGGGGGGGTACATGACATTGGTGTTGGTTCTTTTTAATATATGGAGCATCTGTAGTAGCCGCTCATAGAGCCTGTGCTGGATGAGGACGGTGTGGGCATGAGTGTGGATTTTCATCGAGATCTGACGACTCTGAAGCCAACAGATGGGTTGGTATTTGGCTGGACTGCCCGTTCTTGCTCTGCCCAACCCTTTGCATGAATTTCTTGGATTCCATGAGTGTCATTAGTGTATCCGCTGGTTCACAATCATCGAGCATGAGGGGGACCAACATCAGCTTTTCATCGGGTAGTTCTTTCTCCTCTGTGCAACAATTGTCACAATACAACATAAAACTAATCAATAAACCACATACCATCTGTCCAAGGTTCAATACTACACAGCGGGCCCTCATCCACAACCCCATCCTCGCTTTCATCATGAGACAATGCCTGAATGCATGCAGAACTCAACTCTGTCAGGACTTTGGATTTCAGGTTGACTTTGAGGTTAAAGCCAGGCCCAGGAATTTTTCTGATCTCAGCTGGCCAACCAACCAATTGAATTTGGTAATGGAAGGCAAATTCAGGCCAGTGTACCCAAGCCATCCGCATCTTCTTTGCATTGCCAGGGTGAACTTGCTCATGAATGATATGTACTAGAGATGACATGATTAATATCACATTGAACATCTGGAAAAGAAAGACATACAGATATCGACATGCAGAAATTCCCCAAATAAGCAATGTGTATGATCATGTTCTCCCTCGCCATGTATCTTGCGAAGGATGACTGAATATTGCTCCTGTGCATATTCTCTTCCAGCCTTCAGGGCTTCTAAGCCCCTGTAGTAGATTGAGCATAAAAGAAAGGATGAAATGGAAGCTAGTATAGCTTACTTGAACATCCCTTCATAATCACTTAGCTGTTTCATGACTGTCAAATCATATGTATTCCGCAACTCCTTGTACAGTGGCCTACTACCCCACACCACGCTGGATGTACAATCTCTCGAATCATGGCTGGGGTTGATGATAAACCCAAAGCAATGAACACCATACTGCTCTCATGCAATCAGACCCTGTTGCGGACTGTTCAAGACATGTTCAACAAAATGAATGAGAACTCACCAAATGATCAAACTTGTCCATGATATTGGCCACCACAGCATTGAAGTTACCATTGTTCTTCTTCAAGTAGACAAAATCTTGCATTTTTGATTCGTACCAGTCAAGCTGTACCTTGAAATGGAGCTGTCTAGCTGCTGGGTTGTCAGCCTCATTGCCAAGCTCAACAAGCTTCTTGTTGTACTCTTTGCGAATGATGCCAGCATAATCTGCTCTAAACACTACAGTAAGGTTAGAAGTCTGAGCAAAAACAAAAAAAAAATCATGCATACTATCATCTTCACATTTGATTTTGCCATGCTCAGGATACCATGACTGGAAGGCATTCCATATGTTGATGCAACGAGGCTTCACTGTGTTTTCACCAACAATGTTGAACAACAGATCGACAGGCTTCCCCTCTTCATGTGCAATTGCCACCACTGTCTCATGGTAAATTTGCCAGGCCTCAATCACTTGAGCTTTAGCGGCTGCTTGAACAGGGCCTGATCTGAACAGTTGTTGTTCACTAGTGTTGTGGTCCAAGACATTGCCTGCATCATCCCCATCATAGCTCAATGGACAACGAGGAGTGGATGCCTTTCTTTTCCTCTTTCCTTTCCCCTTCTGTACAGCTGTGAACCGTGGTGGTGAGACTGGTGCTTCCTGATCAAGTATGCGATCATCTTCCTCATCTTGTTCTTCTTGTGTTGGAGTCACAGCCTGAGGTCCTCTAAGGCAAATTTTCTGCAGATGCATCTGGTCATCATCCCTTCTCCTCTCAGAATAATCAGACCCAGAGGGGGAGCTGAGTGGCAATTTGGGGGTGTGTTTGCTGGAGTTGGCTGGAGATGAAGGGGATGGTCACAGGGTCTCACGATTGTTGGCATCAGGGGGAGATGAAGGAAAATACAGTGGAGTTTCACTGCATTTTGACTCATTATTGTTATTCTGCACATCCTCCATCCAGGGAGGGGAACAAGCCACATGATGGTGTGGAGACACGTCCATATTCAAGGGCGATTGAGTGACTGGAGTTTGGGGAGCCTCATGATCATCATGACACCACCTTACATGGGTGGAAATGAATGCGGCATCAGGATCAGGATTGGGGTCGCTTTTGCCATGCCCAAGGAGTCATGGCGCTGGGCGATTAAGGTCGCTGGGGTTCGAAATACAGGCACTAGAAGTGGTGGAAACCTTGCGAGGAAGACGTGGAGGAGGAGCAAGATTCTGAGTGTGCACAGCATGGGTGGAATCATTAGAGTCAGGAGAAAGGGGTGCACTTGCAGCAGCCACATCCCCAGAACCAGTAGGCAATGTGGCTGTTGTTCTGGCTTTCACTCTTGCAGTCTTCCATTGTCATTTCAGAACAGGCTTAGGATGGGTATCCCCAACATCGATGGGTGTATTGCATGCAGCAGCAGCACAAGTAACCAGCATAGTGTGCAGTAGGATGGTGATAAGTTGAACTTGAGATGGGTTGGTCTAGAGGTCCTGGTAAAGAGTCAAATGAAAAAATAAATGCAAAAATACTCTAACTCAACTTGAGCCATACTTATTGAGGTGGCCCAAAGGCTAAAGCAAACAATGTAATGCCATTGTCCAAAGATCTATTTATAACATGTGAAGTGACCCAACAATGACGATGTTCAAAAACAGCAATATGAAAATAATAGTTAGATGTACAAAACAGGGAATTGGAACATAGAAAATGAATGTTAGGGCCTGGACAAAGGAACCTGCAACTGATGAGGGACTATTGCTGCATGACCGAAAAAATTGAAGAATGACTGTGTATAGACTTTGCCACTGTCTGTTCTAAAGCAGTCAGTTCAACTGCAGAGTATTTCTCAACAGGTTTTTTATTGGAACCAATTTGCAATGGTGCATTTCCCTTCCATCCTTTCATCAGCCTCTTCAACATGAGAAGGTAAAGTGCTCGCTCAGCTGTTGAAGGAGCAGCTAATCCTTGATTGGCAAGGCTAAGATCAGCAACCAGAAGTGGGCCATGTCCTGGAAAGCAAGCCAGCACACAATCTTGATGTTCCAGTGAGTTGTCAACCGCTAATTGTGCTCAGCGGTGCAGAGCAAGCAATTTGAATCTGAAATTTAGCTTGTAGAGCTCCCAAAGGATCTCCTGACAGACCTCGAAGGAAGGTAGCACTCCTGTTGACAGTTCTTGTTCACGCCAGAGAACTTACTCACCTCCTGTCTTCAATTCCAGCCCTGCTTCATCCAGACAATTCCTGAGCAGCTGGCGCATGTCTGCATGATGACAACCGCTCTTTGTCTGCTCCTTACTCCCATCCGAAATTGCCATATTACCATAGGTAAGCATTGTACACCAACTCTGATTTGATAACACTCATGCTGACAATTCTGAGGATGCTGATCGAGTGGACCATCCAAATCGATCCCATGCATTCCATGCTTACCTTCAAGCTTTCTTCTCCTACCCCAATCCATTTGATATTGTGGATGAACCCTCAGTGGACCAACCGTTGTCTTCTAGCTCTATCCAGTCTTCAACTCCAATGGCTAGTCGGACCGCGAAAAACAAACCTTCTCAGGGGCAACCATGTACATACTCTCTCCACCTTCACATTCCATTACTAACTGAGTTATCAGATAATTGAAAAACTGGTCAAACTTCAAAACCTTCAGCGGGGCAAAACAAATTCATAGAGGAACCAAATCCACTGATACCCCCAGTAATTCCTGCATGGTGTCATGTGTTGGCACAAGTTGATACCAATCTGGCCAATCAAGCAGGATGTTTCAGTCGTCCAACTGATGTGGGTTACGCATTTCCTGAACCTGGAATTATCTATGGAGGTCAATCTCTATGGAGGTCAATCACCAGAACAACAAGCAAAATTACTCCTCAGTTGGCTTCAGCAATGGCCAGCTCTGATCTACAGGCTGAAGAAGAAGGCCTTGAAGGGGGGACTGGTATCTTCAAGATGAAGGTAATCCTCAGGAAGCCACACATTGGTGATGGAGTAAATCCTCACAGTGTAGAGCATACCATATGGACGGATAAGACAAACAGGTAGGCCTGCACGCTGATAGGTTGTCTCCTCGGCTCAAAGGCCAATTCACTGTTTCGACCACATTCTAATCACATCGGATAACTTGCACGAGGTCCCAGAAGCAGCGCGACCACTCCTGACCAAGTCTACCGAGTGTGAGCATCGTATTGAACACAATCAAACATCATCAAACGTGGTCGAGCATCGTATTGAACATCATTGAGCATCATATCAAACACAATTGAACATCGTCGAGCATCGTATTGAATGCAATCGAACATTGTCAAATGTGGTCGAGCATCGTATTGAACATCATCGAGCATTGTATCAAATGCGATCAAACATCGTCGAGCATCATATCGAACACGATCAAACATTGTTGAGCATTGCGAGCATTGTATCAAATGCAATTGAACATCATCGAACATCGCAAATCGACATTGGACACTATATCGCTATCCGAATAATCATCGCACACATGCCAGATGTATCCCCTACCATTGTCGAACAATATTGCACTGATATCGGGCCATGAATGAAGTCCAAAGAATCTTCGAAAAACATTGAACCTCGAAAAACATCGTTGGACACAGTATTTCCTATTCAAATGATCTTCGGACACATACTGGACACATGGGACACTATATCGAGTATATCGAACACACTTCGACCGCATGTGCACACATACAATCCACTCGAAGCAGTTTCTGATCTTTTATTCAATTTATAACAAGGACAGTCCAGTTTTAGCTATTCTTTCTTATTATTTCTTCATCATGTGTTATATTCACCCCTTCTAGGCTTGCTTTATTGTTCTGATATACTTATATTGTCTTTTGCCTCGAGTTTTCCACATGTTTGCCTCATGTTCTCTAGCCTTTTTAGGTACTTTCTTTATTTTATATAAAAAGATGTACTAGATACAAAGAGAAACAAGAAAGTCGTCGTCTTCCTCCCAGATCACAGTGATTTTAGAGTACAGTTTAGTCTTATTCAGTCCGAAGTTTGGTGTTTTACACTAAACTTCCTCGAAATTCCTCGAAATTCCTTGCATTCTGCTATTTTCGCTCTCGCTTCCCTCGATTAGCCTTTTTGTCACTTCTACTACTCGTCTATTCCCCCGATCTTGCATCCGAACATATCTGCGCACTCGAAATTCCTCGAAACCTCTTCGAAAAATATTGCAACATTTTGAAAAGCAATGCGACATCTTGAAAATCATCACAAAGTCTTGAAAATCATCACAACACCTCGAAAATCATCGCAAAGTCTCGCAACACATTCTTTTAGCCTTGAACTGCTTCGACAAGCAGTTGTTTTATGACTATTTGATGGTCGGTCTGACAGGTGACATCTAGAGGGCCTCACAACCTTCCTCTGACTCATGTTATACCATCTGAAGCCATTTTGTGGGTTTTGTTTGGGTTTCTGGGTTGAGCATCATCAATGCAGAAAGTCTTGGACTACAACAGGATCATAAGTGATGACCCCCATCCTCAATTCCACCATGCTTGCAACAGGGCGAAGACCATGCATACATGGATGGAACACTTCCAAGTAGTCTAGTGCAGCAAGGAGCTCCAAATAGCACCTCTGCACATACTGAACATTCATGAACACCTGACAATGACTCATGGGCAAATTTTCCACCCTTATCATGCCCTGCATAAGTACAGTCAAGAATGAGGGTATAGCTTCATTCTTCTTCTCAGAAGTTTTTGCTGACATGAACTCTTCTGCACGAGAACACAGTGAAGACACCATGTATGAGAGATAGGTGAAGTGTTTCCTGTTGATCAACCCTAACCTGCCGATGGTAGTTGCAGTGGTTGTCACAAAGTCCTTGGGTTCTGGATCCCACCACATAATGGACATTGCGTTGTCAGGCCCAGGGCGCAATGGAATTGAACCTAGATGACAATCAGAGACAATGTATGGCTGCAGCCACTGAAGTGGATCATCATCGCCATATCAGAAATTGGCATGGATATGCATGTTGTGGGTACAACCAAGAGGGGGCTGGGGAACAAATTCCATGTTCGGGCTGGTAATGAACCATTCGCTGTTTCCGACCACAGCACCCACTCGCCCGTCACCATGTTCAAAACTCTCACCTGATAGTCCCGGTCAGAGATAGTGGGAATGCATAAATTCTGTTGACATACATTGATTATAATTTTTTTTGTGGAGGAGCAAACTGTGGTCTGAGTTCAGTACTTGGGGCATAATGTGAACAATGCTTTGGCTGGCCATTGTGCTCTATGAGTGATGAATCCAACGAGAACTAAGAAAGCAATTGGATGAGATGTAAAGGAAGGAGAAGACAGTATTACTCACTCGAAATCTCCTGCACAACTCAATAATGTAATCCAGGGAAACAAGGATCTATGCTAAAATGAGTCAGTTTGCGAGACAAGAAATAAAAACGAACAGAAAACCAAATGACTCGAAGTCAGAATCTGGTTAAGTGACTGACGGGAAGTCAAAAATCACTTGGAGAAATGACCGATGGGAAGTCAGAAGTCGTTAATCCATGACCGACTCGAAGTCAGAAGTTATGGAGGGAGGAAGATGATATGAAAAAATTTGAATGGAAATATACTCACAGGTTTCCATCATCGATGAACAGCAAACCTAAGCCCTTAAACCCACAAAATCCAATGATAACTAAGAAATGGGTGGATGAGACGCTAAAGAGAAGCAGCATGTTACTCACTTGAAATCATCTGAACAAACCAACGATGCAAAGCAAGGCTAAAGTGAGTCAGTTTGTGAAATAAGAAATAAAGATGAATGTAAAACCAGATGACTCGAAGTCAGAATCTGGTTAAGTGATGGACTTGAAGTCAACAATCACTAGGGATCTCCACTGGTAACCCCTGGGTATTTTGCACTATACCCATACCCATAACCCATATGGGTACACAAAACCTGTGCAGATCCCTAAAAATCACTTGGAGAAACAACTGACGGGAAGTCAGAAGTTGTTAATCCATGACTGACCAAAAGTCAGAAGTCATGGAGGGAGGAAGATGAGATGAAGGAATTTGAATCAAAATGTACTCACCACTTTCCATTGTCAAAACCCTCTACCCCCACAACCTTCCAGCCAATCTATCTCCACCGAAAGTCAACCAAAACTCCGTGTGACGAACACATCTGGAAACAAGATCCCTGAGTGCCTACAAATGATTAGTATTATGACTTGGAACAGAAGGAAGGAAACTTACGAAGAAGTAGCAGCACTTGAATTTGTGTGGGCTTGAGTGAGAGTTGAATGTTGAATGTTGAATGTTGAGGAGGTAATGCGGACTTGGGGCGGAGTAGAGAACTGACTCATCAGTAAGATCAATTACATCCCTCCACCTTTTCCATCCATTTCTCACCATGGCTTCAGACTTTGTGTTGGTCATGGATGAGTATTGGGTCAACAATGTCTGATTTTGCATGAGTTGTTGTTCTACAGTGATTTTCGATTTCGCATCAATCACTTACCAGATTCTGACTGCTCATCATCTGGAATATTCTCACAAATACCACCTTGTCATCAAATTTTTCAACTATGAGTATGTCGTGAACTCAGTAAATCAGCTGCAATCACCAGAAGGTAAGCATCACATAACTGATTTCGTTTCACTTCGCTTCCCGTGCATGACTCTTGACTTCGCATCGATCATGACACAAATGACTTCTGACTTTGCATCAGTCATTTTCTCGGGTGACTTGACTTCATGTTGGTTACTCACTCAGATTCTGACTTCATGTCGTCTGGTGTTCTTGAGTTTGGTTTTCACAGCATAGTATCTTCTATCTGCATCTCTCTAACCACTTCTGATTTACAGATCACGTGTACTATCTCTCGGTCTTTGTCACTCTTGGGCACTCTGACTACCATCGACATCTTTCAAATATTCTACTTACTGGTTTGTTTCCTGAATTCTTGTCAGTTCTCCTGTCAGTTTTCAACTCATTTGCACATAGCCATCCTTCAACGCAATCGTGACACCTTTCAAGACTTTGTCAACATCTCTTACTACCCTCAATCTCACTCATGGTGTGGATGTTTGCTGAAGTATTAATAACATGATCAGTACAGACTTACAGTGCTGGATGACTCACAAGGTGCGTTAGACCGACCTCTCATGAGATCTTCAAAGTTAATGTTGTATTCACTCAAACAGACCTCATGAGCATCTACACACCCCTCTCCCTGCTCAATATGACGAAGACTTGCTCCCACCAACCTTGGATAAGAGTTCCAAACTCTTGCTGTCCACACCCTCATCTAACTTCACTTAACCTCATCTGCATTCAATGCTTGTGAACTTCTCTGTCAAAGCTTAAGGGTTTCACAACTTACAAGATTACTTGCAGATATGCAAGGACAACTTCTACATACGAGCGAGGGTGGGTTTTATAGGGGATGAACAACAACTTACAAGGTGCAGTAGTCAAACTTCTTGCGAGGACTTCTCAACTAATGATATATTCACTCAGACAGACTTAATGGTCATCAATGAACTCTTTTAATATCTGATTCCTTTTGCACTTGTGGTGGACAGTTTGCCATACAGTTGGGTGATGAAGCAGGGTGGGCAGGTGGAATTACTCTCAACATTGTGCTGTATTTTATGTCATGACTATGACCCATTTTCAGTTTGTCAATTGCTATTAGTGGCTATGTTGTCTTGACAATGTCAACACGTTTTGGGTGGCACATTATGATAATGCCACTGAATTCTCAACCGCTATTTGTACAGACTCCCTATGTTCTGCTGATGATCTTTCTCTTGCAATATGCGCCCCCAGTTCTTGAAGAAATTCAGGAGCGCAGACAGCCCACAGAAGATCTATGTGCCTCAACCTGGGCCATCTTGCCCTCATCATCTTACAAAGCCCAGCAGCATTCAACTGTTGGTGTACATTACCCATGGAGAAACCCTTATACAACAACCTAACCTTCCACAGCTGCCCGGGCAAGTTGGCTTTGCAGGCAATCAACCACAAGATGGAGAGCTATGTGCAGCCCCTGTGCCTGATGTCGTGGACAAAGGTCTACAGCACTTTGACATTTTCGGTGGCAACTTGGCTCCCAATCTCCATGATACACCTGTAGCAATACATCATCGCAGGAAGAGAGCAAATCAAACTGTGCGCTGGGCAAACAAAGTGATCCCCAAGTTAATCCTACCATACATGGAATATGTCCATCAAACTCTCTCTCTTCACAACCAACCAGATGTTTCACAGCCCATCTGCATGTGTCAAGAGGGTGGTCAATCTTTGCAGATTGCCGTCATGCATTTTTCAGGTATGTAGCTGATAATCATGATTATGTGACTCCATTAGCTAATGTCTATCATACAGTCCTTGAATCTTTGACGATCCATTCATGCTCCTGTGCACCAGTCTTTAGGCAGCTTATGCAGCAGGGACTTTTTCCTTGCTCTCCCCTGGCACCAACATTAGCCGTGGACTTGCAGGTACTGGAGTTTGTCACACATCTATTTGTTCACATCCCACCAAACAATACAGGGTGGTGCAAAACTGTCAAGGAATTTCTTGACAGTCAAGGATATAAATTGACAACAAAGGTATCATCATTCATTGAGTATGATGTGGCATCACTGAAATATCATGCAGGATTCTCTTCATAGACAATTCAGCAGTGTGCTACAATGGTACCACGCTCTTCAAGATGCTACCAATAAACATGTGGATAATATATTAACTCATGTCCGACAAATTACAGTTGGAATAGATGATGGCTTGCTCAAGAATGCGACACCAGATTCAGATTTTCCAACACTGCCAACTTCTCCTACTCCAATGCGAACAGCACCAATAGCTATCTTCAACCCTGACACGCATACAACAGATGATCAAATTCATGATCATGAGTTCTCGTTTTATTCTAGGGTACCATCAGTGACTCCGGAACTCCAAGATCACTCACCTGAAACTTCTCCCGCCCCTTCCACTCCTTCTCCTTCAAAAAGACAATGTTCAGAGGTCGATCTTGATGATGATCCATCTGACACACCAATCAACCCCTTCCCAGATCCTGCTCCTCGCTCCTGACCCAGTGACTATCTATGCTCGTGCTGTCCCATCTGCTTTCGTGTAGAATTTCCTCATATCTCACTTACAGGGTAAGTTTGTTTTCAGGGCTACTGTTATGGATTATCAGTTGCTTATGCAATACTCTTAGTCCAGATGCCATTGTTTGTCTTGATGCCTGCTTTACACAGAAAAGGAACAAAGGAGAATGAGACCCTCTGCATACCCACCCAAAGTTGGTGTTCATTCCAGAGGTTGATATGGTTTGCATGGAAAGTCACTGGGAGGATGTTTGCAGTTCACGGTCTAACAATTCACGACCTTCATGCTGTGCCTGAGTCAATACGTCAAATGAAGAAGATGGATATGAAGGTGACTTGCATGTTTCAACATCTGTGCTAGATGGGTGTGAAGCTAGTTTCACCACTGCTGACACTGCTCGAGAGAAGGCTAGCACACAATTCTTTGATGACACAGTGTTGATGGCTCTACTCTGTCATCATGATCACATTTTATGGATAGCAAACATGCATTCTGCTGGCGAAAAGCAACACTACGCATTGGTTCTCCTAGAATTGCTGTTCCAACATCTTCCCCAGAACTTTACAGTTGGTGCTCTGTATGACATAAGCTGCCAACTGCATCGGACCTGCATCAAGTGGGAGTTTCTTGATTGCTACCTTGACCACCTCATCTTTGCACTATCAGTTTTCCATGCCTTTGGACATTGATGGGATGTCAACTTGTTTACCATCCTCACAAGTGTGAAGGCTTTGGACTGTTGGATGGCGAAGGGTGTGAACATTTCTGGCATTCAATCAGCAAGCTGATTGTGTACTTGCAAGTTTGTGGGGTATGTCTACACTGCTTTCATGCTAAGCATTCTACTGAGTATCATTTCATAGCATCATCAACAGCTATACACTCTTGATTGGCAAGTCCACCACACAGATCATGAAAGCCTTCAAAGGCTGGGTTACTGGCTCTGGCATTGCACTAAGCACTGTTGAGATAAATGAATGGCTGCCAAAGAAATATTATGTGATTGCAGGCAAGATAGTGATGTTCTTTGCTGTGAGTGGGATGCGCAAGTTAAGCATCAGACTAAGCCTCTTCCACATGCATTTGTTTCTCCAATTACCTGCTCCAAAAGCTAACTAGGTTGGTGAGTAGGAAAATCAAAGAACAAAGGCAAGAATGCTGTTGAGGAAGTGATGCGACTATGCAAAGTATGGGATGTCCTCAAGCAACACATTAAAGATATCGAAAACTCTATTATCGATGGTTTCACTGATCTTGCTTCCATGGTGGATGCTGAGAGATGCCTGGAAGATGCCCATATGGCCTTGCGACATGCAGAAACCAAGTTCAAGGCCAAGGAAAATGTTCTGGGAGTTGATGATAGGACTGAACTGCGCAGGCTCACTGAAAGCATCTTCATCACTACTCGAATGAATGCACTGGCTCTGAAAATTAGGCTCCAAGAATGGTTGTGTGCCTGCAAGTATGAGTTGGATCCACTTGAATGGTCTTTTCAATGTCAGAAAAATGGTGTGTCATCATGTAGGTTATCATAATCTTACCTAACTAATGTTCATAAAGATAAAAAAATTCATGATCACACAAGGGCTTCCATACAGAAGCATGATCCATCTATCCAACAACTTGCACATGACTACAATAAACTTTGCGATAAGATGCAAGAGCTTATCGCTCAGAGAAAGGCACCACAGGGCACGACAGTTCCGGAGAAGATTGAAATGACTGGACTATTTGCCCTTGATGTTGATGCTGCTATATGGCAAGATGTAGGCCTGGCTGATGAAGACCTCATGGACCCTCCATTATGGATGTGCGATTAGGGCACAGCATGGGTAACCCTCAGGTATATTTTCTTATACCCCTACCCGTACCTGTGAACACCATACCCACATGGGTAGGGTTATGGTGTTACCATGGGTTTTTGCAGGTTACCCATGGTTATTCATGGGTATTGATATTTTTCATTATATTTGATAGGAAAAGATGTTTGCATCTTCTCACAGGGGGTAACCCTGCAATATGTCATCAAAAAGTACCCCTGCATTTTTTGCTGTTATTTTTCATGATATTTGATAGAAATTTGCTGAAAAATATGTTTGCATCTCATCACAGGGGGTAAACCCGCCAGTCAGGTCACCATTACTCGTGGGTTTTTCCTGTGATATGTCATTAAAAAGTCGAAATCTCAACACAGATGATCACTCACCTGACCAAAATCCAGGTACCAGCATACCTGCACATACCTGTAACACCATGGAAAAGGGTACGGTGTTGCCTGGGTATGGCAATCCCATACCCGTACCTGTACCTGTGCCATGCCTTATGTGCAATGAAGATGTAAGAAGAGGAATCAAGGTGCTTTTAGAACTTGATCATTGTCTGGAGGAAGAGGCTTGTTTGGTACATGAGAGGTGGGCCTTGCAAGTCTGGTTTTCAGAAGAGTGGAAAATTGTTATGGAAGGATGTCAGGCTACTGGTGCAGGCTATTATATTCTTACTCTTGTTGGCATCATAATAACAAGTTATGTTTCATTTGTAGAGTCAGACTGCTTATGATACCAACTAGAGCTTCAAAAACAAGATCTTTGCAAGCTTTATGTCATTTGGCAGAAGCACCTTGTTGGAATCAACTCTGGCAATCATCCACTACCACCTTGGGGTCCATCACAGAATGAGATTCTTGAAGCAGGCATAGCAGCAGTGACTGCTTCATGGGAGGAAGCTGAGGATGGTGAAGAGAGTGCTGTTGAAGGTGGTATTGAGGATGATGATTGCATTGTGGAAGATGACTTTCCAGTAGGGGACAATGAGTGGGAAACAGGATTGTTTGAAACCTTAGATGCTATTGATCATGCAGATGCATATCATGAAGTGTTTCAATTGTCTATATGCTAGTTATTCTATTTTATTTTTGTTACTTCTTGTTAATTTGATGACATATATAAGTCTTTTCTTGCCAGGGTGTCCCATGAAGGGGATGGGGATCCCATTGGACTTGTTGGGTGTCCCAGTGTGAGGTGGGGATCCCTGTTGGACTTGTCCACAAGGAACTGGGTGTCCCATGGAGGAGGTGGGGATTCCCATTGGACATGTCCACAAAGAAACTGGGATTCCCATGAGGACTACCCACAGATACATGGGTGTCCCAGTATGGGGTGGGAACCCCTTTTGGACTTGTCCACAAGGAACTGGGTGTCCCATGAGAGTGGTGGGGATTCCCATTGGACATGTCCACAAAGAAACTGGGATTCCCATGAGGACACATGGGTGTCCCAGTATGGAGTGGGAACCCCTTTTGGACTTGTCCACAAGGAACTGGGTGTCCCATGAAGGTGGTGGGGATCTCCCTTGGACTTGTCCACAAAGGAACTGGGTGTCCCACAAAGGAGGTGGGGATCCCCATTGGACTTGTCCACAAAGGGACTAGGATTCCCATGAGGACTATGTGCATCTGGTTTGCCAATGCCCATTGCCAATGCTCTTGGTATATATATTTTCACCCCAAAGTGTCTGTCTGCTGCCACCAATGTTGATGTTGATGTAGATTTCTGTGCCGATGTGTCTGATGCCGATGCTGATGGCTGTGACTATTTCATCAATGGTATTATATTCTTACTTCACATCTATGCCAATGCCATTGCCGATGCTGAGTACCATGTCCAACGCTATCTCATAGGTCACTGATCTGTCTATTAACATTCTTCATAGTGTATCACAAGCAAGAATTGTAAAAGACCCATTTGGTAGGTCTGCACTACATAGAATGAATCATTGCATCATTGCCCATAGCTAGGCCATACAGTCTCCTATGCATAGGGCGTGACTCAGGTAACCCCCAGGTATAATTTCATGTACCCATACCCATACCTGTGAACACTGTACCCATTATGGTTATGGGTGCAGTTTCCCATGGGTACAGGGGGGTTTTGGTCGAAACCCATGGGTATGACATTAATAATTTATTATAATTCTAAATATATCTAAATACAATGAAGAACCACCCCCAACTCGCAATTGCGAGCAAGGGGGGGTGGTACCAGTGATGTACTGGCCATCATGAGTTAGCAAACTAAGAAACACCCCCACCTCATGTTTGTGAGTGAGAGGGGGTGGTAGTCATGACTTGGCAGCCATTGTGAGAGAAATAGATGAAGAACCACCCCCAACTTGCATTTGCGAGTGAGAGGGGGTGGTAGTGGTGATGCCACAGCCATTGTCAACTAGAGGGGGCCGTTGTTGACTAGAGGGGGCCATTGTTGATGAGAGGGGGCCATTGTTGTCATTGTTGCCTAGTAGAAAAAACACCCCCCACTCACATTTAGAATGAGGGGGGCATGTCATCATTGTCTAGTAGAAAAAACACCCCCCACTCACATTTAGAATGAGGGGGGCATGTTGGTAGTAGTTGTCATCATTGTTGCCTAGTAGAAAAAACACCCCCCACTCGGATTTAGATGGAGGGGGGTGTGTCATCGTTGTCTAGTAGAAAAAACACCCCCCACTCACATTTAGAATGAGGGGGGCATGTTGGTAGTAGTTGTCATCGTTGTTGCCTAGTAGAAAAAACACCCCCCACTTGCATTTAGAGCAGGGGGGGCATGTCATCGTTGTCTAGTAGAAAAAACACCCCCCACTCGCATTTAGAATGAGGGGGGCATGTTGGTAGCAATTGTCATCATTGTTGAGCCATTGTTGTTGTTGTTGATGTTGATCAACAAAGTCATTTGATAAAACATGTGACTGTTGGACCAGTACTGTGATACCCATAACACCGTGGGTATGGGTACGGTTTTTCCTTGGGTACAGAAATCCAAACCCGTACCTGTACCCAAGCATACCCATAAGCAGAAACACATGGTGTTACCCATACCCAAGTCATGCCTTACCTATGCACATCTATACCAAGCATTGTAATTCACTATAGTACAGACAGCTAGGTCATACTGTTATGGCAAAGTGGTGCCTGATGCCAATACCATACTTATATGCCAATGCCAATGCCATTGGCATTGCTGAGTACCATATATGCTATCTCTGATCTGTATATTATTAACATTTTTCATAGTGTATCACAAGCAAGAATTGCAAAGTGTATTCATTTGATACTAGTACATGTTATACATACTATGAGAGTGTTCGACAGCATCCACCAAACCCATATCATTTGATGCACTGTATGTGTTCGATAGACTGTATTATTTGGTACATTGTAGCTCATCAGCAAAACGCAAAAAAAATTTCTGGGTTTTTATTGGTTTCCATTAGTTTCTCAGTTCCTAGAAACTGTTAAGGGTGAAGCCTCAACCACTCAATCTAGTCAATGTCATTTGACGAGGTGCTTCCTCAATGAGTCGTTCAGCACTAGTCTTACTCAGAGCATCCAATGTAAGATGGGTAGTGCACTCTAGCAGGCCTTCTGTGTAGAGTTGTTCAGGTTCATGCACTAAGGGGCTTCCTTAGTGGTTTTGAGTAAGTTCACATACTAAGGGGCTTCCTTAGTAGTTTTGAGTAAGTTTGTGAGTGATGAGTTAAGACTGTAGATTGCCTAGATCTAAACTAAGGACATCCCTACTACAAGTCGCAGTACTTATACTAGGAGGGAGGTCCTTATCATCCAATCGGAAAGATAGATGTGTATCAAGTAACAATAGAAATAATAGGCCTCATGCCTTGCATGAGGCATCTGATGTCAAGGACATGCTGTGGCGCAGCATGTCAATTGTGAGAGTCCAATGTCATGGACCTCATGTCAAGGGGCTGCTGCATCACAGCAGGTGTGGGAGTGGGTTCAGGTGCACAGAGTCACCATGTGTCAAGGGTGCCTTCCATGGGAAGGGGATCAAATGCATGTCATTGACATGCATTGTATGTGTGTCTGGTGTCAAGGGCATGCCTCAGGCATGAATATGGGACTGCCTCCTGTCTGGAGGGGATCATCGGGTGTGTCGGGTCAGTCAGGTTCCATGAGTTACAAGGAAAAATGTAACAGAAACTGGACACTGGGAAACTGAGAAACTTGGGCAGATGTTGTAGTAATGCATAAGATCATGTTTGGGAACACAAATGGATTTCTTCTCCCATGTATATTTTGCAAATTTTGCTGATCAGATCAGTTGGATTTGGAAAAGCTGTCATGCAAGATTTGTGCAGCCTTGTATGCACAAGATACATACAAGATCATCTTGCACACCAGACTCGGATGTCTGCTCATCATTGCAGATATGTGCTCTCACATACATTGTAGATACAGGCTCTCACACACAAGATATGTGATATGTGCACTTGTCTGCAAGATATGCAATATGTGTAGTCATCTGCAAGATACATGATATTTGTACTTGTCTATACATACAAGATATGTCTTGCACACCAGATGTCTGCTGAGATCATCATTGCAGATATGTGCTCTCGCATACATTGTAGATATGGCCTCTCATCTGCAAGATACACAATATGTGTACTCATCTGCAAGATACGCGATATGCATACTTAAGGCAAGGCAAGGGTAGGGGCATACCCTTGTGTTTTTGGGCTAAGGGTATGAGGGGTAAGGGTAGGGGTTTGGAAGTTCATACCCTTGCATACCCCTGTACCCTTAGTAAGGGTACAGGGGTATGCCAGGGGTATGCTTATGTAAGAATATCATTTGATTTTTTCAGCTACAAAGATTCATATTCAAGATTTTCATCAATTAAATTCAGATTTTGGGATTGTCCAACATGGTAATGGCTTTCATATGTTAATAAGAGGTATTAATATGTGATATTAATAATAAGTACAATAGTTATCAATACTTTTCAAATGAATTTTGCTCTAAATATGTTGATTTTGTGCCAAACCCTTGTACCCTTGACAAACCCTCCCATACCCTTGGCAACCCTTATATGTTTCCATACCCTTACCCCTAAGGGTAGGGTGCTCAGGGGTAGGGGTAAGGGTATGAGATTTGACACCCAGGGGTAACCCCTGCCTTGCCCTACACATACTTGTGCAGCACAAGACACATCTAGTGACCTACACAAGATAACACTGTTTGCTTTAATGGGATACATACTCCTCTGTATATATATTGCACAAGATATGTTGTTTGTTGGGTTGTCTTCTATGGACTGCAATCAGAGGAAACACTTCGTTGTGCAAGCTGCTTGTCTTGTCATAAATGCTGCTGTAGCTGCATCTGTTACTTTTGCCCCACCACACTTCGACAAAACACCTTACTATACCTCTGCCTTGTTGGGTGCTGCTTGGATTGTTGAATTATTAAACGGTCACCCTGAGCGCATTCACTGTGAGCTTGGTGTCCATAAACATGTCTTTCAGATCCTCATCTCATACCTCCAAATCATTGGAGTATTACACTCTTGGGATATTCTCCTTGAAGAACAGCTGGCAATATTCTTGTATAAATGTGTTACAGGACTTTCAATTCAACATGTAGGCAAAAGGTTTCAACATTCAAATGACACAATTCACAAGTATGCTCCCTCCTTTTGACTAGAGATTTATTTTAACTGTGACTTGCCTTTAGATATTTCATGAAGATGCTACTCATCTTTTTATCCAAACCTTTCTATTCTGACTTTGTCTGGCTGCCAAAAACCAATGACCCCATTTCCCCATATATCCTCGACAACCCAAAGTTTCACCCATACTTTGATGGTGCTATCGGTGCAATCAATGGAACACATTTTGACTGCTGTGGTACAGCACAGAAATGTGCTATTGCTTGTGACCACAAAGGGCACGTAACCCAGAACTGTCTTGCCGCATGCAATTTCAATCACAGATTTGTTTATATCTTCCATGGCTGGGAGGCATCTGTTTCAGATTCAACCATGTTCAATGACGCCCATATCACTGATATGAGAATTCCTCCTGATAGGTACTATCTGGCAGATGCAGGCTTCCCTATCTGTCTTGCACTTCCCATACCTTTTTGGGGGGTACATTATCATCTTGCTGAATGGGCATGCACTGAGCTTCGGTATGCTGTAATTTTCAAGTATAGTCTTTCATACCTAAGCTTATAGTTATATGCTTATAGCCCAGCTACTGCACCGGAATTATACAACCTTTGCCATGCATCAGCTTGTAATATCGCTGAGCAAATGTTTGGTATCCTCAAGAATTGTTTCAGGATTTTACGATCCAGCCCTGATGTAGACATGGGCATACAGGCACTCATCCCACCAGCACTCGCAGCAATCCATAACTTCATTTGCAATATGACAACAAGGAGATCAACAACTACATTACAGATGATATGGAAGATCCACAACCAGGAGGACATGAAGGAGAGTTGGCAACAGGGCCTGCAAGAAGAAACAAGAAGCAAGAACCAGATTGGAAGAAGGAAATCATCGCCCAGCAAATGTGGAATCAATATCAGCAGGAGCTTGCACATAGGGTTTGACATGATCCTTTGTAGTATAGTCAGAATCATATTGAAATGTATAGTATAGTTTTCATACAACAATTATGCTTGAGGAAAGCCGAGCTCAATGAGATGCTTCTGAACCCACACATGATGGAGTGTGTCATGCTTCAGTGATATGTATGCATCAGCCGCGCCCATATTTCCCTGAAAAAGATCAATAAGTGCAACAAGCTGCTCATCACACAAATTGCCCTCCTTCTCCTGGATGAGATCCATGGCTTTAGACTGCTGCTCTGGTGATGTATCAGCACACATTTGATCTGGTTGCCCAAGAGTATGCTCGATAGCATTATTAAATGTAACTAAGGTCTCCTTGATTCCATTTAGTGTGACTGCACCAGAGAGAGGTGTAGCTGTGCAAGCTCTTTTGGTTTCTGAATGGAGCTGGCTAGCATCAAGTGCAGACTGTTTGCGCTTGGCAGATGAAGATGTAGACATAGCGGATGTAGATGTGGCATAGGTGGATGCCACATATGGTTTCATCCAGCATCATGCAGATCTTCTGGTAGGTGTCCACCCCAGTCTTTTTCTGGGTGAAGCAGTTTCAGTAGGGAGGGGGCACTGACCCCATCTGGGTGGGGTTCTTTCCATCCCTGTGGTCGGACAATCAGTGTCCCAGTTGGTGGCAGATGAAACACAATCCCTTTTGGAGGTGTTCCACATGTTCTTGGTTTGTCAGTCAGTTGATGTCAAGAGAGGGCTGTCCTTTCTTTGTCATTTCGTTTGTCTTCTGGTTCTGCCTGGTCTTTCCCAGGATTGCCATGGCCCATTTCCATTGGCCTGCATATTTCGAAGCTGCCTTTATTCAGCCTTCAAGAGTATTGGGCACCATCTCCATTATGTGTACCCTCTTTAGTAATTCAGGGTGCAGTCCATCCATGAAGTACTCAATCATGGCTGCATCTTCAGTGATTCCCATCCTGTCTTTCAGGATGCGGAAACTCGCCACATATTCTTCGAGGTTCCCTGAACCCTGTTTGAGATTCTTAATCTCTGTCTTTGCCATCCCGGCATCGTCAATCGGTGAGAAGGCTTCTAGGACCTTCTGTCTGAAGTCTGCATATTCTCTGAGTCCCTTGGATTGGTGTTGGTTGACAAATGCCTGTGCCCAGGCAGCTGTTGTCCCTCCATTCATGAAGGACAGCGTGAAGATGATCTTCTTGTCATTCATGTCATAGACCTGGTCATTGATTCACAGGTATAGGTCTATCTCCTGCAGGAACTTGGCAGTTTTGGTCCGCTCTCCTGAGAAGTCTGTGGGTGATTGGATTTGAATGTCCTTCATGGACATCATGGGTGTGGTTGCGGCAGGTTCAGACATCTGGTTATAGAGGTCGTCAATTTTGTCTGTTAGGAAGCGGGTGGATGTTTCAGGTGGGGGTGTGTGTGGTTGTTCAAAGTCTTCATCGGTGAGGAAATCTCCTCTTTGTCTTTCAGTTGATCTGTAGAACCAATGCTGTGCTGGGGTCGAGTAACAGACTAGTCTTCCATTGTATCGGTACCAAGATGAACCTGGCTGTGGTTCCACTTCTCTTGGTGGTTGGTCTGGGGTTTGTCTAGACCCAGGTCACTGTGGGGTGTTTTGAGACATATTGCCTACACCTAGGTAGGTGGGCTAGCAGATAGTTTAGATCTTATGTTAAGGGCAAAGCCTCAACTACTCGATCTGTTGATGTCATTTGATGAGGTGCTTCCTCAAAGAGTCATTCAGCACTAGTCTTACTCGGAGTGTCTGATGTAAGATAGATAGTGTACTCTAGCAGGCCTTCTGCGTAGAGTCATTGTAGCCATGGCAGTAGCGCACATAGCAGAGTCCATAGCAGAGCCATGCCAGAGTTGGGCATTTCCCTTAGTGGTCACGTGACATTGTAGATAGAGATGCGTGTGTGCAGATAGGAATTCAGCTTTGCTTGTCCGTGTCCTTTCCGACTCGTGTCTAGAGCCCTGTCTGAACCATCTCGTCTAGTAGTAGACGAGACCCTGAGAGACTGCACGGCTCCATTGTTCGGGTTCATGCACTAAGGGGCTTCCTTAGTGGTTTCGAGTAAGTTACGAGTTTGCAAGTTAAGGCTGTAGATGGCCTAGATCTAAACCAAGGACATCCCTACTACAAGTCGCAGTACTTATACTAGAAGGGAGGCCCCTATCATCCAATCGGAATGGTAGATGTGTATCAAGTAACAATAGAAACAATAAGCCTCATGCCTAGCATGAGGCATCCGACATCATGGATCCGATGTCAAGGATCCGATGTTGTGGACCTCATGTCAAGGGGCTGTCGTATCACAGCATGTGTGGGAACGGTTTCAGGTGCATGGAGTCATCATGTGTCAAGGGTGCCTTCCACGGGAAGGGGATCAAATGCATGTTGTCGGCATGCATTGTGTGCGTGTCTGGTGTCAAGGGCATGCTCTAAGCATGAATCAGGAGTGCCTCCTGTCCGGAGGTAATTGTTGGGTATGTCGGGTCGGTCGGGTTCCATGAGTTACAAGGAAAATTGTAACAGACCCAGGTCAAATTTCCCTTGAAGTACATCGTGCCAGAAATGACTACTGAGAGAGAAGGTGCGGTAAAGGCTTCAGAGGCACAGCTGATCCATGCGGCACTAGGCCAACACATGGTGGTTATTGGGCCAGATCTTTCCGGAAATACTAACTTTATTGGTTGTTATGGCTGTGTCTCGAGTTGCCAGTATCCTTTGCAGCCCCACGATGCCTTAATTCTTCTTTATCATCCAGCTAGCCAATTTGCATACTTTCACAAAAAAAATATTTGTCGTTCTCATCATGAATCTGTGCTATGGAACAAAGTGTGGATACAGTAGCTTACATCTATCTGTATTATTTTGTTTTGTATTTTCCAGCATCCATAAAATCAATATGAATACCTTGTTGATTGCATCACATGAATATTTATCAGAAGTTTCCTTTCAAAATCCATCCTTGACAGGTGGCACGACTTTGATGGCCAGTTTTCTTTTCAATCTTGAACCACCATGTTGCATGCATTCAAACACCTCTCCATCCTAGCCATTTTCTGCCTGAACCAAATCACTGTCACATCCAATGGTATGTTGTACTGCTCCGGCCTTTCTTTCTGGATTTGAATCTGTATTAGGTGATAGTCCGGTGCCTAGATCTAGTCCACACAATCACACAGGCCACCTGGGTCTCTTATCATATGGTATGCTCCAATGAACTCATTTGAGAACTGTGAACTGAATGTGGCTGGGTGCTTGTCTAGATCATATCAATAGTTCTCATCTCGCTGGTATCACTTATAGTAAACTCCACCTGGCTACCTTGGTGAGTGCAGACGATACAGGGAAGGGACCTGTTCTTTTGTTAAGCCCTTCGAGCCTATCATATGGTACAAATGGCTTTTCCCTATAATGTTGATACCTTAATGTTTATGACCAAATTTTCCAGGAAATATCCAGCATAAGGGTAGTATCCCCCCCCCCATGCAAGTGATTTCATTGGTGGAAATAATCTGGACCCCAAAGTGGGTTTCTCCAATGCAGGCATCTACATAGCCCCACATGTGGGCTCCCCCAATGAGGGCATTTTGCATCCACCTGAAGTGGAAACTCCCAGTGTGGGTGATTTGATGATCCCCTTAAGGGGCGTTCTTTATAAAGAACCTGTTCCAGACCTAAATTGTTATGCCAATGTGTACTTTTTTAACATATCTGACTTATTGAAGTTGCAATGCTATAATTGTACCTCTATATCTTGTTGGGAATCATCTGCAGTACTGATGTATTTTAGAGGCAATGGTCACTTGCTTAGCAAATATGGTATGACCTCCTCTCAATTTTCTATTAAATATGTGTCACATAGATTTGTTCCTTCAATTTCTTGCTCCATAAGATCACTAAACTCCTGCTCTACTTCTGTAGAGGTGTTCTCTAACTTTTGGCAGTGCATCAGGAATATTGTTTTTTTGCTGTTCCATTTGCAACGCTGGTTACTGTCCTTAAACATTCTTCCAGTTGTTGGTGTTTCAGTCAGGGTCCAGAAGCTATCTTTGATACTGAAACAGAATATGATGTACAAACATGATTTTGCAGCAAGGCTCCTGGCTCTTGTCAATCATAGATGTGATGGTGATAATTTGTCTATATCTTGTTTGTTTTCAACTCTTTCTTGTGTGGTTCTTAGACAGTTTGGCCACTTGTGTCAGATGGCCAAATTCATGCTGCAAGGTCTTGTATTTTCACATCCATTGAAACATCAAGGTCAGATTTTTATTACTGGTGAAGCCAATGGGAATGTGCCCTATCAGCTATTCAAGTTTCATAAAGTATGTGACCCAAGAGGATATTTCAAAAAGGATGCATCTACAGCATTTGCACCACCTAGAACATTTACCAAGGGGGGCCATGCTGCTCGTGTATTTTCCTACTTGCATCTAGAGCCATATATGTTGCCATGGGATAAAAATCAGCTAGATATTACAAAAAATGTATTCAAATATGCTGATCATGTGAATGATGTTGGATTACTGCAGTATCCTCCAAGTCAATTTGTTCATGTGAACATGCCACTTCAGGATCTTACCCCATATCTTACTGTAAGCACTCTGTGAAAGATAGCAAAATCTCATGGTTCTTACTGGATCTCATGACAATAAAAAGACCTTACAGTATTCTTTAGAAAATCACTCCTGTCCCCAATGTAATGTACTTGTTACTGTGTTTTCAATTGAGCTACCAAAATTGAAGCAACAACATGAAGCAAACTTGAAGAAAAAGAAGCATGAAGATTCTAATGGCATTAATACACTCAAAGAACAGCTGGACAGCTCAAATATTGCAACTGACTCTTTATTTCCATTTTCACCAGAGCCATTGACTAGTGCTCTTGCATGAAACATTGTAGATGGAGCTTGTAAAAAGATGACCAAAAATAAAATTGAGGAAGGTGGTTGTGCTGTATGTGGTAAGTTAGTACCAATTGGGGAACTTAGTAGATTGAAAGCTATTAAAAACCACTTGCATATATTAAAGGCAGAGGGTGTATCTAGAGTAGAGCAAAAAAATTTGGACCAGAAGAAAAAAGAATATACTGGTCCCATATTAGATTATAGATGTAGTAATGTATGCAACACTTGTAGAATGTCTATTAGATGTAACAAAGTTCCAAGGCTTTCACTAGCACATGGATTGTGGCTTGGGGATGTACCTGAAGAGTTATCCAGCTTGTGATTTGTTGAAAAACTTTTAATTGCCAGAGTTAGACATACATGTTGTTTTCTGAAAATTTTAACAGGGGGCCATAAAATGAAAGCTAATGCAATTGCATTTGAAACTCCCATTCCCAAGGTATACAGTAAACTTCCACCTTCTAGAGATGAGATGGATGATGTACTTGCAATCTTTTTTACAGGTCCATGCAAACCAATGCTGGAAGACTATAATCAATCATTGGTTTTAGTGTGATGGAACCATGTAGCACAAGCACTAGAGTGGCTGAAATTAAACCATAGAATATAGACATTTCACATGAAAATTTGGCAGAGTATCCTGAAGATGGACCACCCTGTGCAGTAGAGTATAAGCCTCTCTCAAGTAATAAAACATTGGAAGGAACTAGTTTACATGATATGGATGATGAAGATGGTACTGCTGAAGGTGATTGTGCATATACAGTACATGGGCTGACTGGACAGAAATTGGATAAAAAGACTAAAGGCACTTGCACTGCAGCATTTAAATTCTCAGGGAGAATTTCTGGTTGTTGGTCATAGCAATAAAGCTGAATCTTCATGGGACAACCCACAGCTTTATCCTAAGATGTTTCCCTGGTTATTTCCATATGGACTAGGAGGTGTTGGCTCAGCTGGTTTGTCTGACAAAGAGCACAAAAGACATTTACAAATGTATTATGATAAAAGGTTTCAGACAGATGTCAATTTTCCATTTGTTGCATTTAGTCATGAACAAGTTAAAACAAGTACAACTCAGAGTTTTCTACTTGCTGAGAAAAGCAAGTTTCAAGCTATTACAGACAGACTTCTGAATCTTGATCAGACTGTTTTGAATGCTTTAATTGAGAAGATTTCTGGTGGAGATTATGTTGCAGCCGAAACAGATGAAGAGAAGAATTGCTTTCAAGTCATAAAAGACTTGGATCATATTGCTGGAAGTGTCAAAGGATCTATGACAAGTAAAAAATATATGCGCAATGAAATTTGGTCATTAGTAAATCATTGTGGAGCACCATCCTGGTATATAACATTATCTCCTGCTGATGTAAAGCATCCAATATGTCTCTATTATGCTGGAACAGATACTAAGTTTGAGCCTTCTATACTGGATGAGAGTGATAGAATTCATTGTATATGCAAAAATCCAGTAGCTAGTGCTTGATTTTTTCATTTCATGGTCCAAACCTTTATTGAGGATGTATTGGGTGTAAAATCCAAACACTGTGGGTTGTATGGAGATACTAAGGCATATTATGGAACTGTTGAACAACAAGGCTGGCTCACACTACATATGCATCTCTTGCTCTGGATAAAAGGATCTTTGACACCACAAGAAATGCGACACAAAATACTTGATTCTGATTCTGATTTCCAAAAGAATCTTGTTAAATGGTTGGAAAGCTGTGTTTCAGGAGAATGCTTTAATGGCACACAAGAAGATGTCATGGCACAGATTGACTCAAATAAAAACTTGCCAGAATATAGGAATCCAACAGAAACCATGCCTTTGCCCCCTCCACCTGCTTGTAAAAAAACAGATCCTCATGAAACATGCCATGCATGTAAAAAACTAAGTACATGGTGGGGTCTATTTACACAAACAGTTGATGATCTCCTCACAAAGTCAGATGTCCATAGTTGTAATAGAAACAAAAATAAAGATGGAAGTACAAATAAGCAGCATGTATATACTGGCTGCATGGACAATAAATGGGGCAAATGCAAGGCAAGATTTCCCCGACCTTTATTTCAAGAAACATACATAGACAAGGAGACTGGTTCACTAGATTTGAAGAAAAGAGAACCTTGGCTAAATACTTTTATGCCCTTACTAACTTATATTTTCCACTGTAATACAGATGTTACTTGCCTCATGTCAGGTACTGCAATTAAAGCAGTAATTATCTATGTATCTGATTATATAGCTAAAGCCCCCTTGAAAACTCATGTTATTTTTGAATCAATCAAATCAATCTTTACTAAAAACATGGAACTTGTTAATGGCACATTACCAAGTAGAGAAAAAGCAAGACGATTGATGGCAAAAGTGGTAAATTTGTTGTCAGCAAAAACAGAAATGGGTGCAATTATGATATCCATGTATTTGCTAGGAAACCCTGATCACTATACCAGTCACAAATTTGTTCCATTTTACTGGCAAACATAGATTTTGCACAGCTGCCACCAGTTGTAGGTGGTGAAGGAACATCTTTATATAGTCAAAATATTGGAGCTGTTGCATCGACTCAGAGATCACAGGAAGAAGCAATAGGAAAATCATTGTGGCATCAGGTAACTACAGTAGGTATACTTTGGGAAAACATGAGACAAAAAAAACAGACTCCGGAAGATGCTAAATTTCATACTGCATTAGAAAATATGAGATACAAAGCCTGTACACCTACAGACATTGCATTTTTACAAACACTCATATCATCTCCCATATCTGGACAACCATCTATATGTGATGATAATTTCCATGACATATCAATCATTACTGCACTAAATGTCCATAAAGATGAGATTAACAAGCTTGGCTCAGATTGCTTTGCTGCTGAAACTGGACAAGTTTTGACACATTTTTACTCTGAAGATTCTCAAAAGGTCCGCTCAGAGAAATCAAAATTCAAAGGTTCAGTAGTTAAGCTTAACAAAATATCTGACAAGTTACAGCAGGTTCTCTGGGATCAGCCATATAGTGCAACTGACAGACACATAGCCAGAACATTATCTTTATGTAAAGGCTTACCTGTGATGATATGATATAATGGTGCAACAGAACTTTGTATTACAAAAGGTCAAGAAGCTACAGTATATGACTGGAATGTATCTCCTGGTGTACATGGTCGACCAACATTGGAAACACTTTTTGTCAAATTGACCAATCCTCCATCTAATGTTAAATTTGATGGACTTCCTGAAAACGTTGTACCCTTATACAAAACTACTAATTCAATTTACTGTTCTTTGCCTGATGATTCAAAGGTACATGTGTCAAGGACCCAGATAGAGGTTCTTCCCAACTTTTCTATGACAGACTATGCTTCTCAAGGTAAAACAAGGCCTTATAATGTGGTAAACCTTAATGACAATCATTCTCATCAGTCTTATTATACAGCATTGTCATGCAGTGCAACTGCAGCTGGTACATTAATAACACAGTCATTTCATCCTCAGAAAATCACAGGTGGTGCTTCTGGTGCCTTAAGACAAGAATTCAGAGAGCTAGAGTTGCTTGATGAAATTACTGACTTGAGATATAATGGAAAATTGCACAAAGGTGTGGTTGGTGATCAGAGAAATATGCTGATCATGGCATTTAGACAATGGAAAGGAATGCATCATATACCATCAGCAGTACACAAAGCCATTAGGTGGAATTCCAGAGATCCTTTATTAGAACCTGAAATAGAAGATATCAGATGGAAAATTGTACAAAAACAGAAGAAGCATGCTGCAGCTGCTCTAGCAAAAGCTGCTCCAGCAAAAGCTAATTTTGCTTCTGTTTCAATCAAATCCTTGAAAAGAAAAATCAGTTTGATAACTGATAATTTTACAACTGAAAACATAAATAAAAAAGCAAAAACCAGTCACAATACAGCTCACATGGCATCTGGTAGTGCAACATTTCAGATTTCAACTCCTAATGGTTTGATATGGAGTAATAACAGCTGTGCATATGATTCTGTATTTACTATATTATACTCACTTTGGAGAAGTAATCCAACACACTGGAAACAATCCTTTTATAGCATGAACTGTGACCTGCTAGAAGAGATCTGCAATGGATTTAATGATCACTCTTATAATCAAACTTCATTAGAATCTGTTAGAGACACATTCAGAATGGCTTTAGATGATTTGCAATTAGCTGGCCTATGCTGGGGCAGATATACTTCTGTTGTCAGGTTATTAGAGTACATGTTTAAAACACCTACAGAGATGGTGACTTCCCAGCTTACCTGTAGTGAGGGACATCCCATCATCCATAGTCAATGCCACTCTATTTATTCATATGTTTTATCTGCTGGCACAAATCCTTATGTATCAACAACAGACTGGATTCAGAATTACAAAGAAGATTCACACCTTTTGTGTGAAGATTGCAATCAGTGTCTTCAATGCACATACTCATTTTCAAAGATTCCAGATCTAATTGTATTTGAGTTTGAAGGCAAGGATATATGTATAGACCCAGAGGTAACAATAACTTGTAGAAACAATCAATCTTGCAATATGAAACTCCAGGGTGTTATTTACTATGGAGAACAGCATTACACTTCATGCATCATGATTAATGAACAGATATGGTTTCATGATGGCACCTCTACTGGTGCCAACATGGTATATGATGGACAAATACTACCCACTACAGATCTTCTACATTGCAAAGGAAAACAGGCAAATATTGCAATTTATGCCTAATGGTATACATCATGAAAGTCTCATCCTATACAAATTTCAAACTGCTGTCTTGCTTTGTTAGTCAATCTTAGTAATTACTATGACTTCAATACTTATGACTTGCTTAATATCTGCCTATGCTAAGACTTGTTTTTGGTGATATCACCTCTAGTACTCTGCATTTAGGGATGCTGCAGTCTGGTTCTGGGTTCGGGCAAGGCAGAACCTGGTTCAAACCGAACCTTTTTTAGTTGTTGTGACTTCCGAAAACTCTGGAAAAAGTTTCCCATGGTACTACTACTAATAGCACAGAAGTCTGAGACCCTCTTCTCAATGTCTCCTACAATCCCGATGATGATGCCCCATCCAGTGATGATGTGACCATTAGTAAATGTTTGTCGCTACTTTGTCCCACGCTCTCCTGTATCCGAGTCAAACCACAAGCTTCGACAGCAACCACAACCAACTCACCACCACATCGTATGCATCAACCATGCTGGCTGCAGGTTAAAGGGATGCTAGGGAGGTGTTGCCTCCCGAGTTAAAATTATGTCGTTTTTCTTTTACTAACATTCTAACCTACAGATATTTGCAGGTATGCCAACAGGTGACCCCCAACCACAAAGGCTCCTACCACCCATGGCAAGGGTTATCAAATCTAACAGCACCACTAAACAGTGGCCATGAATGCAGGGAAATGATAGGGACTACACCAACCAACAAATGAGCACAACTAATGAGATCAGCTGGTGCCAGTCAAAGAGGACCACGCCGACCCAGTGATGATGGGGCATGACAACAAAACAACGGGGGGAGTTCCATGACCAAACTCTTGTTCTGATCAACCAACTGATCTCTTTTCTTTTTAGGTTCTAAACTACTGGTAATGATGGTTGTCAACACTAGACAACCTATACCTAACTATGACCATGCAAACCCCCTCCTCCCCATCAAAATGGGATGTGAGCCTTTTGGTTATCAACAGGAGGTGGCAAAGGGGGACAAGAGGTGGAAGAGGGGTGCTGGGAGACCCATAAAGGGGGATACCCAGGTGAGTACCCTACTACTCTTGTAAATGTGCTACATCACACTAACCCACCAAAACAGACAACGATGATGGAAATGAGCACCCTAGCCCCATGATGATGATGAACAACCTCAGCATCCCACAACAACGATGGGACGACCCAGCACCCACCCCCTATGCCTGTGAGCCACTGCTCATGGGGTGGTTCGTGGGTGCTAGCAACCTCATACAATGAGGACAAGGGGCCCACAACACTGCCAAATGACATGGTGCCCACCACCATACCTATGAGCAGCTGTTCATACGGTGGTTTGCGGGTGCAGATGATGGGGGGGAGTGACACATCAAGGGAACGAGAGGGAGGGGGAGATGACCACCATGCCACCATGCCTGCGAGCCACTGCTCACAGGGTGGATCGCGAGCCCATCAGCCAACATCAACGCTGTAGAACGAAACAACAGTACACGACGAAAAAGATGGGTAGCCCTCCTGATCCCTTCCTGCCACAGTGCCCCCTCATCCCTACAACACAACACCACAATCCTGGAATGAGCATCCTGGCTTGGCTCACCAACCCTCACATCGTGGGGATAGTACTTTGTTCAATGTAGTTCTCTGTACTTATCTCACTAATTATATTCTACATGTCGTCTCAGTGTTACAGATTTTTTGTACACAAAAAAGTTCGGTTCGAGTTCGAACCCTTTCTGAACCTGAACCGATGGTCCAGTTCGGGGTTCGGCAGATTGCCTGGACCGAACCTGAAGTCCGGTTCTAGGTTCAGTGAAATTCTCAAAGAACCGAACTGAACCGAACTTCGGCATCCCTATCTGCATTGTCCTAATTCATGCATCAGCTTCTTTGTTTTGTTTCCCACACCACCTTGCTTCACTCTACATTATATTGGTATTGGCACTTGCCTAATCCTATTAGATGGCAGCACCATACTTTGTGATTATCAAGCCATTGTGTTTCATTCCTGTACATTATTGAAAGCCAGACTCTAGTTTGTTTGTTTTATACTACAACTGTATATGTTATCTGCCATATGGATTGAATCAAAAGAAGGGAGAGAAAAGTCCATGAAGTGAGGACTCGTTCATGCCAGGCGTAGCCAGGGCCCAACCCGACAAGTACGTAAGTCCGGATTACTAAACCCGAAACGAGATGAAAGAGAGTATTTTTAATGAAGTGAGCAACTTACCCGTTCGCGGTTGTCAAACACTTGCCAGTGCCAACGAGCAATCATTGAGCAATCAACGTTTCAACGTTCAAGTTTGTGCCATCCAGAAATAGAACAGAATTCCGAGTCCGATTGCCGCCTCGGAGTATGAGAGCATTAGAGCTCGCAAAACAGGGCATTGTTATGAAATGACTACTGCATCATTTGTAACATATATTTTTTCAGCCCATGGGGGACCCCCCCTGGCAGTTCAGGATTCCCATTCCTTAATGGAACACAAACGTGCATCACTCGTCGGTCGGCAAATGCTGCAAGATAGCGGTCGGTTACCACGCTAGCTCAATCCGGGATAAATGTTTAAATAACAATCTTAACACCTGGACTATCATTACAGTGGGCGATTGGCAGGGCGTTTCGCGATCTTTGTGGCTCGGATATACATTGGCTCAACTATCAGGCCCTTCACTCTTCTCCACTTGAACAACTATCCCCGCTAAGTCTTGAACTGGCCTTTGGTTTTCTCCCGAACGGTCTCCTTGTGCTCGTTGTAGATCGCCATGAAGGTCTTGAGCGCTGCATCATCCACAAGCTTTTGGGCATGCAGTTCCTTGATGCCCCGTTCAGTCCAGTCCACACAATTCTCAGCTGAAGGCGGTTTTGTGAGATGGACTGATTTTAGAACATCGAGCGCTTTTTTGCTAATCGTCTGTGTTCTGAATTCCGCTATTTTATCCACTTTGACTGTTTCCTTCCCGTTTTCGCTATGCTCCTTTGCTACTCCTGGCTCCTTGCGAGATTCTGTTTCCAGTGTTTCACCAGGGGCATTGGGATTGATCACCGCCTGCATTTGCTTTCCTTTCTCAGCGTCGGGTTTATGGACGACCAGTGACCAGTGTTCCGTTGGCTCGCCCGGTGAGTTTCGCTTCAGGGATAAATCGTATGGTATGGCTTTTCAAAATGCAAAACATTAAAATCACATCGCTAATCCAGCCGGGAACGCTAGAACATACCTGGTGGCATTGCGAACACCATAGTCGACACAAATTCAATAAGGAGGAGTAAACGCCCGAGTAGCATTTTGACTGCGAGTGTGACTGGATGACTGCCGACGGAGATCGTTGGGAGTGTAAGAGTAGTACTGCAGGACAGAGGTCTGATGCATACCGAAGAAAACTGGAGGAAAGAGGTATGATTTTCAGTGTCGAGAGCTTGAAGGAAACTTTGTGACTGGTGATTTTATTACTTGTTACTGGTGACCAGCTGAAAAGAGAGAGTCGTTGACCTACCGAACCAGCGTGAGGAAACTACCTGGACCAAGGACTTATTTATACCTCCAGGCTCACAGCTTTAGAAATTCTCAAGGAGAAACAACATCTCTGAAAGGATCATGGGTCGCCGTCCAGCGCGATTGTTCAGTAGTTTCAACCTAGGTGATGGCACTAGAAAACACTGCTGGCGGAGTCAGAAGAGCGCCGCTGCAAATCGAAACAAATTTCAGAAACACAGGAAAGGTATGAAGGATGTCGGGTAGAATTTCCTAGCCAGGAAGTAGACCGTAGGGCGGTGAGTAAATGATGACCCTGATCGCATTTAATGACATCACGTACCAAAACGCGTATTGAGCTGCATCATTGACGAACTTTCCGAGATAGCACAGACTCCTACTCAGTCGCTGTGGGCTTTGGCGTTTTTGAGTTTGTGAAAGCCCACTTGTAAATTTGGTCATGTTTGTACTTTGATCATTTTCAATGGGAAATCTTCTGCAAGCCATTCCTCGACAACCATGTAACATTTTGGCATGATTCTGTAGGCTATCTTATACTACTAATTGATATCTAGAGTTCTATGCAATCTATTTATTTTTTGGCTGACATCTGTGAACATTGAGTTGACCCCTGTCAATTATGTGTGTGCAAGCAATATCTCGAGAACTAATGGTCAGAAAAATAAGCAGAGGGTGACACAGTGTGAAGAATAATGTATGTAATGATTTTCCATCCAGAAATTTACCCTTGTGCCCAGTAGCTGGATAATAATGCCAAGTACGTAACTTCCCAAAATGGCAATCGCACTTCCAAGCAGCATTCAGCCCCAACAATGGCTCATAACCTCTATCCTTTGCATGAGGTACCCTCACCTAGATTACCCTTGATATGTGATAAAATAGCATGGTATGCAAGTAAACTGACAATTAGTTCTCGAGATATTGCTTACATACACATAATTGACAGGGGTCAACTCAATGTTCACAGATGTCAACCAAAAAATAAAGAGATTGCATAGAACTCTAGATATCAATTAGTAGTATAAGATAGCCTACAGAATCATGCCAAAATGTTACATGGTTGTTGAGGAATGGCTTGCAGAAGATTTCCCATTGAAAATGATCAAAGTACAAACATGACCAGATTTACAAGTGGGCTTTCACAAACTCAAAAACGCCAAAGCCCACAGCGACTGGGTAGGAGTCTGGAGATAGCATATCTTACCCCTTCCACCAATTAACATACCCGCACCTTTGGCGGATCTGTTGGCCTAACCATGAAACATAGCAATTGACAGAATCGGATGATTTTTTAAAATTTCATTGTACCATGATGGCGTTGTCTAGGTCTGTTCCGAGTTCTCAAACGAGGCTTTATCCCAGATTGAGCAGAAAATTCTGGCTTTGGAGAATCCGGATGTTCATCCGTCTGTCCATTAATAGTCGTGTCACTTTCCCATAGCCATTGTTCAGCACAGTGATGAGTGAACTAGACTTTGAGGAGCTTGTCCGGAAAATTCGTGGACTCTCACTTCCTTTCCAAGGCCTGAAGTGGAAGCAGATTGTTGATTTCGTCACTTTTGCTTTGAGGCTCAAGGATCCCATCTTGCTGCATTGGGGCCATACATGACAGCGGAAACGATCGGTCAAACATCAGAGAAATGGATCGTAGCTAAGCGAGTTAGCCGAGGAGATGATGGTAGTGGAGGCTGCAGTGACGAGGGTGATGGAGGCTGTGGTGATGAGGGTGGTAGGTCAGGAACACCATCTGTGGCATTTACTGGGGGAGTAGCCAGGTGACCAGTATCCATTTGATCAGATCCCTCAGTTTCTGATAGTTGTTGGTCTACTGACATCATACTAGCAGCACCCCTGGATTGTTGTGATGGACGAAAGGCATAGCTGCCCTGTCTGAGGCTGGGCATGCTGCATAAGTAGAGCCATGAGATTGTAGAGCCAGCCTATTCAGTAGAAATCCACGATACATCCGTCCAGCGGATTTCTGCAAAATGACGATAGATCTGTCAGTAGCGGATTGGGCCCATAGCTGGAAAGACTCATGTGGGCCGAGGGTGTGATGCATCCATGTGGGCCCAGTATACAGATTCACTGCTGGTGATGATTCTTCCCAGTGGTAATTGCTGAAAGATTCTCGGTGGCAGTAACATCTGACTCACAGCGCCGGCTAGCACAGTCACCATTTTACTACATGGCACCGGCGATGATTATTACCGGTGGTAATTGCTTGATCCATGTGGGCCCAGTGAATAGAATTATAGCACCAGCAGCAACAATCGCTGCCAGTAATTGCTAGAAAAATATGGTCTACCCTTCATGGGCAACGATTCTCGCCGCCGGTAATTACTGAAAAGATTGTAATTGCCGAAAAATGGTGCTGGCTAGCACGGTTGACATATACATTAAGCAAAATGAAAGAAGTTGCTAGTGATAATTTTACGATGTCCTTGGTAAAGAATTCATCATTGTCCTGCACTTCTGCTGCATTAATTGGGCCATCTGGCACATTGCCTCATCAAGGTGGTGAGCTGCCGGTGAAGGGCATGGTTCACTGCAATGTTGGACTTCACCGTCTTGATGGCCTCGCCGTAGCTGTGTTCAACAGTGTCAGAATAAGTCAAAATCTCCTACAATTATTATTCAGCAGCTCCCGGCCAAAGTTCAGGACTTACTTGGGGGGCCTGCTGGGATGATGCCGGTGTCGATGGAGTACAACCTGGGAATACTGGATGAATGCAGCTGGGTAACGAAAGGTGGATGGTGCACTGAGGAACATTTTGGGGAGAGCCAGGGGGGGAATGGACCTCATCTGAATCTCTCTGTGTCAATATTGAACTATGAGAAGATCCAGGTGAGGACAATGTTGGGGTGACATGATCCAGCACAGGTTTGATATAGGCCATAGAGACATTGAGCTCCATGTCACTACCTTCAGTCACCTCAGTAAACCAGAAGTGTGCACTGTCTGCATCTGGCATGTCAACACTGGCAGGGATCTCAAGAGTGTCCACCATTTGTAATTGTGATGGCGGTGTTGCCAAACGATTAGGACTGCCAGGAATATAAAAATTGTCTGGGTCAATGGTATGGGTATGTAGCACCATTGGGGCTCCAAAATCAACTCCAGAACAATCTGTGCCTGGTGAGTCAGGAATATGAAACATGTTCATGTCATTGTGTGCTGGGGATGATGTCAAATGAGCAGTGGTGCTTGCCACTGGTGACTCAGGACTACCAGTAATATAAAACACATTGGCAGTTGGCGGGTAAGGAATATGCATGTCAAGGTCATGGTGTGCCAGCGATAGTGTCAAATGAACAGTGGTGCTCGCCACCAGCTCAGGACTACCAGGAATATAAAATGCATCAGCAGCCGGCGAGTCAGGAATATGAAACATGTCTCAGTCATGGTGTGCCAGTGATAATGTCAAATGAACAGTGCTGATCGCCACCAGCGAGTACCAGGAATATAAAATGCATCGGCGGCCGGCGAGTCAGGAATATGAAAGAGATCTAGGTCATGGTGTGGCGGTGATAATGTCAAATGAATGGTGCTCGCTGTGGGTGAGTCGGGACTACCAGGAATGTGAAATGCATCCAAGTCAAAAGATTGGGAATTTTCAGCGGGTGGGGTTGCCAAATGGATAATATCTGCAGCCGCTTCAGAAATATCAAAAGCAAATGAGGAATGTATTGATGAACATGGTATGGAGAAATGAAGAGTACCATCCACTGCCGGTGAATCAGGACGTTCAGGAATATGAAAAGTGGCCAGGTCCAGATTATCTATATCCACCACTGGTGAATCAGGACTACCAGGAATATCCAAGGCGACGAGGTCCAGAGTGGGCATACTTGTTGGTGGCAAATTTGGCAAGTTTACTGATGAGCTGCCTGAATATTCCATAAGACGTGAAAATTGATCAACAAATGTGGTCACGTGAATTTTGAATATGGAAGTTGAAACTGACATTGCATTTATTGACAGTATCAACTGCATCCACCCTAAGTACAAAGAGTTTTATCATGTCTTCTCAGCACACCAAATCCATGGAGCACGCCCTCAATACATTTTTGGATGGTACTCAGATGATCGTGGATTCGAAATCCATGTTGGGCAAGTTGGTGCATGATTTTTATTATGTCCTATGAATCTTTCTAAGAAGGCTTTGAAGTTGGATTATAGGCAAAAGGTGTTGGCGAAGGAAGCGGTGATGATGCCGTTCCTCAAACATGTGTTCAAAGTACTCCATCAGTGGGATAAGTCTGGCCCAGCACCTTGGGAATCCATCGACCAGAGCATATATATTCATCAACCTTCGCCCATCGCTGCGCCAAACAGCACTCTCCCAGCCATGCACATTATGCTCCAAATCCCCACCACAGCTACGCCACCCATTGTTGCTCCCAGTTCTGCAGCCGAATCACTCGTTGCCGTGTCCACACCCATTTCTACCACTGCAATGCCGGAGGCTCAGACCAACCAAACAGAAGTGGCTGCAAGAGCCCAGAGCAAGGGCAAGGGCAAAGGCAAGGAAAAGAAGGTCGTAGAACACCTGGCTCCACCTCAGTTGAAATGCTGAAAGGTGTCGCCACAGCTGGTGCTGCCTGAAACGGAGGACAGCAACGTCACAAATGAGCCACCATTCATCCATGCCAACCTGCCAATCATGACAGCTACTCCTGCTCTACCTGAAGACGATATATGGAGGTCCATTGTGGAATGGCCCACTGCTCTGTGCGACACCTGCAGTTTGAGGGGCCTGACAACCTGCCAAATGACGGGCATCCAGATTGCTTGCATGACGTGCCACAAGGGCAAGACGAAATGCTCATGTACAGCATCACATACAGCAGGGCGGGATGAATTGATAGTGGCAGGGGAGCTCAAGGGGAGAAAAAAGGTCATTGGGAAGAAAAAGGTGAAGGCAGAAGAAAGTGAACGACCAAGAATGGTGCCGAAGAGAAAACGCCGGGCAGCAGACACTGCCGGTGAGTCAGATGAGTACATCCCCGTCACGCCAGCCCCCGTCCCCTCAACTTCACACATCTCTGACCATATACCAACCCCAGAGCCTGTCCTGTCAACAAGCCTCACAATCCCCCAATCCATCGACACCACACTTCCTGTGCCACCGCCACCAGGTCATGTCACCCATCCCAATCACATGCCCACCATCGGTAGTTTACAATGGGAGCTCCAAGACCCCTGCACGCTCATATCAGTCTTGGCAGAAAATCAAGGGAAATTGGATAAGGAAAGCCTCCTGTTGCATGGATACATGGAAGTTTTGAACACGTTGAAGGAAAAGATGACAGTGAGCATTCCGGCATTGGAGGCTGAGATGGGTGAGTTGAGAGAAAAGGTGCTGGTGAGCATTCCGGTGCTGGCAGCTGAGATGAGGGGGTTGAGGAATGGGATGGAGTTGGAGAAGATGAAGCAGGAGGTTTTCATGTTGCGTGGTCAATTGGCGGCGACGAACAAGCGGCTGGCCGAATTGGAGAACAAGGGAAGCCCCGAGGAGGAATCAGAAGATGAAGATCCACAGAATGCAGATGCCACAGTGCCATTGACAATCCATCTCCTGAAGTCATCAATGTTCATCAATCCAGCCCATTTGCGTGAATCCATTTGCTCCCCACCGTCGCCTGTTCCCATTATTATGACCACAGCTACATCGGTGATCCCTGACACCAGTTCTTTCACCAATGCAGCTGCAACTTCTACCTCCCCAGATCCAACATCAACATACACTGCACAAATGTCCCCCCTCCCACCTGATACCACTGTCTCAATTCCAAAAACATCAACACCCCTGGCATAACTCTACATTGGATAAAAATTAACAATATTTTTTATACTATGCCTATTTGTGTATATATTTTGATCAATATATGCATAGTTGCTTCATTAATAGATGGAGTATAAGGTATATATTGAATTCATCATGCTGTAGGAATGTGGAAGGAGGCTACAAGGATAGATACAACAAATGTACATTGAAGTGACCGACACTGGTAGTGATAAAGTTGCCGGTGGCCATAAGCATAACAGTGGAGCTAAGCAAATGACTGGCGCCAGTTACTGTATGAGCTAAGAAAATGTATATGGGCCCATCCTAACATAATGCAGGGAAATGGGCCCATATGAATGATATGCCCGATGGAATGATCGGGTGGGCCCATGACAGTAAAAGGAAAACAGTATGGGCCCACACGACTTCAGTGCATCTCTCGGCGCCAGAAAACATAAAGTCGGCGCAGGCAATTCACATAGCTCTTAAAATATTTGTATTGTAATAGCAGCAGTAATTCAAGTCCTGTACGCTATAGTTGTGGGGGCCCATACCGTTTTAAGTCGTCTATTTAGGAAAAGATAAAGTGGGCACTGGTCATGCATAGTGTTTAAAGGTCCAGTCCTACGAACCGGAAAAAGACCGAAACCAGACTGAACTGAACCAAAGTCCGGTTCGTCAGGTGGCTATTTATAGGACCAGTCTTTTGCAGTCCAGTTGCCAGTCTTTTGCTTTGACAAATATCATTGAACCAATGAAAACCGATCCGAACCGGTTTCAACCGGTTTATAGGTCACGTACACTATGCTCCCTGATTCCCACACATAATGGCTTCAATTTCGCTCCCTGGACCATCAAAAACGGTTGAGAACTGAGAGAGATATGACAAAATACATTTTGATGTGAGTATTTTGATGTCATTTGAGCAGCTGTGACTGTACTGTTTATAGTTTGTGCTACAAAAATGTTGGGCACAATTGGACATTATCCAAGGCAAAGGAATAACATACATAAACATCTATACCATGTGTATTTGATTCATTTAACAGCCCTAACAAGTTGTAACTACAAACTACAAACTACAACATGGAATACAATGTACTTTTGTTTTGGTCATATCTCTGTCAGATCTTGATGAAATCTCTTAAAAGTTGGACCTGTCGCCGGGGAATTACAATATCCAACTGCTTGTGTAATGGTAAAATAGTCCAATTAATAGTTGTCAAGACGTATATGGGTTATATTGGTACAACAAATTTTACAGCAAAAAGTCGGTTCAAACTGGTTTTTTTCGGTCCATGGACTGATATGGACCGGTCCTATGTGGTCCGGTTGCAGTTCAGCAATATCTGGGTCAGTTTTGGACCGGTTGCGGTTGCGGTTGCCCCATTTAGACATAAAAAACCGGACTGAACTGGACCTGTAAACACTAGTCATGCACATAGTTCTTAAAAGACTTGTATGCTAATCGCGGCCAGTGTGCACTAGAACATGGATAACAAACAAAGGAATGGTGACATGCTGTATGCTGTAGGAATGTGGGAGGATAAGGATATATTCAAAATCAGTACATTGTAGTGACTGGCACTGGTAGTGAAAAGTGCCCGGTGCCAGGAGTGAAAAGGTGACCGGCGCCGGTAGGATAAAGTCGACAGTCCAAGAAAATGATGCCCAACTTCAGAAGGACAGGAAATTGTTGGCTTACTGGGAGGATGTGCAGAATCAGGTTAGGGAGCACCTTGACACTTAACAAGTCGTCTATGTAAGAAAAGATAAACATTGTAGTGACTGGCACTGGTAGTGATAAAGTCACTTGTGGCAATAAGCATCCAAGGTCAAGAGCTAAGTGAATGACTGGCACCAGTTATTGTAGAACCCCATGAGCTACAAAAATGTGTATGGGCCCATCCTAAAATAATACAGGGAAATGGGCCCATATGAATGATGTGCTCGATGGAATGATTGGGTGGGCCCATGACAGTAAAAGGAAAACCATATGGGCCCACACGACTATAGCATACAGGACTTGAATTACTGCTGTTATTACAAATCATAAAGAATATATCCTAAAACAGTACATTGTAGTGACCGGCGCCGGTAGGGATATACACAGGCACATAACAGAAGAGAACAATCATTAGTCGAAGACAGTAGTAATGTGCAATGAGAGTAGACATAGATTAATCCTGACACTGGCCAGACAGCAACTGTCACTTGTGTGGCAGTCAGCTATTTCCTAACAGGATGTCTTGGCACCGGAAAACATAAAGTCGGCGCCCGACATGGTGTAGTGATAATGTTACCAGGGGCAATAAGCATACAAGTTCAGAGCTAAGCAAATGACTGGTGCCATGATCAGCAATGGTCACTGTACATGACCTAAGGAAATGTCTATGGGCCCTTCTCATAAAAGAATCTATACACAAATGGTACTTTGTATGGACCGGTGATAGTAGTGACAATGGTGGTGATAATGCACTGGCACTTAGGGGCACATAGTTTGAAGAATATATGCATGGTTATTTCATTAGTAGATGAAATATATAAGGGATCTATTGAATGTATTGCATCCATGGCAGCACCAAAAAAAAACTATCCACCGACCGCAGTGATATCCAAAGGCATGGTTTATTGTGCATGTCAGTGTCTTAAGTCAAACGTATCCTGGGGGTCAGTGGATGCATCTCCATGAGCTTTTGGTCATGGCTTTGGACAGAGGCTGGGATCCATTGTCACATTCATCACTTTGACATCAGTGTTGCTGGGCTTTGATTTTTTAGGCCGCCGGCTGTGACTATTGTGGTCATTCAACCATTCTCTTTTCAGCTTTCCCTTGCTTCCTTCCGCTGTACTCATTCCAGCATCCTGTGTTGTAGTCACTTCATCGGTGTTGCAAGTGCGGGATCTGTGGTCATTCAACCATGCTCTTTTCAACTTTCCCTTCCTTCCTTCCACTGGTGTACTCGTTCCAGCATCCTGTGTCATAGTCACTTCATTGGTGTTGCAAGTGCAGGATCTTGATCGTGTTTTCATCCAATGCTTTCTGTGGTCAGGGATTACACTATCGGTTGAAGAAACTGATGTTGCCTCGGGGATGGCATCCATCAGTAATGAAGCTCTGGTGAGAATTTTGACCTTGCCAAATGGCCGGTTGGAGGGCAGGTGCAGTGGAATCATGAATACTACCATGTTCCATCCATGCAGGAACTGGACCGTTCATTAAATGAACCCCATGCTCCAAATCTGCAAGATAGCTAGCCTAGGTAGGCTCTGTCATGTTGACTCCTGTAGGACCAGTCGTCAAACCTGTCATCGCCGGAATATTGTGATCCTCCACTGTTATGTATCAGCCAGGTGGAATGAGTGCCTTCTAGAGCATGGGATCGACCAAAAGGTCCCATTCCAGCGGCATCAGGTTTTCCGGTAGCAGTGGAGCTAACCCAGCAGCTTGCTGCTTTTTCTTTTGTTGTTTCGGTACTGGTGCACTCTCACTTTCGGGTTGCTGTGTGGTGGCCTTGGGCTGTTTGCCTTTTGTTTTCTTTTTGGTTCATTTGTGCTTCGGCGGATTGCGTGGAGCTGCTGTCATTCCTTTGGTCTCCATGTCATCCAAGTCTGTAAGTTCTTGTAATCAAACTGCCAGCCAAAGTGTTCCCTCCCATGAATTAAGGACATTTGTGAATTCGAAACCAATCTTTCCTTCTTCCTGCCTTCCTATCCAATGGGTAAAACATGCCTCAATATCATGTTTATGCATTTTCGATGGTTCCCACAATAATACAAACTCCTCATCCAGTGATTCATCTGAGTCTTCTGGTGCTGCAGTTGATGCTCATGATCTCCCCAGTGCTGAGGAAGTTGTGCCGCTCTTTCCTCCTTTCTGCAGAGGCATATAGTCCACCTGGTTGATAAATTCGGATTGCCGTGTGTGAATATCAAGTCACGGGACATGACCAGAGGTTCTCCTTGCAGCTAAATCTTGCCGGGGATCAGTATCTTCATTAATCGAAAATGGTTCACTCACTGTACATCCTTTCAATGTATGCCCATAAAACTTGTTTTTGGTAATTCAAAAACTGGGCATTGTTGCTGTGGCAGATAAGACAGTTCGCCAGTAGCAGTGGCTGTCCCTTCACTCCAGTCTCCAGGATTTGTTTAGGCTTTGCCCCACCAGCAGGTCATATCACTGATTTCTCCTCTTCATCGGCGGTGAGATATTCCTCGATGTATGCCTCAAACGTGTCTGCAATAGGCTTTTCATGCCACCCAGGTTCATCGGCTATGAAATTTGGCTTATTGTTGCCTAGAAAGCTATTTGTTTCAAACCTACAAATTCTTCATTAGTCACCATTAAATGCCAGGTGAATGGACATACATGCTCCACTTCCTCTTGCCCGCTGGATTTACCCATCCACACAACACAACCATTCGAACCCCAAGTTCAAGGTACATTGAATTTTGAAATTCATTCATACACTTTGTGAGTGTTTTCTCGGCATCCCTACAATCAATTCAGCCAAGTTACTGAATTATGGGCGATACACGTACTTTTGCCAAACAGCTGACGGTGGGCCGGTATTCATCCATTGTTGCCAAAGTGCCTCAATCTTTGCGTTTTCCTTTGAATCATTGGAGATTCTTTTGTTGACCTTCGCATATTGCTGCAAATATTCAGCCATCCAGTCCGGTCGTCCTTTCTCCAGTTCTGGAGCCTCCCATCCAATCACTGCCTCTATTTCTGACCCATACAGGTGGATAATTACTTTGTGCCGTGGAGGGACCTTGCTGACCGCTGCCTTCGGTGGTTTGCAAGCATTTTGTCTGTACCATGCTCTAATATGCTGATAATCATGTTTGTCAAAGAGCAGAATATACATCAAGGGCTTATTGCTCACTTCCTGCAGGCCATCCATTGGAGGTTTAACAGGTAAATTAAATAAGTCCATCATGGCACCTTGTAAGGTTAGTTGTTGCACTTTGCAGTTTTTCAATGTCTTCCAGTCGTCCACTCATTGCCGTAGCACATTCAGTTCCACTGGTGACCACTTATGGGCAACTGGTTGAAATTCCGCATGCTCATCTGTCTGATTTCCATCATCTGAGCTAGAACTTGAAGGACAGCTGCCAAAGTCTTCCCCACTTTCATCAGCATCCTCGGCAGACATGATAGTCAATGTGGACACAGTAGACAGGTTGTGCTGGCAAATACATTAGGTACCTTGATATTGCATCAGACTGTCCCTGAGGACTATTTACAGGTCATATTTCAGCCTCAATATACCCTAGTATACCCACGACTTCACTCAGTACACCTTTAATCCTCTTGCCACACCTTAATATATCACAATGTCCCTGAGCAGAACAGCGAGTAGTGGAGTATTATTAGCTGGGTGGTCCGCCAATTATTTAGAATTTTATAAAAAAAAGGTAAGATTAGTAAACCATCATTTGTTGTCTTCAGTCATGGCTCCAATCGAGCCATTTGAGCCATTCGCCAATAGATGGATGTGTTGTCAGTGGGGCTGCAATTACAATGTCGGTGGCAGGGTACATGCAGCAAGTATGGTCAAATATCACAAACAACGAGCTAATTTACCTATGCCACCATTACACACTTCCACCGCACTGGCACACCACACACATCGCCGACACAGCCACCAGCAACAGCATAGCCACCTATGGTGCATCACCAACTCACCAACACCTGATATACCAATGTATGTGTTACAGTGAGTTATGACCACCCCACGCTACCAACACACTCCCATGGTGCCGGCACAGCTACACACGTTGCCGACACAATCACCCTCGCCACCAGCACAGCCACATGTGAATGCGACAACAACACACCGGTGATATGCATCCTGGCAACGGCACCATACATCTTTATTACCCTTCCATCCACATCCAGCAGCGCCGACATTATCCTATTGATGTGGTATTTTCCTATTATGTGACTACGCCTGATGCGGCCTTCCCAAATCACACACTACACTTGATGTGGCCTTTTACTTGCATGGTCGATCTTTTTCTTATATATTACTTATTTTTTATTCCTTAACCTTTGTGCCTACTTCCATGCAACAAAGGTATAGTAACTTCCAGTTCTTTTAATTGTAGTAACTTATGGTTCCTACTTCCATCCAATGAAGATAATTTGATCCTGTCTTTCCCATAAACATAAGTCTAGTGTAGGCTGCCAAACATGGCATCCTTCCAATTACCTGGCTACTCAAAACCCCAGACATTTCCTACCCGTGGATGTATGGCTTTGAAAATACGCATGGAGGAAGTGGCCATCCTTTTCCAGTTTGCCGCCTGACATTTGGTATATGCCACAGCTCCCAGTGAGGTCTGAGTCTCCAAGCAGTTAATCCAGACCTCTGCTCTGTGAAGAAAATAATGTGGGATCCAAGCCATTTCATGACTAGTAATTGATAACTCCTCTGACCATCTATCATGTTTGGCATTCACCCGTAACCAGTGCACCCTGTAGACTAAATAATAGTGAAGTCGCTCATTAAAGTGAATTGAGGTGTACTTACATTCTTTCATCATTTCGCTTGCCTCGACATTGGCTTGGACATTAATGGTCCAAAACCATGGCAATGGTTCATCCTGTCTCCGGCTTCCACCCTCAGCATTGCCGGTACCACCCCTCACCGCAGCAGTTGAAATCTTGAGTTTGTCCCGGTGCAATACCTGATACTTGGACTGCATCTCAGGTGAACATCCCAATGATACCATTGCAGCCCTCACAGCATTGTATACCTGATGATGTGCTTGAACCCAGTGGCTAATAGCATGCACCTTTGACCAAGCCCTTGCCTTTTTGTTCTTGGAGGTGGCAAGACATAAATTCTTTCTGAATAAGAAAGATTTCTCACCGAGGGCCATTCTAATGCCCTGGAGCTCATCGTTTGCTTGTCCTTCCCTCAATCTCAACTCTTTCTCAGCGAGGGAATCCAAACCAAGCTGAGTAATTTGTGGAAAGCCAAATGTAGAGGGAAGAGGTAATGGGCGTGTTTCAGCAGTATGGACTGCTGCTACTGGGGGCCTTGTAATAAATGGGTTGCTTTGATCATCGTCATCCGAGTTAGTCTGGTAATCGGGAGCTTGTGATGGGAGTACTGGTCTCGGTGGAGAGTCATTAAGCTTTTGCAGTGTATCCAATGTGTCATTGTTCACAAATTGTTCTGATTTAGCAATGAAGGAATCCACTCTGGTATCAAGGTTTTGCCATTTTGCTGCAATCTTCAGCTTATCGGCCTTGGACAACACCGAATGCTGTTGACGTATAAAGGTCTGAAGAGCCAGTCTGATACTAGTTAGCATAGGAATATTTTGCAATGGCTGGATATGCACTGGGCTTCCTCAAGTTTGAGGCCAAGAGCAACCCAGGTGGTTTCACCCTTTCCATCACCAGTTTCATCTTCATCCTCTAGAAGGTTCATTTGAAGGTCACTTCGTGTGACCACTACCTGACCAGGGTTTATATCATAGATGTCCATTGCTTCTGGATCAGTTAGACGTGTTGCCTGAGAGTGTTTTTCCAATTCTTTCCAGGTTGCAATCTCCTCAGGGTCTGAGTTTGCCATGTACTGCAATAGGTCCACCCGACTTTCCTCCTCACCTGCCACAGCAGCTCTGAATCAGCGGGCAGTGGTAACCACTACATCTGGTTACAAGTCAATCTGGCACAAGGTACAAACATGTATTCACCTATGTCCTGCATTTTTTTGAAGTTGGAATCCCCCATATGATCATCCAAGGTTTCAATCCATCCAGAAATGGTAGCATTTTGGGTACTAGGTGAGATTTCATTCAACACTGACCACAATAATTCAAGGATTTCTCCATCCACTTGTCTGGCGCCGGGAATGAAACTCAGTGAAAAGCATGAGAAACATTGCCAGACATGGCCACCAACATGGAAAAGACCAATACCATGCAGAATGGCAATGCCGAGTGGTAGCTGGATATACTGACTCTCCTCCATCCGAAGTCTGAGCCTCTTCCAATACTGGCACATTATATCATAAATCAAAATGATTTTCTTGAGTCTGGTGATATTAGTGTTTTTCAAGGCTTCAGATAAAGAATAGTCCATGTTTGCTTGTCTAGAAAACATTACACAATGTCTCTCAAAATGTGAAGATATCTCACCGTTCCCCTTTTTGGAAGTCAACCACTGCACTGGGGCAGAAGCAACCATGATGGCCACAAGCAGTTGCACTGACACCGGTTACATCAAGACCCTTGTATTTGATGAAGTGGTCATTTACAGCATGATGCTCATTGCAGGTCGGTTTATAATTTGGAGTTAGTAAATACACTGAAAGTCTTTCAAATATCTTACCTCTGTGACTTCCTTAGCAATGGCGAGGTGTGCTTTGTAGCGATTCAGCTCGGTCATGAAAAAATCACCATGACTGAGCTTAATATCATGGTGAGCATTTTTGCGCTTCTGATGAACAGCGGTGAAGTTTCCAAGTCCGAGTGTATGCCATTCTGAGGTAAGATTACATTAAATACATCCCAATTCATGCGATTTGACTTACTGGTCAGGATCCTTGGTCCAATTTTCTGGCAGATTGACACCAGGCTGAGGACATGCAGCACAGAATGTTGGGATGTCAGTCGCACCATGCATTGCAGCCGCCGATGAGCCGCTGGCACTGGACTGTGATTCTCTCCAGTGGCCTCTCCACTTCAAATGTTTCAACATTCACCATAGCCGGCTTGCCCTGAGAAGCTCCCTGTATCGATCCTCAAGTACCGATGTCAGAGATATTGACAACTGTAGTATATCAATCATACCTCCATGGCACTAGGAAATAAGGGTGAATTCATGCGCCGGAGCTTCTGGTAGTATTGATAGGCTGAAGATTTACATTCCAGATTGGACAATTGCACATCATTGAGGACTTTAAATGTGAACATGGTCTTGATATTTTTGTAGCTGACTGGGAAAAGCCCCAATTGCAACAAGTGATTTTCCTGCTCTTGACGGGAATTAGGGCAATTACACCACTTGACCCACATACGATGTACACCGCAAACATCGATTACTGTCAATTTGTGACAATCCATCAGCATTGGGAAAGTTGTGGGACCAAGGTCATAAACACTGGTAAACCTTTTCATCTCCTTGACAATGTTGTTGGTTCCATCACCTTCTGTTGCATCATCCAAATCATCTTCATAATTGTTGGCCTCTTGTCCAACCACATCTGGCGCCGATGGGTGAAAGTAACTTGGGCAGGATGCACCATTGTGACCAAGATGTAAAACTAACCCGACTTGGAACAACCAAGCTGGTTCAAAATAGGAACCTGTCCAGTGGTCGATGCAGTGAAATGGGTTAGAAGCATGGTTATCACAGCAGCAGTCAGTACAGAACATGGGATTGAAAAGACAGTCTCGGCATCGCCAGGTAGCAGCATCATCCCCACACAAATTGCATTTCATGCAATCGGGTACTTCATTGGATAGTAGTGCTTCCAAATACATGGCCTTTTTAGGCAACCATTCTTCGATGTAATCTTGAGGTGTCTGAGGGTAATATTAGCATAGTAAATGTGGTAGCCATAATAAGTCACCTTTGAAGAAGGGGGGATCAAGATCTGCAATGAAATTTAGAGCGTGATGCTCAATTGGTTCATTGGACATCAGAGATGTTATATTGGTGTTGGATGTGGTTGCTGATCCTGACACTGGTGCACTTATCTTGGCCTTCTTATGCCTTGGAGTTGACTGAGGACTTTGCCAAACTGGTACAAGGCAATCCCTGGGTCCCCGCAATGTCTGGGAGCAAACGACAGTCATCTGGGTGATTCTTCCAATGATGGTGCGAGTGTGTCCTCTAGGCATGATGGTTTGTAGAGCAATGTAAAATTATGAACAAGCATCTCCAGGATTATATAGGCACTGTAGGCAGTGAGGAAACATGGCAACATGGCAATGTAAAAGACAATGGTACCATGTAAAGGTTACTATGGGACTGTTCTACATAGCATACTAACATGTTACCTAGGTCATACTCACAAAGCTACTGTCGATGTTTCCAATGTAAAATTACACCGGTGGTGTTTGTGATACCCATTGGTCAATAGTTTCTTACTTTTACAGCATGTCATTGCTTTTCGTTATCAGTGACCACCGGCAGTGATTAGTGTACAAGTCTAAGAGCTATGGGAATGATCGGTGCAACGTTGTCTTCTCTGGTGCCCATCACTCCAATGTACTGTTTTAGCATATATTCTGCACTGGTCATTCGCTTTGCTCTTGACTTGGATGCTTATCGCCACCAGTGACTTTATCACTACCAGCGCCAGTCACTGCAATGTACTGATTTTGCATATATCCTTATCCTCCCACATTCCTACAGCATACAGCATGTCACCATTCCTGCATTTGTTATCCATATTGTAGTGCACAGTGGCTGCAATTAGTATACAAGTCTTTTAAGACCTATGTGGATGACCAGTGCCGCCTTTACCTTTTCCGGTGCTGAGAGATACAGTTCAGAAATAGCTGACTGTCACACAAGTGACAGTTGCTTTCTGGCCAGTGTCAGGATTAATCTATGTCTACTCTCATTGCACATTACTACTGTCTTCGACTAATGATTGTTCTCTTCTGTTACATGCCTGTGTATATCCCTACTGGTGCCGGTCACTACAATGTACTGTTTTAGGATATATTCTTTATGATTTGTAATAACAGCAGTAATTCAAGTCCTGTATGCTATAGTCGTGTGGGCCCATACTGTTTTCCTTTTACTGTCATGGGCCCACCCGATCATTCCATCGAGCGTATCATTTGTATGGGCCCATTTCCCTGTATTATTTTAGGATGGGCCCATACACATTTTTGTAGCTCATGGGGTTCTACAATAACTGGCGCTGGTCATTCACTTAGCTCTTGACCTTGGATGCTTATTGCCACAAGTGACTTTATCACTACCGGCGCTGGTCACTACAATGTTTATCTTTTCCTACATAGACAACTTGTTAAGTGTCAAGGTGCTCCCTAACCTGATTCTGCACATCCTCCCAGTAAGCCAACAATTTCCTGTCCTTCTGAAGTTGGGCATCATTTTCTTGGACTGTCTCAGTCATCCTTTTCCATGTTGAATGCAGGTCATCGAAGATCTTCATCATTAATTGTATTTCGGCCAGGTCACCGGCAGCATATGGGACCAGCCGTAGGTCTTGCCAGGTGAACTGGATCTGATGAAACTTAAGATAAATTAAAGGACAACAACATGTTACTCACCTGTGGCTGATGAACCACCAGGAAGTCATGTGGAGCAAATGGGTATGAGTCATAGTTCTCCTGATTGTTCTGTTTACTCCACCAAGAATTGATATAGCTATTGACAATATGGGTGGGGTCATCAGCATCAACCTTCAAGTACCTTTGTATCGCTGGAATGTATTCTAGTTCCAGAAAATCTTTGCCCTCAGGATCATTGCGTTCCGAGCACCACACAGTCCCATCCTGTACCATCTTTATGGTTTCCATGATGAGCAGGGGAGTGTATGGAGCACTGCCATCCATAGAGGCATAAATTCCAGTGGCCATCAAGAATTCCTTCTAAGTTGGTATTGGTGATCAGATAATTGGCAATCACAATATGTTCACTTACAGTCTCAAAAAATAGGCCAGACACCCACCCCAACCGTGACTCTTCGTAGTCTTCATTGTTATCTACTGCAAGGATCCATGCAGTGATTGCAGCATGGAGACGTGATGTTCCATACAACAGCACTTCCTGCCCATGTGCTAGATCATTCCGTGCTGGTAGTAGTCCTGTAGTACTCTCTCAAATGCTGAGATCATGAGCTACCTGTTGAGCAGCAATGGCCTGCTCATGGAACTCAGTAGGTTTGACTGTAGGGTGAGGGTTCTCTAGGAAATCGGTGTTCCTCTGATGCTTGACTTCTATTTGATTCAATGCAGTAGCAAATTTGCCAGCAGTAACAGGGTCAGGTTTATATGGCCAGCGAGGCATGGATTTGAGGTTTGTATAGTGGGATATCATAACTTCAATGCAGTTGTAGATACAGAATGTTTGGACGATTAAGTAATCAATGGACAAAATTATCATTGGCGCCGGGAACAACCACCAATGATAAGTCCATATGGGCCGATGTCTATAGGAAAACAAGTGGTGGGCCAATACAATTGTTCCCTGTCAAATGGAATCATCACATGGGCCCATGTATATGTGGTAAGCAGTTCAAACTCTTAACTACACCCTCTGTCAAGTCAGTAAAATTGTGCACTCATACCTCTGGATTCTGGCCCCAACATTGGAACATTCGTTTATATCTAACCATAATCTATAGCAGGACATCACATCGGTGTCTAAAACAATCGGCTAGTGTGGCATGTCCTGGCGCCGCATGCATCCAACTGTATCTGCTGTGACCCGACGCCGTATGCATCCAACCGCTGATACCTGCTGACCTGCTGCTGCACTTTTTCCTACCAAACCTACAATGATCATCGGCACCGGGAACCAGCACCAACAATATGTCCATATAGGCCAATGTCTATAAGAAAACCAGTGGTGGGCCAATACGATTGTGCAGTATCACACACATTGCATGGGCCTATGTATATGTGGTAACATGTAGTAAAATGATGACCGTGATAGCTGGCGCCATGATTCAGATGTTGCTGCTGCCGAGAATTCTTCAGTGAAGCTGTATACTGGGCCCACATGGATGCATCACACCCTGGGCCCACATGAGTCTTTCCTGAGGTGGGCCCAATCCGCTACTGAAGGATCTATTGTTGTTTTGCAGAAATCTGCTGAATGGATATACTGTTGTTTTTTACTGAACAGTGTGGTAGAGCACAAAACCCTTGTGGGCATAAGATTTTGCACCCGGGTGTTTCTAGCCAGTAATCACAATCAGAATCCTTGATCAATGAAGGATAAGGTGTACTACTGTATACATATCCCAAGCACACTTCTCATTTACACCAATATTCATCCCTCGTTCAGCATCCCATGAAAATCCTGAGAGGCCCTTCAGAGTGGTAACCATGTTGTAAGCAGATCATAACTAGGTCATTGTGGTTAGTCCAGAAATCAAGTAACTGAGACAATCATGTACCCATGCATACTTAGACTGGCATGCTTTCACTGTCTTCACACCCCCCTTCTTGCAGTGCAGTGCCAGGTGTTTAGGGTGTAACACGGGTCACACCGCAGGTAAGATTTTCCCACACTGCACCCGTACCTGTCAAAACCACACCCGTTTGAACACCGCAACCACAGTGCTGGTTTTTTACCATGGTTATTTTGAGAACACCACAGGTCTGATTCACCATGTTGGAGCAGACTATATACGCTGCACAGGGGAAGAGACAACACGTTCCTTACAACCTACCTGGGGTTTAGTTAGACTTACAGCTAGGGTTAGCAGAGGTAAGAACACTGTATTCCTACTACGGTACAGGTTCTCCTTATATACATAATATTAAGGATGTCACATGACTCGGGAATGTGTTTACCGCATGTATGCACAGTAAGCGCAGTAACATGCATATGCTGCATGTATTGCCTCATGTATACATGTGTATGCTGCATGTATTGCCTCATGTATACATGTGTATGCTGCATGTATTGCCTCATGTATACAGCATGCATCAGGGATTAATTTCAACACCCCCCCTCAAACTGTACAGCGCTCTAAGCAGCTAAGTTTGAATCTCGAAAGTAATTCCGAGAGAGTCTCTAAATTTCCTGAATAGGACGGCGCCAAGGTTCTTTGTGAACATGTCAGCCGGATTATCACTTCCAGGAATGAAAATGACTGTGACTTTGTCATTTTCTATGCATTCGCGGGTGTAGTGGTAGCGAATGTCTATATGTTTGGTCCTTCTTTCCTGAACTGGATTTGATCCAATAAAGATGGATCCTTGATTATCAGCGCAGATTGGTACGCGCTTCAGTGTATATCCAAGTTCCTGGAATAAGGACTCTATCCACACTATCTGCCGACAAGTGTCGGAGAGAGCCATGTATTCGGCTTCTGTGGATGACAGTGCTACAGTTTTTTGTAAACGGGACTGCCAGCACACAATGCCACTCGCCAGAGTAGCAAAGTAACCCGTTGTAGATCGGCGCTTGACTGTGTCAGCTGCCCAATCAGAATCTGTGAAGGCCTGTAGCCCCTCGGATTTCTCTCCATCATAGACTATACTGTACTTCTGGGTTCCCACCAGATAGCGCATTATGTACATTGCTTTGTCTAGATGTTCTTGGCTAGGATTAGCCGAGAATTGCGACATCTTGATTACTGCGTAAGCGATATCAGGTCGCGTTCCGAGCATCAGATACAATAAAGATCCAATCACAGACTGATATTTTGATCTAAGCGCCGCGTTTGGCGTCGCTGTGTTCTCCGACGGTTTGTAGCCAGTCGGGAGCGGAGTGGGGGCAATCTTGGCATTTGTCATCTCGAACCTCTCAAGCACTTTGGCGAGATATTCTGTTTGATCGAGTTTGACTTTTGCAGCGGTCTGGGTGACGCGCATGCCTAAGAATTCCATGACTTTTTCAGTACTACGGCACTCCCAATGCTTCAGGCAAGCATTCTTCTTTTCATCCACAAGTTTCTTGTTCTTGCCCATGAACAAGCCATCATCAACATAGACTAGCGCAATAACGATGCTGCCTGTCTTAGGATCCTTGTGTATGAAGATGCCGGCATCGGAGCTGGCGCGCACGAACCCAATGGTGCGCATAAATGCCTCTAGCTCTCTCCACCATGCTAGTGAAGCCTGTTTAAGGCCATACAATGCTCGGCGTAAACGCATTACTTTGTGCTCTTTACCCTCGAGTCTGAAACCCTCGGGTTGATCCATATAGATCTCCTCATCAAGTTTGCCATATAAAAATGCGGTTTTTACATCTAGACCGGTCATATACATGCCTTCTAGAGATGCAAGGGCAAACATGAGGCGTACGGTCTCGTAGCGGACTACTGGTGAGAAAATCTCATCAAAGTCAACGCCTTCGACTTGTGAAAAGCCTTTGGCCACGAGTCTGGCTCGTTTTCTTCCGTCCGATTTCACAGAGAAAACCCATCTATTTTTGATCGTTTTTCGATCATGTGGAAGATCGACGATGTCATAGACTTGTCGCTTGCGAAGAGCCTCTAACTCTTCACGACAAGCCTGTTTCCACTCAAGTTGCTGCTGCCAGGGTAGGCGCGCAATATTGCAAAATTGGTTTGGAACTAGGCTTTTTCCGCTTGATGGTGTGACTGCTTTTGACAACAGCCAGCGGATAAGCTCATCTCCACCTTCCTTGGTTATCTTTTTAATATAACCTGCTTCGTCCGGTTCCCCCATTGGGTGATCATGTTCTTGATTATTGGAATCGGGCACACTCTCATGGGGTGCCGAACTCGGTCCAGTAACTGGTTCTTGCTGTTGAGGTCGTGGTCGTGTTCGGTTATGATCCGAATCTTGACCCACAGACTTCTTCCAATATCGATCACGCGCAATGTCTCTCTCTATGTCAGAGGGGAGTCGCTGTTCTCCATAGGTATTGCCGGGACGGTTTGGGATTTTCCTCTGCCTGCCTGATCGACGGGGCAATTGCTGCCATTCCTGTTGATCTTCACGTCTTGGACGAAAGTCCTCAGTGGTAACTGGAGGCAGCGGAGGAGGAGCGTTAGTCGCATCATCATGCGCCTTTTGCTCGCTTGGTAAATCATCATCATCATCTTCTAATGATGGAGGAAGGGGCGGATTTTGTGGCGGTATAGGGTCATCGCCATCCGTTCCAGATGAGTGGTCGTCATCTTCTGGTTCTGGTGGAAAATCACCAAGGTCTGTCTTGGCAGGAGTTTTAGCTCCGGGACAGCATGGGAACATCGTTTTATCAAATAGTGCCATAGCACCAATGAATATTGCGCCGTTTCATCGCATGAAACGATAGGCTTTAATGCCATCTTCTACTCCAAGGTACGTCATTAACTCCGATCGAGGAGACAATGTTGTTGGACGTTTTTCCTTTGGTAGATAGACATAAGCACCGCAACCGAAGACCTTCAGATTGTTTAGATCTGGGCGGACCTTTGTCAGGTCCTCAAAAGGTGTCAGCCATTTCAGGCGCCTTATTGGGGTTCGGTTGTATAAATGTGTTGCATGTTCTATGCAAAATTCCCACCATGATTGTGGTAGACAAGTGGTGAATCGCAGGGTTTGCGACTTTTCCATTATTGTCCTTATAGCGCGCTCTGCGCGCCCATTCTGTTGATGAACGTGGGGTGCAGACATCTCTATTTTGATGCCTAAATCCTTGAGCTGTTTTTGTAGCTCACGATCCTTGAACTCCCCCCCTGGATCGACACGCCAGCGCTTGATTGTAGCGCCATATTGGGTCTTAGCCATCGCTTGAAATTGTCTAATCGCTGCAGCAGCGTCAGATTTCTTTCTCAGGCATTGGACCCAAATATGTGACGTTTTGTCATCCAAAAATACAATGAAGTATTTATGTTTGTGGTACGATAGTACTGGGAGTTCCTTTAGGTCAGAATGTATTAATTCAAAGGATTTGTCAGCTCGTGAGTCTGACTCGGGAAAAGATTTTGAGGTCATTTTCCCTTCTGCACACCCTGGACATATAATTTTGTCTTTAGGAATAATTAAATTCCTTGGGAATTTTATGGTGCTTTTAGGCATTTTCCCTAGCGCCTCTTTGGATGGGTGTCCAAGTCGCCTATGCCAAGTCAAGTAGTCAGCGACATAAATGGTCGCGACATTAACCTTTTTGGTGCTCAATATATGAGTCCGAGCCCAATAGATCGTGTCATTCCTCCTTAGAGGGACACAATGCATGATTGGGTTTCCATGCTCGATGAATGAAATGTATGCGGAGGAACCACGCACATCACTTCCGTCTTGTAAAAAGACCCCCATTGACATCAATCGAGTATTAATGTCGGGTATGTAGTAGACGGGGTATAGTCGCGTTTCACGCGTCTCTGACTTCCCATTACATACTACCTGGTGCCTAATGAAGACTGCTCCTTTTCCTACTATATGAGTAGTGCCAGTGGCCGTTTGGACCAAGGTAGAGTCCTTTCTCGGTAAAGGCTCGTAAGAAGCGAAATCTTTCATTTCACCAGTGAAGTGTTTTGATGCGCCTGAATCTATGATCCAGTCGGCACCTTTCTTACAATCTCCCTTTGCACACATAGCACATATATTAAGATCTACATAATTCCATGATACATTTAATAGCGGTAAAATTTCACATGAAAAGTTCGCTGTATTCATAGGAATTTTAATCTTAGTGCTTGTGGCAGGGAAAAGGACTGACCTGTCATCATACGCCCCTGTGTCAAGGGGTTCATCGACGAGCATTTCGTCGACGGCTTTCCACACTTCCTCGTCAGTTACTGGAGGTTCGGATCCGAGGGAGACGGTATCGTCTTCTACCTCCTCGATCGTTGCCTCGGTTTCTGGCTCTATCCTCCTTCTCTTACCTTCTCGCACCGTAAGGTGCTCTTCCAGCGGTCGCAGGTTTTTTGCGCTGCGCGGAAGTTGCATGCGCTCGAGGGTGTCTCGAGCTTGCTGGTATTCAGTGTAAACCAAGTGAGAAGAGGAGGCCGCGCCCGTGTATGCCTGTGCAGGCGGTCAGCGGCGAGGATCCCTTGTGGGAGTGTGTTTGCGTCGCTCGATGCGCTGTATGAGCGGCATCGGCGGTATGATGGTGCCATTACCATTTATGGTGGTAAAGGCGTTGGAGGCGAGGTGGGTATGTTTCTCTCTTGGTTTCTCCTCCTTAGTCTTTCTGTCCCCACGTCGTCCATGTTTTCGGGACGAGTCTCCGTTGCTGTTTTGCCCTTCTTTGGGCTGCCATTTGGGGTTTCCCCCCTTGCGCTTAACAGCGGAAAGTTTGTTGGCCTGAGGCTGGCCAGCGGGCTTTCCAACTGCTGTGCGCCTTGAGGTTTCAGCAACAATGGAGTCCTTGACATGTTTAAATGTCAAGGCGCTAGTGGCGGTCGTGTTAAGGACCGTTGCAGACAATGAGTCGTACTCGCGCGGCATCGCAGCAAGTAGAATCATCGCCTGTACTAGCTCGGGGATGGCGACATTAGCAGCCGTGAGGCGCTTGAATTTGTCTGCCATTCTTGCAATCTCCGGTGCGGGGTTCGCAGCCGGGATTTTGATTGTTATTGCAGACCTAAAGTCCGAAAAGACTTGGGAGGGGCCATCCACACCATAATCGGTGCGAATGAGAGCCCACACCTCCTCAGCAGTGTCCTTTGTGTTGGCACACTGCCGAATGGAGGGGGCCAGGCGGAGCACTAGGCTACCAATAGCCTGGTCGTTTTTGTTGCTCCAGGTCTGGAGCTTGGCATTAGCATCCGCTACCAAGGTAGCGTTCGTCGCCGTCAAGGGAGGCGCCGGGGGCGGTTTTTGCTCTGCCCCGCTAGTTATTTGCCAGAGGCCCTGAGACCTGAGCCATGCCTTCATTGAGTCGGCCCATAGAATGTAATTTGATCCGTCGAAAGTTTGAACGAGTTTTTCAAGAGTTGAAGACATGATTCTGTGGTGGCAGCTGTTAAAAGCGCTCAATCAGTCTTTTTACTCAATAAAACACGTTTAACATTCTTAGGAGAAAACACTCCTTCAGAGTGGTTAACCATAGTCAACCTAGGTTTTATGTGCAGCTCGCAGGGAGCGCAATGCAGCTCACGAAGAGCGCAAGGTTATAATTTGGAGACGGTGAAGTCAACGTCGTTCGCAGCTAATTAAAGCGCATTCGCGATGTGCCCAGCAGGGCCCATAACCTGTTGGAGCAGACTATATACGCTGCACAGGGGAAGAGACAACACGTTCCTTACAACCTACCTGGGGTTTAGTTAGACTTACAGCTAGGGTTAGCAGAGGTAAGAACACTGTATTCCTACTACGGTACAGGTTCTCCTTATATACATAATATTAAGGATGTCACATGACTCGGGAATGTGTTTACCGCATGTATGCACAGTAAGCGCAGTAACATGCATATGCTGCATGTATTGCCTCATGTATACATGTGTATGCTGCATGTATTGCCTCATGTATACAGCATGCATCAGGGATTAATTTCAACACACCATGGTAACTACCTGCCATTTTTCAAGTTCTATAGTGTGTAATTGGCAGTTTAAGTATAGAGTAATGCAATACAAGTGTTATACAAAGTTTTTTGCACCATTGTGAAGGGGGATTTGGTTTATTGCCTTTTTGGGACTACTTGGTTCAACCTGGTCTCTGGTGCATAGCTCTTCCTCCATCACTCCCCACCTCTATATGCATCCATTTACATATTGCTTTGGCTTCAGGGGGTGTGCAAGCCCAGTAGATGGTGCCCTGATTCACACTGCTCACATTGAAATACAGTAAATGAGCTTTTTGGGTAAACTAGGAGGAAGATGTGCATACCAAAAAAGAATGATTAAGTAATTCACCTAATGCTTCAGGGAGTGTGTATATATACTATATATAGTGTAAAATACAAATTTTGAAAGGATCCATTGAAAATGTAGTGGGACGAGATTTTAGGTAAACTAGGAGGAAGGGGTGCATACCAAAAAAGAATGGTTAAGTCATTCAACTAATGCTTAAAGGAGGGTGCATATATACTATGTATAATGTAAAATACCAGTTTGCAAAAGGATCCATTGAGGTATTGTGGAAATATGGTGGGATGGGTTTCTTAGGTAAACTAGGAGGAAGGGGTGCATACCAAAAAGGAATGGTTGCATTGTTCAACTAATTCTTGGGGGAGGGTGTATATATACTATATGGGATGTGAAATACAAATTTGTGAAAGGATCCATTAAGGAGTTGTGGAAATATGGTGGGATGGGTTTCTTAGGTAAACTAGGAGGAAGGGGTGCATACAAAAAAGAAATGATTGAGTTTTTCAACTAATTCTTTGGGGAGAGCGTAGATATAAGATAGGGCTCATTCACTCTCAACTACATCATGGGTTCTAGTGTTTCAAGGCCCAGTCTATAGGACCAAAAATAACTATAGGACCGAACTGGACTGAACCTCTGGTCCAGTCTTTTTTTTGGTTGCGGTTGCCCATATTTGGGGTCATTCCGGTTGCCAGTTGCCTCATTTTAAAAGTATTTGAAAACCGTTCGAAGACTGGTTGCAACCGATTGCAACCGGTCTTCTTACAGTATTATATACTCATATAAATGTATCTACTTTACAACAAAAATACAACTAATATGTACTAAATTAATAGTATTTACTATTTATACTAGATAATATGTTGAGGAATGGACAATGGGACAAGCCTGGGGGGAAAAGCATTCAAAGAAATGAGTGTTTATATACCCCATGGCTGCACACAGACCATTTGGTTGTGCTTGCGCCCCCAAAAAAGAAAGTGGCACCACTTGCCAATTAATTCCCATGACTGCCAATGAACCACGACGCCACTTCCACCACCACTCTCTCTACACCCACCCACGACACCCACTGCGCCAACCTCAAAAACCCTGCACCACAACAGAAAGGACACACAAGGGCCCAAACAATGGACTGGCATCATTTGGGCCCACAGGTATATTTGTATCTTCATTGTTTTTTTTTCTTCTACTAACTCATTTGATTTCTTTTTTAGTATCTTACCATTACCATTCTCCCTTCCATGTACCCCCATGCCACTGCTGCGAGCCTCTGCTTGCAGGGTGGGAATTGGTTTCATTTCTGGCCAACACAACAACTGCACCCAATGATGACTGGCAACACCAACAAAAGTGGCTGCCAACAACAATGGCACCACCACCAGCACCAGTGCCAATGCCAATGCCACATCACAGAACCACCACCCCACCTACGAGCCACTGCTCATAGGGGGAAATGGTGGTGCTGATGACGATGGAATGGGGGTATCAGACAGCAGGCACAATGGGAACAATGAGGAAGAATGGGGGGGACAACAAGAACACACGACTCCAGTCCCATCCAACACCACCATCAACACATGCACCCCAAAAGTGCCCAAAACGAATGAACATGAAGCAGACAGCCCAAACGACGCTAGTCATTGTTTGGGCCATTGGGTATGTTTCTTTTTTTAAATCTTATTTCTTGAACTAACTATTCCTTTTTTAGTTTCTCGTCTTTTGCTAGGATGTTGCCTAGCCACCATCAGCGCACCTGAGCCCTCACCATACCCCTCCAATCCCCTATGTCACTGCTGTGAGCCTCTGCTCACAGGGTGGCCATGGGTTCTATTACTAGACAGCACCATGACCGATGCCACGTCACAGCACCACCACCCTGCCTGCAAGTGACTGCTCGTAGGGGAGATGGAGGTGCTGATGACAATGGAATCAGGATGACAAATGACAATGCCAATGAACAAACCCCAACGTTCGCCAATGTTCAAACTCCGACAAATGCCAATGAACAAATGCCAACAAATGCCAGCATTTGAATGCTAATGAATGCCAATGTTCGAATGCCAACAAATGAACACCAAACAGCAGGGGCAACGAATGTGGGGGATATCGAACAGTGGGGAAGACGAACGGCAGGGATGACTTGGATGACAAATGACAACATGGCAACAATGAGTGAGGCACACTCAGCACCAACGAACACATTGGCAGCACCGCCCCACTCTCGCGTCAAATGCAAGACAGTGGGGCCATCATTTTTTTTGTTTTTCTTATTTTGTTTTTTTGTTCTATTAGCAACTTGTCACTGCCACGAGCACCTGCTCGCAGGGTGTCATGTAATTAAATTTATTTAATACAATATATAATATATAGTTTACAGTTGAAAAAAGTAGGTAAAACCAGTTCCAACCAGTCATTTGGAGACAACCGGACTGATTGGGACCAGTTGTACTTGGACCAGTTGCGGTCCCAGTAAGTTGGGGGTCAGTTGCAACTGGTTGCAGTTGCCGGTTGCCCCCTTTGGGATCGAAAAACTGGACCTTAAAACACTAACAGGTTCTGTGATGCTACTGTGACTGCTTTGTAATCATCCCAAATGCACTGCAAAGTTTCCAGCTATTAATGTGCATAGGATTGAAAATAACTAATTGTTGCCTTTTATGTTGTACATAGCATCTGAGATTGAGATTCTGCCTGATTATGCTTGCTGTGCCTTCCCATAGACTCCTGAGCACAATGTTTTTCTACACCCATATTGGGTTTGCCGATCATTACTCAAAATGGAACAAACTGATCAAAATGCTATTACTCTAGATACAAGACAAAATTTGATGATCGGGAACCAAGACCCTCTTCAGAAAGGAATTTCAGGGGGGGGTTGAAAAGTCATTTTGTCCCAAAATGATTTTAGAAGCTTGAATTAGAAAAATGGTGAAAATGTCATGAGTTGTCACTCTTTGGTCATGTGATGTAATTGAGAGTGAATGAGCCCTATCTTACTATATGCAATGTAGACTACCAATTTGCAAGAGAAATAAATACCTAATTATTGAGATAGAGCAAAACAGCCTTTGGCCCACAAAATCCCTCATATCTTTGCAAATATCTACCATGTAGGCTAAATATTGGATCATTTGGAAGTGGAAATAAAGCTGAATCCAAAACCCATTGAAACCCGCAACACTGTGCAATGGGTTGCACTGTGCTACAGGTTTGATTTTTTGGATACCGTACCCATACCCGTGATATACACTACAGGTATTTGACAGTGTCATTCCAGACAATGGCTCTAAAGTTACCACCATTGGCCTGCTTATCTTTGTTATCACAGAGAAATAGGATCAGAAGCTCCTCCTCTTTCTTGAACCAGGAGCACTGGGCACCAGGATCTCCAAGCACATCAGCAGCAGAATCACCAGTGACTGTGGGATTGACCTCTGGGATTGATGGGCTCCTCAATGAGAGGCAGGTTTCTGGCATGATAAGGAATGTGATTGTAGATGGTCACACCTATGTCACAATCTCTGGGAAACTCAGCATTGCTCAGCTGCCTTGAGAATAATGTGAGTATTTTCTGAATTTCCATTGCCAAACACCGTTGGATGCCAAACATTGCCAAATGGTCAGTGCACTCTCACAGGTATATAAACACTGCTGGCAACATCAATAAATTTCTGGGTGGTGCCCCAGTTATTGTTATTTACAATTAAATACAAGTGCTTGAAATCAACAAAGCATTAGATTTCAGTTTCCTAGGTTTCCATAAAATGTGCTCCCAGGCAGTTTCTGGGAAACAGGACATGGGTTTCCCAGTGGCCCAGTTTACCAGTTTTCTCTTGTTTTTTTAGTTTTCTGAGGTGAGAAACTGATGGAAACTAAAATCCTTGTTTACTGATGCTTACCTATCTGGGGGATGGATTTAAATTTTAGAAGTTGCATTGTCTGGAGGCAGAGAAGATACTTACATCTAACGAAGTATGTGACATGCGACACATTCGGGCACTAACAGTGCTCTCGCAATTGGCAGGTACAGCTGTATTGGAAATCAGGCTGGGAAATGAACAGAGAAGAGATAATTCTCTTGGAGACAAGTGGGGGAAAACGAGACAAGAAACTTATTATTCTTTCTCCTATACTACGACTGTATGTAACTGTTCTATAAATAAAACATGCATCAAAACAGCCACTCTATTAATAATATCTGGCATCCGGCCTCAGACCACGGGCTTGGATTGCCTATCCCAACACTCCCCTTCAAGCCAACCATGGTTTGAGTTATTAGGAATGGTTAACTGGATTGTCATTCAGGTGTGTTAAAACCTCTGTGTGGTGGAAAACCCTGTGGGTAAAAACCAACTCACACCCAAGGAAAGCTACTGAGTTACTCGATCAACTGTATTCATCTCGACCCTATGTTGCGTAAATTTGGGCCTCGGTAGTGCCTTTGTTAATGCATCCGCTGTTTGTTCCGGGTCGTGACAGTTTTGAATATTGAGTATTTTATTGGTTATGAGATCTCGGACCCAATGATGATGTAAGGCGATGTGTTTTGATTGCTGATGGAATTGCAGGTTGTGGGTTAATATGACAGAACCGTCGTTGTCACCTTTAATAATAGTTGGATAATTTTGAGGAAATCTGAGTTCACCATACAAATTTCTGAGCCATGTTGCTTCATGTCCAGCTTCTGAGAGAGCTACATATTCTGCTTCCATTGAGGAAAGTGTGATCACAGTTTGCTTCTTTGATTTCCATGTGATCGCTCCCCCTGATCCTAGGAAGACGTAGCCAGTAGTAGATTTATGGTCATCGGCATTTGCGAAAGTGGCATCAGCATAACCATGGAAGAGGTTATTGGTATCAGTTTCATCGGGGGTTTTTCTATAAGTTATCCCCAGAGTTTTCATACCTGCTAGGTACCTGAGTATCTGCTTTATTGCACCGTGGTGTTGAAGACCCAGGTTAGCAGTGTAAGCAGCTAGTTTGTTCACTGCAAAGCTGATATCCGGTCTTGTGGAATTTGAGATGAATTGTAAACACCCCAGCAATCTTGCATATGAATTGCTACAGTTTAATTTATTGTTGTCTGGATTTGGTGCAAATTTATTATTTGGGTCCATAGGCATGGCAACAGGGTTTGCATCCATCATCTCTTCTTTGTGAAGAAGGTTCTCAATATATTTTTGTTGAGAAATGGAAATAGAATCGTCGGTATGCATTACTTCAATGCCGACGATCTTGTGTGGTTCCCCTAGATCCATAACTTCCCATTCTGAGCTTAGCGCATTCTTCATGTGATCCATCATTTGATCTGATGATGTGAATAGAAGCGAGCTGTCAACCCAGATGGTTAGAATACCATAGTCACCGCCATCTTGTTGAATATATGCACATGGATCCATTGTCAAGTGTTGATATTCATGATTCTTGAGTTTCCCATCAAGTTCATTGTTCCATTCATGTCCAGCTTGCTTTAATCCATATAATGGTTTGACCAGCTTACAAACTCGGCCTGTTCCATCTTCATATCCTTCAGGTTGTCACATGTAGATAGTTTCAAGTAATGTGCCATTGAGATATGCACCTTTGACATCCATTTGTTGCAATTTAAGGTTTTGCATCAGTACTAAAGCCAGAATTGCGTGCAGAGTGTCCATTCTGACCACAGGCAAAGATGTTTCCATATAATTGTACCCTGGACGTTGCGCGCATCCTCTGGCCATGAGTCTTGCTCTGCACCTGATTACTTTTCCTTGTTTGTCATGCTTCTTGATGAATACCCATTTATTAGCAATTGGGATTGCATCAGGCGGTTTTTCAACAAATTCCCAAGTCCCCTTCTCTTTTAGTAAGTCGAGTTCGGCTTGTAAGGCATTTTCCCATTCTGGCCAATCGGGGGAATTCTTGGCGTCCTTGAGGCTCATCATCTCATCTCCAGCAATTATTGCATAAACTTCTTCCATTGTAAGAAAGTTGTCTTCTTTTTCTTCTACTGAATAAGGATCTTGAAGGTTTTTATAATTGATACAAATTCCACGAGTCTTCCATGGAGCATTTATGTCTATACCATCCTCCAATAAATTTCTTTTACACTTTTTGCTGCCAGGATCAAGAGTCGGAGTTATATCATCTGAGCCTGTTACACCCATAGGCGGTGCATCCCCCACAGACTCCCCCTCGCATTGACTATCGGGTGTGATATTTACACCCTCAGGGATTGACGTCGATTCTGGAAGTGTCATCTGCTTGAAACTTCTTGAGGTGAGGAAGTTGCGCGTTTTGGCATTATAATATTTTACGGCCCCTGCGCCATCTTCAAAACCAATGTAAACGCACCATTTGGATTTTGCCTGCATTTTTCGATCCACTTTTTGTCCCTGTAACAAAATCCATACAGGTGCACCAAATTCACGTAAATGAGAGACGTTTGGTGTTTTATTATACCAGCCTTCATATGGTGTAGATTTCGGCAAATGTTTGGTGAATGATTGATTACGGAGATAAGCAGTGTGCAGGACCATGTATTCCCAGAGAAATTCAGGAAGGTCATTGGCAATTATCATTGCTCGAGAGAGTTCAACCAGTGTACAGTTCATCCGTTCAGCAATACCATTCTGTGAAGGTGAATACGGTGCAGTGTAATGAATTTCCATACTGCATTCCTTGCACCAACTTTCCAACTTCTTGTTTATGAATTCTTTCCCATTGTCAATTTGAATACCCTTTCGACTCCTCCCTTGAGTCTTCAAATGTGCCAAATAATTTATTATGGCTTGTGTTGCATCAGATTTCTGCTTGACGCATTTGACGGTTGCAAATCTCTTGGCATCATCCACAAATAACAAGTAGTATTGATTGCCGTTGATCGATCAGATCACATACTTGCCCCATAAGTCAATATGTGTTAATTCACCGGGTTCGGTATTTCTGATTGATGATATTGGGAACGGTTTGACATGTTGTTTCGCCTCTGTGCACGCAATGCAATCGGGCTTAGGAGAGTCCTCGTCCACAATAAATCCGTCAACCATTTTTCCCTCAAATAATTTTTGAAGCCCAGTATATCCAACATGTCCAAAGCGTCGATGCCATGTTTCCCATGTAGGTATCGTATTATTTCTGACGAATGTTTGATGAGGTTGGATTATATTGCATCGTGTGGGAGGTCTAATAACCATCTTCATGCGATATAGATGTTTGTGTATTTTTGTTCCTTGCGCTACCGGCATTCCATCTTTTGTGATGAGTGTGATTATTCCATTCCCGCCATTGTAGCATCTGCCAGCTGCATCCCATCACCCCAGTGAAATTAAATTACTTCGTGTTCCAGGCACATGAAGAATGTTCTGCAAATGCAGAACATAGTCAATGCCATTGCATGTTGATTTTAATTCAACAGTTCCGCGCCCTGAAATTAATGCTTCTTTACCGCCTACACCTGTTATGGAAATATTCTTCATAGGTGTGTAATCGGTAAATGCTTCTCTTTGATGCGTAACGTGAGATGTTGTTGCCGTGTCTGCTAACCAATCATAATAGATCAATCGCTCATCATTCGCATCAGCGTTACAAGCATCATAGGTATCGAAGTTGTACTGCTCTTCATTTGCTTGGAATGTAATATATTCTTCTGCCACATTTGTTTCTTCTGCATCCTTCTTTTTCTTCTTTGCCTTGTCCTTCACCTTGCTCCTCGACATCAGGAGTATTTGTCATAGTAGTAATTGTTGCCTAGAAAAATCCGCCAGGGCCCATAACCTATTGGAAATCAGGCTGGGAAACGAACAGAGAAGAGATAATTCTCTTAGAGACAAGTGGGGGAAAACGAGACAAGAAACTTATTATTCTTTCTCCTATACTACGACTGTATGTAACTGTTCTATAAATAAAACACGCATCAAAACAGCCGCTCTATTAATAATATCCGGCATCCGGCCTCAGACCACGGGCTTGGATTGCCTATCCCAACAAGCTGTGCCCAACATCATTAATCATTACTCGCTCCCGTGATACCCCCCTACCCTAGATCCCCTCATGCATATCCCCAAATTCCACCTCTGCCAATTCCTCGCATGTTCCAAGTTCACCTCCGTGCGATCGGCTCGTATACAAGTTCATCTTCGCAGTTGTCCACCGTAGGAATCCCGCCGTCCTCATGATTGGATTGGAAATGCAGGACCACACGATGAAGCTTTTAAAAGGAAGGGCATGGAAAAATCGAGTGGCGCCGTGACCACAGGAACAGATGCTCTTGGGTAGAGGTTCATCACGTCGGAGTCACATCGTTTGGAATTTGCTTCTGACCACAATCGCTTGAATCTGCGTCTGACCAATGTCATGCATGTCCGCTCATTGAAATAGATCTTTACGACTGTCAAGTCTGGGAGCACAAGTTGCCGATCCCGAAAAGAATCTCAAGGTGAGCAGAGTCTTTAGCTGTTCCATATCTTTGATCTCTGTCTAACTCTGCTCTATTACAGTGGAATATACATGCTGTTTTCGCGTCGTAATGTTTTATCACGACACTCTTCAGAACGAATTAATTATATGGCATTCCCACTTTGACGAAAATCCAAGGCATGCTTCTTCTGTTTACAGTATAGCTCTTTATAAAGACGATCTCTTTCCCCATTCGCGCACCGCTGAGGTTCTCACTTTACCCAGCGAATGAATACATCAAGTGCAATCATCAACATCCGAGTCGTACGTCTTCGCCTTGTTATTTTGTTAACAACTCTTAAGAAATGATTTCAGCGCTACCCTTCTATACTAGGTCAAGCAAGTAACCTTGAAGAACTCCGTCAACTTTCGCTCGTCTCACGATATCTTGATGTTTCTACTCCATGGCTACGCAACAGCCACCACGATTTTTTGGTCAGGTCATTGCTATAAATTTACAGCTGGACAGCAATACATTTATTGAGTATAGGCTTAGAAAACGAGTGAAATCTACAGTAAAAGAGCGTATGTTCCGACTGGGTGTACTAAATCTCCCTTTAATCCAAACTTGCATCGTGCGATACACTCCCGGAGCACTATAATGTGCGTTGACACCATGCCCCGTCTCTGCAGGGATGCTGAAGCGCATTTATCCTCCAAATCTCCCTTTAATCCAATCTTGCATCGTGCGATACACTCCCGGAGCACTATAATGTGCGTTGATACCATGCCCCGTCTCTGCAGGGATGTTGAAGTTGAAATCCGACACAGCTGGAAACAGGTGCTTCGATGGTTCCACCAGGTTAGACGACCCATTCATAGATTGGTAGCAGTTGCCACCACAGAATATGCTAGGAAACGAGTCAGACATAAATGCAGCAGTTCTCTCGTGATAAAGGGAGACGCACAAATCCTTGTCACCGGTCAAGACCAATAGGGGATTGGAATACGAAAGTGCTGGTTTTGCTGTTTGGGTGAACAACTCGCCGAGCGTGACAGTTGCTCTTGTACTCGAAAGTTGCTCTAGAATCTCTGCGTTCAGGTACTACCAGTGAGTTGAATGCTGCGATAAAAAGAACAGATACTGACCAGGGTCAAACGCGGGGTAACGATAGAATGTCAACTGATCATTGGTCATTCCCTGCGTTGCAAGGTATGATGAGCTGAGCGAGTCTACAGAAACTGTTGTTAGACGAAGAGGCTATATACTGCGGAAGCTGACCAAAACGCGCAGGATCTTCCACCGATGCAATTGTCAACCCAAGCCCTGCAAACGCCGCCATTGTCCCTCCTGTATACGGAGTGAATCCAGTCAAGATCGTCGCATTGACGTAATTCCCATACTTCGAAGCGAGGCCCAGGAGCTGCAAACTTTGTTGAAATATATTAGTTAGTGTATCTTACGGGTAACGGTGCGCATATGTACCTTCCGAACGAGTGTCCAATGCCAATTATACTGCCAAACTGGTAGCCATGCTCCCCACTCCGAAGGTAATCGACCAGTTTAGCGGCGATCTCTATTTCCGTTGATATTTGAGCCTCCTTTATACCGTCTGGTTTACTGGAGCTCCCGACACCTAGTTTTGATGTATTAGCAATGGGACTACATCGGCTGATGCCAGAAATGTTGCTTACTGAGCCTATCATAGATAAGGATAGCGTGACCCGCTTTCAGGGCACTCTCTACGTAGTTGTACTGAGAGCCTGAGCCACCGATAGTCCAGTAGGAATGGTCAAAGTTGATGCTGAAAAATTGCACGCCTCAGTGCGAAGCGCAGAACGTGGATTAAATTGATCCATACCCATGAATAGCAAACTCTACAATACCTCCCGTAAAACCATCCGGAACGCAGAGCTGAGTGTATATCTGGTATGTTGCCTCGATTTTCGTCGTTCCGTTCATGATTGACTCAGTGAAGTTCGATGTCTGACTGGCGAAGCGAGTCAAAATTCCCGTCAGCTCCGTCTGGTTACTTGGAGGATCGAGATTAAGGGCGATGGTGTCGACAGAGACTTGGATAGGGAGGGTGGAGATGATACACCCTGACTGCGCTGCGGAGACGGTTGATAGTGGGAGCAGAAAGCCTCGTGCTAGCATGGCGTTGACGATGCTGGTTGTAAGAGGCTGAGGGAGAGGGAGAGGGAGATAGAGGACATCCGAGTCGAGCCTAGGTATTTAAGCTTTCGAGGTTGAGGCTGACGGACTCTAGTAAGAACGAGGAGACCGAGGCATCTGGAAATCGGCAGGGGTCCGGTATGACTAGACAGATCAAGAGGTCACAGATCCACCGATGGCGGACGTCAGATCCAAATGTGTGCCTGGCCAACCCATCACTTTCCCATAGAATGAAATTAATTCTTGATCAATTCGGCTGGCAACGGCACAGTGCAAGCTTATTCCGAGTTTATTCAATGAAAAACATCAGTTTGTGGCTGGACGTAAGAATTATAATGAACATAAGCAGGCAATGTAAACGGCACAGGCGCCGGGTTGTAGATCAGTTGTGTATGATGAGCTCGTCGAGGAGACTCACCATGTAAGTCATGGATTGTTGGTAGGCGATCCATACGAGCAGCATCATAATTGAGGTGCCTCATCACAGAGCGACCGACAAGGTCGTTGGGCATCCCCAACCTTTCCTCCTCTGGTGAGATGGTAATTTTCTCACGAAACTTCGTGTGGTCACTTCGCTGCTCCCATGAACCATGTCGTTCTTGATGAGGGCACGGATGGATGATCGAGCTTGAAGGCTCAATAGAGAGCAGGGTGAAGCCAGGTTTGGTATGGCAAGATGGATCATGCAATGGAAGGGGGTAAGTGCGACATGGTGTCCCAAGGGACCAGTGGTAAGAGAACCCTTCACACAGAGTTGGGAGAGGGAGCGGCCTTTGAGTTCTCTCAGCAAGAATACGGTCTAAAGAATGATCATCAACAGGTTAGTACTATGATTGTAAACTAGACAAAATTGAGACAAAAGCTTACCCGCAAACTTTAGGCGACATTTATTACTTTTTTGATGTTGAATTAAAGTATTAGAGGAAGAGGAATTGCCTTGATCAAGGCGCTCGTAACATATATTGCAAAGAACTCCATTTGAGGCTGATTGAGCATTCTCCTTCGTTGAAGTATTTGACAGAGAGTTATGGACATGAGGAGAGAGTGTGGATACACTATATACAGTGTTAGTTGGCATGCATGTTGAAGTTATGGCGGTCGCTTCCAACACATCGCGTCGCCGCAGCAAGACACGTTATAGTATCCATTCCCTACCGGCGACTGAGAGGACGTTCTGTTGCCGGATTGATGGCAAATTGCTCTCCGACTCATTTGCCATCAGAGCCATGTGGCGGTACCCCCCCCACCCCACCCGTGGGAGTTGTACATCCGTGATCAGAAGATCTGAAGCCTCTTGAGACAGATTTGATCAATGATTAACACTCTGCCATCAGTAGATAAGATTTTATCTAGCCTTAAAACATCATCCAACACAGATGACAAGGGGTCAGCCGCTGACACTTTTTCTGACAGAATTGCAGTGAATGACAGGGATCTGGTATGACTAGACAGATTTGATCAACAATTAACACTCTGCAATCAATAGATAAAATTTGGGCAGGCCTTGAAAGACGGTCAAACAAATATGCACTTCAGGCAACCACCCCTGACTCCCTACTTAGGGTAGATTGTCCCACCAAGAAAGACTACCCTAAGTAGGCCTAAGACCAGGGGATAGTTCCAAGCTCCATGGTCCTCCCCATGCTTAGGCCTGGACTGGGAAGCCCCAAAAGGCAGTTTGGTCTGCCCCACAGAACTATATTTGGACCAAGTATACCTTGGGGAGGTCCAACTGCTGTGGGCAGCCCCATGTTACATTTGGGCCAGTCCCAATAATGTGGGATTCCCCTGCCCTGTCACATCACATATACTTGGGAGTCCCAGAGGTGATGTGACAATTAACTAATATAGCTTCATTTAAACAAGAGAATCAAGTCTTTACATGTTATATGTGTAACTTATGTTTGAATAGCCAGATACTCTACTGTAACCTACAGGTATGAGAAGCCAGGTGAAGATAGAAGGTGATACAATTGAATGAGGTATTTTACTTTTTGTGACATGTGACAATTCTTTTTACAGAAAAAGTCAAAAGCTCTACAGCAGTTATTACAAAGAGACTCTGATACACACCTTTTTTAATGTATATTATTTCTTTGTAGGATGTACCCAGTGGTGTATCCCCTGCCTACTGAGGCCACAACTTTCCCCTTCTGGTGTATTGCTTGTACAAGTTTATGATAGGCCAGTGTGTGACCATTTCACCCCATCTAACCTTCCCACAGTATGTCACATATTAGTTGACATGATCCTATCATGTCACGGCTACTGATCTGTAGTAACTCAGGGTCTGGTTGGCAACTAAACCTGGGTTGAGGTTGAGGTTACGGTTAGAGTATGTAAGCATCAAAATGTGATATAAGTCATGTGTCATCCACCATCCTTGGGAGATGCGGTTGTTTTTTGCCATGCTTCATTGCTTCACAAAAGTTATTTGGTTCTTGGAATCATTCAGAAGTATGGGGGTAATGTTTTTGACGCCTAGTGATTGTTGGTTGATGGTGAGCAGGCAGTTCACACAGATATTTCATTACATTTGCAAAATAAGTATTTATTGTAAGTTACTAATCTACTTTTAATAACTGTTCCCAATGATGTGAGGAACTCTATGTAAGCTAGAATCTATAAACAATCTGATAGAATAACCCCTTGACATTGTTGGGAATGGTGTCAAGAGGTGGCACTCACCACAATTCCTGGTGCTATGTTGGATTAGCAAGCTGTGCTCCGTACCAAGCACCATTCTGTGAAACACTTGTATGTACCCATACTTCCTTATTTTGACCCCTTTTTGCCTTTGCTATACACCTAACTACTGTACTTTACAATGCAGTTAGTTGTAGTTTATAACTTTGTTACTTTTCATGTCCTGAGGCATTAATATTGCTTATAATGCCTTGGTATACCTGTCTACACTGTCACTAATGGGCTATATGAGCTGGCATAGAGTGACAAGGAGAATAGGTGAGTAGGTGAAAACCCTACATTGGAGGACAAAGTTTTGACTTTCAGGATTGTATCTAGGCTATTTCATCAGGGAATGGACTATACTAAATGGTTGGAAGGATATCCAGATGCCAGGTAAGGTGCATGCTCCATGGTGAGTGAAGTTCACCTATGTTGATGGGGAACCCATGCCCTAGTGAGCCAGAACCTTATCCCCCTGCCATAACCTCTACAAACCTTAATTATACTTTTATATCAGACCTAGGAATTGAAGAAAGCGAACGTTTTGGCTCCACGGATCTCTCAGAGTAAGCATTCCTCCTCCTCACTCCTCATTGTCTTTTCTGTCTATACTGACCACTCTAGAGTCTTTAGGGGGCATATCACATCATTCACTATAACTATCCTGTTCTTTTTCAATGCCAATATTAGAAGTGGAAGGCCCAGGAGTGTAGGTAAGTGATAACCTCTCCCCCCCACCCATACAGCTGCATTGACACACAACTCCTCACTCCCAGCTCTCCCAACTTCATTCCCAACCTCTACATACATCTCTCCATCCTTCTACATACCCTGGTGACTGTGGAGCATGTACATGCTCATTACAGGTTACCCTCTCTCACTTCTCCCCCTTCCCTTCCTACCTCATACAGCACAAATAACACTTGTGTACATAGCTCTAAATATAATTATATACCCATGCACATGTAGTAGAGCCCCTCAATGGAAAAAGAGACCCCTACTCCTCTCTTTATCAAGAGAAGATGTTTGTTATTGGCCCAAAATGGGTGTAAAAGCGAAATTGATTGTTTAATAACACTCTATGCACATATATAAGTATTATCTACCAAAAAAAGCGAAGGGAAAGGGTGCAGAATGAGTGGAATAGTGAGCTCGTTGTGGGGGATGATGAGTGCAACGTGGCGTGCCAACATTGATGGCAACGTCAGAAGTAGCCGAGTTGCCCATCACTAGTGATACCACAGCTCGGCTCGGCTCACCTGCGGTGCGGCTCAGGCACTTGAGGTGATCAAAATGGCGCTGAGTCGCCCTGAGTGGCTCTGAGCTGGCTAAGCTGATTGAGATTGCCCAAAGTTGTGGGCTTGCAATCCGAGTTGTATTTATGCTTCAGTTATGTATTTTAATGGTCAAATAGGTTGTGTAGACTATTATTACAAAAGAAACAAGTTATACTATTGAGTTTTGCACAGATCTGTATCTTTGATGAGATTATTTGGCTATGTTTATCTCCTCATACCTATTACAAAACATGCGGAAGAGATGGCTCTGGGGAGTAGGGTATAACAACATGTATTCAAAATGGCAGTAGGGACTCCTACAGAGTGTTTTATAGTGTTTTAAGAACATTTAAAGCCCTCCAGTCACTCTGAATTTGAGGCAACTTAGGGCATAGCTTGAGCGGCTCTGGGCGGCTCTGAGCTGCAAGCCAATTTATCGGTGCAGCTGGCCCAAAATAGTGGCTCGGCTCAATGGCTCGCGGCTCTGAGCTGCGCCGTTGGCAACACTACCCATCACATTGATCTCATTGTGCCAAGCTTGATCTATGATTTGATCTGTTATCAGTCCATTATCTATTGCTTACATGATATCAAAGGGCAGCCTACATTGGGCGGGCTAGGTGGGATACCTTACAAGGTTGAAGTCAACGATATTATTGATGGGTGAGGGAGATAAGCAGATTTACTACAGATCAGTAGCCATGACGTGATAGGATCATGTCAACTAATATGTGGTGTGTGGGCACCTACTCCAGGTAGTCACGTGACTGTAGCTAGTTAGACAGTCACATGTGGTAGAGTCACATCAGAACATCATTGCTTGCTGCCTCCACCATAGCTAGGATCACCTCTGGCATGTCCAATACTGTGGGAGGTGAAATGGTGGCTCGATATTGATGCTTGCAGGATGATATAATTAATTAGAAAATAAATTCTCAAAAAGGAAAAATACAAAAAAGGAAGGAAAAAGATTTTCTGTTCATTCCCTCACAGTCCCTGTGCATCTTGGCAATTAATTAACTACCCCATGTGTAAACATGAATTTGGGCCTCTTGTATGCACTAGGATTTCCCTGAATTATTTTAGCTTTTCTAAGCCACACAATTGGAATAGTAAAGTGTAAATCAATCACACAACATCTGGAGATGCATGAGATCCTATGTGAATTGGGTAACCCATGACCTATTTTAAGGATAGATAGTTGGGATTAATTTCAAGAATGACAAACAAGTATTAGATGAATTAACAAGGAAGTTAAAAAAATGCAAAATATAAAAATTGCAATAGGAGAATAAAGGCTGCATCAAAAGTCCTAGGACTTATCAGATTGTAGAGAGCCTTCAGTAGATTATTTGAAAGAAAGAAAGAGATAAGCAACGGATGTACTAGTATTTGTGGTGGGACCTAAAAATTCCAGGGATTGATCATGACAGGAAAGGAAGCATGGTGCAAGTTAATTAGAGTCCAAAAGAGATGATAGAAAATGAACCCACAACAGAGGAGATATGATAGTCCAAAGTAGGGACTACTGTGGATGGACCCGGGTCCATCCGGGTGAATATCCATGGATGATGTACTGAAGTCCATGGATATGGGTGGATCCATGGATCATCCATGGGTATCCATATGAATACTACTATTTTTTATGCTCTCAAATGCTCTAATATATGTACCATGGTCTATTAAAATGTTTTTGCAAGGTCAATTACCTGCTGGAGTGCCTTGTTGGCAGTTGGCACTAGTGTTGCCATGAGGGCCCATGTCTTCAAGTCAGACTTTTTTGATTGCTGTATATCTCTGTAAGTACATCATTGTAGAACATAAACTAATTGATGTGGGGTACATATTTATCACTGCTATTGACCAATCCAAAAATTACATAAATCGGATTACTACATCTTGAGTTATTGACCAACTAAAATTCTGACTTTTTGTATATAAAAAGTCAGAATTTTAGTCGGTCAATAACTCAACATGTAGTAATCCAATTTACGTAATTTTTGGATTTGTTGATAGCAGCAATCAATATGTACCCTGCGTTGATTTGTTTACATCCTACGATGATGTGCTTGCAGAGATATACAGCAATCAAAAAGTCCAACTTGAAGTCATGGCAACACTAGTTGGCACACATGATGTTATCTATTATACTGAGTAAAGTTTGTACTTAAGACTGCTTCTTTTAATCAGGAAATGGTTTTACACCAATAAATATTACTTTGAAATACATCTGAAATACCATAGGGATTTGTACAATTACAATTCAAGTTCTCCAAAACCTGGATTCCTCATCTGTCTCTTCTACCTCATCTTCCAACTCAGTTTCATCAACTTCTTTCTGAGGTCCCACCTGCTCTTCACTTCCCATTTGCTTCTGAACAATCTTAATGGTTTCTGAAAGTCCTGAATAGAGTGGAGTTTTGGCCCAAGATCCAACTGCAACTTGAGCCTTGAAGGTCTGTGGGCTGGTGTTATGCTGAAGGTGATTGATCTCAAGCCTTCCAACTGCAAATGCACATTCAGCATCCACTGATGATGCTAAAAGAGTGTCTGAGTAGAAGCAAAAATAAGAATTATTACACTTACCTGGTGCTGAGCAAAAATCAAGCCCCATCTTTGCTAACCTATAAGGGCAACCTAAGCCTCTAGCAAAGGGAAATCTGAAGTTAAAATTATACTACATAATACAGGCATTGGGGACACACCTAGCAAAGGGAAATCCGAAGAGAAAACTCTAAGGATCCCCTTGCTGATGCCCAGTATATGTGAAGACGACAAAAATCAAATATAACCTAAAAATAGAAAAAGGCAGAGATAGGTGGATCAAGGCCACCGAATGACATCATACCAAGGGGTATGTGTCGGAAGGGGTACTCCGCCTCTAAATATAAAAGTGTCAACATGTACAAACATGATAGCAAGGGAAAATTAGTAATAAAAACCGGAAAAATCATAGAAAATGAAGAATAGAAGGAAATGAGGTGGGGAAAAATATAGGACAAACATAAAAAATAGGAAAAACACACAGGGCACCACCCTAGTCCCCTTACATCACCCCCTCTCTAAGATGCATCGCCCCGATGCATTCGAAATCGCATACGACCAAAGTCCATGACTTGAATGCGATGTGGTGCAGCAGTGTGCCGTCGGTGGAATTCCTTGATTAACCGAGGGGCATTTACATCAGACTCTTCGACCCATGAGTTCTCCTCATACCCATAACCCTTCCAATGTACCAAATACTGGAGTTTTCCTCGACGCAAATGGCTGTCCAAGATTGACTCGACTTCGTATTGGGGTTCTCCCTCGATCACTGTAGGTGGTGGTGGTGGGTGTGAATGGTGTCCCGGGAACAGATCTGGGGGAGCTGGAAGCAATTTGATGACATGGAAGACGGGATGGAGTCTGGACATGGAGGCTGGGAGGTGTAGACGATAGGCATGCATTCCAACGCACTTGACAATGGGGAAAGGTCCCAAGAAGTGATGAGTGAGTTTCTTGGATGGACGTGTAGTGGAGACATCACTGGAGTCAAGATAAACTCGATCACCAACCTTGTACTGAGGGGTTGGGGAGTGGCATTGGTTGTAAAATCGTGCCATGTCGTCCTTTGCCTTTGCTAAGGCTGCCCTTGCCTCCTCCAAGCTATCCCTCATGCGTTCTGTGAACTCATTCACCGTCTCGATGTGTGAGGGAGTTTGGCGAGGTTCAAATTCCATGCGTGGATGTCATCCAGTGTCTAAGAGGAAAGGGGTCTGTTGAGTGGAAGCATGGACATGGTTGTTGTATCTGAACTTGGCCAAAGGAAGGAGATCATCCCAATCGTCCTGGCGTTCATTGACAAAGAGGCAGATGTACTGCTCCAGTTCCTGGTTGACTCGCTCCATCTGGCCATCAGTTTGTGGGTGATAAGTGGTGGAAGTGAGGAGTTTGATCCCCAGGAGTCGGTACAGCTCACGAGTGAACTCTGCCATGAACTGAGGGCCACAATCTGAGAGGAAGGCACCAGGAAGTCCATGTAATTTCCACACGTGGTGGAGGTAGAGTCGAGCGGCACCTAGGGCACTGACAGTGGTGTGAGTGGGAATGAAGTGAGCACGTTTTCCCACTGAGTCAACTGTGCACATCACCGCATCAAACCCATTTGACTCTGGCAATTCCACCACAAAGTCGACGCTGATGACATCCCAACAACTCTCTGGAACAGAAAGAGGGTGTAGCTCACCAATAGGCTTGCGACGAGGAACCTTGGTGTGTAAGCAAAGGTCACAAGTGCGACAATACTGACCAATGAGCCGTGACATTTGTGGCCACCAATAGTTCCGTGAGGTGAGCTCCAAGGTCTTCCAGTGTCTGGGGTGGCCAGCAATCTGTGAGTCATGGTGTTGGGATATGATGCGCCGGCAAAGGTCTGGGTCATTGGGAACATAGATGTGATCCCTGAAATACAACAAGTCCTTCTTTTCAGCCCACTCTGCCACATGTAAGGAAAGGGTCGATCCCTTCCTCAGTTCTTTAACAGCTCGGGCGACAACATCCTCATGTAAACCGCTATGGTTTGCGCGACGAATGTCACGTAGGATGTCCCACTCCTCACCCTGGGGTGCAATGCCTTCCAGTGCCCAAATGGTGAACAGGTCTGGCTGCAACAGCACAATGTTTTGGTTGTCACCGCTGCCATCCCCATGGTCTGCACGTCGGGATAGGGCATCGGTCTTCCCCATGCTGCAACCCGGATGGTGGTGCAAGGAGAAGTCGAATCTAGATAGATACAGGGACCAATGAGCTTGACGACGGTTCAATTTCTTGGCCGTCATGAAGTACTCAAGATTCTTGTGATCCGTCCAAATTTCCACCTTGTGTTGGGCACCCTCGAGGAAGTGTCGCCACTCCTCAAGCGCACGCATTATCGCCAACATCTCCTTGTCATGGATCTCGTAGTTTCACTCTACAGCACTAAGGCTTTTGGAGTAGTACACAACAGGATGCCACTTCTGGTCCTCCGGAGACTGCTGAGACAACACGGCGCCCGTCGCAAAGTCAGAACTGTCAGCTTCTACACGAAAAGGATGTGAATCGTCAGCAAAGGTAAGGATTGGAGCGGAAGTGACCATCTCCTTAAGCTTTTTGAATGCCTCCTGTTTGCATTATCCCACCTCCATGCCTCCTTTCCTGTCAAGTTGAACAGTGGTCGTGCATGATGTGAGAAATCCTTGATAAAACACCGATAGAAATTGATGAAGCCCAGGAAAGACTGCACCTCCTTCTTGTTTGTGGGCGTCAGCCAAGCTGTGACCCCGTTTACCTTGATAGGATCCATCTCCACTTGACCCTCGGAGATAATCAGGCCAAGGTACTCGATCTTGGTCCTTTCAAACTCGCATTTGTCCTGATGAAGGTAGAGTTTGTACCATCGAAGTCGCTCTAGGATGAGGCGCGTGATGCGATGGTGCTCTTCAACCGTGTGAGTGAAGATGAGGATGTCATCAAGATAGATGCAGACAACACCTTCGAGGATGAGGTCGTGGAAGATGTCGTTCATCATGGTCTGAAAGGTGGCAGGGCTATTAGTAAGGCCAAAGAACATGACAAGCGGTTCAAAAAGACCACAGTTGGTACGAAAGGCTGCCTTCCACTCATCTCCCTCCTTTATCCTCACATTATTATAGCCCCAATGGACATTGAGCTTGGTGAAGTATCGGGCTCCATGGAGCTGGTTTACGAGTTTGGAGATGAGGGGTAGTGGGTAGCAATTTTTGACTGTGATGTTGTTGAGCCTTCTGTAGTCTTGAACCGGTTGAAGTGAGCCATCCTTCTTCTTGACAAAGAAAAAGGGAGAGGCCATGGGTGACTTCGATGGTCGAATACATCCAGAGGCCAGGTGCTCATCGATGAACTGGTCAAGCTGCCATTGTTCTTCCGGAGAGAGAGGATAGACCTTGCAGGATGAAGGGGTTGCGCCGGGGGTGAGTTCGATCGCGTGATCCCATGGCTTGCGCGCAGGAAGAGAGTCGAATGACTCCTTGGAGAACACACTTCAAACTCATGGAGATGAGGGAGTAAGGAGTTAGTAGAGGATTTAGCAGCGTTGTTTTTGTGGAAGGCCTCGGCAAGGCGTTGGGATATGTTTGATGTGGCACACACCTCATGCGATGAGCGAATCACAGTGTAGAAGATCTGATCACCCTCCTCCACTTCCTCTGGGTCCTCATCATCATCATCCGAGTCCGGCATTAGATCAGGAACCCTTTCCAATTCCACTTCAGGTATAGGCAGGGGTCCAGCATGACACTTCTGAGTACGTTGTATTGCCGCCTTCTGTCCACGACGTTCTTGCCTGGCTTCTGTGAAACACGTCCGACAGCGGGATGGACATTGGCTCATGGTAACCTCCCCGGTATGCCAGTCGACCTCTGGGTTATGGTCTCGAAGCCATGGATATCCCAAAATCACCTTTTGCTTTCCTAATTGAGTGACAGCAAAAAGGGCACACTCGCTATGATCTTTGTAATGGAGAACCAGGTCTGCAACCTCTCGGATGGCACCAGCTTCATTTGGGGATCCATCCACGTTATATACAGGTATCGGATGTGAGAGTGAGCGAGTATTTAGGCAATGTTGTTGTACCAGATGGGAATCGATGAAGAGACCAGTCGCACCAGAGTCCAGGAGCACAGAGACACCGAGTATCTGTCCAGTGTCGGTCGTCTGCAGTTTGATGGCTAGGTTTAAGGAATGTGCAGAGGGAGTGGATGCCACAATATACTTGCGTGGTAGTTTACGCTCCCATAATTTAATTTTGGGACATGGAGTAGAAGGAGAGATGGGGAGAGCAGGTACATCTTTAGCCAACTTTGAAGGGTCAGAGAGGGGAGCAGTCACAGAAATGGATTCATTCTCTGGGGATTCAACTGACAAGACTTCAAAGCGGTTATGGACAGGCAGTGAGGGCGTATGATTCACTCGCTGCGAATAGGAAAATCCTGCTCCTCTACAACTTCCAGCTTAATCTCCTCTGCAACTTGATCCTTTGCTTCCTCAACATCTACAAGCGCCAACAAATCTTGCAGGAGTTCGTCTCATCCCTCGGGGGTGAGCATGCGGATATCCTGACGATGGGGACACGCTCCAGCCCTGTGTCCAGGTTCCCCACAATGGTAGCAGAGATCCAACTTACGTGCATGGCTGTGGGCTGCATCAACATCCATTGGTACTGGGACATTGATGGCTGGTGTGGGAGTTTGACAAACAGGAATGGGGTTAGGGCGGGGGAGGCTTCAATTGAAGGTATAGGGCATATGAGTGGTAGTTGGAGCATGGAATGCAGCATTAAACACCGCATTTGTGAGTTGGTTCTCGTCACAGAGTGAAGCAGCTTCATACCAAGCAAGGATATCATTGTCTGCTGGGCACCCTTCCAACATCTGTGCAATCTGGTCCTGAATTTCTTGGTTGAGCCCCCGTCAGAACTTCACCACCACTGGTAACCCACTCCCATATCCTGCCATGTCCACCAAATCCTTGAACTCATCGATATAGTCATCCACGGATCGATGTCCCTGGTGGTAAGCGGATGACTCAAGTCGTGTCACTGCTCGGTGGCATTCATTGAGGGGGCAGAAGTGGCGTACGAACTCAGCTCAAAAGTCACCCCAAGTGGAGAAAGGTAGAGAACTGAGTTCTTTAGTTTGATGTAGGATATGGTCCACATAGAGATAGGCATGTTCAGATTTCATGTATGTGAAGGCCCAATAAATTTTTGCAGCCTCATCGACAAATTGATGCGACTGGAGACTAATGTATAACTCACAGGAATTAAGGAATGCATGTCCCTGCGCACGTGCACCATTAAATTTGGCGGGGGGGGACGGTTTGATCTGGGCACATTCCTTAGTGGACACGTTTGGCAAAACATCGTTGTTGGGTGCACTTGGAGTCGTAAAGGGGGAACTATTGGTTGTAGGGTTAGCCTGGAGGGTCCTAACGAAGTTTTCAATCGTAGATTTAAGTGAGTCGATTTGCGTGCACATTCCGGAAACATCGCTTTCAAGCGTGTCGAAGCGTTCTGATGCATCCATGTCGCTAGGGAGTGCGTTTGGCGAAAATGGCAGCGTAATAAAGGTGAGATTATCTGGAACGGTGTGTAGGGACTCTGTGGAGCTTTGGGAAGCATCGTCCAGTCCGTACCTGCCTATCTTGGGCAGCGCATTCGCGATTTTCGGGCCTTAGGGGAGAGTTTTCTACTATAAGGGCAACCTAAGCCTCTAGCAAAGGGAAATCCGAAGTTAAAATTATACTACATAATACAGGCATTGGGGACACACCTAGCAAAGGGAAATCTGAAGAGAAAACTCTAAGGATCCCCTTGCTGATGCCCAGTATATGTGAAGACGACAAAAATCAAATATAACCTAAAAATAGAAAAAGGCGGAGATAGGCGGATCAAGGCCGCTGAATGATATCATACCAAGGAGTATGTGTTGGAAGGGGTACTCCGCCTCTAAATACAAAAGTGTCAACATGTACAAACATGATAGCAAGGGAAAATTAGTAATAAAAACCGGAAAAATCATAGAAAAGGAAATGAGGTGGGGAAAAATATAGGACGAACATAAAAAATAGGAAAAACACACAGGGCACCCCCCTAGTCCCCTTACATAACCGAGGTCGCTCCTCAATGGCTTGATGCCAGTACTTCATGATTCCTCCAACCTCCTTGATAGTAGGTCACATGACAGTCATTTTCAAACTCGGCATGAAAAGCAGGTCAGAATGGTGTATAACAACACTTTTCAAAAGTTTCCCTTCAACATACTCTAATATGACACTAAATATCCTGCCAGGATATCTTGATGATTCCATATTTCACACACCAATTGGATTTGATCATTCAATAAAAGTGTGAGAATGACAAAAATACAAGAGGTATATCTTGATGATGCCTTAATGGCTTTACTTGATCATTCAAAGAGAGCAAGAATGTCAAGAAAAAGCATGTGAAACTCAGATTAAAAAATCTGGTCAAAATTGTATGTACCATCACTATGTTTTATATACAGTGTCACATGACTATGCAAGGGTGATTTTCAAACTCAGCTGAAAATTGTGGTCAGAATGGTATATAACATCACTATGTTCCATATATGGTAGGTCACATGATCAGATGGATATCATTTTCAAACTCAGTATAAAAATCCAGTCAGAATGGTATATAACATCACTATGTTCTACATATAGGTCACATCATACAGATGTCATTTTCGAACTCAGCACAAAAAGTTATAACATCACTATGTGAGGGACTGAACTAAATTTAATCACTAAGTCACCTGCAAGCTAGGACTTTGCTCGGACTCTGCTCGGATTTTGATCCAACTTTTGTCTTTACAACTCTGAAAACTTTTTTACTAGGACTCTGGGCATCCGAGGACTGTCCGCAGACTCCATGCAGACAGCTAGGACTCTGCTCAGACTCTGGTAGGATTCTGCTCAGAGTCCGTGGACAGCTAGGAGTCCATGTGGAGTCTGTGCGGATTATGTGGGGGACAGTAAAGTACTGTCATTCCTTACCAAGACTATACTTGTGCTAGAGGGCCATTGTGTTGCATGGCAATTCCGAGTTCTGTAGGGGGCTGGGGGCTTTACCTGCTTAGAGCATACACAGCCACTATTGCAGTGGCCAGCTGGCTTTGGCTTGGTTTTTGTAGAATCAGGGCCCCACTTCTGGCCATTCCATTTCGACTGATGTTCATGGGCAAAAAAGGGGAGGGGGGTTACTAAAGGGACCTCGCAAGATCCGAAATGGATGAGAATCAAAATAGGCCACTTCAGCAATTACCACACTAATAGATCAGATGAGACATCCAGCCAGCTCAATCGACAATACCTCATCTCAATAAATTCAGAACTCGGAATTACTCATTTATTTAAATTTAATAGTAACCATCCATTCATTCATGGATATCACCCATGAAATATCCATATCCATATCCATCCATCCATATGTCATATCCATGTATGGTCACCCAGATGATGGCCATCCATGGTAGTCCCTAGTCCGAAGATTTTGAAAATCAAAGTGGCTGTGCAAGTGAAAACATCGTGTCGCGTCGAGACACAAACATGTAGTAGCTCCCGAAATCTTGAGTGAGAATGTCCAAAGGCATTCAAGAGTTATGGTATGATGTTGTAAGAGTAGTGCCCTAGAAAGGCAGCAAAGAGGTGACACCCAAGACCCTGAGATCAAGGCAGAGCAAAGCCCAAGAATGAATGAACCATGGTTAAAAAAAGCTGAGAAGACCCCATTGCATCAAGATAAACAAGATCAGTAACTGGCTCTGGGATTGAAGGATTTTACGGGCATCTAGGATGGAATATTGTACACTACAACTAATGAGGCTAAATGTGGACTTGATACTGGTGTGGGAACTCGATACTGAGTATTGAGCCCACAAACATCAATATCGAGCCGAAATAGTCACAAACTGGCCTATCATAGACATGTACAAGCAATACACCAGAAGGGGAAAGTTGTGGCCTCAGTAGGCAGGAGATACACCACTGAGGTACATACTACAAAGAAATAATATACATTAAAGGTGTGTATCAGAGTCTCTTTGTAATAACTGCTGTAGAGCTTTTGACTTTTTCTGTAAAAAGAATTGTCACATGTCACAAAAAGTAAAATACCTCATTCAATTGTATCACCTTCTATCTTCACCTGGCTTCTCATACCTGTAGGTTACAGTAGAGTATCTGGCTATTCAAACATAAGTTACACATATAACATGTAAAGACTTGATTCTCTTGTTTAAATGAAGCTATATTAGTTAATTGTCACATCACCTCTGGGACTCCCAAGTATATGTGATGTGACAGGGCAGGGGAATCCCACATTATTGGGACTGGCCCAAATGTAACCTGGGGCTGCCCACAGCAGTTGGACCTCCCAGAGGTATACTTGGTCCAAATATAGTTCTGTGGGGCAGACCAAACTGCCTTTTGGGGCTTCCCATGGGATGTCCAGGCCTAAGCATGGGGAGGACATGGAGCTTGGAACTATCCCCTGGTCTTAGGCCTACTTAGGGTAGTCTTTCTTGGTGGGACAATCTACCCTAAGTAGGGGGTCAGGGGTGGTTGCCTGAAGTGCAAATATGAAGAGGGGTCAGACACTTTAACAGGATTGTGCTGTACAATATTGTTATATCATAGCATACAATTGTTCAAGCACAAGAAATGATTTTAGCTATCATTAACATCCTTTCTAGAGATTATCCACACCTTAAAATGTCCTATCATCCTTCCTAGAGTTTGTAGTTTGCTGACCAGATACTCAGATACTTGCAGGAGATGTTCAGGAACTGACATTTGGACTAACAGAATTGGAATGTATGATTTTTGTATATCCCAACATGCAATTATTTGAGTTGAAGAAATGATTTTATCTGGCATTTCCTCTATATCCCATTCTTCCTGGTGGCTACCACTTGCTGATAAGATACTCAGATACTTGCAGGAGATATACAGGAACTGATGCTTGTGCTAACAGAATTGCAACATATGATTTTTGTATATCCCAACAGAGAGTTGTTCAGGTGGAAGAAATGATATTATCTGTCATTTTGTAATCATCTCTGGTATGTCTTGAGGAATGACAATACACGTCATTGGTGTAATGGAAAGGGGTGCCTAGATGACAGATGCCGTGTCGAGCTCCTCAGTTCAAATACCCCACCTATTGGAGGACTTGGAGATAGAGGGGGGCAGGAGATAATTGAATGTGACGGAAGAAATAGTTTTATCTGCTACATCTCATTCTTCCTGAATATGGGCCAACATTGTGAATTCATTCCTGTCCTGTTCCGCGAAAGAAAGAAAAAAGAGATGATATTTAACACAACGTACCTTTAGGGCAAAACAATTGCCTTGAGCCCAAACTACTCGATTTCTTCGATATCATTGCAGGGGTTCTCACCTGTGCTGACATCCTCTTGGGGTGGCCATCACCAATAGCATACACTGGCCAGCCTTCTCATCCCATCTCAACATTGTTCAGCATAATGACTGCCACATTCCCGCACCACTCCTGCATTGGTTGTCAGGATCCAAATGAAGGACAACCAGCTTGCAGGGTATTGTAGTGTAAAGCAGGTCATGATGGTGCATGTGACATCCAGGATGACTCAAATGTGAGACAACCTGGGCCATCACCACCCCACATTCCCTGGCAACACACTATGGTCTGGAAACTCATAATGAGGTGAAGGAGTGACAGAACCGGGCCAGGTACAAGGAACTTTGCTATGAAAGTCAAGTTCGATGAAGAAAACTTTGGCAAGGCAGAATCACAAGCATACCAGTGTTGGGCCGATGCCACCCAGGCTGTTCCCTGCGATATCACCTCCATGTCTGATGAACTCCACATACAAGCCAATTGATCGGGTTATTCTGAGCTTGCAATGAAAAGTTTCATGCGCCAAATCTGACTCAAGATGGGTCATTTGCATCATCGGCCATGGCTATGGGTGGGAGTGAGTTTCATTTGAAGGCTTGATCTTCTTCTTCTGAAAGCAGATCTGGCAGTGTGATCAATAAGTAGTAACATCAATGCAGAATAGGTATAAAATGATAAAGAAACGCATTGAAATGCAAAATTTGTAAACACATCTAATAGCCCAGTCCCTAACATCCTGCGTCGCATCAAAGCATCGACACAGAATAAGTATAAAATGATAAGGAAACACATTGAAATGCAAAATTTGTAAACACACCTAATAGTCCAGTCCCTAACATCCTGCATTGCATCAAATGCAGCAGTAATATCCATCCTGATGTGCATTACTTAGAGGGTGCACTGATGAAGAACACCAGGCTATATGACTCACTGAGCACTCAATAGCACTGTCTTATGCCCCAATTCAATGGATTCCAATTAACTACAGTCAGGCTTTTTAGCTTCTGGTTCACAATCAAAAATACAAATTTCTATCTATCTGCAGGGCCCAGCATCAGATGATCAATGCCAAGGGTACCAAATTAAATGTGATGCTCACCAGCTGAACCTCACTATATCTGACAATGCATCCACTGCATCCTCCCCATTGTCATCGAATATGATGAGGCCTCCAATGCACTTCAAAAGAAAAAGCCAACAAAATATTATTGAGGCTTACCACTCGTTTCTTCTGCTCGCCTCATTTCTTAAACCTTGGTAGAATCCAGTAATCATATCTATGAAATGTGGCTTTGCACCATTGATGGTTTCTATACACCTTGACCCAATGGCCATGCTGCGAAGAGCCGATGATTAGATAAAGTAAAAATGACATAAAATGCTTACTCTGAAGGGCTGAGGGTGTTCAACAATTGGCATTCCAGAAATCCAATGCATCATAGGTGATGGTTGTGGTTAGAGATGGGGAGGGAAGATTGAAGCTGTGCTTAAGAGGTTGGAAGTATGGAGGGTGGTTAGTTATAGCAGTGGAGAAATGGTAGGGGTTAAGGTAGAATAAAAACAACTCACAAGTGGCAAGGTAGTACAGGGTAAGTCAGAGAGCACAGACTCTTGTTGGTTGTGGTGGTATTCCTAGTTTTGTTTGATGTTGTATTTGGATTGAACTAGAGAGTTAAAGAAAACTGGTTGGTCTAATGGAAGGGGGTGCCTAGATGATGGGCACCTCATCCAGCTCCATCTTTTTTTCATACCTATGTACTGATGTGCCAAGGTACAGACTGGATATACATATACCCGTACCTCCTTACATTGTCACTTGTTGAATTACCACACTCCTTTATGGACTCTTGGGTGTGGCGGATAGCTGCTAGCAATATGACAATATATAAAAAGTGTCAACTGATCAGATATCCTTGGTTCGAATACCTCGCCTGTGGGGCAAGGCAGAGGGGAGAGGAGGCAATCAAATGTGACCGCCCAGTGGCGCTGTTGGCCATGAAGAAAAACTGAGAGGGATAGCAGCCTTTTTGAGCACCATCAGAAGATGCCGCATTGTGCTTGCAAGGGACTCTCAAAAACTTTGGTGATGAGGCCATCCGGTGTCTGATATGTGAATATAGAGTGATATAGGACATATATGTATTCATAGGGTCAACTAGCCAGCCATCAATTGAATATCAATGCTTCGTGCTGCATCTCCAAGTACACCTATGAGTAGTCAGATGTGGCTCTTTCAGAATTTATGTGCAGCCAACTGACCATCAACATCATGATCGTCCAGCTCATTATGAAGAACTAATGATGGCAAATAATATAAAAGATTGTTCAGATGGTACATGTGGAAGCTTTTTTGACCTGCCAGACTTTTTCTAGGGCCATAAACGACTGTATTACATTGTTTAGCTACTGCATGTGTGATATGTGTACGCTTCAGGTAAGGGGAACACTGGAACCTCAAGCATGATGTCAAGCCAATGGTAGATGCATTGCAAAGGGGCTGAAGAAGAGGATGATTCACTCCAGCTCTGCAGAAAGAAGTTTAGTAAACAATACAGTCCAGATGAGCAACCGAGTCATTTTCTAGATAAACAGTGGGGAGCATAGTATCATACCAGCAACCAAGTTCATTCCTGCTCCCCGGCAGTCACCATATTGCAAACTTGAATGCAGTCAAACTCAGTTAATGGGGTGACAAATAGTTTGAAGGCCTGAGCACAACTGCGCCTGGGCTTTTAGCCAGTTGCATCTGATGTGGGAAATATGGATGCCCTTCGGAATGAACTTCAATTAACTAGACTAGAAAATGCGTCAGCTTTTGATCTTTGATTGCCCAACACCCTACAGCCACGTGTCACTTGTGCCAAATTCCTGGGCATGAGTCAAGGGCGGGTGTTGCATAGCCCATAGGGCAGGGTAAGCAAAGAGGCTCTCACCGTGTGGGGCTATCCGATGCATTGAGAAGCATATCATTGCCACTACATCAAGCCAACACCTCTGCATACCCCTCACGCCAGATGCCATCCAACGGAAGCTAGTGCACGCTGGCTGGAGGCAGACTAGAGCATGCTCGATAATTTTCACCGCTTGACCAAGGGTTTTTTGTGGGGTTCAATGGCATGAGCACGACAGTCTACTAGCCAAGGGAATAATAAGTGGCAAGGCCAGCCTGAGGCAAGGATGTACCAATGATGTAGATAAAATGTTGAGCCTTCAGGACGCCACAAGAGACTCAAATGACAATCTCCATTAGCAGGACATCCAAGAGGATATTGCCCTTAGCGCTGTCAAGAGCTTCAGGTCAGGCTGCCAGTGCTGATAGGCTCAAGGGGCCAAAGGCAAAGCATAGGGTTGCATGACAAAAATTCAGACACAACTGGGCAGGTGATGAAAGTCAGACCTGCAGAGCCAGGAACTAGAGAGCAGCACTGCCAGAATGAAGAAAGACAGTGAGGGAACAGAAGAAATTCCAAGTCTGAAGTTAGGAGTTTCTCATGCTAATGTTTGAAATCCTATTAGGGTTAAGTAGTACACAGCCACCAACTCATTAAGTTCAGGTTCAGGTTCACTGATGGACCAGCCTGCCAAGCGACTCTGATGTCAAGCTTACCATGAGTGGACACAGGTGATCCCCTATCAAATTAAAATTGTCTTTCTCAATTAAGACCAACATCTCTCCACACTGCCACTGATGTCAAATGATGGGGACAAGCACCAGAGGAATTGTGTACAGCCAGGGTATAACTTAACCAGATTGCATGTCAACAAATCCCTTACTGTAGTTCTCCTCCTTTTGAAACCCATGCTCAGGCTCAACCCATCTGAATAGCCTGACTCGGAGACCCCAGCCAGCCATGGCAAAGGAGTACCAAATCTCATGTGCCAGTGGTTGGATGGGGAGGTTTGAGTGGCTGCTGATGAGGCTGAGGGAATGATGATTGATGCCCAGAGGAAACTCGATAACAATGCCAAGCTCCCATAGGACAAGGTGGGCACTGCACTTGCCACTGTGATGTTGAATCCAAAAACCTTCCACTAGGTTTGTAAATGTAGTGGCTATTTGAAAGAAATGATTCACTAGTTCTCAAACAAGGTCACAAACTCACCAAAGTCAGCTGCCACACTGAGTCATTGCACCATTCATTGTAGAGCCATGGATTTGATAACAGGATGTCATTCCCAAAGTACTATATGCACCAGAATGTAGGGCATTTGGTATAGTCAAATCGTGATGATTTGAAGAGGGATGTGTTTATTGCAAGGGATGGGTCTCCCCTGAAGTCATGTTTGACACAATACATGTATATGTAAATCTCTGCAGCGTAACCGCTCGACTTTGTCCCCTCAAAGCATCAGTGAGTGAAAATTCTTGCCAATGAGTGGCCTACTACTAGTAACAAATGTGGAGGGGCATTCTCAGGCTATTTCTGGTGTGACTTGATGTCGAGCACAGTGCCATGATAGGTACTACAAGGCTATATATGGTGCATTGAGACCCTGATATTATTCCATAGCAGCGGTAAAACCTATAAGAGCAAAAATATGAATTAGACCAGGTAGACCTCCATGACAACCAGATAAAGAAAGTGCAAATGAATGCTACATACATAGATGTCCAATCTGAGCCGACACATGTTAAGAAATGTATGCCTAGTACATCCCAGTAAAATCTTCAGGCTCTCCATCGTCTTCTTCCCCCTCCCCATCCTCTACATTATCCATTTCAATGTTGTCCCACCCTTCCAAGTCAAGGTCTTCCAAACACAGCTCTGGTTTGTCCAACTCATAACCCATGTCACTACCTCTGTTGTTGTGCTGTGCAAGAGACTCTCTCAATGCTTCCTGCAGCCCCAGATCTGGAGCCTGAGTTTCTTGGGCATCCTCAGTCAGATTGGAAATGCAGCCTGAAGTGAGTGCTGACTGATGTGCATGAAAGTGGCCAACACCCAGCCCCCAGTGGTAGCACATGAGAAGATCCCTGTCAGAGAACCTAGGGGAATAGAATGAAATCAGAAGTAGCAAGTAAGCAATAAACACACTGGTTAACATAGTATTGATTGTAATCTTTACCATCCTTGGCACAGTGTGAGATGCCAATCCCATCTGCTCATTGTTAAGGCTGGTAAGATGTGACACCCACACAGGACATCTTTCGGATCCACAAAACCAAAAGAACAATTTTTGTTCATAGGAGGGACGTGGACAGAGTCTAGCTTGGAATTACTCCACCCTGAAGACCCTGGATTAACGACCTCAAACGATCGCACCCACAAAAAATCGAAGTGGCGAGCTTCAAAATCACGCATGCCAGGCCCAGTATAGATCACATTTACATGATATCTGCCGAGGACCTGTGCATACAAGAAATGATGCAGATTTGAACTCTCCACATCATCGGCAAGAAGCATGACATTACAATGAGATGTCCCTGGGTTAACAATGTCAGTCCCACACCAAACATCATAAGTGGTAAAGTGGAATCGAATAAGCTTGTGGTGGTATATGCAGTCATTCTTCAAGAACACAAAATTGCATGCATTTCCATTGGGGCTATGAAATAGTCCAGTATCTGAGCCTGTTCTGAAGCTGGAAGGCTCTGAAAGTGATTCAGCTTCCCAGAGCAATGCTGTTTGGATTCGGGGAAGTAGATGCTCTCTTAACTTTGGCAAGAAATTCTGCGTGAGGGGTTAGTACAAATCAGCAGAAGAATACAAAGATTGTTCACCTTGATTGTGGAATCACCCTCGTTCTTTGTAGGAAGGTCAGTATGTGTACAGAACATTTCTGGGACTTCCTATGTTGTACTGTACCCAAGGGTCATGTGTAACATCCTCTGGCTCTATTTCTGAGGATGGGCTAAGGCATTGACGATCCAGCCTCTCACAGATCATGCTGATACGGTGCTCTCATCACTCAATCCTCAATATTTGCTGTGGTATTGATCGGCCGCTAGACCGAAGTGACTGAGTTTTGGACGTTCGGTGCTTGAGCTTGCTCTGATGCCTACCACCACAGTAAGCAATGTTACACAAAATATCATGTAAAAGCTTACTGATTGAGTGGAATATGAGTCAGTTGTACCAAAGTGCCAGATGGTGTCAACATAGTTGCTGAGTGCATGGTACTTATAAGTCCTCAGATTGAGCTTCTTCTGCTTCTGTGCATTACTGTTGGATGCCATAGGTCCTCTTGATCTGGACACCACATTAATTGTGGATTTCTCCTGATGTTGTTGCTGAGCAGCACACTCACGTTCCAACTCTCAAGTCTCGAATGCTTCACATGTCTTTTCCTCAAATGTGTGTAGGCTGTTTCCCAGAGATGTAGTGACATGGGATAAAATGTCCAGAGTTGCATCTGTGTGCATGCCGAGCTTGGCAAGACCATGCCAGTGGGCTAATTCAAATAAGAGCTTGAGAATGTATGTATTGTGGGGTTCAGGCAGAAGACCATCAAATATAGATATAGCACACTATGTGAATGATATCAGTCAAGTCGAGAATACTAGCGATAACACCCACTTGTAACATATCCTCATAATCATGAGCAGTCATCTTCTTCAATTCCGACTGGTTCAACCTTATTTTTCTTATGCCATCAACCCAAAAAGGAGGAATCTCTCGAAATCTAATGGAAGTATCAGTACCAAGCCTTCTGAGGCTTTGAACAATGCTTGCCATCTATCTAACTCGTGCTTGAGGCTTTCATTTTGGCAATCTAGAATGCATAGTAGATGTATGAAAACTGCCTTCCAGACACTGAGCTCAACCTCATGCATGAGATCCACAGTGAGCATGCCAAACATGTTGAAACCAAATGGTGCCAGCTTGCTTGAAAATGCATTCTGACAAAGCATGAGCATTAAAGTCAGCCATCAGAGAGGTAAGAAGGTCATACTGCTGTTGGAACAAGAGAATCTTCTTGTAGGAGATCTTCCACTGCTGTACTATCAACCACATAACCCTGCTCATATATCTTCTCGCGTGCCATCTCAACACGATTATGCCATTTCACATCATCAATCTGGGCGAGAGTCCTGCACTGTGTCATATCTCGATGCATCCCCATATTGGCAACACAATCTAACGGTATGAGACAATGAGGACAAGGGCACCAACCAAGATTACGAATGCTAGCTATAAGAATTCTTTCAAAACTTTGAGTTAAAGACACTGGCATTCAAAAGAATCTTGGCTTACTTTTCCTTGTAGTCTGCAGAATATGTAAATATACAAGGGTAAAAGTGATGCCGAATGCCATCGCAACACATAATCATGATTCCATGCTCATAAGCTTCCAGGAATTCATCATCAAGGATGATCTCCCACTGAGCATTATAGTTTTCTTGATGACAATGGACCATGAATGCTCCATTTGGGCCCTTTCCACCCAGGTGCTCTATGGCGAAGGCTTTAAATGCATCTGGGAGCTGTCATTCAAAAAGGAATGAGGATCACATACTAGCGCAAAGTTAATGAGGTCCTACTCACTGTCTCTAGGTAGGCGATGTGCTCAAATGCTTGACAGGAGGGCTTTGACCTTCTGTCCTTTGACTCGTTCCCCATCGCAAGATGAATTGGCCATAGTTTAGCAGTGCTGAATGCTGAGAGCTGAGTACCATCTGAGGCAAAATAAGACCCCCTACAACTCTCTGAAGGTCGCATCCCAGCTCTCCGGGAGAATCCTGAAGGTCACGGTGAGCCTCAATGAATGCCTCTGAAGTGTAGAGTTCTCCATGAGCTTTGACTGGTTTACATAGAAGCTTCAGTTGGTTGCCAAAATAACTCATATGGCTCAAAATGGAGGTGTGGATGGTTAGAGGGATGCATAATTTTCTCCCTAATCACTGACACCAGCTTGTGGTGATGAAGTGTTCCTGTGTCAAACTCCTTTTGCCCTGGATGCAGCGACCTTCTGGGAAATGGAACCTTGATCTTGATTGGGGTTTTAACCCACCCGCTGTTATCCTCTTCGTCCTCCCAGCCATCATTGTTTGAGGGGTTGCACGGCTGATCTCCACTCAGCTGCACATTAATAAGCTGCCAGTTTGTCCCTGAAACATCCTCAGGTTGAAAGTTTGGATGCCCAACTATCTTGATGAGATCCTGGAAGCCATATTGCATTTTCTTTAACCCGCCGTTCCAATACCATTCTCCTAGTAAAACAACGACTGATTCAGATATAGGTGGTAAGAGTCAGCTGGATGGTCAGGGAAAGTATCCGGGGATGTATCCATCAGGTTGTCGCACATTATATTCTCGTTGGGATTGTGGCCTGGGAAATGAGTTGCATGATACTGCCAGAAAAGGCCAAATTTATTCTGTATGGATTTCAGCAGTCTCCTGACATGGGAATAAACATTTGGGGGTTGCTTGGATGAGGGTGATGCTGGTATGGTAGCTGGAGTCGTGGTCAGTGTCCATTCTGACTCTTCTGGTTGAGGAGCTGGAGGAAGTGCTGCTGGAGGTTCAGGTAGTATATCCTGGTAGTGCTTGGGTAGTTGGCGGTTTTCCTGGTGACCCCTGTGCTCTGCCAGTGGTTGATCCAAGTCTTCGTCGTTCAGAGGCACTCTAACCAGTATAATAGTGATTCAATGAGCAATGAGCAATGAGCTGCACCAACATCATAAGTTGTGCTTCATTTTGCATGGCGAGTGCAACATTGTTTAATTCTTGTTCAACAGCTACATTTTGGTTCGCAGGGCTTTCTGCAGTTGTGCTTTGCATTACTTCTGTTTTTCAATGCTTCTTGGCATCATTCATGGAGGCACTCTAACCAGTATAATAGCAATTCAATGAGCAATGAGCTGCACCAACATCATAAGTCTTACTTCATTTTGCATGGTGAGTGCAACATTGTTTAATTCTTGTTCAACAGCTACATTTTGGTCTGTAGGGCTTTCCACAGTTGTGCTTTGCATTACTTCTGTTTTTCGACACTTCTTGGACTGCCAGACCTCTTTAGGTTTCTCCAGACCACTGGAAAGCTGTTCTTTGTCTTCTGGCAACTACACTTGTGAAAGTATAGGCTTGTAGTACAGAGAATGTGCACCCGCAAACACAGACTTGACACCAGGCTGGTGGCAGGTCCATGGTGAGATAATGAGAATGGTGGTGGGCAGAACTCTGCTAACAGTGCAACATCCAGAAACCTCAGCCTGACTGGAGGGCTCGACATGAGAAAATGATTGCTAGCATGTATGAGTCAATTGATGAATTGACAGTCTGAGTCCGATATTGCTGGATTAGTAAAAGGGCATAAATGTTGGGTGTGCTATGGAGGCATTGTAGTAGAATGAGGAAATGTTCAAGTTAATGCTAAGGGATGAGTGAGCTTACTGTTGTCATTCCCATCAAACTTGCACTTTGAAGTTTCCTATTTCAAATTATCCCAAATCATCAGTGGATATCATCAATAGTTGTAGCACCATACCTTTGCTTTGACCATGTATGATGTGTTATACTAAAATGACTCAAGCTGGAAGTTGGGACAATGTGGGGACTAATAAAACAAAAGGATGTTCACAGAAAATAAGATTTTACAAGATATACTATACATAGGTAATTATGGAAGCTGGGTAGGAACAACTGCAGCATGGCCAAATAAACAATAGAAAGTTTGTGTATAAAAACAAGCTATGTGGTCCTCGAGTTACTGGACATCTGCTTCAGTATACATATTATGTGAGGCCAGATCAGGTAGTAAAAGAGGCGTCAGCTTCAGTCCATCCCAATCCCTCATTAATGCCCTCACCACCAGCAAAAATGGTAACCTTTCTTGCCAGTCATGAGCTTGCAAACCAAAATTTTCCCACTGTACATTGGTGACGACTAGTGAAGGTACATCGAAACACTTTAGCACCATAGCCTGCTGCTCATGTTCACCCTGGTGGAATGACAAGCCTGAGGCATGCTTGTCAAGTGCCAAAAGCTCAAAGCAGAAATTAAGCTCAGTCAATTCCCATAGAATTTTCTGTGCCTCATCAACTGGCACTGTGGGACAACTGTCAGATGGTGGAGGACAAAGGTCAATCTGGAGTTCATCCAAAGCATCTGCAAAGATGGCCTTGACTTGTTCAGGTTGACAAATTAAACTTGGCTCGTGGCTGCATGCCACAAGCCCATCAAGCCCATCAAGAAGAAAATCATGCCACTGTTGACTGGACAAGGGAGATGCTGAGCTTTCTGCTGAAAATACTCATAAGATGCAGGCAGGTTGAAATACTTTCCATGTGGCAAAGAATTTTGCATGGTGAGCCTCATTGGTGGAAGCAAAAATTGCTGCCTCAGGAAATAGATAACGTGTGTGATAAGATGCTGGGGGTTCGTCCCTTTTAACTGCCTTCAACACATCATGCCAGGCAGGAATTGGGAGTGGCATGAGGGGGCTCTCGTACACATCAAACTTGTCATGGCCTGTTGGCAGATTTGAAGATTTCCACTTATTATCTGTCATGGGAGGGTGAGTTGATGGATGACAAAACAACTCTGGTTACTTATGAAGAACTCCTTTTCCCCTTGTTGGCACCATATTGTTGACTAACTCCCCCAATGGCCCTGGCACCTGGTCCGTCTTTTGATCTTACTAAGGCTTCTATGTGTCTTGATGTGGATGTATTCATTTTGCTGGCATGGAGGGCAAACAGATCTGGATAGTGCAGGAAGTTGCAAGCATACAGTAAGATTGCCTCATGCTTGTGATGAGAACTAGCTGGGCCCCGGTATATAATAAGGTAATTGAAGCAGTGTGGCTCAAAGCAGATCCCATAGTGGCGCAGTACCATAAGTGGGATGACTGCAAGTATATTTGTTTGGCCAAGGTCCATGGCCGGCTGTGTCAACCAGAACAGAAGGCCTGCATGGAAAAAGTCCTGCACAACGCAAATATCATTGGTGAAAACACCAACAGTGTCAGCAACTTTGACTGATGGGGAGCCCACTGCCAACCTAGTCGAGTCCATCCAGGGTTTGTACACCTCCATGTAATCCAACATTGCCATTACATCAAGCCAACACCTTTGCACATCCCTCACGCCAAATGCCATCTGACAGAAGTTGACCCAAGATGGACGAGGCCATGCTCGATCATTTTAACCATTGGACCAAGGGTAGGCAGTGCCTGAGATTTGGATGAATTTGACATGAATGCTTGGACCCAAGATAACAAAATTGACACTGAACACTTCAGCTCGCCCAGCTTCAAATCTGATAGCTTGCCAAGACCCCAAATGGGGGATGCTGGGTCCCTCAAGGGTATAAAGTCCTCGTGCATAGGTTCCCACCATATAATTAAATGGGCGGAAAGCGATTTAGCCCTAGGAATTGCACTGTGGTGACAGTTAAACACATTATAAGACTGTGGCCAGAGAATAGGATTGTCATCTGCATAGAGGCTGTCGGCACGCATCATTACTTGATGGTCTCCAGCTGGCAGTTCGGGGATAAGGTTTGATTAGGAGTGGTGACAAAATATTCTCCATCAAAGAGGAGAGCCCCAACTTTGCCATCTGTCACACCAATGGGCCCTGTAAGAACACATTCAGCGGGGAAGCCATCACAAACTCAAGATTCAACACACTATAATCAACTCAAAACCTCAGCAAATCATCATCCACAAGCATGGCAGTCATTTTGATGAGTTCCTGCTAGCCATGAGAATACTACTTAGTACTAGTAAGAGAGGTACAGGCAAGGGCTTATAAATGATGTAAATATAGTGTTGAGCCTTCAAGGTGCCAAAGGCATCCACAGACAACTTGATGGAATCCAAACGTAGGATTGAGTGACAAAAAGTCAGACTCAAGGCAGGTGACAAAAAGTCAGAGTTGCAGGTGACAAAAAACGAGTAACGAGTAGGAGAAAATGGAGCATGGAAAGAAGTGGCAAGCTTCAAGTTGGAAGTAGTACTCGGACAAACTTGAACTTCAAGCTTTCAAGTTTGAGTTCAGGCTCAGGCTCTTGAACTTGAAACATCTGACTCAGCTGTCTCAAGTTCTCATGCTAATGTAGGGTTAAGGTTAACCATGGGCAAATCTTACACAGCCACCAAAATTCAAGTTCAAAGTGGCGGCAGCCCTTGCTCTTGAAGCTTAAAGTCCAAGTCTCATTCTCGTCATATCTTACCATATTCTTGGCAGCAGTTAAAAGTGCTGGTCTGACTTTTCATCACCTGCACTGGTGTTGAGTCTTACTTATTGTCACTCAAGTGCCACTTGAAACCTCTAGTACCTGACATTCGTGTATAACTTGAAGTTCAAGGTTGCAGTGCTAGGACAAAATGGCCGACCAGGAGAAATTTCATACCACAAGCACCTTTTTCAAAGACATTCCTTGGAAAATGGATGTTGTCTCTGCCCCCGGTGGTCTTGATAAACTAGAAATGGCGGTATCTAATGTGTGTGTGAGTTGACTCACTTTTCAATTATTTTCTGTTAATGCTTATTCTGCTAAGGCGTACTTGGGTGTGATTCATGAGCAGGAGAACTTGTGCCAATCCAGGTCAACATACTTCACAGGAATGGAGAAATTGATGGTCCTGTGAAGATTTTGTCTAACCAGTGACTTTCCTGAGAAAAAGGCCAACATACTTGTGAAGGAACTTCTGAAGTATAGCCTCCTGGATGTAGTTCCATTCGTTTTTGATACAGCATCAGAGAGCAATTCCAAAGAAAGGGGGGAAGTGCCATTTGTTGATAAGATTGTGCATCTCTTTTTCTCTGTAACACTACTTGCCTGTTTAAAAATATACCTCTCAGGGCCATGCAACTATGGGTGACTGGCCCAAAGTCGTCAAACTGCGATCAGAAGCATGGAATCTGATAGCACATATATGTTTCTTAATGCAACGACTGTTGATGATCAGCTCTCTGCCTGTTATCATGTGGTTTGTCATGCCACAGGGAATGTTCACAGGGCGAAGATTATCCAAAACTTTGCAGCTGCTGCATTTCATCTGTCCTATCTTCTCTGAGTATGTGTGCCACACTCTCCATATTTTTTTCCCCCAACACTTTAGTCATCAGGGTAATTTGTACTTGCCCAATGACAAGAACAATCTCAAGGAGGCACTTGGAAAGTAAGGGCATAATTTCATGACAGACCTTTCCTAATGTTTACAACATGTCAGATATGGCGTTTCAGTAGGCCACGAGAATTTTGACATAGCACCAGAAATGTTACAAAACCCTTTATTTATTGCTCTTGCCCTTTCACTGCTATTCCTCCTTGTCAATCGTTTGTTAATAAACATGTCTTTTGGGAAGACGAAAATGTTTGAGGTATGAGAGCACTTGAAGCTGGAAGGACACCACTGATTCCTAAACGTTATTATAGCTCTGGAAATCATTTGGTAACAAATGACCCACCATAATTAGAAAGGTTTTGAAATGACTATTAAGAGTTATATTTGATATTGCCACCATGAAAACAACTGTAACGATTCCAGGGTTATTGGTGGAAGCATTCACAGATATCTCTGCGATGGGTGTACATGATATATGTAATGATGATGCCAGTTGGTTCACAGCTGGTGAGACCTTCTTATATTATCTATGGACCAACTTTAATTCAATTTCTCAGATATCCAAATACTAAAGGTCCCCATTGTTACCTCTGAATATCGTGTGAACCATCATGTGGAGTCTCCTAATTCCTTTGCACGTGGTGCAACCTCTGTACGTGGTGGGCCTGTGGCTGCGGTGGATGCAGAAGAGGAGGAGGAGGAGGAGGAGGAGGATGGTGATGAGGACAGAAAACATGTTCATGAAGGATTGCACCATCTTGGAGGTAGGAATTCTGAGGAAGATGATAGCCATGGACAAGGAAATAGTGGTGCTGCGAGAGGGGCTTATCGACACCAAAATGACCAAGGAAGTGCTCAACCAGAAAGGCTCACTGGCAACTCTGGTATGGATATTGCCATGGATAGAGCAAGTGGTGTGGATAGAGCAGGTGTTGCACAGCAAGTAGAACAATCAGGAAGAAAACAAGAATCCTAGTGCAATGGATGTTGATGTGGATAGAGGAGATGTTGCAAACTGAGGAGAACAATCTGGTGCGGTGGATGTGGACATGAGAGAGGGCAGTATGAATGAGCACGACAAGGCTCCAAATGACACAACTCCAGAATCAAGCCCCCACAAGATGCCTTCACCCTCTGATCATTCACTCTCCACTGAAAAGGACAGTCCAATCACTGGCAAAAAGCGAAAGAACCTGATGCAAGAGGCAACAACAAAGAAAACAGATGAATTGCCCCTTCCACCACCAAAAACAAAGTTAAAGTCAAGGTCAAAGCCAAGGCCAAAACCAAAACCAAAGCCTGAATCAAAAATTCAATCTGGACCGCAGTCTGTAGATGCCATGGAGTGCAACTATTTTGAGGAGATCAAATTTGGAGGTGTTAGTAGACTTGGTGATATCATCGACTTAATGCAGGATATGGTCAGTCATTTTCCATCTTAAAAGAACACAATTTATTGTCCTTTGCAGATTAAACCTGAAAAGCCAAACCTTTCAAGAACTCAAAAGGCATGCATGGTTATATGTGTGATAATTCATACCTAATAACTCATATTCCATCTATAGAAATGTTTCGTAGGCAAATCAGTATCACTATGGGCTCCTGGGAAGGATGACCCAGTTACATACACCCTGTCATTCCATGTAAGCTCTACCTAGACTCATTCACCACAATATAGTGACTTTTGGCACTCCCTTAGTTTGCTGATGAGTGCTCCATGTTCAAAATTATTCACAGTGCTGTCATAGTGGGCTATAAAGATGGCCAACCTCTGTGGATGGCTTGTCTGGAGGAGAGTGCATTTTGTATACTCTCAAAGCAGGAACTTGGGAGCAAGAGTGACCAAGAGATACAAGCAATATTCCGCCAAAAACATGTTGTAATAAATGACCAATTTGAGCCTACACTTGCTTTGACAAAAAGGGTTTGAAAACATTAGGGGACCTGTACAAGTCTGTGATGATCCATGGTGTGTTTGAAGCATATTCTTGTTGTGTTTAGACATCCTGATTATGTGCCAGAATACTCAATTGAAAACTCCTTCAAAGCCGAATCATCTCGCCACCTGAACGGTACTTTAGAAGATATGCTGAGGTGTCATAGGGAGAAAAGTAAAATCCTCAATGCACTGGACTGCCCAATGCTGTCTGCCCCTCATCCTCCCACATCGTTTGCTTCTGATCTTGCAGCGTTCAGTGCCACTGTCGATTTACCGATGTGTAGCTGGGCTATTTCATTTCCAATGGCAAGTACTAGATGGGGCCTTGCGGCAACATCAGGTGCCCACCATCTCTGGCATATTGATTGCAATGGCTTCTGCACCTACATCGACACCCAAACTGGCATGAAATGGTGGATCATTGCAAAACCCAAACCTGGGTCAATGCATTTCTCTGATGCTATGCTATTCACTGAAGAATATGATATTTCTGCTGCCAACCTGGAGAAGTGGGACCTTGAGGCAGTCCTTCTTTGTCCTGGATCCTGAATGTAAGTTGTGTCTGCTTGGCACCCCCATATTCATAACCATTGTCCTATAGGTTAATGTGGCCAAACACACCACATTTTGTTGTGACACCAGAATCTTCAATTTGTCATGGAGGTCATTTTTACGCGATGTCCACAATCCAAGACATGGTTTTTGGGCTTTATCATATGTTTGTTGCTAGCAAGAGGGTGACAAACATGGAACACAGTCATGATGTGCATCTTCTACTTCGAAGGATGATTACTTATCGTTACTATGTCCTCATCAAGCATGGGTCTAAACTAGATTTGTCGATGCCACTGCCCACTTGTCATATTCCCAATGTCTCCACCTTTGAAGGGGTGCTTGACCTGTTCATGTTATGCGTCGTCATGGAACTTGGGGATCTCATCAACCCTCTGGCATACAGGAAGAAATATTGACATGGACCTAAACATGACCATGATTGGCTGTGCACTATCCATGCCCATGGGCTATCTAGGGACCTTCGTCATTGGTGGTGTGCACGCTATCTGTTTCTCAGCCCTGAGAAGGAATCATTCATCGATGGTGGCCTCATATTCAAGGACCTACTCTCCCAGCATATTGTAGCACTGATCTCGTATACTAAGACTGGCAGAAGAGCATGATGCTCAAGGTGAAGTGTTGGAGTGCACAGCAGATGTTCTGACCGATTTACTGAAGAAGTATTTCCCTTAAGATCTGCATTTTGGGGTTAGCGAGGGCTTCAAGTGGGCAGGACCAAGATACGTTGTTAAGGCTAGGGCAGGAGTGTTATCCTCATACACGAGATGTAGGTATTACACTTTCTTTAAACACAATCTACTTACAAAGACATTGCAGGCCATGATATCCTGAGCCTCGGGGCAACTCCTGTGGACCTGGACTTTGTACAGCAGTACAATGATCTGGTTATGGAATCAGATTCTGACATGAATTCCTCAGATGACTCTGACTGCGACAGTGAAGAAAGTGATTCAGACAGTGATGATTCAGACCAGTCCAGTAGTGATGATGATGGTGATCTGAGCAACTCAGATGATGATGGTATATCCAATGTTCAGACTGTCTTCACATGCTCACTGACAGATGTCATAGCTGATTGCTCACGTCCATGCAAACGCAGGAGATGTGGTACCCTACCATCATTACAGTCACTTTAGCATTGTCCAGTCCCTCTATGAGGTATTGATGCTTGCTCATACTCGTACGAGGGTCACAAGTCTAAGGCTGTTTTATCATGATCACTGCGGCCAGTGTGAGGGTGAACTTGAAGACCCAGTTCAGTGATACTCCCATAGGCAACATTTCTTCTACTTCAATCTCTGTGCACAGGTAGCATCTTTCTATATACCAGATTTTCGATGTATTTGTCTTCTTTCAATATGTCCGCTTGGCCTAGGACATTTAACTTGAATTTCGGGACCATGCCATCAAATTTCAGTGGCTGTGTAATATTTGCCTGCAGTTAACCTTAACCCTAACATGCTTTCAAATACAAACTGCGACTGGTACCTGTGTATTACTAAATATTACTAAGCATCAAATTGTTGTGCAAGATTTTCCCAGCACGAGCTCATTCTGCTGGCTTTATGCTGTTTCTTTGGTTGGGCCATAGATTTGTCGTGTTCAAATTTTCAATGTTGCTGCAGCCCCCTGATTACTAGTCAATGCCACCAGCCTAACCTTTACTGTACTCCTGACCATTTTTTGGCTACAAAATCTACATAATTGAATCTTGTAATGTTCTTATAGTCTTCTCATGCTCATTTTCAGTCATACTTTTAAAAAAAATTTGCTGGTCAGATTGGCAGCTATACAAAAGTAGCACTCCATATGTATGTAGTAACTAGTTATGAGGAAAAGACTCCGAGTTGGAGATTCCAGCATTCTGGTTCATTGCAGCAAATGATATCATCTCATGATATAGCGATATACCGTGAGACAGTGTGAGACTTGGAAGTTATAAGGAGCCACCAGATCATGTTCATATCACATACTACCTCTTACTACACAATTCTACCCTATGCTTGGCAGATCAGGTGCATTTCCATCTTAGGAACTCTGGACTCTGGAGCTTCGTGGCAGCAGAGAGTCTGAGAGTCTTTTCTCACGTTCGTATACAGTTTATAACTTGAACAGTGATGCTGAGTCAGACGCCAGCATCCATTGTCTCAACCCATCATTGTACCACCACCTCTTGATTTCAGTTCCAATGACCACCAATTCAGTGCAGATACTTTGAAGCTCTCCTAATCAGGCAGAGCCTGACTCAGACTTGAATTTGGCACTTCATATGAAATTCTGAAATCTCACCCTTCTTCTCCACTTACTCACTACTATCAATCAGGGAAATGCCATACTCCCTGCCACAGGTGCTCCTCCCATCCAGAATCTACCAGTCCACAGAAAGGTTGATGCAGTGACAACTATTCTAGTGTGTAACAAAGAAGTCCTTGCTGCTACAGCATATGCTTCCAGTGGAAGTCTTGTAGTGGCTGGTACGATGCCCACAGAAGAAGCTCACTCTGAAGAGGATTATTTTGTCACTACTCCTTACACCAATCAAACACTGAATATCGCTGCTGTTGCCAATCCAGAGCGCAGTAATTCTGCACAGGGCATCAGATTGGCTTCAGGCAAAGATTTGTGGTCTCATTTTGATCCAGACGATTGTTGGAAATTGATGAGAAAGTGAGCTTCTACTGGTACCTGGCATCACTTCCTCATTGCTTATAATGTAACTGGGGTCAGACAATCTACACTGGCAGACCATACAGAATCTGTATGTTCCTATCTCAATACATACAAGATTATCTAGCCCTCTGCGCAACCCACTGAATCCAGGCACTTTTCTTGCTTTCTCATTGTGCAGTGTTGGAAGAGAATGAAATGACAGATTTTCCATTGGTCATCGCTTGGGCTTCTTCATATGCTAGATGACGCAACCAACTCCTTGATGAAGTCAATCCAGAAACATGAGTGGACCAACCCTGTTTGTGACCCAAGACTGGCTCGATATCTCGACCAAATGGACAACATAACAATGAAAGCTTTGGTGATGTACTCCTGGGACAAGGAGGACACAGCTGATAAATATTTAGAAGTGCTATGCTCCAAGGAGCAATTAGCCTCATTCAAGATATACTGCAAGGACACTGCAACAACATCCCACAACTTCCTCTTGGCCATCCTGGTTGGCTATGTGAGTGCCCTTCTGAGGTTGGAAGTGGCTATTGCTGCTAAATCATCATCATCGGTATCCTTGAAGTGTCTGAGGTTGAGGAAGAAGGATGACCAGAAGGAGGCCAAACTCAAGGAGGATGACCAGCAACTTGTGAAGGATGTGTCAAATCGGGTGCGAGGTGTCACTTTCTATGCCAATGCTCTTGTCTGCATTGCACACTCCCATGCGTTAAAAGAACATCTCCAAGTTCTATTCCTGGGTGAGATGTTGCCTCCTATAGCTTTCAGGAAAGATGAATATAACAAATGGGTCACATTGTACATCGGTGAGGGAGGTGAAGTCTACAAAGCGGCAGATGACATCTGAGTCAACAAAGTGGCAGATGGTGTTGGCAGGGCAGCGAGTGGCATTGGCCAAGTTGCCTTGAAGGACAAGGAGGGGGAGGATGACAAGGAGGGGGAGGATGAAGAGGAAGGGGAGGATGATGAGGAGGGGGATGGTGAGGAAGGCAAGGATGGCAAGGAAGGCAAGGATGGCAAGGAAGGCAAGGATGGCAAGGAAGGTGAGGAGCAGACAGAGGTGTCTAGATCTCACACAACCATGATCAATTTACAGACTGTCCAGCACATAACCATGATCAATTTCCAGACCGTCTGGAAATGGATCATGGCATTTGTTGTGCACTTCTCAGCACAGCATGCCTTGTAGAAACATGTTGGTGGTCTCCCACCTAGTGAACCCATCCATCTTGATCTCCTCATTATGGCCCGCTCTAGGGTGAAAATTGGTTCCTGGCCCTACATGGAGGGTTTAATCAAGGACATATTGAAGGCCCATTCAGTCAACTATAAAATAATGATGGCAAAGTACATCGGCAAAGTTAAAACCATATCCTTGGAGCTGATACCAGCATTTGGATGGAGCAGATTAGGATATTCTTGATATTCCAGAACCTGGTGAAGAATGGTGCCCACCCCGAGTCATCATTGGAGTTTCCTGGAGGCACACATTGCGAGGCTATTTTAGCTGCTTTCCTTGCCTACTGTAATGTAGCAACTTTGGAAGAGAAGGATGACCCCAAATCTAAAGAACTTAGTGAGGTACTTGATCCACTTACCTTGAGGTTTAAATTCATTATTTTAACTTGTTGTGCAAAGACTGAAGTTTCATGATCAATGGATGTCAGTGTCCAAGCTATGCTGTCCTGTTTGCTGGGAGTTGATAAAACTCGTCAAAATTGAGGATATCTCAGATCAGGCATTTAAAGTCCATGGTCATCATGCCAATCTTTACAATGTGGAATTGCCAGGGTGGCTGCCTCATGATATTTTGGAGGCAATGATACAAAAATTCAACTTTTCCCATATCAGCAACTTGAAATCCTCAATGCCCATGACTCATCAGTGAACACTGGCCATGGACACACCCGTAACCTCTCTCGCAAAAGTAACATGAGCATCAAAACTGCCAGTAGCAGTGTATCAATACCAGACCATGACAAGGGGGACATTGAATTCTCCCATAGGTGAGCATTTTTATCTTTTTACTATGACCAGATCCCAACCATCTGCTATAGCCAATTTTACCCAACTTCTGTCTGACCACTGAGTTGAATGAATGGTTGAAACCTGCATGGAGGCCTTTGGGTTGTATATGATGCTCATTATCTTGTTGAACGAGCTTTTCAGAGTTTTGTTTTTCCTGTGCAAGTACTGTGTCTCCCATCTTTCAGTCCGAGTCACAGTAAAAAGCAGCACATTTTTTTTCATTCCAGCCTCATCTTCCCACCGTTCATGTATAACCATGTGCATTATTTATTTCATGCTTTCTGCTTATGGTTCCCCCTGATAGTTCAAGCAGGAACCTGTTCAGGTTCAGAACTAGTTGTCATTGCATCACTGGTTGGGTCTTCATTTCAAGTTTATGGATTGTTTTTTCTTCTTCCAGATCCAGCTCATTTTGTATGCACTTGTACTTGCTCGTCCTGTTTCAACTACAAGTCAACTTGCATGGAAGGAAGACTTTGAAAGCCTGAGTGGCATAGAACAGTGGTTGGGGGTGTACTTCACTGGCAGGCACCCAGGGTCTGGCATTCTGGAGCACTGCCACTACAGGGATTATCTGAGTCCACCAGTGTCGGATGTTGAAGTTCACTTTCTGACCTCGTACTTCCAACTTGAAGTTTGCCACTTCTTTCCATGCTCCATTTTCTCCTACTCATTTTTTGTCACCTGCAGGTCCGACTTTTTGTCACCTGCCTTGAGTCTGACTTTTCATCACTCAATCCTACTCATACATTTGGACTTGGATTCTGAACCTCAGCTTTAAGTTGCCTGTGGATTTCTTCCGAGTCCTCCCGCTTGCCATTTGGGTTGCCTTTGGTGCCTTGAAGACTCAACACTATATTTACATCATCTGTACAACTGATCTGTTCTCTCCTATGTTTCTGGTCGCCTGCAGGTCTGACTTTTCATCACTCATTCAACAGATCACCCAGCTGACACAAAGGTTCAGGTAAGTAACAAGTTAAACCTATCGACACCTCTTTCAACCCATCCAAGTGTCAGATGGCCCCTCGAGGTGAGATCCCCTTTCCAATGTTTCTACATCACTGGCAGTTGAAACATAAGTCTTGCATAAGTCTTGCATAAGTCCACTTATTGCCGATTTGGCGCGAAGACATGAATAAGTGATGAATAAGTAAGTGGCTAATAAGTGGCTACTTTGAATGACCCTATTAAATGTGTATGTTCGATAGACCGTGGTCCGTATTATTCAATACAATATTGCTTACCTACCTACCTGTTACTGATGGATCTGTTGATCTACTTAAATGTGAGCTCTTTACCATCTGACGATTTCTTCACAACATTCCCCATATAAGACCACTAAAACCAATTATCAGCAAGCTGCTGGCTACTGGGCCAATATTATCATAGATGTTCACTTACGTTCAAGTAACCACCATCTCCTTCCCTCCTGAATGTGCCACTATGGAACCAATAGATCTCAAATCTCAACATTCGGTCAGCCTCAAAGAAGCTCACTCTGGACAAAATGGACTTACCCGGTGGTCTTTCCAAAGATTCCCACTGGAAGTTCCTCATGGCGGTGATCCCAGTCTCTGCCACGTATGCCATCAAACTTGTAAGAGTGTTTTGTGTGACAGACGATGTAGTTGCGAGAAGGATCCTTGGCATGCATTCGACCCACTAGCTCTTGCGTCCAGCCGCTACGGTGCTGTTCGAGTTATTAGAAGGATACATTTTAAATAAGGGATAACAAACTTCTTTATCCGCAGCAAATGCTTGCTTAATCTTCATGATAACCTCCCCTATCTAGTCATGGATGTATTGATTGAATTGGTATGTACAGCCAATAATGTACAGCCCGAAGCCCGAAGGAACGTTAAACTGAGATCTTGCTACCCGGGGTGAATCGCAGTGCTCAACAATGTAATGTACATTGCCTCTTCAGGAGGAATAGATTTAGTGAACGAGCGCTATTCACTGAATAGATTTGATATCGGCCCCGAAGCTGCCTGATACTGTTGATCCATCCTCACTTGGCTATGCTCCCGGGACGTACTGATGCACTATCTCAAACATATATATTTCGTTTCTTCGATTAACAAATGAAGTTTATCCTGGATACAGCTGGCCTGTGTCCGCAAGCATCGCCCAGTGCGCAATTCAACCACCCATTACCCTCACCATTTCAAATCTCTCACTTTCTCAGATGAAACTTTCCCTTAACCGATTGGTTCTCCTGGTCTGCGCTCTGGATGCAGCCACCTCTCTAGCCGCGTCAATACCATTTTATGCTTCCTCTAACATAAGGTTCCGCAACATCGAGAGCCGTAACGTCAAGCCTGAGGTCCTTGATGTGCATTTCCACAATACCGAGGCTCGCGAACCTACGACTGCAGAATTGGCTGCTGCTGTGATTAATCTTGAGAAACGGAACCCCGTCGGTGTTGTTGTCCAAGTCGGGAAAATGATACTAACCGCCCTCTTAATACTGTCATAGAGCATGTTTGCTCGACCGAACAGGTTGAATCATTCAATGGAATCTGATTGGTACTCCTTGGCACAGGCTGAGGCAGTGCTAGTGATGTTACGGCTCGGCTTTGAAGGGCTCAGGCTTTCGAAAACTTGGGCCTGAGCCGCGAGGGCGGCTTGTTACCAGTAAACTGCTATTTTACGCTAGTTAGCCTCGTCAGACATGATCTCGTCATCTGCACAGTTGCAGGTGGAACCCGGTGCTACCAGCTTGCGACTCGGGTTGTGGTTGGTGTACCGTGTGACTAGTGATGGCACTGATATCGAGCGCTGATATCGAGTGATTGTCATCTTGCTGCGGATTGACGGACGTCACGGACCCTGGTCGATGGAGCACTAAGATTCCGATCCTTCTCGGCGATGCGATGACAGTGCATGTTGAGCGGCGTTACAATCCGTAGTTAAGCGGCTCGAAGGAACTCTCGCCGTTAGGGATGCCTGTTGAGAAACACACCGCGAGCGCACACGAGCGGTGCATCACCTAATACGGCAGAGTCGGAGCGATTGATGCGTGATTGATGCGTGCGCTATTTTTAGCGCACCCTTTTTGATATGGCGTGACAAACACGCCTTGGTTTCCTTTATCATCTGTTCTCTTTGTCCGTCAGACTTATATATACCAGTAGATAGATGGTCTGCCACCTCAGTCATTTATACAAGGACTGAGGTGAGCATTGTTGGACTTATTACTTCAAACTACTTGTGCTAGATGGCCAATGTGTTGCATGTCATGACCGAGTTCTCAGAAGGTGTGTATGTCAGGAGTGGCATCATATATTTGCAATCCCTCTGCTTATTGGTATTTGTGAATCCAAGATTCAGGAACTTACACACTCAAACATTGACTTGGAGGTCCAAGCCAGTATAGTACAAACTTACACACTCAGAGTATACACAGCCGCAATTGCAGTTGCAGGCTGGGTTTGGCTTGGCCTCTGTAGAATCAGTGCCCCATTCCTGGTCATTCCATCATGGTGCCAGCAGCCACTGGTTGAGTCAAAGGAAATGGGTAGTAAAGTGGTGGTTTGCATAGTAAATTACACCTTGAAGCATGTACTCTTTTGCACCATCCCTGCAGGTTATCTGGAGGTGTGCATGTGAAGAATGGTGCACCCCCCCATTGGAATGCAATCAAAGGTGGGTGGCTCTGGAATGTAGTTTTTCTGACCTGTGGTTGGCCACACATTGGACAACAAGAAGCCAGTATTTCCTCTTGGTCATTTAGATGTGACTGCAAGCTCATGTCTGGTAGTGTAAATGTATAAACAAGGCAGAATGTAGTGTCTGTCTCCCTTCCTCTAGAATGTTTGCAGCTTGAGCATTGTTGGGTAGATGAAGTGACATGTTGGCCAGTCTTAAGCAATTGCTCTAGTATGCTATGGACACTTGTAAATTCACCAAACTCAAATTCTTCTGAGGCATTCACAAGAAGCTGCCTGAAGTTGTCTCAGACTGTTTCCAAAGAAAGGCCATGAGTGGGTGTGAGTATGGTGTGATTTTGAAACTCATTTAGCAAAGCAGGTATGGAATTGTTTCCTAAGTTTCTCCAAGCTGACTGATGGGTGTGGGAGAGATTCATCCATATATTAAAAAGAATAGTTATAACACCATCATATGCACAACTATTGTTTGACCATTGGGTGCCAATTGGCTGCATGGCACCTGTGAAGGCAGGAGAGGTGTGTGAGAGCTGTGTCTTTTTATTTGGTGAAGTTATAAGGGTTGGTGAAGTGAGAGCATGTTTTTCTGATTTATGAAGAGGAGGTAACCTGTTCAGCATGGTTGTTGTAGGTGCATAAGGCATGCTAGATGGATTCTGATGGAGGAGTAGTGTTTGTGCTTTTTTCAACCAAGGCCCATTCCATATTGCTGTGTGGCCCTCTAAAAAAGGATCACTTGGTCCCCATCTGATCGCTTTATGGACTGTTGGAGGCATATAGTCTTCACCTTTCAGTTGTCTGTATAGAGCAATTAGACTGTTTCTTTGGTCTGCTTGAGCCATATGCACAGGGAGCTTGCCCATGAAATTGAGTTTTGTGATGCTGTCCAGTATTTCAAGCTCATGAAATTCTTGTCTTAATGCTCCTGAGGCACCACCAGTAATTTTGTGTGGGTGGAAACCTGTTAAGATCAATGTGCCTGTTGCTGTAGAGCTTCTTGAGAGAGCTGTGTAATATGCCTAGTGTGATCTACTGTAGCTAAGGTCTACAACATTTTCTGGTCTTGTTTTTCCCTGGGAGGCATAGTCTGTCATTGCCCAGTTGGGCAGGCCTTCAATTTGGTTGTGTGAAATTGTCAGGGAGGTGTCATCAGGCAACAGACAAGAAGTATTCACACTAGTCCATGTTAAAGGCACAACATTTGGAGGCAAGTTATCAAGGTGGACTTGAGATGGAGGATTAATGAGCCAGACAAAAGTGTGTCCAGTACAGTAGTACCATCAGGTGTTTTGCCTGCTTGCCAAGAGTGAACAACTTTAGTCATGCAAAGCTCAGTAGCAGAGTTGACACAAATTATAACAGGCATACCAATACAAAGAGAAAGCCTTCCAGGAATAAGGTTTGTATTTGCACATGGAGATTGTGCCCATAGTATTTTTTGTACTTCAACAGGAATTGCAGCATGCTTTATAGAATGTTTGTGGCTCCCCTTGAGACTCTTTTTGCTCTCTTTGGATTCTTTTGAAGGGATTGAATCTTGAAAGAAAAAGTGGTCCAAGGATTTCTTTGTCTCAGCTGCAAAACAAAGTGAGCCAAGGGAATTTATTTCATCCTTATGTGCATTTAAGGCAGTGATGATGGACACATTTCTAAACTGCCTTTGCTTTATATTTGGTTTGCCATGACCTGGGCTAGAAACACCATTATTTAGAAATGCAATGTCTGCAGGGGTACAAGCTTTGTACTGCATGTTTTCCAAAGCAGTATGAAATTTTCTGTCATCTGGTGACTCATTCTGTTGCCTCATATTTTTTGTAGGATTACAACTGTTGTTACCTGGTGCCACAAGGCTTTGCCCATTGCAGCCTCTTGGTCATATAATGATTTTGGGTTAACCCCTACAGTTCGACTGTAAAGGGATGCATTTTCTTGTCCAATTGCAGGTGGAAGTTGTGCAAAATCTCCTGTGAAAATCATGTCAAGGCCTTCAAAAGGGCTTTCAGCATTGTTGTTGATCTGAGCCAGCCATGCACTTATAAGATACTTGTCTCTGCAGCACAGCATGGATACTTCATCCAGAACCACGTAGTCAACACCTTGCAGCCTAGTTTTCACTTGTGCCAGCTGTGTTGCTGAGGTTTTTTCTCCCTCTGAGTTGATTCCAAACATAGAGTGGTAAGTTGACCCACTTAAGAGAGCAGCTGCACTCCCTGTTGGTGAAACTACAACCAGCCTATGTGATTCTTTCTTCTGCCTGAACAGTCCAATAAGTGCTTCCAGTACTTGGGTCTTACCAGTCCCAGCCATTCCAGACATATTCATCTTTAGTTTCACTACAGGAACGGTTAGCTACAATTTGATAGGCCCTTTCTTGCTCTTCATTCAGATCATATTTTTTCAAAACTGCATTTATAGTGGGGTCACATTTTAAAGATTCAAAGGTCTGAGTTAGATGGCCTTTGGTTACTATTTTAACCTCATCTGGCACAAATGACTTTAGTTTAGTGTTGTTGTCCATAGGTTTTGTAGCATCAAAGTGTTGTCCCCTTTCTTTTAACACTTGGGCACATTTGCTTACCACTGCTGCCTTCCATTGAGATGCTGACTGAACAGTAGTTGGTACAGCAGGTGTTAGGTTGACACCATCTGGTAAAAGTTTTGCATTACATTCTGTCCACCCTGTTACTGTCAAAACATGGTTAATGGCATTCATTAATGAGCTGCATGCTTTGGTCTTCTTTCCAATTGCAACAGATATCTCAATATCTTCTGCAAAATTATGAGCACAATCATCCTCTGTATAATCATTTATGATTGTTTGGTCCAAATCTTTCAGTGCAGCTTCATCTGCAAGCCAGGTGGGAAGTGACATTGTGCCCTTTTTCATTTCAGCATGAAAATCATCCAGAGCATCCAAACATTCATATTGGATGTTCATATTATCCATTAGCTGAGTGTAGTGTTTTGAAGTCCAGTCAGGTTCCGACTTTTTGCAACTTTTTTGATTTCAAAAAGCTGTATTATAAATTCAGGGAAAATCCAAGAATTCACCAAAATATTACAGGAGATAGAATTTGCAAAAGACTGGGGGGTCCTCTCTGAGATGGAAAGATTTCAGCCACCCACTGTCAAGATAATCACAAAATTTAGGAGTGGATAGAGAATGAAAAATAATGGGGGGTCCTCCCTCAGAAAAAAAAAATCTGTCTAACCATTGTTAAGATATATCAAAAATCAAAAAACTGGACTTTGAAACACTAGCTGAGTGGGCTATGTTCCAAAATTCTAAGCTGTAAATGCATCATTCTAGAGCTCACTGTCTTCTCTCAAGTCATGTACTGTATGCCATGGTTTAAATAATGCTAACATTGCACTACAATAGTACTCTCGGTCACCTTGATCACTTCTTGGTAGAGTAGATCCTATAAAGTTGGGTATTGATGAAGCATCCTGGGGAAGCCATTGGGTACAATGAGACTTCTCCAAAGGGTGGTCTGGTGCAAAGTCAAAAAGCATCTGCTTGGAGATGTTCATCAGATCAGGTTGTGTGCAGTTTTCACCATCACTTTCACTGTCTGTGTGTAAGTATTCATCATTTCTAGGTTTATGGGTCAAGAAATGTAATCACTAACTGGAGACATTCCCACTACTTGATTACCATGCTTGAACAATGTTACATTCTCAGTGTCCTCTTTACCCTCTAGTGTATCATCTTGTGGTGTCCATGGGGATCATGCATTGCTCACAAAAGACTGCCAATAAAAAGGTGTGAGCATGTGGCTGGTATAGTGATCCAGAAGGTACATGCAAATCATTGGGGTCCCCATCTCAAGCTTTGCAGTCAAAGAATTCACAATTTTTGTTATCAGCTTCTGAGCTTTTTGTTGGTGGGACTCGAGGCCTGCAAGCATTTCAGTATTTTTTTGGAACATGGATTTCACAGATTCAAATATGACATGAGTTTTCAGAGTAGGCTTTGTTACATAATTGGTTACATAAAGTAATACTCCTTTGACCGCTGTGCCTGAGCACAAGCTTGTAACATCTATGTTGCAATGAAAGAGGTAAGTGACAACATATGTAACAGAGTTGATCCAAGGCTCTCCCTTTTTCATATTTATGTGGCCAGTTTTATCATCTACCTCTGTTTTTGTAAAAAGTGGTCTTGGAAAGTGAGCCTTGTATTTCCCCCATATATTGTCCAAGCACCCTACAAAGGAGTGGAGCTTGTTCTGTGAGCCATCTTTGTTTTTATTTGTTGTACATTTGTGAATATTGGATCTGAGAATGATGTCATCTACTGTTGATTTGAAATGAGACCACCATGATGTTAGGGCTTCACATTGCTTACATCCTTCACAATTTTCTGTAAGGCAGTGACTAGGTGGTGCTTCAGGCATTGTCTCTGTAGGGTCATGGTAGCCAGGTTGAGCAGAGGCCATGTTTACATTTTCTTCTGCAGCTTCTCTAGAAGCAGAAACAAAATCACCAGAATGGGTATTCAACCAAGCTTTTGTGAAAATCTGAACTAGGGTCTGTGATTCTCTGGCATATATCATCTGGAGACATTGTACCTTTAATCCATAATAGCATGGGTAAATGCAAAGTTAAACATCCTTGTTATTCAACAGTACCATAGTATCCTGATGTATCTCCATAAACCCCACTGGGCTGTTCCAACTCCCAGAACATGTTTGATAAACATTGTTGTCATAAAGTGAAAAAACTGGGCACCTGCAACAGGGTTTTCAGCAATCAGTTGATACCTTTTATCTGCAGAAAGTGGCCAATGGGAAAAAGATTCACTGTGACCTGCAAAGTACAAGTATATAGGGTGTTTGTTGTCTGCTGGAGATAAAGTTATATACCAAAGTGGAGCTCCCAGTGCTACTATAAGGGACCAAATTTCATTGCACATGTAGTTTTTGCTAGTAATGGACCCTCTAACTTTCCCACTAACATGGTCCAAGTCTTTTATCATTTGAAAGCACATTTTTTCATCTGCAGTCAATGCTTTGACTGTTTCACCTTCTGACATGTGTTTTCCAATGTCTGCCAAAACTTTTTGGTTAACATTTAAAAGCTGCTCTGCAATTGCCTTGAATTTTGCCCTTTCAGTTAGCAAGAAAGCTCCTGTTGTTGAGGCCATTGTTTGCTCATGGCTGAAAGCAACAAAAGGAAATGCTATGTCCTGCTGAAATCTTTTGTCATAATGCATCAGCAAAAACTCCTTGTGAGCCTTTTCAGACAGTATACCATTTCCAATACCACCTGACCCATAAGGGAACAGCCAAGGAAAGATGTGGGGGTACAGATTTGGGTTGTTGTATATAGACTGAGGCTTTGCTGCATGTGACATAGATAGTGCTGCACCTTTGTTGTTTCAAGGTTTCAGCCCAATCCCTTTTAATGCTGTGACAGTCTTGGTACCCAGTTGTGTTCCTGTAACCCCATGGACTACAAAAGGGCAAGGCCCATTGTCCACTCCATCAGCTGTTGTTGAATCAAAAAGGCTTGTCCCTTCCTCAACTTTGTTTGTGAGGGAACATTGGTATTCTACACAGACAGGGGGGGCATCCTCTGGGTGCTTTTCCAACTCATGATATGCAATATTTAAGGAATAATTTTGGTGGTTAATTTTCAGCCATTCAAGTGCACGGGCAACAGCCTTCCTGTGCACCAGCAAAGGAGTGTGTTTATACTCACTACTGGTTGGTTTACATGGGCCTGTAAACAAAATTGCAAGAGTTTCATCTATGTCCTGAATTGGGGGAGGCAGAGAGTGGTATACTCTTGCAACAGGTGATTCAAATGCAATTGAATGAGCTACCATTTCTCTCATGCCAGAGGAGGCTACATGAATAAAGCAGCCATTAACATGGACTCTTTGGATGAGTAGTTTTTCAATATACCTGAGGCTGACAACTCCTCAGGGACATCTCCCAACCATAAGCCCCTAGCTAGAGCATTATGTGGCACCTTTCCTGCCTGTAAATGCTTGCAGCAAGTATCACAAATTTGGTCACAGTGGGATGCAAGCACAGGTCCTTTTACCCCTTGAATTGCTTCTTCCTTGTATTTTCATTTTGTTCTAGTTCCTCCTTCTGACTCAAGAATATGCAGTTGATTTTTTATTGCTTTTAGGCTAGACAAATTCACACCTGATGTCAGGCAACCACATACTGCACAGCCTGCTTCTTGCAAAACAGCAGGTGATGCCTCAGTGCAAAAGTTGCTGATTACTCTATGGGTCAGATTGTTGGTTAATGGAGGAGGAGGAAAGTTACGGGTGGCTTCACAATCAGAGATGTTGTCAGGCAGTCCACCTGTTAGTGTATCAAGTTTTAAGTGGTGTGCTTTAGCATGCCTACCTTGTCTACATTGCTGTTCTTTGGCTTCAGCAGTCAGAACAGGTGCAAAAACTGAAGTGAATAGGTTGCAAGCTACACAGTCATGACATTCAAAGTTCTGCTTTTCCCACATGAGATCCAAGGCAAATTTTGTGGACTTTTGCAACCTGACAAGTTATTGCAGCTGTTAGATTAGGAACAAGCACTGTTAGAGGTATTTTCAGATGGATGAAGCCTTTTTGTTCAGGGTACAAAAATAAACTTGTACTATCTACATGGCTGATAAATTTAAATGCTGTTTTGCTGTAGTCTAACTCTAGTTCAGCAGCAGATGGGTAGGGCATGATAGCCTTTGCAGAAAAGACATGTGAGCACCCACCACCTATAGGGCTCATTACAGTTTTTGGAAATCACTGTGTCACATAAGTTTGGTCTGGAGGTTGCTTAGCCTCCTCCTATACTTATATCCCATCACATTCTTTTTTTCCCTCTTTGCTACCAGGTTTCTAATTCCTTGGCAAAATAATTTTGGAAAGGGAGGTCATGGCAAAGCACATTGTATCTGGAAAGCTACAGAACTAATATCCCACATCAAGAATAGCCATGAAAGCAACCTGTCATGGTCATGATATTTGTGGTACAATGCATAAGCACATTGTAGCATCAGCAAAATCAAAGATCCACTTTTTTTACTTAATTAGCTTATTACTGATTAATACTCAATTAATGAGAATAAGCGGATTAAGTTCATGTTTTTCCTTAAAATTGATGGTGCAATAAGCAGAAATAAGTAGATATATAAGTTCAAGTAGTGTAAGAGGATTCAGCAGATATTTAAGTAGATTAAGCCCATCACTGGCAGCAGCTGCATCTGGTTATAGTCAAAATAAGGAGGTATAAAAAGTTAAGTAGTGTAAGAGGATTCAGAAGATACTTAAGCAAATTAAGCCTATCAGCACTCAGGCTGTTCTCCATGATCAACAGAAAAAAATCATGATATACATCAGTAATTAAGCATTTCAGTTTCCAGAGGTTGCTCAACTTGAGCAACCACCAAAAACCAGCCAAAACTCATAAACTCAAACATCTCGAAATGTATGTCCAATTTGCTGGAAACCTACCCCAGTAGTGAGCCATGGTAACTTAGGAAATCTATAGAAACCTATGAAACCTAGGAACTACGCTGAAGAAATTGGCTAAGCGGCAATTAAATGTCGTTACATGGAGTCCAATATGTGGTGACTATGTAGTACCAGGGTATAAGGTCATATCTAAGCAATGATGTAGAGTTCATGGCTTCTGAGGGCTTGAAGGAATGTAAAAGTCTTCATGGTAGGCAGATATCATTGATGCATCTGCATGAAGATCATCGCCCATATCATTCATCAGCACCATTTCGGGACGTGAGGACAAGCCCCCAGCATCTCTCACTGATATGTTCTACGTGACTGAGGAAGACCCTTATTGCATGCCAATAATGCTTGTGTGCAAAAAGCTGTGGCTCGATGTATGTGCCACTCAGGAATGCAGCAAAAGCCCACTCCACCTGCCAAACTAAGGATTGACAACAATCATCGTGGGATGTAGTGGAATCTTACCGCAATGAGAAGTAGGGTATATAGGCCCTTGAGTGGGGGATAGAGGATGGAGTTCTTCGCATATTTCAGATGTTGCTCGGCAGCTGGGGCAATGAATTGGGACTGAAGGAAACCATCAGGGGCCTGATGCGCCGTCGTTGTGGATCCAGTAAGTAAGATGATGAGGAGTGGATATGAAAAATCTAACTCACCTGGTAGCGTGGATCATCATGAGCAACATTAGAGTTTTTGCAGGACCATCTCCTTTGATGGCCCAATGAACGTAGTCCCGAATTTTTTCTGGTTGATTAATAAATTCATCGTGATTGAAGAATTTGATAATTGTCTCAAGAATTCTGCTCGCAAGCTTGGACTTTTGGCTGTTGATTTGTCTATAAGCCTAATATGCCATAGGTTTTTTGTTAGTGAGTGATCAACATGATATGATGGAGAATCTGGTGCACCGTGACAATGAGTGGATCATCAGCTGTCAACACCAGGTCTACATTTGGGAATGAAAGATTAAAGGTCTTTTGAACAGTGGCAAGAAACATGGGAGATTTGGAGGTAAAGTTGAGGAAGGGCTCCTGCAATATATAGAGGGCATGGGTGATTGTTGGGATGAACACATTTGCCCAACGTGGATTGTGAATGAATTCTGCGGCATTTGGGCAATCCTCACCTCCAAGGTCTGCATCAACCTTCAGAACTTTCTTTGCACACTGCAGCTTTGCAGCCTTCTGGATTTTAGAGTTCTGCATAGTAAGATCAATATGCTGTTACTCTTTGGAAGTCAAAGGAGTCTCCTCACCTTTACTGGGAGATCGGGGTCACTCTCAGCCACTACCTCAATGAGCTGTTATGGATGAGACCTAAGATTAAGGGAGTGTTCAGAAGGAGTGTACACACCTTGTTTTGCATGAATGATCATGTTGAAGGTCTGCAGGGAATGCAAGATCTGAACGTTCTGAATGGACAGCAGCCACATTATTGGTACATGGGAATGAAGGTCGGACCGAGATAATATCCTCATCATCAAGGTTGCCGCTTTGAAAAGGGTCAATGTCTTCAGGGGCCCTCTTCGGATTCAGATCTTTTTGCAGACCAGCATTTTGATATTTTTTGGGTGCTGAATCAAAAGCAGTAAATCTGTGCGGACTCGGATAAGGTGCAGATATTTCGTCACTTGTGTAACATGTGATTAACCTACCTCACGTTCACTCCCTTGTTTACATTGTTGATCACTTCCCTCCCACCATCTTCCTGGCTACATAGTCTGATCTCCTTTGTCTTTATGTCACTGCGCAGGTCTCCTTTTGCTGCCTTCTTTGGTTTCTTGACCTTGAAACAACGAGGTTAGTCAGTCCACAACAGAAGCATGCATTTGACCACTTACTGCCTTCCATTTCACCTTTGCAGGCTCGACTGTCAAATCATGTGAATATACCCCATCTTCGACAGTGTCAAAGTTGAATTCCTCTCCCTCATCATCACTATCATCAAGACATGCTCTTCCATGCTTGCAAATTGCTGCGGATAAGCGTTGTGGGTTTTCAGTGAGTAGTTCCTCATCGTTAAGGTCTTCGTTTATGTTCATCAGTGCTAAGAACTCTTTTGCCTTTTCCCCCTCGCATATCTTCTCTTCCATAGCTCATTTCTTGGCTTTGTGCTCAGCCACAACTTCCTGGGATGTGCGGCAGGTGGTTGTTGGTTTGGCGGGATGGACATTTTGGCCTGGGCAGTCAGGTAGTGGATCCCTGGCATTGACCACCCCTGTTTGCTTCTCTCCATGCTGGGCCTTCCATTTCACAGATGGCTGGGAAGCCTCATCCACGTCACCTTTAGCTCGTTTCAGAGCTGGATTGTCACTCACCCCTTTCACAGTTGTTTCAGCTTTCCGAACATGTTTGCATGTCCTGGTTTTGGCAGGCAAGGAAACGTCCTCATCATTGACCAAGCTGTGAGCTGGCACTGCAACATTGGCCCATGGTTGGCCTCCTGTTCTTGGCTTTTGCTGTTTGGGTCCATCTTGGTCAGGTAGATTGTTCATTGGTATGTTGGAGTCCAATTGTTCAGTCTGGACTTTCATCTGACCATGTTGCATCCTAGGAAGATCCACAAGTTCGGCATTTGGCTCGGTATGGGACCTGGGATTAGTGTTGGACTGCATCGTTAGGCATGACAAGGGAGAGATGTTTAGGATGTAACACTGAATGGATAATGAGTTGACGTGGCACTGGGGAACACCCCCAAAATATAAGCAAGTTGATTTAAACTTCACGTGCCATTCAATTCAGTCCTATCAATTCAGTCCTAGAAAATTCCTCACAATTCTGATGTTCAGCTTCCCACCAACCACCAACTTCTAGCATTTAAGTTTGACAAGATGCATCAACCTCCAATCCCCAAAATAATCTCTTATTCCTGCACAATCTGTGGATGCAAGTGTCTTTTGAACAGCGGCCTCACTCGCCATAAGAAATCAATGCATCCCAACATTTCACCACCCAAAGAAGCCTCCCAGCACAAATGGATTTGTCATCAGTATCTCACAGGTAGTCCTTGAATGCATAAGATTTTATGATCTTTCTATCTTACATTCATCTAGCGAAGCCATGCACCCCTGATGGCTCTTTTCTCACCGAGCCTGTACCCAATCCTGAACCTGTCCAACCACCTGATGCAACTCCCGAGAATCCATGGGCTCCCTGCCCTGATAGGCTAGCATTTGACTGGGCTCAATATCATTACATGCGGCTTCAGTCATTGGCAGATGAAATTCACGAAGGTCTTGACATTTGGCATGCTACTGTCATCAAACATGAAACTGAATATGGGGAAACTGACCATGTACCATGGAGGAATGCTCAGGACCTTTATGAGACTCTTGACTCCATAAAGGCAGGTGTTAGTTGGAAGACCTTCAAGTTTCACTATACAGGACTGAAACCACAAACACCACCTCAATGGATGGAGGAGACCTATGAACTCAATGCTCGAGATGTCCTTGTCACCCTTGAACAGCAACTAGGCACCATGGAATTCAACAGACAGTTCAAGACAATGCTGTATGAGGAGTACAATCATGCAGGGCATCGTGTTTTCTCAAATCTGATGTCAGGATACTGGGCAAATTGTGAAGTGGTATGGTTTTCTTTAAGGATGAGCAACATTTATTGATATAACATGTTTAGACCATGATTGCCACTAATGTATCAACTTATGGTGCAATGCTAGTACCCATAGTAGCAGGCAGCAACAAGACAACTGTCTCTGTTGCAATGGGACATCAGGAATACCATCCAGTATATGCCTTGCCTGGGAACATATCAAATACTGCTCGCCGTGGACATGGAAATGCCATATTGCCCATCGCCTTTCTACCAATACTGAAAAAAGTATGTGCTGCCTTTTTTGATATCTATCTTATGTAACCCATCAGTTTTTTTTGTAGTGAGCAAACACCAACAAAAAAAGGTGGAATTCCAGAAGTTTTGTCGTCAACTCTATCATTGTTGTTTGGAGATTGTCTTCAGCCCACTTAAGCCATACATAGAGAAGCCGAAGATTGTCAGGTGTCCCGATGGGCATTTCCGCTGCACCATATTCAGCCTTGGTCCCTACATTGCTGATTACCCTGAACAAGTCTGGCTTTTGGGAGTTGTCTCTAACTGGTGTCCAAAGTAAGTTTTGCCAGCCTCTCTTCTTCATTATTTTTACATCTGTTCTAGATGTGATGCTCTGCCCATGGACCTTGATGGCCATGGAAGTCATCAACGTGCACATGCGAAGACAGACTTCCTCATCAAAAACTTTGATGCAGGGATTCTCTGGGATGACTTTGGAATTTGGCATGATATTGTGGTCTGTTTGATTCTTTCTGCATGGTCATCATTAACACTGTTTCATCAGCCTTTCACGCATGCCTTTCCATGGGCAGACATTCATGAGCTCCTTGCACCCGACCTCCTACACCAGCTTATAAAAGGCACGTTCAAGGACCATCTAGTGACTTTGGTAATGGAGTACTTGCACATCATTCACAGTGAAACAGCAGCTTTTGAGATCATTGAGGACATTGACCATCGGTATGTTATGTCAGGTAGAGATTTTCCCACCACATGCTCACAAGCTATACAGCATCTCAGCTGTTCCACCATTTCCTGGGCTTTGACGGTTCCCCGATGGTCAAGATTACCACCAGTGGACAGGTGATGACTCGAAGGCGTTGATGAAGGCATGTCATATTTCCCGGCCTTCAGTTCTGAGACTCACAGTTGTTCACAGGTATTTCTTGCTGCCATCACTGGCTATATACCTTCCACAATGGTCCAGAGCATAGCAACCTTTATGGATGCCTGTTATATTGCCCATCGCAACACCATCACAGCACCTGCGCTTGAACATTTTTGTGAATGTATTGTTAAGTTTCACAAACTATGGAATGTTTTCATTGAGGCAGGTGTATGGGACTCAATATGGTTACCACACCAACATGCCCTGAAGCATTTTTATAATTCCATTCATCTTTTCGGTTCTCCCAACAGCCTTTGTTCTTCCATCACAGAGTCAAAGCATATCAAAGCTGTGAAGGAACCTTGGCGTCAATCAAATTGATACCAAGCACTCATTCAGATGCTTCGGATCATCATGCAGATAGAGAAAATGACTGCATTGTGCAGGATATTCTTGGATTGTGGGATGTTGATCAGTATGACATCTTCCTATATGGCCGGTACCACAACTGTGGAAGAGGATCGAGAAGAAGCGGTGGATACTTCGAATGAAGAGGACAAGGAAGAGGACAGTGGACCAATACCAGGTGATCCGACAAGTGCACTGTTTGTTGTGAATCTTGCAGCCAAATTCTGTGCATTGTGTCTAATGCAATCATTGCGGCATTCAAACTAATGTTCTAATTCTAGAATATGGCTATCCACAAGGTCTCGAGGAGCTTGCAGCATATGTCTCGCAACCCAAGTTCCCCCTTTCCTTTCACCAATTTCTTTCTGTGCTTGACCATCTGGACCAACCACCACCTTCAGCAATTGATGGTTGCCCTTGATTTGAGGGTGACATCAAGATGTACCATTCTGCTGTTGCCACCTTTTATGTGCCTAGTGATTTATGTGGTGCAGGTGGCATGCATCGGGAAAGAATCCAATCAACTCCTGCTTTTCATGGTCATCCCCGCTGTGATATTGTTTTTGTTGTATTAGATGATTCAAAGCCCGGGATGGAAGGGATGGAAATTGGGCAGGTTCTGCTTTTCTTCTCATTTTGTTATCATCACAAGCCCTATTCTTGTGCACTGATCAACTGGTTTGTACATGATGATGAGCCTGATGCTGACACAGGGATGTGGACTGTCCAGTTAGAGTGTGACCAGAAGGGAGAACCAACAGTGCAAGTCATTCCACTTGAGACGATCGCTTGTGGAGCTCATTTGCTACCCATCTATGGTTCCACAAGGGTACCCAATGATTTTTCTCATCATGATGCTCTGGACAGCTTCAACTCCTTCTTTGTGAACCATTTTGTTGATCATCATGCCCATGAATTCATTACTAGTCAATAGTTACATCAGTCCTCATGTTGTAGTTGACATTTCGGTGGTCTATCATACAGTAGTTACAAGTTTCCTGGTTTCTGGTTTCCAAGTTTCTGACAACCTGAAAACCAGTGGAAACCAGCGGAAACCCTGAATATCATTTTCCATTTTGCTGATGTAGTCTGTGTTCTTTCTCTATTCCCTAAACTATACCCAGAGACAACTTCAAAGTTGCTAAGTGATGCAAAGTGAACCAACAAGTTGGTGGGAAGCCACCAGCTGAAGGGACTGTGAGATCATTGTGCAAGGCACTTGTATTGGATGGTATTAATTATCCTCTGATATTCATGGAATTGGTCAGCTATTGAGCTAGTAATGCATACAGAAGAAAGCATTTATGAGAGGGGCTGGTAACAGGCCATCAGCCAACTCTGGAAACCCTGGTAGAGACTGTAGACTTGCTGTAGACACTGACCTGCTTCCACATCTGGCACACAGGATATAATATATTTCTGATGGCTCTGATAATCTTGTGCCAATTAAAGGTTTCAACCACAATGTTTGTCTGGCTTGGCATTTACATCACCTCTCCCTTCACCTTTACTGTGCCCACATTGAGCTTTCCTCACCTCCTTGATTATTACTTCCAAGTTTATGCAAGATAAGTGTTATTTAAATTGAGCCTGGGCAAAATTGTCTGGTCTACCCCCATGAGAAATGGTGCTATGTCCCATCATTTTCTGCCATAACACCCACCAACTACCTGGAAATGTAGGCACCAAGTACTAAGTTATGCTTCTTGCTCGTGTGATTCAAGTGTGCACCCATGCGACCCTAGTGTGTCACTGTAGCATACTGCATTCAATGTGTGTTCTTTCCTGTGCATCCCTCAGTCTCTGTGCTGCTCTCCCTCAGTGTGCTGTGTATGCTTTGCATGCACATGCCTTGCTCACTCACCCACAGAACTCCTTCTTGTAATAGCTACAATCTCATGACCACTGCAAGTGCTATCTCCTCTGAGGTACCTGTGCCTGTCTCCATGTGCCATGTGCATCTGTGCTATACTTGTACTGCTCATACTCATGCTATTAGTTTATCACTCTTCCTTCCATTGTTCCACTCTTATTTTAGTACTCATAGATTGAGTCCACATCTCTTCTCCAAGGTTTATTGCAAACTCTAGTGTAGCACTTAAACTACTTGCCACTCTGTAGTATACTTCACAATAGTATTATAAGGGCAACCTCAGCCTCTAGCAAAGGGAAATCCAAAGTTAAAATTATACTACATATTACAGGGATTGGAAGCACACCTAGCAAAGGGAAATCCAAAGAGAAAACTCTGAGGACCCCCTTGCCAATGCCCAGTATATGTGAAGACTGCAAAAATCAAACAATAATCTAAAAATAGAAAAGGCAGAGATAGGCAGATCAAGGCTGCCGAATGACATCATACCAAGGGTAGATGTTGGAAGGGGTGCTCTGCCTCTAAATATAAAACTGTCAACATGCACAAATGTGATAGAAAGGGAAATTAGTAATAAAATAAGGAAAAATCATAGAAAATGAAGAATAGAAGGAAATGAAGTGAGGAAAAATATAGGATGAACATAAAAAATAGGAGAAACCACAGGGCACCCCCCTGAGTCCCCCCTAGTCCCCTTACATCACCCCCTCTCTAAGATGCATTGCCCCAATGGATTCAAAATTGCATACAACCAAAGTCAGTGACTTGAATGCAATGTGGTGCAGCAGTGTGCCATTGATGGAATTCCTTGACTAACTGAGGGGCATTCACATTGGACGCTTCGACCCATGAGTTCTCCTCATACCCATAACCCTTCCAGTGCACCAAATACTGGAGTTTTCCTCAGCGCAACCAGCTGTCCAAGATCGACTCGACTTTGTACTGGGGTTCTCCCTCGATCACCGTAGGTGGTGGTGGTGGACATGAATGGTGTCCTGGGAATGGATCAGGGGGAGCTGGAAGAAGTTTGACAACATGGAAGACTGGGTGGAGTCTGGACATGGAGGCTGGGAGGAGTAGACAATAGGCATGCATCCCAACACACTTGACAATGGGGAAAGGTCCCAGGAAGCAATGAGCAAGTTTCTTGGATGGGCACATAGTGGAGATGTCACTGGAGTCAAGGTAAACTCAATCACCAACCTTGTACTGAGGGGTCAGAGAATGGCATTGGTTGTAAAAATGCACCATGTCATCCTTTGCCTTCACTAAGACTGCCTTTGCCTCCTCCAAGCTATCCTGCATGCGTTCTGTGAACTCATTCACCATCTTGATGTGTGAGGGAGTTTGGCAAGGTGGAATCCCATGCATGGATGTCATCCAGTGTCTAAGAGGAAAGGAAAGGGGTCTGTTGAGTGGAAGCATGAGTGAGAAAGCCACAAAATGGGTCATGAGGTTGCCTACTTTTGACATGCGACAGACACAATAGTGGAGTTCAAATTCAGTGATTGATGCATCCAATGCATGTTGAGGTCAGGAATCCCTCCCAATCACTTCTGTAATACATCCGATGTCAGTATATAGGTAAAATAAGATATTTTATGGACTATGTAGTATGTGTCACTAAATTACTATTTCCAACTTCAAGGAGGTTGTAGATTGGATTTATCTGTGCATCTTGCTGCATTACTATTCTCTCTCTCTCTCTCCTTGCTCTTGGTTCCATGTGTGTGTGCTCTACTCACATCCACCTGGAGCACTCTTATCTGTTTTCCCAAAATTACAGTCACCTTGAAAAAGCGAGTAGGGGTGCAACTCTATTAGGAAAGTAGTTGAAGCCAAAACTGTTTAGTTCTGCTAGCTCTGCACTCACCTAACATCTGTTCTGTTTCCCACAAAGCTATTCCTGACCCCCCAATCCCCATGTTGTAACTAGTTCATAACAAATAGGTGGATGTGAGGATGCTCTCAGAGAAACCTTGGAGTGGCATCTTTGGGTAGGCAAACATCCAGTTTCAGGACAAACATCCCCACCCACCATCAATCAGCAGATGGTCCAGTCTCAAAGTGAGAGTTCACTTCTACAATCAGCATTCAATTGTACTGCTTTTGTTATATAACCCATAATTGTCCCCCCACTGTCACATATTTTCCCTATGTTCCCCACGATATCTGTCACATGTGTGACTATTCATACTACCCCCACAGCACACTACAAGCAAGTTACAAGTTATTCCAGCTAGCACTTGGCCCTTGTTATGCTTTTGCACATGTTTCAAGCAATTTTGTATCTCTGCAGACAAAGTTTCATTCTATGTGATGTCTCCACAATGTTCTGTAGTCAAGCATTGTCAAGTGAGGTCCTGCAAAACACTCTTGTTGTGCTTTTGTACACACATTTGTCCTGCAAGTGCTATTCCCAATGCACAACTATGTAGCTACCTTGGTCACTGATCCATCTTGCCTTCTCTGCACCTCACAGCTCTTTCCACACTTGTGCTATCTGCTATCTGCTATCAACTATGTTTCATGTCCATAATTGTAGTTCATTTCATTTGTTCATTTAAAATATGCTCACTACTATTTTTGTTATGTTTGTACCCATATTATGTCATTGCGGTACTCTGCACCTCCCTCACTTCTCTCACTCTTAAGTAGCATAGTTTTCCACTCCTGTTCTGAACTTTGTTATCAACTTCAATTTGCTCCATTTATGACAACTTCATTACTGCTTGTACTTTTGTACTTGTCTCTGTTGTCTGTATCTGTCCATGCTTATCCATGCATGACACTAAAATACACTCATTGTTGTTCTCTGTCTCATTCTCTCCTTTGCTCTCATCTCCTTTACTCCATCTCCAAAATCTGGGCTTGTCACTAAGCCAGGGCACAATCAGCTTGCTCAGCATGGTTGAAGCCAAAAGCCCATCTGTTCCCCAGTTCCTTGGAGCTGTGTATGTTCCCCTCTTGGATGAGAAGGCTTATGCTAATCATAGTTTCCTCCATGAGCACCTCTGTATTCATCATGTGTCTGCACTATTTTGCTCTCTCTCTTCTGCACAACTCTTGCTTTGCATTGCAACACTTTACTGTGTTAGCTCCACTCTTCTGCACATGTTCCCATGCTCTCTCCTGCATGTTCTGTGCTCACCTCACATGTTCTCACACTTGCAGAAACAAGTCAGCACTTTTCCATATGATTTAATTTGCACTCATGAAGCTCTGATCTCTATCTGTTCACAAGATTCTCTGCCCATCTGTCAGTTCATAACAGCTTTCCTGGTCTGGAATGCAAATGTGGAGCTGCTCCAGAACAGAAAATTTGGAGATGACTTGGTGCCTTGCAGACCCAAATTTCCACCCAAGCTGCCACCTAGCCTAGATCCACTCTAAAATTCATGGTTATTAGGGAATACATCATGAATGTGCCCATTCAATGGTCCAGACTAACACTTCACACCTCCAACCTCAGCCTGTGTGCTATTGCCTTTTTCTGCCCTTCCTCCCATACATTATCTCCTTGTCCCTCAGCACTTGTAAGCCCATGAATCTTTTCAAGTCTTGCCATTGAAATGTTGTATGGGCATTCTTTTAAGTGTGGAAGCAAGAGTGGAGGAGAGAGAAATGCAGGGAGGTGCATGGTTAACATCTTATGTGCAAGCTATGCAACATAGAGAGAAACATGTTAATGTTACAATCCGAGACATGTGAGAGACAGAAGTAGGGTAAGGCAGATGAGGGCCAAATCTATGAGCTGATTAAAGACAACCATGCAAGTAGAGCACAATATGCATGTGGAGTGAGCAAGCTGTGTGGCAACCTACCAGGGCAGAACAGACTTGGCTTCAGCTACACAAGTACAGTGAGCTGTGCCTCCCCGTGCTTATGTGTCCATAACTTTGAGCAGTGCTGCACGCTGGAGACACTGGAGGTCTCCTTCCCAGAATGCGCAAGTGGGATGGTATAGCAAGATGAACTTCTAACATGTGACTAGCTACAGTTCTATCAACAAGGTCATGTGATCACCTGGAGTGGTGCCTCACATCACTCCATCCACCCATGTCCCAAATGGCGATGTCCTTGTTGCCCAGAAGAAAAACAACCAGAAAAAAAGAAGGAACCATGCAAAAAAGGAAAATAAGAATGATCTAAAATCTAAAATTTTATAGCTCAAAAAAGAAAAAATCTATGGTTGATATAAAAAATAAAATAAAAAACATAACTCAACAGGGGGGTGCCCATCCCAGTGCCCAAAGGGCCCTACTCAAGTTGGCAAGTCAGGGGTCTTGATCCCAGTCAAGTTTCGGAATGGGAGCAGCAGGTACAGGTGCTACTCCAACAGGAATGGTGACAACAGGTCTTCCTGGTCCTATAGCGGCGGGATGTCATTGAGTAATAAATTGTGGAGATGCAGTGGGAGATAGCAGGGGCAGGGCTACATGAAAAACATTTTGAGACGAAAAAAATTGTGGGGATGCCCATTGCTGTCTTGTCCATCATTGTAGTGTCCCAAATGGCTGTGGACAGCCTATCTTCAGGCCCAAGATTTCTCACAGCTGGGTACTTGAAGCAGTAGGCAATGATGCGGCATTGTCAGCCCAGTCAAAACATGCAGGAGGTGGCAAAACAGTTTGTTTAGGGTCGAGGAAGGGTGAGCAGGGATGTGCAGGCAGAAATGGGACTACAGACAGTGAACAGGGCCTGTCAGCAGTTGTTGGTGGCATCGTTAATGAGGCGGCAGGGGTGTATGATGTGGGCAGCAGCAAAACAGTTTGTCACTGGGGGTTCAGGGGCAAGCTAAGGCTTTGGGATGCATTTCAGAGGTGTTTTGTTGGTTCTGGCTATGCACATCATCGTTCTGGAGCTGTTGGTGGTGGTTCTGAGTTGGGCAGAGCAGGGGATTTGGTTGTCGTCAACAGACACATTGATGATGATGTGGCAGTCACACTGGGTGTTTCGGAGTGAACGGGGGTCTGGGGAGCGAGTTGGGGGGAGCAGGGTGACATGGGATGGCTCCTGGATCATTGTTGAGAGTCCTGGGGCATGCAGAACCATTCCATAGAGCAGACAGCTCGTTTTGATGAGCATGTTTGCTCGTTGTCGTGAGACTCGGTCTGCTGTGCTGTAGACCATCATTGTATGTTGTTTAGGACCTGGCAATCAGTACATAGAGTGGCAGCAGTTGTTTGCATGCTAGATGAGACCTGGGTCGTCGTTTCCAGAGTGGTTGCAGCAGATAATGTTGCCATTGTTGGTAGTGACATGGCAGTGGCAATTGCCAGTTCTGGGTGTGAGATGAGGGGCTGGGGACTCTGCAGGGGTGGGTTGGATCGACTTGGCAGTGTGTGCTGTCATTTGCGAGATGCTGGTAGCAGTTTTGAAGGCAGGGAAAAGGTCATCATCATCATTGTCAACGATGTTGGCTGTGCTGATTGAGGCTGTGTGGACATTGTCAGTGGTGACGTGGCACTGTTGGCAGGGAAGGGGCTGCTGGTAACAATGTGGATGGAGGTGTTTCGAGACAAGTTGGGGGGGTCTGTTGACATCCCAGCATTTTTTCATAGTTGTGGTGGCGGCGACTCATCATTGAGTGCAGTTTGTGTAACAGCATTTGCAGTGGAGTTGGGGGTAGTTTGGGTGGTCTTTCAGGCTGTCGTTTGCCTGTTCCTTGGTTTTTACTGCATGTATTATGTTGTCAAATGTGTTTTTTGCAAGCCAGTATCCTTCCTCTCGACCCAGGTTCATTCCTTTCTCTATTTCTTCCTTTAGACCTTCTTTCTTCCCTTGCTTTACTCCCATCTTCTTGCCTTCCTCCACTTCACAGTTCCAGAGTAATCTGAGGTTTGCACCATCGCTAGTGGCAGATGCCCAGTCACAGAATTGGGCGATGCTCTTGCAGTCTGCCATTTCGAGGAAGCTGTGGAAGTCGTGGCAGGCTGACAATGTTGATTCTTATGCCATGCTTGCAGTGTCATTTGCAGGTGATGCGATGGCTGCATCGGGAGCGGTAGTTCGCTTTTTCAAGGACTTCTTCCAATATCCAGGGCTGGGCATGTTTTCAAGCTGTTAAATGGTTATACAGGTTTATGGCAGACAGTTTTCGGTGACAGAATAATAACAGAGTTTGGAAATAGACAGAGGCCCAAGAATAGACAACAACCTTTTTTGGAAAAGCCTGAGAAAGCCTGAGAAAGCAGCTAGCAGCATGTTAAAGCACAAAAAACACTCTCATCACCAAGATGGAGACGAGGTCTCCTTCCCAGAATGCGCAAGTGGGATGGTATAGCAAGATGAACTACTAACATGTGACTAGCTACAGTTCTATCAACAAGCTCACATGATCACCTGGAGTGGTGCCTCACACCACTCCAACACAAGGCAAGCAGGCTTAAGAACTAATGCACAAGACAACAAGTAGCAAGTTTGGTGTCAATTGAGTGTAATTATCAGACTAAGGTATTCCAAACAATACTATAGACTTATATACATGAGAACAGAGCATAGGTAGTGCACTAATGATAGCATGAAGTGAAAACATGATTTCATATAGTATATATCAAATAGAAAGGAACATGTGAGACAGTGTGGGTAACTACAAGGATATTGCTGAGTTGCAGGAAAGGCTCAACCATAAGAAGAATGTGGGTCATTGCGTGCAAACCAGAAGAGTTATGCAGAACATGGAGCAAGCATGTGGGACATTGTAACTGTGCACCCAGGTGTGCACAGTAGACACATACACAGTCATGTGACCCATACAGTCACATGAGCACATGTTAACATTTGTGTAGCATAGATACTATTCATCATTCAATACCACTGCAATAGAGTGTTCTGCCCATGCTTTAGGGCTTCTTGTTTGCATTCTCAGCATGTTCCCACAAAACTACACATCTCCAATGTGCAGAAGAAGTGAGGCACATGAGAAGAACACAGACACTGTGTGAATGTGCATGTCTACTGCTGGTTTCAGAACAAGATTTTGAGTCAGAGAGAAGTTAGAATAAAATAGAGCATAGTATGAAAGGCATAATTGTGGTTATAACAGTTAATATATTCAACATTCTTTCATTCAATGTCAATAAACTTCATTAAATCTATAGTATATGTGCAAGAGAAAGCTATATGTAAAAGTAAATGATAACTAGAAAGCAATCTCAAAAGCATGATGGTCAATGAATTTATTTACATAAAACAATTGAAACTTATCTAGCATATCAGAAAAGAGAAGATCTCTTGAAACAAATTCATCCTTGAATACTGGTAGGAGATGTGCTGCTTGAACAATAGTATCAAGATGAATTACTGAAGCAATGGGTACTCCATCATCTGTAACATCAGGCTCAACAACCCACATTCCAGTTCCCGGATCTGCTGATTGACCAACATGTGAAAACCACTGTGCAAGAGCACATGGATACTTGACACCATCAAATGTACATGAGAAAAAGAGGTGGACATGAGCAATGTCAAGACCAGCCATTCCAGGAGCATCTGGATCTGTTTCTACAAAGATGCAATCATGACAGGCTGGGCCTTTTCTCCATGACTTGACAGCACGAATGCGCTCATTATGCATACCCCCTACTCCAGATATGTCACTTGGAGAATAAAATGTGGCCACAGAAGAGGGATATATGGTAATTTTGTCATTGAATGGGGGTAAATCGAGGGGTTCTGGTGCTTGACTTAGAGATAATTGTGGATGTGTTTGGGTGTACAGAAACTGTTGAATAAGAAGGTTGAGATCATGTTGATCAATGTCTGCTGCAAGATCATTTGGATAAATATGAGAGACTGCTGAAATGTGTGAGTATCAGTGATTATAATGATTAATGCACTTACTAGCAGTCTTAGCCAGGTTAACATGGGCTTCTACTGTTGGACCAGCTACCACATCACTGTCATTGTCTTCATTATCTGCAAATATATTACCAGCCAGGGGCTGTGTAGCTTCTAGCTCAGGGCCAGTATTGCTGCCATGATCTTGTAATACTGATTCTTGTTCTGAATCATGTTGAGGGTTGGTATGTATAGCTGCATGTTAACAAATTAGCAATTATATAATTGAAGATGATAAATTTATGCACCAATTCTAGATAATGCCCAGTCAAGAGATGTTCCGTCAAGCATTTTGCGGTGAACAAAATCAACCCATGCTGCTGCTAGCTTATCAAGCCATTGATTTGTAAGTAACATCTGGCCAAGAGCATTGAAGCGATTGGAGTGCCGCCATGGTTCCTTGACAGCTTTGATATGTTTTGATTCAGTTATTGAGGAACTTAAGCCATTAGGAGCACCAAATGCTCTAATGAGTTGAAGATAATGAAGAAGTGAATGTTGTCGAGGTAGATTAAAGCCAGCAGCATGGACACCACATTCTTGGAAGATTTTGCAATGAGTATGATAGTGCTTTAGTGCATCTTCCAATTCTTCAAGACTTTTAGTGTCAAGAATATCACGTCGAGCAATATAACAGAATTCAAGGAAGGCACATATAGCCTGTATCATTTCTGTTGGGACATGGCCTTCAATTGCTGGAAGGTAAACCTTGACAAAATCAATTGATAAGCTGAGGGACATATTATGAATTTATCCACACCTTCATAAGTGCCTTTGAATCATCACCAGTCCATTGCTTGAAGCCTCTACCTTCTGGAAATCATTGGAGACCTACAAATGAAGGTGCCAATGCAATCCTATATGTATATTAGTATACTATTAATCTGTAGAATTGATGACCCACCATTGATCAATGTCATCTAATATTCTATTAGCTTCATGCTCAGAATGTATTCCCTTGATATAATCAGTGACCCAGGCAACTATATGGTCCTTGAATGTCCCCTTTATCAATTGGTGAAGTAAATCAGGTGAGAGAAGCTCATGGATATCTGCTCGTGGAAAAGCATTTGTAAATGGCTAAAAATGTGAAGCAATAAGTAATGATCAATATCTAACCATAAGAAAAAATTGCTATAACATCGCCAACAATGCCATATTCATCCCATAACACACCTAATTCAAATTCTTCACCCAATATGTCAGAATGGGCACGAGACCGACGAATATGTTGATGACTATCAAGATCTTGAGAAGGTGCAGTACATCTAATGCAATTACAAATATGAGTATGTACTGTTGCAAAAGACAGTCTTACCTAGGGCACCAGCCTTGAACAATGCAGGCAAGAAGGGCTTGCTCTGGATAATCAGCTATGTATGGTCCAAGCCCATAAATGACTCTCCGAAAGTATCCATCAGTACAATGAACAATCTCTGGTTCAGTCATGAAGGGTTTGAGAGATTCAAGAATTTTGGCTAATGAGGAGTGTAAGAGCTGGCGGCAGAATTTGCGGAATTCAGCATCATTTTGATGTGCATGATTAGCTATAATAATTTTATTTAAATACCACAGCTGCTTTCTGAAATTGTAACAGACTTTTTGGGATTGCAAGAAAACCAAGAAGCACAAGGCCATTGCGGTGTGCATGTCGAACATTGTTATGTAAGTTTCCAACAGAGAGATAAACAGGCCAGTACTCGTTATTGCCAGTAGCAACAGAAACAGTTGTCTTATCACTTCCCAGTATAATTGGGCAGAAAAAAGCACCATGAGTTTCTGGATTCTCAGCAATTGAGTCCTAACAAACAATGCATATTGAGTTATATGTTAAGTAAAATACCAGATTATTGGTATTACTTACCGCCTGTTTCCATGACCAATTTGCAGACATAAAATCATGGTAGCAACGAGATCCATCAGCATCATGCTCCTGATATGGAGTATAGTCAAATCCATTTTCAAAGTCTGGATTTGAAATAATGTTGTGAACAAGTTGACGGGGGTCACAAAACCAAACATCATAGCTTGCATCCATCCAAGATGGAACTTCACCTTCTGGTCGATTTCCATTGAATTAGAGAGAGAAGCTCTTCCATGGGATGTCACCAAGAGTACCATCAATAGTATCATACAAGTGCTTGTGGTTCTGAAATGGTGCTGATTCACCATGTGCAGCTGCTGAGGCACTCCACAGATTGAGCAAGGTGTTGATGTCAGATGCAGACATTTGATTTTGACGATAGAGAAAATCAGCAAGTTCAAATTCAACTTGCCCTGCATATGGTGTCCAGTCATTGGGCCCATGGTCATATTCACGAGGAGAAGGAGGAGAGTCCTCAACAATATTAACACCATGTTGATCACATTTCTGACCTGGATGTGATACATAAATTATTTAAAATTTGAAATAACAAAAAATCCATCAGAAACTCACCATTGAGTTTATCATGATAGACTCTCCTGAGAAACTTATCATTTGCAGGTGTTTGTTGATGTCCATGTGACCTGGATTCATGCTGTGGACTGCTTGGAATAATGGGAGGGGAGCTGTGACCATCACTACCATGGAGATCATGATCATCCAAATTAATGCCATTGTTGTAGCCATAATCATCATCCTCATTATAGTCATCAGGAAATGGTGGTTCAAAGTCAACATCCATGGGTGCATCATCAGGGGAAAAAAGAGGTGGTGATGGGCCAGGAAATTCTTGATCACGAATTTCAAATGAAACATTATCTGGATGTAAAGGTTCCCCTTCACTGTCTGAATGTTGAGGAGATGGGGGATGGTCAGGAACTGGAGATGATGTATGACTACTAGTTGCCTGAGACCCATGCTTTGCATGAACATGGTTCTTGAGTCCAGCTCTGTTATAAAATCGACGAATGCACTGCAAACACTGGAATTTAGGGCGATGAGCTGCAGGAGTATAGACACTGTTCTGCATGTTTTGAGAGGAAGATATTCTCCTTGTGATAGAGGTGCAGGTAAAAGGGTAGGCTGGTAGGAATGTGTGCAGATAATGCAGGAACACAGCAAGGTTCAGCTGTAAGATTTGGTTTCAAGGAGGAGTGCAAATACTGATGGAGTATGAATATGGAATGACCACAGGCAGGGTAAAGCCACAGGTAGTGACACCACAAGCAGATATAACAATTTGAGCAGGATGCAGGCAGCACAATGTGGTAAAAAAGTGTGTTGAACACATTGTGCCTGACCAGATGCACAGTACACAGAGACTTGGAGAGGAAAGGGAGTGTGTTGGCAAACCAAGCACATGTGTGGGCACAGACAAGCACGTGTGTGTGCAAGGTTGATTCTACTACTACAATGGTCACATGATCTATGCTGCATGGTTACACTGTACTCACAGATAGGCACAAAGGCCCCAAGACACAACAAAATAGAAATGCAAGAACAAAGGTGAGGCCTGAACCATGAGAGGAAGTCAAAATATGAGAGGAGGCAAGAATAGACACAATGGGCAAGGTGATATGACCAAGGACTCTCAGAGTATAGATTAGTATGACAAGAGCTGGAAATTTGAATAGTTCAGAAATACAGGTGAGGATGCAGGCAGAAGAGGAAAACCAAAAATGGGTAGTCTACAGGCAGGTAGATATATGTATGAGAAAAGGGTGAGTGGACATGTGTAAACTGTAGAAGAACTATAAATGCGAAGCGAGCATGGGAATTCAAGCATTGACAGGTGTGGAAATATCAGAATTTTAATCGGCTAAGTTCAAAGTTCAACCAAACACATTGCACAGCTGACGTTTACTCCACAAAACCTACAACCCTCTCGCTACATGTCTTCCTGTGTAACTTGTGCATCTAACGCCGCCAAACGCCCAGGCCTGGCTATCAAACCTGCACCACGTCGAACCTCAGTGGAGGTGAAGGCAGCTGCTAACGCCAAGAAAGAAGCTAATGGGGCCAAGAAGCAGGCACAAGAAGCCCGTATCAAGCGTGTTGCTGCATTTGAAAGTAATGCCAGAGACAATGAGGACCTCATTGATGCCACGCCTCGTGACAGCCATCCTGATTTGGAGACAGGTCTTGGGACCAGTGAGGATGATGGGCCTAACCTTAATAAGGATACATACATTCCACCTAATGAGTCTGATAATGAGTCAGATAATTCCATTCAATCTGCAGAAGTTATGCCCATACTGAAGAGGAGCCTGGAAGATGAAAGTGACTCTGGCAGCAGCTGCCAGCAAAGTGACAAAGCCAGGCATGGCCGGAAATGCCAGTTTGACAGCCACCAAACAGCTTGCCACCATTACCGAGAATTCCGACAGTGACAGTGAGCCTCTGGCACCGAAGAAGGCACAGATGTTGTCAAGGTGGGGACAGATAGAAGAGGAGACTGATAGCGATGGAGTAAATCTGCCATTGAAGCATTGGAAGCCAAAGGTGAGAGGGTGTGCTACCGAGACTGAGGGCTCTGCTGCTGTTGAAAGTGACATGGAAGCGCCACCATCGAAGAAGCCTAAAGTCATGGAGAAATCGACAGAGAAGATGGGTAAGAAGAAAGAGAGTGTCCGTGAGGCCATTGCAGCCATTCAACAAGGTCAAATGGGCAACAATGGCGGAGTGAGAGAGAAGCAGTGGGTGGAGGTGGCAGTGGAAGAGAAGGCATGAGCAGCAGTTACTGAGATGAAAAATCCATCAAAGGGTGTACCCAAGCATTTCGGCGATGGTCCCCAGTGGAATCAATGAGGGGAATGGAGTGAGAAAGAGGATGTGGAGAAGCTTGAAGGAGATCAATCAATCACCAACTGCCCTGTCAAGCGTCCAAATCAGAATGACCACATTGATCTCCCACTGAATGAACCACATATGTCACAACTCCTTTGAGTTGACACTCCACATGCTAACTCTCAATCCCACGACATTGTTCTATTGGATGCTTAGCGACCCCCCTGCAAAGAAGATGAAGTACTCAGTTGAGTCTTGGGCGAAGTCTATCCCATCCAATGCAAAACCAGCAAGCCACCCTATGAGTCAGGCCAACTCAGTCAAAACAGGGAAATCGAGCACCAACCGCTATGGCTCCACTGCACCTGCACTAACAAGTGCTTCTTCCCATGCTGCCAGCTCTGTTCTTACCAGTGCTATCACAATCACTAGTGCTCAAGACCCTGCCAAAGTCAAACAAGATCCGGATTCTATCTACATGTATGATGGAGGTCTCTCAGATCACGAGGAAATGGCTGGCATTGAATGCGATGCAGCCTATGCCTCTCCCATCAAAGGCAAGAGATGCTTGAACAGTGAGGTAAGCACATTTTTATCTTGATGTATGAATTGCTGTAACTCATGTCTAAACTAGGCACTCATGACTGAAAAGAAACCCAAAGTGATGGACACCAACAAGAAATTCAAGAATGAAGATCTTCCATCTTCCATCAATCGCCAGGTCTGGTGTCGTGTTTTTGTCCCAACATTTATGATGCATGTCTCTCGGCAAGACAATCCCTTCGAGCACAATGTCAAGGTTGGATGCGCAGCTATGCAGAAGATCTGGGATGTGCTCTTCAGTGAAGCACCTCACAGGATCATCCAATCAAGTGCTGTATATCAGCTTGTACGTATTCATTTTCAATTTATGAGTTTTCAAAACATTCATTTGCATTGCAGACCATGCAACGTGTTTCAGACTCGTGGCGCAGCACCATGGGCTCAACGGCGATTGCTGTTGTCCTCACCTTTTGCAATGCAAACTCTGACTTGAAGAACTCTGATGAGAATTGCCAAGAATTTGCCGTGCAGTACCTCAAGCATCTCCATTTTCTCTACCACAAGGCTGATGGTGACAATGCCAAGGTAAATACATCTGTTCGATTGATTTGTCACTGATGCTATCAATATGTTTCATAGAAATTCAAGGGAGCATTCCGTGGCCCCTTCATCCTACAAACCTTTGCTTCTCATCTCACCGCTGTCAAGGGTGCCCAGAAGATCCATGGGATTGATGATTCTCAACTATATGGAGCTCTTGCCATTGCAACAGCAGCGGTAAGTGTCACCATAACAATGATGTCACCTCTTCATGTCCGCTGCAGGTTGAGCGTGCGTTGAAGCTCATTGCATCGGGAATAATCACCATTGAGATGGTGAAAAAGGCAAAGGGGCGAATCCCAACACTTCCGAAGCAAATAAATCAAGCCACAGGGAAGGTCTCCAATCAGTTCACAGTGTTCAATGAGGCATCGTGGGGTAAGTGTTGTTCTTCTTACGTTAAATCGGCAAAAAACCTATCTGCCTCTCGATTCAATGAAATCATCACACCTTCTGCTGAGTACATGAAGATTAGCCAAAATCTTGAAGACAAGGATGTTATTGAGATCCCTGATGATGACGACAACGAAATCCATGCCAACATCGTTGATCATTCCTCTAGTGGTGAAGACGATTGATTGTAATCTTCCTCGCCTTCGCCTCCGGTTAATGACTGATCATTTATTCTAGAGGTAACAACAACGCAATGTTCAAGGGCCCCCGCCAATTCAAATATAATGCTGCTTTTTGTTCCCTATTTCTTATATGCATGATGGATTCCCTTATGATCTTAAATTTCGCTTAGACTACACTTTCTGTACTTCCTTAGATGATGGAATATACTTGTTTTTCTGGCTGACTTTCCTTAATGATGCTTATGAGAGTTTTATTGACCACCTTCTGAGATTTTCGATGCTTAAAACTATGCTTACATCTACTTTTTTGCTGCTTAATGGCCTTAGGCTGCTCCTTAAAAATCCCTTGATGTCATAGCACATACTTAGAATAAGCGAAATAAGGAAGCACTAAGGAAGCAAATAAGGATAAATTTGCTTAATTCAGGAAACGACCCTACTTATTCTAAGCAAGATCTCCTTAACAGCTGTTTGCTTAATACTGCTTAATTTTGACTTTAAGTAAGAATAAGGAGCATTAAGTATAATAAGTCAGCATTGGATTTTCCTGATGTATCTGATGTGGTTGGAAAGTAGTACAACTTGGGTACTGGCAAGATGCCCTGTTGCCAATGCAACTGAGACAGTTGCTGTATACCTGGAAGTTGTGCCTTAGAAACATGAAGTGGTGAAGAAGTGCTGCTACACAGTGCACTTGTTGATGAATTTTGCCTTTATCAAAATAGTCTGCATACAAAAGCCATGTGTAAAATTGATGGTGGGCCTGTGTCAGCAGGTTGGACAAGGGAGTTTGTGTAAATGTTTGCCACAAATTACATGTGGATGAGCACAGTGAACGTGTAGTGAAAATAAAATAAGTCCATGACCTTGAGGACCACAAGTGAACAGTGTTAAAATGGACAATGTCCACACAGAATATGTTATGGATGATATCCACAAAACCACCCAAAGAGGTGTTTGATATTTGGGGTTTATTTATAGGTGGTAGGCCAAAGTTAGAGTTGTAACTGGAAAAACAAGAGTTGTTGAAGTCAAGCCAGCCCATGTAGTTTTGCAGAACATTGGGGTCCACAGTGGGCAAAAGCTCAACAAATTCCTACAATATGTCAGTTAGTTAAGGGGTGTAATACAAACATAGCAAAAAAAACCACAGAAGTTCAATCTGCCCTTTGGGATTACAGCAACCTGTATGAAAGGAGCCTACAGAGGCCAATAGCTGCAGACCATAGCTGCTTTGTTTCAAGCTGGTGTGGGAACAGGTCAGTTGTGTTTACATTGACTACTTGCATGTTAGATGCACTCAGCTGATGTGCAACTATTTTGCAGACAGATATCGCAAGCCAGGAACAGGAACAAATAGAGGGGCACCAAAAACAGCAAGTGATAAAACCAGGTGGCTATAGTTGATAGGTTTACTGGTTGGGGGGTGTATGGGCAAGAACTTGAACATTGTGGTTTTACCTCAACAGGAGTTGCCCTCATTTTCTTTCCAAACTTGAACATTTCCTGTCTAGCATCAGGTATTTGGGAGCATTGAAAGATGATGAGTCAGAGTTAGTGACTCATTATTCAACTATGGAATATGGACCATGCCTGTAGGCAATACTCTGGGCATACAGATACTAATTGATGTGGCACAGTCAGTTAAGCAACCCAAGCCTGCAGGTTTCATTGTTGGACTTGCTGTGCAGGATGTCTGGGCTGTGGATACACCAGGTACACAACCATGCATTCAGACAATGGGTGCCTAATAAACAAGATTACTGTACACAAACATCATATACAACTACAGCATAAATGAAGGACAAAAGCTAGGCACATTCAGGTATAGCAAGCACGATGGCAAATTGGATGTTCGTTGAAAGATTAAACCCACCTTTTCCCTTGTAAGTGCCCACAGTGTATCCAACTGAGACCACCACATTCCCTGGGATTTCCACCTGTCCTTTTTTGTACAGTGGCCAAGTCAAGAGGCACTTGAAATCACTGTCAGAGAAGGTGAATGCAGTGCAGCCCTCAGTGGCCCAACGATCATACACAGGGACTGAGAAGAAGGTAAGCCATAGTCAAGAGGAGATCACATGTCACTCACCAATTTCATGGAATTCTCTATATGCATTGTAGCCCTTATCTGCTTTTCTTGTGACAAGTGTGGACGACACATTTTTGAGGACATTAGTGTGTGGCATTACAGTTAACAACGATGCTGAGATAAGATTAGAACACAAATTGTACAAGTTAAGAATGAATCATGCACATGAAGACACTTTCTTCCCATGTCTTTTGCCCTGTGTAGTAAAACTAAATCCATAGCAGCCTGTGAGGCCTCTAATCAAATCGAAGCCTAACAAAGCCCCCATAACTAGTGCTTAAAGATCTGGTCCAACAGACCAAAAAAAGACCAGGAACTGAACCAGACCTTGACTGATGTAACTGGACTTTTGGTCCCAGTTTGACCACTTCTTGAAGTGGTCTGGTCCTCAGTTTTTGTTCTCATTGACACTTACTAGAACCATCAAAAACCGGTCTACACCAGTTTTCAACTAAACTCACAGTCCCTAACTTAGAAGGTAACAATTATATAAATGTACTATAATAATACTACTATTTATTATTTGTTTATGCATTTTTGACATGTTTACATGTTTTGTTTATATGTTTACACTTACTTGTACCACATTGCCATGACATAACTCATGCTCAAATTTTTCTCTCCCACCCCACCACCACCTCTCAGTTATGCAATGAAAGGGTCCAAACAATGACAGATGTTGGGGCCCCAGTAGGGTGTAGCACGGGTATGGGTAAACAAACCCATGGTAAACAGCCCACAGGTTTGATGGGTATGGGTACGGTTGCTGAAATGCCGGACCTGTGACATACCATACCTGTTTTGGTGGTGTCATGGGTATCCACAGTTATTTGAGTCACCAGCCATGGAAGATGCCAGATATTGATCATCACAAGAAACAATGATGAAATCATCATTTGTAAGTATTTTTACTTTCTTTTTTTCACAACTAACAGTTTTTTAGGTCCTACTCCAGTGACATGACGTGCATGAAATGGGCCCAAATGACTTTTATCATCATTTGGGCCCCAGGTAAGTTGTTCTTTTGTTTTCCTTTATTCATCTAACTTCATTTTCATTGTTTACAGGTTTTAACTTACAATGACGCAACTACCATGATGACGACAATGACGACAGCCACCACCACCCCTACCACAGCACCACAGCACCCCCAACCACCACTGTAAGCAACTGCTCATGGGGTGGAAATGGGAAGCAATGAGATGGGATAGGAGGATGAGGATGAGGCATGGGCTCCAACAACATGTAGATACACATTGTTTTGGGGCACACCATGCCAAATGAATGAACAGAAAATGGGGATAGGATGGGATGGGATACAAGGATGAGCACAGGCCCAAATGACACATAGATACACATTGTTTGTGCCACAGGTATTTTTTCTTTCTGTTCCTTTCTTGTTTTCTTCATTAAAGTTATTTCTATTCTTATTATTTACAGGTTTTATCTCACAATGATATGACCACCCCAACAAATACACCCACACCTCCACCTGCCAACTGCAACACCCTGAACCACCATCGTGAGCAACTGCTCACGGAGTGCATGGCACAATGCAACAGTGAGGGGATGGTGACCAGGAGATTACTGAACAATGACATGAGAGCCAGGACCGACCACAGGAACAATGATGTGGATACAACAGGAAGTGGTAACAAGAATGACAAAGGCACTGAGGGCATAGAAATGATGAGGGGATGAGGAGGGGAAGAGAACAACAAGGGGGATGAGAACAATGAGGAGGATGAGAACAATGAGGAGGATGAGAACAATGAGGAGGATGAGAACAATGAGGAGGATGAGAACAACGAGGGGGATGACAATGATGTGGGGGAAGAGAATGATGAGGGGGATGAGAATGATGACAATGATGATGGGGAGGATAGGGACAATGATGACGAACATGAGTGGCCACCCCTTGCCCCTTGCCCTCTATGCAAGGGGGAGGGTGTCATTTATTTTGCTGGCAGCACCTGCAGTCATTCTTCAACTGGTGCACCCCTGCCTCTGTCCCCTGCAGCCTGTGAGCTAGACAGCAAGCAATAGCTTGCTGCTATGCAGCAGGGGCTTCCTTTGATGGAGAAGAGGTAGTACCTGAGGTGCCCAGTGTAAAGGAACCATGGAGAAATCTGCGGCATTGGGGAGTGGTGTATGGTGTCACCATGGTGTTCAGCCAAGCACCACAGTAGAAACCTGTACCAACAGGTACGGTGCAGGAACAGGTGCAGGTACAGTGCATGGATTTTGACCTGCAGTGTGACCCATGCTACACCCTAGGCCCCAGGTAAAGTTATCTTTTCTTGTTTCTATAATCTATCCTACTAATCTTTTTACTTGTTTCTAGGTATTGTATTAATGATAACAATGTCACGGTCCTACTGGATACCACCACTGTGAGCCTCTGCTTGCAGGGTGGCTAATGGAACAGCAATGACAGCCCCAGCCCCCGCTGCGAGCCTCTGCTTGTTCATCTCATGCCCCTCCACTAATGTTCTCCTTGTCCTTGTCATTGAACCCTGATCCTCCATTGTTGTTGCTGGGTGCTGGGTTGTTCATTGTCAGGGTTGAGTGCTGGTATTGTTATCTGTTGTCATATGTTTGTCATGCTGGACAGGCATGCTCCCCCATCATGCTGATCCCTGCTTGACACTGGTGCATTGCTGTTATTGTGAGTTACTTGCACCTGCGATGCACCCTGGAGCAGTGGCTTGCAGGGCTGGGGGCAGGTACTGTGTTGTTATAGGGCCCTGGCACTCATTGTCATCATAGGCTGGTTACAGCTGGGTATTGGGTGTGTTGTTTTGAGGGCCATCATTACAACATGTTCAGAACCTGAAAAAAAAATGCAAACTATTTGTTAGTTGAAAGAAATGAGGGGAAAAAAACATACCTAGGGCCCAAAGGCGATAGATGTCATTTGCACTCAAATATGTTAGTCTCATCCCACCCCACAAAGAAGGGACAAGACTAGAAATACCTAGAATATCTTCTTCTGTTGTTGTTCTCATTCCTGTTTCACATTCTCCTGCTAATAGACCAAGTGGCTTCAAGTTCAGAGTTGATGAGTCAGTGATTCATGACAACCAAGGGGGTGTTGGGATGGGAATCCCAAACTAGACATAAGGGGGGACCTGCCAGAGGCCAAATTTCTTTTTTTACCAAGGTGAAAATGACATTGAGAGGCATCAATAAGCAATGATTTGCTGTTGTAGGCTCTGTCAATCATTAGTATGCCTTCATAGTACTACCCTTTAGAGATTGGTAGGGGTATACCCTTGAATAAGGTCAAAGGTATAGGTTTTTTGTTTCCCTGAAACTCAAAATGTAGTAAAGCTCATGCTTCTGATGGGTTGTTGGACTCAAGATTTTTTCAGGAACTGGTTGGTATGTTTACCACTGTTTTTGCATCCTTCAGAATTCCCATCCTGCATTTAATGCTGGTACTGTTATTGTTGAAATAGTGCAATACCCTTCAATACCTCTGGTTTTCAAGGGTATACCCCTGCCAATCTCTATTACTCTTTACAATATATCAGGTGATTTATTGTAACAAAACTTGAAAAAAACCCTGCTCATGCTGGACCATTTGTTAGAATAGCTGAGGGGCAGTGCAAGCATGTGCAATGCCTGTTTGGGTATTTTTTATTGTTCTCTCCATTTCAATGTTGCTTGCTCCATTTTAGTTACTTTATTTATCTTCCTTGGTAATTATACTACTCCTGGTATTACATAGGTAGTCTATTGTTGTCATAGTACCCATCAGTTTGCCTCCTGAGCTCACTGAGGTCAAACACAATTCCTATATTATTTGTTGTTTGTTCTTACACTTCTAATAACTCGCGATGCATAATCCAACACCAGTGACCATAAATACTAAAACTGTGGATGTCAAAATGGCCTGTAGTCCATTGGAATGACTCAGACTTCTTCAACTTGAAGAAATGTTGTGCTTGGAAGATCCTAAGTAGTGTTCACTTGATTTCAAACTTGCAGTAGGACTCAATTCTGTAAGAGGATGGCACTGGAAAGCCTCTGAGTTCAGTTGGTATACACAATGACATTTTTATTTTATTTTATTTTATACTGATATCATCAACAATGAATTGGGGGAAAAACAGGTACATGTAATCAAAACATACCTTATATGGCAAGAGGGGGGAGGGGGGGGTCTTGAAGGCCATGAACAAAAAAACCAACATCATATGAAACATTCCCATCCCAACACCCCCTTGATGTAGTGTTGCCATTGCTCAGCTGCATTTTTTGCTACTTCGCAGAACTTTACACTCCCCCACAGAGTCCTGGAGGAATCCAGTGGGACTCACCAGGATTCCTGGTACATTGTAGTACCCAAAAGTCAAACCATAATGGAAAGTCAATTTGATATCTTACAAGTTTCAAGTGCTTTGGACTTCATGAATTTCACAAAGTGCCTACAAAACAGATATGTTCAGAGCAGGGATTGAACTCTAGACCTCATGATCATGGATCACATGACAAACCAAACAAGTGTGCTCAACCAGTTGAGCCACAGGAGAATTATTAGTTGCTAATATAAAGTGTATTTATGCACTCAAACTCAAACCCAAACCAAGGTATTTGTCTCTCGAAGCTCACAATTAAGATCAAACAAAATTTATTAACTACATTGCTCGTGTCTCATCACATGAGGGATACACATTTAAAAAAAGACCTCCCTTGCACAAGGTGCAAGGGGGAGTCCTACCAATATTTACATATAAAACTAATCTCCCCCCGCATCGAACGCAAGGGGAGCACTACAATCATAAAGAAAAAGAAAGAAAAATCCCTCACCCATGTAAAACATGGGGGAGGGGGAAGGCATTACCATAAATAAAAATTGAAAAAACTGCCCCACACAAAATGCGGGGGCAGCCTGTTGGGGGTTCATCGTCATGTGTGGGCCCTGCTCCTGTTGTCCTTGGCCACCTGTTAAGAACTGATCCGAAAGGGCTCGTCAGAATCCAGTCGGACCCGGCGGGTGTTTGAGAGCAGAAGATTGTTGGGTCGTAGTGGATTATGCGGATGGGTAATGAAAAGGACTTGGCTTCAGCTTGTAAGAAGCTGCACCCTTCACCTCGTCTGGTGTTCTAATTTCGGGTAGAGGTTTTAAAGATAGGAGCAGGAGAGTGCAGGTAAATGTGGGAAGGAGTACGGAGGGACTTAGGTTAAGTTCAGATGAGACTAGAACTTCAGAGGGGAACTAGAGGTTGAGTCAAATGGAGTTCAGACTCTTAGAGGTCAGGAGTTGGAGTAGAAGGAGGTTTTAGATTGACAGGGTAAAGTCGAGTCTATGTCGATATATGAACTGAGGAATACAAAGTGAAACTAACTAAGCTTAAATACTAGAGTCCAGAACAAGAGCGGAACGGAAACAGAAACTGCAGCAGTGTCTCAACTGCATAGATAAATTGCCTAGCGGAGGCTGCACAGGAATCTGTAGTCGAATTTGCAAAACTAGACAGCAGCCTTGGAAGGCAGCCATGGTTGCTGTACACGGCGGCCTGGTGCACAGCAGTGTGGGCAGTGCAAGGGGGCCAGAACGAAGGCAGTAGGAGTTGAGTTAGGAAAAGCGGAAAAGATCGGAAGGTTGTGGGTTCCGAGTGGGCAAGGAACGGATCGTGACAGTATTTCCCCCTTAGTGCTGAGCCTACGAGGCACGTGAAGGTTCGAGTCCAAATGAGGAAGTTGGTTGACTCCCGAATGCAGCAATTGGTTGAAAAACTTTGTTGTTTTCCTTCTTCCATCACCTATACAAAATGTCCCCCCCAGCAGGCTCCACTCAACTGAAATTGGCTACAATGAAGGCTCAGTACGAACAGAGGGAGCAGGAGATGAAAGAACAGATGGAGCGGGAGGTGAGAGAATTGGAGGAGGCAGCAAGGGAGGAGGAACGTTGGGCGCAGGAGGCGCAGAAGGCATCAGAGGAGGCTGCGAAGGCAGAGGAGGCGCGCCAGGCAGCAGCGCAGAAAAAAGAGGCTTCGGCTGCAAAATGCGCAGAGAAGAAGCGGGCAGCTGCAGCTGCGGGTTTGGAGGATGAGGCCGAGGGGAGCAAGTCCCCAAAGAAGAAGAAGATTGTCACATCAAGGGCACGGGTGGGGTCAGAAGAATCAGCGAGTCTGGTGCGGGTGCAGGCCGCCTTGCCCTGCAAAAGGTGCATAGTTGGTTTTCTTTCAATGTTTTCAGACTGACAAGTGGCTTAGGTGCCAAGATCAAAAAATTTCGTGCTTCAAGATGGGTGCGAAGGGACGTGTGTGCGATAACTGCATGCGCATTAAGCACAAGTGCGAGGAGGTCGTGTGGGAGGGGCAGGAGGCCCCAACAGTAAGAAAAGCAAGGTCCAGAGCGGGAACAGCGGGCCCGCCGGAAAACAGTGGAGAAGTGGCGGAGCTGCTACGGCAGCTGGTGAAGGTGGTGAGGAAAGGGTTTGGGGAGGTGGCGACAGCGGTGAGGGAGTCGATGGAGGAGATCCGGGATGCAATGGACCCAGAGTGGGAGGCGGATGAAAGTATCGAGGGGGAGAGTGACGAGGACGAGGAGGAAGTGGAGCGGGCAGTACGAAAGTCCCAACGGGAAAGGCGCGGGATCCACCAGTCTGGAGACGACTGGGTGGGATTCCAAAGATATTTGGAAAAAAGGCAGGCAGACAACGTGGAGGAGGGCAAGGGTGAGGAAGAGGAGGATGAAGGCAGGGAAGGTGGAGAAGCGGAGGAAGGTGGTGAAGTCGGAGGAGAGGATGACAAAGATGGAGAGGGAGAAGCGGAGGTAGTGTAGGGATCCAGTCGGATCCAAAAAATCTTTTTTCAATAAAGTTTGTTCTGAGTTCAGACTGAGTGAATAAGTAACGTGAATCGTCTTTAAGCGGGTAACAGTCCGATTTTCTGTGGGTAGCGGGTGTGAAAATCCGCAAGGAGTTCTTGGGCATGGTCAAGTTCCATAACAGGTAGCCAGGAAGTCTCTTCGTCGGTTCCCTGGTAACCTTCCCATCGGACGAGGTAGAGAATCTTGCGGCAACCTTGGTTGTCGACTTTGGAGTCGAGGACTTTGGCGATCTCATATTCAAGCTCATCATTGATGGTGATCGGAGGAGGTGGAGGTTGTACTCAATTTGGAATTGTGTTCAGGGAGTGTCTCTAGTTGAGAGACATGGAAAACAGGGTGAATAGCCCGCATGTGATCCGGGAGCCGCAGGGTAACTGAGTGAGTTCCCAGGCGGGCGATGATTTCAAAAGGACCGTGGTTCTTTTCGGAGAGTTTCTTGGAGGGACGGGTGGTGCGGATATTTTCCGCAGTGACATAAGCGAAATCACCAATGTTGAAGTCAGGTGTGGGTGCCCAATGTTTATCCGCAGGACCTTGATAACATTCTTGAGTGGCCACAAGTTGTTTCCGAAGTTCCTGGTGAAGGTCATCTAAATCGATGACGAATTCGCAGGCGCGCTGTGAAGCTAAGTCATGCTCTGGAAAGACGGAAATGTTTGGGTGGTAACCTTTATTGGCAAAGAAAGGTGATATGCCTGTAGAGGCGGAAGGAGCATTGTTGTAGGCAAATTTGCCCAAGGGCAAGAGGTGAGACCAGTCGTCCTGCTGATAGTTGCAGAAGATCCGGAGGTACTGTTCCAAGGTCTGGTTAAGTCGTTCTGTCTGACCATCACCTTGCGGATGATAACCGGAAGTGAAGTGGATCCGCATGTCGAGTGCTTTTCCAAGAGAGCGGAAAAAATGAGAGACGAACTCGGATCCCCGGTCGCAAGTGACGTGCGATGGAACACCATGCTTGGAGAAGATGTGGAGGATGAACAGGTTGGCTAGTTCTTGGGCTGTGATTTCATTGACAGTTGGAATGAAGATGCCCTGTTTGGTGAGGTGGTCAATGATGACTAGGATAGCAGTGTGACCAGCGGAGTTGGGTAGTTGTTCAATGAAATCCATGGAGATGGAATTCCAAGGTCGTTCCAGAACCGGAAGTTGCTTTAGGAACCCGTAGGGCCTGTGTCGAGGCGATTTGGATCGTTTGCAAGTTGTACAGGATTTGCAGAATTCCTGGACAAAGGTGCAGAGGTTTGGCCAGATGTATTCCCGGTGGACAAGCTGCTGGGTTTTGTTTTGTCCGAAGTGGCCGGAGAGGATATGATCATGTTTGTATTGGAGGACTTTGAGGCAGAGATCCGCAACGTCCAGAACATAAATCCGGTCGAAGTGGTGGAGAAGTCCTGCCTCATCTATGGTCCAGTTGGGGTCAACAGGTGTCGGGAGATGAACGGAAGATATAGGGTCAAGGGGAAGAGAGGTGCAGATGTCGTTGTGGAGTTTCTCAACATCCATGATTACTGCTTGTCGAAGGATGGGTGTGGCAAGATAAGTGGCGTGGAGGGAAGAGGAGAGTTGTTCCTGTGTGAATACAGGTCGGAAGTTGGTCGGGTTTACAGAGGCGAAGTCGCTATTTCCCCCTTTGCGGTAGACGTCCCAATGTCTAGTGAGTGCATCTGGCTTGGCCCCTAGTTTCCCGGGGTGGAAGCGGATGACGAGATTGAACTGGGAAAGGTACTCAGACCAACGGGCCTGGCGGCGGGTGAGCAACTTGGTAGTGCTGAAGTACTCAAGATTTTTGTGGTCCGTGACCACATCAACCGGGTTTGTGGAACCCTCGAAGTACTGCCTCCAGTGTTTGAAGGCTTCGAAAATGGCCAAGAGTTCCTTGTCATGTGTGTTGTAATTTAGTTCAGCGGGATTGAAGGAGCAGGAATGAAAAGCGACCGGATGGATCTCTCCATCCGCAGTGTAAACCGAAAGGATAGCAGCTAGAGCATAGTCGGAAGCATCCGTTTCAAGTACCATTTGTGAGTCAGGTACCCATTGGGTTAAGACGGGTGCATGAGTGAATTCTTGTTTGAGCCTTTCAGAGGCATCGCAGCACTTCTTGTTGAAGTCCCAAGGTGTGGATTTCTGCATCAAGCAGGTAAGTGGGATGACAATGTCTGAATAACCGTTAATGAAACAGCGGTAAAAATTGCAGAAGCCTAAGAAGGATTGGATGTCCTTAACTTTCCTAGGCTCGGGCCAGTCGAGCACGGTTTTGACTTTATCCTCGGACATCCGAAGTCCATCTGGTGAAAGGATGAAACCTAAATATTCAACGGTGCCTTTGTGGAACTCACATTTCTGTGGGGATGCATAAAGTCCATTTTTCCGGAGACAGCGGAGGACTTCTTTAATGTGAGTCCCATGCTGGGACTTGTCATCTGAATAGATCAGGATGTCGTCGAGGTACACGATGACACAAACATCCAGCATGTCGCTGAAGATGTCGTTCATAAAACGCTGGAACGCTGCGGGTGCATTAGTGAGTCCAAAGGGAACCACCAACCACTTGAAGGATCCGTAGCGGGTGTGGAAAGTAGTTTTCCATTCGTCACCGTCTGCAATGCGGACTAGGTGATAAGCGTGCCGCAAGTCTATCTTGGTGAACAAGCGGGCTTTTTGGGGAGAGTCAAGGAGGTCAGAAATGAGAGGAAGGGGATAGCGGTTTTTCTTCGTAAGACGATTGAGTCCTTGGTAGTCAACACAAAGTCAGAGGCTACCGTCCTTCTTCTTGACAAAAAGTATAGGAGCTCCATGTGGAGACTTAGAAGGACGGATGAAGCCTGAGCAGACATTTTTGTCAATGAAGACTCGTAGGGCTTCTAATTCGGAGGGAGAGAGGGAGTACATGCGACCCAGAGGAGGGGGAGCATTATCCTCTGTCTCTATCTTGAGGTCATAAGGACGATGTGGAGGAAGGGTGTCTGCCTTATTCTTATTAAAGACATCGGCGAATTCATGATACTCAGCGGGAATGTCGGATAAATAGGGCGGGGTTGAGGATTGGGTCAAGCGGGCAGATAACCCTTCTGGAGCAAAGGTCATCTGGAAGGCTACTGCCCCAGGGAGTTTGCTAGCACGTGCATAAGCAGCAGCGTTGATGAAAGAGATGTCAGGAGGTGTAAACTTAGGAGGAATGGGGGGTTCGGAAAATGTGGAGGATTCAAGGATTTCTACCGGAAGGTTCGGGGACAAAGGAGACGTCTGGGGTGCTGAACCTCTATGATCAGCAGAGTGGAAAGTGATTTGGCTTGAAGACCAGTCAATCAATGGATTGTATTGCTTCAGCCAGTTATGACCAAGTACTGCAGAACAGGAAGAGTCTAGCGAGGTTACATAAAATGACAGATTGAACATTTCACTGGTAGGAAAGGTGACCAGAAGTTGGGCAACTTGAGTTATGGTGGAGTTGCAAGATCCATCAAAGAGTCATAAACCGATGGGGTTAATGGATTCCATGCTGAGTTGGTTATTCAACACGAAAGAGGAGTCAAGAAAGCAGTGGGATGAACCGGAATCAATGAGGGTTTGGACAGGGGTGGAAAGGTCAGGAATAGTTAAGAGGATGATTAGGGAGTCAGGGTCAGAAAGAGCAGACACATTGAGACGGACATAGGCAGCCAAGTGGGTAAGGTCAATGCAACCCCCAGCCCCAATGGCTGTATCCTGAGGGTTGCAGACTATTTTTCCGAGTCCACAGAATCGGGAATTACAGTGGATGCGTGGGCTTTTGCGGCTTTAGACTTCGGGCAGTTTCCTGCTATGTGCCCTTCTTCACCGCAGTAGAGGCAAAGTCTTTCCTGCATGCGACATTCTCGTTCATCCACAGTAAGTTTGCCATTCTTCCCCAACTTGTTGGAGATGGACAACTTGGAAGTGTTCTTTGTTGTGGAGGGCTGCTGGTTGGAGGAGTTTCCCCGAGGGGAGCTCGATGAGGATTGATTGGTGGACTGGGAGGAACCTTTGGGGTTGTCCTTCTTGACAGGGTTAGAAGAGTTCCTGGAATTCTTAGTTTCGAACCAGGTTTCATCTTCCTGCATCCAGTAGATATTGTCACAGTCCTGCGCTTTCAAGCGCAGTCCTGCAAGGGTGTTGGGTTTACCACCCCGAAGGACTTCTATATGAAGTCGGAGCGGAAGACCATGGAAATAGCGGTCACGGAGGGCTGCCTCATTCCAGTTGACCCTAGAAGCTAATTCCCAAAAGTCAATGTTATACTTTGTGATGCGACCACTTTTCTTCATTGCTAAATCGGAAAGAGCTTTTTCTGCATCCCCGAGCGGGTCATGCGGGCCGAAGTTACTCTCTAGTTCAGCGAGAAAAGCCTCATAATCCCACATCCAGTGTGCGGAATCAGTCAGGTCATTAAGACCGGGCTCAAACCAGCTGAGAGCTGATCCCTTGAGATAAGAAAGGATAAATATGATCTTTTTCTCATCAGAAGAAAATACGTGCAGACGGTCGCGGAAATGAAGGTTACACGAGACTAGGAAGTCTCTAAGTTTCTTTGGGTTGGAGCCATCAAAGGTGTCGGGGTCGCGAACTTTGATTTTCTCGGTCTTGGGTACGTTATTTTGTCGGAGGGTGCGGATACTCTCTGAGAGGTTGTAAAGAACATCTATGAACCTATCCCCTGGATCAGGGTTTCCCCCCGTGGGAGGTTGATTGTCAGGATCATTGGGATCGGGGTCACCCCCAGGGCCATCCGGACCACTAGGGTCATCGGGTCCGCCGGGAGGTCCGTCCTCTAGACCATGATCTTCCAACCCATAGGGTTCAGGCTGGTTGATGCCCCCTACATACTCAAGGGGAGTCATGGGTCGGGGTTCTTCCGGATTTGCAGGAGATTGTTGAGCTTGAGTAGACATGAGGTTTGCACTGATTGATGGGGCTCCGAAACCGATTTGTTGGAAAATGTTGGAAGGTCTGGAAGTTACTCCGAATGTTGAGGCGGGTCGTGGGCTAGGAAGTGTGGATCGCTGAATTGCAGAGATCCCTGGAATGGTACCGGCATGCTGAGAGTTTCTGGTTGTGCGCTGGCGAGTTTCAGTTGGGGTCATAGGAGAAGAGACAAGTGAAGTGAGAGTTCGTATATACTGTTAAGAACTGATCCGAAAGGGCTCATCGGAATCCAGTCGGACCCGGCGGGTGTTTGAGAGCAGAAGATTGTCGGGTCGTAGTGGATTATGTGGATGGGTAACGAAAAGGACTTGGCTTCAGCTTGTAAGAAGCTGCGCCCTTCACCTCGTCTGCTGTCCTAATTTCAAGTAGAGGTTTTAGAGATAGGAGCGGGAGAGTGCGGGTAAATGCGGGAAGGAGTATGGAGGGACTTAGGTTAAGTTCAGATGAGACTAGAACTTCAGAGGGGAACTAGAGGTTGAGTCAAATGGAGTTCAGACTCTTAGAGGTCAGGAGTTGGAGTAGAAGGAGGTTTTAGATTGACAGGGTAAAGTCGAGTCTATGTCGATATATGAACTGAGGAATACAAAGTGAAACTAACTAAGCTTAAATACTAGAGTCCGGAACAAGAGCAGAACAGAAACAGAAACTGTGGCAGTGTCTCAACTGCGTAGATAAATTGCCTAGCGGAGGCTGCACAGGAATCCGTAGTCGAATTTGCAAAACTAGACAGCAGCCTTGGAAGGCAGCCATGGTTGCTGTACATGGCGGCCTGGTGCACAGCAGTGTGGGCAGTGCAAGGGGGCTGGAACGAAGGCGGTAGGAGTTGAGTTAGGAAAAGTGGAAAAGATCGGAAGGTTGCAGGTTCCGAGCGGGCGAGGAATGGATTGTGACACCACCGATGGGGCTCGATGCAGGTGATGTGTCATTTGGTGGGTGAGGCTGGGGCCTGCGGGGTCTGTTTGCTGTGCTGGCACCTGTGATCCACCCTATGAGCAGGGGCTCGCAGGCATGGGGGCGGGTGGTCAGTCGGTATTGGTATTGTGTCATTGTCGTTGTCATAGTGGTCCTTGTCGGCCATTCCCCCCATGATCCACCCCATGAGCAGTTGCTCATGGGGCTGGACATGGGGGGGGTGTCATTCGGTGGGTGGGGCTGGGCCTGTGGGGTCTGTTTGCTCTGCTGGCACCCGCGATCCACCCTATGAGCAGGGGCTCGCAGGCGTGGGGGCAGGTGCTCGGTCGGTCGTGGGCATGGCCCATTTTGTGTCGTCGCCATCCGTTACCTGTAGTTTAGATGCTACAAAACAAAGCAATATATTTTGTTAGCTTATATAAACAAAAAAAAAGGAAAAAAAAAGCACACTTTGGGCCCATGTTCTGTCTGGCAGTAGAGTAGAACATATAAAACAAAAGAAACAAGTTAGTTAGTTTATAAAAACAAAAAGCAAACAAAAGAAAACTTACTTAGGGCCCAAATGATGCAATCTGCTTTGTTTGGGCCTGTGTTCCATCCAATCACATCGTTTGGGCCTCTGTTCCATCTGGCAGTAGAGTAGAACCTATAAAACAAAAGAAACAAGTTAGAGCGGCTTAAAATGTGGCTTAGCAAGCCACCATCCAAGCCACTTAAATAACATGGGAACCAGTGGTCAGATCACTTAGAGTTGGCAGAGGACCCCTCAGGTTATCATGTGATCTAGGTCCTCAAATATTTTCAGAATTTTAGCTATTTTATTTCCCAAAGTAGCAAAAAATGCGCCTGAGCCATGGCAACACTGCTGGCACAGAACATCACAGAACACCACTGCATTCCACAGAACATCACAGAACACCACAGTGTCCAACAGAACACCACTGTCTTCCACTGAACACCACCATAATATGCCACTAAGGTACCCTATGTTCCACCAAACACCACCAAACACCACTTTGTTCCACAGAACACCACCATGCAAATACCACTGTCTTCCACTGAACACCATATGCCACTAGATACCCTACTGCAATGCACAATGCAGAATCTGAAATGCACAATGTGCAATGTGCAATGTGCAATGTGCAATGTGGAATCTGAAAATGTTATGGGACTTTTTTTCGAACTTTAATGTGCTTTGAGTTATGTAAACTGTTGATTTGGCATCATTTGTGTTATGTGTTCTGTAGTTTCCATGTGGTTTGTCATCTGTAAACTATGCTCTTAGAGTGCTCTGTGTCCCCCTAGCTCAGGTCGTGAGTACATGGACCTGGTATGCCACATGTGAACCGCAGTCTGTGGTTTGTGCCACTGTTGCTGATTGTTGTCAAACTTAGTATGTGAACTGTGGTCTGTGGTTTGTGATTGTGAACTGTGGTTGGTGGTTGGTGGTTGTGGACTGCAGTTGGTGGTTTGTGTTTTGTGTTTGTGAACTGTAGTTGGTGGTTGGTGGTTGGTGGTTTGTGTTTGTAAACTGTAGTTGGTGGTTGGTAGTTGCCAGTTGTGAACTGCAGTTTGTGGCTTGTGAACTGTGGTTGGTGGTTGGTGGTTTGTGATAGTGCTGCCACAGCTCAGCTGCATTTTTTTGCTACTTTGGGAAATAAAATAGCTAAAATTCTGAAAATATTTGAGGACCTAGATCACATGATAAGCCAAGGGGTCCTCTGCCAACTCTAAGCAATCCGACCACCGGTTCCCACATTAGACCATCCAAGCCGCTTAAATAATGTGGGAACTGGTGGTCAGATCACTTTAGGGTTGCGTAAAAAATTCATATTTTTTTACCAACCCATTTTTTACCTATTTTTTACCAGTACTTTACTGGTAAATTACCACCCCAAGATCTTGAAGTAGTAATTTACCAAGTCATGTGATAGGTACCTATCACATGACAACTCTGACAGCTCTAGTTTGGGACATTGACAAGCTGGAGGTAGGAGTTACTTAGTACAGTGTTCAACAGGCCAATGAAACAAAAATAATAGTCTCTTTTCCATTCACTCCCACTACAACCTGTTTGAAATTGTGAGTACACATGAAGATGTATTTAGGATAAAACATGAGTTCTACAGGTTCAGTTGAATATTTTATGTCAATGTGTGGAAGCGGCACACCAAGGACTCAAAATGTGCTCTGGGCGACTCAAAGAAACAAAAGACTTGATCAGGCAATTTCTGACACAAACAATCATGTCATCAACATGTTAGATCCGGTATTAAGCATTCTATGGCCAAATTCTGACTGTACTTGATGAACATAACTGGGACAAAAAGATCCTACAGAGAAAATTCTGTTCATATGAACATGACTCTAGAAATTAGAATGGCTCCTATCACTGTGACTAGAACATTTTCGGGTGGATGACCAAAATTGACTTCCTGTTTTGGAATGATCAAGTGAAAGCTGAAAAAAGCTGCCAACATTGCGAAAGATCTAACATAGGATCCCCATGCACTTGATAATTTGACAGCCATCCTACAGACTTACAAGAGGAGTATACCTAAGTATCTGTTGAAGAATTGAAACTGAAGAGTTAAGATTAACATGATTAAAGTGTTTTGTTTCTTTGACCTGCCTGTTTCTTTGACCCATTGAACACATAGGCTTGTTCACCCAAAGTTGTTACAAAGTAATGTACATATCAATTGGTTACCAGTTTGGGTCATCATTGTGAATGATAGTGACAACACATGTGTGACACCGTGGTTCAAACTCAAACCCCAAATCAAACAAGTTTACATATGTAATGCCTTCAAAAACTTTGAGATCATTGCTGTTAACTATGTGTCATGTGCCCACAGCTATCATTGATATTACTGGCCATACCATTTATGTAACAGTTCAATGACTAGATAAATCCTGAATCTGTTGGATGTGCCAGTGCCTGAAATTTTTGACAATGAAAAAACAGGACCCTGGAAGCTCCTGCAAAGGTTTGTCTGGGATTTAGCATGTTTGAGGGGCAAAATTTTGACATATACATGTCCGGACTTAGCATATTTCAGGCAACTTTTGCTGTAGGTTTGTCCGGATTTAGCATGTTCGAGAGGTCGAGATCGATGAAAATTTTGAAATGTGCCTGTGAAGAATATGTTCCCACCCCAATGACCCTTGGGCACTTTACTCTCACTGAAGCGGCAACCAAGAGCTGGCATACCTTTACTCATGCTGGTTGGGTATGGCAGGAGGTAGGCAAACTACCAAAATTGAAAATTCCTGGAGGGAAAATGGGTAGTAGATGGCCCCACTTTCACTGCTTAATTTTGTCATGCTTGCACATAACTTATACCTGTTCCCTATGTCTTGAACACATTTTTTTAAACCTGTCACACTGTATGGCTCTGTCACACCTGTGACCCATTACATCCTTGTCTGACTTAGCATGCTTGAGGCTGAAACTTTGCATGTTTGAGGGGCGTTTTTGGCGATTTTTCCGGACAAACCTTTGCAAGAGCTTCTGGGGTCCCTCCCTAAAGTCATGTGAACTGATCACATGCAATATTTTACCAGTAATTTACTAGTAAATTACTGCCCAGCAAATGGACCTTGTAAATTACCTAGTAATTTACCAGGCCAGAATATTTTATGCAACCCTAGATCGCTTAGAGTTGGCAGAGGACCCCTCGGCTTATCATGTGATCTAGGTCCTCAAATATTTTCAGAATTTTAGCTATTTTATTTCCCAAAGGAGCAAAAAATGTGGCTGAGCTGTGGCAACACTAGTTTGTGATCTGCAGACTGCAGAGCTCTGCATGTGGGTAGTGCAGCCATTGGCTATAGTCCATGGTTGCAACCTGTACTCTGTGGAGGAATTTGTTGTGCAGTGGGTGGGCTGGATTTTGCAGTTGTTGTAGAAATAGAAGAAAAGACTTATGTCTTCAAATCCCGGGTACACCCTCGTGGATGATATCAATGACTTTTTCCAGCTCCACACCATCCAAGTTCCAACTTCCCAATGCACCGCTGAGATCCTTCTTCTGCTCAAATGTCAACACATCATTATCGGATATGAGTTTCTTATTATTTTTCTTCACCATGGCTTTCACCACACTTCAAGACACATCACTGGTGAAGAATATTTCACTAACACAGCCAATATTTACCAAATGGTAGAAAAATAATGGCTGGCAGCTATTTTGTCAATAGAGGCTGTATTAGACACATATTCAGAGGATATTCTCTTAATAACGACAAAATAATAGCAGGACATATATTTCATCCATTTACCCAAATTTCTTATATTCCCTCTGCCAGCAGTCATGTTTCCATTGCATCAACAAAGTACTATATGCAATTGTGGACTACTACTGTATGTACAGATGTGCACATCGGACAAAGACCAGCCAAATTCTACCATCAATACTACATAACTGTAACGATCACAAGCAAATCATGATGTATTGAAATGTGTGCCATATCGCAAATCTGAAATAATAAATATAGCTATCAGCAACCTCGGAAATTGATGCTCATCAGACTACTTACCCTTCCACATCCCTAACCCTTCTGAAGGCCTTGCATGCACCCCAAACTTTCTAGTATCATCGGTCAGCTTGGAGTAGTCACTGCAGTCACACAAACATTTACATACCTTGGATACTCATGGAAAGATGGGACCAGGGGCAACACTAGTTGAGACATTCTAAGAGCACGATCACAAGCATGACGTTGATTGAATAGGAGCATGGAACTTGGATGTAAAAACTATCACGAGTAAGCAAAGAAGGGAACCATTAGAAGGGACTCAATGAACCCCCTGCAATCAGGAAACCCACATTTCCTTCCAACAAACCAGCCAGGCCACATCCAAGCCTGAATATATCTGTGAGTAGAACAGACAAGTGCAAGATTCCAGAGAGACATAGCCATTCACGTAAACTTTGCACTCCCCCCCGTATTCCTATCGGAGTCCTAGGAGTCCGAGTTTTCCGATAAGAGTCCGATTGAAATCCGATAGGAGTCCTACTAGTCCGACAATAGTCCTAGGAGTCCGATCGGAATGTATCTTGATGACCATGTACTTTTATTTCCAAGAAATTCCTAGTAAATTCTGAGTAAAGTCCTATGCAATTCCAACAGGTAGTAGTCGGAATACCACACCATTTCAGAAGACTTAACTTGATGAAAGTGCTTACAAAATAAATGGGCAGAGCAGGAATTGAACTCTAGACCTTGGGATATAAGTGACATGACTACCAAACAAGTGCTCAACCAGTTGAGCCACAGGAGCACTAATAAATATGTAATATTTAAAGCACTTAGGATTAGTTCACTTATTTTTAACCTCTCTCACAAGAGCTCAAAAAAAAATTGTTGAGCCCTCGCATCTTCGCGAGGGAGTAGATAACTAATATAGATTTTTGAAAAAACCCCCCCACAAACACGAGGGGGAGAATTAATTATACTATTTAATTATACTATTTTAAATTCTACAAAAAAACCCACCCCCCCGTTTCACGGGGGGGAGGGGGTGGTGGTGCATTGCATTGGCTGTCTCGTCAGCCCTGTCCCGTCGTTTCCCCTCCCTCTCATCTCCGTCATGTCTCGCCTCCCTCACCTCACCTCCCCTGTGGCTTCCCTCCCCTCCCTCATCTCCCCTCCCTCGTTGTTCCACCCACCGTCCACCCCACGAGCAGTTGCTCGCGAGGCTGGTGGTGAGTGGTGCGTCGTATGTTGGTGGCGGCGTGGGGCGGGTGTCGCCATTGTCTCCCCTTCTGGTCATTGTCGTCTGCACCCACGAACCACCCTACGGGCAGCTGCTTGTAGGCATGTCATTTGGTGCCATCATCGTCCCTCCATGCCATTCCCATGTTCTCGCACCCCATATACACCCTGCGAGCAGTCGCTCATGGCGGTGATGGGGGGTGCTGGATGTCATTGGTGTTGTGGGGGGTCCATGCACTCATGATCCACCCTACGAGCAGCAGCTCGTAGGCGTGGGGTGGGTGCGTTGTTGGTTTGTCAGTGATGTGGCACGAGGGGAGGGGTCAGGTGGTGCTTACCGGGCAGGTATTCCCCTTCTGGGGTCTCCTGGTGTTGCTCCCCGTGCTCCTGATCATGATCGATACCCTCACATCCCATTTTGATGGGGAGGAGGGGGGTTGCCAGGGGCGTCATTGGGTGTGGGTTTGGCTCACGTCAGTCCATCGTTACTCATGTAGATTAGAACCTAGAAACAAGGCAAATGAATTAGTTAGTTTACAAAAGTAAAAAACAAATGACAAAAAAACTTACTACGGCCCAAACGACGATTGCGTCATTTGGGCGTTGTTCAGCGTCGAAACCAGTCATTTCCGGTCTTGGGGGCTCGTCTAGAGATGGGGGTGAAGTGGGAGTGGTGGGAGTTGCTGGGTTGAGGTGGTTGAGGTGGGGGGGATGGAGGTGGCGTGCTTGTCGTCGTTGGTGGTGGTGGTGGGAGTTGATGAGCTGGCAGGTCGCGGCTATGTGCTTTGTCATCACACCCACAGGAATGGTATGTAGTGTAGTATGATCACTTACCTGTAATGACTGTTTAGCCTAATGGTATTGTTGTCGGTTTATGCTTACATAATCTTCTGTAGTCAAGTGTTCAATTCTCATCTGTGCGTTTAATTTTTCATACTATATTACTAAGCAAGGCTGCTTTCATTCCTATTGGAATCCTATGTTGTCTGATGTCTTAGCATAACTTCGGACTAGTCCTATGTGATTTATATGATTGGAAATTCCTAGGAAATTCTGATAGTCCGATCGGACTCTGATTGGACTACATCGGACTGGACTAGGACTAAATGTGCCATTTCATGTCAATTTGGCTGGTGAAAATGACATTGGAATATGGTTGGATTCCGATTGGACTCCGATTGGAATCATCGGAATCATCGGATTCCTATAGGAATATGGGGGGGAGTGTAAAGACCTCCCATTCACACAGCTCTAATGTACATCAGTAAATCTGGGCAAATGAAGCGCATATAGTGAGTCAACGAACCTTCATCTTGCTTTCCCCCTTTTCCCACCATCTTAGACACACTCTTCCAGACATCAACAGCTAATTTGGCTGCTTTATTGCTAAGGAAACCAGAAAAACACAGGTTGGGGCATGTGAGGCAAACAGATCTCCAGATGTCATCCGAGTCAGCAATTGAATTCTGACATTGTATTGGTCAAATCAGTAAGAGCTGGGGGAGTAATGTTGGCTACTGACATGGTGGGCTTAGGTGCCGTGGATGGTGATGGTGGCAGCTGTGGATGAACACAATGGTCATGGTTGTGGATGAAGAAGTCGGAGCTTATAATCGGGTGCTTTCTGAACTTATGGTCAGGTAAATACAAAGTGTCAAATTTTTGCAAAGTCCTCCCACTAATAGTTGTTGATGGATATACCGAGAATATAAGTGGTATGTTCGAGATAATAGCTGGTAAATACATGAGTTGGTGATTTGGATAATATTTGGAAAATACAACGTGTGTCAATGATGTCACTGCTGTCAGTGATTTGCCTCAAATTCCAGTGTTTGCTCAACTTGCCGATCACTTTGGAGGATGAGGCAGCAGGTGCCCAGTCCCACTTCTCTTGTGGCAGTTTTGTGTTTTTCAATGCAGCAACTTGAATGTTCCCCCACACCACCTCAATCTGGCTTTCCATCATCACGATGGTAGCTGTGAGAGCTGCCAGCACACATAGTGTAAGTCTGCAGACCCCAGACTTACGACAATATGCACATGGCTGCTGCCACCACATCTGCAGCCGACACCCGCTGCCACAACACCTGTGGCCAACACCCGCTGACACCACACCCGTGGCTGATGATAGGTCGTCTTCTCGGCTCAAGGACCGATTCAACACTTTAGCATCATTCTAATTACATCGGCTAACTCCTACGACGTCCCAGACGCAGCGCGACACACTCTATCGATCGCGATATCATATCGACCGCATCGAAACATCACCAGCGACATCGATAGTATCAAAAGACCACATCGCACAACCTTAGGACTACCCCAAAAGTCCCTAAGATTCCCCTACACAACCACCAAACATCCCCGACCAACTTTGAACAAGCCACAACTGCGATCGAGCATCGTCGAGCATCATCGAGTGTCATCGATCGATATCGAGAAACTACGAGCGACATCGGGCGCCGCCTTCATTATCTAAATGGTGGAAGACCATGCACTAGGACATATTCCAACTCGTGCTCAAACCTGCTGATCATAGGTCAGCCTCGTTCCAAGTCCCTATCGCACACAGAACCCGCTGGACGCATTATTGTGAGACTTAGTGCAGTTTATACACAAAGGACAGTCTCTTTTAGTTCTTTCCTTTTATTACTCTTTCATCATATGATATATATATCTTTCTTGTTCGGATTCCAGTCTCCTTTATGGCCTTGTGCCTTAACTCATATCTTTTGCCTCATGTTCTACACATGTTTCTCATTCCATTTTAGGAAGTTTCTTTAAAACATATAAAACTCTGTAGTATCTACTTGGAAATAACAAGAAATCGTCTTCACATATCGTCTCGTATACAGTTCTAAGCATCCGATCAGCTTTCTAAAAACAATCTAAGTCTCTGCAGGTTTTCTTGATCGACGAGAAACCTCTGCAATCATTGCATCCTCGATCCTCCCTTGATCCTCTTGTCATTAGTTCTAGCAACCCTTCCAACACTTCATAGCAGTTTGCTGCACCCTTTGTATACCATCGACCTATCAAAAGGTCCCCATAATTCACATATTGACCATCGACAATAAAACTCATTCACCGTCGATCTCATTGATCTCCCTCGATATCGATTGATACTCGATCGGACCACAACAAACGGCTTCGTCTTGCATAACACTACCTTCACGATTAGTGTTAACTAGTAATCTTCTCAGAGGTTTGACCATGAACTTTCGGAACATCTCGCAACCCTCCTCTGACTCGTCGCAAACATCATCGATTGCCTCATCGGCAGTTCTGGTGGTTTTCCCAGGTTGAGCATCATCACCAACACCAAACAACACACCATGGCTGCAAACACATGCAGCTGACACCATCTACACAGCTACAACCACATGCACGGCTGTCACCATCACACATGCGGCTGACACCAATATGACCACCTGCACTCCCAACAATGGTGGCAATACCAAATATAAACACCCAAGCACTGGCCTGATGCGGACCTCGGCTAACAAAGGCAACTGCACAGTGCAGGCACTAAGAACACACACTATGCCTGATGCAGCCCCCTCCACTGAGTCTACTCACATGGCCTTTTCATACATATACATATTATTTTTCAATTTCCAACTTTGTTCCCACTTCCGCGCAACAAAGATAACTTGATCCTGTCACTTCCTGTCCGACTTAGTGTAGGTTACCAAACCAGGCATCCTTCCACATGGTCAAGTTGGGTAACAAATTAGAAAAGTCAAGGTGGCTCACACTGGTGGTCATCCACACTGTTGTCCTCTTCTCTGGCATCATCCTCCTCACTCATCACTTCATGAAGTGGTGGCAGTTGTTTCCACCTTCTGTCAAAGACACACTGTAGCTCAATCCCAGCCTGATTGACAGAGGTTCCAGCAGGGTTGAATAAGAAACAGTTCCAAATCATAAGTTTGAAGCCATCAAAAAAGCTAGTGGTGAGTTATAAAATAGAGAAGAAGACAAATGCACATACTCCTGGTAGTTTGGTGTGCTGCTGGTGGTAAGAGGAAAGTGGTTGAAGTCAAACCAACTTGTGACATTGGCTGCAGAGTTTGAACAACCTTAAGTTGTGAATGCAAGATAAACCACGTGCACATGTGGGGCCCAGAGGCTGTGTGGCTTTGAATTTCAAATGCAAGTGGTCAAGTATAGTCCACCAGAGTCAAGCTACTTGATGAATAAACAACATTGTCCAGACTTCACATGACCATCACATTACCAAACCTGACATATCTTTTTTACTGAGTGTGACTGTTGTGTCTAAATTACAGGGAAAAATCTAAGGTATACTAGTGTGGTATTGCTACATATGAGAGACAACACAACTTGCAAGGGAAATTTTAAAAAGAGAGCTCTGAGGATCACAATCCAAGGATGGTGCACTATAACTGAGAAGCTAAGAATAGTGTTGGCAATAAGCAGTGGCATAGATGGCATCACTTGAAGAGGTGCATCAGCACATCCTATGGCACATGCTTAAAACTGGTTCTAAAATTCATTTGGAAGCATTGCCCTTGCTAATGCAAGTCCCTCAACCCATAACCTGGCTACATCTACATCCTCTGCTGCACCTGCAAGGGGAACCAAAGCAACATCAACTGCCAAGATCTCTTCCTGTGTGAACACTCCTGAAGGAGCATCCAGATGGACTTCATTAAGATTTTCAGGTGGTCCGCTGCGGCCAACCCATGATCCAGAACCTTCATCTGCTACATTGTTTCCAGTGCGTGATTGAAGCAAACCATCATTGTGAAGACCTTCCCAATCAACACCATAAACCTCAAGCTCTTCCTCCAGTAGTGGAACTACCTCTGGTGTTGGGAGTGGACCTCTGCGGATGCCATGCACAAACATATCAAATCCAAACATATCAGCAGGAGAGCAGTTTGGGCCATGGCCCATTCAGATGCGGTGTTGATTCCAACTTTCTGCCAAGAAATTGAGCTGCTGATTAATGGTGTTGAGGAATAGGTAATGAAGAAGCCATATGTGGTTAGCACTGTTGATGTTTAGCCCATGTTGCACTTCAAGCATGATAAACCTATCTGCCCATGTTGCACCAAGTTGAGCTGTAATATCAACCCAAAGGTGCTCAATGCAGATGTTATGAACACTTCTGCAGCATATGGTGAGCAATGCAGTTTGGCAAAGACACTACAAGGTATTTGCTTACTGGCCCCAGATGTATGCATCTGGTCACATTAGGTATGCCACAATCCATGCAGCCACCAAAATGTTTTCAACTCCGTGATCTCTGCGCAGGCGGGCAGGGATACCATATATAGCACATGCAGCAAGAAACAGATCCAGAACTGTTTGACCCATATTATTATTATGCATGTGCAAACCTGTGATGAGTCGGGAATATCCATTAATGAATCCATGAATAAGAATGCCCCACCGGATTAGACCTGGCATTACATAAGTGAAATAAGTAACCCTGGTACTGAGTTGAGCACAGCTCACTTACCATGCTGTCCATTGTGATTCCACAATGAGTTTGGCCCTGGTACACTGTAAACACGCCTGTGTATCTGAATTCTCTGAAACACCCGCTGGACAGGGTCAATCCGTATTAGTGATTGCCGCACCCACTCATGTGGAACTCTGTATCCAAGCTGCCACAGCATTCCATCTAGCATGGTAACTCCTGACCTGAGAAAGTGCCTGCGGAGGCGAACTAGAAGAGCTTCAAGGACATCATTGGATATGACTGATTGTGGGCTGGTGTATGAGGTAATAACAGGTGCATCTGGCCCATCAGGAGTTGCATCTAGGCTTCCAGAACTGCTAGCTCCAGCTTCAGCTGGTAGTATCTCGCCTGATAGATCAAGAAAGTCTTCATCCACATTGTCCTGGTATTGGACAGAGAGCATGAATGGCTGCTGCTGTGGCTGAGCTATTCCATACTCAAGCAGCTGCTGGCAAACAACATGCTGGCTCACATCCAAGAACCTTGCGATGCCTGAGATTGATTGCAAGGAATATGCCCACTGCAGGAATTGGGGATCAATTCAGATGGCAGGTCTGCCTGGACACCCTGTCTGCACAGTTTCAGTAACAACTGGATGTCCCTGATGTGATTCGTCGATTGCCTGCTGGTACTGCAGCCGCACATCATGCTGCATAATTGCCAAATTGTGCAGAATGAGTCCTAGCTCATGGGTGGCAAAGATGGTGGAATACTATGATCCATCAGAATATGGGCATGATCTCAATCCAGAAATAGCATTCACTTCATGTACCAGACTGATATACTGATCAAGATCGTCCCCAAGTCTCCAAAGCACCACTGTGTCGGCAGAATTTGTGACTGCATTCTGAATGTTAAGCTCAAAGCAGCGATAATGTAGCTGAAAGGCATCTAGCAGTTCAGCAACAGAAGCATGGGAAAGGTGGGTTTCTGGCATTCTGACAGTTTTTGGCAAGGAGAGTGGTTCGATCGAATGATAAGATAATAGCCCCGAGTCCAAACACATAACATCACCATCCACAACTCGCCACCATGGCTGGCACAGTTGCAACCAGCGAGGCAAGAATGACCAATAATACAATGCAAGGTGCATTCTTGTTCAATCTATGTATGAAAATGGCCAGTAATCTCTTGTTCAGAAGAGTCCAGCATTTGGATTTCCTGCACTGCTTCTTTTATTGGCTGCAACTTTGTAGAAGTTGCTCGCTTTGACTCTATTTTAATACCCCTCTGGCTCTTAATCTTCCGGGGTGCCTCAGGCAACAATCCATCTTCAATTCACATTTCATCGCTTCTAGCAGCCATTCATTCTTTTCTATCCACCAACCCTGAGCAGTATTGTAATCTTCAGGTGATGCCAAACCTTTCAAGGTTGTTTTCAAACCTTGGCCATGATTCAGATCTTGCTACCAATGGAGACTGGATCCAGGTCTCTACTTTGCAGGCTCCAGCATTTGGTGACTGCATGCTTTCAACCATCGCCAGCTTGGTGCACTTGCCAGCATTCCCTCCCTTTTTGTTAAACTAGATGAATTCTTCAGCCATGCGCGCGAGGTTCTGGCAGTCAACCCTCTCTTGCTGGAGCCAGAAGTCCAGAACCTCAAGGAGCCTTTTTCCCTGATGGGACTCCATCTTGAGACCCATTTTGTGGTTGTCTTCCAGGTTCTTCCAGGTCTGGGCATGAGTTTGGGCATATTTGATGGTAGATTTTTCCAAATCACTATAATACTACTCTTTTAATGACTCCCGCTTTCTTGGAACTCAGATGTGGGACCAGGCCTGCACTCTCCAGACCTGGCCTTAACTCAGACTGTAGATCTCATCCCACCAGCAGCTTTGCTTCTTATTGAACAATCAGAGTCTGCTGAAACCCAAGTGCCATTACTGGAAACCCCTTGCTTGCAAGAGTTCGCTACCATATCAGCAGATCTCAGACCAGGTACCAGTCTGCCCAGTGTCTTCTCTGCATTTGGACTTTCCTTAGTTGCAGAGCGCTCTCAGCTCCAGCCTTTACTATCACGAGTCATCGGCGATCTTGTTCATCGGCATAATGAAGTTTCCAGGCTGCTTGAAAAATTTGGCCTTCCAGGATTCCGCACTGATCCTACTGCGAAAGGAAAATATCTCTATGAAGGTGGTTTGTTGCTCACCACAGCTGCGGTTCTCCAGGATGGCCTTCAATACAGTCTTCTTTCCTATACCAAAAAAAGCAAAGCATTTATCTGGGCTGAAGGTGCACATCTGTTCCAGTGGAGAACCCCACCTTTGGAAGGTGCCCTTAAATACCAACCAAAGCATGTCTTTCTCAAGTTGTGCATTCCAGACAATGTTCTCTATTGGTACTGGCGAGGAGTTGTTGCATACTTCCATCCAACTGGATTCCTTTTCTGTGAGCAGACTCCAAACAAGCACTCCTGCGACCTTGATGAACAATGTGCTGCACTCCTCACTCAAAATATCCTCTTTGACAAGCGAGCACAAATCAAAAAACAGCTTGTTTCAAAAGTCTGACTGCCTGCAGCCTCCTTCAGTATTGTATCATACCTGCAGATTCTCCATTGCACTTGTCCAATGCTTTCTCGCCATTTGCTTTCATATTTATTTTAGACCTTTTCCACAGTGCATATCGCTTTCATCGCAACACTAGACCACCACCACATTGTAGCATATTATCCACCACTTTTTTCTACTTTGACTTAATGTAGCATAATCACCCCTTTATTAGCCAATCTTTCCAATGCTTTCTCACCTTTTCAGTTATCTATTTCTACCTGTTCACCAGCATGTTTAAATGTATATGCTAATGCAGGTTAATTCCAGTACCAATTGTGATGCAGACTCCTAGCCCAGCTGCAATCTCACCACTGAGGTGGCAAAGGAACCTGATCCTTGCCAGCCGATGATCAGCTCGGTGAATAGTACTGGCTCGTAGTACTTCCCTGCTACCTTGGGGTCTTGCTGAAGTGGCCTAGCGCTCCCCCACTCTGACATTTCCTTAAAAGGAATATCTTACAAATCAATATACCGCGTTATTTATGTATTCTTGAGAAGACTTAATTTGAATGATGATACATGTTTTCAGCACATTATGGACAACAATTCTCCTTGGAAAATATGTTCCAAGGGTCACTGCAAAATCATCCTCACTTCAGCAATAATCGCCGCTGTTCGACTTACTGTGAGCACCTCACATGCATCTTAGATCAATTAAGTAGAAATTATTTATTTCTTGTGTGATGACTTCATTGCATATCACCAGTGCAAACATTCTACGTTGTGTACACTAGTGGCATTAGTAATGGCCCGAAAACCGTAACACCACGTGTGTCAGAGTGGGGGAGGCACACTTTCATATTGCTACTATGTAACCATCCCAATGACATCCTCCAGCATAATGGCAAGTCTTCCACCAAAACCACTTGATTCCCCTTCAACACATAGGGAAGAGTGGCACCATCCTATTGATGACAACGATAGCCACCCAGCTCGCCCCATGGCCTCCCAATCTTGCTACCACGAGTGGCTTTCTATGAGTGATTGCATCTATGTACCACATACACAGTCGTCGGAGTACAATTCATATGTCGCACCTGCATATGAAAGAAGAAGGGAGGATGATATGTGGAGAAGGGACTATGCAGATTGGGAAAGGGATAGAGGCCACGGAATCTGGGAGCGAAGTAGAGATCGAGAGCACGGTTCACGATTTGGTGAACCAAGCCAAGAGTATGACAGAGATCGTCGTGGATATATGAGGGAACGAGGGCATGATAGGGACAGAACACATTACCCACCTCATGATAGGCATAGAGATTCATATGACCGATGCGATCACAAGCCATCCTCACCCACCAGGCCAGGTATGTCAATGTTCGTCATTCTGCTTCTTGTTTTTCATTTAGTGAGGCATTTTAGATGCATCTTATCGCTGTTTGTCCCATTCTCCTGTATGAAGATGACCGATTCCACCTGTGCCCTCATACCGTGCCAAAACAATCTCGTGCCCTCACAGCCATTCACCACCTGCTAAGCGAATGTGAATCAGACTTGAACACCAATCAAGCCCGCGATCTCAATCCCCACTTAGAAATGTTCATGAGCTGCCTGATGCCTCTCGTGCTTCTGAATCGCACACCATGGTGGTTCATAATCACTCCTCAACCATTCCATCCCTTTCACAATACCCTGAAGAAACACAGGAGAATTCCTCTTTGAAACCAGCGACGGATGATCTGGAGAACAGAGGATCACCCGGTTCATCCCAATCTGAACATCCGACTGAGATGCTTTATCTCCCTCAACTGCAGCAGCGCCCAGAGTCCATGCAGCATGACCACAAAGAAAGCACCTCAATTGTGCTGCCAGCTGGCTTCGACAATAAGGAAGCGATAATCAGAAAGGCCATTATTCACATGGACCCGAAGAGAGATGAAAAAGATAGGAAGAGTGACGCAAAAATGGTTGATCGATCTCTGTCGCCTCCTAAGCACCCTCGGTTTAGAGATGCTCAACCACCCAACACCATGCAGCATCGTCACAAGTCCCGGTCCCCTCCTCGAGGGCCCCAAAACCATTCCAGGAATATAGCCATACCCGTAACTCCTTCCTCATTTCCTCCAGCAGGCCTTCCGTGAGGTCCGCACCAGCCAACACCCGCTGCCTACATCCGTGGTCTCACAGGACCCTACCCCAGCTATCTCCCCAGTCGAGCCTCCTGGTCTACTGGTAGCATCTGACTTGAAAGTTACGCTTCCCACCATTACTGCTTACAAACCATGGCCCAGTCTGACACCTGAGCTTGATACCAAAGTCTGTTTTTCTCTTGCTGCTCCGATAGTTCTTTGCCTCACTGAATTTGACAGATCATGTGCCTGCAGACACACCGAGCTCATCTCGCTTCTGAATACGTGCAGATATCCAAAGGAACTTGATGAGCATTACACGAGCTTGATACCGCTACACTTGATTTACGTGCTGCAGAAAGTCGACGGAAAGTTGTGGATAGTCAAATGGAAAAGGCGCATGCTGGAGTACTTGGTATCGACACTGTTGTGCAGCTACTCTAATTTAACATATGTATTTTTGGGAAACAGATCTAGAATCGTCTCATTTGCTTTGGAACGTAAACAATTCTTTTCGATAATAGATGATTTGCAGGCGCGCTTTCACTTCGGCACTAGTCGACACTTGATGCGTGTATAGTTGGGGTCCATTGGAAGAGCACAGAAGAAACCATGAGCCTGTGAACTTGCAATTGAATGAGGTTGTGGTGAACGCAAGATCGTTTCTGCATTGCCTCGCAGTTTTTTTCGAATCCTTCTGCAACTAGGCTTTCCACTGGTAGAGTGATTCCAACAAACAATTATACAACCTTGGTCTCATGAAGCCCCTTGATGACAAATCTCAGAATACAGGCTATCACATTCACTATCAAAGTTGTACAGAGAAGTCGGATCATGCTTGAGACAAATTTAAAGGCGATGCGACATAGCTCAGAGAAAATAGACTGAGAATGTTGTCGACGTCCTTGGTTGCTCCATTGGCATTGGTACCCAATGTAAAGTTGTAGTTGAAAAGTAAATGATTACCGCGGTGCAGCAAACAGTGCAGTTGTTGTAATTGTCTGGTTTTGTCTGTCTGTCATTGCAGCTTGCAGTCAGGGGGGCCGTGGGGTTGTTGCGTACCTCATGCATATCCCACGTCACATGGAGCCTGTCACCCTCATACCCCATTGCCCTCTTGTCGTTGCTCATTGCTCACTGTCACCCCCAGAATGTCGTTATTGTTGTCATCAGGGACACGGCTCATTCGCACCTCTGACAGTACATAATTAGTAGAAACAGACAAAGAAATTTAAAAAAATGTACGTCTGCTCATCGTCACTTGTTGGTGGTGATGCTAGGTGCTGAGTCTCATCATGATGGTCCAATTTCACCATTGTGAGCATTGCCATGTCTTTCATGGTGGTGGGGTGGCCATGGTCTGGTTGTCATCATTGGCTGGGTTGTTGTTGTTCAGGGAGGGGAGGTTGTGGTCAGTTCATGCACTGCTCCAGCTCTCTGTGGCTTGCACTGTAGTAAATAGAGTGAATATGAGAAAAAACATATGTACCAAGGAAACGAAAACCTGAGCTTAAGGGACTTTTACCCCAGCTCATTGTCATCGTTGCCATTCCTGGTTGTATCCGTCGCTCATTGGAGCTGTTAGCACCTCCATCCACCCTGTGAGTAGTAGCTCGCAGCGGTAGAGGTGGGTACTGGGGCTGTCCTGTCGTCAGTCATGGTCATGTCTGTGGACACCCCACAAACCCCCTACGAGCAGTCACTCGCAGCAGGGAGGGGTGCACTGTCCGCAGTTTGGTGCCTGTTGTCATCCCGTTGCCGTCGCCGTTTGACCCCCATGCATCCTGCGAACAGATGCTCGCAGCGATGGAGAGGGCAGTTTGGGTCCTGGCTTCTTGTTCATCGTGGGATCCGGATTTCATGAAAGGGGAGGCAAGGAGGTCTAGTGTTTGAAAGTCCGGTTGCATGGACCGAAAAAAAACCGGCAACCAAACCGGACCCAACCGTGGTCCAGTCTGTCTTGCAGGTTCTGCCGCAGCGGTTGTGGACCGGTCCGGTTGCTGGTTGCATAGTTTTTCAAATAATTATGGACCAGGTAAAGACCAGTTCCAACCAGTCTTTGATCATAATTTGATGTGTTGCTAAGGCAAGTGATCAATTGATTACATGTGATACAAGTAATCTGTGTGCTGGCACTGACTAAATAAGTTATTGTAGGATTGTAATGCCTTAACAGCTATGTCCATAAACCAGGATTCCACACCGTATAGGTATATCTACATCCACCCAAATGCACTAGTTCAATGGTGCAGTGGTTCATTCATGGTAAACACCCTTCCTCCTCATTCCTCTGAAAACTCCGTAGCACTGTAATTCAATAACAGCTTAACCGATCCTTTCGTAAACTTGGATTAAGTACAATATATATTATATATATATGCTCCCAAAAGTACTAGTCAAACGATGCAACCATTCATCTATAGTAAGCAACCCTTCCTCCTTATTCCTCTCAAAACTTCGTCGGACTATAGTTCAATAATAACTGAATGCATCCTTTTGTAAACTTGGATTAGACACTATATATAGCATATATATATGCTCCCCAAAACACTAGTTGAACGGTACAGTCATTCATTTATGGTAAGCAACCCTTCCTCCTCATTCCTCTGAAGACTCCGTAGCACTGTAACTCAATAACGGCTCAACCGATCCTTTCGTAAACTTGGATTAAATACAATATATATTATATATATGTGCTCCCTAAAGCACTAGTCAAACGGTACAACCATTCACCTATGGTAAGCAACCCTTCCTCCTCATTCCTCTGAGAACTCTGTAGAACTGTAATTCAATAATGGTTCAATGTATCCTTTCGTTAAGCTTGGATTAGACACTACATATATGATATAGATACACCCCCCGAAGCACTAGCTACATGGTCTAGCCATTCATTTATGGTTTTGTCTGTAGTGTTTACTTATATTACTACTACTAGTTTTCAAAATAGATTACTTCGAGACATGTATATTAGTGTACAAATAGTCGGTCCTGACCGGTTGTGAACTGGTCAGGACCAGTCTAAGTATGGACCAGTTTTAAACCGGTTTGGCAACCGTGAGGCAACCAAGTAGGACCGGTTTACACCAGTCTGGTCCTCAGTTGCCTTGATGTTGAGCATGTAAGCAACCGGTCTGGTCCATGGTTGCCCCTGTTGTTGTCAAAAAAACCGGACCGGACCGGACTTTTAAACACTAAGGAGGTCAGTGGGCATTTATTCGGTATAGTGGTAGCCACACACCTTTTGGGTACCCCACTGCATGGGCCTCCCTTGCCCTTCCTATCGTTCTCTTAGGTCCTTGTTGTTGTTGGAATCCTTGATGGCCAATTTGAGAGGTTGATGGCAGAGTTGGACTTTGGCTGCCGTTGAGCCTTAGAACTGACTTTCAAACTGGAAACCAGCAAACAGTCAGTAAAATGAGAATGAAAAGAACCTAATAATCTTACTTATGATGTCACATGGGTAAATGCCCATGATGTGGTATGTTTTCAGTCACTATGTACAAATCTAAACAACGAGATAATAAGCATCATTATCTGATCAAGAAGATAGGAAGAAAGGCTTACCAAATGTAATGCTAGGTCTGCCGACCAAGATTAATAGCATAAGATGGCATGGATGAAGCACAGGAAAGGGAGGAATGACCATCGAAGTCACCCATGGCCTCTCCCTTTTTCTTTGTCAAGAAGAAGGATGGCTCACTTCGACCGGTTCAAGACTACAGAAGGCTCAACAACATCACGGTCAAAAATTGCTACCCACTACCCCTCATCTCTGAACTCGTAAACCAGCTCTGTGGAGCCCGATACTTTACCAAGCTCGATGTCCATTGGGGCTATAATAATGTAAGGATAAAGGAGGGAGATGAGTGGAAGGCAGCCTTTTGTACCAACTGTGGTCTTTTTGAACCACTTGTCATGTTCTTTGGCCTTACTAACAGCCCTGCCACCTTTCAGACCATGATGAACGACATCTTCCACGACCTCATCCTCGAAGGCATTGTCTGCATCTATCTCGATGACATCCTCATCTTCACTTGCACAGTTGAAGAGCACCGTCGCATCATGCGCCTCGTCCTAGAGCGACTTCAACGGTACAAACTCTACCTTCGTCAGGACAAATGTGAGTTCAAAAAGACCAAGATCGAGTACCTCGGCCTGATTATCTCGGAGGGTCAAGTGGAGATGGATCCTATCAAGGTAAACGGGGTCACAGCTTGGCCGACGCCCATGAACAAGAAGGAGGTGCAGTCTTTCCTGGGCTTCATCAATTTCTATTGCCGTTTTATCAAGGATTTCTCACATCATGCACGACCACTGTTCGACTTGACAGGAAAGGAGGCATGGAGGTGGGATAATGCACAACAGGAGGCGTTCGAAAAGCTTAAGGAGATGGTCACTTCCACTCCAATCCTTACCTTTGCTGATGATTCACGTCCTTTTCGTGTAGAAGCTGACAGTTCTGACTTTGCGACGGGCGCTGTGTTGTCTCAGCAGTCTCCGGAGGACCAGAAGTGGCATCCTGTTGTGTTCTACTCCAAAAGCCTTAGTGCTGTAGAGCGAAACTACGAGATCCATGACAAGGAGATGTTGGCGATAATGCGTGCACTTGAGGAGTGGCGACACTTCCTTGAGGGTGCCCAACACAAGGTGGAAATTTGGATGGATCACAAGAATCTCAAGTACTTCATGATGGCCAAGAAATTGAACCGTCGTCAAGCTCGTTGGTCCCTGTATCTATCTAGATTCGACTTCTCCTTGCACCACCATCCGGGTTGCAGCATGGGGAAGACTGATGCCCTATCCCGACGTGCAGACCATGGGGATGGCAGCGGTGACAACCAAAACATTGTGCTGTTGCAGCCAGACCTGTTCACCATTCGGGCACTGGAAGGCATTGCACCCCAGGGTGAGGAGCGGGACATCCTACGTGACATTCGTCGCACAAACTGTAGCGGTTTACATGAGGATGTTGTCGCCTGAGCTGTTAAAGAACTGAGGAAGGGATTGACCCATTCCTTATGTGTGGCAGAGTGGGCTGAAAAGGAGGACTTGTTGTATTTCAGGGATCACATCTATGTTCCCAATGACCCAGACCTTCGCCGGCGCATCATATCCCAACACCATGACTCACAGATTGCTGGCCACCCTGGACACTGGAAGACCTTGGAGCTCACCTCACGGAACTATTGGTGGCCACAAATGTCACAGCTCATTGGTCAGTGTTGTCGCACTTGTGACCTTTGCTTATGCACCAAGGTTCCTCGTCGCAAGCCTATTGGTGAGCTACACCCTCTTCCTGTTCCAGAGAGTCATTGGGATGTCGTCAGCGTCGACTTTGTGGTGGAATTGCCAGAGTCAAATGGGTTTGATGCAGTGATGTGCACAGTTGACTCAGTGGGAAAACATGCTCACTTCATTCCCACTCACACCACTGTCAGTGCCCTAGGTGCCGCTCGACTCTACCTCCACCACGTGTGGAAATTACATGGACTTCCTGGTGCCTTCCTCTCAGATTGTGGCCCTCAGTTCATGGCAGAGTTCACTCGTGAGCTGTACCAACTCCTGGGGATCAAACTCCTCGCTTCAACCGCTTATCACCCACAAACTGATGGCCAGACGGAGCGAGTCAACCAGGAACTGGAGCAGTACATCCGCCTCTTTGTCAATGAATGCCAGGACGATTGGGATGATCTCCTTCCTTTGGCTGAGTTCGGATACAACAACCATGTCCATGCTTCCACTCAACAGACCCCTTTCCTCTTAGACACTGGATGACATCCACGCATGGGATTTGAACCTCGCCAAACTCCCTCACACATCAAGACAGTGAATGAGTTCACAGAACGCATGAGGGATAGCTTGGAGGAGGCAAGGGCAGCCTTAGCAAAGGCAAAGGACGACATGGCGCGATTTTACAACCAACGCCACTCCCCAACCCCTCAGTACAAGGTTGGTGATTGAGTTTATCTTGACTCCAGTGACGTCTCCACTACACGTCCATCCAAGAAACTTGCTCATCGCTTCTTGGGACCTTTCCCCATTGTCAAGTGCGTTGGAACGCATGCCTATCGTCTACAACTCCCAGCCTCCATGTCCAGACTCCATCCCATCTTCCATGTCGTCAAATTGCTTCCAGCTCCCCCAGATCCATTCCCGGGACACCATTCACACCCACCACCACCACCTACAGTGATCGAGGGAGAACCCCAATACAAAGTCGAGTCAATCTTGGACAGCCATTTGCATCGAGGAAAACTCCAGTATTTGGTACATTGGAAGGGTTATGGGTATGAGGAGAACTCATGGGTCAAAGAGTCTCATGTAAATGCCCCTCGGTTAATCAAGGAATTCCACCGACGGCACACTGCTGCACCGCATCGCATTCAAGTCACGGACTTTGGTCGTATGCGATTTCGAATGCATCGGGGCGATGCATCTTAGAGAGGGGGTGATGTAAGGGGACTAGGGGGGTGCCCTGTGTGTTTTTCCTATTTTTTATGTTTGTCCTATATTTTTCCCCACCTCATTTCCTTCTATTCTTCATTTTCTATGATTTTTCCAGATTTTATTACTAATTTTCCCTTGCTATCATGTTTGTACATGTTGACACTTTTATATTTAGAGGCGGAGTACCCCTTCCGACACATACCCCTTGGTATGATGTCATTTGGCGGCCTTGATCCGCCTATCTCTGCCTTTTTCTATTTTTAGGTTATATTTGATTTTTGTCGTCTTCACATATACTGGGCATCAGCAAGGGGATCCTTAGAGTTTTCTCTTCAGATTTCCCTTTGCTATGTGTGTCCCCAATGCCTGTATTATGTAGTATAATTTTAACTTCAGATTTCCCTTTGCTAGAGGCTTAGGTTGCCCTTATAATAAAAATGATTTGTATCCTCATTCCATCAAGAACCCCTGAGAGAATTAAACTTATTCGATGGTGATAGGTCTACCCAATAATATTCGGCTGATCTTGTTGTGCTCTGATGATGGTGTGATGGGCTCGTTAAGCGATCGAGGTAGTGTGCCAAATTTCTTGCTGCATCTAAACTGGTCGATATCGGCTAACAACATTCCGCCTCAATTTTCCTCACTCAGCTCCAAGCCGATTTTGACTGGGATGCTAAAACCTCTGAGGGCTGAATGATATAATTTGGAATTTTCATGAACACCGGCTTATTCAGGAGAACTGGCATCCGGCCAGGGCCCGACCCAGTGAGGGCATGGTTTGCGGATGCAGCAGAGTCCGATGAGAGCTGGTGAGGGCACTTGAGAAGAAGAAAAAGGCATGGGAGCGCAAGTTGAGACCACGGTGGGCCAAATAGTACCAAATGATCAGACCGAGGCTAGCATCCCATCGGCAAGTCCTAGCTGCTTGGACCAGGTTGGCCTAGAAGCCTTGGGTTCAATCTATTGGTGAGTTTGGCACCCCTTTCTGTTGGTATTAGTGCAGTTCTTATGTTGGCTATTGTAGATATCACAACCATGCCAGATCCGAAGCAATTCAGCCAGTCTTTACATGATCAAGCAAACCTCCTGCACAATGTAGCAGCTGATACAGCAGCAATACATCTCTTGGAAGCTTCTGCAACCCCAGAAATACAAGCCAAATTCGAAGCAAGACTCTTCTCCCACATTCCTCCCAGCTTCCAATCCCAGATCAACAAGGGAGCACTCTTTCAGAACTTTCTCTCCTGGTGCAACAATACAAGGACTGGTTGCCCTTGCGCTCTCAAGGCTGCAATCGGCAGCCAAAAGGACCACAAGGAGAGCCACCAAACGCAAAAACGAGACTTCATGGTGATAACAGGCCTTAATTGGTCTCCGATTCACAGGGATCAGTTCCTTTCCACCATCCCCAGGATGGTTGTCGAACCGATCGCTCCAGCATACCCTCCTCTCGGCCATTGGGTATTTGAGTCTGAAGTGATACGAATCAAGTGGGAAAACCACATAACCCAAGGACCACAGCCCAACAAGCAAAAGAAGTGACTGCCAATGATGGCACTCGACCCAGCACTTCTTGCCTTCAATGTGGATGCTAGTGAGAGCTGCATTTTTGTTACTAAGCAAGGCGAGCTGGTTGCTATCGTTCTTTGGGATTTTTGCACCAGTGAGGAAGCACTCGCGTGGTTGGATGCTGTGGTGCTCGAGACTGTGGGAGTTCGGAAGAGCATCAGAGTCCGCTACAATCAACACTGTGTTGTGAAGCACTGCTGATATGATCTGTTTGCAGCTTGAAGATCCAGGTAAACTTGTGCAAGTAGGATACTCAGCAGGATCGTGCAGTTCGCCAAAGTTTGACTGGGTCAAAAACCTCCTTTCAGCACGGCACACACCTGAGGTAGTTGAAGCCATGAATGTTAAGGCTAGCTCAGCATGTGCCTTTGTGTGGAACCTCATATGCTCACGGCTTCCCACAGAGGTGATTGAAGACTTTGAGAAATTTATTACAGATGCCAAATTAGTGCATATGGATGCTGATTCACTCATGCTGAAGCAGCTGGAAAAGGTGTATACACTGTCAACATCGGGGAGGACCCACAAAGCGGAACTCGCCCCAGCCACAGGAGTTTTTGCAGAAAACTACTCTCAGTGCATAGCATAACACAGGTTGTACAAACTGCTGGAAACAAGGTTTAGGGCAATGCACCACGAACACCAGCCACACAAGTTTGCAGTGTCGCTGACAACAGAGCGCAGTGCTGGAGCTGAAGCTGGGGGCCATTTCTTTATATCCAAATATGGCATCCGAATCCGCGGAGCCCAAAATACCTTGGTGGTTTAGATTTCATCCGAGCCACATGGGACCAGTCTTCAAGATTTTTCACCCCAGGGTGAGGAGCCAGACTTTTCTCAAAGAGGCATTGCTTTTGTTACACCATCCCGGTTGAAAAGTGTTTGGGAGCAGTATAAGTTGAAACTGGTTGATCAAGCTGGGGCAATGGAGGGATTATATGGGAGGGAAGCCAGAGGCAGTGAAATTTTTGAGTAGCCAGTTTGTGTGTTGTTGAGTCGCAATAGCCAAATCTTTGCTTGCAAAGCTCAGGCACATATCAAAACAAAACCTCAATAAGAGGTACCACAACTGGATATGTAGGCTAGGCAGCACTGGGTATAAGTCAGGTCTGGTAAACTCGAGGGGAAGGTAGGAAGGAGGGGATAAGTAGAATGGTTGCATTTGCATCTAAGTACGGAGAGAAGTCCATGACAATCGGTCTTTGTAAAAACATAATTAAAAGGCTCTAAAGAAAGTTGGGAATGGTGGGAGGAAGCACAAAGTAGAAGCTAGTCGCAGGGGATCATGTTAAGCCATGGAATGAGTGCCGATTACACCCAAGATCTCGACAAGAAACCAATGGTGGTAGGCGCTTACAAATGATGCAGGTTCAGACCCGGGGATATAAGCTGCCGATGCCAATTGGGCAAGATAACTTGCAGGAAACTGGACCGATTGGAAGCAAGTTCAGAATGACATTGTTCCCATGCCAGCTACTGCACCACGAAAAGCATATGGGGCATACTCAAAATCATCATCTCCAGCTGCAATTATCTACAGTCATATAAGCCAGGGCAAATGTTGTCAGCTGGGTTTGACTTACTGATATAGGTTCAGCTGTAACATCAAGCAGAGGCGATCCAGTTGCAGCCCAGACCAGCATGCAGCTCCGGAAGGCAGGAGAATCGATTAGTGAAAGATCAATGAGATTACTGAAGGAGCTGGCAAGGTCGGCAAACCACTGGGGGCATGGAATTCCCTGCCCCTGAAGGAAATGATAAAGTAAGGATTTGTAAGTGAGTGAAGGATTGCCAGTTGCATGGCATATATTCATGAGCTGCTGATGCTCGGTTCCCGACAAAATGGACAGATGGCCATTGAGAGAGTCAAAGCCGCTGGGCCACCCTCAAACGATTGCAAGGCCTGCATCCTTGTAAGAATATGCAGTATAACATGAAGACATCTTCTCACCTCTGTGACTGGAAACCATTCTGGCATGGAAGGTTAAAGCCTTCGGCAAAACTTGTCCACTCAGGGAGCCGGTACGAATCGCTACCAAGGGTCGCTTTGTAAAGCATGTCAACTGCAATTGACTGGTGTGTGGCAAAATCATGATTCCGATAAGCCAATACCTGGCCAGGTGTTAGATATCTGATCAAGGTGTAAATGGCTGGCTCACTTCAGTATCATGGTAGGTGGCAAAATGAGAGGAGAAAGGTTGCAGATCGCCTTCTGGTCCCGATTCCAGCCAGTCAGCAATCAGCTTTTGCAAATTGACGAACCATTCCCCAATGAAACCTGGGGTGAGACAGTGAAGATTGAATTTGTAAACAATAAGAAGAATGACAGCGGGAGAGAGAGGCATTGGAGTTTGCCCATGAATGTAGAGAAGTACACAAACAGCCCTGAGGCACTTCAACTCCTGTTTCCGAGCCACAGAGACAGATGAGGCAGCGAACGATGTCATGCACTGAAGGGTGCAGAAGCCAGCTGCATGCTGGAAAAAAAACTGACTTTGGATGCAAAGGAATCGATCCCACAGCATGAAGAGCACCTCCCTCTGGACACCCTGACCAAATGAAGTGCTACCACCTGAGTGGCTAAACAAAAATCAGCGATGCATCAGATTGCACTGGAGATCAAAGCTTACACAGTGAACAGTCAGTGGGGTGAAAGGATGCACGAATAATCATTGTTGTGCCCAGCCTCATCAATCAGCTCACTCAATTGATCAACCAGCTCATTGAGTGAGCCTGCCTCAAGAGTCAAGTTCGGCACACTGTCCATTCCACGAGTAGCAGCCTGGTATATTGTACTAGTAAACCCATCCATTTCATATGAATGGGCACCAAGAGCTGGAGCTACCCATGGGTTAGCACTGTCCCAAATGGAGCAAGAGAGAGAGCTTGTGATGATGGTTGCAAACAAGGGCTCATGTGGGATGGACTGTCAGTGTGATACCTGAAGATTGTGGGACTGGGACATGGATGGGCGATGCTGCATATACAAAGGTCAGATAGGTTGAATATTGGCAGAAGAGTGCCAACCAACCTCCAGAGTAACAGTCACTCACCGACTATGTGAAATGGGGATGCGGGATGGTGGCTACACAATCATAAGATGTGATGTAGAGCCCCTACTGTTCTGCTCACCTCATTTTCATCATCTTCATCATCCACCAGGAGTTCACCTTCCAACTCGCACCACGAGCCATCATCAGCATCAAACTCATTATCCTTAGGGAAAATCTGAGCAATCCTAGCTGCAATGCAGGCGTGCAGCCAATCGCCCTCTACATGCCGCAGTGGGAAGCAAGAAACAGCTGGGAAACAATTAGCTTCCAGTGACCTTCCACCGAGTTGAATACTTGCCAAGATGTACAATAAACTGGTTGCCCTTGTCTATGCACTTCTCATAAGTGAAGCAATGCTGGTTGGTTGCAAGAGTGCTGATTGTTTCTTCACCATCAAGTCTGTGAGGGACTAGGTGGATTTGTTGATCTGATCGGCACATTGTCCCCTTGTTTGTTAAGGCGAGAAGGCAGAGATGGTGAGTTATGGCGAGGTGGGGAGTTGCAGCAAACTGATAATGGGAACCAGAGTTTTGCATCTCTGTAGCAACATAATCAATGAGTGTCACCACTTTAGTCGACAGTGCAAGTTCGAATCTATAAAGGAGATCCGCCCCTTTGAGGATGTGTGCAAAGGCATCGTTGGCGAGATGGAACAGAACCCGCGCTTGAGTACATCCTGAGAGCTGGACGAGCACCATCAGCAGTGCATGAGGAAAGAGAAACAAAGTTTGGGCTGACGGCAGGAGGGTATACCCTCACTTGAATCCAGATCTTCTGGCGATCGGGCTCAATCAAGCAGTCATCAATTCTTGCTCTGGCAGGGTTGTGGGCTAGAGTTGGTGGAGCCCTGGCTGGCCCTTGGTGGTGGCTCCCACGATGAGCAAGTTGTGCATGCTGTGGAATAGTTGCAGCTGCTGAAGCAAGGCATGCCTGGTTTGCTTGCTGGGTGGGAAGAGGCGCAGAAGAGGGCGCCGCGAGGGCAGAAAAGCCAAGAAAAGGTTGGGAGGCAATGGGAGAATTGATTGGCAAGGGTGGTAATGTGTGGGCACTTTGGTAGAACTCATTGATGGGTGGAGGTCACTGGGAAGGAGATATCTCAGAAGCAGGAGGAGAAGCAAGATTGAAAGGGGAGGGAGTCGTAGGGACAGGAATCATAGGGACAGGAATCATAGGGACAGGAATCACTAGAGATTGCTGGTTATCCATCGCCATTAGTAGAACCGATGAACCGCACGCTGGCTGGAACGCTGGCTAGTCCCCTGGTTTTGATGCCTGACAAATTCTTGGAACGCTTGGAATTGCTCAAAGTTTGCAAAGCTGAAATTCTGCGGGCGGCTTACATGATAGGGTAGTAGTAGAGCTATAGCACAGGCTTACTGATGAGCTGCTCATCTCTAGTAAATATTCACTGAGCTGCAGCAAAGCCACAAAAGTCAACAGGAAAAGTCGCCTCATAATGCGAAGGCAAAAACAAGGCAGATAAAGTGCAAAAGGAAGAAAAGAATGGCAGGTTGGAAGAGGGATATGGTAAATTCGAAGTGACAGTAGGATTTTGAGTAGGATTTTGAGTGGTGATAGAAGATTTGGAGGGGAGATTTGAGGAGTGCCAGAGGTCATAGTTATAGTCTCAAAATCATGGTCTACCATGTTTAAATTGCGGTTGGATTCTGGCTGGTTAACCATAACCACATTCGACCACGATCGGATATTCTTTGACTGCAGAGGATTGTGACCACAAAAATGCAGACTACAAACCACAGTCTGCAGCTCAAAAGCCACCAGGTACAGGGAGGCCACGAGCACAACCACCAAACTGGCAAACATGAACTCAAACCACGAACCATGGCCCATCACGCACCACAAATCAGTGGGAATTGATCATAAAACTACCAAACTCAAACCATGAACCATGAACCACAAACAACAAACAACACCTGACTTGGCCTAACCCTCTGCTGATAAGGAACACCATCTCTGACATCAAACCATGGACCTGAACCACCACACATCAATTGGAATATTTGCCGATAAATAATCCCATAAAATGTGCAGTGCAGAATCTGAAATGCAGAATCTGGAATGCACAATGCAGAATCAGAAATGCACAATGCAGAATCAGAAATGCAGAATCGGGAATGTGCAGTGCAGAATCTGTGGTGTTCTGTGGTATTCTGTGGACCACAGTGTGTTTGGTGGTATTCAGTGGTACATAGTGGTGTTTTGTGGTGTTCTGTGGAACATGGTGGTATTCTGCAATGTTTTGTTTCACAGAATACCACTGCCAACCTCTGTGTTCCACTGAACACCACTGTATCCTACTGAACACCACTGTGTTCAACAGAATATCACCATATACCACCAAACACTACTGTGTTCCACAGAATAACACTGTATCCCACCAATCACCACCTTGACAGATTGATATTTTTTTCAATACTCCAGTGCTCCTCATGCTGTCATGAGGTGCAGGTTTTCTCTCTCTTGCAATCTGTTATCACAGTCATGTTCTACAGAATGGCAAGTGTTTATTCCCTTGTTGCAAACACTACTGTACAGTTCACAGAATACCATTATGTTTCAATTTTGAAGTCTAAATGGTAGGGTTTAAGCTCCCAATCTTCTGTCAACTCTGAGTCCTTTGCTATTTTTTATTTTATAACTCTACTTGGGGGTGAGGGCCAATTCTGGCAGGTACGAGTCCTTATATTTTATGATCTATAATCAAATAATGCTAAATACCTGACAATATTTGGTAATAAAAAACCCAATAGTATGCAAAGAAATAAAAATATTTAATCAGCTCATGAAGCTGATCAGAATGATATATAAAACATAAAATACAGGATATAAACTTTATATTTAGCACTAATAAATAATACCAAATAGTGGAAACCATTATGTTAATGATGCATCAATGATATTCTGTTCTATTACAAGTTAAACATTAAGGAAGATATAGCTTATTTTCATTAATAACAAATAATAACAAATATATAATAATATCTCTTGATTCTGTTCCAGCAATGTGGATTTTTGTTGGACTTCCAACCATTTTCCACCAAGGTCACCTAGTAATGATTGGTATAGCATTAGTATTTTAGATATAGTTTCCATTCCTATGATACCTCCACTACTCTGTTCTCCACTACTCTGTTCTCCACCGGTCTCTGACCTAACTCTGCTCTTTAGTATTTAACCTATTTACTTCTGTTTGTATTCTTCAGTTCATAAAGCAACCAAGTTTACCCATCTCAATCTCTAGTCTCCTCTCCTGTCTTGGACTTCCTCTCAAACTCTGATATTCTTATATTTACCTTTGTCTTGAAATTAGACACTGACAAGGTGAAGGGCACAATTTCTTATAAGTTGAAGCCAAGTCCTCTCTGATACACCATCCAATTAAACCACCCCATTACCTAATAAAATTTCATTTTTATTTTATTATGTCGAATTGCACTACATTATGCCAAATGACGCCAAATGATGCTACACTTTGATAGCATGAGAATTTTATTTGCATGCATCAATATGTATGCACATGTACGAGTGCGTTGGTAACAACAATGTACAATATATGTAACATAGTATATAAACCCTAAATATATGCCTAGGGGACCCTGGTTGTGTTCTCTTAGGTATTCCACCTACACTTGTGGTGTGAATGGCCTATCTCAACAAACTCACCTATTAATAACCCCTCACATCAAAATGATCAGTTCCCCCATCACGCGCACAGATCCCGCCCCCTTCTTGTAGAGAGAACCCACATGGTCTTAGCTAGCAGATAGTGGGTGTCGCCCTAACAAATATGAGTCTGACAGATTTCCACCCTCAAGTTCAGCACTTAACAATGATGGTCTAATAGTATACAACATTGTTTATATAAGAACTGACTGAAATAATAAATTGAAACTATACAAACAAGGCCAAATGATTCCAAAATGGGCCAACAATATATCTTTTTATTTCAAGTTAAATAAAACAAATGGGACAAGAATTGAGTGAGATACAGCATTTTTGATCATTTAATAACAAATATAAAGAACCTTTGTTAGCACACCTAAATCAGATAATGTACAAACAGTATATATTTTATTTGCAGGTTAAATCAGTTGGATTAAAGAAGAACTAACTGAGATACCACAAACAATGTTAAACAATACCAAATATGATCTCAATGAATGGGCCAATAATGTATCTTCTTATTCCAAGTTAAATAAAACAAATTGGCCAAGAATTGACCAAGATACAGCATTTTGATAATTTAACAGATAAAGATAAACAATTTTGTGAATATAAAATGCCCAAGCTACATACCCTTCTACAAGTTAAACTCAATTGAATTAGAACTGGCTCTGATATAGTCTTTTTGATCTGCTTGATGTATTAACAAATAATAGCAAGGATCTGTAAATATCCTTTAAGGATAAACCAACAGTATCTTTTTATTTTCAAGTTAAATCATCCAAAATGGATGAAAACTAAAAGAGAAACTATATTGAGGCATGACAACAATGTCAAACAATACCAAATACTCTTCTGATGATTGGCCAATGATGGGCCAATAGTGCATCTTCTTATTCTAAGTTAAATAAAACAAATCAGCCAAGAAATGGGCAAGATACAGTATTTTGATGATTTAACAATTAAAGATAAACAACCTTTGTCAGTGTAAAGTGCCCAATCTACACCCTTCTACAAGTTAAATAAACTCAATTGAGTTAAAACCAGCTCTGACATCATCTTTTTGATTTTTTGATACATGAACAAATAATGTCAAATATTTGTAAGTATCTTTTAATAATAGACCAACAGTATACTTTTATCTTGCAATTTAATCATCCAAAACGGATGAAAACTGAAGGAGATACTATATTTAGCCATGACAACAATGCCAAACAATGCCAAATACCCTCCCAATGATTGGCCAATAATGTATCTTCCATTCCAAATTAAATAAAAGAAATCAGCCAAGAATTGAGCAAGATACAGTATTTTGATAATCTAACAAACAAATATAAACAACTTTTGTGAGCACAGGGTAAAGTGTCCAAGTTACATACCCTTCCACAAGTTAAATAAACTCAATTGAGTAAAAAACTGCTCTGATATAGTTATGTTGATCTTTTTGATCTATACACAAACAATCCCAAATACTTGTAAATATTTCCCAATGATATAGACCAACAGCATACTTTTCATTTGCAAGTTAAATCGTGCAAATTGGATGAAAACTGAAGGAGATACTATATTTAGCCATGACAACAATACCAAACAATGCCAAGTACTCTCCCGATGACTGGCCAATGATGTACTTTCCCATCTGTAGTTACACCCATTTGCATAGAGGATGGCAGTTGATGCAGAATTAGGAAATTAATTACTTGGTAGAAATCACTAGTGTGTGACACCCACTAACACTCTACATCTCTGTGTTTTCGCCTGTGAATGCCATGTTGCTTGCCCATCCTGACAGAGCAGCAACCTCCAGTCCTTTACTTGGAAAGCTTGATTTGCTTCTATCCACAAGATCTTCCCATATAATGCAGAAGAAGGCTCAGTATTCTCAAGATAGTGACTGGGCAGAGGCTTCAGACTTGGACTCTTCAAGCTCCAGTTCCTCTGACTCGGAAGCCATTGCAAACTCAGAGAAAGAGGGTGAAGGAAAAGAACTTGATGAAGACAATGATGGAAGCCCAACCCCCAATCTGCAGATCCACACCTCCATCCACAATACCCCAGAAGCATAAACGTGGCCGCAAGCACAATCATCAATTCTATTTTCTTCTCTGTGTACTCTGGTGCCTGACTGACTCTCTCAGCAGCTCCTGAAGCAAAACCTGATGAAAATCCAGTCAAGACCATCACATATATCCTTGCAATGATCTCTGCTATCGAAGCACATAAACCTCAAGCCAAATGGATCATGAAGATTGCTTCTCTCCAACTCAAAACAGACGAACCATGGAGCACTATTGAGGCTCATGTCACAAAATTATGTAATGCAGTATAACCTAATATGACCCACGTGACCCACATAACCGCCATAACCCATTAAAATCAACACTCAGAACTGATGTTAAGCTAGCTACCAAGTCTCGGGTTCAGTTCAATAATGTAGTTTACATATGTAGGTAATAGATTTTCCACATTAGGGCCCAGTATACTAGCTGAGAGGGAGTGATAATCCACATATAATCTAGGTGAGGTTATAATGCCATCCGGAAATTTCCAACACAACTGCTAGTCAAGATCTGTGATGCGCTTAAGCCAAAACTGCTTGATTTCAAACACTATGATGCTACATTCTACATCATGTGTGTTCTCCCAAAGCCTGGTATGGCACTTGCAAATGAGACAGACTACCTCTTTCTCCTGGAATGGGTGCTCAAAATGAAGGGTAATGATCTCACCATAAACATTATTATCACAGAATGTGCCAGCAAAAACCTCAGTGCTGAGAAAGAAAATACTGAGATGGATGGGGACGAGTCATGGAAGAAGAAGAAGAAAGAGGTGAGTAAATCTGTTTCCTGAATTTGGGAATGGGCTCATTTTCACACTAGAAAGAACCAAAGATTCTACCTGGAAACATTGCAAAAAATGTGCATATAGAGGAATTATGGAAGAAGTGGGAATGTGTCGAATGCAAACCAACATGTATTGGAGCACACTGTTATGTCAACCCAGAGAGTGGTGAACACACACTGCTAAGCCATGAACACTTAGATTGTTGGGCATCTGCCATGGTATGCCCATTGTTACATGCTCATTCTTCATTTGCTTATCCTGAATAGATGAAGGGTGAAGAATGCACAACACTTCTGAAACCTCCAAACCACAAGCTCTTTGACTGTCAGTCTTTGCCAGTCAGTCCTGTCCTCCAATGCCGCCTTGAGAATGCTCGTGCTGTCGCTGCTGTTCCCTCTGCTCCTGTGTTCAATATCTCAATCGGCAAAGATGTTGTTGATTTGTTCTGGCCATCTGCTACACCCATTGCCCCTGTGCTCTTACCAGCCTACATGCCACAGCCTGTTCTGAATCATGACATGTCTAACCTTCTTCCTCATTCGCGCATTCCTGGCCCAGATATGCCCCTGGGTGAATTCTGTAAACGCTACAATCTTGGTGCCAATGTCCTTGCTAGGTTTACTGAAAATTTTTATAAAGAAGCATGTGTACTTTGCTTTGTGATGGTTGATGAGCTGAAGGAGATGGGATTTTGTTTGGGGGAAATTGCAGGGCTCCATGATGTGGTCAATTCATGGTCAGCACCCAGGATTGATTGAATTTGATGTTTATTGCATGCACCTCCTACAATGTGAAAGTAAAACACCAAAGTAGAAGCACCCTGCATGAATAAAGTACCCTTCTGCATCGGATGGTGTGATAATCTCCATAACCTCAAACATATCATATAAGATGCCATCACCCTTTGTGGCACCGTAATAATCTTGATAGTGCCAAAGCCAATGCTTGATCTTCAAAAAAGCTTCTTTGATAGGATTCAAGTCTGGTGAGTATGGTGGGAGATATTCAATGCAAATACCTGCCTGGATATCAGCCCTAGAATCCCCATAGTCCCAGGAAACCAACATACCAAAATGATCAAAAAACTCCAAGATTTCAATGCCATGATGAATCTTTGCATTATCCATCACAAGGACACTGAGTGGCCCTGGATATGCACTGCATTTTTAGAGCTGTAGCATGGGATGAAGTAGGTAGAAGTGAGTGACAGACACACCACAGTGAACTCCAGAAACTCCAGGTACATTGCTTTTGTCATTGACCCCTCAACAACTGTGGCCACTTTGATCCCATTCAGTGTGAGAAGACCTGTCATAGACATGTGCTGGCCATGGACAAATGGCTGCCTTTTTGCTGCTCGTCTTCCCTTCTTTGACCTCCTGTATCACCTACCAAGTGTCTTCTCATCTTTCGAAGTTTCATCAAGGAATCCAATTTCTTCTGGAGTATACTGAGCCATTTGTCGAATAAAGTCAGCACAGCATGGTTCATTACGTTCCTTCACAATCCTTTTCAATTTTTTCAAGCTAACCCCAGCTCGTTCAAGCTCTCGGTGAATGGTGACATAGTGAGTTGATATGAACCGATTTGTCTCTAGCAGATATAGAAGCTCATTCAAGAAGTAGTCAGGATTCTGGTGAATGAGCTGAAGCAGATATTGTACATCATCATGATCAAGTAGATGAAGGCATCCTTGAAGGCTTTGTCTGGCATTTATCACATCTCCAGTTTCTCTCCAAAGCTTGAGAATGTGATAGAATGTGCAGTCTGAGAAATCACAGCAGTCAAGGATGTCATCTAGAGCTGGGAGTTGATGTGCAGACAGCAGCAACCTTAACATCATGAGAGATCTTTTGAAAGCCCATGGTGGTGGGAAGAAAGTTCAAATGCCAAATTGTACTAAGTAATTAATTTCATAATCAAACAAAATTCCACATCAACTGCCATCCTCTATGCAAATAGCTGTAAATGAACCTAATTGGACAAGAAATGAGTGAGATACAAGACTTTCATTGTAGATGTGCTAAAAAAAAGCATACCCTGAAGCGGTCATGTGTGCCAAATATTGACATCTCTCGGGGGGAGAGAAGTCGATATTTGGTGCACATGATAACTTTAGGGTGCCCCCGAAGTATCATCAAATTCCAAAATTTCAATACAAAGTTTGCAACTGATCAATAATAGTTTGTATTGAAACTATCAATATCAGTTTGTAATGGATTGTATTGAAGTCAATTACTATACAGTATTTGACTGGTCACTTGTACACTATGGTTCACTTGTACAGATCTATTTTGCTTGGAAATACATAATGCATACTTGGTAAACTGTGTTGTTCTACCTTTGCATATGCCATATGCACCATGAACAGCCATCATCTATCTATCTTTGGATGTTCCTGGTTTGCTAGCTCAGTTCATCAAATTCTGACCCTGATCACCAAATTGAATATTGGCTACAACACCCAGTATACATTATATCCAGTGATCTCAACTACTCTAAATCATGTGTATGTGTTGTAAGTCTGGTTCTGCAAGAGAGTTTAGGGCAATAAGTGGAGTATTCGGCATTGTCAGTTTGGAGGGGGAGGGGCCATGTTACACTTGTCACACACACATTAGTGGGATCGAATAATGACGTCGACAACTTCAGTGCCTTCATTATACTCCGTAAAGTTTCTCTGGAATGGCCTGCAAAGCCTTGTCTGCTACCAAAAAGACTCAGCTCCAAAGGGAAGAACAGGACCATCTTATGGCCCATGCAGTGCTTCATTACCAGGAAGAACAGGCCAAACCAGGACCAGGAAAGAAAGCAGGCCTTTGCACAATCTGTCGGGACCTTGAGAAGGCATACTACCTGGAGAAAGGCAAGAGAATCTCCCTCAATCATAATACACTTCATAACTTGGCAAACAGTGGACAAATGAGATCCGAGGCAAATGCTGGCACTAGTGATGTGCAGGGCCTGGCTCGGCTCAAAGGCTGGGGCTTGGGCTTGACTTGACCTGGCTCAGGCTTTCATATATTGTGAGCTGGGCCTTGGTAGCAGGCTCAGGCTCAGCTCAGCTTGGCTCAGGCTTGGGCCGGGGCTTAGGGGCCAAGGGGCTTGGAGAAATGTGTAATAGATGTTAGTATACAATGGAAATACAATGAAAGAGTCATCTATACAAGAAGTTACTGACTTATAACTTACTTACCACAATTCTAATGCCAATGTTGATTGCAGGACCGGGAGTTGCCAGACATCGATCAATGATGCGCGTCAACATGACTTGATCATGTCACTCCCTTGTTCTGCCTCATCAATCATCAATTAATCATCTCCCAGCCTCTCAAGAATGCAATGTATCTCTGTTTTCATCATTCCTCAGATACCTGATACTGACTTATTTCCTTTTTGTCATTTAGATCATTCTATTGCTCTGATGACAATGCTTCAAGTGTCTGCAAAAGGATTTGTGTGTTGAACACATTATGCATCCCATGGTGATGCATTGGAGGTGCCAGGAGACCTGTGGTGCAGGATGCCCACAAGGTACACACTCATTTATTCTCAATACACCATTATGCCCCATTAATCACACTATATCCCTCGAAACAGGAAACACTTCCATAGGAGTAGTATGACACACTGCGGCTCTATGACACTAACCCAATACCTCTGCTCCCACCACTGTGAGCCACTGCTCCTGGGGTGGACTGCAGGTGCTAGGAGTCACATCACTGTGTCACCACCAATGCGCCACGGACATCCAGAGTGCAAGTTCGACTTTGCCTTGCTCATCCCCATGGCCACCAGTGGGGACATGGAATGACAATGGGAGGACGGTGAGCACAGGGAGGGAGGACCTGAGTGGTAATGCACCTCAAGCTCGTACGTATGGTTTTTTTTTGATGTATTCATTTTAAAAACTAATTATCCTTGTTTCAACATAACAGGAGGAGCATGAGCCGAAATGGAGTGAACAGCACAGAGAGTATGGTCGTAATGAGGAGGCGAGTGGGACAACGACAATGACAACAGCCGAGGAGTGCCAACGGCAATGGATGGGGCTAGCTGTGTCGGGAGGTAGGGAGCTACCACCAATGAGGAACCACCAGCAGTGAGTGGGACCCAACCGCCGAGGAGGACCCCTCCCACAGCATGGGAGCAGTGGCGGTGGCACCCCTCCCTCATCTTCTGCCTCCATGCATGCATATCATGCAAGCTGAGTGTTGTTTCCTACACAAGGCCAGCCTCATAATTCCTCCTTTCTGAAAGGAGGAATTATGAGGCTGGCCTTGTGTTGTGTGCCAACCTATGACCCATGTGAAGCTCAGATTGGACACATTGGAGGCTTTTGTGATGGGTCACCCTCATAATTTCTCCTTTCTGAAATATAGTTAGAAATTCTTTGTGAAATATTATATTTGAGACTAAATTTCTACAAACAGAAATTCAAAAAATTACCCAGTAGAAATATACTTTGAAAATCAATATTTCTAATGAGTAATTTTTTGAATTTCTGTTTGTAGAAATCTAGTCTCAAATGTAATATTTCACAAAGAATTTCTAAATATATTTCAGAAAGGAGGAATTATGAGGCTGGCCTTGTGTTAGCTCATGCATATGTACTACAATCATATATAATTTAAATTTACTTTTGTCATAGTAACTAGGCTATAGTAGTAGTAATTAGGCTTGACAATACACATTGTTTGAACCAGCCATAAACCAGCCATACATACCCATACTATATTATGGCCATTTAGTAGTACTGTACCCTCACAGCCTCTGCATCACTGTGACAGGCATACGGTATGGGTACAGAGTACACCCATAGATGATACTGTATCCCATACAGTATGGTTGGCAGCCCTGCACAATTATGCACTGGTGAATTCACAGCCACAAAGCTGTGGCTGAAGGGCTTGGCCCAGGCTTCAGAAACCTCAAGCTGAGCCTTGAGCCCTACCAAGCCCACTCCAAGGCTCAGCTCGGCTCAGGCTTCTGGGGCTCAGCAGCTGGGGCTTGATGGCTTTGGGCTGAGCCTTGCACATCACTAAATGCTGCAAAATGTTGGCTGAGGAAGGAGGCAAATGAAGTGGTTGAATATGTGATAGAGGTGGCAAATTGGGGCCACAGTGATAGATCCACCTTGTCGTTCAAGCTTGGAAAACACATCTACAATCATTGTCGACAGAACACATGTCTACCAGTGCCTTGACATTGTTTGCTTTGCTCCTCTGAAGCTGGCATTTGGCAAGAAGTGGGATAAACACCTTTGTGGGATGGGCAAGGCAATCACAAAGGAGAATTTTCTGAAAGTTTATGGAGAAGTTCACCTCGAAGTTCTCGCACCTGACCTTATCAAAACAGCATTCCATAAGGTTGGCATTGTCCCCTTCAACTGCAATGTTGTCACTCCACAAATGATAGCACCAAGTCATGATACATCATACAAGGTTTTCACACCTGTAATCCCCTCCACACCCATACACATTGTTTCAGATTTGCTTGTCGATGCTGTTCAGCCAGGTATCAATCAACACATGGTGTATGCAGGAGACCAAGTCATTGGCAATGGTTATCTCACCTTCTCAACCTGTCTGAACAGCCCTTCCCCTCCTCGCATCAACTGATGTTGGTTACCTGACATCAGAATCTCCCATAGTATCATCTTTGCAACCTCCAGATATGCCAACATTCAAAATTTCACCAGTTAAACATTGTGCAAAAGCTGCTGCAACCATGGCACAACCCACCCGAATAAATGACCTTACACAAGTGCTAGAGGTGGCCAATGCACAACTTGACATGATGAAGGGTCAAGTACTCCAGTTGCAAGCAACGATGGTGCTGCAACGTGTGTACTGCGGCCATGTTCGATGACAACTTGGAGTGAAAGAAACAAAGGATTCCAAGAATGGTGGAAAGGGAAATAGACTAGACAAGAATTTGCCACCTCTTCTGACAGGAAGTGCTTTCTTTAACAGGGTGAAACAGCAGGAGGCAGTGGCAGAGGCAGCAGAACAGGAGTGTAAAGCATGAAAGCAGAAAAAACTAGACTTGGTTGCCAAGGTAGAAAATTGGAAAACACTTGAAGCTGAGAGGAAGATGCAAAACCAAGATCTTGAGGTGAAGTGGAAGGCTGCAGTAGAAGAATGGGAGACAAGGAAAGCAGAGGTGAAAGCAAGTGGGAGGAAGATAAAGGACTGGAAACAAGCAAATCCAAGGCCAAAGAAGAATGACCCCAAATTCAAGCAGGAAAAAGCTCTTCCAAAGCTGAAGATGATGAAACCAGGTGTGGACATGATAGAAGAGTCGGATGGAGAGTTGTTTGACTTTGAGAATTTGAGTGACAATGAGGAATGAAGCTGTTATCTAATTGTGTCACACATAGTCACACTGGTGTACAAGTGACTTGTTTTGGTCAAGTTAGGTACCCATACAGTCCAAGTCCTCTCACACCGCCATACTGTCTCCAACATACCCCCAGATTTAATGCATGATAAGTTTTGATGTCTAGGTACATAGTGGTAACAACAAATTTATTTAGAAATACTCTGTTCAGCTCCACCAGAGCTATTTCTGTTTTATGGAACAACTGAATGGTCAAATACTGTAGGTTCCAGTAACTTAGATAGCTGGATGAGAAATTTCCTTTTATACTAGAAATCCACATCTTGGCTAATTTTTGAGTCCCACAGTTAGTAAAGTCAGTAATTTTTGTAATGATTGCTCAGAACTTACTGACCGTGGGGAAAACAGACACGGAAAAATGGTCACACTGAATTTTTTGGCAGTTCCAGGGTCTAAGAACGAGTCTTAACTTTGTTAAGGACTTGTAACTCATAATCTATGCTTCTCCAACTCAGTCTCACTCCAAGTCATATATGCAGACAATACAATCTGAGTTTCCCACACCATCAAGTTGCAGAGCAATGCACATGCAGAAAACTAGGCTAGCAGGATAATGTTGTGATATTGCCTTAGCAGTATGATTACTATATGTTGCATATGATCTCTCATACTTCCCAAGTATGTTTTCCAAAGTATCTTGATAGTAACTGATATTTATGTGTTGATATTCTTTAAATACTTCTTTTTAAATATCATATCAGTATGAATCATAACTGAAAAATCTTACCTTCATCATACTTTCACCTTACTGTTGTAGAGATACAATACAAATGTCTTCTCTATTTTTCAATTATTCTAGTAGAAAATACTGTAACTATCCTGTGTCTTATATCTTAATAGCATCATGGAAGTATCTTGAGGTAGCATTCATTTAACTTAGAATACTGTCAAGATATTTACAGTATACATTTCTAGCTATCTAGTGAAAATATTTTGCTTTTATTTGAGCCAGTAATGTGACAATAACATGACAGATTTCCTTAGTATTGCTTGAATATGCCCACAGAAATATGTGAACAGTATGGTATATCTGATATTCAATATTTCTTTCATATCTTACTCTCAGTATCTTACTGGTATCTTGACAACCAGTTGGGAGTATCTTGAATGTATTTTTACAATATCTTTCTAATTTTGCTCAATACTGACTTGATACTGATGTAATAATATCTTAGTAATTACTTAATGTTCTATCAAAATACTTATTGTTCAGTATTGTGACAGAATTAGGAATACTTTCAATATACTGATACAATACTTCATTAGGAATATCTTGCCCTGCACCCAGTGACTGGGCTTGATTGCAGTGATATTGCTGGAATGGATCTTTCAATCATAATCAATGTACTTGCATAATTCTGTGGTGGAAAATGAGATGACATGGGTGGGGTCATTTGGGTTGGATAGGGAGAAATGACTGTTGGATGGCAAGGTGGATGTGGGAGAGTGCTGAATGGTCGATAGGCTGAGGCATGGTGGAGTAGTGGATGGAATTTAGGGTGAGGGTAGATGTCAAGACAAGGTTGGAACTTGACTGGGGTTCATGACTAGGTGAACCATTTTACTGCTATTTGCGGAACATAAGGTGCAAGTGAATTTTTTTAAAACACAGCCACTTCTCCCACTGAAAATGATGCAGGCTCTAGTGGGCTCAAAACATGTCCGATTACCTTCACACTTGAAGATGTCATTTATATGGTCCATGCAGAGGGCATGGTCTCATTTTTATGGAATTGCGGCAGGTGGAAATGGTGGAGTGAAGCCAGAATGGCTCTTGGCCAGTCAGTATTGCACACCTCTTGTATTTCCAGTATATCACCTAGAACCTGTTTGATGCTTTCTGAATAATACCCTAAGAAGTGTACAAAGGGTACGGCTTATGGAGTAGAGCTTGGTAAAATGCAGGCAAAGATGCAAAACTTGGACACATCACACTGTCACCGAACTCAGGTTGTGGATTTGAAGTTTGACCTTCTTCTTAGCACACCATGCCATGGAGGACAAACCCACATCCCATCTGCCAGCACTATTTGAGAGATCTCAAGAAACGGGTGGTTTATCAAACTTACACATTACAGAAATCTACTGCTGAGATTGCTGTGAACATAAACATACCTCTATGTGCTGTACAGCGTGTTCTCAAAGTCTGGAGGGAGATAGGAGAAGTATGTATGGACAGAAGGCACATGGGGCATGCACCTATGATGGGCACACAGGCTGTCAACGTGAGATTTTGACCTTGACATCCAACTCATGCCTCATTCTTCTCGCTATGTGTTTGCTAGTTTATGCTGGCACTCTTAGATCGGGATCCTGACATGTATTTAGATGAGATTCAAGCACAACTGGAAGATCAGCATGGCATTGAGGTTTCACTTGCAACCATCTCACAAACACTCAAATGGCTAGGCATCGTCTTGAAGAAGGCAAGTTTATTGTTCATGTATGCATCTTGTCTCACTCTCATTTTCAGCTGTCTAAAGCTGCATTTGAACACTGTGCGGATGCACGTCGAGACTTTGTCTTACAGATTGGGAATGAGCCTCCGGAACAACTTGTTGCTGCTGATGAAGCTGCCGTCAACATCCTAACATCATACCAGGAAAAGGATGGGCTAGAAAAGGACTACAAGCTAGGAAACAAACTCATTTTGTATGAGGTACCCAGTGCATAATCATTGCATTGGTTGCTCTGTACTTGATGATTATTTTCTAGCTACTCAATGCTTCCTGCTATTACGACAAAATGGCATCATCTATAGTCACATCAAGACTGGCAGTTACAATGGTGAGCAGTTCCTTGACTGGCTTGAGGGACTACTCAAGGTGATGAACCCTTATCCTCTACCACAAAGCATCCTCATTCTTGATAACTGCTGCATTCATCATGTCGAAGGAGTGGAAGAGATGTGTCAAGAACGGTAAGCCAGATATGCTTTCTCACACTGCATATTGACAACTATATACCTAGTGGTGTCAAATTGGTTTACCTTCCCCCATATTCCCCAGATCTGAACCTGATTGAAGAGTGCTTTTCCTTTGTCAAGCACTACATTCGTCGGCATGGGCAGACTTTTTGAAACATTATTGAACTTGGTGATGCAGCATCTCCTTTTTCTTTTTTATATGGTGCTCTTGATAATGTGAATGCTGAATTGTCAGAAGCATGGTTTCATCATTCAGGTTACCTGTAATTGGTGGTATCAATAATATGATAGTCATAAACATGGAACTTTTTGATTCTATCAATGTAAGAGAAGTACAGCAAAGTCCATGGATGCATGACACGGAACCATAATTAACATAGCAAATGTAGCAAGGTGAGCACATGAAATCTAGTTGTGGCGATGTTTCTTCCTTTTATTGATGTGGTCAATGCATTGCATTTCCATGCGCACCTTGTTGAGTACAAACCTCGCGTTGCCAAGTGAAAGACCAAAGTCATCTCGCAAACTTCCCTCTGTAAGCTGGGCAACTTCCTCAATGCTAAACAGATCTTGATTCAAACTTCCATACAATATCTCTGAGAGCAGGCCGATGAAGGTTGGCAGAGGCAATGTCCAAGAAAAATGAAGCAACAAAAGAGTAGGGCTCACGGTCTTGGTCTTCATTGGATGACATGCTTCTGGTGCGATCTAGGGATGTCTGCATATTCTTGGGCTGTAGTAGCGGTGGTCCTGGAGGACCAGCCTGAGATCCATGGAGACCTGCATAATAAAAATGTGGATCAAACATAGGCCATGGGTTATGACCTGGATACATGGGCAGTGCCATCGCAGGAGGCATGAAGCGATTGGGGTCTGGTCGGTTGAGATAATTGGAGACGAGGGATCGGCTTTTGTTATGGAATGAAGCAAAGAGATTGTTATCTGGTGGAGTTCTGAGGGTAACACCATTAGAACCTAAGACCTACAGGCAGCTGTTAGACTTATCTAGAAGATGAAGAATAGGAAAATGATACCAAGGCATTAGCCCACATGTGCCATTGTCCCATCGAGAGATTGACATGATTAGCACCTTTGTCAATCCTGCAGAACTTCTCTGGGCCGCACTTTTGGCAATTTGAAAGCTCCTTATCCAGCCAGCAACTTCCTTTCCCAATCCATGACATCTCCATCTCCATCCTCATCTCCATCCTCATCATCATCATTGCCATTGCCGTTGTCGAGATCAAGCAATACAGGTTGTGCCTTGCAAGACTTTGTTTGTTGAGCTGACTGTGTTGTAGTGGCTCTGCCTTTGCTGTTTTTCTTGCCTCGAGAGCAAAGGGAATGCATATACTTTGTGAACAGTAAGTTTCTGTCGAATTATGAAAGAGCACAGACTTACACTCTCAGAAATGATTATATTGACAGGAATACTAGAAGGGGAATTCCAGCATGCTTTTTCTTGTTGGCTTCTGCTTCAGCAAGGGCCTCAAGGCAGCCACTCCAATCCTTATCATTTTTGAAGCGGACAGCAGGGGCTTTAGCAAGTGTGGAGGAAAGCTTGTAGGATAAATCAGGTTTGCGTGGTACATCAGAGCAGGGTAAAGCCTCAAAAATGATCTCCAGAACTTCATGAAAAGAAAGGCCGTGGTCAATTCTGATTCGTTGTATACTGTCAGAACTAAGCTGTGGAATCAAAAGAACCATGTCTAGTGGAACAGTTTAGCAGAACACAATGGGGAGAAAATGGCAGTGTACACACTTCTCAGCTTTGCTTCAGTGGCCTCAACTTCATCCTCCAAGTTGACAAGTACTTTTTTGACGCATCATTGAGTAGTTTTCTTCTTCTTGGGGGCAGGTAGGGTATCATCGTCATCACTCAAGGGATTTTCGAGCCCGTTGTCATCAAGAGTGCTGGTACTAGCAGTGCCAGAGAGTGCCAGATTGGCAGAGTTATTGGGAGCTGAACTTGGAGAAGCTTCTGGAGTGCTAGTGATATCCGATGGTGTGGTGGATTGAACTGACATAGCCTTTTTTGTATGAGTTTTTTGTTTTGCATGAGTTGTTGGTTGACTAGCCATAAGACGAAGCTCAGAAGATGGAGGTTGCAGACAAAGTGACCGGCACTGGCAGGACTCATGACTCCTGTGAAGTCCATCAACACTCATTGACTAACAAGGTCAACCGAGATTCACAAAGTACATACACTATGCTCTTCAAATACATCTTAGTACACACCCTTAGTAAGTAGTAAACCAATTTCAAGTGCAATGAAAGGTGATATAGAGTGTGCACAACAACAACTACCTGGGAGCTGTTCTGGCTTTGCTCCACCATTTCCACCTGCCGCAATTCCATAAAAATGAGACCATGCCCTCTGCATGCAGTACTTTACACTCCCCCCCCCCCAGTCCAAGCGGACTCTGCTCAGACACACTTGGACACTCGGACTGTCCTAGGACTGTCCGAGTTGTCCAAGTAAAGTCTGAGGACTGCACTCGGACTTTGCTTGGACTTTGCTCAGACAACATCAATTGTGCATTTACTTACACCTTTAAAGTACTGTCCAAGTTCCAGACTTACAGAAATTCTTATAAGTCTCACAAAATGATGTGTGCACAGCAGGAATTGAACCAACAGCCTTCTGGACTAGCAATCACATGATGACCAAACATGCACACTCTACCACTTAAGCCAAGTAGTGATTTAATGTCACATACATTATATCTATTTATTACTGAAATCTAATCTTTTTATATATCATGAATAGATTATTAAATTGACCCCCTCACATCTGTGCGAGGGATAATTAATATGTGTAATACTAGGCCCTCCCCTCACAAGCTCGAGGGGAGGGGGCCATAACTATCAATAATAAAAATAAATTAAAAACACCCACCACGAGCAACCGTTGCTCGTGGCGGTGTTCATCTCTCCCCAGGTCGTCCCCTGGCTGTCTCACTCTCCTGTCCCCCATTCTTCTCCCCCCCGAACCACCCCACAAGCAGATGCTCATAGGCATGGGGTGGGTGTCATCGTGGGTGTCCCCACTCATCGTTGTCTCCCTTCCCTCTCATCTCCCTTCCTTCTCGTCTCCCTTCCCCCTTGTCTCTTCACCCTCACCTTCCACCCTGCGAGCAGGGGAGTGGTGGTGGTGTCCCCCTGTCGTCGTCATTGCCAGAAGTTGTTTGTACCTAAAAAAAGTTGGTTAGCATCGAAAAATGAAATGAGAAAAGGAAAAAAAAACTTACCTAGGACCCAAGAGACATTGATGTCTCTTGGGCCTTTTTTGTCTCCCTGTCGGTACCTGCACTCTCGCACCCCCCATCCACCCCACAAGCAGTTGCCTGCGGCAGTTTTGGGGGGTGCTGGCTGTCGTTGGTGTCTCCCCTGATTGTTGTTGTTCCACCCATCATCCACCCTACGAGCAGTGGCTTGTAGGGCTGGGGTGGGTGGTGTCGTTGTTCCCTGTTGTCATCATTGTCGTTAGCAGCTGCTCTCCCCCATGCAAGCAGTTGCTCGCACTGGCGGGGGTGGGTGCTGGGTCGTGGTCTCGTCGTTGTTCCTCATTTGGTGGTTTTGGGGTCATTGTGCTGCTACAGTATGGATATAACCTATAATTAATGAAAAAATGTGTTAGCTTAAAAAAAACATGAGAAACAAAAAAAGAAAAAACTCACCTGGGGCCCAAACAATGATAGAGTTGTTTGGGCCCATTTCATCGTGTGCTGGCATGGGGCCCATGGCTGTGGGGTGTTCAGGGGGCAGTGGCAGCAGCGGGATGTGGGAGGGAGGCGTTGTCGTTGAGTGGTGGTGGTGGTGGTGGTTGGTGATGATCGATGATGAGCTGGCATCATCATTGGTGATGCAGCTGTGTTGATTTGTCATCACAGCCGGGGTGGTACATAGAGAGATAAAACTATCTACCTGTAATGATACTTTAGTCTAACGGTTATATTGTTGCCTTAAATGTACTTTATCATGTGACTACAAGGGTTCAATCCCTGCGGTAGCCACTGATTTTTCAGTCAATTATATAAGCAACTCAGACAGTCCTAGGACTGTATGAGTGCTGGTCCACTCGGACTCAGCTTGGACTGGACATCTAGTTTGGCAGGACTTTCAGCCAAAGAAGTCTGAGCAAAGTCCTTGTACAGTCTGAGTGTCCGAGCAGAGTCCACTCGGATTGGGGGGGGGGAGTGTAAAGACCTCTCTGCATGGACCATATAAATGACATCCCCAAGTGTGAAGGTAATTGGACACATTTTGAGCCCACTAGAGCCTGTGTCATTTTCAGTGGGAGAGTGGCTGTGTTTTAAAAAATTCACTTGCACCTTAGGTTCCACAAATAGCAGTAAGTTATTCATGGCTGACCCCTCCGAGTCAATCTTGGGCTGAAACATATTTGAGTTTACACTTCTAGGCAACTCATAGATCTGCTTGATGCCTAGTAACTCAAAATATGATTCAAGGGCATGAAGGTGCTCAATTTGATAGTACAGCATCCATGTGATGTTGCCAGATCTCCATCTAACCTTGAATGTCACATCGTTCCTGGTTCCAATGTGCTCTATATGTTCAACAGCCCATTTACCATTCAGTGCATCTTGGCTTCCTAATTGAGTGTCTAACCACCCAGGGAATAACCTATTGTCATTGGGCTGGTGGACCCTCAAATATGATGCATGAAACACATCATGCACACCTCTTCACTTAAGGTGAGTTGGCAATTCAATTCTATATGAGAAATTCCTAAAGTCTTCCAGGATCTTGTATGGCCTAATAAATAGGCACAAGCTTTCTAGCATATCCTTTGTGGAAAGTGATATTTTTAGTAGAGATATAACACAGATCTCCTTTTACAAGTGGACTTATATGATGGTGCCGATTGGCATCACAGGTTTGTTTGACCCATGTGTAAGGCAAGGCAGTGGTAGGGGTATACCCTTGTATTTTTGGGCTAAGGGTATGAGGGGTAAGGGTAGGGTTTGGAAGTTCATGCCAGGGGTATGCTTATGTAAGAATCTCATTTGATTTTTTCAGCTACAAAGACTCGTATTCAAGATTTTCATCAATTAAATTCAGATTTTGGGATTGTCCAACATGATAATGGCTTTCACATGTTAATAAGAGGTATTAATATGTGATATTAATAGTAAATACAATAGTTATCAACACTTTTCAAATGAATTTCGCTCTAAATATGTTGATTTTGTGCCAAACCCTTGTACCCTTGACAAACCCTCCCATACCCTTGGCAACCCTTATATGTTTCCATACCATTACCCCTAAGGGTAGGGTGTTCAGGGGTAGGGGTAAGGGTATGAGATTTGATGCCCAGGGGTAACCCCTGCCTTGCCCTACCTATGTGGCCAGAATGCTGTCATGTGCTTGTATAAGTGCAAGTCTTCATTGGAGAGCAAAGTTCTGAACTCCAGGATATTCATCTGGCCCTGCATATCGCCAGATCATCGGCCTTGGCATGCTCCCCATATTAAGGTAAAATAGTGAGAAACCAGTACTCTCAGATCTTGCAGAGTTTATTGCAAATTCTATGGCAGGCAACTTATTAACCCAGTTTTTCTGATCAGGACTAATATACTGCCAAAGCATCTGGGTTACAGTCCAGTTAGCCCATTTTGTTGAGCCATCCATTTGTGGATGGTACATGCTAGACATTTTTAGCTTTGTACCTACCAATTTATGTAAATGTTGCCAAAATACACTTGTAAAAAGCATGTCTCAGTCACTAATGATATTTTTAGGTAACCCATGCAATTTATAGACATGCTTGAATATTAGCTCGGCAACCTGTTTATCAGTGTAATCCATCCTGCTTGGTATCAGGTGGACCATGGTGGTAAGCATATCTATTATGACCATAATTGAATCAAAGGTCCCATCCCTATTATTAGATTCAGGCAGTGGACCGATAAAATCAACTCCAATCGACTCCTAAGGGTATTCTGGAATCGGGAGTGGATTTAATAGGCCATAAGGTTTCTGGTTAGAAGGTTTGCTCCACTTGCATGTTTGACAAGTCTCACAATAAATATGAGTGTCATTGACCATGTCTTTCCACCAGACATGGTCCCTGAGGTAGTCAAGGGTTTTTGTTGTGCCCAAATGAGCTAGTAAGGAGTGTGCTTCTGATATTACAACTTCTCAGACATTCCACCTGTTAATTGTGACTTGTGGAATGCACACAAGCTTGCATCCTTGAGTTTTCAAGTACTCTAGCCTGCCTTTGGTCACTTCAAAGTTCTTGAATTGCTTTGGGTGTTCTATAATATTCTTAAAGAACAGGTCCTCAAGGTATTTGTTTTTAATTGCATCCAACAGATCTATACTGTCATGCCCTCCAGACACAATGTCAATCAATGAAGTGTCAGGAATTGGTAGTTCCGGTGTATCTGCTTGACTTTGTTGCCTGAGATCAACAATGTTTTTGTGATCAGCAATATTTCCTGAATTGGACATGTGGGCATCTAGCATGGGTTTAAGGTGAGTCTTTGTACTCATTGTTTGTTGATCTTCAACCCCGCCCTCCTTTTGAACTCCTGGGCCAAGGAGAACGAAATGGTCTTTTACACATTGTGCAAACTCAGCCCCAGTTTCTGGCTAACCCATTTTTGCAGGAGGAAGGATTTCTTGCAGACAATGGCGCCTCTCAGCTAATGCTTGAGTGCCCATCAAAACAGGAATGGAAACATCGTGTATAGAAAGATAAACATGACTGTCATCATGTTTAGTGTATTCAAGGTGCGTCATCAGAATAGATTTGGCTTAATGAATCTGCTAACACATTTTCTGCTCCTGGGACATAGATTACCTTGAAATCAAACTTGCTAATCTTGTCCATCCAACAGGCTTGTATGCCCATCAAATCTTTCTGGTGAATAAGGTGAATAAGCCCCTTATGATCTGTTATCCATTTGAAATGACTTCCCTGCAGGATGTCCCAATGCCTTTGTCTCAACACCTGCAAATATCTCAATTTCATGCACAGCATAGTTCTGCTGTGCCAAATTTAGCTTAGCAGAGTAGAAGGCTGCAAATTTTGCATTCTTCCAGTCCTTTCCCTGGCTTACCAACCCTGATATCCCCATGGCACAGCCATCTGTCACCATGAAGATTGGGTCTGTGTATGGGCTGTATTTTAACAGAATGTGGTAGTGATCACGGCTTTCAGCCATGATTCACTTTACTTCTTCAAAAGCCCTCTGGTGATTGAACTCCCAACAAAATGGGACTGTGTCCCCCATTAATGTTGTCAACACTCCCATAGGAACTCAGATGCTTGCAAGATCATCTGCCAGGTACCCGACTGAACCAAGAAATCCTTGTAGTAAGTCCCAGTTTGTTGGCACTTTCCATGCTAATGCATTATCAATTTTTGCAGGGTCCATATGGATGCCATCGCCATCAATTATATGACTGAGAATTTTCAACTCTTTGCACAGAATTTTAAGCTTTTGCTTACTTAGGTAAAGTTTTCTTTTGCTAGAATGTCAATGACAATTTTTACATGTTTGACATGATCTTCCAGCATGTCAGAGTAGCAGTACTTTACAGTCCCCCACCTGTCCTAGTGGACTCCGACCAGACTGACTTGGAGTCTGAGTGGAGTCTAATTGAACTACACTAAGTCAAGTAGAGTTCAATCCCCCACTGGAGTCTGAGTGGAGTTGCTGCCATGGGCATCAGGGACATAAAGTTAAGAATAGCCCGAGGCACATCAATTACATTACATAACATTGTAATGGGTACCATGTTACATATTACATACCTGACTATTATTACTTACTGTTTCCATATATTTGGAGGGGAATTACTTCTTGACTTACAATGTACACGACATAGCTACCATATAGACTGGACTCTGCTCTGTTGGGTGCCATGTAAGTCATAAGTATTCAAAGCTAGTAACTAACTGTTACACTTTTTTGAGCTTACCAGCTATTGAAAGCCACAAGCTTACCAAACAGAAGTTTTAGAAGTTATTACTCATTTTAGATACACTCAACAACAACCAAATATAGCGACGTGATGCCTTCAACAACAAGAAGAATGATGACCATGACAGCTATACAACAAGCAATGCAAGTAGAAGGAACACAACCACCTTCCACTCCTCAAAAAACACCTCAACAACCTGAACAAACAGCAGGAGGAGAGTCGAGAGCAGGAGAGAGTCCCAGAGCGGACTCTCTAAAGGCAAAGGCAGATGAAACCGGAACGAGAACAATAGTGTATGCACCATCATCGTCAATACCAGTACTGACTGGATTCGCTATGCAAGTACCCAAGCCACAGGGACCCAGTCAATGAGCGGGCGACAGACGTGTATCTGGCACTTCACATCTGAACCTCGAAGGGACCTGCTACCGCACTTCCCACTGGCCCCGGCATTTGCATCTTTGCATCAACCCCCCAAAACCCCAGAAGCTCAAACTGGAAGGTGACATTCAGTATCAGCTTCCTACTTACCTCATATCCAAGAGTGCCTACGACCCCCTGCTGAAACCACTCATCTTGACACTGATGGGAATAGCCTATTGGATGATGACATCAAAGAAGAGGACCCAATGGACACCTTGAATCAGACCAAAGAGTTACTATGGGATGAATGCCCCTTCACTAACCCCCACCTTTGCATCAAGATCAAACAGGTGTCCCATACATGGATGGTAGAGGTCTTAACCCTCGCTAAGAAAAAGGTAGAACTGGTGTCACCAGCGTACCAAAAGGTGGGCCTTGACATCTTCATGGCACTCATTGCAAAACAGATTGCCTCAAAGAAAATGGATGTGCTGACAGCGACACCATCGGTAACCAATATAGAGGACTACATGGGGCAAAGCTTAGGAACCCCTCAACACCAACCTAAGTGTGAACCCAAGGAAACACAAGTGCCTTGGGACACTCAACCTGAATCTCCTTACCCGGACCCCACCATTGAGAACACCATTGCCAACATCAACGCGCCTCAACAGCTAGGAGAATTGAACAACAAGTATCATTGACATCATGATGCAGCCATCCACCACCACCATGTTACATTCGAGGAAACGACATTGCCTATGATCTTCCATCAGCCAGATCATACGGAAGATACAGACTCCACCCACCCCACTACACGGGGAACTTCTGAGGTATCCAGGCCAACAATTCAGGTACCCCATGGGGCACGGATATTCATGGCTAACACTCTTGAGGACCAGATCGCCTATCAATGCCTCAGGAATGAAGATCTTGGACTAGGTGGTGGCTCACAGTACAACGACCAAGGAATAATATTTGAGGGACACCAACCAATTGACATGTTGGACCCTTGATACACATGTACAGCAAAACACACACAAGCACCAAGTGACTCCAGTGGCGATGGTGATGGGCCCGATGACTGGAACAGTGCAAACTGTAAATGACCACCCAACCCACCTTGAACGCCACGGACAACCAACCAAGGCTGCATTCCTCGCGAAAAATCAGGACATGGAGGAGACGGTGACGGCAGACCCCCAGATGATGGAGGCTCCAACCATGACAAAGATGAACTGGAAGCACCAACCAACTGATGTTCATTGCATAGGGGTTACTCTATGCCTCCCATGGATAGAGCCAGGTTACATACACCTGGCATAAGAGCAATGTCTGAACACCATCATACCCGGATGCACAAACACTTACTCCATCTCTGTCGAGAACATCTCACATATCAACTCAAGATCCCCAAAGGAACAAAAGTCCATAGAGCTGATACCAGCTCTGTGGGACAGTACAGTGGATCGCCTAAGTTTTCAGATCTAGAAAACTGGCTCATCAACTTAGTTGTAATGCTTCAAGCCATCCAATATGGAGGAGATGATAGAGACCAGGAACACATGTCATGCATTCCCGAATTCATATTGGACGAGGCAAAAAATGGTACTCCCAACATGTTATCCATGTGAACCAATCACAACTACACTGGACATTTGAGGATGTAATCATTGGCCTATATGATTGTTTCATGCATCCGACTACTATGCAAGATGCTTGTGAGGCATATGCCACCACACATTACACAGATAAACTTGGCATTCAAGGATACTATGATACCCTTATTGATCATGCCCAGAACATGTCCGTTTACCCAGACGCTTACAACATCATGGACACATTCCTACGTGGTTTACCTAAAGAAATGCATACGAAGATGCTCAAGAATGGACTTACTCTGGAAGTGAATACCATTGAAGATTTCATATCTGAAGGCAAGGCATTGGAAGCAGCTATGAAAACAATGGAGCACTTCAATCGATATTCAACAAGTGCTACACATACGACGGACACACCAAGGACCCAAACACGACATGAGGACAAGGCAAAGAAAGTTGGCATAACTTTCGTGAAGAGATCAGACTTGAATGGCTACAATAACGGATTGAAGCCTAGAGTCTTCGTGAATAACCATACAAGCAACAATAGACTGAATTTCAAGACAAAAGTTCATGATGACCAACACATGACTAAGGCTCACCATGACAAACCCCATATGTCTAGTAATAAGGACAGGCTCGCTGCTATCCCCGCTGGGGAAGATGTGATTTGCTTCAATTGCGACGAACCAGGACATTACGCTAGGGATTGCAAGAAACCAAATGGAATAAATTGCACATTCGAGCAGCCCACACTGCTATGGTCGACAATGAAGACAATGGACAAGATGATCAAATATCAGAACATAGCGCTCAACAGTCCACTGGATCCCAAGGCTACCAGAATGATGAGGAAGAAATGGTCAAGGTCGAGGTATATGACAATAACGACTGGTATGACTGTGTGTTGGACACCGAACACATGTTCACGATTGGAGAAATAGACCGAACTCCAGTCACTAAGTCACACAAAGATGGACCAGCACAGGACACAGACAAAGCCCACTTTCAAAAGGTACACCTATGCACAGACAAAACAACAAGAGCTTGACCAGACTACAGACCCAAAGAAAAGGAGTGTCTAGCCACACTGGTATCCATCAGTGGATGTGAGGCATGGACACTCTGGGACTCGGGAAGTACAATGACAGGCCTTACCCCCGCATTTGCTCAAGTCGCCAACATTCTAGTCTTCCCATTGACGAACCCTCATGTATTACAATTAGGAACTGTAGGAAGTCGAGCAACAGTGACCTATGGCGCAGATGTCAAACTGGAAGCCCCGGGCATAAGTGACAAGACTTATGTAGATATTGCAAACTTTGATCACTATGATATGATCATTGGAACTCCATTTATACACAGAAATAAAGTGATATTGGACTTTGAGAACAAGCAAGTCATCGTCAATGGCAAACCAACACCAGCTATGAAGATACTATTGGACGACAGTGACGGATGACTACGTTGGTATCGTAGTGTCGACAAACATAAGAATTGACTACATGATAGTAAACCAACCAGGGAAGAAATACCGGACAATGACAACAAGAAAAATGGATGCACACTACCTGGAGGAGTTCATGCACTCCTCATGAATGATGAAGAGTTTAAAACTCTTCAACAGGGGGAAAAACTGGGAACAAAATTGCCAGAACTTAAAAAAATTCACAAAAAGCCTGATGTTATGGAATACCAACCCACATCTTCTAAAGTGAAAATAGAAAATATGACCATGGACAAAGAGGAAAAGATTCCCGAGGGACAAAATAATGCAACAATGAGTCGAAGAACTCATTCATTTTGGGATAGACCAACACCTCAACCTCAACATGATTGGCTACATGATGCTAGAATGCCAGACGAATGGAACACTATGATAGCATCCATGAGAGCCTATGAAGAAAATTGTACATCACTGAAGGGAGAGCAGTACTGAGATGCTCTCAAGGACGAGATATCTGAACCTTCGGAGTTCATGGAACAACAATCCAGCCCACTGGACTGCATCAGGAAACAATCATCCCTATGATTGAAGTCTCAGAAGACTGATTCAGAACAGGACTTCAAGACCCTTCATTCTAGGTTCCACAAACCTAAGAAACCCCCGGACCCACACAAAAAACAATGCAAAGAACACTGTAGAGAGAAAGGCAAGTCCAGAGAGTTAGGACTTACCGAAGAAGACTACCCGCAATTACAACAACAATGGTATGACAAATTTTCAGATATCCTAGGGGAAACTTGGGATCAACTACCACCCTGGAGAGAGGTGAATCATGAGATTCACCTTATCAGTGATAAGAAGCGGTATCACTACCACCTACTCAAGGTACCAAACTCCTTATGCAAACAGTTCCACGAAAAAATCAACCGATATGTGAATGCTGGATGGTGGGAACCATGATCTGTGAACCAAGCAGCCCCAATGCTCTGCTTGAGCAAGAAGGATGGGAAACTATGAACCGCTGTGGACACCCATCAAAGAAATGACAATACAATTAAGGACATTATGCCCTTACCAGATCAAGACATCATTTGCAAAGATGTGGCCCGAGCCAAGATTTGTTTGAAAGTCGACTTATCTGACGCCTACGAACAGGTCCAAGTATGGGAAGAAGATGTGTGGAAAACTGCATTTGCTACAATTGCATGGACCTACATCAGCAATATCATGCAACAAGGAGACTGCAATGCACTGGCCACATTCCAATGACTTATGACATCCATTTCAGAGACATCATTGGTAAATTCATGCACATATACTTAGATGATATCTTCATCTATTTGGACACTCCTGAGGAACACAAAGCCCACCTTCATATTATTTTTGAACGCCTTAGAAGCAACCAGCTCTTCCTCAAATGGTCAAAGTGCGAACTGTATGCAGAACAGATTGACTGCCTCGGTCATGTTATTGACAGGAATGGCATACATGCAGATACCGACAAACTTTCTTGTATTAGGGAATGGCGAACACCATGGAACTACAATGACATCCAACATTTCATAGGCTTGGTAAACTACTTAGCCAACTTCCTACCGGATATTATGCATTATACAGGACTGTTGTTGGCTATGATGCAGAATGGAACCCCCTTCCATTGGCAACCGATCCACCAACGTTGCTTTGACATGATCAAGCAAATATGCTGCAAGACACCAGTTATTGCACCTATCAACCCCAAACACCAGGATGAACTGATTTGGGTGATATGCGATGCCTCTAAATCAGGCATAGGGGCGATGTATGGCTAAGGACCTACGTGGCCAGGGTGTCACCCCACCGGATTCATGTCAAAGAAATTCACTGTTGCCCAACACAACTATGCCATGCATGAGTTGGAAACCCTTGCGATCCTCAAGGCGCTATTGAAATGGGAAGACAAACTAATCAGATATTTGGTACACAGTATTATGGACCACAAGGCACTTGAGTTCTTCCAAACTCAATCAAACCTCACCAGTTGACAGCGGAGATGGACAGACTATCTCTCTCAATTCAACTTCAATATCACATACATTAAAGGCAAACTCAATAAGGTCACTGCCTGCCTGCCTGTCACAGTATTATGAAAGCGACACTATGGCTGATGTTCATCAACCATACAAATACATGCAAGCCGATGCTCGCATTGATCCCACCGGGGATGACCTCCCCACTCAACAGTACCAGGAAGTCAGCACGGAGATATGCCACAGCAAATGATTGCAAGAGCAACAGGAAACTTGAGACATGGAAGCCAAACTCATGGACAAGGCTAATCAATGTGTAATCAATAATGTATCCAACGCAGTGGAAGCCCCATCTATATCTGAGAAATCCACCCCGTCATCATATGGTGATGACCTTACCCTAGCTGAAGCACTATTCGAATGAACTGCAAATGCTACTCCAGTAACTTGGGGAAACGAAGGATTCATCAAACAAATTCAATCTGGATATCAAGAAGATAAGTTATTCACACTTATCTTAGACAAACCGACCAAGCATCCAGATTTCACTGTCCAGAATGATCTTATTTGGTGAACCAACCAACACTTCAATGAAGTCGTGTGTGTTCCCCATAATTGAGATATGATAACACAAATATTAGACCAAGTGCATGCAACACTTGGACACCAATGAACTAATGAATATGTTTGACAATGGTATTGGTGGCCGCTCATGAACAAAGACACTTGTGAGTTCTGTCGAACCTGTGAATCATGCCAATGCACAAAGGGGCCCAATGCAAAGCCATTCGGGAAACTTCATCCCTTGCCCGTACCTATCAAGCCATGGGATTCTATTGGAATGGACTTCATAGGCCCATTCCCAGAATCGAAGGGCTTTAATTACCTCTGGGTGATTATATGCCAGATGACCAGCGTGGTTCATCTCATCCCAGTCCACACTAAGATGAAGGCATCCAAATTATCGTGGATCTATCGGCAAGAAATCGTACATCTACATGGACTCCCAAGTTCAATTGGGAGCGACCAAGATTTGAAATTCACTTCCAAGTGGTGGCGCAAACTGCACAAGATCCTAGGAACCAAACTACTGATGTCCACATCATACCACCCCCAAATGGATGGCCAGACTGAATGCGCCAACTACAATGTTAGACAAATCTTTTGCACCATTGTCCGTAACGATCAGAAAGATTGGGTTGACCGAGTTGACCTCACTGAGTTCATAATCAATGCTAGCATATCTGGGACAACCAAGTATGCCCCATTTGAGCTGAATAGTGGGTACATGCCTTCTATAATACATGAGATCTGCTCGGAGGACATAATCCCCAAAGGGATAAAGGAATTCACAAAGCAAGCCCTGCAAAATCTTGCTGAGGCCCACGATGCAATCATTGGAGCATGAGTATTCCAGACTCGTTACACTAATGACCATAGAACAAATGAACCAAAAATTGTTAAGGGAGACCTGGTATTTCTATCTACAAAGAACCTCAATCTACCAACTGGACATGCACATAAACTTTGTCCGAAGTTTATTGGACCATACAAAATTATACAAACAAGGCCAGAAACATCTACCTATACACTAGAACTACCAATGGCACTACAATCCCAATGAATAGTTCCATTCTTCCATGTATCATTATTACAACCCTACCATGCAAATGATGACTCTATGTTCCCAAATAGAGTCCAGCCAGAGCCATACAATTTTGGAATGCCTGACAGTTTGTTGAGGACTTGATTGGACACTGATGGGCAGAAGACAAAAACCTTGAATTCGAGGTTCGGTGGTCACTGGGTGATACAACCTGGGAGCCACTGAGCTCATGCAAGGATCTCGAGGCTTTGGATCGATACCTTGAAATCCAAGGTGTAAAACGACCCTCTCAGTTATGCAAGTGTCAAGATTAACTGATTGAGGATATTCCCAGACTGTGGGAAATTACATAATTTGACTCAACTTGACATCTGGAGAAAATTTTTCTTTCATCCTTCTTCCAGCACAACATCTGTCACCCATTGATGACATCAAGCTACACAAAAAACCAACACACCAATAACACTGGATCAGCAAAATGCACTGCTCATATTTGCACGCATCCAGCAATAACAGCCATGGCAGAGGAATTGGGAGAAATCAGCAGAGTTCCAGAGTGAACTCTGCAGGGGGGAGAGACTGGTACTCACCAGACAGATACCAATGAGGACAATTGAGATCACCTGTGCATCAGGCCACACACTGACCAGTCAATGCCATGGAAGTTGACGAACTTCCATGCAATTGGATCAATAATCGTCAAGATCAGGCCCCCCCTGAAATTGATGACACCATTAACAAATTGGTTCAATGGCAGGAAGGATCGGCATTAACAAAATGTTCACAGGATTCCTGCAACAAGATGTCATTGCCCAGGTAGTGGTAGGTCAGTTGCTTGATAGGATTGAAGGTCTACAAGGTGAAGTCAACCAGGCCAAATGAACAACCATGGCCTTGGCCTCCCAAATGACAGTAGACTCCCACAAATGCCCAGCTTCCCCCACCATTGAAAACCCCGAGGATGTAGACCAATGCCCCCGCAAGGTTCGTGGACAGGAACGACCCATGGAGGTACACCCTCCTCATTCATCATGACAAGTGACTGCTGAGGATCAGTCACAACCAACCCCACTGGCATCTCCTCCATACCAAGGAGACCATTACCACCCTCGCTCTCCACCACGCCGTCATGACTCTCCACCTCCTCAATGTAGGGACTCACCCCCACCACACCGTCACGAATCTCCACCCCTTCGACATAGGGAATCACCCCCATCATGTCATCGCTCACCAGCTAGATGGAGGACACCACCTCCCATGCTGCGAGTCCTTAATGTACTTATTGCCGAGCATCGACCATGTCACAATGTCTACCAACCAGAATACCCACCTGCATCTGCACCTGCACCTGCACCCACTCCTACACCTGCACCTATTGTGGTTTGTATACCCAAGGCCTTGAAACCAACGTTAACTCGACCCAATGAACCCATCATGGAGACACCACAACCAAATGAAAATGAACCTGACTCTGATAGTTCAGATGGTATCAGCTCTGACGATGATGGCAATGCAAAATGGCAAAGAGGCCAGGAAACGGGAATTCACTGCCTCTCAAAAATGCTTTGCCAAAAGTCGACCTGGCTGTATCCCAGATGGGTTGGGTGTAGTCATTGTTAACAAGAAGCATGAATGGGACAATGAGCTATGGATGATGCCCAGCCGCTTCATCTTCTATTCTATCAAGTCCAACTGAGTATATGCTGGCAAAACCACAGCAGTAGCAAGCGACTACGAGGGTCATATGGATATTGCCATACATGACTGATGGCAACCGATGTCTGTATTCATACCTACCTCGAGGGTTTCCCATGAACCCCTATGAGGTGTCTCAAGGAGTACACTTCATTAACAACACAAAGGAATCCAGTGTTGATTGCGTCAAAGCCTACCAGTTGCTGTCAGAATTCCACTGCATCGCTGGTGGTTTTGTACCAGAGCTCTGGGACCTAGCTATGCAAGAAATATTGAACAATGACATCTACTTACACAAAGTTTACAAGCCTTGCCCCCATACTCAACAGTTGTGGGAAGACTTCCCCATCCATTGGGATGAAGACGTGTTCATGGGTAATCGATGGAACAAGACCAGTGGTGCAGGACTACCACCTGTACCTGTCGAGCAATTATTGGACATTGATCTAGTGGCCCAATACATGATGCACCACAGATGACTCAGTAGCAGCAATGCTATTCACAGCATTGCTATGAACATGGCCCTCCAAGCAGACCGTTGAAGTGTGTTTAGGTATTCATTGGGACGCACACTTGGTCCTCGTTCCATATCCTCCCAGTCCGATTTTATGAGACTCTATGGATGTATAGTGTCACTCCCTGGGTACTATTGTGAGGTCATCAGCATCTGGAATGTATCCCATCCCAACACACCTTTCGTCGAGTGCTCTGGTGATACTCTCACCATTCAACCCTACGATGAAAAGCTGGTGCCTGGACTCACCACCTCATCCATCACGGGATACCTCCACAATGGATCGACCATGCATATACCTTCGGCCTCCATTACTTAAATCATCAATTGTATTTATGGGCTGGCCCCTTTCATGACCTCTACTATCAAATGGATTGTGAATGTCTGTGACATTTGGAATCTGTAGGCATACCCATGGCTATACTGCAATGGGACAGTTGGTGGAGCCCCACCTACGACGACATCACTCGCATTCAGTATCTGATGAGTCAAGAAGATGATGGGACTGGTAGGTTATGTTTCTTAGACCATGAATGGCTCCTTGCTGGCACCCCTGCCATTTTTCAAGAACTCACAGGACAGATGCTGCGGGCCCCTACCACCTCATCCAATTCAGGTGCAATCACCAATGCTTCTAGTTTGCACAAGCTGCCTGTCATCTCCACTGGCACGTAACATACTGAGTACTTATACTCAGTAATTCCTTATGATGTGAAGTGTAGATTCCCTTGGTGGCAATCTCAAATGGGGGTATGTAATGGGTACCACATTACATATTACATACCCGACTATTATTACTTACTGTTTACATATATTTGGAGGGGAATTACTTCTTGACTTACAACATACATGACATAGCTACCAAATAGACTGGACTCTGCTCTGTTGGGTGCACCATAAGTCATAAGTATTCAAAGCTAGTAACTAACCATTACAAACATGCTCTATATTCCAAATTCAGCAGTCCAACTGATTTTGGTGGGCACACTGGCAGATGACTCAAATGCTGTTGCACATTTTGATAGTGATGGGTTACTGACAAATATACCAGAGCTCACATAGCCTGTGGTTCGTTGGAGTAGTGTGTATGGGCACACCTACTCCAGGTAGTCATGTGACCATGTAGTCAGTAGACAGTCACACATGTACATAGAGTCACGCTCAGGCTCTCACTAGAGCATCCCACCACTCTGCTATAGGAGACAGATCGACCGTCTCCATCTTGGTGATGAGAGCATGATTTGATGCACTCACAACTGCTTTCATCTATTTTCATCACTATTGCTTTTGTGTTCTTGCACTCCACATCACAATGCATTGAGTTTGTGTTGAACTTGTTCCATCTGCTTCTTGGTATTGTCTTTGAGCTCTTAGATCTCAGCTTCACTCTACCAGTCTATCAGCCTACCAGTCTCCCAGCACTAGTCACACCAGCCTCAGCTTACTGACCTTAAGATGGACATCTTTAGCACTGGAACACCCTCCCTTGATCTTTTGTTTATGACTACTGAAGAACATGCTGCAAATGATGCAAGACACATGCAAAAGAAATTGATAAACTATATTTTAGACCACCTCAATGATGAACAAGCACCACCAAGCATACAAGACCTATGGAATGATGCATTTGCCTGCGGTTTCCAAGCAGGATACAGAAAAGCTTACCAGCAATGGGGTGAAGAAGTGGAAGAGAGAATGGATGAGCCATACAATGGAGGAATAGCAGACAAGTGTAAACGGTGGAAAGGAAAGCAGACAACAGAACCAGGTGGTGAACCTACCAAAACCACTGCTGAAACTGTCAAAATGGCCACACAGACCAACCCAGCCCCCAAATGCCATGATGCCATCCTACAAATGGAGCCAACCACAAGGGAAACTGCTGACTCAGGTACTCAAACCACTGCTACCACCACTGTTGACACTGCTATGCAAACGGCACCCCTCGATGAGCCCACCAGCCCATCACCATCACCACATCTGGCTGCCACATCACCGATGACAGCACCTGCACAGCCACCATCATCGTTGCCAACAACGTCGACAACTACCTTGCGAATGGTTTTCTGGCATGAATCCCCTCTCCCAATGGTTCAGAAACAACAGCATTCCCTTCCAGTCCAGCCTATGGCACCTCAGCCTCGCCCCCAGCCCCTCCTCTTGTGTCCCAAGCCCCCTGCTGCCACCGCCACATCACCACCAACAAGGGCAATGGAAACTGCTGCAGTCACTCCTGAAATGACAACTGGAGCTGCCATTAGCACTCAGGTAGCTGCCAGCACCCCGGAGACTGCAAATGAGGGCATAAACAGCATACAGAGACCATCTACAGCCCAGCCAGCCAATTTGCAAGATGACAAGCAACTGTGCTCGTTGAAATGTGTTGTCTCCTCAACAGACAACTCCTGCCAGCCCCACTCTGTCCCCCCCTGCTTGCTCCCCCTGCCCCTGCTATGCACCACCAGCCCACAAAAATGCCTTACACATCCATGCAGCCCGCTGCATCATCAATGACCTGTCTGCCAATGATGGCCCAACCCCCTGCTCTACCCCGCTCTGGACCACAGGCCACAGCTAGGAAACGACTGAGCATGCACATACACACACCAGAACAGCCCCCAAATGTGTTCCATCCACCCAGCTTGCACCAAACCCCCCAGAAATGAGCTGTTTTGCCACCATCTGCATCCTACACACCTTCCATGTCACCAACGATGCTGTTGACACCAGTTGACACCCCCTGTTCACCCCCTACCCCCTGCTCACCCCCCATCCGCTCCAGCTTGCCCCAGCTTGGCCCTCAAAGAGCCATTTTGCTGTCCCCCCCATCTTTCACAGCTGCCAATGCATTCAAACCCCCCACTGCCATAGTTTTATGGCCCTCATCTCCCATCTCACTCCCTTTGAGCCTTGTACCGCCATGTTTGACACCTATACCCACTCGTCTCGACTGGGCCAAAGACGCTGCATCAATGCCAGCCCCGCCCATCATGTACCCACCGCTGTGGAATTAGTGTTGCCACAGCTCAGCTGCATTTTTTGCTACTTTGGGAAATAAAATAGCTAAAATTCTGAAAATATTTGAAATATTTTCAGAATTTTGGTTATTTTATTTCCCAAAGTAGCAAAAAATGCAGCTGAGCCATGGCAACACTATGCAGGATCTCTCGACTCTGAGGACAGGCTGTGCACAGCCATTTGGAAGCATTGGACAATGTATGAGATGACAACGAGCCCCAGCTCCACCATATTTTTTTTCACAGTCTTGAAAGTCTTCATATCCGGCCCTACCATTTCTTCCTTGGTCTCAAGCTCAACCTTTTATCACTTGATGACATCCCGCTGGTATAGGACCAGGAAGACCCATCATTACTATTCCTGTTGGAACAGCACCCATACCTGCCACTCCTGTTCCAAAGCTTGACTGGGATCAAGACCCTCATCTTGTTGATTTGAGTCATGCACTTTGTGCCTTGAAATGGACACCACCAGGCTGAGTGTCTTTATTTTATTTTTATTATTCACTGCATATATCATTGGACATTTATTCACTGCACATAGCATTACCAGACATTTTAGACATCATCTCCTATTTAGAGTTCCATTGCAATGAGGACATTGCATTTTTTGGACATGGGTAGACGGAGTAGTGTGTATGGGCACACCTACTCCAGGTAGTCACATTACCAGTAGACAGTCACACATGTACATAGAGTCATGCTCAGGCTATCACTAGAGCATCCCACCCCTCTGCTGTAGGAGATGGATCCACTGTCTCCATCGTGCATATCCAAGAAGCTTTACATGCTTGACATCCTTACAGCTTCGGTTGATCACACATTTACTGTACACAAATCTCCCAACCTCGAAACATGGCATCACCACCTTGGTCACACAAATTACCAGTCTATCTGGGATATGGCCAAAAAAGGCACTCTCACTGGTATGCCAATTACATCCATCCCAAGACCATCCAAATGTGAATCTTGCATGCTTGGTAAATGGTCAAAGACCCCAGTCCCAAAGAAGCACAGGTCACAAGGCAATAAGGAGACTGGAGAAGGTGTGGGTCGATCTATCTGGACCCCATGCAGTTAAATCATGTATGGGGAATCTTTATGTCATGGATATTGTAGATGACTATACTTCCTTTCCATGGACTATACTGCTCCATAACAAAGACGACTCTTTCTCTGAGTTACAAGCTTGGGAACTTGCTCAAGAAAACAAGATGGGACTCAAAGTTGGCACTTATATTACTGATAATGGCAAGCCAAATCCCATGAGCTGGAAAATTGGCTGAAGACTCATGGTACAGATCAACATTTCATGGCTCCACACACTTCTGCACACATTGGACAAGTAGAGCGCATGCATAGAACATTGATGGCTAAGGCCCGTACAATGCATATATATGCAGGCTTACCCCCATTCCTCTGGGACAAGTTTTATCTCACTGTGTCTCATCTACATGCCAAGACCACTACTTGTTCACTTGCAGGACCAACTCCTTAGGAACTTTGGTATGGCAAGAAACCCGACTATTCATATCTATGAGAAATCAGGTGCAAAGCTTTCCTCCTTATTCCAAAAAAGGATAACCCCAAGATATTTGAACATTCCATTGAATGTGTCCTGATTGGGTATGACTCAAGGTCTAAGTCATATAGGTGTTATAATTGTACCATGCACAAAGTTCATAATTCCTATCATGTTAGATTCCTGGAAAGTCATAATGGCCACACACCACCTGCACCCATGGCACTGGATGATGGTGATCCCAATGAGAAGCCACTGAGCAGACCACCTTTTCTGACTCCTCTATCATTGAATAACGATGATGATGACAAGTCCTTTCATGACCAAGCACAACCCTCAGCACTTACTCCTGATGATCCAGAACATCAGTCAATACTGCCCCAGCCCCATATATGCTGATGATACTCAACCCAGGAAAACCACCAAAACTGCCGATGAGGCAACCAATGATATTTGCACAAGTCAAAGGAAGGGTGTGAGGCATTCTGAATGTTTGTGGTCCGACCAAAGGGAAGACAACCAGTTGGTACTAGTCATAAAGGTAGTTCTATAAGAGAGGAAGGTGTTTGGCACAGTCCGATGGAGTATCGATCGATATCGAGGAGGATTGACAAGATTGACGACAAATGATGTTTATTGTTGAGGATCAATGTGTGAATTCTATGGACCTTTTGGTGGATCAATAGTATACGAAGGTGGCTAGGAAGTGTCAGAGTGGTTACTAATGCTTAATGATAAGAGGATTGAAAGTTGATCAAGGATGACGATGGTCACAGAGGTTTCTCATCAATTGAGAAAACTCATAGAAGTTTAGATTGTTTAGAGGATAGATCGGATTCTTAGAACTCTATACGAGGCAATATGTGAAGACAATTTCTTCTATTCCCAAGTAGATACTACAGAGTTTTATATGTTCTAAGAGAAACTTCCTAAAATGGTATAAGAAACATGTGTAGAACATGAGGCAAAAGATATGAGTTAAAACACGAGGCCAAAATGAGACTGGAATCCGAACAAGAAAGAGATATATCATATAAGAACTAAAAAGAGACTGTCCTTTGTGTATAAACCATGCTAAGTGTCGCAATAATCCATCCAGCAGGTTCTGTACGTGATAGGGACTTGGAACGAGGCTGACCTACTATCAACAGGTTTGAGCACAAGTTGGAATACTCCCTGGCACATGGTATTCCACCATTTAGATAATGAATGCGGTGCCCAATGTTGCTTGTAGTCTCTCAATGTCAATCAATAATGCTTGACGATGGTCAATGATGGTTGACGATGTTTGATTGTGTTCGCGGTTGTTCAAGGTTGATCAGGGATATTCGATGTTCATTCAGAGGGATCTTAGGGCATTTCGAGGTAGTCCTAAAGTTGTGTGATGTGGTTTCTAAGTATGATCAATGTCGCTGGTGATGTTTTGACACGGTTGATACAATATCATGCTCAGTAGACTTGGTCGGGAGTGGTCGTGCTGCTTCTGGGACCTTGTGGGAGTTAGCCGATGCGATTAGAATGTGGTTGTAATGGTGAATCGGCCTTTGAGCTGAGGAGACAACCTATCAATGCTGATCCACCCATGTACTGATTCCAACTGAGAAAAATCCAAGTGGGGGTCCTGTCATCACTAGAATGGAAATTGCCATACATGAATCTCAAGAGAGTGCCACTCAATTCAAAGAGGCACGGCAAGAATGTAGAGCAGCCACTGTTGCCACCAGATCAAATCAAATACCTGTCAATTGTGATCATGATGTCATAGAAGATCTTTGTTGATCATTCAATGATCTTGATCTAGGTGATCAAGCACATCAACTCCAGGCCCTGATCTTGGAGATGGTTGATTTTGATCCAGAATCACTTCAATTTGAGGATGAGCCAAAAACATGGGATGAAGCAAAGAACTCAGCCGATGCTGCATGCTGGGAACAGAGCTACCATGATGAGCTGCAGTCCCTAAAAGAAATGGGGGTCTACAAATTAATACCATGTTCAGATGTCCCTCAGGGTAAGCGCATCCAGAAGGGGAAACCTGTCTTCCACATCAAGTGTGATGAGATTGGCACTGCAGTTAGATGGAAAGTATGGCTCATCTTCAGAGGTCATGAGCAGATTTATTGGAAGGACTATACCAAAACTACCTCACTGACTGCATGCATGGAATCTTGGCACATTCTCTTACATATTGCAGCCTCTTTTGGATGGGATGCACAACAAATTGATATAAAAACAGCTTTCCTCTAGGCTTACTCCCAGATGTTGAAGTACAATATAAGCCTACTGGTTTTGAGGAACTGGGAAAGGAGGACTGGTGTGGCAACTCCAGTATGGCTTATATGGCATGAAACAAAGTGGCCATATCTGGAATCAAACTCTCAATGCCCAGATGCTCAATTGGGGATTCACTTGCCTATCTTGTGAATCTTGCATCTATTATCACAAAACTGATGGTGGAATAATTATCACTCTTGTGCACATTGACAATTTTTTAGCCATTGCTGATTCCAAAGAGGAAAACAAGTGTTTCAAGAATCAAATGCATGAGGTGTGGACCATATCCAAATTAGGGACAGCACATTTTATTATGGGTATTGCTGTTACTTGGGACGACGACACGCACACTGTTGCACTTTCTCAGATGGGCCTTATTGACAAGGTTGTCGAACAATTTGGACAAAAGGACACTTATCCAGTATCTGCTCCTCTCAAGCCCAGTTCGAAACTAAGATGCTCTTCTCAAACTCCCTTACTGCTCTCTTGTTGTGTGCTTACTTTACTTGGCAATTTCTACCCATCCAGATATTTCTTATGCAGTCCAACAGCTCTCACAGTACCTAGATTCATATTCATCCGAACACTGGGATGTTGCTATCAGACTGGTACACTATCTTAAAGTCACCAGGGATGTCAAACTTCACCTGGGCAGCCACATTCCCATCACCTTACATGAATTTACTGACTCAGATTGGGCCAACTGTCTCGATACACATTGAAGTGTTAGTGGTTATGTTTGCTCCCTTGGATCTGGTGCAGTCTCTTGGGCTGCTCGTAAGCAGAAAGTTGTTGCAGCATCCACATTGATGATGCTCAACCCAGAAACCCAAACAAAACCTGTGAAATGGCTTCGGATGGTATAACATGAGTCAGAGGAAGGATGCAAAGCCCTCTAGATGTCACCTGTCAGACCGACTGTCAAATAGTTATAAAAGGACTGCCTATCAAAGCAATTCGAAGCTAAAAGAATGTGTTTCATGGAATTTCGGAGAATTTTGTGGCTAGATTGATGAATTCGGAGTGTGCAAATATGTTTGGATGCAAGATCAAGGGACTAGACGAGTAATAGAAGCAAAGCAAAGGCAAATTGAAGGAAACAAGAGCAAAAATAGTGTAATGTGAGGATTTTTGAGGATTTTTGAAGATTTTTGAAGATTTTTGAAGAAGTTAACAGTATTTGACCAGTCACTTGTACACCATGGGTCACTTGTACATTTGCCTTTTTCTTACTCATATTGGCTCTGGGAATACATATTTTTGCTTCCTGAGGTCCAACAAGTATCTATGCACTTTGCATAAGCAGTTGGTAGTGAATATCTAGGTTTGTGTTTTAGGGTGGCTGATTGATCTGGTTTAGTGCATGATCATAAAAATAGAAACCCAGTTCTCGATGACAACAAGGACTATTTGAATGGAAAGAAAACTTCCCAACCCAATCTATGAGAGCCTGTTAACATATTTAACAGCAAAACTTCACTAACAAATGATGGAATCATGTTCTATGAGTCAGATTACATGAAATGATGAGGATAAGGGTGACATATGTCACATATGTCACAGGTACACATTTTGTGCTTTATATTCTGTAGTACTTGATTACCTGACTATGGAGACTATATTTGATACTATTAGGCATAGAAATACTGGTTTTAATTTTTAGAGCTCAGAATTATATACTATAGCCATTCTACAGGCTATTCTGGCAAAAGTGTACAAGTGAGCCATTTTGGTCAATTCAGGTACCATCGGAGTGTGATGCCTACCATGCATCCAGACTGCGACCTCTGGATACCAGGTCGCATACACAACATATTTCGATGCCTACCTATCATATGTAACTCAGACCTTGACAATATCTCCCATAGATCTCTCACAGGAAGCCGAACATTGATTTAGTGTACACGTGACTGGTCAAATACTGTAGTGTAAAACACAAGACTTCGGACTGAATAAGACTAAAATGAACTCTCAAATCACTGCAATCTGGGAGGAAGACGACAACTTTCCTGTTTTTCTTTGTATCTAGTACATCTTTTTATATAAAATAAAGAAACTACCTAAAAAGGCTAGAGAACATGAGGCAAACATGTGGAAAACTCGAGGCAAAAGACAATAGAAGTATATCAGAACAATAAAGCGAGACTATAAAGGGTGAATATAACACATGATGAAGAAATAATAAGAAAGAATAGCTAAAAGTGGACTGTCCTTGTTATAAATTGAATAAAACATCGGAAACTGCTTCAAACAGATTGTATGCATGCACATGTGGTCGAAATTTTTTCAATATACTCGAGATAGTGTCCCATGTGTCCAGCATGCATCCGAAGATCGTTCAAATAGGAAATACTGTGTCCAAAGTTGTTTTTTGAGGTTCGAGGTTTTTCGAAGATTTTTGAAGTTTCTTCAGACTTCGTTCATGGCCCGGAATCAGTGCGATATTGTTCGACAATGGTAGGGGATACGTCTGGCATGTTTGCAATGACCATTCGGATAGCGATATAGTGTCCGATGTCGATTTTGGATGTTTGATGATTTTTGAAGTCAGTCGAGGAAATATCGGACTTGTTTGAAGGCCGATATCGCTGCGATATTGCTCGAAACTGGTTCAGAACTCATCAACAATGTTCCAAGTGTATATTCTGAGCTCTACAAAGCATTCGAAGTCAATGGAAAGTGCGAAAACTGATATATTGGTGCTCGAACTGTGCTGGGGACCTATTAACGTGCAAGGCAGAATACATTGCAGCATTTGAAGCTGCAAAAGAGTGCATTTGGCTATGCACTTTACTTAATGCTACACAAGAGGCAGAGCAATATATTACCCTGGAGAATATGTTGGGAATAATAGGGAAAAATAAAAGGAACCATCAGTAAAAAAATGTTGTTTTTCCCACACTTTTCTCTTTGCTCTTGCTCAGCAAAAATAACTCATCCATTCCTGGGAGAAAATCAGGTGAAAATGGAGGGGAAATATATCTTTCTTTCCACATTTTCTCTATATCTGGTGAAAATAACATTTTTTCTCCTGACTTCCACAATTTTTTCACCTACATAGAAACAGATTAGTTATTTTTCCACAGAGAAAAAACTGGGAATATGTGGGGAAATGACCTTTTTCCCCCTAATGTTCACAAGTTTTTTTCCTGGAAACAGATTAGTTGTTTTCCTGCAGCAACCAAAAGGACAAAGTGTGGGAAAATAACATATTTTTACTGATGGTTCCTTTTATTTTTTCCCAGTGAAAAAACATCTTTTTCTCCCATTATTCCCAACATTTTCTCCAGGGTAATATATTGCTCTGCCTCTTGTGCTATCAGTTACCAACAAAATATGCCTACAATTATCTCTTGTGATAACAATGCCACTAAAACCCTATTGGAGGACCCCCTACTCCACTCCTGCATCAAGCACATCAACATCAAATATCATTTCCTGCGCAAGCATGTCCAGTTTGGTGACTTAAGTATTGCCTATGTGAACATCTGCGATAATGTTGCCGACATGTTCACCAAAGCATTGGATGCCAAACATCTTCACAACTACCTTGGCCTACATTAATATGATTCTATGTGAGGAGGAGTGTTGAGAATGCACGTGCCTGCAGTCAGCCTTGCTGAGAATACACTGTGAGTATTGTTTTGATGTGTGCACTATATTTAGACTTTCCCTTTGATGCATGTTACTGAGTCCCCTTTATCTCTAATTCTCTTTGTTATACACAATACATATATATATACAGTATATACTTTTGTTACCACCTCAGTCACTTGTACAGAGACTGAGGTGAGTGCAGTTTATACCACCTACTTATATGCCTATACTTACTGTACCTGTTAGACAATCTTATTTGTACTAGGTACAGTGTACATGAATACAGCACTTGTACAGAGACTGATACAATCTTATTTGTACTAGGATCACTTTTCTACATCGTGATTAATATTCTCTACACAGATCAGATTTGCATAGCTGTATAGTGTCTCCTGCACTTCAACAACTCTCTCATTATAAGTATCCATTGCTTACGAGGCTATTCTAGTCACATATTCTCCTTTTAGTGGCTGTGACTCTTTGCTCCCAATTACAACAGTGGTCAGGTTAAGACCGATGGTCACTTGATGCTGATACAGCCATGGTGTACCAAGAATCAGGTCATAGTTTGAAATGTGGATTATATCAAAGTAACATTCCTCATTTATCTCTTGATATTTGAACTGAACTTTTGTTCCTGCATTTACTTTAGACCTTGAACCTTGTACAGCTAACTACAATGGAAGGGGTTTAACCAAATTTATTCACTTTACACGTAACTGATCAGCTAATGTTGTAGACATAAAATCACTGAGTGATCGAGTCAACCAATGCACAAACACTCCGTCTGTTTATCTGTGCGACAACTATAACAGGCTTTGGCACTGTGCATGTAACATCTTGTGTTACAGCTGCATTCCATTCTATTGTGGGAAGTTGATCTCGGGGGATCTGTACCTCATTTAGTTCAAGCTGTCTGCCAGGTATGTGGACTTGAGACTGTATCACAGGGACTATAACTCATTTATTGCATAAGCTGTCTCTGGGTCCTTGAGAGGCTCATAAAGTAGGAAGAAATAGTCATCCTCATTAAGTAGTACATCATTATTTGCCTGCATCTCTATTATGTGTGGCTTCATCAACTGATTATCATACCAATGGTAGATATCAAACTTGTGATTCTCAAGCAGACACTGTGGAAGCTGTGTTTTGAGATTATGCATGTAATCAAGAACATGGTAGCACTTCTGATTTTCTGGATCAGGTACAACTTCAAATCGTTTGCTCAAAATAAAATGATGGTCATCTCCTGGGTAGGGTCCTCCAACCTGTAACAGGGATGCCGCAGCATCTGCTAGCAAGTCCCCATTCTCAAGCTGGTAAAACCTATCTGGGAGCTTAGGTCCCAAAGTCATATCCTGTTGTTCACACTCTTCCACATACCACTTTGTGAATAAAAACTCCAGTGTTTGTAAGTGTTCAGTTAGGATGAATGCTTTGGTTCCTCAAAAGGAATCTTGAATCATATAGTGATCTTCAGACACTCTTGTCACAGAGAAATGAAGAGCTGCATGCAATCGTCTTTGATTCCTTCTCTGAAAGCTCTTATCCCCAGGATATGGCTCAGCTCTTGTAAGAAGCTCCTCAGCTGATACTGTCTCCAATAGGCATTGGAACATGGTCCTCTGCATGGGCAAGATATGTCAGTGGCTTTATTGCTCATGCTTTCCAACACTCAATTATTCATGTTCTGTACCATGGCAAGATTTTGAACTGCAGCTGTTCAAGCAGTTGCTTACTGATTTTGGTGAGCATGTTCTCACCATAATCAACAATGTAATATGTTTCAGCACATTTTTCGAAGCAAAAATGACTGTAATCATCATTGTCATTGACTGCTTCAGGTAACTTGCAGGCACTGTATTGCAGATGGCAAACTAGAATATAAAGGTATGCATCCCCCATTTGGAAATTATATTTCCAGGGATAAGCTTTGTCGCCCCATTCTGAGCAATCAGCAAGGTGATCAGCATAATATAGAGGTATGTTGAATCTTGGATCAAGTAGCTGACTTTTATTAACCTCAATCCAATAGTGGACAGGATCGTCCAAGCTATCAAGCATGAGATTGTTGATCAGGTACAAGTCCCTTTGCATGAACTGACTCGAATGTGCCAACAGTTCCTACTACTCAGCCTTCAATCCCTCAAATTCCTGCACCAGTCAAACGATCTGTCCCACATGTACCAGCCCCTTCTATCTCGTCCATGGCAATTAATCCACCTACTTCAACTTCGGCACCATCTTCAACTTCCAAAACAACTTCGCAACCTATAATTCATCCCTACAATGGCACTAAAGAAAATTTGTATCTCCCTCCTCATGAACACAATTTTGCATTGGCTGGAAAAGGCAAAGACAAAGGTCCTTCATACCATACCCAAGCCCCAATTCATAAGGACAAAATCACCGAAGATGTCTTCACCCAATCAATGAAAAACCCCAATTATCACTTTAACCTCTGAAGAATTACTTTCACTCTCTCCTGAAGTTTGTATGAAATGGAAGGAACAGGTCACATCATGTCGTATCCAGCGACCCAAAGGCAATAATGTTATGAATATTCTCAACGATGATATTTTTGTGATTGATGATCCTTATGAAACTTATATTAGCAGCCTTCATCCTGGAGAAATTCCTGAACCTTTTATCACAGCAAAGGAATCTCACTCCATTTGATCGGTCATTATGAACATCAATGGCAGAAACCCAGTAGAGAGTGTTGTTGATCCCGGTTCCTCGATTGTTGCAATGTTGGAAGAAGTTTGTCACAAACTCGGTCTTGCCTATGATCCTTCGATACACATTCCTCTACAACCAGCTAATGGTGGCATTGACCAAAGTTTAGGTTTAGCACAGAACGTACCTTGCGAAGTCAGTAGCATCACCCTCTATATGCAGATCCACATCATCCGAGATCCAGCCTATGACATTCTGCTCGGACGACCGTTTGATGTTCTCACCAAAAGTACCATCCAGAATTATCAAAACAAAGCTCAAACAATAACCATTTTCAATCTGAATTCAACACGATCTTGTGCTATTCCTACTATTCCCTGATCTAATCATTGACAAAGAGTAGTTCATGAGGATTTTTGCAACTAGAGGATAAAATCTCAGAGAATAACCAGTGCGTTCTCATTATTTCCTTCGACCATTCTAATTCTTCTATAACCATCAAGTACACTGCAAATATTCTTGATATTGACTCCTCAAACTCCTCAAACACTCCTTCCTTTTCCTCAATTCTTGCGAACTTATATTTAATGGCTAGCCACCAGTATGCAATGTTTTTATTGGCCTCAATGGCCACGCCCCCCTATGCACGATTCTACTATCATTTCCCCTCCTGATGTCTTGTCAACCAACTCCCTATACTCAATCTTTGCAGCTCCAAAGAAGAAATACAAACCAGTCACACAGAAAGTTCAACCAGTTATTACAGACCTACCTGATCAATTTTGCATTATTCAAAATATCACTGGCGATCCCCTCAAAAATATGCCGAAACTCAATCCTCATCCCCCATCGTTTATCCCATCCCCCCGATATTCATTCAAATGAAAAGCTATTATCAACAAAAATCACCCTGGCAATGGGTTGTTGACACGCAGTGAGGTCCAAGGTGATCAGCTGTAGAGTTATCAGAGCATTATCAACAAATAGTAAAGTTCTTCAGAGAGTTTTGACACTCCTCAAAATATGTGGTGAAAGCATGACAAGTGTTACAATTTTGACACACATTCTGGTCATGGCTTAGTGAGATGGTTAATGAGGTGGGTGATGCAACTGGATTCTGAAGTCAAAGTATAAAAACAACATGGTTTAAATACCTATAGAAAGTAAGATATAAATGGATGATTTATCTGGTACTATTAGGCAGTGCCTAATGTAATGGTAAAGGCTGTATCATAGCCAAAGGAATAGTGGTAAGCAAGGGTTATAATCAGATGGAAGATAAGTAAGAGAAGAGTCCTGTGCAAATCCTGTGTAGTATGATGATGAGAGACCGGCAGGTATCAATCCAGATATCTGCTATGTCATGATCGTTACAGAGTCCTTGAAGGCTGAGTTCAAAATGTTTGCATGCCTTCCAAGTGCGACAACAGCTTCCCACAGTTGTTGGTGGTCATCCTGATCAATAGGAGGGGTGGAGTTATTGAAACTAGAGGTGACCATAACAATGTGTGTGAAGGTGAGACTTTTTGATGATGGAGATAAAAGGGCCAAAAGAAAAGAAAAAGAGCTGAAAAAATTGAAGAGTGTCTTTGGTCGAACAAAACTGTGATGGGTGTAAGAGAACTGAGGGACCAGAAAAGGAGAATCTTGAGGAGTGCCAAAACTGGTGTTCATTCAACCAAAGAGCCATACAAGTCAGGTTGGCCCAACAGATACAAGACTGGTAACTACAGAGACATAACAGCACATGACTAGAATGGCCATGACTAAATAATAGCATGTCTGTGAATAACTAGAAAAGGCCATAGTATCTAAAGAGTTCATGTGTAGGTGACCATAACCCTCACAACATCAGCCAATTCACAAAAAAAAATTGGAGCTTTATAAGGACACTATACAGTCAAAAAAGCCGAAAAGTGTGAAGATGTTTGGCTAGGCCCCCCCTTCCAAAATGTTGGGTGTGGGGACATGCTATAAAGACAAAACAGTTATATAGTCACACAAAGTCCATAAAGTACAACTAATGTCACTATCCTATAGTGTGGCATGCCCATGGAATAGTGGGGAAGAGATGGGTTTATATATCTGAACATGAGCATGGACCATTTGTACATGTTTCCAGGTCATGTGTTGCCATACAAGCCAATCTAACATTGCAAACACATACAAATGGTCCATGCACATGTTCAAATATATATAATCCCATCTTGTCCCCTTCTATTCCTTGTGCATGCCCCACATAATAATTCTAATAATATATGCGAGATTTTTCAACTTTTAGGTCTTTTTTATACTTTCTCATCAATAGGTCTTTTGAGATTGGTGTGATAAAGCTGAAAAAGTGCAAAAGCCCAAAAATAAAGTGTGATTTTCCTGATGAAGTTGGCGACAACATAAGATGAGAGAACAAAGTTTTTTGATTACTAATTCTCAGAATAATATAAACACGTGACGAGAACTTACCATATATAGAAGGAGGGGCTGAACAAAAAGCTCTGACTGTATACAATGTCAGCTCAATACTGATAGAGGTGAAGGATAGCGATTCTGATTCTGAGCTTGAAAGTTCACATGTGATGCCAAGCATGTGATTGTGCTGGGTGGCTGAGCATTTATCGATGAAGAAAAATTCAACGAAGCAAGATGCTTTCCTCAACAGCTTTCATGCCATTGACATAGTGTACTAGCCACCTCACCTCACCTTCCTTGAGGTTTTTCAATAAATTTGTTTCCCAGAGTACCTTTGTTATATGGATTTCTTTGTACTGCTTCAAGATGACTGTGACTGAGACATTGTCGAAAGTCAGTGCACTTTTCATTGTCTGCATCACTAACAGCACACATCTAGATTGGATCACTCACTTTGAACTAGGCCATTAGTGCATCAGACAGGGTCCTCAAAAAATCACACACAACTGGCAAAATTATGCTATTTTTCTCATAGCTATGGACATTGACATCAAAGAGGACAAGTTCAATGTGTGTTGGGATGTTTACTGATGAGGAGATTCAGGCCATCAATGACTTCAAATTAGGCAGCTTTACATGGTAGACCTTTTTTTTTTTGCTGTGCTATATTCATATTCAAGACTTTCACTTTGTAGCACACCTATTATTACTTCAGAGTTGCTGGCTTCCTGTGGTGACTCTACCAGCACTACTGGCATGCAGCATGACTCGCTCTTGAAGTCTGTGTCTACCCTAGACATTGAGAATGAGCACAGGTAAGCATAGTGAATCAAATTCGTTCAAGTTCACTTCTCACATCTACTTTTGCATGGAAAGTCAACATCTCACATCCCCCTCCAAGTCCGTTGTGTCAACATTACCACAGGAACTGGACAGTACTGTGGGGGACAATTTGGCACCTCTAAAGCGGGGACATGGATGACTGAAGGGTTCGCGCAATGCTGCAATACCAGAATCTATGCTGACTAGTAGCATCCCACCAAAACCAAAGCGGCCAGTAGGATGACCTAAAGGCTCTGGCCCAAAACAGCAAGCTGTGAGAGATAAGAGTATGGTGGCTGTAAAGAAAGGCCACATTGGTCATCCTAGAAAATATCCAACATTTGGCATGACAAAGTCACCTCAAAAGTCTATGGTACATGGTTGGAAGCTCATTTCATTTCATAAAGTTAACAGCAGTTCTTTGCAGCGGTTCTCAGCTCTATTACATACTGGTCTCTCGTATCGAGGCGGCTCTCACAAGGCTTCTGTGTCAAGCCCCGCATTAAATTCGGCAACATCAACACCATGCTGTAGCACTCGCAAATCCACTAATGAACCGCCTTCGCCAGAAACTCCCTCTGCCACAGCCCCATCCACCCTGACAACTGTGTGGCTAGACCTGCCTCAGGGTGAGGACCTTTTGCTGCCACCTGCTGATCTTCAATACCTTGTCATTCCTGAAGAAGATCCCTATTGTGTTATCAATGACAAGGATCGTGATGAGGGAAGTGACAACAATGATGAGGATGAGGATTCACAACTCCTAGAGGATGGGATTGGGGATGAGGATGATGACAAGGATGAGGACGAGGTTGCTCCGAAATCTAAATTCTCATCACCACAGCCACTTCCAATTTGGTTGAAGATGGCTTTTGACCTGCGCATTGAGGAGTCGAGTCACTGTGGGTCTGATGGTTTACCCCCACTGTATTGTGATCACCAAATGTTTTGGTTTCCTTGTCCGGGAACCTATTTCCTGCTTCAAAACTTGTCTCCCTCTCCCCAACACCTCTATCAGTATCATCTGTTTCTTTGGGATCCTATGTCTCTGCTTCCAGATGGGATTCCTTGTCCTAACTCTGGCAGTTGAGCTCGACTGTGGCATCTTGGTCCCATTCCTCATCCATAGTGTGTTGTGGATATCAATGGAACATTCTGGATAATTGGTTACCATTATTGCTGCTTGAAATGCTTGAAGCCCAATAATGTAACATTTCTGTAGTTGGGATCCTCGCATCTTGTCTGTCCTCCCACATCATCTCACCGCTAAGTTTCCTGCTCACCTGAGTTTCCATAGTGGCATCTCTGTTGATACCCTGATGTTGATGTGATCTAGCTTTTAACATGGAATGGGAGCAAAACAATTCTCCAACTCACTATTGGTCCAGCATCTGCAGCGTTACGATGAGCTCCATCTTCAATATCTACAGGCAATTGCTACATGTTTCCCTCATGCACAACAAAAGTTCAAGCCCTTCCTGCCATTCAACAATCGTTCTTTAGATGGGTTTCATGGCTTTGTTCCTAGTGCACAGTGGTTGCGTGACATGTACAATGCTTTTATCGAGGAACATCAGCTTGCATTCAACCAGCACACTTCCATGTTGACTGGAAAACTTTGTGCAATTGACCACAGCTTCAAGGTTTGCTAGCTTCAGACTTTTCATTTGTTCAGGCTAACATTGTTTCTACTAGCTCATGAAGCATGTCACAGAGGTTGATGGTGTTCCAATCTTCACAGCTCTCTTAACCATCACGAATGAGAAAGGTGAAATTTGTGTCTGCAATCTTGTTGCCACCAAGTCACATTCTCAATTTGAACTTTCACTAAAGAAGATGCAGGAGTCACTCGAGCTCTATGGCCATGATCCACCAGATGTATTCTACACTGACAACATGGCTGACAAAGAGTTTCTTGAGAACTGTTTTCCCTCACTATGCAAAGACCTTGTACATACCTGTTGAGAAGCATTCCCATCTTGCACCACTAGACATTCCCAATGACTTTCAGGTTATGGTGAAGAAATCTGTGACTGCTATTGATGATACAATGCATGGGATTCTGGACTTGTTACCTGATAATGATGCTTCTGGTCAAATAATTGTCAGGCTAGATGCTGAGTGGAATGTCAAAATGTCTGATCGAGGTTACATGACAGGAAGAGGTCAGACAGCCATTCTTCAAATTGCACATGGCAAAAATATTTCTCTGCTGCAAGTTAATTTGTAATTCTTCTAATAAACATTTACTGAAACTTATGGTAGATTGGGCAAATGCTTGCAGGAAAGCAACTTTCTCCTATACTCAAGCAAGTTCTTTCAACCCAAATATCATTAAAGTTGGACACTGTGTAACAAGTGATTTGAAATACCTCCAGCAAGCTTGTCAGTCGACTCTTTTGTGGGTGGCGTAGATCTTGGAAAGCTTGCAAAGAATCGACTCATGGTCAAAACTGCCTGAACTAGTCTGGCCAATCTCTGTGTGGCTGTGCTTCATAAGTGCTTGAACAAAAATTTGGCTGAACAAATTGGCACCTCATGGGAGAATGAAGATCTCACATCGGAGCAGATTCAATATGCAGCATTGGACGCATATGCATCTTTAACCATCTACAATGCATTACTCAACATTCCAACACCCAGTGCTCTGCCTGATAGCCCCAAGATTGGTACTCCAGTACTCCTGTTTAACAATGACAGAACTCGAGTGCTTGCGCGTGGCACAATTTCTCCCCATGCACTTGAAGACACATTTATGGGCATCCATCTTTCATCTTCACAGAGTGTTGTAGAAATTCACCAGGTCTTTGTTCCTGGTGCTCTAATTTCCAATGGTATATCTAATCAACAGCCTCTTGACAAGTTTGGACCACCACCATTTCATATCCCATGTCTTCAGAGTCATCTTTGCCAATCCATTGCAGAATTTGATGATGTAATGCTTGCAAACAGTGCCAGTGATACCAATCAAGGCCCGCAGCCCATGACTATGGGTGATCTCAGAACTGAGCAAAGTAGCAGATCAGACTCTGAATTGGATCCTTTGGACATCTTGCCTGAGCTTTGTGGTCCACCTTCTACAGAATCTCTATCAGATATGAATCCTCAAGTCAGAGATCTACTGCAGATGTAACCCGCTCTCATGCACTGCAGAGCCCTGAGGTTGTCAAGAATTGCACCTCAGATCCAGCCAGTCAAGCCGAAGGAGAAAGGATCCTGAAGGAAACAAGAGCAAAAAAGTGGTTGAAATATGTTCGAAGCTGAATCCTGAAGGATCCATTCCATGTCTTCAACATGTTCTACATCTCTGCAGCCCATGGACTCCTCTATGAGTTTGCTATTGCATTGCGCAATGCTATTTTCATTCCTGATCAAACTGACAAATCTCGTATTATTGCATGGGGTCAAACTCAGAACCCACCACAGGCTTGGGATGATATCTTGTTCAAGAGGGCAGACTGGCTTTGGTGATGATGCAAGCGCATTATCCCACCTGCAGAAGAGCTCTATCCTCTGGTAGCAAAAGTTTTTGAAACATTTGGGCCATTGAAAGATGCAAAATCTGGACTTCCACTCTTTAAAATTACAGCACTGTTGCAAAGAACATTCTCGAGCTCATTCAAAAGGGTTTTCTATCAGCCTCCTGGAATTCCACTTTATTATCAGGTTGGCATTGATGGTAAAACTGGCCTGCCTTTGTACCATTGTATGTGAGGCACAAATATGACAGAAGGTGGTGTACATACACATCTTTGCTCTCGACTGCCAACATCAGGAGTGTCTATTTGTCATGTTCAATGTTGCCTACTGGACATCATCCTTCGGCATAATATTTTGGTGAGCCTATGTTCTCGTATTACAGTAAATTGTTTTATCTAAGTTGTGAGTCACAGGTGGGAACATTCAATAGCATGGGCAAGCATTACATTGGCCACTACAGTATCTGGGGGTAACAAATGAGCTTCAAGAAATACTTTGCCTTGTCCAAGATAAGCTTATTCATCCACAAATGATAACAGGCTGGGTCAATGGTAATTTGTATCAGCCGACAAAGGAGGTGATGGGAGTTCTTCCAATTCCACCTGAGATCTGTCTAAAGACAGTAATGGGAGCCTATGTCCCTTCCCTTCATGGAAAACAACCTCATCACTTCCTTGCCCCTATCCAGGGAACTCAAAAGCCTGTTCTCCCAATCCATAATCAGGAGGAATGGGATCTCTTCCATGAACTTTTGACCAACAATACTGGCTTTAGTGATCCTATTTCAGGCCCAAACTGGGATCTTGCTGTACAACTGTGGAACAATCAGGCAGATGTCCGGGATAAAATCTCATACAAGGTTAGTCAATAACCAATTAACTTTATTTCACGTTGAATTATCTGATTACTTGCATTAGTTGACCGAGCAACTGAAGGTTTACTATAATGGAGAGTGGAAGAAGAAGATTAACATCAAGCAAACCATGACCATGACTGCTGACATACGGTGACTGCTCAAAAAAGCTCTTCGCAATCCACAGAGATCACTTGATGTGCCAACAGTCCCAGAATGCACTCGGGTGTTGCATAATGCACCAAAGGGCTTCTTGCCACCGAATACCCCTTCAACCATGACTTCACAGTCCACCATTGCCTTGGCATCCACAACATCTTCATCTTTGACAGGACAACAAGACATGTCCAACTCCTTCGCATCTTCATCATCTGGTGGTAGCAGGGCTTCGTCAACAGGACTTGAGGACACAGCCTTCAACTTAGCCCGAAAGCGTGGTTCTGATTTGCTTGCCAAACCACCTGTCAAAAAGCGGCAATGATGCACATGTCGCAAGTGTGCAATTGCAGATTGCCTGGGAAGCCAGAAGGTTAGCAACTGCAACAACCACTGTCAGGACTGTAGCAAAGTGGTCTGCCAGGGTCGCAACCCCAAATGCCCAGGTAAGACCTGCCAAACGGGATGGCTCGATTGAACGTAGCTGTTTCAAAATATTACTAGCATGTACTACATCTCCTTGCATAGCTTTCAATCCACCTTACACATCCAAAATCACTGGCTTATCTCTTCTGAACTTGGACTAATCTTCAACGTGAACATACAGCAAGCAAAGAAATACTCCATTGAGGTAAAGTGGATGATACAGATCGCTTCGATGGCAGGTCATATATATGCTTTGCATTCCGGTTTGCGGATTTGGCATTGTTTACGTATGGAATGGTTGCAGCATAAGACCAAACACTCCTTCCTTTTCTGTATTTTATTTTTTTATTTTTTATTTATTTTATTTTACTTCACCCCTATCAGTATCAGCCCAAATGTCCCGTTCCGCCACCCCTGGTCGAAACCGTAACACTTGTCACGCTTTCGCCACAAATTGATACTGCCGGTCTCATCATCATACTACACAGGATTTGCACAGGACTCTTCTCTTACTTATCTTCCATCTGATTATAACCTACAGCCTTTACCATTACCTTAGGCACTGCCTAATAGTACCCGATAAATCATCCATTTACTTTCTATAGGTATTTAAACCGTGTTATTTTGATGCTTTTGACTTCAGAATCCAGTTTCATTACCCACCTTTTTACCATCCCACTAAGCCATGACCAGAACGTGTCCACACCCACACTCCCCCCACGCTATCGTAACCAGCTACCAGTGACCACCACCTCAAGACTATGCAAAGACGATCAAGCAACACCAATCCCTCATCGACAAAGCGTGCCACGTCAACAGCCGATACCGCAGCCAAGGCCAAGGCCAAGATACAGACAACGACCAATGACGACGGGGGAACAACAGGCGAGAACAATAAGAAGAAAACAACAACTAAGAGAACGACCAACGGAACGACTAACGGAACAGAGAAGGTAACAGCGAAGGGAATGACGAAGGGAACGAAGGCGGCCAGGTGAGTACCACCCTTGCCTCCATCATCCGCTCGCCAACCCCCTTCATAGGAAAACCACGGCAGATCGAGCTCGCGAGGATGCGGCTGCCAGTACCCCTACTCATCTCACGAGGTGAGTTTGGTTTTCTCTTTCGGTTTTAGTTTCATTTGAATTAACTAACTAAAATTACAATTCTTTTTACAGGACGGAGAAGTTGCTCGAAGACAGCGGGGTCGCTATTGCCCCGCCCGAGCGCTCTCGATCGCTTGCCACCAGCTTCATGCCACCACGACCTGCCCTCGCCACCAGCCGAATACGCCGATCTGACGCAAACCCCAGTAAAGACAATGAGGAGGATGAGACTAGTGGGAATGGCACGAGCAAGAACGGCAAGAACCAGAACAGCAAAAACAAGAACAGCAAAAACAAGAACAGCAAAAACAAGGCCATCAGCGAGCAGGAGAACAATGGCGGCGAGAAGGACAATGAAGAAGCCACCGCCAACAGCAAAGAAGAAGACAGCGAAGACGACAACGGGGGAGATGACAGTGACAACAACGAAGGAGGGGGAGACGACAGTGACAACAATGAAGGAGGGGGAGACGACAGTGACAACAACGAAGGAGGGGGAGATGACAGTGACAACAATGAAGGAGGGGGAGATGACAGTGACAACAATGAAGGAGGGGGAGATGACAGTGACAACAATGAAGGAGGGGGAGACGACAGTGACAACAACGAAGGAGGGGGAGACGACAGTGACAACAATGAAGGAGGGGGAGACGACAGTGACAACAATGAAGGTGGGGGATACAGCAGTGACAACAATGAAGGTGGGGGAAATGGCAGTGACAACAATGAAGGTGGGGGATATGGCAGTGACAACAATGAAGGTGGGGGAGACAGTAACAACAATGAAGGTGGGGGATACAGCAGTGACAACAACACAGGCAGGGATATGGCAGTGACTGCTTCATGGGAGGAAATTGACAGTGGTGAGGGTGGTGTTGTCGAATGTGGGATTGATGATGACAGCACTGTGGAAGATGGCTTTCTAGTGGCGGGAAATGAGTGGGAAACAGGTCTGTTTGAATCATTAGATGCTGTTGATCATGCAGATGCATATAATGAAGTGTATCAAGAGTCTATGTACTAGTTGTTCTCCACCTTTCTAATTGTATTTGGGCATCTCATGATGGGGTGGGGATCTCATTGGACTTGTCCATAAGGAGCTGGGATTTCCACCAGGGCTACCCACAGATGCTTGGGAGTCCCATGAGAAAGGTGGGGACTTGCCCATAAGGAGCTGGTGATCCCTAGGAGGCTTGTTAATAAATAACTAGCAATACTGCTTGTCTTTCATCTTAATAATATGACATTTGATGTAAAATTTGAAATTCAGTTTTCTGGTATTTGAACAAGCCTAGGGAACTACATATGGATCTTGAGAAGCTGGATTTGACTACAATCCCACAGTTGTTTTTTAAGTCATATGTTTGATTCTATAAAGTTTACTAACATTTTGGGAGTGGCTGATAGCTCAGGAAAGATTTTTTTTTGGTCCAAGTTCAAGTTGAGTGTAGCTTGTGTCTTGGTTGGAATTAGTAGGGCTTTATCTTTGTCAGAACTCTATGGCTATAAAAAATTACATGAGATGTTGGAAAACACCATTTTTGCCAGTGTCAACATAGCAAAATGCATTTTAATCCTTTTACTACTTGGGGTAATTACCTACTTATAGACAGGCCTGTGCTGGAACACACACCTAAGGACAATGGCATCTCATTGTTGAGCTAATATCCAAATGGAGGTGAGCAATACTTTTGCTATCTACTGTTTGCCTACTGTAACACAGGAAGCAAGTTGTGACTTACTAGTACCATTTCACAGTGAAATCACTAAGAGGGAGTGTAGTTAACAATCAGTTGATTAGGTTAATTAACTGAGATGGTCTCTGTGCATGATTGTAGGCTTGTGGCATCTGTATCATTTACACATTTGGCAATTGGCCAACTACAACTTATTAGGAAACCAAACTGAACATTAGATAGGTAGGTTTATTGCTGTACTAGGTTTTATGCATAACTGGCTTGAGGGTATTCTACAGCATCATCTTCATGCACTCTGGGGAATTGGAAGGGATGAGGATGAAATCCAAAAAACTAAAGAGGTGGAAGAGAATGAGCATTGGAGTGAAGCAGATGTATCAGATTCTGCTGAAGAGTTGGATGTCCTTCTCCAAGAAGCAGCTGAACATAATCTTGAGGCTGCAAAGGCAATGCAACATACACCACCACCTATGTCTCCCTCACCATCTTTTTCTGAATCATCTGAGTCATTCTCATCCTCATCAACACCTACAGCCACACAGAGCCACATAAACCCCTATGCATATCAAGGGGGTGGTGGAATGGGAAAATCCGACATCCACTCAGTTTTTTTTTTTCAGCCGTCATTGGACCCCCCTCCCCCACCCCTCCTTCCATATATGGTAATTTAGGTCACATGCACATGTTCTCAAAGAACTAAATATCATAGATCTTGTGTATACCATGCATATGGCATGGAAATTGAACATGGAAGGATGTGGGAAGTAGCTATCCATCTCAGAGGTGGTTCACAGTGCACAATGGCACTTTGAAGTAGTGCTACTACCTTTACAACTAGGGCACGACCAATTTTTTGGGGCAAAATCGTACATCATACATGCATGATGGTACTGAGAATAGGCTAGTCAGTAAGTGCAAAATCTGCGAGGGTGAGGTTTACATACCCATTCAGTCTCGCATCCTGGCACTTTACACCGCATAACGGTATCACCTTCCTTGATTTCTGCCTCAGATACTTCCAAGCCACACATACACACATTCAGATCAAATGTACGAGACTTTCGTGTGCACTTGCCAGTCTCTGTCGACGAGTCCATCTGTGCAGTTGTTGGAATTCGAATGTGTTCACTCAATTCACAAGGCTGCTCTAGATGCTCAATTGCATGAGATGGCCCAGGAGAGGGGATAACATCGCTCCGAGTCATTTTTGGTGGCTCCTGTGCAAGTTCCACACTGGGTGTGAAAGCTACCCACGGGGCCATAGTTTCTGATCGTGCAGGACTTGGGGGTCCTGGGATGTTTTCTTCATCATCTATTGATTCTGCATTAGACTTGGATTGATGATCATAAGTGCCAGGGCCAACAGTGTCTGGTTTCCCTGTGCTGAGAAAGTCTTCATCGTCATCTAGTTCAATGTCAGGGGGCTCTCCGTCAGATGAGAGTTCATCTTCAGCAATATTCCTATGCATGATGTCAATAACAATGTAGCTTGATACATATATGTAGTACTGACTGGAGGGCGGCTCGAGAGCTGTGCATTTCAGACAGTGTCAATGCCTCCTTTTTTTGTTCTTCAAGTTGTGAGACTTTGAGATATTGAAGTGTCCTTCCCAGATTCAATGCATGGCCTGTTTTTCCGATTCCAAGAGCTGAACCTTCTGTGGAGATTGTGCATTTGTAAGCTTATGCCAGTCACAGAAATGAGTATGAAGGTTGTATGTCCAAACAGCAGGTGTCTTGGCAGGACACAAAGGACAGTTGATTGGGACATTTGAGCATGGAGATGCTTCCGATGAGCATGCCGCCATAGCACAATTGAACTGAACCAAATTAATACATGTTGAGGCATTGATATCGACATTGTAACCTGCCCCAGCACCACGTCCCTTTTTCAGGGTAAGCCTGCACATCGGTGATGGTCAGAGGCAGAGACCACACAACTCCTGGGAATGACTATCAATAGTCCCATCAAAAAGAATATGTGCACCCATGTGTTCCAGAATGCGCTGTCCATTTGATTGATTCACCTGTGCTCTTGGCCCACACAATGAACAATCGGAGGTTTCATAAATATCGCCAGAAGAACAACTAGCCTTATCCTCCTGGCAAACAAAGCAGGCCTTTCCCTCATGTCAATAGGGGAAATACAGAGAGTGTTTCACAACTGGAATTTCACGATGGTCCTGTGGCAACAATTCCGCATATAAATTAGATGCCAATGATACCAAAAAAGAACTCTCGAGAAGGTAGGTTGGTTTTCCAGGTGTCCAAACAGAAATGGATGGATTAATTGGATGAGCAAGCCAACCAGGGACGCCATCACAGGTACAGTCCATCTGCAGAGACCAGCACCAGTCATATTCTTTTGTTGGATCGTCTTCTGCAGTTGCTGGACAAAGACGCAGAATCTGGAAATCAACTTTTGCTGAGCTATCAGTAAGGTGGTGTAGGTGAATCTCATTAAGATTGCTGTCAGAGGCAAAGTGTAACCGATTAATTTGAGTGACAGCAAGAAATATCTGCCCTTCACATCATACGAGGATGGCGATTGGGTTTCCTATGCGTAAACAGGGGGCACCAAGTGCACTGTCAGACAAGATGATGTCTGAGTCAAGCCCAGATGAAGGAACTGCATTGAAACAAGCTATCTGCTGGACACATTTCAACCTATCAGTTGAAGAGCGGTTTGTTTGATACATCATCCTGTGCCGCAGGGCCTTGGCTTTCATCATCTTCTGTCCATTTATGACAATATCTGATGTGATTGTTGTACTTTGAGGAACCTCTTTGGTGATCGCATTTTCCATGTCTCCTTCATGAGTGTAAGGAATATTACATGCAGTACTCAGAGCAGATGCATCAGCCACAGGTTCAGATGAGTCAGCAAATGGGGCCTCCAAACTACCAGCATACATGTCTGCTATCTCTGAGCAATCATATTCATTATCAGCATCTCAAATATTGACCAGAATGTCACCGAGGGGAGATAAAATATCTACACCAGAAGTGCTGCCAAGACGTTCAAAGGCTATGAAAGCTTCTGGAACGATCTCAATGGCTCTCTGTCAACTGAGAATCCAGCAGGTTTGAAGGTTGACCTTCGAAACTTCAATGTCACCACACCAAGAGGCTGGGTTGATGTGATCTGGTTTGGCAGTGATTTCACCAGACTCTTTGGAAATGACAGGGAGCTTCAACCATTGAGGAGGGCGATCCCATTCTGGATGACAAGCCAATATAACTGCTACTTCGGTAAGACCTGAAGCATGACTTCCCAGCTGCATTGTATCGACATTGTTGTCAGGACCGACCGATGTTCGCACTAGTCCAAAAAAGAGGTCTAAATGCTCTGTGCCAAGCAAGATGATGTAGAATGTTCCATAAGGTGTATCGATCTTGAACTTTGCAATGCAAAAATAGACGTTTTTAACCATCAGCATGATGTTGACGTAGGATTGAGTGGGCATGAATTTAGTGCGTGCTGAATTATCACTGTAAAGATAAAGCGCCAAATGTGCCGCTGTACTCAGCTGAATAAGCTGCTCATCAAGATTGAGGTCAACACAGATATAGGGCATGATAAGATTACGTGCAAACTGTCCATAAACGTATAAAGCTCGACGGGCCCGCCAAAATGTGGGATCAGAACCAGCTGGTGTGGCAGGAAGTGACCATATTTCCTTTAGCAGAGAGTAACTGAGGACAACATCTTGTTGGTCATTCAGATTGAGAAGAGCCCTAAGCCGAAAGGAAGAGACCCCATTGGACTGCAGGTGTATATGAAGGATGGATGGAGTGATACAGAAACCCTCTGTGATGATTCCTTTGTTGTGCATCATAAGATTTTGCTGGCGTTTGAAAACATGCTTGAAATCCTTGTCTGCCATTATATCATTGGGCCCGACAAGAAAATTCATGAACTTGAGGCCTTTGAGTTGCTCATAGATTGGAGAATCCGACGACAGTGTAGAATTCATTGTGAGATGGACCAGGGTATCACCACATTTTGCTTCCCTGTCTGACGCAATGGAAACTGTGCAGTAAGTGACTCCACCATGTTTCTTCTGATTTTCACTTGCTGTAAGAAGTGTCTGGATTAACTTTGCATGTTGGGTGCCTGTTTCCTTCTTGCAAGTACCGGAGAACATGATCGGACGAATGCTATATTCATGGGGATTTTTGGAGAGCACGCCCAGTGCAGTGACTGTTGCCTAGAGACAAACAGTGCATCAGTCCTCAAGTTTCAACTGCTGATATTTGACCTGGGGGATTACATGCCTCACTTGCCAGATGGACCTCGTCCAAATCTAGGGAATCACACAACATATCTAACTCCCTTTTAGATGAGAACTTCAACGAAATATTCAAGTTGTGCTCCCTGCGTGTACCCTGAAAGTTGTCAGTCAGATCATCCCATCGAAGCCATTTCTCAGTTGCCAGTTCATCGAGCATCAGAACCTGATGTTGGACAATCTCTGGTTGGTTTTGGAATGTGAGGATTGGGCTGTTGTCATCTTCAATGGCAGAGAGAGCATCAAAACAAGACATTATATTGCTCTCAACCTCTGCAACAGTGGGCCAAGAGGGCGAGACAATAAGAGATCAAATGATGGTATTGCGTCTGATAGTTGTGAGACTCGGTAGTGATAAGGATCTGTGTGCGAACTCTGCAACACATGTACCACTGAGTCATAACATGACAATCGATCGCATGAGGTCTTCTTCTGTATAACCTTTGGGCTTGTATAATTTGTTCGCTGCACATTTGTACTGCTGGATCAAGCTTCGAACACCTGCATGATGCGCTAAACCTGCTTGCACTAGTGAGGCAACATGATCCACCCTGCCACTCGCAACTGCCAAAATCCACTGTTTGTGGTCCTCCAACATTGCCACTTTCCCCAAGAGTTTCCGACTAGTGTTCAGCTTTGTCAAATGCATCTGCTGCACTTGATCAATCTTCCATCTGACAGCCATGACCAGACCCCCAACTCCATGATATGCAAGAGGCATGTTTTTGTGAACACCATGCTCCATTCAATGTATAATGCTGTCGTAGAGGGATGTTGATTTCAGGGTTTTGCATTTGAGGCAAGCTTCTCCTTCATCCACCAATTCCTTCATGCATGACCTTGCTTGTAGATAGAACTTATCATCAATAGAATGGTAGTTCCATGGGATTATTTGCTCGCCATGTAGGCCAAATTGGTACGATGTATGCTGATTCTTGCCGAGTGGGAAAATGATAAGATTTCGGCCACACACATGCTTCTCTTTGTCTGGTAGAACCATGTTGCTTTATTTAGTTGGAATAGCTGGTATGCACAGTCCTGCGTTATCTGCCAGGTCAGCGATCTGATCGATATCAATTTCCTCCGGAAGTATTGGGTAGGATGGATATCTGTGGGTATCTCATAAGTGTCTAGAACTTGTTTTCACATTTCATCCTCATGAACTTGGATTTCAGCTCTTCCATTACTGCCATGACCTTAGACTCAAACATCCCACCCTTCAAACCATGGTGCATTACAAAGTAATGTAGGAATGTGACAAATCCATCCAGCCCATATCTACCGCAATGCATAATCTCCTTCACAGAATCATGCATTTCTTCCTCTCCCCACCCAAACACTTTTTTCATCATTGGGTTCAACAGATCTTCCCAATTGTTGACATCTGGGTGGAAAAACTGAGCTGGATCTCCTCTGAAAGGTCGCAGCCGATGTTCTGTAGTTGCATGTGGATTGTCATCTGGGATTCGCTTGATCTCCGTGTGAAGGCTGGAGAGAAGTTCCAATGCATTTTGACAAACATTGGATGTGGGCTCCCCAGTGCTTGTCAAAGGCGCATCAGGTAGTCCTTCCAAACCGGCCATGCTACCATTGTTCTTCGGCAGCAATTGCTTGGATGGAATCTCTGACTCTGAGGCGCAAATAGGTGGTTGTGCTGATATGAGTGGCAGGTTTTGGGGAACCTTTGCCTTGAAGAATGCATACAAGGATTGATTGGCTTTCTTGGATTTGGGCCAAGCAGAAGCACTCCACCGATCACATTCAGCTTGACACACTTTGGAACCTTTATGATTGTCAAGGTTTTTCCTGCCACTGAGTCCAACATGAATGTCTACGCTGCATGCTGGACATTGTAGCATGCTCTCCTCTGTGAACTCACTATCTTTTCTACTTTACCCATTAGCTCATCTGTTTTATGGCTCAATGATGTCAATAAGTACCTTTTCTTCAGCATGCCATACAATTAAGCTCGATGGTTTGAGGTTGTAGAGAATACGAACCAGTAAAAAATTACACTATCAAGCAATTATTAGGTATTAACTGTCTATTGGGGGCTTCAGTCAACATTGAATGCTTCTGAAGAGTAAAAAGAGTAATTACAGTGCTCAAATGGCAGCGGAAAGCCTAATGTGGGCACAGGTTGGTTTTTTTTTTTTTGGCCTCTGGCTGGACCCCCCCCTCTACCCACAGTTTGGGATTCCCATTCCGCCACCCCCTTGATGCATATGACTTCAATGATGATGATGATGATGATGATAACTATATTCCTGTTGACCCTTTGCCATTTAGCTTCACAGAAACTGAGCTACAGGCAATGAGAGATTGCATTCATGATATTACTCTTCCAACATGGATACAATGACCACCAACCAATCTTGGTGAACCAAGCCATGGCAAACTCAAAGCTCAGGAATATCTCACCCTCTTCACATGTATCTTTCCCCTCACTATTCCTGAATTCTGGTACATGACTACTGCCACAAATTTCCACCACCAGCCCTTCTACTGCTTCTATCATGTTGTTGCAGCAACAAATATTGTAGCTGCATATCAAACCTCCAATGCTGATGCTGATGCCTATACTCAGCATTATATTCAATATCAAACTGCTATTCAACAACTTTGTCCACATCGTCCATCTAAGCCAAACCATCATTATGCAATGCATAATGGTGCTCTTCTCAAATATTGGGGTCCTTTGGCATCTTTTAATTTAATGAGTTTCCAGGTGAATGAATGAATGGAAAGTTGGAAAAAAAGAACACCAATTATCATCTCCATATGTGTTTCAATTATATTGCTCAAAAGTTGATAGCTAATACCAAGATCAGGGGATTTAGATCTTACAATGCTCCACCAGATGAGTCATCAAGCACATGTAGATGCTTCGCTGCACAGTTAAGATCATTTAAAAGAATTATGTGATATTCTTGAGCCAGCAAACATGGTCATGGATGACCATCCAGTACATCTCCAGCCTACAGAAGTGGCAGACATTCTAGCAAAGGCACCTTGTCTTCTGGAAGTAGATTATCATAATCTGCTTGATTATCTTCACCAGACAGGAAGATGATACCGAGCTTTCTCTGATCTTCCCCATCCACCAAATGCCATTATTCTCCCTCCACAAGCCCAGCATCTTCTGCAGGTGCACCATGATGAGTGCACATTCAGTTATGAAAAGTCACATAAAGGAAACAGTGCTATAAAGTTCTACAATCCATTGACACAGGCTCATGATACAGGATTCATTCAAAAACATTTGGAGACTTCCACTGGAGGGAATAATATATGCCTTTATAAGAGTCCACTCATATCAATTGCTATCTACAGAAGAGGAGAGGCAGGCACCATTCATACACCATGCTGGATTTATGGTATGAATTGTTGATGCACTCCCCTCTAACAACCTTAGTATTATTGAGCCTGTCCATATTGAACATTTTTGAGGGCCTGGTCATGCTAATGTCCAAAGCATCTAGAAAGACCCTTTTGCCCACCTCGAACTTCGGTGCTGGGGTTTGCTGTTGATTATGGTACCTCGCCATGTCATTCTTCTACTTCGAAAGGGCTGCCCATGCTTCATCTAGCATGGACTTCATTCAATCTGCGAATTTGTTGACAGCTTTGAGCTTCGATGGATGTTGATCAGGTTTGAAACCCATCTGGAGGTGTCTACCAGTATCGATAAAGAATGGGGAGTGCTGTGTAGATGAGGGGATGTGATTGTTGTATGCGAATTCACCCAGGGGTAGGAGTGTGCCCCAATCGTTCTGTTGTTTGCCTACAAAAATTTGAATGTACCTTTCCTTGAATTGATACCACCTTCATCACACTTTGGTCCCTGAGTGTTGGGAGTAGATGCTCCCTTCCATTCCTCTCCTGGTGCCTGAAGCTCAATGGGACATTGTAAGTGTTGATTTCATTGTCAAACTTCCTGATGCACATGGATTCGACACTGCAATGGTCATGGTGGACTCAGTGAGTAAATGAAGCCATTTCATACCCACTCAACCATCACTGCACTGGGCTCAGCTTGACTCTACCTCCAAAAATGTCTGGAAGCTGCATGGCCTCCCCTGATTGATGCTGTCTGATCGAGGACCCCAATTCATCACTGAATTCATGTGTGAATTATATCATCTACTGGGAATCACTATCTCAGCCTTGACTGCATATCACCCACAGTTGGATGGTCAAACTGAACACATTAACCAAGAGCTCAAACAGTACTCTACTATTACAAATAGTTGTTGTATATAATGAGCGATGCATGTGATATGTGTGCGCTTGGACATGTGATTGTGTCAGGCATGTGATGTCAGTTATGCGGAATCGCTGATGGTTGCGCCGGATGTATGAAGTCACATTGTAAGAGAATCGGATCTCTGACACTCTCCCATGCTTTCAAACTTTTGTTTCCTACCATGCCCTTCCCTCCCATTCCACCAGTGCCTCTGTATCCAGCATCTCCAGCTGTGGCTGCCACAAATCCACTTCCGGTCCATATCCTTTCCAATGCACAAGGTACTGTCTTCCCCTTCCCCTTGGTCTCTCATCTAATATTTTCTCCACAAAATACTCCATTGTGCCCTCCGCTGTCACAATTGGGCCAGGCCTCTCCATTCTCCTCCCCAGGAACTGCTCATCATCATTCTCTGTATGTTCCTTCAAGTGGGATATGTGAAAAGTCGTGCACCATGCCCCCAAATTCAGTATTGCCAACCTGTAAGTTGATGAATCCAGGAACACCTCCATGACCTCATATGGCCCATCCCATTGCGGCATGAACTTTGCGACGCGGCTGCTCTTTTTCTGCATGTAATCCCTCCTTTGGTGAGCAGTCTCCAGCATGACTTTGTTGACCACTCCAAATTCCAGATCCAAACCACGGTCCTTGTTGGCATGGTGTCCCTGTGAGATCTTCACAGCCAACAGGCAGTCCTTCGCTTCCTCTACCTTGCTGTTCAACCTCTCAATCAGCTCCTCTGCTTTCTTGCTCTCCTCCCTGTCCTCTGTGCTCTCCTCCACCCCTCTGGTGATCATTGGCAGGACGATTCATGGTGATCTCCCTGTCTTCAACATGAATGGTGACACCTGCATTGATGCATTCACAGTGTTCATCATGTCGAAATGCACCTTTGGCAGCGCTTTCACCCACCCACTCTGGTTGTGTTCCACATGAAATCGCAAGCATTGAATCAGTGTTTTATTTGTTCTCTCTGAGGAGCCATCTGTTTCTGGGTGGTACACTGTCGATAACTTGTGTTGGATTCCTGTAAGTCACATCAATGCCTTCCAAAAATTTGACATGAAAATCTTGTTGCAATCACTAATTATTTCCAAAGGGCATCTGTTTTTGCAGTACCACCTGTCGAAAAACAGGCTCGCAAATTCCTCAGCGGTCATTGTCATTTTACATGTGGCAATTTGAAAATCTGCTCCCAGGCGATCCACCATTGTCACAATGGCATCAAACCCATCGTCCACAGGCAATGGGCCTATGAAATCTATCACCACTGAGTCAAACCATTTGTCTGGAATTGGTAGAGGGTGTAGAGGCCCAGGCATCCTGGCTGTGGAGGACTTATTCCATTGGCAAGGTCCACATCCTGGGATGTACACGCTCAATAAGTTTTTCCTCATCCTTGGGCAATAAAAGTTTTTTCTCAATGCCTCATGGGTCTTCTCTCCTCCGAAATGTCCAAGGTGGTTGTGCGCTAGCCTGAACAGTTGCTCTCACAAGTCCTTGTACTGTGGAATGATGAGCCATCACCCCATGAACAGCAAACCATTTGTGAATTTCATGTCTAGCTTAGGATCCACAACACCCTGTTTCAGGTCATCAAGTATCCCCTTGCACCACTTGTCTCGTGCGTAGCCTTGTCTGATCTGCGCATATAGCTTCGGGTTTGATTCTATCTCAAACACAGCTCCCACATTCATTGTTGTCTCCTCGGGCTCTGTCAGCCTTGACAATGTGTCCACCATGGTGTTGTCCTCGCCCTTTATGTATGTTATTGTATACTCATATTGTGATAGATATTCCATCCATCTCACTTGCTGCAGTGACAAATCTTGCTGGCCATCGAAGTTTTGAATTGTCTTGTGATCTGTGTATATATGAATGTGCATCCCAAGTAAGTCAACTCTCCACTTTGCAAGTGCTCACATAATACTCAACATCTCTTGCTCATGTTTGGGATAGTGTAGTTCTGCTGCTTTCAGCTGCCTACTCTCAAACACCACCAGTCTCACCAATTCCCAGCTCTGCCCAAAGGAAAGTATGGCTCCTGTTTGTCATTTACTTGCATCACAAGTCACGTAAATCTGATTTTCTCCAGGATTGTGGTGGTCGATTGTTGTGAGGCAATCACAACCCAGAACCAGTTCTTTAATTGCATTGAACGCGGTCTGGTGTTCAGACGTCCAACCTGGGAATGACCTGTTGCATTCCTTTTTCATCAGCGGTGTAAGTATTGCCATGTGTTCTGCCAACGCAGGCAGAAAGGCACTGATGTACCTCACCAGACCTAGGAACTGTTACACCTACTTCGCTGAGTTTGGTGCTTACCATCCTAAGATGCACTCCACTTTAGAGCCATTGGCAGCAATTCCCTCAGCCAAGATGTCATGTCCCAAGAAATGGACATCTGTCATGAAAAAGGACAACTTCTCAGTTGAACAGTACAGCTGTGCTGCTCTCAAGGCTTCCAGTACCAATGTCACATTCACTTTGTGTTCCACCAGTGATGATGACCAAATAATTATATCATCCAGGTATACATGGCAGATCTGTCCTATCAGCTTGGATAACACCTGTGTCACCTGCCTTTGGTGTGTTGCCAGTGAGTTCCACAAACACATTGGCATTACTACCCACTCCCATAGTCCAAACGGTGTCAACATTGTGGTATATTTAATGTGCTCTGGGTGGACCAACATCTGAAAGAGTGAATTCATCATGTCAATTTTCCCCCAGATTTTCCCTTTCGCACAATCTGCTAGGATGTCATCAATGCAGGGTAGCAGGTAGTTATCTGGTACTATCATTTTGTTTAGTTTCCTGTAGTCATTGACCCATCTTGGCAGAACTGAGCTATCTGCTTTTGGGATAATGGAAGACAGTGATGCATATGGTGATGATGACAGGCGGATCCATCCTGCCTTCCAGTGCTGCTCAATCAAGGTTCTCCAACCTTCTCTGTACTTCCTCGGGCATGAGTAAGCACACCCTACTGAGACTGGCATACCTGGTTTAATTTCAATGTGATGGTATATGCTCGTAGGTAGATTGTTCATGTGTGGGATGTCTGTCAGGAAACAATCTGAGTATCGCACCTTGTATAGTGTGTCCAATGTCTCTAGAATCTTTCGTCCTGCTAACTCTTCTATCCTTTTTTTAATAGCCGCAATGATGCATGGCGTCAACGTGGAATGCACCCCTAAGCCTTGGTCTCTGCCTTATGGTGCTTGTGTGGTGCATATTGTGTTGCTGGTGGAAACACTGGCGCCGGGTTAAGCAAATCATATTCCTCACCATTCTAAGTTCTGTGTCAACCACTATCCTATTCCTGGTCAGGAAATCCAGGCCCAGGATGATATCAGTCTGAAGGTTCGGGGAAATGACTGCATTGACAACTTTTGCTTTCCATACTGCATCTGGTGATTGAGGTGTGATTTACAATACTCTGTTAAACTAGAGTCCATGTTTCTCTTTACATCTATGAATGTTCCTGATACTGAAAATGGCTTGTATAACTTGCAGTAAATGAGTCCCAAAACTTCCACCATTTCAGATGAATCAGCACTGGGGGTGAACTGTGGTCAATAAGTGCCCGTATGAGGGTGGGAGCACAAGTAAGGGGAGCATCGATGCAGCAGTTCCACCACAAGTGTGATGGTAAGGAAAGATCAAGCATGTACTTGTCTGCTTCGTCTCCTGCAATCTCAAAGTCATTGCTTTCATCCTCCTCCTCGAAAATTGCGGCCACTACAGTCGTTCCTCTCACCTCGAAAGCTGCTTTCGCCTTCAGCACTGCTGCCACATTAATGTTCTTGTACACCTCAGGAGTTGGCCTCCCATTGGTCCTGAGTGGGCATTCCAGCGCATAGTGTCCTGCATAGAATACTCTGCAACAGAAACATCTGCAGTGCTCCCTCAAGAGGTCATTTTCTGCTTGGGTTAACTTCAGCATGAGAGGCTGTTGGGTGTTCATGGTGTTAGTCAGTATGGCTGGAGTGTTGCTACTGGCCACTGTGCTGGTCATCGAGGTGTTTCCTCCTGTTCTGGTAGCCCCATGTGTCCCACCACTCTTCATGTTGGTGCGTGCTGTGGACTGTGCAATCTTCAGCCACTCCTCTCTCTTGCTCTGGTTCTCTAAGTCTAGGAGGTGTACTCACTGGATCCATGCATCAAGATCTGCAATCACGTTGAGGGTACCATGCATGTTGTTTGCATCATATGAAGCTTTCAGGGCCAGGGAAAGACAAGGGACAAAATGTGCACATAACTTCTCTTCTGCAATGTGATAATCTGACCCTGCAATAGTGAGCTCTGCATTTGCCTCCATTATGCTTTTGGTCCAGGTCAGAAATGCTTGCAAACTCTGCATCATGATCTGTGTCGCAATGAGGTCATCCTTCCAAATTGCTGGCAGAAACTTTTTCTTGAACTCTGTGAAGAACTCGATGAATGTCAGGTCTACTATGCAGGCATGGTGAGTTGTAATCCAGGACTGTATAGCCAAGGATTCGAAAGTGTAAATGATACTCAAAACACGCTTGTCTTCTGGCGTCTTGTTGTTCTGGAAGAATCAGCGACATGCATTCTCAAAGATGCAAATTATTGGGATTGTGATATGACCTGCCGACACAACCGGTGCATGACTTCCCTTGCCACCTGTGACAGTTGTGAGGGCATATTGTACATTGTCGACACTCATTTGATGCCTGGCAGGTATCTGTTCAGAATCACTAGAGTCGCTGGAGGTGTTGGAGCATGCTTTACATGCTGGAGCTGGTGCGGTAGGGGCTGCAGTTGAATTATGATCTTTGTTGGAGTCAGGGCTCAGACTGCATTCAGGAGTTGTCAGAGGTGAACTGAGAGGGCTAGAGTTCACCACGATCAGCTCGATGCACAATCTACTGTGAGTATTGACAGGGGTATGGGTGGACGTGGTTCGAGACAGGTTGTTGGCTGTAAGTGTCAAGGGGGCAGTGTTTTTACTCATTCTTGTTCTGTTATTGTGCAAATATAAATAAGGTGACTGTATGCACATTTCTTTGGTGATGTAGGTATTCAATGACATGCTATATGCGCTGGTTTATTGGTAACTCTGTGGGTTTCAGGGTTCATGTGGTGTGACAACAAAAATGTTAGAAGTCACAGAATTAAAAGGGGAATGATCCGGATGTCCATGACTGGTTGCTGGCTGTGATAGAGCTATCTCTATATTCAGCGAGGTGTGTATCACTAGGTCAAATCACTTTCAACACAAAAAAAAAAAAGTGGAAGGGAGCATCTACTCCCAACACTCAGGGACTGAAGTGTGATGAAGGTGGTATTGATTCAAGGAAAGGTACTCTACTATTACAAATAGTTGTTGTATATAATGAACGATGCATGGGATATGTGTGTGCTTGGACATGTGATCATGTCAGGCATGTGATGTCAGTTACGTGGAATTGCTGATGGTTGTGCCGGATGTACAAAGTCGCATTGTAAGAGAATTGGATCTCTTACAAGGATGTAGTTCACTGAACAGTTTGCATTTTGTGCCTTCATTTGAAGACACAGATCACATGCCTTGCAGTACTGTCCAATGTAATGAGACATGTTTGGCCACCAGTTGCAAAAATGAGGATATTGTTGAGGTAGATGCAAACCACACCCTCCATGATGAGATCCTGGAAGATATTGTTCATCATTGTCTGGAAGGTGGAGGGGGAGTTCATGAGTCCAAAAACCATCACCAGGAATTTGAAAAGGCCATGATTCATATGAAATGCTGCCTTCCACTTGTCACCTTCCTTCATACAAACATTATTGTACCCCATTGAACATTGAGCTTCATGAAATACTTTGCACCTTGAAGTTGATTTACAAGCTCTGAAATTAGGGGCAAGGGATATTGGTTCTTTATCATGATAGCATTCAGGGCCCAATAATCCTGTATGAGTTGAAGGCTGCCATCTTTCTTCTTGATAAAGAAGACAGGGGATGCCATGAGCAATTTCAAAGGATGAATTCGACTGCTGCTGAGGTTCTCCTGAATGAGCTCATCCATTTCAGATTGTTTGCTAGGGGCAAAGGGGTAGCTAACCCAGGACACAGACAGTACCAGAAGGGGAGCCGATATATGGTCGAAGAGTGGAAGATCATTGAGCCTTATAAAGATGTATTCTGATCTCAGGAATGAAAAGCTGCCCGATTGCAAATACTCAAGACTGACATTCTCCCCACCATCTTCAATTACTGGGTGTCAATTGAGATGACCCCAATAGATCCAGAGGAGAGTTGCATGCATGCCAAGGTGGGCTATCATCCTATTCAATGTTGTATTATTGATCAGATTGCCAGGAACTAATAAACTGGCTTTTGAACAACTGGCAAATAATGAAAGGCTCCTCAAGGAAGTCAAACAACTTCAAAGTGAAGCAATCAGAAGTAATCCAGAGCTTACACCAGGACCAAGCTTGGAAAGAGATCAGAGATATGTTAGGTGTTGAGGATGCATCCACAAGTATGCCTGGATGGTTCCAGAACCAACTGCCAGCCATCAAGAGGGTTTCTGAAATCATGACTGCAGAGGAAAAGGCAGTGCTTGAGGCTGAGCAGGAGAAAATGGAGGGGGAAGGTTATCCAGAGAAAATGAAGTGAATGTATGTTTACCTGTTGCCGTGGCCACTGCTGATGATGTTATTGATGTTTCACATTTGAGCAGAGAAGAGCCTGGTTAAGGGTGTGGAGGAGACTGCATGACAACAGTGGCTAGAAATGGGGGTGCTTTCTGTGACATTCATGGTCTACACTGCACCTGGTGGTTTGATGGTCATTGATGCATGAGTGAAAATCTTCTGCTGCCATTGCTGATCCCACTCCCAATCACAGTCACAAAAATGTTTTATTGTTGGATGGCCACCCCTGCACAATCCTTCATAGACACATATAATAATGAGATCACAGAGCTCAAGTGCCACTTCATGGGCTATATCAAGGCTTTACATGCATCAGACATTGCCTCAAGGTCAACAGCACATGGTGACTCAATGCAAATCCAACTTGAGATGACTAGTGATGGGTTCCCAATCCTACCCACACCATGGAAGGGCTCACTGTACAAGAAAAAAGAGCTGGAGGAATGGTTTAAGTTGTATGTTGGGCAGCATTACAGTATGATCACTTCCTTTTCAATGAGTTGTTATTTATCTGCATGCAGAACTAGTGAACAATGGTCGTACTCACCATGTCCCATTCACAGCAATTGCCAAGTACACATCGACATTCATCAATCCTGAATATCTCCCAGCCAGGTTCAAATGGACAGACCCATGGAACATGCAAAAGAGTGTCATAGAAGACTTCTTCAACCACATTCTGGAGCGGCAAATAGCACAGGGCCCTGAGAGGGCATTCAGGTTCAAAAGAATCAAGCTACACAATGGTAGTGTCTCTCCTGCGCAATATCCTAATGATTTGAATAGCCCTACACCTTCTTGACAGATGCACAAATGCACTGGCTGACATAATGCAGATGCCACTGCCATGCCTGATGTAGACTCCCCTGCTGCCATGCCCAGTGCAGACAACCCAGTGGCCAGTGCTGACTCATCCACTCCTGCTCCCGTGCCCATGCCTGACCCTGAGGGCCAATCCCCAGGCTTAGCTGCATCTTCTCACAACTGGTATTCACAATCAAGAGCCATAAAAGCTGCAAAAGGTGAATCCAAGCCAAAGAAACCTGGCCAAAGGTCGACAGCAGAACAGGCACACAACTCAAACACAAGTGCAACTCTGTTGAACAATGTACAAGTCCATCAAACAACAATGGACATACTCTGTAGAGCTGGTGTCACTCAGCCACAGCCAATTAATGGTCCAGGTGATGGTGAACCACAGTATCTTATACCTTGAGACACGTACATGAGGTACATGGGACCCATGTCAGGCAACAATGTGAATGACCCCCCTATTGATCCATCCCTGTTACAAAACAACAACTCCACTCCACCTCCTCAACAAACATCACAACATCCTAAACCTCACCCCCTTTTTGGGGGCCAGCATGGCCAATGTAGGATTGTCAGCAGTTAGCTATCAACCAATGACCCCACCCCCATCCCAACAAAACCTGACAATCAGGTGATCGCATTGGCAGCAGCCAGCATGGCAGTGGCCAGCTTGGCCGACATAGGATTGTCAGCGGTTAGCTATCAACCAATGACCCCACCCCCATCCCAACAAAACATGACAATCAACCAATCAGAAGGTCCACGCCAAAAGACAGCTGATGACTTTGTGCAACAGGAGGCCATTTTAAACACAACCCTTGGTAAAAGAGAGAAGAGGAAAAATGTGAAATTTTCAGACTAATTATACAACAATATTTCTGTATGAATGTAAAATAAAATGTCCAACCACTACTTTTTTCTGCCTTGTTTGACCTCCTCTCTGTCCTCAGATGTTCCCACTCTCTTCTTCAGGTTTGGCTGAGGGGTGGTACTTCTCGAAGGCAGGGTGGGTGACAAATGGTGAGGGGACCGGCGTAATTGTGGAGGAGGGGAATGCGATGCTGGCAGTGAAGGAGGGGTGGGTGGCATGAACACATTGCTGGTGGATACCATTACAGGTTCCACAGGGTCAGCATTGTGGATTGAGGGGGGTTGAAGGAGGGGAGGAAGGGGCACATCCACTGAGGTCATACATTGAACTGATTCCTGAGAATCTTGCGGCATGGCGGGGACGACCTTGATTTGAGGACCATGTCCTTCTTCCTCAAGCCCAGTGGGAGTGGGAGCAGGAATGGGGGTGGGAGCGGCAGGTGGAGGTGTGACAGTGGCAGGTGGGGATGTGGCAGGTGGAGGTGCAGGAGTGGGAATGGGTGTGGGAGTGGCACGTGGGGGTGCAGCAGGTGGAAGTGCAGGAATGGGGGCAGGAGCAGCAGGTGGAAGTGCGGGAATGGGGGCAGGAGCAGCAGGTGGAAGTGCGGGAATGGGGTGGGAGCGGCAGGTGCAGGTGCAGGAGCAGCAGGTGGGGATGCAGTAGGTGGAAGTGCAGGAACAGGGGCAGGAGTGGGAACTAGTGTTTAAAGGTCTGGTTCAGTGCAGTTTTTTTGCCCCATTTGGATGAACCACAACCGCAACCGGTTGCCTATTATGGTAAGACCCCAAAAAACCGGACTGAGCCACAAAAAACTGGTCCAAAGCAGTTCAAACCAGTTTGAACTGACTAAAACTGGTCTTCTCATAGAATTTAGTACATAAAACCAGTTGTAAACTATAGTATAGAGTGTATAGTAGTTGACCATAATGGTTTTATGGTGATGACAATCCTCTACATCTCAAAAAACACAACTACAAGATGTTGTGCAAGTTAGATTTTGCAGTAACATATCATTTTGGCCATGGCACATGCAATTCTGGACTGTTTCTCTTGAAAATATGGTCAAAAGATGCATATTTACAAGGAGTACACAGTAGCGGTTTGAACCGACTCGAAATAGTTTTCATTGGTTCAGTTCAGAGTGGTTCTTCCATCCTGGGAAGCCCAAACTGCAACTGATGGTCCAGTTTTTTGTGGTTCAGTCCAGTTCAGTTGCAGTCTTTTTCCAGTTCGATGAACTAGACCTTTAAACACTAGTGGGAACAGGGGTGGGAGTGGGAACAGGGGTGGGAGTGGGAGCAGGAGCAGCCTCGCGTCTGTCTTCCTCAGGCCAAGTGGCTTCGTGTCCATCTTCCTCCACTACCAGCATCAGCAGCAGCAGCCCTGTGCCAGTGATCCTCCCAAACACTGGCCCCAGCATCCTGCTCATCTTCGTCAACCTCCATACCATACCTTTGCCTATCGCTTGGACCCTCTCCAAGATAGTGCAGCTCACCTGCACCATTGTACAACACAAGGGATTGTGGATGGAACCCCATGTACTCTTCCTTCTCATCCATCCTCCTGCTCAAGCTGGCCATATTCTCCCATATGTTGGCTATTACTCTGGGGAAGTTCAGATGGAGCCAATGACCCCTGATTGTACAGATGATGCTCCAGTTCTTGTATACGGTCATTGAAGTCACGGAGCTCCCCAGCAGTAACAGGAGAGGGTGAGGGTGAGGGAGAGGGTGAGGGTGGGCATTTGTGCATGACATCAACCATCTCGATGTTGGAGGAATATGTTGCTGTGGTCAATGTTCAGTGGTTATTTGTATGGTGATACATAGTACTTACCCTTCGATTTCCCTTTTTCTTCCCTCGTGAACCTCTGCGAGGATCCAGCCTTCTTCACCTTTCTTCTGCCCACACCCTTTCCTTTCTCTGGCTTGTCTCCTGCATGACCATCTTTCATTTTTTTGCACTTGACTTTGCCCTTCCCACATTTGAAACATGGGTTCTTTCTGTTGACCTGTTCCTGACATTGTTGCCAAAGCCAGAAGCATGGTATGCAGGGAGTGGGCCTTACTGCCCCATGTGCCAGTTGTTGCCAACCTTCCCTTTGCTCCTTTTGCTCCAACAATCCATCTCCATTACTTTTTCCCATTCCTGTTCCTGTTCCCATTCCCGCTCCCATTCCTGCTCCTATTCCCCTCCCTTGTCCTGCTCCTGCTCCCATTCCCATTCCCATTCCCATTCCCCTCCCTTGTCCTGCTCCCCTCCCTTGTCCCACTCCCGTCCCTTGTCCTGCACACCCACCTGCCACTCCCACACTTCCAGCTGCCGCTCCTGCTCCTTGTGGTCCCATTCCTGATCTTGAAGGACCAGTGGCTGCTCCACCTCCTGCTCCTGATGCCAAAACCCCTGAGATTCCTGCAATCCCACATTTCTCATCAAATTTCTTCATCGCATGCAGCTGACCTTCCATGAAAATCTCATCACCTGTTCTGTCAGAACTTCCCCATGCTACCAAAAAAACCCCACAAGAATGACTTGGCACCAAATGCCACTTTCAAGTCCTCCCCAAGATCCTGTCATTGCCATAAAAATAATGTGTTCTACAGTATATTAGTCCCACTGTCATCCTGATAGTATTTTACTTCCAAGTGCCCATTTTTGTTCCCTCATGATGGCCTTGATGTTTCGTGTTTGAAGGCTGTTTCAAATGGCCTGCTCAATCTGGCTGATGTGGCCAAGGACTTGTTGAGCTGTAACATTCATGTTGAGATGAGTCTGGGAGGGGACGGGAATGGGGATGGGTGTGATGGGGTTTGAAAGTCAACAAAAGTTGGAACAATGAAAATCAACCATCACATGGCCAAACAAATAACATCCAATCGATATCTGATCACTAGATTAGATACACATTATAACCTCTGTTACATTGATCCATCCACAATGAGCAACCAGCAGCAAACACAAGGCAATGTTCTAGATGGCTATATCCCTATCTGAGCTGATGATGGGCACCACTATTTAGTGCCCCACTTTATGATTCCCACCACTCATCAGGTGATGAATGCCTATCGCCAGAAGTTGGAACTTGATGTCTGTAATGCAGATGGAGGGGTAAGCTTTGTTCATTTCAAATCAGGTTGAAGTTAAGGGCTGCTGCCATGTCTCTGGCTGCTGCCATGTCTCTGGCCACTGCCATGTCTCTGGCCACTGCTGTATCCTGGCCACTCCCATTTCTCTATCTGCTCCCCTGTCTTGTCTATCCCAACTGACATTATGATCAATTTGCAGTCTGGCAACATGACCATGCCACCATACTACCTGGTGGCCCACAACCAGCTCACCCTACCTGCTGATCCAGTAAGTGTCATTCTCATTTGTGTTTTTACATTAGTTCATCTTGTTGCAGGACTTGACAGACAGGGAGTTGTTGAGCTGCCATGCTAAAGTGAAGGCCCTTCAAGACCAGCTTGGCACATTGTACAAGGATGCCAGTCATCATCTGTACATGGCCATGGAGAAGCTTGAACAACAAGATATAACATTGAAAACATATGCCATTTTGAAGGAAAGGGTTGAAAATAAGTTGAAATCATTCAAAAGGACATTCTCAGAAATTATGCCATCATCCCACTCAGACACTATGGCTGATCCCCCTGCTGATTCCCAGTGATGTGGAAGGATAATTAATACCTTACTCATTATATATACATCTATGTAGCTTTTGTCTGCATTCTGTTCTTAATGCACATCATTGTAGTAATATCATTGTTTTTGTGGTCCTGTCAAGCTCTGATGTCAGTGCTGCTTCCCCATCCCCATCCCCATCCCCATCCCCACTCCTGTCCCCATCCCCACTCCCATCCCCATCCCCACTCCCATCCCCATCCCCACTCCCATCCCCATCCCCGTCCCCTTCCCCTGCAATTGCATTTCAAGCATTACTAATGTCTGTACTATGTTCTTAATGCACGTCTATCTGTATGGTACAGCAAGTAAAGTAGTAATGTAGTCATTGGTTAATTAATAGAGTATGTACAAATATATAGTGAGTTGGATGGTGTCCATCAAAACAGATAATACAATGTATACAGTCAATAGTATGCATAGGTTAATATTGCCCATTCCCATGTCCGTGCCCAATGGCAATGCCCTGGCTGTCCCCATGGCCATCCCCATGTCCATGTCTATGTCTGTGGCTGTGTCTGTGGCCATTGCATTTCAAATGTTCCTAATGTCTGTATTACATTCCTAATGCATGTCTATTGTAAGGTATAATAATCAGTGTACAATGTAGTCATTGGTGAATATAGTATAGTGACTTTATATAGTGAGTTCGACAGCATCCATTGAACCCATATCATTTGATACCATGTATGCATTCGATAGGTTGTATCATTTGATACAATGTAGCCTACCTATGTGATCCAACATGGCTCAAATAAACTTGGCCCCACAGGGAATAGAAGATGCAATCACCATCTTTGAGCTGATCCTCACCCATATAGGGTTTGTTTTCATCAGCCTTGTCATCATCATCATCCTTGACATCATCATTGTCATTATTATCAACAAGATCTGGATAATCCAGGATGTCCATCTCGATGTTGGTTGAGGGCACTGGGCCTGTTCAACAGGCTTGAAGACTCTCCACCTCCTTGAAGGTGAGCTTGTGTTCTTTGTTGGTCTCATTCTGGAAAGTACAACAGTGGTCGGGACATTGACTCATCTTAACCTCACCCAATGTCCAATCGACTTTGGGGTTGTGTTTAAAGTCTAAGTTGGTTCCCTGCAATGTGGGTCTATACCCAAAACCATCTGACAAAGTAAAATAATTCAGTCTCCATGTGGAAGTGGGACTAAGGAAGCGAGCACCACCAGGGGCACATCAGAATGTTGCTCCACTTTGTCCTAATGCATTCGAACATCATTCTACAACTTCTGTGGCATCGTCAAACAAGTAGTTGAAGTGGTTCAAACTTGTTTGAAGTGGTTCTTAACTTGCTATCCTAAGTGTTTTAAATGGACTTTATATTACATGTTTATTAATGGTCCTGTGGCTCAACTGGTTGAGCACTTGTTTGGTGGTCATGTTGCTTATATCCCAAGGTCTGGGGTTCAATCCCTGCTCTGCCCATTCATTTTGTAAGCACTTTCACCAAGTTAAGTCTTCCAAAATGGTGTGGTATTCCAACTACCTGTTGGAATTGCATAGGACTTTACTCAGAATTTACTAGGAATTTCTTGGAAATAAAAGTACATGGTCATCAAGATACATTCCGATCAGATTCCTATCAGACTCCTAGGACTAGTATTGGACTAGTAGGACTCCTATCAGAAAACTCAGACTCCTAGGACTCCAATAGGAATACGGGGGGGAGTGCAAAGTCTTGACAACTTGCCACAATTAAAAACATGCAACCCATGCCCATGCCCACCCAATCCCCTCCTCCCCATTCAAATGGGATGTGAGGCTGTCAACATGGGCTAGGAGGGTGCAGAGGGATGCCAGGAGACCCCAGAAGGGGGGTACCTGCCTAGTAAGCACCCACCAAACTCCATTGTCACATCACATCACACTGGCACACCCAACACTTCACCCCCCCCCCAAAACAGAAAGTGGGTGGAACAATGCCCAGGTGCAGGGACAGGAGACAATGATGACACACTCAGCCTCATGAGCAACTGCTCATGGGGTGGATTGCAGGTTGCCTGTGGAATGACAATGACAACAAGCCACCCATAGTGTTTGAAGGTCTGGTTCACACAACCTGAAAAAAACTGAAACTGAACCAAACCAAACCTCGGTCTGTTTTTTTTTTTTGGTTGCAGTTGCCTCGGATTTTGCTGATGGTCAGTTGTGGTTCTACAGATTGAACATTTATTTAAAACCAATGAAAACTGGTTGTAGTTGGTTGCACCCGGTCTATATACATAATACATACCACCTTGAACTTTCATAGACTACTAAAGCTATCCTAATGAATTTTGTAGGCTATTAAAGAATAAAACACTCGAAAATCAAATGTGGAAAGGTAGGGGGCAAGCCCAAGGAAAGTTGATTGAATGTGGGAGCCTTTATATACTCAAAAATGTGCACAGACCATGTAGTCACATGTGTGAATAAACAATAATACTGGTGTCTAGCATTATTATATCGCCCAATTGGTCTGAAATCTCCCAGGGAGTCTGAAATTCAATTTCTACATTTTATCTGCTTGCTCAATCACCCCTGAGTTTTATGGGATCTAATTGACTAGTACTAATGGATGTATCTATAATTTCACTAAGGAATACAAGCTGTGGAAGCATTTGAGAAACAGTAGCTGGAGTGATCAAACAGTGATACAAATGAAAATGTCTTGTTCACCATGGCAAAAACCACTCCCAAAGCCTGAAAAAATTTGACAGGACACCTACACTAGACCAAACTACAGTAGCATGCTCTCTTCAAGTCTCCAGGGTGGTGTGCCCATGTTTGAGAGTGATGGAGGGACACTGTCAATTTTGTCACACTTTGTCACAGTAAAATTGAATGTCCACCACTGGCCACCTCAACGGCAAGTGGCTCGAGATGCTGAGACATGAGAAATCATTGAATTGAAGTATATACAACTATGTAGAAAGTATGGTAGGACCTATAGGATGAAATATACATGCTCTCTACTGAGAATTAGGATGAAATGAGTTGCAGAATTGGGTGTGATCTAGGGTAGTGCTGGCAGGCTGAGAAGGTGGATGTTTGTTCAAAAGTGGGCGTGAAGGTGGATAGGAAGGAGGATAGTGTGTGCTGTAATGATTCTGAAGCATGTCTGTGGGGTAGAAACCAAAATGGTGATGATTTAGTGGGGCAGGAGGGAAAGTGTTGTGAGATATACTCAGACCAGCAACTGGCAAGTTTGCAATGTTCATGGTGAGTGGGAGCTGTGATGCAGATCCAGAAGCTTGAGGTGCTGAAGGGATGGGTGGTGGATTATTGAAAGTTTGAGTCTGGGCCACGTTGTTCATGTCAGCTTGCTGTCTGGGGGCATGGTTAAACAGGCCAGTAAACCTGTCACTATCCCAAAGCCACAGATGGGAGTCAAAGAAGGTATTGGTTTGATGCACCAATACCTCTTTAGTGCCATTGGAGTGTCACACAGCGGCACTCCAGAGATCATTGCCAGGTGTTCAATAGCTTGTTTGGCCCCATGTGGCAGCAGCATTAGCAGATTAATCAGGTTCATGTAGATTAGAGGAGATGACACAGCAGAAGAATGAATCTCACCACTTTGTTCATCCTCACGGTCTGAAGTCAGTAGTCAGGCCATCTCCATCTGGTGATGAGAGTGGATTTGAACCAGGCATACAAAATCAAAGGTGTACAAAGTTAAAGCTAAAAGCACCAAGTCTAGAGCATAAAGCCAAAAGAGGTCGAAAATTCACACTGGCTTATAAAATGCAACCAAGAATCAACAGACGATTTGCACCAAAGAACATGTCATTACCCCCTTCCAGCAAGCCAACAGCCTCTGAGAAATCATCCACCCTGGACTCTTTTGATTTTCATTCCCATCAATCAACCCCAGTTACATCACCTCCACCACAGGCACCAGCACCCACGATCTCGACCGATCTAGCTGATCTGGAGATGACACAGCATGTTGAACCATTTTGGGGTGATAGAGATGATGAAAACCCACAAGACTTTTTGCAATCATTCAACTGAGTGATAGGTGATAAGTTGGATGCCCACAAGCAGAAGCAATTCATTAACTTCCTACATGCAGACAGTGTGGCAGATGACTGGTATGGGGCACTTGATGCTGCCATCTGTGCCAACTGGGCCTTTGTTGGGGCAGCTTTCCATGTGCGGTGGCTGAAAATAGCACTGGTGAAGAAGATGAGTACAGAGTATGAGGAGGAACTTCTAGGGCTATGGCTGATAGATGAGGAATTGGGGAGGAAGGAGACAGTTGCAGGGAGAGAGACTTATGCTTACATCATTTGGGCAGACAAGATGCAGAAGTTGGCGAAGGGTGCAGGGGTCAAAACAGGGACAACTTACATCGGGAAAGTGAGGAAGATGCTGCCAACAATCATCAAAGACAAGATCACCAACAAACATGCTGACTGGACTGTGTTTCTCAAGGCCATGTGGGATGTTGACATTGAGTACATCAAGGATGAGGCATGAGAGCTGAGAAAGAAGAAGGATACTCAGCATGCAATAGAGGCACATCTACATCAGTTGGAAGCAATGCCATCATCACCTACTGCAGGCATTCAATGGCAAATGACTCAGACATCTATCGGCATGGGAACTTCAGACATGGTTGGTGGGGGAAATCCCTTTGGATGGGGGACAGGAGGAGGTTGGGGAAACCGTTTTGGCCAAGCAGGGAGGCAGTATACAGTGACAGCAAGACAACCAGCAACAGCAGTGGATCAGGCAGCCATTAATGCTCAGATTGCATCCTTACCTCACCATCCCGATACCCCAGCAGGGAAACTCGCTCATCAGGGTCAACAGCAAGCTTGGGCAAAAGAACATGGCCCAGCCTAGTGTTGAAGGGTCCAGTCCATGGGACCAAAAAAAGGACCGAAATTGGACTGAATTGGACCAGAAAAGACCAGACCAGTGGTCTATTTATGGACCAGTCTTTTGCAGTTCAGTTAGCAGTCTTTTCATTTTGAAAAATGTTGTAAAACCAAAGAAAACCAGTCTAAAACAGTTAGGACTGGTTTTATTGTGGGAACATATATTGGACCATGTTCCTACATGAAATCCGGCAAATTCAACCTCTGGTTCATAAAAAATGTTTAAGAATTGAGCAAGATATAACCAAATCTATTTTTGTATGAGTATTTTGTTGTATCAGATTGATTTTCATTTCATCTTACTCATATGTTGATCATTTGCTTGATTCTATTAATGATCATAGGACTAACATGTATAATAATACTCCCACCATTTGTCAATGCATGCTATGCATCACATAATTTATGGTTGTCACATTACATTTCTTGGTGTTCAGCACGAGTCATTCAGTAGATGTATTTTTATATTGATCATAGCCAAGTCAAATCTTGATAAAATGTCTTAAAAGTTAGACCAAATGATGGGGAATTACAATGTCCATCCATCTGTACAGTGGTTATAAGGTCCAGGTAATATTTGCTAAAATACATATGGGTTATATTAATACAACAAATTTCATGACAAAACATTGGTCTGAACCAGTCTTAACCAGTCTTTTTCGGTCTTTTAACTGGAAAGGACCAGTCCTAGGTGGTCAAGTTTGGTTCTAGCAGTATCTGGGTCAGTCCTGGACTGGTTTAGGTTGCGGTCTTTATGTTTTTGGGTCAAAAACCAAACTGGACTGGACCCTTAAACACTAGCCCAGCCACACGAGTCTCTGAACTCACCTCATACCCGCTTTTCCCAGGAACAGCAAATGTCAACTCCAGCGAATGCTATAGATGCAGGCACATGGGCCACATAAGTGCCAACTGCCCAGTCCCACAGTCACAGCACCTCCATCCCAATGAGTTGAGATGGAGGGCCATCTGCGCAAATGTTCTATGAGAACCATGAGCCCCAGTTGGTGTTTGTGTTGTTGCCATCAATGATTACAGAAGTTTCACTATGGTGGAGGGTAATACAGGAGAAGTGGATGAACAGGGAAAAGGGGAAGGGCCATCTGCATAAATGCTGACCAGGCAGCCCCATTTTTGTCAAAAGGAGACAATGTAGAGGTCCCCACCAACCATCGAGAGGCTGACAGGGATGTAGCTTGATCTCGTGAACCATATGTACACCATCTTGTATCAACCCTTGAATCCAATATCATTGATCTGTACACCATGGGACACGAGAAGCAAAAGGCTGAGAACAGGAAAGATGTTCAACCTTTCATGCATAATGTTAAGCTGTGGGGGCCAAAGGGAGAAATTGTTCAAGTGTGGGGGATGTTCAATGAGGGTGCAATGGTTGCAGCAATGTGCAGCAGGGTTTTTTCAAAAGGGAAACATTGGTCGGGTGAGTGCAAAGGATCAACCAGAAGGCTGCACATGGCTGATGGGACAGTCATGAGGGCAGAGGCAGTGTGGACAGGCACCATCCAGGTTGACGAGGTGTGTGTTGAAGGGTCATTTGAAGTGTTTGATAGTGGGGGCAGTTGGTCCTTCCTGTTCGGGAAGCCATTGATGAAAGCATTCAATGCAGTCCACTATTATCTGAAGGATGAAGTTACAGTTGCTGGTGAGGGATGAGCTGCAGTACTTAGGAACCAAGTGGATAGGGTAACCAGCAGATATAGCAATGGTGATGATGTGGTGCACAACCTCACAAACATGAGGTTGCAAGATACAGTGATGGGGGGTTGGTTGGATGCTGTTAAACAACCCCCCACAAGGCAAGTTCCAACCCCCACAGTGACAGAACATGATGAATGGGTTGACCAGCATGTTTTGATCACAGCTCCTGGGATGGTTGCAGGAGGACCAGAAGCTAACATGCAAGGGCCTGGAGGGTACAGGCCCACATTATGCTCAAGGAGAGCATGGATTGAGGAGGTGGATGATGTGGATGACCCAGCAGTAGTGAATAGCAAGCTGGTGAATGGGGACATCACTCTGAGTCAAGCAACCAAATCTAGCATGGAAGAGTTGGAAATGCAGAAACAGGATGCTAAGGTGGCAGTGAGATGGATGTGAAAGAAGTGGAGAGGGCCAGGACAACAGAGGTACAGGCGATGGAAGGCATGAGCATGGGACATGGGCAAAGCATGAGATAGGAAGTGCAATGGGGGGGGTGAAAAGCTCCCCTTGAGTGAAGTCCCTGCAACATGCGCCATCCCTCAGAATGTTTCCAAGGCTGACATTGACCAAAATGTCCCAACTGCAGATACACCAATGCCAGTGTGTGTCATCACTGAAGAGGTGTCAACCACCACCCCTGATGGATATGGCACTGAGATCCCAATGGATGGCTTCCAATCAAACGAGTGTCTGTTCACATGAAGGGATAACCCTTTTCAACTGGCTAGGGTAGTGGAGATTTTGAGGCAGGTGAAGATTGGGAATGACCTTACTAAAGAGCAGTGAAGATTTGTAGAGAAGCTGATTGCAGAATGGGCAGATGTGTTTGCCCTCTCTGTCAGTGAAGTGTTACCTGTGGATGGTGCAGTACACACCCTCGATATACCCAAAGACAGCAAATTTCTATCAAAAACCACTCATGCCCCCACAGCAACAGTATCTACATGCAAAGATCGATGAGATGCTGGTGGCAGGTGTCATAGAGCAGTGTGAACCAGGCCAGGTCAAATGTGTATCCCCAATGATGCTAGCACAGAAAGCCCATGAAGGTGCAGGCCTAACACTTGAAGAACTCCAACACTGCATCAATGATAAGTGTGTCACCAATGGCTTCGAGCCTCACCAAGGACTGACCCAACTCGAACCCCAAGTGGAGGATTTGCCAGAATTTTGTGGAAGTCAACAAGCTGACAAAGATTGCCCCGATGCTGCAGAAAAAGGAGACATTCAAACCAAGCATCAGAGGCTCAGTGGCCACCATTGGGTATCCCTATTCAATTTCACAGCTGGTTTCTATGCCGTTGGAGTTGCAGAGGAATCCAGACCATACACTGCATTCTATGTTGAAGGATGGTATTACTTTTGGTATGCCAAAATGCCATTTGGACTCATGGGTGTACCCTCCACTTTTGTGCACATGACAGTGCAACATCTACATGATTTTCTCATGAGGGAAACCATGGAGCTTTTCATTGACAATGGGGACAGCAGCTGATACATTCAAGGAGATGATGACAAAGCTGGTAACAATCTTCATGAGAATTTGAGAGTGAAAATTATCTCTCTCTGCGATCAAGTTGGAGCTTTTCATGACCACAGCGATATTTTCTGGGGCTATGGTCAGTCCCAATGGGGTGCAGCCTGACCTTGCAAAGTTAACTACAGTGGTGAATTGGAAGGAACCTGTGGATGCACTTAACCTTTCTGCATTTCTTGGGCTGACAAGCTGGTTCTAAGACCTCATCAAGGGCTATGCAATGATAGAGAAGCCATTATGGGACCTACTACAGAGCTCTTTACACTGCCCCACATATTCCTGGAGGAGTCCTGGTTATCCCTGCCACAGCCATTGTTCACCAAATGTTGCACTCCTGGCTGTTTTTCCTCCAGTGGGATTCCTGGTAAATCAGGCTCTTCCTGGTACTATCCCAGGAATTCCCCAGGACTTGGACTCTCAGAAATCTGGGGGGACTGACCAGGAGTCCTGTAGGACTCACCAGGACTCACCAGGACTCACCAGGACTCACCAGGACTCACCAGGACTCACCAGGACTCACCAGGACTCACCAGGACTCACCAGGACTCACCAGGAATCCTGGGGACTCTACTGGGATTTAACCAGGAGTCCTTACTATTAAAAAGGAAACCTTTGAGGATTGAACCCGGGACATCAGGCTTGAATTAAACAGGTGCAATATACCATTAGACCATAGTGCCATTCTAATATACAACATAAGTTGATCTAAGTACCACATCGAGTGGCTGTGTATGACAAAGCATACAGCTGCGTCATCAATGTTGCCAGCTCATCATTCAACCACCACCACCACTGTCAACAACGCCCTCTCCGCCTCCCTCCCTCCTTTCTCTCACCACCACCACCATGCCATTACCAACTGCTGCCCCTCTAGCCAACAATGAACATGCCACAACACACAGGAAATGGGCCCAAACGACGATGTACATCATTTGGGCCCCAGGTAAGTTTTTTTTTTTGTTCATTTCATTCTTTTTTGATTAATATTAGTTTTCTTTTGAATTTTTATAGTTTCTCATTGTATGATGCAACCCGCCACCACCACCGCACCCTCCACCACCATGAGCAGCTGTGCATGGGGCGGTTTTTTTCATTTTTTATTTATGGTAATACCTTCCCCCTTGCCCACGTTTTATGTGGGTGAGGGGTTTTTTTTTCTTTTGCTTTATGATTGTAGTGCTCCCCTTGCGTCAAACACAAGGGGAGATTAGTTTTAAATGTATATATTTGTAGGACTCCCCCTTGCACCTTGTGTGGGGGAGGTTTTTTTTATATGTAATTAATGGTGTATCCCTTGCGTTGGATGCGAGGGATGTAGTTAATAAATTTTATTTGTGAGCTTCAAGAGAGAAATACCTAAGTTTGAGTTTGAGGGTATAAATACACTTTTATATTGGTAGCTAGTAATTCTCCTGTGGCTCAACTGGTTAAGCACTTGTTTGGTTTGTCATGTGATTCTTGATCATGAGTTCCAGAGTTCAATCCCTGCTCTGAACAAGTTTATTTTGTAGGTACTTTCATGAAGTCCAAAACACTTGAAACTTGTAAGATATCTCAAATTGGCTTTCCATTATGGTATGACTTTAGGGTACTGAGTCTCACTGGATTCCTGGTGAGTCCCACTGGAGTCCTGGTGAGTCCCACTGGAGTCCTGGTGAGTCCCACTGGAGTCCTGGTGAGTCCCACTGGAGTCCTGGTGAGTCCCACTGGAGTCCTGGTGAGTCCCACTGGAGTCCTGGTGAGTCCCACTGGAGTCCTGGTGAGTCCCACTGGAGTCCTGGTGAGTCCCACTGGAGTCCTGGTGAGTCCCACTGGAGTCCTGGTGAGTCCCACTGGAGTCCTGGTGAGTCCCACTGGAGTCCTGGTGAGTCCCACTGGAGTCCTGGTGAGTCCCACTGGAGTCCTGGTGAGTCCCACTGGAGTCCTGGTGAGTCCCACTGGAGTCCTGGTGAGTCCCACTGGAGTCCTGGTGAGTCCCACTGGAGTCCTGGTGAGTCCCACTGGAGTCCTGGTGAGTCCCACTGGATTCCTGGAGGATTCCTGGTCTTCCTGCTAGGACTACCAGGATTCCTCCAGGACTCTGTGGGGGAGTGTAAAGTTCAGCCTACTACAGGGTGTTAAACTGCCAGCAACTTACACCAAATCAGTCTACAGGAGAACAATGCAGAGCGGATCACTGGATGCCACTACATGCAGAGTCTTTTCTCATGCTCAAGAGGATACTGACATTGGAGCCAGTCCTCAAGGGGCCTTAATGGGATGGTACACATTTTATTGTCATGAGCAATGGCTGCCAGGATGCTTTTGGTGCTTGCTTGCACAGTGGTTTACTACAACCTTGCCAAGTGGCCAAAGCATGACAAAGTTGCACCCTCTAGCCTTTGCTTTGAAACAAACTTCAAGATCAGAAGAAAAATACAAGCCATTCCTGCTGGAATTTGCTATGCTCAAGTTTGCCTTGGACAAGTTCTTTAACATCATCTGGGGGTTTCCAGTGGAGATCAAGACTGATTGTCAAGCACTATGGGACATTATAATGAACGATAAGCTGAACGCAACCCAGGGATGGAATTCTGAGCCAGCAGATTGTGGATGTCTGACATGTCCCAGGGAAGATCAATGTGGTGGCTGATGGGCTGAGCCGTGTGAAAGAAGGGATGGAGGAGGAGGATGGGGATGGGAGTGAGTGGACAGTTTGTGAAGACTGGGAGGCTGTGACAGGACTTGCACATGATATTTTTCAAGTGGCAACAGTGGGCAATGTTAGCAAGTTGCAGCAGCATTTTGCAAAGGAGCCCATCTTTCTAGAGGTGATTGAAGCACTGCTGGAATTGGACCAGGGATGTAGCACAAGGGATAGGAGGAGGGCAAAGCATTGTGCTTCAGAATACATGATTTAGGACAGCAAACTGTGGTGGGTTGGGCATGGGAGGAGAGCAAGAGCAAGAGCATGGGTTGAATGTGTGACAAGAGAGGAGGCAGTCAAACTGGCAGGGATCCAACAACTGCAAGGGGGCACTGGCAGCGAGATGCTAAAGAGAACACTCATGGATACCATCTGGAGCCCTGGGCTAGTGCATCTATAGCACAAGGCATCAAGGACTGTGGTCACTGCAAGAACTTCGGGGGTACTCACCTGCACACACTCCTGAATCTGATCACAAGGTACCATCTGTTTGAACTCCTTGTGGGAGACTATCTTTCTCTCCCCATTGGAATTGGTGGATATCACACTGTTGGATTGTACCTTGATACCTATTCCCAGCATGTGTGGGGATTTAAGCACAAAACAGTGGGGAGTGCAAAACCACGATCAGTGGCCTCTCCGGTATCTTCCAGAACTTTGTGCCATCGGAAACATTTATGTTGGATAGGGGAAGCACTTTGACAGTGAAGAGGTATGGGAATTCTGTGGGAAATGGGGAACAGAGACACATGTAGTAGCCACATACTCACCCTGGGTGAACGGGCTGGTGGAGGGTGCAAACAAGCTCCTGATCCACATATTGAAGTGGCTCTGCTCACTGAATCTGGGAGAGGACAAGTACAAGAGGATGGCAGTAGATGACATTCCAAGAACATGGCAAAAACATTTTAATGAAGCCGTCAGGCTCCTCAACTGGCAGCTGCTCCCAGCCCTTGACTTCAGAACCAAAGAGCTCCTCCTCAGTCTTGTAATTAACACACCAAAGACTAGCCTTGTGGACAGCACATCCATCTTGAAAACTAATGATGCTGACTTGCACATGACATATGCTGCACAGCAGAGACTTGATGGTTATGCAGCAGCTGTCCAACATGCTTACAGTGTTCAACAAACATGTTCTCATGGAGAGAGTAGGGGAAGTTGTATTCAAGACAGGTCAACTAGTACAAGTCTACCATAGTGACCTGGACTACACATTCAAGACAGAATGAAAGCTTTTACTGAAGTGGTCACCTCCATAGAGAATTGTAACCTGTAACATGAATCACTATGCCATCAAAACTCTTGAAGGCACTCTAGTGGCTGGGAACTTCAGTGCACAAAGACTGCAAAGGTTTTGGCCCAGGGAAGGAGCAGAGCTCACATTGAAACAAGCTGAGGTGGAGGGGCAAGAGCCATTGTTGGAGGAGGAGGGATTGGGAGTGGAATGGAAGGTGGTGGAGGAGGAGCATCAATGGGAGGCAGAGGAAGCCAAGGGGTTAGCAGGAACAGAACATGTGGAGGTTGACGATTCAGATGATTGGGAGACAGATGGCGAGGCCAATGAGGGGTTGCAGGTGGGGAGGCCAAAGGCAAGCAGTGGGGATGCCACTACATGGAAGGAGGGCACATGGAGTGTCATGCAGCGGCACTCCAGAGATCATTGACAGGTGTTCAATTAGTGCTTTGAGGTCCAGTCCCAAGAACTGAGGACCAGACCGAACTGAACTGACATTTGTAACTGGTCCTATAGGACCATTGGTCATGGTTCAACCAGATCTTGAAGTGGTCCAGTTCATGGTTCACTCAGCTCACATACACAAAGAAAACCGTCCAAGACCAATTTGAACTGGTCCTGGACTGAACCATCAGTTTCCACATTATAAATATTAATAGTAATTAAAATGAGGATGACCCTCAAAGTTTGTGAGAGGTTTGCAAGGGTTTATACACCCTGTGGCCATGCATGGACCATTTGGTTGTATTTGTGGCCAAACATATGACCTTGTTGATTGTCGCACAATGCCAAATCCAACGACATCACCCACCATCACCCACCACCACTCCCCTTGATGCCAATGCCAATGCTGATGCTGATGCCGCCTCCCCTCCCACCTCTGTTTCCCACTGCTCCCACCTTCACCACAACCTTAGCAACCGATGCATGGCTGCAACTCTGCCACATCACAAACAGAATGGGCCCAAAGGACATCTAGCATTGTTTGGGCCCTTGGTAAGTTTTTTTTTGTTCCTTTCATTGTGTTTTCGATACTAACTAACAAGTAACTTCATTTATTAGGTTCTAAGGTGATGATAACAATGTTACACTCCCCCAAAACAAGACATGCCTGCCACCCACCGCTGTGAGCCTCTGCTAGCAGGGTGGATCAATGGCACAGCTGCTACAGATGAGGATGCCACGGACAATGGCAATGATGGGAATGGGAGCATCAGGGGACAACAAAAGAAACACCAAGCAAAAGGAGTCCAAAACAATGACAACAAAGGGAACAGGAGTGACATGGCACCAACAACAACAACAACAACTGAGCACCTGCCCCCGGCCTTGCAAGCAACTGCTCACAGGGTGGATTGTGGGTGCTGCCAACATCAATGAGGATGACAAAGGGAACATATGTGTCCATGACAACCCAACACCTGTGAGCAGTTGCTCACAGGTTTTTTTACTTCAATCTTTTTTTCTTTCTTTTTTTGTTTCATTTGTTCTTTTTTTATTGTTCTGTTCTTTTTTTTGTTTTGTTCATTCTTTTTTTATTTTGTTTGTTCTTTTTTTTGTTTTGTTTGTTCTTGTTTGTTTTATTTGTTTTGTTTGTTTGTTTTTTTGTTTTGTTTGTTTTTTTTGTTTCATTTGTTTTTTGATAGTTCATTATGTATGTTTCAAGGTTGATTTAAAGTAGTAATGACTGGTTCAAACTGGGTTTGGTCTTAACCATAGTGGACTGGTCCTTTAGGGTCCAGTTTGGTTTTGTTTAGACTTGTGAAATATAATAGACTGGTCCGGTCTTGGTTAAGTCCTGAAAGGGCAAAAAAACCGGACTGGACTGGACCTCAAAGCACTATGTTCAATGGCTTGTTTGGCCCTGTGTGGCAGCAGCATTAGCAGATTAGTCAGGTTCATGTAGATTAGAGGACAGGGACCCAGCAGAAGAACAGATCTCACCACTTTGTTCATCCTCACGGTCTGAAGTCAGTAGTTGGGCCATCTCCACCATCCTCTGGGAGGGACAGCATGCCCACAATCTCCTGCAAATCCAGCTTGCTCTTTGAAGGGAGGGAACCTGTAAAAGGTGCATTGGGTGCATGTGCTCAACGCTGCTGCTCCCTGTCATTCTCTTTCTGCTTTTGTTGTGCTGCTGCATCCTTCTTCTTCTGTTCCTTCATCTTTCACTCTGCATCCTTCTCTACCACTAACCATTTGCCCTCCATTGATGTCAAACCTCGTGCCTCCACATTAAGCTTCTGCTGCTTGCTTGGTTTGTTGGCCCATTTGTTATTTTTGTGCTTCTCGTTTTGTAGCTTGAGCTCAACCATCTTGATGTGGCCTTGGAGCACTGCCATATTGGACTCGAGCTGGGAAATTCATGTGAAAAGGACAGGATCATGATAGAATTGGGTTGTGGGAATGGGAGAGACTTCAGGTGGTGGTGGTGGTGGTGGTGGTGTGTCATTGGGAGAGGTGTGGGGTTCCATTGCAAGTGGCATGGTGGAGGGACCGGGAGCTGATGTAGATGACAATGCAGTTGGAGAATGGAACCCTTCAACCATGGGATGTGAGCATGATGCTCCATGTAATTCTTGAGGTTCTGAATCAGATTCATCATCAGAATCACTGTCAGGGTCCGAGTCTGAATCACTCATCAAGGTGCAGATCTGCATCCAGTGGTGGCAACTGCATGATCTCAGGTGCTTGTGGGAAATCCCAGGCTTCTGTGAAATAAGGAATGCTGGGTGCAAAATCATTGTCTGAGAAGATGGTCCTATCGATGGGCCAGAGACCACTTTTCTTGAACCAGGCACTCCGGTATCACGTCGGCCAAAACCAGAAAGGATGGGTGCGGGCACTACCATGCATGCATTTTGACCTTATGAACACCATCAACAAATCCACGGGATTCTCACCATTTCAACTATGGATGGGCCAAAGCCCTCGACTAATACCGCCCTTAATCACACCAATTGTGCCAATTGTACCAACTCTGCCCAAGAACCAACAGGCCCAGGAATTGATTGACAGACTTCAAATGGATGTGCGGGAGGCACAAGACAGCCTACTGAAGGCAAAAGTATCACAAGCCACATATGCAAATGAAGCATGGAACGCTGATTTCAAACTCGACATCGGAGACCATATAATGCTATTTACAAAAAATCGGTGACAACAATACACTGCCAAAGGTGAGAAGCGCGTCGCTAAATTCATGCCTAGGTTCGACGGCCCATATGTTATCACAGACATCAACAACGACTCCTCCACCATAACCATCAACCTCCCTCCCTCGTCTAAATTATACCCAACATACCACACCTTGGAAGTACTGCCGTACAATGAAAATGACTGCAATCTATTCCCTTCCCACAAACTAGCTTGCCCCAGTGCCATCATCACGGAAGATGGTGCACAAGAATACTATGTCAACAAGATCATTGAGGCTCGCAAACGTGGATGAGGCATGCAATACCTCATGTGTTGGCTTGGTTATGGCCCAGGAGAGGACGAATGGCTTGCGGGCTCGGAACTCGTGGACAACGCCATGCTCAATGAGTGGCTGGCAGGAACACGGTGAGGGTGTATGTGCAGTTCACCTTCTTCATGTCCCTGCTGCCAGTAGCTTTTCCCTGAGGGGTTTTTAACGCACCCGATGAGCAGTTTTATGGTACCTTCTTACATTTTTTCTCTCTCTGGTTGACTGGCAGATGTTGCAAATGTTTCAAAGGGGGGGAGGGTGTAATCCTGGGCTTACTCATCCTTTATACATATTTGCACAGCTGTCACTTTCCCCCATATATACTCACCAACTCGAGATCATCTTCCTCCTCCCCTTTTTCTCCCACTTATGTTCACATCCATTCACTGCTGTATTCCCTGTATCCTCTCGCTTTCATATATATCCTGGTCCTGTTCTGTCCCATGTGACTTAGTGAAGCTTAACTCTATCGGAGGTAAGCTTACACAAATATGGTGTTAGAATAGTACAGTATCTGCCATGTTAGTGTCTCTGTGTTTGTGAGATTGTCAGTGTCCCTCTGGCACAAAATTATGCTACCTAATTCTTTTTTTTTAACAGCTCGAGGGCTGGACTAACTAACCATCCCTATATGGTAATTTGACCACATGACACCCCCTTGTGTTCAGCCATGGTACATTTTGACATTTGCACTTTGATTTTTCCGAGATAACTGTGATGCAAGGCATGAGTGGCTCATGGTTAGCACATGGGCAAAACCTAGGGCAGTTAGATATTTATGGAATAGAGTTTTTGTTGTGGAAATAGAATCATGGAAAAAAATAAAAATCAGATTATATCAAGTTGATATCGAGGCAGGATGAAAATACAACCATCAAGATATCTATCACCAATGCAACCTTACAGGAGTGTGCACAAGTCATCGCAATATTCTCAACAACAGAATCAAAGCCCTACTAACCACATTCTGAAAGCATGCCAAAGTCATCATCATGAGGAAAGTTTGGGTCTGCCATTTTCTTGGATCATACTTGGGATTCTGTTGGCAATCACCTCAAATGTGTTTATCATACTCCCACAATTCATGCACTTGTCAAGCGCATCTGTGACCACCATCCAATCTTTGAGGGAGAAATTGCAAATTATCAAAACAATTATCAAGTTCCTGTGCCCATTCTTCACTTTCACAACAATCATATTTCCCAGTATCAAATTCTTTCCACCCTTGCATCAAAAACTGTTGCCAATCATGTTCATAGCTTTGTAGTCAACAATCTGCCATTGCTTCCAGAAGGTATTAGGTAATACCATAGATTGGGATAATGATGCTGAAAGTGGACATGTACCAAACACTAATAATACTTATGACAAGAAACAGAACTATATTACTAATTAAAGCAAGGGATATTTAATATATGAGGTATAGGAGGAAATGGGATGGATGACATGGAGGAGATCAACTAGATACAATGGAATGTCAAACTATGTAATGATTAAATGATGTTGTAGTCCATATGCAAGAGGAGGGGAACAAAACATGCAAGAGACTTTTGTAAGTGTGACCAGTTGCCCAAGGATCACCAACTGATGGATCTATGACAAGAGTAAATGAGCTACTCTCAGCCTTTGGAGGAGTGGGAATTGGAGTGGGTGGGTGCAGTGGCATCAAATTGGTGCTTGGAGATCCTAGATCAATGGCTAAATCTTCCACACCACTGAGCAGTCCTACAGTAGCAGAAGACAAGGAAGATGATGATGCTTGGATGCCATCTTCATGGTCGATCATGGCAAGACCCTTTTGTGCAAAGTCATGGAGCTAAAGTACACAAGAACACTGATGTCTCTCTTGACCAATCTCTATACTATTCTCTATTTCATGCATTGCAAGTCGCTTGTTGTAACTCACCCTTCATTTTTTTAATGGTGGAGATGATGAGGTTGGCTGATCAGAGGATGACATTAGATTGGAAGAAGGAGGAGTAGAATATGCAGAACCGGAGGAAGAATGTTGGTCATAAACCTTTTTCTTTAGTTTCTTCACCTTTGACTTTTCTGCACTTGTCATTGGACCCTTTCATTGACCCAATCTACCCATAGTTTTTTGATGAGTCCCAAGAAGAGCTCACAGAGTCACATCAGTCAGTAATGCTGGGTCATTCCATCACTATAGTAAGATGAATGATGTGAGATATTATATATGCCGATCATGATCAACAAGAAGACATACTATTCCTTTCCATGAGATCCTTGGATAATGATTGCATTGCCACAGTATTTGAGCAGCCCAGTAGCTACACCATAGGACATTTGCTTAAGTAACCTTAGATGTAGATGCACAGCTTGCTTAAGTATAAGTCAGCTTAAGCACCATATCTCCTTAAGCTCATTAAGCCCTTTGAACAATGCTTAATCCACACAAACTTTGAATCAAACTCAGACTTAGTCATCAATTCAGTTCATCAATGTAGTCAGGTGTTCAAAGTTCAAAGTTCACCACATTATGCTAAACACTGGTGATGCTGCCACTGCCTGTACCAGAGAAGTCCACATAATATAAAATAAAGCAATTTGAGGCCATAATATCATGGTTTCAAAACACAAGGCCAGCCTCATAATTTCTCCTTTCTGAAATATAGTTAGAAATTCTTTGTGAAATATTATATTTGAGACTACATTTCTACAAACAGAAATTCAAAAAATTACCCATTAGAAATATACTTTGAAAATCAATATTTCTAATGGGTAATTTTTTGAATTTCTGTTTGTAGAAATTTAGTCTCAAATATAATATTTCACAAAGAATTTCTAACTATATTTCAGAAAGGAGGAATTATGAGGCTGGCCTTGTGTTGTGTGCCAACCTATGACCCATGTGAAGCTCAGATTGGACACATTGGAGGCTTTTGTGATGGGCCACCCTCATAATTTCTCCTTTCTGAAATATAGTTAGAAATTCTTTGTGAAATATTATATTTGAGACTAAATTTCTACAGACAGAAATTCAAAAAATTACCCAGTAGAAATATACTTTGAAAATCAATATTTCTAATGAGTAATTTTTTGAATTTCTGTTTGTAGAAATTTAGTCTCAAATGTAATATTTCACAAAGAATTTCTAAATATATTTCAGAAAGGAGGAATTATGAGGCTGGCCTTGTGAAAGGTGGAAGTGTCAGCAGAGACATATTTATGTGATGTCAGTTGTTTGGCACCTTAAGTAAGTGCTTAAGCTGTGCTTGTTATAAGCTAGCTCATGGAATGCTTGAACAGAAATTAGAAGATACAATGTGACACACCTCATTCTTCAAAGAATGCAGTAAGTGGATCAATCATATGTCCATGACTGGGAAAGCCAAAGCTGGACCAGACATTGTTTCCAAACCAAGCATTGGTGTTTCAGTAGTGAGAGACCCCTCAAGGGCAAGCTAAATGAATTCAGGATCAAAAACATCATAAAGTGGCTCAGAATCATGATACCAGAAGGCTTCGGAATCCCCAAGTTGGGCCAATGTGTCCTATGCAAGTATCAAATGAATATTAGGTCAAATGTATGAAGTCATGATCCTACCTTGTAGTTGTCAACTAATGCCCCCATGTGTTGAGGGAACCAGCTACAGGTCTTTGCATACACATGGAGCCAGTCTTGGTATGAGAGACATTGCTGCAATGTAGGTGCAAGTACCAATTCATCCTGATGAATGCAGGGGAAAAGAAGTGCCCTAACAAACAAACAAACAGGTCATTGAAGTAAACAGGCTCCACATAATTGAGTGGGAACAGGGTCAATTTACCATAGATCATCAACAGACCACTTTGCAAATGAGTAAAAGGCAGCACACAAGCGAGCAGTGCAAGATGGACAATCAAACACCTCTACTTCTGTTAGGAAGGGTGATAGACCTGTCTATAAGTAAGTGGAAGGGCAACCCAAATGAAGCAATGATGAGACCACATACCACTATCAAAAAACAGTTCGCAGACAGTATATATACCAATACCACTCCAGATAGTCCCAGGTGTGCAAATCTCTTCACAGGCCAGTCCACTTTGTCTTGGCGGATTGGGTGTTCCCTTCAATCAAGTGTGAATCCAGTTGGCGACACCTTGCAGGAACAAGACCCATTCTGAACAAACATCTGGAGGACTTGCCAAGAGGTTATCAAATGACGTTGTCCACACAGGCTAATACATGGTAAATTGATACAGCTTGCTGAGAAATGCATGACATGTACCTGAATCAAGAAATCTTGTGTTAGGAACACTATTACATATTCCTCAAATTCAAATGCAATGCCAACACAAAATCCACACTCCTGTTGGCAGTCTAGATAGATGACACAAGTTGAGGACCAGAAAGTGCTCAGAGGCGATTCAACAATTCTGCGATTATTGCTATAATCATGATTATCCATGTCCCAAACATTGTGGATATAATCCATGGATAATTTTCCTACTTTGACTGTAGCTAATGTCTCTTACATTTACTGACATCTGATTGATTTTCTTTTATTCTGCGTCACAACATTCTGCTTATAGTAATGACTCCTTTTCAATCTAGGTTATTATACTGTGCCTTTGTTCACTACCATTTTACACTGCTGCTCACACCCCCAATGATTGCATCCTCTCCCTGGTTGATTTTTTGTTTTGCATACATGCTGGTTATTGCAATTTGGCACTTGAATGAACCAGGGCCACAATGCTTCTCAGATGCTAGCACTTATCCATACGTGTTACCCTTTATTGGCTAAATAAAGAAGTGCTGATGGCTTGATATTAGTACCAAATATGATGGTACAGTCTTAACTGTGCAATGTGCTCATCCAAATGTGTCACTTTTGTGTGAATGTTGCACATTCTACTCTTCAACTGGTTGCAAATTAAATACATGAGCAGCAAATGGTCATAGAAAAAACTCTGCACATTTCAAGTCATCACTTAATGAATTTCCAACATTTGTATCAGTATGTTTGCTGAACATCTAGTATTTTGGTTGTCAATTCAATTATGACTTGCAGGTCAACCAGACTTGCAGTTCTCGTGCAATTTTTGTGGACAATTATAGAACTGCATTCATTAAACTAGGATCTACAAAAAGCCAGGTATGAGGTAACTTGCTTATGGTTTGTTTTAAGCTCACACTTATTCTCTTAACAGTATAAAAGACAGTATGCTGTACCTTTTACCAATGCAATTGACTACCATGTTAATTTGTGTTGGTCAAAATTGTCCACAATTGGTGGATACTGCATGGGAATTTCTCATAATGCAACAGGTTTTATTGAAAAGGAACACACATCTGTACAACCTGTATACACAGTTTTACTGTACAAACCTACTTGCAGGTACATTTCTGAATACAAGCAACTTGTGACTCATTTATCAATGTCTGCACAAATCACTCACACAAATGTGATGTACCGATATCATAAAATACAGTCAACCATCAGGAAAACAATGGCAAATTATTATGCTACATGGTTCTGGGTAACTCAATGTTGTAGCCAAATGCAAAAATGAATGCTTCTTTTGTTTTGTGTAAGACATGAAAATGCATGCCAGAGGGCGCTTGATATTCAGACGTGTATGAGTTGTTTTCTGTTATCATGTCATGATTACAGTGCAGCTTCTTTCAGATCACCTGGCTTATTTGCCTGTCTATTGAACTGACAGATGTTCAAGCATACAGCAACATGGGTTCAGTGCCATATACTACATTTGATGAAATTAAAGTATCAATCACAACACCAATTACTGAACTGGTTGTTCATAATTCAAAATATTTTATTACTGATTTATAGGCTATTTCAGTTGCCAAATATACAAAGGTACCACATCTATGAAAACTAAATGGCAATAAACAGCTATGCAGGTGGAAGAATGCCTGTAATTTCATGGGACATGATTGACTCATTTTTGATAGACACTCCAAACATTGAAAATGTTGCAAGTGTAGAACTCAATTTTGAATGCCATGTGGATGAAATTAATTTAAATACATATCCTGTAAATAAGAACTACATACATGCAAAGGTGCCATTAATTAATCTGGTACCATATTTGAGTGTCAAGCATATTTATGAACTTGCCAAAATACACAGGATAAAAATTAAGACAAGAACCAAGAAAGAAGATCTTTCTGTGTATTTTGATTACCATGATTGCATTGCCTGTATCTTATTTACCTCAGTTTTTAAAGTTACACCAACAAGATCTACAACACATCGAGAACATCAACAACATAATAGAAAAGAAAAGAAAGCTGAGGCTCACGATATCAGCTCAGACAGATACAATGTATCTCATGCAGAAGATAATGAGCACTTTCCTCCTGAGCCTTTGAAACCTGAACTCAGCCACTAAATTATCAGTGAATTTTGTACAGAAACATCATATGAAGTTTTACAGGAAAGTGGATGTGCAGTATGTGGACAACTGACACCACAAACAGAACTCACAAAGTTGAAATCTTTGACTAATCAACTGCATGTATTACATGCAGAGGGAGTTACAAGAAAGGAGAGGAAAAAATTAAGCAAAAAAATCGAAGATTTAACTGGCCCGATCTTAGCTAGTAATTGTGATCAAGTTTGCAATCTTTGTCGAAAAGTCATATGTTCAGGTAAAATTCCTCATCATGCATTAGTAAATGGTCTGTGGCTAGGTGAAGTACCAGAAGAACTTCAAGACCTTAGGTATATTGAAAAACTACTGATTCAAAAGGTACATGTCAATGGGTGTTTTATTCACATTGCATCATCCAGACTCCATAAAATGGTGTCACATGCAGTTGCATTTGAATCACCAGTGGCCAAAGTGTACAATATTTTGTGTCCTCCTATAGAAGACTTAGATGAAGTGCTAGCTGTTTTATTTACAGGACCTTGTAAACCAACTAGAGAGGAATTTCAATGAACTCCATCACTAGTAAAAACAAAAGCTGTGGCTTGTGCACTTGAATGGTTGAAATTAAATCATTCAGGTTACTTTGACTTGAGGATTTCATATGATGAGCTTGAAAAATATCCAGAAGACATACCTCCAGTAACTGTAGAATATAAACAAGCTCAAATAAATAAAGTCTCTGAAGGGACTAGCACATTTGACCAAACACTGGAAGATGGTGTACAAACTGGCTTTTGCCCATTTGTAGTACATGGTATCACTGGAGGGGAATTGGTACTACCAGATTATCTGACAAAGCTCACAAGAAGTTTTTATTGATGTACCATGACAAACAATTTCAAAAACATATTGCATTCTCATTTGTAGCATTTAGCCATGAGCAAATCAAAGCTACAACTACTAGTACTTTTTTAGTTGCAGATACCAATAAATTTGCTGACATTTCAGAACATTTGCTAAATGTCAACCAAGATGTTTTGGCAGACATTGCACAATGTATGTCATCTGGAGAGATAGTAAAACCTGCAACAAGAGATGAAGACTTATGTTTTAAAGTTATAAAAGACCTTGACCACGTGAGTGGCAAAGTAGACAGTTCAATTATGAGCAAAAAATGCATGCATAGTGAAATATGGTCTTTGATTGCAGTACTTTACAGTCCCCCACCTGTCCTAGTGGACTCCGACCGGACTGACTGGAGTCCAAGTGGAGTCTGAGTGGAGTCCAATTGAACTACATTAAGTCATGTAGAGTTCAATCCCCCACTGGAGTCCAACTGGAGTCCAACTGGAGTCTGAGTGGAATGCATTTCAACCAAATGATAAGTCAATTAGACTTGAGCTCAAAGGACTTTGGACTTTGTGAATTTCATAAAGCACCCACAAAATAAATTTGTGTACTGCAGGAATTGAACTCAAGACCTCACAATAAGGAATCACATGACAAACCAAACAAGTGCGCTCAACCACTTGAGCCACAGGAGACTTATTAGGGATCAATATAAGGTTTATTTATGACTCAACTTTTCATATTCTTCGAGGAGGCATTTTTCAAACAATTAAGATCAAAAAATTTTAATTAACTACATCCCTCGTGTAGGACAAGAGGGAGTGGGTATAATATAATAATAAACAAAAAAAACCCTCTTGCAAGATGCGAGAGGGGGGAGATTACTACTATGTACATAAAACACTAAACCCCTTGCATTCAGCACAAGGGGGGGATTCGTAAGTACTACAATATATATACCCCTCACATTTGGTGTGAGGGGGGGGGAAGAGATAAATTAAAAATAAGAAAGACCCCTCCCCATGCAAAATGTGGGGGAGGGAGGGTTGGGGTATGCGGTCTGGGGTGGGTGTCATTGCCCACCCCTCCTTGCATGCATCCGTCACCGTAGCAAGCCACACCTGTCATCCACCCTACAAGCAGAGGCTCGTAGGCATGGGGATGGGTGCTGTGGTCGTCATAGCCCTGGTGTACCTGCCATCCACCCAATGAGCAGGTGCTCGTTGGCATGGGCTCTCACCACTCATCCACCCTGCGAGCAGAGGCTCGCAGGCATGGGGTGGGTGTGTTGTTGGTTTTGCAGGTCTCCTAGTGGGGAGGGGTCAGTGATGTGGCATGCAAGGGAGGGATGAGGTGGGTATCCTGCTCTGCAGGTCTCCCAATACCCCTCTGCCATCTCCTATCCTTTATTGACACCCTCACATCCCGTTTGGATGGGGAGGAAGGGGCTGGCATGGGTGTCATCGGGTCTGGGTTGATTCCCATCGTTCCATGTTGGCGTTGGCATTGCCCTGTTGTCCCCTGTTCACCATCATCACCAGCACCATTCCACCTGTGATCCACCCCCCAAGCAGTTGCTCAAGGGGCTGGAGGCAGGTGGTGTGTCATTGGCCCCAGTGCTTTGCATTCTGGGGGTCCTGGTGCTGGTAGGCAGCATTGTCATCATTGTCATCAACTGCACACACTCATGATCCACCCTATGAGCAGGGGCTTGCAGGCATGGGGTGGGTGTGTTGGGTTGTCTTGCATCCAGCCATCATTACCAGTAGAGTAGAACCTATAAAACAAAAGAAACAAGTTAGTTAGTTTATAAAAACAAAAAGCAAATGAAAAAAAACTCATGTAGGGCCCAAATGACACGATCTGCATTGTTTGGGCCCACATTGGCTTGTTTGCAGGTGGTGGTGTTGTTACTAGTAGATTATAACCTAGAAAACTAAAGAAACGAGTTAGTTAGTTTATAAAAACAAAAACAAAAACAAAACAAAAAACTTATGTAGGGCCCAAATGATGCAATCTGCATCATTTGGGCCCACATTCCATCCATTCAGCTCATTTGCGGGTGGTGGTGGGCAGATTGGGCATGGGAGCAGTGGCAGTGGGTGTTCATGCAGTGGTGGTGGTGGTAGAGAGAGGAGGGAGGGAGGTGGCATTGATGGTGGTGGTGGTGGTGGTGGTGGTGAGTGATGAGCTAGCACATTTGATGATGCAGCTATATGCTTTGTCATACACAGCTGCACCATGGTACCTAATGCAAGTAGATGATACCTTACACAAGGTACTGTGGTGTAATGGTTATATTGTGTATTATGTTTACATAAGCAACCTACAGGGATCTGGGTTCAATTCCTTTTCTTACACACTTTTTCAGCAGAATCTGACTGGACTGGGACTGGACTGGCAACTTTGCAGGGCCCAGACAGTTGGCTGGTGACCAGTCCCAGTGGACTCCAGTTGGACTCTGGTCAGTCCAGTCAGAGTCCAGTTGGAGTCCACTAGGAAAGGTGGGGGAGTGTAAAGACCTCTTTAATTGCATATCTGGGAGCTCCTTTGTGGTACATTACACTCTCTCCTGCTGACAACAAACATCCTATATGTTTATATTTTGCTGGCAGCAATGTAAAATTTCAACTTGGTTCACTCTCAGATGATATTAGGTATCATCTTATTGCTAAAACCCAGTAGCTGGAGCACACTTCTTTCATTTTATGATAACCATGTTTATAAAACATGTACTTGGCAAAAAAATAGACCATGAAGGAATGTATGGAAAAATGTCTGGACATTATGGTACTGTAGAACAGCAGGGACAACTGACACTTCATTTGCATATGCTTTTGTGGATCAAGGCAACACTGACACCAGAAGAAATGCGAAAAAGGATTCTGGAACCAGACTCTGAGTTCAGGACAAGCTTGATTAATTATCTGGAAAAGGCACATGCTGGAGAGTTTTTGACAGGCTCAGAAAGCGAAGTAGAAGAAAATATTAAACATATGTCAACAGAACCTGAATATCAAAATCCAACAGAAAGTATGCCAGATGCACCATCTATGACATGTTCAGATAGATGTGGTCAATGTAACAACTGTACTGAACTGACCACCTGGTGGAAAAGATTCAGTAGTATAGTTGATGACTTATTGTTTAAATCAAACATCCATTGATTGGTGCACAACTAACAGAAATAAAGATGGATCTGTAAGAGTGCCTCTTACACCATCACTACATTATCACATGCAACTCTGTTATCACATGTTATTCCATTAGTATATAGTCTATACTCAAATACTTGTGTACTGTATTCTAGTTTCCTCCTTCAAATCATATTAAGTTCCTTGTAGTTTTTGTGTCCCTGAGTGTTGGAAGCTCTGGCTTCCTTCCAGGATCTCAAAACAAGGCTCAGTCATTTACTGGTTGTTTAGACAATCCTAATGGAACATGCAATGCACATTTTCCAAGATCAATAGTTCAAACAACACAAATAGATGAAGAGACAGGACACATCCATATGAAAAAAAAGCACACTTTTTCATATGTTGTTACATATTTATTTTGCTGCAATACTGATGTCACTAGTCTATGATCCAGAACAGCCATCAGGGGTGTTCTATTATATGTAACAAATTATATAACAAAGCCTGCTTTAAAAACTCATGTAATCTTTGACACAATACGCTCTGTTTTTCAGAAAACCCTGACATTCTGAGTGGATCAGAGCCACGATGACAAATTGCATAAAAATTAATGACAAGAATAGTAAACTCACTAAGCATGAAAATGGAAAAATTAAAACCAGCTGATAAAAAAGAAGGACAGTCCTTAATTGTTAATCCTAGTTTAAGCACTTGGCTACCAGAAGGAACTTGCTGGTCAAATAACAGTTGTGCTTATGATGCTATAGTAACTGTCCTTTTCAATGCATGGAGAGAACAACCTATAACTAATTCAGTGTCATGGGATGAAATAAACAATAACTTAATGACCACATTAATAGATGGATTCAACAACCATGCTAACAGACCTGCTCCTGGACAATGTCATTTTTCTTTAGAAGATGTATGAGATTACATGAGAAGAGGACTTATTCAGAAATCTACTGAATTTGAGTTTGGACACTTCACAAGCATTGCATCAGTCCTGGTTTATCTTCTGAAACATAACCAAATGATAACTTAACATGCTCTGAAGAGAACCACCATGTGACAACAGAAACAAACAACAGAACCTGTTTGATTACTACATTACTGGCTCAAGGACAAAGTTTGCAAAATTATCTAAATAACTTCAAACTTTCATTACCTTCAAGATGTGTAACATGTGCCTGACCACAAATAGGACACACCACGTTCAAGCACCAGCCTCCACTTCTTGCATTTGAATGGTCAGACAATAAAATCCCTGACTTATATGAATTTATCACTGTTGTGGTAATCACCACTGCTGCAAGATACATTCTGAAGGGAATAATACACTACCAAGACAATCATTTTACTGCTCACATAAAGCTTTCCTCTGGCACATGGTTCCATAGTAACAGGACGAACATTAATTTTGCAACAACTGCGACCATGTCTGATGAACACAGCAATTATCACTATTTATAGCCAACTAGACCCCCCCTGAGAGAATTCAGATTTTCCATGTGCAGCAATGACCCACTAGCTCAAGTTGGAGCAGGGTGATCAGATATTGTGCTATGGTGCTAAAATTTAGAATGAGCATATCTAGGTCAATTCTTGACCATTTGGTATAAAAATTAGTGTGTTAGAATCACAAAAGCAAAGGCTACATGCTGATTAGCCCATACCCATCACTCACCTGCCGGTAACCCGTGCTATGCACTATGCCCAGGTCAGCATTAAAAAATTTGATCCTGGGTGCTTAATTTTTTTTGTGAAACCCCCTTGATTACTGGTCTCTATGCAGTAGTATGTAGTTCTGTGGTAGCACTGCAATAGAGATATGGGAGTATTACAGGAGAGCTATGGGAGTACTACAGTAGCACTATGGGTGCCTTATACAGAAGATAAACATGTCTAAGGCCACTATGGGTTACTATAGGCTCTATGTAGCACTGCTGCAGAGTCCCATAGATGGCAAGGTTTGCTGATGTGATGTGGTAGGCTTTTTAGTATAATTCAGCCCAAACTGGCTTCATAATGATACTATCACTTACCAAGTGTTTCACCACGATTTACTGATTACTAAATTACACCACATCGACTACAAAATTAAACTGATGGCATATATGGTTCAAAAGATAGGCTTCATTACTTCCAGAAAATCTAATTATCTCAATGAAAGGTGAGGATGAAGCAATGACGAGCCCCCATGTCAAAAAGTACCTAGTCTTTCACCACCATGTCATGCAAAAGTAACACAGAATTCTGTGATCTGACGTTGGCATCTGACAAGCCGAAGTATGTTTTCGTAAAAACATTTGTTGATTGAGTTTGCCCAAAATAGCACACTTGTCGGCATTTAAATTCTGTCCGTGAAATGTCATGGTGAGCCAGAAAACCACAAACTGCTCTATGATCATGGTGAAACTACTCTCGGTCTATGGGAAATAGATATTATTGCTTTGAGAAAAAAAAGGGAAGGATTGGTTCACTCCTCATATCTCAATGTCAGAAATATGTGATAATGTAGCTTTTACCAACCTCAACCTCAACCGAAAATCAGGCAAGGGGGTGGCCCGGGTGGCGGAACAGGAAAAACCGACATCCACTCACCTTTTTTTTTTTTCAAGCCCTCGGTTGCCCCCCCCCCCTCCTTCCATATATGGTAATTTTCCATCACGTGTATTGATTTTTTTCCCAAGCCATTTCCCAAAAAATTTCGTCACCGGCGCGTACTGACATTCCGTACTGCCAATACTTGTCACTTTTAGATTGATGCCCATCTCTCAGTGCCACGATGATTCTACAGCTTTAGTTTGACTCATCAATCCACCACAATCAACTGCAATCCCACGGATTCCCACCCATTTACTATCTTGATCACATCAGCATAGTGCAAACCTCAACAATTCAAGTTCTCAAGATTTTCTGGCTGTGTTGGAGGGTAGCGCGCTTCTGTATGCCTAGGATTTCAGATAACAAGGCCCCAGGTAAGTGTGTTAGGAGGATAGTGCCAGAGGCACTGTCTGACATTTACTGACAAGTTTATTTACAGAACAACGTATTTGTTGGTCTGTCATGGTTCGACGCTGCCATCAAGACTCAGGACGATGGCAAACCAATTCCTCATGGAATTGCGGGCAGATTAATGGAACGGCCATTATATGTTATGGAGTCTGGACGTTGCGACACAGCTTTGAGGCCAAGCCAGCCGGAACAGTGTGTTAGCAGAGAGACATCAAGTTTTGTAACACTATGGAAGTGTGCCTGGCACTGAACTTAACACAATTTATGATAAAACTGTCTGGTTATACCAATACAAACCATATTAGGTAGCTATTCTAAGTACTTCGTGGCCTAACAAAGCTGTTCTGCATCATTTAGGTATAGGTCAAAATATTTTTTTCAGCCTCCGGCAGGACCCCTCTACCCGCGGTTCAGGATTCCCATTCCGCCACCCCCTTGAAATCAGGGAAAAATCAGAGGAATGTTTGTAATACTTATAACCTCTCAGATCGTCGATTTGAAGATGGTTGGAGATGTTTTGGGGCTTAGAAAGTGTTATCAGTGTGGTGGTGAAACACTACATCAGTAATCCTGCATTTTGGTTTTTACCAGTTTCTGAACCCAAAAAACTGACAAAAACCAACAAAAACCAGAAAACCTGGAAACTTGGAGACCTAGGTCCCATTTCCCAGAAACCTCACATGTCTGTGTATTCGAAAAACCTAAGAAACCAATGGAAACCCTAGAAACCTATCTAAATCTGCTACTAGTATTAGCATAAACTAGCTTTTCTTAGCGACTCTTTCAAGGTTTCCAGGTTTCTCAAAACCCCAAAACCCCCAAAAACTATGGGAAACCAGAAACTAAATTGACAGATTGCTGATGGCCTAGTACCCGTGGTAAAACACTCGGTAAGTGATAGTAACGGTAATTTCTCCAGACCTGCATAGGGTATTTGTCGTGTTTCCTCCTCGTAGAGTTGTTATTTTAGAGAGATAATTGATTTTGAAAGCCGAGAACTCGTGAAGTACATAGCTAGGTTGTCTTGAGGTTATCTTGAGGTGTGATTTTTTCGTTTGATGTCAGTCCTAATTGAACAATATGCCCACCAAATACCTGTTATGTAGGTGGCAACAACAGCTACTTATCACCGCGCCGTGTCCTTCCGTTTAGCTGCTTCATGACAGACTACAGTGTCACAGTTCGTGCTCGTCGTAAACGCGGGTTCCGAGGGTAAGGAGGGTTTTCGTAGGCCTCTGTGCCTCTTCAGAAATGCTCTGCATCTTCATCCTCACCGTCCTAGTTGAGCTCCGCTCATCTCATCTCACTCCAATCATTCATGCCGTTTGCGGCTTGGTGCTAGAGTTCTAGCAGGCTGAGTCGTAGACAGTCTCAGTGTGAATAGGAGATTTACTTGTGCTGCTTCTTGGTTCTTCCATCTCGTTTCCAAGCAGCACAGGCCTCGTGCTCTTCATCAGAATTTCATCTTACATTTCAAGATAGTTGTTTTTGGTTTCATCACAAGCCCTGAGCTCCGCTCTCGCATCAAACAACTATCTTTCATTGTGAGATTTCTGATTTTTCATTCTCTGTAATGAACTCAACGTCCATCTCGCTTCCAGGATTCAACTGTCTTCTCTAGCTTCGCTACCGTCTTCAGTTGAATCTTTACAGTGAGCTTCCCCTGTCGTGAAGTTATTTCTTTAGTTATTAACTTTCCGGATCATTAGATCTTATCACAGTGGTTTATTTTTCGGCCCTCCCTCCTCTCCCTTTCTTTTTGCTCATATGATCTAAGATTCTAATATTCTGTAGTCGATAATACTGTTCTGTTTTTGTATCTAGCTTCTCCGCTCATCGCTATATATTTGGGGTCCATTGTGGACCTCTGTTTTCCCTACATCATTTCTTGAGCAACGCAGCAGAGGCCGTGCGCTTCATAACTAATACTATGTTGACGGATGTTATAAACCGTGGTTGTTGATCCAAAAGTTTCCTTCCACGCGTATACGTTCTTGTGAGCTGTGTCTATGTCAGATGTCAGAATGCGACAGCTCAGTCTCCATGCCTCTGCACTGAACGACGCCGAATACGAACTATATACTTCAATTCTTCAAGGTCTTGTATGGGCGGACGACCAAGAGAATTCTTCTGCTTCACCTTCTGGGCACGATGATGCGTACTATGAGCAGATGAGGGTTGGTGCACGGGAAGTCAGGGCATGGATTCGCGGTAGGTACGCACATATCGCGCCTGCTACTATCGACGGGGTAAGCTCTCACCCAACATTTCTGAACGTGCTATCAACGAACTTGCTTCCAGATTTTGCGGTTTTTTTCGCCGAATATGGGACAGTATGATGTGTTTTCTGGGGGTCAGTTCTTTGCAGCGCTTAGGCTTGTGGTACATATTGAATCTGGGAAGGAGCTGGATCGAAGTTTCGCGTTTGTACAAGGTATGGATCAAACTCGAATCGAATACCAATTTTCACAATCGATTTACATCTTCAGCTCATCCAACATCTACGAGACACTTGTCTCCAGGACGTCTGACCACAGATTCATCTTCACCACCCATACCGTCTTTCCCAGCCAGTGCACCCCCAACATCACAAATATTCGACCGACAACTACAATTGCCCAGTCCTCTGTCTACAAATCCTTTCACTTCCTCTGAACAGTACTCCCATATCAACCCACTTCCCCAACGTACTGATCTGTCCAAATCCCCAACCCCAAGCTCTCACAGTCTTCGCGCTATTCACAACCCTTTCGTCAAGGGGAACCCCGGCTTTTTACAGGAAAAAAGTTCGGCAATTCAACCACCTTCTTCGCCGCCCAAACTTCCACCTCGCAAACCTTCTCTAGTCCCACCTCCAGTCCACCCAGTTCTCGTCAAACCACGTCGTAGTTCTGTTCTCTCACAAACAAGGCGCAGATCTGTCTCTCCTGCCCTGAGAACTACTGCTTCTCCCTATGCTTATCCCAAAACGCCTTCTCCTACCACAAGTTCCTCATTGTTGGTCCCCCTCTCACCGCCATCACTAAAGCCTCACTTTTCCCCGACGCTCATGAAAGAGAGCCTTCAAGCAAGCAAAGCCACACAGACGGCGAAGAAGCACGAGAAGTTACAAGAGGATGAAAGGGTTCTTCAAGTCCTCAAAAGCAGTGCTGTCATATCTGGTGGCTATTCCCTTGCACGCGCCCGCGTCACGGGCTCAAGCGTTGTCGTGGGTACTTCTGTGCACAATCGCTCCCGCGGTCAGAGTCGCAGTCCAAGCCCGAGCAGTGTGGTTGATGAGGCTGAGGTTGACCGTGCGCCATCTGTCAGTTCCGAGCAGGGTGAGGGGAGGGTGCCGCCGCTGCCGCGGAGGAGGCAGCCCACACACCAGCAGCAGCCCTCGCCCCCAGGATCTGTGAGCTCCTTTGAGCAAATCGTGCCGCCTTCGTCTCCGAACATAAATCGTCGCCCAACACCAACACCAACACCATCAACACAGTCCCATCCCCCGTTTCCGCCTCCGTCGCCCTCACATTCTAATACCCGCCCTTCCTCTTCATCAAACCCTTACCACAAGCGCCCCCTCCCCATCCCAGGTAGCAACGCGACTATGAGCGCTGCGTATGGCTCGCCCAAGGCCTCTCCGGCGCGCTCATCGTTTGATCTCCCTGCGCATCCGGACAAGGACATGAACAACAAACCAAAGCAATACCACTTCCGGTATCGTAGCCCTTCCTCCTCGTCATCTGCATCATTCACGTTCATCAACCACGCCGACGCTGCGCCCCCGCAAGATAACTTTAACTCCACCTCCACAGTTGCATTGTCCTCCAGCCCGCCCTCCATCAGCACGCCGGCGTTCCCTTTCTACAACCCTCCTGCTTCCCCAAGATTTCCATTCCGCAAAGCCACTCCACGGGAAGCGGGGCCTATCACACCTGCCAAGTCCCCACCTAAGACACCCGCAAAATACTCGACCCAGCATCTCGCACCTTCTCCGTTTAACAGTACCCCTGCCAACGATGCTCCCATCACACCACAAAGTGAGAGCTCGCCCACTACCCGCATATTCCGATCCAAATCGCTACACCAACCTTCGCCACCGCTTCCCCCTCTCCCTGTGTCCCCCAACGCAGGCATTGGGGCCGTGAGGCGCAAGCGTCCTGAGAGCGTCACGGTGTTGAGTTCGGGGGAGATTGTGTTTGGTGAGAGTGCAAGGAATGAGGGTATTTTGGGTGCGAGTGTCGATACGAGCCAGAACCAGGAGAACCAGCACCGGGGCGCAGAGGGCGGGAAACTGCGCGGAGTAGAGAGGCAAGTCTCCCTCTCAAATCCGAGTCCTGGTGAACCTGGGCGTGAACATCGACGTTTGTCGCTCTCCCGTTCTATTTCTGCCTCTTCATATTCTACGCACCACACGTCATTCTCGCAGCCCGTGCCCGATGCTTACTCGCATTCGCATTCTCGATTTACCGACTATGACAGAAAGTCACGTCCAGACCCCAATTCTAACTTCCGCGACGCTGCACCATCCCTCAGTAACATCCAGCGTACTATTGCGAAATTTGATGCTTTGCAGTGGAAGCCTGAGACTGCATGGCCGAACGGGGGCAGTGGTGATCGGCGGAAGGAATAGCAAGCAGATCACTGCGAAAATGGAGATAACGGCGAGTTGAGGGGCACGTAGGGTCATTGAGGCGGAACAGGATGGGGTATTTCCAGGGCTGTTTCGAGAGGGGATATGGATTGAGAAGATGAAGAACTGGCGGAGTGCTGTTGTGTTTGTACATCCTTTATATCAACTCTCACTGCCTCCCAGAAACATGTTTTAAGACTTCTGATTTGTATCGTATATCCAAAGGATATTCTCAAGATGTATTTAGAAGAAATACCAAGGAAATATTTTACATGTATCCAAGCTGTATCTGCAAGAAACAGAAAAAGTGTATCCTACAATGTTTCTTCCAGATCCATTCTTTTCATGCTTCCTTTGTGTAAGTTAGGGAAACACTTTATATGTAATTATAGCTGTACCTGCAGAACACACTTAACATAAAATTTTATTATGTGTTTTCTAGGATATATATGTGTAACCATGGTGACCCCTTTTTCCTTTGCATGTATCCCTAGAAAACACATAATAAATTTACATGTTGAGTTTCTCCAGGTACAGCTGGCTATAATTACATATAAAGTGTTTCTCTAACTTACACAAAGGAAACATGAAAAATGCAGAATGGATCTGAAATAAACATTGTTTGATATACTTTTTCTGTTTCTTGCAGATACAGCTTGGATACATGTCAAATATTTCCTTAGTATTTCTTCTAAATACATCTTGAGAATATCCAAAGGATATACAAATCAGAAGTCTTAAAACATGTTCCTGAGGCTGTGTTTCTGTGGGAAACACAGGTCAGTGCCAGCAATGATACTTGGATGGTCTGTTGCAATTGGAGCACCTACTCAGGTAGTCATGTGACCTGGTTCCAAGTTCTCAGCTTGTCTGAGAATGAGGTATTGTCAATCTGAGCTTGTGGGATGTCTCATCCGATCTATTTGTGTGGCATTTGCCAAAGTGGTGTTTGTGTAGTTTGCTGGGCCTCTTTTACTCTGTTCTTGTTTGCACTTGAAGCTGGCTGATGATGTGGGGTCAGTTGTGCACCAACCAACTGCCTGGCATGGTGACCAATGACTCAAACACTTATGACATGTGTTCCATTGTGGTTCAGGGTGAGGTGGATGATGGGACATTCCCTTTGCCATCCAGTGGAATCTCTTGTGGGCATGGATTGTTCTCTGCCCATGTGCTTGAGTGCTCTACATGGTTCCAAGACATTGAACCACCCTTGTCTAACAATGTGGCTGACTATTATTTTTTGTCTGAAATAAACTGTTGCTACAAGGCATTTTTTAGGCCCGATGTTGCAGCCCCCATGTTCTGCATTTTGATCTGTGAGTCATATTTTTTGGCACCCAAGGACTGGATGCCATGACAATGTGTCATAGGGGCTGCCCTGCTTGCTATGGTTGAGGGCAGAATTGCTTCTAAGGAAATGACAGGGCTTTTGGGTGGCTTCAACATGGATTACCACTCACATGATTTCATGGATGTGGATGCTGAGGGACCTTTGTGTGATTGTCATGAACTGATCCTCATGTTCTTCTTCACAACAAAACCCCAGTCTATCCCAAAGCCATCAGGAAATATATGGGCCATTCCTCCATAGCTGAGTGGTGCAATTTCTTGGAGTTCACTCTCCACTTTGCATCACCCCCCATCAATGACACTTGTGTTTGTGTGGTGGCCCCCCGCCTATGTGGGTGTGTACCAATGGTTGGTTGTGGACCTTCACCTGAAAACTTTTATGCATGGAAGCTTGTACTCAGTAAACCATGGCACCTTTTTAAGGATTTGCAAGAGAGTCATCCAATGTTCAAAGCCGCATACCATCATGTTTTATATGCTTAAACTTTGTAGACTGTTTCTGCTAAATATGTACATGACACATGATAAAGAAGTTGTTGCTAGCTTCTTATGATAGTACACCCTGCTGCACAGCCATAAACATAATATCACTAAGAATAAGGTCAAGTTCTTGAAATACACAGTGGAAAACAGAGCATGACCCAAACAGGAGTGTTACACCCCAGCTTTGGACACTCCTAATTGTCATCTTAAAAAAAGAAGAGTTGTAAAGAAATGAAAGACTTTCAAAAGGGCCCCTTGAAGGGCTAGTCTCACCCATGACGTGTTTCCCAAATTTCCAACAATCAGGGGAGGAAAAAAAATTGGCAATGATGTTTACAATGCACTACAGAACACAAATTTATTCAGCTGGATCTATGACCATCTGCCTTGACTGCTTCGCTGGTTGACTTTGCTCATCATCACCCCTGACATCATTGTATCCGACCTGGTGCTTCAGTGTGCATGGCTTGTCCATCACCAGTTTTGTAGTGGGCAAGGTGTAGATAGTCTATAAAAGTTAGTGTGCCTCCTTTGGCCAAGTCAAATTCAATGTATCTACCTTACTGAAAGTGCCATCCAACAGTGCCATTGAGTGTAAAACCACCAGCATTTTGTAATTGTTGCCTCGCACTGGAATAACCACAAAGGACAACTGTACTTGGATGATGTTGCTGACATGGAACAGCTGTGGATTGAACCTGCATTAAAACAATGGGTCATCACTTTAAACTCTAAAAAGACAGTGCCGTGCTTACTTTCTTTCACCACTAACCCCTTTGAGTCTTGTAAAGTACTGGACCTCATTGTCATCCATATGGATATAAGAATGTACTGCATCACCAACTGCCATGTTCACCAACACTCCATGAGGATCAACTTCTTTTTGAAAGGCAATGCTCGATAGACCTTGTGCGCTTTGTTTCAGAGTAAAATAGTGATTGGCGATGTCTAAACATTCAGCTTGCCCTTGATTCACATCAGACGTGGCCCACAACATCATTGTGCCATCTGCGAACTGCCAGTCAAACTTTCCATAAATCTCTTGAGCTGCACTGACAGCCCTTGCAAAAGCGGAGGTATCAAGACCAGTTATTGACACTGCTTGTCGAAGGTATTTGTATCATGCTGGTGGAATCCTGCCAGTGAAGAGCTTGAATAAACAACATATACTCAAATGAAGCCAACTTTCTTAGGTTTTTCTTTCAAAGGCAGCAACTCTTTGTCCACCAAGACCCCTTGCAATGTGAAGACCACCTCTTCTATCTCACCTTCAACAAATGAAGGTACAGTATTACTTTACCCCTTAATTGTGTAGTAGCTTATGGTTCCCACTTTCATGCAATGAAGATAACTTGATCCTGTCATTCCCATCCATCCTAAGTCTAGTGTAGGTTGCCCAACCAGGCACCCTTCCAATTGCCACTAGATAGGTTAGTTAGAAAGGTCTGCCAGCTAACTGAGTGTGAACTTACAAAAGAATACATCAACAGTAGCTGCCATCTAGTATGTGTGTGAATCAGTGCAGTCTCTCGTAGCATATAATTCACACTCACAGTACCGATGCCTGCCATCCATGGAGATGAAGGAACATATGCAGTTTTCAGATTGTTCAGACCAAACTCAGATTGCTTCTCGATTGCTAGTTTTCCCACAGATGGTGCAGTTCCATGCCACATCTGGCTCTTTACATCGTTCATGAGAGACATGTACCGGTCGCTATCAATAGCACATTGTCTCTCAGGCTCCCGCTGAAACCATTGTAGGGTGCACTGTGAAAGATGGGGAATGAACCAAAATTTCAAGATTGATCATTGAACATACTGGAATATACAGAAGGATGGGCCACTATACTGCACTTAGAAAGGCATAGGAAATGTGTAATGATGTAATGAACACTCACAGATTCTACAATATATTTACCTGGAATCCTGCAAGGCAAATGAACATGACAATACATATATGTGAAATTTGAAACTCACTGAAGTCTACAATACATGAGTTAAAAAGTGAGGAAATAGTGCCCAAATACTACTTACTTGATGTAGGCTTCAAATGTGAAACATTAATCTGTAAGCCGCTAATATGAATATATAAACAACATGGACAAACTTTCATCTGCCTCCTGATTTGCAAGGACCATTTTGTCATTCAAATCAGTGACACGGCGTCCATATGTGACACACATGGCAACAGAAATAGCAAATCTGTTATAGAAGTGAGTTGGTGTACGATTTTGTACGATGATGATGCTCAACCCGGGAAAACCACCAGAACTGCCAATGAGGCAATTGATGATGTTTGCGATGAGTCAGAGGAGGGTTGTGAGATGTTCCGAAAGTTCGTGGTCAAACCTCTGAGAAGATTACTAGTTAACACTAGTCGTGAAGGTAGTGTTATGAGAGACAAAGGCATTTGTTGTGGTCTGATCGAGGGCGATCGATGAGATCAACGGCGAACGAGTTTTATTGTCGATGGTCGATATGTGAATTATGAGGACCTTTCGATAGGTCGATGGTATACGAAGGGTGTGGCAAACTGCTATGAAGTGTTGGAAGGATTGCTAGAACTAATGACGAGAGGATCGAGGGAGGAGAGAGGATGCAACGATTGCAGAGGTTTCTTGTTGATTGAGAAAACCTGCAGAGACTTAGATTGTTTTAGAAAGTTGATCGGATGCTTAGAACTGTATACGAGACAATATGTGAAGACGATTTCTTGTTGTTTTCAAGTAGATACTACAGAGTTTTATATGTTTTAAAGAAACTTCCTAAAATGGAATGAGAAACATGTGTAGAACATGAGGCAAAAGATATGAGTTAAGGCACAAGGCCATAAAGGAGACTGGAATCCAAACAAGAAAGATATATATATCATATGATGAAAGAGTAATAAAGGGAAAGAACTAAAAGAGACTGTCCTTTGTGTATAAACTGTGCTAAGTCTTGCAATAATGCGTCCAGCGGGTTCTGTGCGCGATAGGGACTTGGAATGAAGCTGACCTATGATCAGCAGGTTTGAACATGAGTTGGAATACGTCCTAGTGCATGGTCTTCCACCATTTAGATAATGAAGGTGGCGCCCGATGTTGCTCGTAGTTTCTCGATATTGATCGATGACACTTGATGATGGTCGATCGTGGTTGTGGCTTGTTCGAAGTTGGTCGGGGATGTTTGGTGGTTGTGTAGGGGAATCTTAGGGACTTTCGGGGTAGTCCTAAGGTTGTGCGATGTGGTCTTTTGATACTATCGATGTCGCTGGTGATGTTTCGATGCGGTCGATATGATATTGCGATTGATAGAGTGTGTCGCGCTGCATCTGGGATGTCGTAGGAGTTAGCCGATGTGATTAGAATGATGCTAAAGTGTTGAATCAGTCCTTGAGCCGAGAAGACAACCTATCAACGATGTACGAGCTCCAATTGCGAGATCACTGGCCGTCGGACATGGAAAATGTATCTCAAATGATCGCGCTCCATGAGCAAATCATGCAGGAGAATGCAAGCTTCCATGAATTGCAGAGATTTATAATTCTGTGACGCTTCGATGCTCAAGCTGGCATGCATCAACTAGTAGACGATACAGAAAGATCAGATGTCTAGCATAAGAGTCATAAGAAGTAATGGTAATTACATATCTCCAATTTCTCCATCGAGGGCCATATCACAAGGCCAGCCTCATAATTCCTCCTTTCTGAAATATAGTTAGAAATTCTTTGCAAAATATTATATTTGAGACTAAATTTCTACAAACAGAAATTCAAAAAATTACCCATTAGAAATATACTTTGAAAATCAATATTTCTGGTTAAATTTCTCATGACATTTCAGTGTAGATACTGGAAGTATTTCTGTAAGGCGATGTTTAACTTATCAATTGCCTGAAAGGCTTTCAGAAATTAGATCAGAAAGTTTTATTTTCTGGTCATGCTTTCTGATCCATAAAAGAATTTCCTTCTGGTTGGTCAAAGTCTGTGTGAAAGCATGACTTTCACAAAGACTTTCAACAAGCCTTTCAGCAGCTGTTCAATTTAACATTCTGGGAGCAAAAAGGCTGGCTTTCAATCTGCAGAAATAGTTTCAGAAAGGTTAGCTTTCAACCTCGTGATTGGTATAGTGAAAGTAATAATTTCACATCAGGTTTTCAAGATCGCGAAAGGCACACATTCTAATAGAGATTTCACCACCTTGAAATATTAAATTTCATGGGTGGGCACTAGTGGGCACTGCCTTTCACAAATTTGAAATTTAATATTTCTAGGTGGTGAAATCTCTATTAGAATGTTTGCCTTTTGTGATCTTGAAAACCTGATGTGAAATTATTACTTTCACTATACCAATCACAAGGTTGAAAGCTAGCCTTTCTGAAACTATTTCTACAGATTGAAAGCCAGCCCCTCCACTCCCAGAATGTTAAACTGAACAGCTGCTGAAAGGCTTGTTGAAAGTCTTTGTGAAAGTCATGCTTTCACACAGACTTTGACCAACCAGAAAGAAATTCTTTTACAGATTAGGGTTGCCGAAGTTCAGTCCTGAACCAACGCAAAGAACTGGAACCAACAGAACTGAACCAACAGTTCTGTTCAGTTCAGGTTCAGTCTGGCCACTGGACTGAATGGTTCTGGTTCTCAGTTCTGGACTTGGAGTAGACAGGGGAACCGGGTTCGGACTGGTTCGAACCAAACTTTCATGGGGGGAGAGGCGCATTGACGTTATTAATATGATATGATATGATGTGCCCTGACTTGATGCGTACTTGGCCGGAAATAATTTTTTCCAAGTCAATATATTTTTTTCTGCTCTCGCTTCACGCTATGCCTGACTCTGATGCACCAGCACTAAATGACAACGGCACGCTCAAGGATGCAACAGAGATTGAATGGCTCAACTCTCCGAGTGATGAGAGCTGCCCTGCTACTCCCAAGCACAAAAGATCTGACAGCTCGGCTCAACAGACATCAGATACCGAGGACAATCTTCTCCCAGGATTGAAGAACAAAGCCCCAGCAAGAAAAGTCAGCGGCAAACGAGTCCCAAAGCTATCTGACAGGGCAGGTGCAGGTGCTGCATTCCAATCGCCCAAAAGCCGCAAATTCTTTCAATCAAAATTTATTCATGTGTTTACATTCCATATCTCCTATTCACGACCATTCATCTCTAATTTCATCTGTGTAGTCAGTGAGAAAAGTGAACTCGTTCATCTTATCTGCTAACTGCTCAGCTGATCTCGCTTATCTCAGAACCCACTAACGCTGCAAAGTTCAAGCCTGAACAAAAATGTGCGAACTCTGCCCCTCCATCCCCAGAAAAGGGTTCTGTTGCAAAGGTAGCTACTTCCACTTCAAAACCCCACCGCCCTACCACATCAAAACCAAAGACGAGGGTGATTGAAAGCGATGACAAGTCTGATAGCCGAAAGGAAGTTGGTAACGAAGTTGATGAGGCCGAGGATGAAGTGGTGGAGGATCCGCTGGAAAAATATGAGAAGATGAAGGAAGAGATTCAGCGCGAATGTATGGTAAGTTGCATGGCTTTTCTGTCAACCTCTTCACTTACAAGTATTCTTAGCCACCACGAAAGCACTTCCATCAAGGAGAAGATCCATGTACACAAGACTTACACGTAATGTTTACACCAGACGAAATCTGGGACAAGGCGATGGGTAAAGTTGAAAAAGGCCATTTCTGCAAGGCCTGCATGTACGTCCTTGTGTTTATTGTGTTTTATTGCACTCATAGGTTTGTTTATTAGCGCTAAAGGTTACCGTCGGGACCATGCCTTTTTAAAAGGTGCCAACAGCACCTTGCATATGCATATTTTGCAGTAATTGATTAATGTTTTGTTACAAATATACCTTGCTAAATTTTCTTTTACAGCCACTGGTCATCTCATGGCGACATGTATATTCAAAGGTGCCGAGAGCTAGAAATCGCCCCCGATCAACGCGCATTGCCAAAGCAAAAGACTAAAAAGCTGGAAGGCCTTCCCAACCAAATGAGTCTTGACAGTTTTGTCGAGACTATTCCAAACATCAAATGGAGCTGACAAGGTCTTCTCGAGCACATCAGGGACTTTGTTGTATCCGATGACCAGGTAAGCATAGTGTGTGATTATTCTTATCCTGTGGTTTCTAAATTGTTCTTCAGTCATTCCATGTTGTTGAAATAGCGCCGTTTTGACGACTCTTGCAGTATCAACGTCCAGCTACAAAGGAGTCGGATATCCCCCATCGAACCAAGCTTCAGGAGGAGGTCATCAAGAAGTCAAAAGTGGCCATTCAGCATCTTAAGGAGGAATTTGCAGTAAATGCCTTCTTTCAACTGTATTCCTTTTTGTCTGACTTTTTTTGAGTGCGTGCCCAGCAGGGTTTTGATTACGTTCGATGCCTGGACATCAAAAGCATACGACCCATATTTGGTGATCACTGCCCACTACATCGATGCACCGTCTGATCAACCATTAGAGTGGGAGCTGAAGAGCAAACTACTGGGCTTCAAAGAACTACAAGGCAGTCATACTGGTGCGAATGTCGCTGTTAAGATTATTGAGGTCCTTGACCAGTATAACATCAGGCATAAGGTGAGTTTCATCTTTAGTTCTATGAGAATGCCAACCCATGTATACTGTATATTAGCTTGGTTGGCTGACAGCTGACAACTTGACAACTAACAATAAAGCATTGCGGGTGATCCAATGAGCGATGCCTGATTCTGTCCAGAAGTGGTATGCCCAGGATTGGCAGGTTTGGTGAGACTAGGATTTTGTCTATATTGATATTCTAATTGTATCTAGATGCATGGAGCATACTGTCTACCTCGCTGCGAAAGCCTTTATCAATAAAGTGAGGCCTCAAACCCCCAAAAACAAGAGGTCAAGTAAAAACGGTATGGCCTCTGTGGAGGATGTGGATGATGATGAAGACATGGATGTTGACAATGATGACTGGATCTCAGACTGGAACCAACTCAATGAGCTTCCAGATGATGAAGAGGTAGATGATGTTGTTGATTTCACTGCAGGGGATGTCCTCAGAAAAACTCTAGCACTTGTCAATCAGGTGTCTTTTTTTTTTTCTTTCATTTATTTTCCCCTGCTTATATATATATAATAGATCTGTGCTTCTCCTCAAGCAAAGCAGTATTTTGCCCTGTGCTGCAAGTCTGAAGGTATACCTATTCTTGAGCTGATTAAATGGGTCTGAACCCGTTGGGGATCCATGCACGATCTCGTCGAACGATTTACAAAATGCAAAGCAGTACTTCAAAATTATTTTCATTTTAATTTTTGTTAATTCTTCAAAGGCTGTCCAGAAGTTTTGTCTCTTTGCTGATGAGAAGCTCCCGAAGCTCAAAAACAAAAAGTATTCTGACTACAAACTTGAGCCCAGTGAGTGGGAGATCCTAGATTTGGTTCAGGAGGTCCTTGCGGTATGTGCCTACCCATAATTCTCTATTTATTGGCATCTTATGTATGAGGTAAGGAACCCCATGGGGCCCAAGCATCATTTTCATCAGAGACTGAGCCGACTCTTTGGAGGACAATTCCTTATCTAGAGTTGCTCCAACATTGCTGGGAGACTATGTTAGAAACCCCAAAATTTTTCCCGGTCAGTGAGGCAATTGAAAAGGGCCTCGACAAACTGGGTAAATGGTACAAGTCTCTTGACCAGAGCGATAGTTACTTTATTTGTCTTGGTGCATTGGCAGAGTTTTCAATCCTTCAGCATGATTTTTGCTGATGTCAGCACTTAGCATTGCATCCATCGATTAAACTTAGTTATTGTAAGAACAAATGGGATCGTGAAGCCTACAATGCAGGTTATGCCTCTTTTGAAAAAGTGGTGCGTGCTGTCATTTTTTTCTTCTGAAGTAGTAGCTTTCTAAGCCATTTTGCATAGTTTGACTCCTATTATCAACATCCTGTGAAATCCACAGCCACTGCTGCTGCCCACCCCCAAAGGTTCTTAAATTTTTGAATTTCAGTAATTTAAGCTTTTTCTGAATTCTCTTAGAAAAACCATTGCCATTTAATGGTTATGGTGCAAACTGGATCTTATCATCTCTCAATGATGGACCAGAGGAATTGGTCCCTGGTGATCCAAGGAAAGAGCTTTTAGAGTATGTCAATAGTCCTTGGGAGGCAGCTCAGGCTGGAGAGCAGGACCTGGACCCAATTAAGTGGTGGGGGGTATGTACACTTCTTTTCATGAGACAGACAGTTACTAAATGACCTCTCAGTATCATTCGAAGCAGTACCCTACCCTATCACAAATTGCATGCGATTATCTGGCCATCCAAGGCTCATCTGTGGCCTCAGAAAGATCTTTTTTGAGTAGTGGCATCACAGATACTCTGCACTGAAATGGTATGGATCCATTCCTGTTTGGGAGGGTGCAGATCCTCAAACATGCCTACAAATCTCACTTTATTGATGCTCGTACTGATGCTGATGCCCATGAAGTAGTAGAATTGATCAAAATTTGATAGATAGGTGTTACCATAGAATTTCTTTTTTTTATTTTAAATCTTCCAGTTCACCCAGTTCGAACCGAGAACTGAACTGGACAGAACTGTACAGAACCGGTTCTATCCAGTTCTGTTCAGTCCTCAGTTCGGTCCAGGAAAATTTCTCAAAGTTCAGTTCAGTGTTCGGCAAAACGTGCAAAGAACCAGACTGAACTGAACTTCGGCCACCCTATTACAGATCAGAAAGCATGACCAGAAAATAAAACTTTCTGATCTAATTTCTGAAAGCCTTTCAGGCAATTGATAAGTTAAACATCGCCTTACAGAAATACTTCCAGTATCTACACTGAAATGTCATGAGAAATTTAACCAGAAATATTGATTTTCAGAGTATATTTCTAATGGGTAATTTTTTGAATTTCTATTTGTAGAAATTTAGTCTCAAATATAATATTTTGCAAAGAATTTCTGACTATATTTCAGAAAGGGGAAATTATGAGGCTGGCCTTGTGTATGGCATACCCAGCCCTCTCATACCACCGGAAAGGATCTCCCCGCTGTGACAATGGGTTCGGTTATAGCTTGCGATGTGAAATAAATCAAACCTCATGATATGGCTGGAGTAGATATTCCCCCACTTTACAAGGAGTTCCGATGCCGCCTTATCAGTCCCGAGAACTGTCTCAAATTAGGGGACAGTAAATGTGAAGAAAATCAGGTAAATCTTACCGATGCAAGGCGTATTTCCAAGGTAGAATGATACAATGCTACCTAAAGAAAGGTCGGAAATGGAAATCTCAGACTGCAGTCGATTTGGAAACTGAAAATGACTCCCGTACTGCTTGTGCCATGCAGGGTTGTCCAGGGTTGTTCCTTCATAATATCTTGTGTGTTATCACCAAACAGCCCTCTGGGGGGTCTAGGGGGGAGGTTGAATGGTCTTCTAAACCATGTGAGCCCTAGACTGCCTCCGATTAGGAGGAGCAAACCAAAAACTGGGACATTTGACTCGAGGTTACCAATACGATAATCCAGCAGAAAGTCCCAGTGTATTCGGGTCCTGATCCCATTACACAGCCACTTCTGTCCAACATCAACTTGGTCTCCTGGTCTGCTTGAGGAAGTCCATACACATCTTTTCTTCGATGAATATTAGCTATGAGCCTCGTGATTCGGTGAATATCTAGGAGTCAAACATATCACCACCAAGTACTGCATGTAATTTCTGAACGTTGTTATAACATTGGAAAAGTGGATTTCCTCTGAAATTTTTTATAAGCAAAATTTTAGCTTATTCGGAAAACGAACATCTCACCTTCCTGATTTCGGTTGTGTTGGGAGTCACTAGTCACTAGTCATGGGTATACAACTTGAAGTCGATCAGTACTAGGTTCTGATGACCTGCCTCAGGCTATTGTGTATGGATTCCTACTTTGGTTTTGTTGTTTGGAAGTGAGCCACCTGGAAACTCCAGCGGCTTGTCATTTCCCTGATGCTATCAGGTTCGAACCTGCCTCCTCTAGCCTGAACCTTGAACTGAACTGATTCTGGCCAATGGTCGAACTTTGAACTCAAGGTTTGGTTCTGCCAAAGGTCAGTTGGAACCGAACTTCAGAACCGAACTTTGATACCACTAAAACTTGGTATCATGCTATTTGAACATTGAATGGCAATGAATGCAACATTTGATCATGACAAGTCAGAACCCGAAGACAAACAAAATAGGATTTCACATTTATACGTTATGCAACAAACAAGCAAGGAATGACACGCAGAACCTTCTAAAGTTCAGATTTCCCACCATCTTCCCCTCCCTTTCCTCTTAATGTTTGGTTTCTCTGCCAACACTGAGGCATGCTTGGGCTCAAGCATCCTCCTGCTCTCCTGCTCCTGCTCCTCATCTAGAAATCCAACAACTGAAACATTGTCGAATTGCTCAGCCTCTTCTACTGCAGCCTTATCCTCACCACTCCACCCATTCCATATGTCTGGTTCATCATCCATCTTTGAACCAGTTATGTCTTTGTCATCCAAAGGATGAGTACTGGTGGCAGGTGTAGATACAGAAGGTGAAGCAGCTGAATCGACACCACCTCTTGATGTCCCCCTCAAACCCAATCCACCATCATGATCCAGAATATCGAGCGTATTGCGCCTCATAAAGTCCTCATCTTCCTCGTCAAATTCCAATGGAACTGATGCAGACATACTACTATCCAGACGAGGTCAAAGTCGGGGTGACCGAACTCGGTTGATTTCCTGTCAGAGTCTACCCAGACCCTCACTCACACTATCTCCAAGGCCAGTCATCGTGCGGATTGGTATGGAACTGCGGAACGACTGTGTGCCTAGCATGCCATTAGGAAGCATCGGGAGGATGCCTGAGCTGTGATGGTAATCGAGTCCACCAGCAAGTGCAGAAGCGAGAGGTTCATCAAACAATGATGAGAAGGTTCTATTACGGAGGTCACAAGGCAAGGAGAAGCACTCGACAAAGGATTCTCTGCTTCCAGCAGGATATGGGGTAATCTGGACTTCCTTGCAAACGTCAATCTTGTGCCCTGAAATATCAAGCTGATATCGTCGAATAAGGGCATGGTAGAGTATGGAATGAGAACTGGTGCAACAAATAGATGGACCGTGGTAATAGCTTCGCCGAACGTGAAAATGATGATAGTTCAGCCTGTGCAAGCCAGCTAAACGACAAAGGATCAGTCAGAGGTACAACAACAACAAAAAATGATCTACACACTCTGCTTGCCTAGTCTTCTCTTTCACCCGGTCCTGACTGCCTTCCCTATTCTGTAAAGGCTTCCTAACCTTGCTTTTTTCTCCCCGCATCTTCAGATTCCATGTCGCAACAATGCTCTCGTGTTCAACCATCTCCATTGGGACATCCATCATCTCCATCAGTCTTGACTTGCCCGACCCCAACCTCCCTGCACCACTCTTGGAAGGTGATACACTTAGCTTTCCAGCACCACCCATCCCAGGCAACGAGATGCTTGTCCTGCTTAAAGCCGCTATGCTGATGGTACCCCAATCTCTAGGCCTCAATTCGAGCAAACAGCACCATAAAGAAAGCATTCCGTCTGTTGGGTCAAAGAGAAGAATGTCCTGGAAGTTGACAGGTGGCTGCGAGGAGATGGCAGTGTGACGAGGAGTGGACAAAGAATCCGATGAAGTCCCAAAGGTCCGCCGCCACCTCCCAATGGAGGCGCATGTGGGATGAGCGGGGAGGTGGATGGAGATCCCGTGCTGGCATGGGTGTGTGTGTATGAGTGCAGGTATGAATGGGAGGATGCAGGCGATGAGAGAGGGCGAAAACTGGGCGAGGGTGGTGCAACAAGATGGAGCAGTGGGAAGGGTAGGAAGCCGGGGGTCTGGGCTGGGGGACAAGCTTGCTGGCGCTCGTTCTCATGTGGGTTGATGACTAATGCGTGGTGTGGTGGTACAGAATTGGTTGCTTTGCATGTGTTATTATATTGAGTTGAGCCCGAGCTGAATTCATCAAAATAGTTGTTATTAAAATTGCTGTTGTCATCTTGTGATAAATATTGTCATTGGCCTTGATAGTAATGATTGAAACTGCCTGTAAATGCGTTCGAGATTGCATCCAGATTAAGGAGGGTTGGGAGGTAGAGGTGTGAAGAAAGGAAGAAGTGATGGTCCCTGGATGACATACAGTGTGTTGAGGGTAGTTGAGGATAGAATGGATAATGTTGCTGGATCAACCGTGCTCTGCGAAAATGAAGTTAAAGCAGATGTAAAGAAATCAGATTAGTACATACAACCACAATAAATTCCTCATTAGCTTCAAATTCTACTGCATCTAGAAAGCGAATACAAAAAAAATAGACTCCCATCATTCTCGTTATTCCCCCCATCCATCCTAATCGCAAACAAGTCAGCCCAAGATGCAAACTTGAGAAGAAAAACCTACAAACCTCCGATTAAAGGCCTGTTGCCCCTAAACAGATCCTTTGCCCCTTTCCTCCGAGATTCAGGTACGATGGCAGTGCACACCAGACTTCCCGTCGACTCCGGTTCCGCATTAGCTCCACCTGCGGGATTGTGAGTATTATCCATATGCAGGACCTGTTGCAAAGACTCGAGATCGGTGCAGTCCCAAATCTCAAATGCAGCAGTGTAGGCAAGGAATAGGAGATGCCAGGTCAAATTATTGGGGCTATGAAGGATTAATCAATGACTAATAAGAAGGCAGATGAAAGAAAACCATGGATGTAGTCCCACCTTGCCCAAACAACATCATTGCAAGCTCCAGATAATTCTGCTCCATGGCGCAAGTCGAAACTCCTATCCCACCCAGCCCCTAAGCCCCTTTCCCTCCCCGCCGTCTCTAAATCAACGACGGGCACAGCCCCGCTGCCACCCCTGACAAGGCGCGTGAATGGCAATGGTGCAGAGAATCTCTTCCTACTTGTTGCAGGTCTTGAAACTGGAGAGGGGTGTGTGGTATCTTTCGAAGCCATAACCTTGGCAATCCCCAAGCTGGAGCCTAATAAATGGGAGGGAGGGGAGAGTTGGATGGGGACGGAAGTGGAGGACGAGGCAGGAGAGGTAGCACGTCCATGCCCGTAACCGTAGGAAAATGGATTGTTCTCAGCGACCGGCTGAACAGGATCGGGTCTCGGACTGTTCCTGCGTGAGCGGTCCCAGTCGACTGTAGCTATGTGCAGGCCTGGACGTGCTTCTTGATAATCCAAGGCATGACTATCTTGCTGAGGTTCAGATTCACGATTAGTACCATCCGACTTGTCATGCTACTTTGCGTTGACGTCAGTGTCCGTACCCACACTGAACTCTGCAAAAGGAAGCAGAGGACGAGAGATGGGGTCAAAAGATGGGAGAGTGTGGGATACTGCTTGTTCTTGAGGAGGATCACTGAGGGAAGAAAGGTCAGCGAGAGTTTCAACTTTCGAGAAGGGTTTGAAGTTGAAAATTGAAGGTGGCGAAGATTTGGATTTCGCATGAGCAGACAAAGAGATGAGAAGGAGAACCACGAAGGTTCTGTGCATACTGTAGAGTCGTGGGTCAAACGAGGGCACAGGCGCCCAAGGCTGCGATAAGACGAAGGAACATACCACGAGTTGGCAAAGTCGATGTCCCAATCCAATCCCGGATCTGGACACATGCTGGGCTTGGTCTACCAGACGTTCAAAGGCTGGTTCAATGTCTTGCTGATTGAGGAATCTAGGAGATTGTTGGCGAGAGGATTTGTTGGAACGGGCATTACCATAAAATAAATTGAAATGAATAGATAATGGTTGTCATTGTAAGCAAATACAACGACTGCAGGTAAAGACTTGTTGATGCAAATTGGAGGAACAACAAAAGACCAGTCATCTCTCGTCGTGGATCGATATCCCAAGTTCCAACTTGATGAGAAGTGTATTCTGTGATGACTTGAATCAAAGTTCTGCTGGAGAGGTCACCAGGTCCATTCTGCTCGAGTCGCACCTCGAGGCTCAAAACTGGATAACCATGTGACCACATCTCTTACATTGCCAACTTGTTGCATGATCATGGCTGCAAATGTTGATCTCTGGATGCAACTCAATGACATATATCATCATGCACTATCTATTCCTGTCAACATGTCACCATTTCTCTGACCTGGCTGCGTTACCTTGGGTTTACGATCCATGGCAACGAAGGCCACATTTCTGCCTCTCCTGATGGCCCAGAGGTTAGCTACTTTGAGCGTGATAATATCCAGGGTGTTTATTATTATATAGCGCAAGGTGAGTCATACTTCAGTGTGCCAGCACCTGTTGTTCACCTTTAATGTTAGAGCCATGTTTGCTTGACCCTGATTTGATGGACATGAGAACCTCGGATGCATCAGCAATCAGCACAAGCTGGGGCAAATTTAGGGAGGATGTGACTGCACGCAATGGAACCTGTGTGATGACTGGTACAGGAGAAGGATTTCAGGCATGTCATATCATTCCTCATGCTAAAGGACATCAGGTGTGTTCTGAATATCTCTTTAATCATACGGAGCCCTCATTCCAGGCCAAGTACATGATCAATCTCGCTGAACACAGGCATGAAGCATTCGATCCACCCTTGAATGACATCAACAATATACATAACAGAATCCTGCTTGCCTTACAGCTCCACGATGCATTTGGGGCCTCTCGAGTCGCTTTTTTGCAGGTCAGTTTGTAAACCTAATTGTCTTTCATGCAATAGAATTAGTTCATAGACCCCCAATTTTGTGATGACCGTCAATGAGGTGGACCTCGTTATGCAACCCAGTGCCACGCAAGTTGGTTTCATCATGCAACCATCAATTGCAGACAAGCACCTCATGTTTCAGCACTTTAACACCCACAATATTATTGTCCAGATGATGGCACCTCACAACTCGGATGTGAGGCGATCTGTCATCGATGAGTGGCCACCACCCCTGATCTTTGATGTCACCTATGGTTGTGCTGCCCTCAAAACGTGGGGAGTGGCTGCATTCACAGTCCTTGCCCGGAATCACACTGAGGATATATACTACGACAATGGACGTAACAATGATGATCATGGCGGTGGTTGTGGTTGTGGTTGTGGTTGTGGTTGTGGTTGTGGTTGTGGTTGTGGTTGTGGTTGTGGTTGTGGTTATGGCAATCATGGTGGCCACGGCAGGGGTGATGGGAAGCCAGACAATGGTTGTTCCCAGCAGAAGTGTGATCGCGATGCATGGGCTGCTAACAGGCAAACAAAGTTTGGTTGGCAAGCAAGCAACATCACAGGCTCTCAGTCCCCTGACTTTGCTGACATGATCTTGGGATTATGGATGCAAAATGTGAGGAAGGGCCTGCATAAAGCATGTGCAATGAAGGTGGACAGGACCCGGGAGAAAGTCCAAATGTGGCTTGAATCTGCAGAGTAGTCCACCACCACACCGACGCCCTCACCACTGGACAATGAAGACATGTGGGGCACCAAGACCCTGCCCCCCTTCCTCGCGCATCTTGTACAGGGGAGGTTTGTTTGTAGCTAGTTGTTTTTTCATAGATATAATTGTGTAACTTAGTTTAATACGTGCAATATATTTTGAATTTGGCAATTTACTCCTGAACTTAGGAACTCAAAAGAAGAAATGTGTAACTAGCCAGTAGTGACACTGGCAAGTGATTAGATTGAGACATCAAGTTCACATGGTGTAACAATCCTAAAGCAAAACTTACTTGTTAGCACCGTGATCCAGAAATGCATGTCTTAACATCTTGTTTTTGCATTACAGGACCGAGATTGTTGAGCCAGAGCAAGTGATCTTCACAAGTTTTGTTCATCAAGCAGATGTTTTGCGCAGTTTTGTCCAATTGGCTGATCTTTCACCCCTTCAAGCTGCAAGCTGAGTAGCTGTTTACAACATTATTCCTCCACCATCACACATAGTCCTTTGAAGCAAAAAAAGTATGGTCCTCAGCCAATGCCAATATCCTGCGCTTTCATACTTCACACATCTTTCCTCCGACTCATCCTCCCACAGTTGCGCCCTCACATTGTGTCTAGTGATGTGCCTGGCCCAGCCCAAAGTCATGAGCTGGGCCCAGCTGAGCCTGTTTGGGCTGGGCCAAGCCAGGCCATTTGTGACGGCCCAGAAACGGCTTTGGCCTGGCTCAGAGTAGCTGAAAGCCAAAGCCGCCGGCTCAGGCTGCGGCTTTAGTCATACTAAATTTTACTGAAACTTCTTGTAAATCATGACTTTGTAAAGCTTGTATCAACTCGACTTTCTTGAAATGTACTCTGTTCATTACATGTAGCTTGTGGCAAGCTTGTGGCATGCCAACACACTTCGGTTGCAAGTTCCAGAAATGGCTGAGCATCAATCAAGTAGTAACAACCATACGCACATAAGCGATATCGCAATGAAACCGCCAACTGCTTCTTCTACCGTCTACCCAAGTCTACTGCATAAAGTTTGAAGTATCTCACTCGTTTTTATGACTATCATACTGATCATAAGCTTTTTACCTTGAAGTGCATTCAGATTTTTTGGCCTGACTCCGATATCATGATAGTGGCAGAATAACAGCTAAGGCTACTGGGTGAGTCTTGCATTGTTCAGGCTGAATGTTGGATCTATCCTAACCTATTTTATGAGATGAGAGGAATGCGCCACCACATTCTCTCAATATAGTGATTTTATGAGAAAGCTAGATATAGCAAGAGGTGAGTTGTGCATTGTTCAGGCTGAATTTTGGATTTATCCTAACCAGTTTTCAAACATATTTAAGATCTGATGAGGTGAGAGGAAAACGCAGCCATGATCTTTCAATATAGTGATTTTACAAGTAAATCTGATATACCAGATGCAATCAATGAATATTAATGGTGCCTCGAAAAAAAAAACCCGCCGAACCCACCTCAGGCCAAGCCAAAGCTGGGGCTTTTGGGCCGAGCCGGGCCAGAACATCACTAGTTGTGTCCCAAAGTGTTGGCAGCGCAGATAGATCATGGGTACCATAAACAGGCATCGACAGGGAGTGCTTGCGCATATATTTGAGTGGGATCTTGCCTAATGAGGTGTTGAAATGATAAGATGGGCTCTGGCTGTGGAACTGGGATCAAGGACATTGCTATTTGTGGTCAAACAAGTACTTATAGTGGGTTTCAGGCATCGAGGAATGTGGAGGAAATGTGCCCTCAGAAGCTGCATCTGGAGTGAGGATGCCAGCGGTAGAGGCATGGCTAGTAGGGAGATGTACAAAGTGGCAGACTTGAAGGGTGCTGCAACACTGTGTCTTGAGTTTTTGTTGTGATCTTTGCATTTGCTCGGTGGGATCTCAGGGTTATTTGAATGATTGTCTTAAAAACCCTGGGGGAGGCCGGTATTGAGACTAGGGTGCAGATGTCAAAGTTTTTGGGATTGCCAAAGGTGCTGAAGAATGTGAACTGAGTAGCAATGTCAAATCTGAAGCGATAGATCCTGCTAAAACAAATTTTGCTGCTGCATGAATATTGTTGAGTGGGTAGGGGACCAGGGGTCATTGGGGTAGTGATCAGGGAGTTTTAGCTTGAGTCATTGAGTGATTCTAGCCCATAAACCTGGTGGGAAACCCTGAACAATGGCTCTGCTTTGTTCAGCATTGGAAATCCTGCCTTTAGTAGATAGAAACTTTGTGATGTTATCAAATGACCAAAAATATAATCCCAAATCACTCGCATTGTAAATACCTATGTGAAGTTGTTCACCGACGAGTTTGTCCATGTCTGAAATTGACCATTTCTGATTGTCTTCAGAACCAGGGTACAGTTGGTGAATAGTGATGCAAAAATTCTGGAATGAAATGCTGGCATCATATTCTGGAATTGATTCCCAGAGTTTGGAAGTGTCAATATCGAGGTAGTGACAAGCATGCTTCTTCATTTCTTTGGAGTTTGTGACATTGCACACTGAGAAAAGCAATTTGAGCTCATTAAAATATCTGCAAAGTTCTCACAGCTGGGTGGGGTCGAATTTCGGAGCCGTGGAATGACCACAAGCTGGCATAGTTGCTTGTTGTCAAGACGGATTGTCCCGACTGGACTTCCGATCATTTTCTGCTCCCTTCCCAGCCGCCATGCACCACAGCCCACCTCCTATCAGCAGCACTGCCTAGAGGTGAAATTCCCTCATTTCCAATTTGATGAAATGGTTTCAGGTTATTTATCTCGGAAGCCGGTTTGCAATTATCACAGCCTTGGAAACCCCTATCACCTCCAGACTTTAGTATTTAAGCTAGCTACTTTTGGTTTGTATTGCCAGTTTGTAAATCAACCAAGTCTCCCACTTAATCCTATCCTCTTTAAACTCCAATTACATCCTTAAGTCATTCTCGAACTCTTGCTCATCCTCTCCAGAAATTCTCCAGACCTCTGGTCATCTTCCTTACCCTTGCCTTGAAATTAGGACACTTGACAAGGAGAAAGGCGCAACTTCTTATAAGTTGAAGCCAAATCCTTTCTGCTCCCCCACTTGGTATGACACATCAAGTAAACCCTGCCCTGGATTTCCGTAGGATTCCCTGTCTTACTCAATCCATCCTCTACAACTTCTATCATCTGGGTACGACCAGAATTCTGACAACTTGCCCTTCCAGCTCAGCACTTAACAGTATTTACAAACTCTCACTTCTCTTGTCAAATCCATCCCATCTTTTCCTATGACTCCTACTGAGTCACAAACCCAACGGACTACAAGAAACTCCTGCCATGCTGGTGTGGTACCAGGATTATCAGCAATCTGCCAATCTATACTTCCTTCCCCTAGGCATGCTTCGACTTTTGGTGCATCCACCAGACCATCCAACATCTTCAGGCAAATCAGTTCTGGAGCACCCTCCATCAGTGCTAATGTCATGTCTCAACCTCTGGAGACCCCTCAGAATATGACTCCACTTGAGTATGTAGAGAATGTTGGGCAACCTAACCCCTTGGATGAGGAAGGTCCAGGTAAAGAGGATGGACTTCCCAGTGGACCTAACGACCCTAGCGGTCCTGATGGCCCTGGGGATGACCCTGATTCTGACAACCCTGATGACCCTCTACCTCCCGATGGCAGAAATCCTGATCCAGGAGATAGGTTTCTTGATGCTCTCTTTGAGCTCTCGGATAGTCTCCAAACCCTCCAGCAGAACCAAGCACCCAAGACCAAGAAGATCAAAGTGTGTGATCCTGACACTTTTGACGGGGCCAATCCCTGGAAACTTCAGGACTTCCTAGTCTCATGCAACCTTCACTTCCATGATCGTCCTCAGGTCTTCACCTCTGATGAAAAGAAAATCCTATTCATCCTTTCCTACCTCAAAGGGTCAGCTCTTAGCTGGTTTGAACCTGGACTCAACGACCCAACAAATTCCACCCATTGGATGTGGAACTACAAGGTATTCCTTAGTGAGTTGGAAAGTAATTTTGGTCCTCACGACCCTGTCGGGGACACAGAAAAAGCTCTTTCAGAACTCACAATGAAGAAGGGTGGAAGAATAGTGAAGTATAATGTGGACTTCTGGGAACTGGCTTCCCGGGTCAATTGGAATGAGGCCACTCTTCACGACCAGTATTTCTGCGGTCTCCCACTCCGTCTCTGCATAGAAGTCTTATGGGGGGGACAACCCAAAACTCTAGCATCCCTACGTCTTAAAGCCCAGGATGCTGACAACATCTATTGGATGCAGGAAGAAGAAACCCGCTTAGAAACAAAGACCCCCAGAAATTCCACACACACCAGAAAGAAGGAATCTAAAAGTTCTCCTAGCTCCAATTCCAACACTCAGTCCAAACCCCAGCCCTCATCCAGCACCAACCACACAAACCAATCCTCGTCCGGCAGCTCCTCTGGGTCAAAGAACAACTTCCAGAAGGACAAGCCAAAAAACTCTGACAAGTTGGGGAAAGACGGTAAACTAACCAGAGATGAGCGTGAATGCCACATGAAAGAAGGACTTTGCCTCTACTGTGGCGAGAAAGGACTAGTGTTTAAAGGTCTGGTTCAGTCCGGTTTTTTGACCCCCAAGAGGGGCAACCAGCAACTGCAACCAGACCAGACCGACCCAGATATGGGGCAACCACAACCCAACCGAGTAGGACCGGTCCACATCGGTTCGGTTGCCCCCAAAAAACCAGTTAAGACCGGTCTTAGTCACCATGAGGGGTGGGTTCCTTTCCCGCGATGATATAACCCACAAGTCAGGTCACTATGAGGCATGGGTTTCTCATTTCCATAATAATTTCATATCTTTTCCGCAAATTATTACAGATATGAGCAACCCACGCCTCATGGTGACATGACTCGTGGGAAAGGAACCCGTGCCTCATGGCGACCTGACTCACGGGTTTTTTCCCACAATGTACACATCTTTTATGCACTGCAGAAAGACCAGTTGCAACTGATGGCAATCGGTCTTTTAATGGTTTTCAAATATTTTCAAAATGAGGCAACCAGCAACTAGGGCACAGCATGGGTAACCCCCAGGTAAATTTCACTGTACCCATACCTGTACCCATGAACACTGTACCCGTTTGGGTTTGGGTACGGTGTCCCCCATGGGTTTTGGCGGTTACCCGCAATGTTCATGGGTTTCCGAGTACATTGCTCCAACTATATAAATATCTATTATATATTACTCAAGAAGATCAGCACCTAGCACAGAAACAGGAGAGTGCGGCCCTCTCGTCTCTTTGGGAACTTAAAACAGCTGCTAAATCGACTAAAGTCAAGTATAAGATCACTAGAAATGAAGGCGAACTCACCGAGAAAGAGCACACCTCTTACCCCCTCCTGACACCGATAAGCACCTAGCGGAAAAACAGGAGGGCGCAGCCCTCTCGTCTCTTCGGAAACTTAAAACGGCTGCTAAATAGACTAAGATCAAGTATAAGATCATCAGAAATGAAGGGGAACTCACTGAGAAAGAGTACACCCCACCTCATCCACCCTCCTGACACAGATAAGCACCTAGTGGAAAAACGGGAGGGCGCAGCCCTCTCGTCTCTTTGGGAACGTGAAACGACCACTAAATAGATTTAAATCAAGTATAAGATCATTGTAAACGAATGGGAACTCACCAAGAAAAAGTATACCCCACCATCCCCCCTCCTGAGACAGATGAGCACCTAGCGGAAAAACGGGAGGGCACAGCCCTCTTGTCTCTTTGAGAACTTGAAACGACCACTGAATAGATTGATATCAAGTATAAGATCATTGTAAACGAATGGGAACTCACCAAGAAAGAGTACAACCCCACCATCCCCCCGAGGCCCTCCTGAGACAGATGAGCACCTAGCAAAAAAACGAAAGGTCGCAGCCCTCTCGTCTCTTTGGGAACTTGAAACGACCACTAAATAGATTGAAATCAAGTATAAGATCATTGGAAACGCATGGGAACTCACCAAGAAAGAGTACAACCCACCATCCCCCCCTCCTGAGACAGATAAGCACCTATTGGAAAAACGGGAGGGCATGGCCCTCTGGTCTCTTCAGTGACTTGAAACAACTACGAAATAGATTTAAATCAAGTATACAATCACTGCAAACAAGGCAGAACTCACTATAATATGATGGATTGGATACCCGTAAACCCGTGGTTAGGGGTACAGTGTTGCATGGGTACGGCAATCCGAAACCCATACCCATACCCGTGCATACCTGCGACCACATTGTCATGGTGTTACCCGTACCCATGCCTTGCCTTACTGGCAACTGGACTGACCCCAAATGTGGGCAACCGCAACCGATGGTCCGGTTGCATTCAGTCCAGCGGTTGCAAAGAGCGGCCTCATTCCAGTTGACCCAGGAAGCCAGTTCCCAAAAGTCCACATTATACTTCACTATCCTTCCACCTTTCTTCATTGTGAGTTCTGAAAGAGCCTTTTCCATGTCCCTGACAGGGTCGTGAGGACCAAAATTACTTTCCAACTCACTGAGGAATACCTTGTAGTTCCACATCCAATGGGTGGAGTTTGTTGGGTTGTTGAGTCCAGGTTCAAACCAGCTAAGGGCTGACCCTTTGAGGTAGGAAAGGATGAATAGGATTTTCTTTTTGTCAGAGGCAAAGACCTGAGGATGATCACGGAAGTGAAGGTTGCACGAGACTAGGAAGTCCCGAAGTTTCTTGGGATTGGCCCTGTCAAAAGTGTCAGGATCACAAACTTTGATTTTCTTGGTCTTGGGTGCTTGGTTCTGCTGGAGGGTTCGGATACTATCCGAGAGCTCGAAGAGAGCATTCAGAAACCTATCTCCTGTATCAGGATTTCTGCCATCGGGAGATAGAGGGTCATCAGGGTCATCAGGTCCACTGGGAAGTTTACCTGGACCTTCCTCATCGAAGGGGTTAGGTTGCCCAACATTCTCTACATACTCAAGTGGAGTCGTGTTCTGAGGGGTCTCTGGAGGTTGAGACATGACATTAGCACTGATGGAGGGTGCTCCAGAACCGATTTGCCTGAAGATGTTGGTGGATGCACCAAACGTCGAAGTGTGCCTAGGGGAAGGAAGTATAGATCGGCGGATTGCTGATAATCCTGGTACCGCGCCAGCACGGCAAGAGTTCCTTGTGGTTCATTGGGTTTGTGACTTAGTAGGAGTCAAAGGAAAAAATGGGATGGATTTGACGAGAGAAGTGTGAGTTTGTAAATACTGTTAAGTTGTGAGTCGGAAAAGGGACATCAGATTTCTGGTCATACCTGGACAGTAGGAGTTGAAAGGGAAAAGTCAGATAAGAGCAGAATTCCAATGGAGATCCAAGGCAAAGTTGGAACAGAAAGGACTTGGCTTCAGCTTGTAAGAAGCTGTGCCCTTCTCCTCGTCAAGTGTCCTAATTTCAGAGAAGGTGAGAGGGGAGGATCGGAGGATCGGAGGATCGGAGGATCGGAGGATGTCTGGAGAGGACGAGTAAAAGTCTTGAGGAAGACTTAGGAGAGAGACAAATGGGAGCAAAGATAGAGTTGGATTAATTGGGTGACTTTGTTGATTTACAAACTGGCAATACAGAATGAAAGTAGCTAGCTTAAATACTAAGGTCGGAGTTTCCAAGGCTGTGGTTAATATGAAAACTGGCTTCCGAGGCAAATCCTGAAACCATTTCACCTAATTGGAAATGAGGGAATTTTGTCTCTAGGCAGTGCTGCTGATAGGAGGTGGGCTGTGATGCAAGGCAGCTGGGAAGGGGGGCAGAAAACAATGGGAAATCTGGTCAAGAGAATCGGTCTTGACAGGTACAAAACTAAGGAACCATCAATGCCAGCATTAATAAATACAGAGATAGGAAAAAGAAAAGATGTCTGTGGTACAACACAGTGGTGTTAAGCTACTCATCATCACAACTGCTACACATGCCCTCCACCAGATGCCCAAGGTATCTGCTCCTTCAACTTGAAGTGTTGCTGGTCCCAGAAGAAGAGGCGACAGCAGAAGTGATGTTATCAATTTCAAAGGGAATGCCCAAAGACAGAGCGCTAGCAGGAACAGTGGAAGACTTCTTCTTCCTGTGCCATTGATAGGTTGTCTCCTCGGCTCAAAGGCTGATATGTCATTCTAACCACATTCTAATCACATTGGCTAACTCCTACAAGGTCCCAGACGCAGCGCGACCCAGTCTATTGATCATGATATCATATCAACCGCATTGAAACATCACCAGCGACATCGATTGTACCAAGAGACCACATCGCACAACCTTAGGACTACGTAGAAAGCCCCTAAAACCCCTTCTAAATGACCATCGAACATCCCCGATCATCTTCGAATAAACCACGACTGCAATCAAACATTGTCGACCATTGTCGACCATCATCGAGCATCATCGATCAATATCAAGAGACTACAAGCGACATCGGGCACCACATTTGTTATCTATATGGTGGAATACCATGCGCCAGGAAGGATTCCAACTCGTGCCCAAACCTGTTGATAGTAGGTCAGCCTCGTTCCAAGTCCCTATCATGCACAGAACCCACTGGACAAATTATTGCGAGACTTAGCGCGATTTATACACAAAGGACAGTCCCCTTTTAGTTCTATACCCTTTATTACTCTTTCATCATATGATATATATCTTTCTTGTTCAGATTCCAGTCTCCTTTTTGGCCTTGTGCCCTAACTCATATCTTTTGCCTCATGTTCTACACATGTTTCTCATTCCATTTTAGGAAGTTTCTTTAAAACATATAAAACTCTGTAGTATCTACTTGGAAATAGAAGAAAATCATCTTCACCTATCATCTCATATACAGTTCTAAGCATCTGATCAACTTTCTAAAACAATATAAGTCTCTACGGGTTTTCTCGATCAATGAGAAACCTCTGCGATCATCGCATCCTCAATCCTCCTTTGATCCTCTCGTCATTAGCACTAGCAACCCTTCCAACACTTCATAGCCATTTGCCATACCCTTTGTATACTATCGACCTATCAAAAGGTCCCCAGAATTCACACATCGACCATCAACGATAAACTCGTTTGCCATCGATCTCATTGATCGTCCTCGATATCGATCAATACTCAATTGGACCATGCCAAACACCTTCGGTTCCTATAGCACTACCTTCATGACTAGTACCAACTAGTTATCTTCCCATCGGTTGGACCATGAACATTCAGAATGACTCGCACCCTTCCTTCAACTCGTCGCAAATATCATTGATTGCCTCATCAGCAGTTTAGGTGGTTTTCCCAGGTTGAGTATCATCACCATTCCCTCAGCTCTTCAAGAGGAGGAGGTGTAGTGTAAGGAGAAGTCAAATTTCTCCACTGTAAATGCTCATTGCACAACAGGCAGGGCAAAAATTTTCCTGAGAGAAAATACAGAGAAAAAGTGGAGAAAATTACACTTTTTCATGTAGCAAACAAGTAGGGAATACCAGGTGAAAATAAGTAATATTCACTTGATATTCTCTGCATTCTGCCCAAGGAAAAATATATCATTTTTATGGAGGGAAATAAAAGGGAATCCGAAGTGAAAAGAACTTATTTTCTCATGATTTCCCCCTCATATTTGCCTAGGGAAAAAAAGTTATATTCCCTGCATGAGCAAATCAGAAATCTCTGGAGAATATTAGTTACTTCTTCCTCATATTGGCCCAGTAAATTGTGCATGGAAATGTGTGATTTTCTCCTTATGTTTGCCAGATTTTCTCCTGGAGAAAAAGAAACTCCTGCCTGCTTATGTCAGATGCAGCACTGGTTGTCGCTGGCTGCTGACCCTGTACCCACTCAGCATTCAGCACAGCAACTCTCAGCACAATTTTTGTTGTATTGGGCTTTTACCAGTAAGTTGTTTTATGCTCGTCTATTCATATTGAAGTTTTTTTCTCCTGGGTTATCTTTCTTCCAGTATGTAAATGATACCCACTGCGGTCCCATCCTCCTTGAAGAGTGCTTGTCCAGAGTCCTCTACATTCCATTTCATCTGTCTTTGCTTCTGCAAACTCAAGAATGGTCCTAAACCTCAACAGTAAGTATCTCACATGTAGCTCCAAATGACAGTCGGCTTCTCTGAAAACCATGCTCAGAATTCAAGTTATGCAGGTGAACATCAGTGAAGCCATCAACATTTCTCTGTGAACCGAATTTTACACCTTTTCTGCTCTGACAGCCCACCCCCACCATGGCAACTGGAGCACACCTGAAGTCTACCTTCCATCTGACGACAACTCTGAGGATCATAAAGAGCAGGATTTATCGTTGACTGAAGCCCTTCAGTCAGTGAGTTGGATGAGCTCACCTCCATTCCCTGTGGAATTGTTCAAAGAGACACCAAAGAAGAGCTATGACTACTCAGTTGGCCTGAACTTGGAACCCAAAGTATGTATTGTTGTATTCTCTATACTGCTACCTCTTCTCAAAACTCTTCCCCTGTTCATTCCACCCCACAAAGCAGCAGATCTATTGCCATGGCCTGCTCAAAATCTGGATCTCCCATCTCTGCAATTGCCCTCCCTCCGCCTCGATCAAATACAGCATCACCACTAGCCTTTACTCCAACACCAGCCTTCCCTCAACCCCATGCCCAATTTGACATTCCCCCTGCCAATAAGTTACTTGCCACCCCCAATTGACAAGAGAACATATATATGAACATGAGCAACATCCAACAGAAGACCACAGCTATGAAGAGTCATTAACCCCTCACACTCAATGCCGCTCCTTCCTTCTCCATAATCAACTCCACAAACCATCCCTGTCTCAAACTCCCGACCCCTCATCCATGGAACAACCTCAACTCAGCCACTCCAAGCATCACTGAGTCTACACTGGGATAATGGGCTGATGAAGAACTGCACACTGCCAAAGCTTATGTTGCTGAGGCGGAGCGCTGCTATAGTGCACACTGAAACCCTCGATGATGAGCTCATAGCAAAATCCAGACGATGGCTGCAGCCAAAGAACAAATGCAAAAAAATAGTTTGCGAACAGGATGTAAGTGTCTTGTAAATTGTAATCGGTCAGCTCTGATACTTCATTGCATTCACAGTCAATCGATGACCTCCAGACTGACCTCCCATGAACACCAGTCTTCAAGATGCTATAAATTGGTTGGACCTCAGATTTGTTGCAGTTTAGTAACACCTGCGTGTATCTAAAACACCTTTACACAATATATTGAAAGCAAATTGAAATGATAATGACCAGAATAACTAAGTCTCTTCAAAATTTCAAGCTCACTGCAGCTCTTGCTGCACACTGCACACACCATACCCTATGCTAACCACGGACCTATGAAAGTGATACACCCAAAACTGGACAGTCATCAGTAATCCAACCACACAGCTCCCAAGTCCCACCAGTAGTGGCCACACCCTGAATGCAATCAGTCCATGAAAACATAAAAGGGAGGCATATAAGCACAGGGAGGGAACATGTGTGGTGAGCGAAAAGAAGAAATATCCATGATACAAATCACGAGCGCGCATCTACCAAAATTAGTGATATAGATATCCAGACATAGGGATTTAACATACTTTAAAATTGGCTTTGCTGATGCATTTATATTGTAGCCAGAACCAAATGTTGCAAGCTAATCCTAGATTGCACATGTAGGTACTGAAAGTAATTGCATGAAGGGCTTGATTCTCAGGATCATATGTTGAACCCTCTGAAATCTGAAGTACCGCCCAACACTGGATGGCCATGAGCACAGGCTACAGCTGCAACTGAATGGCTCACCTTGCAATGCCAACCATCCAGATGTAATAATCTGTCAGCTGTTTCAGGATTGAAAATCTAGAGGTACACACCAGTGTTCCCTCAAAGTTCCATTCTGCTTGCAGTTGAGTAAGAATAGTTGTGAATTCTTCATCTGAAGCCACACTTAATGCTGAGTACGCCGTGAACGAAGTGACAAAGCACTCTACCTTTGAAAATTGTGTGGATTCCATTGAAATCAATTTTACTGAAGATGGCTGTAGAATGTGATCAGCATTATATGAAAATGACAATGGACAAAACAGGAAAATGACCATCTGGACAAACAAGTCAGATAAGTGGCCTTCATGTAATGACCAGCGACAAACAATAGAAATGTTTGTGAGAACACATTCTAATGAGGTAATCAAGAGAATACAAATTTCCAGGTATCACACTTGCCTGAAATGGTGATGGGGAGCCACAAATACAAATTGACCTGCAATCACCTCCTGTTAGGAAACCACCCCATTACCTAATAAAATTTCATTTTTATTTTATTATGTCGAATTACGCTACATGACACCAAATGACGCTACACTTGGATAGCATGAGAATTTTATTTCGCATGCATCAATATGTACGTGCATGTACGAGTGCATCGGTAACAACAATGTACAATATATGTAACATAGTATATAAACCCTAAATATACGCCTAGGGGACCCCAGTTGTGTTCTCTTAGGTATTCCACCTACACTTGTGGTGTGAATGGCCTATCTCAACAAACTCACCTATTAATAACCCCTCACATCAAAACCATCATTTCCCCCATCATGTGCACAGATCCCGCCCCCTTCTTGTAGAGAGAACCTGCACGGTCTTAGCTAGCAGATAGTGGGTGTCGCCCTAACAGAAGAACACAACTTCCCATATCAGTGCGCCTTCTCTTACTTGCGCATACGTCATTGTTTCACCGTGCCACATACTGATTACTCATCCTTTCAGCACAAGCCGGAAGTACTTGTATATATGTAATCTACCTTTTCTTTCATAAGCCGATGCCAGGCCTCGCCTTACATTGCGACTGCCAGTGATCGAGAGGCAGCGCTCGTCATTAGGACAGCTGCAACCAGACAACCGATTGGATCTGGGTTAGTTACAATTTACATCACTCTATTTGGATGACTATTTTAGTTACAAGCTGAATTCAGTGTTATCTCCGAGATCAGGCACTGTTGGAAGGGTTATTGATCCGAAGTGTCAAATTAGGCGCCTGACAAACGACAAACCATTGACAAACGATTGACAAATGATCACATGACCCGTAAACGTTTGGAGAGATCCCAAAGAACAAATCTTGAATTTGTCAAAGAAGTGATTCATCACAGATTTTATGATTATGTCCAAACCCTCAACTTCTAATCCCATTCCCACACCAGTGCTAGAGGTGAAAATTGATGCGCTTACAGCGCAAATGTTGCAATTAGTGTCAGTGTTGGCAGCATCACAACCCAGACAAGTGGAAGTACAGCCAGAGACAACAGTAGAAAGAGATGATGAGATGGAGGAGATGGTGGAGTGGATGTCACAGGAGGATGAGAGACAGTGGAGAAATCCAGAAATGGAAAAGCACGCTTACCAAAGTATGCATCCCCACAAATCTTTGATGGTACCATGGAGAATACAAAATCCTTCATCAGCTCTATAGTATTGTACATCCATGGGAGGAAGCCAGAGTTTCGTACAGCCAAGTCTAGGATTATGTTTGCTCTCTCATACATTCAGGGGGGGAAAGCACAGTTCTGGAGAAATGAGGCTATTAATCAAATTGCCGCAGGAAATAAACCATTTGCAACCTTCAAGGAATTTCTGGAGAGATTGGAGGCACAGTTTGGAGACCCTAATCCAAAGGCAACAGCCAATGCTAAATTAAAGACCATGCGCCAAGGTTCCCTAACAATGGATGAATTTATTTTGCAGTTCAAAGCAGAAGCTTCACAAATGGATATGGGAGAAGCTGTGTTGGTAGAGTTTTTGAAAGCAGGATTAAATCCTCCTTTATTCAAGTCTATCTACTGACTACCTTCTATGCCAGAGAAGTTGGACGAGTGGTATAATTGGGCAATGCGCCTTGACCGGCAATATCGGCAGGAACAGGTGGAGTCAAGTTGATGTATGGAAGTAGTAAATTTGGAAAGCCATCAGGATGAAAGTCCGAGAAAGGAAAGGTGCCTCAGGCACAAACTCCGACGGCACAGCCACCAGCCATGGCAGTGACACCTATAGTTACGGAGTCAGCAGCACCAGCAGAGGCAATGGAGGTTGATCAAGCAGGGAGATGAGCCCCACTTAAATATTTTGACTGTGGGCAGTTAGGACACATTTCTAGGAATTGTAGGCAGAAAAGAAAGATTAGGGAAGCTACAATCAAGGAAGTGAAGCCAGAGGAAGGCAGGCAGAAGAATTTTGTGGAAGAGTCCCAGTGAAGGTTTCCCCATTGGTGACCCAGAATCGTTGCAATGTATTAGTATCTGAGGAAACCCAGAGCAAACCAGAAAAGGAAATTGACGAGGAGTACAACTGTTGCAAATCACGTGACCAAGAAAACTGCTGAGCACTATTTCCGAAAACCCCTAAATTCTTTATTCGCTCTGCCCGAATAGAACCCGAAATCACCTTGACTGTGGGACTGAAGACAGTGGACATGCATGCAGCGATTGATGTGGAAGCATTGCTTGATAGTGGTGCTACAGGATTATTCATTAATCAGTCCTTAATTACCAGAAACAGTATTAACACACGCAAGCTGGTGCAACCTATAATGGTATACAATATTGACGGAACAGTCAATCATGGAGGAACTATTAAGGAGGAGGTGACTATGGTACTAAAGTATCAGGAGCATCAGGAGCGAGCTGTATTCGAGGTGTGTGATCTTGGGAAAACCAATCTAATAATAGGATGTCCATGGTTATGGAAGCATAATCCTGAAATTGATTGGAAAAGTGGGAAAGTACAAATTTGAAATGACTCATTGTCCTAAGGAATGTAATGTGTATGGGAGGAAGATGAAGAAGGAAAAAAGGAAAAAGAGAGAGAAAGAACATCTGAGGAAGTATTCTGTTACGATGGAGGAAGTGGAGGATGAGGAAATGCCAAATGGGGAAGTTCCGGTCATGATCGAGAAAGAAGAGCAGAAGCAAACCTTTAGAGCAATTTGTGGAGGACAGTCATGGGACAAGAATATCGTGAAGGTGGAGAAGCCAGTGGAGGAGTGGGTGCCAAAAGTGTATCATGAATATCTGTCAGTGTTCCAGAAGAAGGAGTCTGAGCGAATGCCGGTGCAGAAGCCATGGGATCATGTGATCGAGATGAAGCCAGGGTTTGTGTTGAAGAAGTTGAAGGTATATCTATTATCTCCGATGGAACAAGAAGAAGTGGATGCATTCCTGAAGGAACAATTGTGCAAAGGATACATATGACCTTCGAAATCACTGCAGATATCACCAATATTCTTCATGCCAAAGAAAGACCAAAGGAAGAGGATGTGTACAGATTATAGGTATCTGAATGAGTGGACAGTGAAGAATGCATACCCCCTGCCATTGATCTCAGAAATAATTGACAAGGTGGGAAAAGCCAAGGTCTTTACAAAATTGGATTTACGATGGGAACAATGTACAAATGACGAAAGGAGATGAGTGGAAGGCTGCATTTGACATGTGTCGAGGATCTTTCGAGCCACTTGTCATGTTTTTCAGGATGACTAATAGTCCCCCGACCTTTCAAAATATGATGAACGACATTTTCAAGGACGTAATAGACAAAGGCATGGTAATAATATTCATTGATGACATTCTGATATTCACAGAGGATGAAGAAAATCATGAGGTGATAGTGCAGGAGGTGCTATGGAGGTTAGCAGAGAATGATCTATTTTTGAAACTGGAGAAGTGTGTGTTTGGGGCAAGCGAGATCGAGTTCCTAGGATTATTGATTGGCCCTGACAGGATCAAAATGGATCTGATCAAGGTACAGGCGATCACAGATTGGCCTGCGCCCACCCATGTCAAGGAGGTTCAAGCCTTCTTGGGACTTGCAAATTATTATCGTTGCTTTGTGCACAATTTTTCTAAAATTACCACACCCTTACATAACCTTATGCGAAAGGGAGTAGTGTGGAGGTGGAGAGAGCAGCAGCAGACAGTGTTTGAGGAATTGAAGAGAAAGTTTGTGGAGGGACCAATATTAGCCCCAGTAGATTTCACACACCCTTTACAAGTGGAATCAGATGCATCCGACTTTGCTACTGGAGCAGTATTATCAATGCTGTGCAAAGATGACAAATGGCATCCTTGTGCATATTTGTCCCGAGGGTTGAATGATGTGGAGAGGAATTATGATGTGCATGACAAAGAGATGTTGGGGATAATACGAGCATTGGAGGCATGGAGGCATTATTTGGATGGATGTACACATCAGATTGAGATCTGGACAGATCATCAAAATCTGCAATACTTCATGTCCACTAAAAGGCTTAATCGCCGGCAAGCACGTTGGGCACTATTCCTATCATGTTTCAATTTTCACTTGGTCCACAAAGCGGGAAGCTTAATGAGGAAAGCAGATGCATTATCCAGACATATTGATCATAAAAGGGGGGTGGAGGAGGACAATAAGAATGTTACCTTACTCAAACCCGAATACTTTCACATTTGCGCTATGCGTCAAGGGCATCTATTAATAGATAGCTCGGAAATGGAAATGTTGTCTAAAATTAGACAATGTTTGGAAATGGACGATGAAGTAGTGGAAGCCGTGAAAGCTCTGAAGGGAGAGAAGAAAGGTAATATTAAAGGAGATGAATGGGCTGAGGAACAACGGTTGGTGTTGTTTTGAGGAAAGGTGTATGTACCAAAGGATCAGGAGTTGCAAAGGGAGATCGTCTGGTTACATCATAATATGCTGATAGGTTGTCTCCTCGGCTCAAAGGCCGATTCACTGTTTCGACCACATTCTAATCACATCGGATAACTCGCACGAGGTCCCAGAAGCAGCACGACCACTCCCGACCAAGTCGAGGTCTTTACACTCCCCCCTGTATTCCTATAGGAATCCAATGATTCCAATGATTCCAATCGGACTCCGATCGGAATCCAACCATATTCTGATGTCATTTTCACCAGCCAAATTGACATGAAATGGCACATTTAGTCCTAGTCCAGTCTGATGTAGTCCAATCAGAGTCCAATCAGACTATCAGAATTTCCTAGGAATTTCCGATCATTGAAATCACATAGGACTAGTCCGAAGTTATGCTAAGACATCAGACAACATAGGATTCCGATAGGAATGAAAGCAGCCTTGCTTAGTAATATAGTATGAAAAATTAAATGCACAGATGAGAATTGAACACTTGACTACAGAAGATTATGTAAGTGTAAACTGACAACAATACCATTAGGCTAAACAGTCATTACAGGTAAGTGATCATACTACACTACATACCATTCTCATGGGTGTGATGACAAAGCACATAGCTGCATCATCACACCTGCCAGCTCATCAACTCCCACCACCACCACCAACGATGACAAGCACGCCACCTCCATCCCCCCCACCTCAACCACCTCAACCCAGCAACTCCCACCACTCCCACTTCACCCCCATCTCTAGACAAGCCCCCAAGACCGGAAACGACTGGTTTCGACGCCGAATGACGCCCAAATGAGGCAATCATCATTTGGGCCATAGTAAGTTTTTTTTTTCATTTGTTTTTTACTTTTGTAAACTAACTAATTCATTTGTTTCGTTTCTAGGTTCTAATCTACATGAGTAACATGGACTGACGTGAGCCAAACCCACACCCAACGACGCCCCTGGCAACCCCCCTCCTCCCCGTCAAAATGGGATGTGAGGGTATCGATCATGGTCAGGAGCACGGGGAGCAACACCAGGAGACCCCAGAAGGGGAATACCCACCGGGTAAGCACCACCCGACCCCTCCCCTCAAGCCACGTCACTGATGAACCGACAATGCACCCACCCCATGCCTACAAGCTGCTGCTCATAGGGTGGATTGTGAGTGCATGGACCCCCCACAACACCAATGACATCCAGCACCCCCCATCACTGCTGTGAGTGAGGGACAAGGACGGCACCAAATGACACACCTATGAGCAGCTGCCCATAGGGTGGTTCGTGGGTGCAGACAATGAGGGGGATGAACAACAAGGGTGATGAAACAACAAGGGGAAAGGGAAACGACGACCAGAAGGGGAGATGATGGCGACACCCACCCCATGCATGCCTACGAGCATCTGCTCGTAGGGTGTTTAAGGGGAGGGGGAGGGAGGGAGGGGACGATGGACAAATGCTGCCACCAACATGCGACGCACCACCCACCACCAGCCTCGCAAGCAACTGCTTGTGGGGTGGACGGTGGGTGGAACGACAAGGGAGGGGAGATGAGGGAGGGGAGGGAAGCCATGGGGGAGGCGAGGTGAGGGAGGCGAGACATGACGGAGATGAGAGGGAGGGGAAACGATGGGACAGGGCTGATGAGACAGCCAACGCGACGCACCACCACCCCCTCCCCCCTGTTTTGCGGGGGGGTGGGTTTTTTTTTTTGTAGAATTTAAAATAGTATAATTAAATAGTATAATTAATTCTCCCCCTCGTGTTTGCATGGGGGGTTTTAAAAAAATCTATGTTAGTTATCTACTCCCTCGCAAAGATGCGAGGGCTCAACAATTTTTTTTCGAGCTCTTGTGAGAGAGGTTAAAAATAAGTGAACTAATCCTAAGTGCTTTAAATGGACTTTATATTACATATTTATTAATGCTCCTGTGGCTCAACTGGTTGAGCACTTGTTTGGTAGTCATGTCACTTATATCCCAAGGTCTAGAGTTCAATTCCTGCTCTGCCCATTTATTTTGTAAGCACTTTCATCAAGTTAAGTCTTCCGAAATGGTGTGGTATTCTGACTACTACCTGTTGGAATTGCATAGGACTTTACTTGGAATTTACTAGGAATTTCTTGGAAATAAAAGTACATGGTCATCAAGATACATTCTGATCAGATTCCTATTGGACTCCTATGACTAGTGTACTAGTGTTGGACTAGTAGGACTCCTATCGGATTCCAATCGGACTCTTATTGAAAAACTCAGACTCCTAGGACTCCAATAGGAATACAGGGGGGAGTGCAAAGTTTACACCAAGTCTACCGAGCACGATATTGTATCGAATGCAATTGAACATCGTCGAGCATCATATCAAACATGGTCGAGCATCGTATCAAACACAGTCGAGCATTGTATCAAATGCGATCGAGCATTGTATCAAATGCGATCGAACATCGTCGAGCATTGTATCAAACGCAATTGAGCATCATCGAACATCATCGAGCATCGTCGAGCATCATTGATCAATATTGAGAGACTGTGAGCGACATCGGGCGCCGCATTTGTTATCTATATGGTGGAATACCATGCGCCAGGAAGTATTCCAACTCGTGCTCAAACCTGCTGATAGTAGGTCAGCCTCATTCCAAGTCCCTATCGCGCACAGAACCCGCTGGACACATTATTGCGAGACTTAGGGCAGTTTATACACAAAGGACAGTCCCCTCTTAGTTCTATACCCTTTATTACTCTTTCATCATATGATATATATCTTTCTTGTTCAGATTCCAGTCTCCTTTTTGGCCTTGTGCCTTAACTCATATCTTTTGCCTCATGTTCTACACATGTTTCTCATTCCATTTTAGGAAGTTTCTTTAAAACATATAAGACTCTGTAGTATCTACTTGGAAATACAAGAAATCATCTTCACCTATCGTCTCATATACAGTTCTAAGCATCTGATCAACTTTCTAAAACAATCTAAGTCTCTACGGGTTTTCTCGATCGATGAGAAACCTCTGCAATCGTCACATCCTCGATCCTCCCTCGATCCTCTCATCATTAGCACTAGCAACCCTCCCAACACTTCATAGCCATTTGCCATACACTTCATATACTATCGACCTATCGAAAGGTCCGCAGAATTCACACATTGACCATCGATGATAAACTTGTTCGCCGTCGATCTCATCAATCACCCTCGATATCGATCGATCGATACTCAATCAGACAGCGCCAAACACCTTCATCTCTCATAGCACTACCTTCATGACTAGTACTAACTAGTTATCTTCCCATCGGTTGGGCCATGAACATTCAGAACGACTCGCAACCTTCCTCTGACTCGTCACAAATATCATTGATTGCCTCATCAGCAGTTTAGGTGGTTTTCCCAGGTTGAGTATCATCAACGCCAACTGCTGGACACCCAGGAAGATGGAAGATGTTGGAATTAGTAATGAGAAATTATTGGTGGCCCAGAATTTTGAAGTATGTGTTGGGGTATGTGAATGGATGTGATATGTGCATGAGGGGGAAGAAATTTCCAGAAAAACCTGCAGGAAAATTAATGCTGAACCCTATACCTAAAGTGCCATGGCGAGATATATCTGTGGATTTTATTACTGGATTACCCGAGGCTCAAGGGTACGATGCAATATTTGTAGTATGCGACCGCTTCACAAAGGAGGTCCATATTATTCCTACTACTACAGAAACCTCATCATTGGGCTTGGCGTGCCTCTATCTAAATCAGGTATGGCGGTTACATGGGTTACCCAATACCACTATCTCTGATTGCAGACCACAATTTGCTTCCGCGCTTATGTGAGAACTGAACAACATATTGGGAATTCAAACTAAATTATCTACGGCATATCACCCACAGACTGATGGGCAGACAGAGAGAATGAACCAGGAGTTGGAGCAGTACCTATGTATGTTTGTCAACTACCAACAAACCGACTGGCCCAAATGGCTGGCAATTGCTGAATTTTCCCACAATAACAAATTCCATTTGGCTACTCGTCTGTCACCCTTTTTCGCAAATTATGGATATCATCCTCGCATGGGAGTAGAACCCAGAAGGGAAGTCAAAGTACAGTCGGTAGAAGACTTTGTATCTAAGATGCATGTTGGGATAGGCAATCCAAGCCCGTGGTCTGAGGCCAGATGCCAGATATTATTAATAGAGCAGCTGTTTTGATGCGTGTTCTATTTATAGCACAGTTACATACAGCCGTAGTATAGGAGAAATAATAAGACATTCCTTGTCTCATTTCCCCCACTTGTCTCTAAGAGAATTATCTCTTCTCTGTTTGTTTCCCAGCCTGATTTCCAATAGGTTATGGGCCCTGGCGGATTTTTCTAGGCAACAATGACTACTATGACAAATACTCCTGATGTCGAGGAGCAAGGGGAACAACAACAAGAGGAAGAATATTATACACCTCCTAAATGTACAAAAAGGGTCTATCACAGCACTACCAATGCACTCACTGGAGAACTCAATGAAGATGAAGATATACCATCTATCAAACTAATTCGTACCAAAGAATATTTGAACGTAAACAGAATTGCTGATCGCGACCACTTGATGGATGACAACTGGCACGAATGGAAAGAGAGAATGAAGAGGGTATTTTTCAATTGCGATATTACTGGGTATGTTAGAGGGGATGTTAAACGCCCTAACGAGAGTATCGATCCCGAAGGCGCATGCAATTGGTACAAGAATGATTCTTGGGCGCAACAAATTATTATTCATAACATCACCTCCTCGCAAATGAACCATGTCGGGTCCAAAAACTCTGCAAAAGAAATGTACTCTGCACTCTCGGTAACTCACAAAAATAAGGCACATCAAACTGTTAATCATATTCAATGCCTATTATACGAGACCAAATTACTTGATGCTGACGACCTCCTAAAACATCTGGATGTTCTCAAATCATATCGTGACCGCATCAACAGATTTCCTAATGAGGAATTTCATGTCTCTGACATGCGCTTTAAAGCGATCATATCTGTGTCCTTACCTTCATCGTGGCATACCTATGTTGAACCTTATAATGGGAACGCCAACGATCCAAATGATCCCGACCCTAAATGGTGCTTAACCTCTGATGCATTTATTGGACTGTTACGAGAGGAATACAAGATACGGTTGACCAGATCTAATAATGGGAATAATAAAAACGGTACTATAGGGAGCATAAATCTGGTGAAAACCCAGAACGCCAACAGTGCTAGTAAATCCTTAGAAGATCGAATCTCTGATCAAAAATCCTCCTTATGGCCTTATTGCTATCATTGTAAACATGCCGGACACTGGACAACCAAATGCCGTAAATTTGAAGGGAACAAATGTGGGAACTGTGGAAAGATCGGACATCAAGCAGATAAATGCTGGAGTAAGAAGAAGGTAAAGGACAAGGCAAAGAAGAAAAAGAAGGATGCAGAAGAAACAAATATGGCAGAAGAATACATTACATTCCAAGCAAATGAAGAGCAGTACAACTTTGATACCTATGATGCTTGTAACACTGATGCAAATGATGAGCGATTGATCTATTATGATTGGTTAGCAGACACAGCAACAACATCTCACATTATGCATCAAAGAGAAGCATTTACCAATTACACACCTATGAGGAATATTTCCGTAACAGGTGTAGGCAGTAAAGAAGCATTAATTTCAGGGCACGGAACTGTTGAATTAAAATCAACATGCAACGGCACTGAATATATTCTGCGTTTGCAGAATGTTCTTCATGTGCCTGGAACACGAAGTAATTTAGTTTCCTTGGGGCGATGGGATGCAGCTGGCGGACGCTACAATGGCAGGAACGGAATAATCACACTCATCACAAAAGATGGAATGCCGGTAGCGCAAGGAACAAAAATATGCAAACATCTATATCGCATGAAGATGGTTATAAGACCTCCCACACTATGCAATAAAATCCAACCTCATCAAACATTTGTTGGAAATAATACGCTACCTACATGGGAAACATGGCATCGATGCTTTGGACATGTTGGATATACTGGGCTTCAGAAATTATTGGATGGAAAATTGGTTGACAGATTTATTGTGGACAAGGACTCCCCTAAGCCTGATTGTGTTGTGTGCACAGAGGCGAAACAACACATCAAACCATTCCCAAAATCATCAATCAGAAATACCGAACCCAGTGAATTAATGCATCTTGACTTATGGGGAAAGTACACGATCCAATCGATCAACGGCAATCAATACTACTTGTTATTTGTGGACGATGCCAAGAGATTTGCAACCATCGAATGCGTCAAGCAGAAATCTGATGCAACACAAGCCATAATAAATTATTTGGCACATTTGAAGACTCAAGGGAGGAATCCAAAGGGTATTCAAATTGACAATGGGAAAGAATTTGTAAACAAGAAGTTGGAAAGTTGGTGTAAGGAACACGGTATGGAAATTCATTACACTGCACCATATTCACCTTCACAGAATGGTATTGCCAAACGGATGAACCATACACTGGTTGAACTCTCTCGTGCAATGATAATCGCCAATGACCTTCCCAAATTTCTCTGGGAATATGTGGTCCTGCATGCTGCTTATCTCCGTAACCAATCATTCACCAAACATTTGCCAAGATCTACACTGTATGAAGGCTGGTATAATAAAAAACCAAACGTCTCTCATTTACGTGAATTTGGTGCACCTGTATGGATTTTATTACAGGGGCAAAATGTGGATCAGAAAATACAGGCAAAATCTAAACGGCGTGTTTACGTCAGTCTTGAAGATGGCGCTGGAGCCATAAAATATTATAACGCTGAAACACGCAACGTCCTCACCTCAAGAAATTTCAAGCAGATGACACTCCCAGAATCGACTCCAATCCCTGAGGGCGTCAACATCACACCTGATAGTCAACACGAGGGGGAGTCTGTGGGGGATGTGCTGCCTATGGGTGTAACAGGCTCGGATGATATAACTCCGACTCTTGATCCTGCCAGCAAAAAGCATAAAAGAAATTTATTGGAGGATGATATAGACATAAATGCTCCACAGAAGACTCGTGGAATTCATATCAATTATAAAAACCTTCAAGATCCTTATTCAGTAGAAGAAAAGGAAGACAACTTCCTTACAATGGAAGAAGTTTATGCAATAATTGCTGGAGACAAGATGACGAGCCTCAAAGATGCCAAGAATTCCCCCGATTGGCCAGAATGGGAAAATGCCATACAAGCCAAACTCGACTTACTAAAAGAGAAGGGGACTTGGGAATTTGTTGAAAAACCGCCTGATGCAATCCCAATCACTAATAAATGGGTATTCATCAAGAAGCATGACAAAGAAGGAAAAGTAATCAGGTACAGAGCAAGACTCATGGCCAAAGGATGCACGCAGCATCCAGGGTACAATTATATGGAAACATTTTCACCTGTGGTTAGAATGGACACTCTGTGCACAATTCTGGCTTTAGTACTGATGCAAAACCTTAAATTGCAACAAATGGATGTCAAGGCACATATCTCAATGGCACATTACATGAAACTATCTACATGTGGCAACCTGAAGGATATGAAGATGGAACAGGCTGAGTTTGTAAGCTGGTCAAACCATTATATGGATTAAAGCAAGCTGGATGCGAATGGAACAATGAACTTGATGGGAAACTCAAGGATCATAATTATCAATGCTTGACATCGGATCCATGTGCATATATTCAACGAGACGGTGGTGAATATGGTATTCTAACCATCTGGGTTGATGACTCGCTTCTATTCGCATCATCGGATCAAATGATGGATCACATGAAGAATGCACTAAGCTCAGAATGGCAAGTTACAGATCTAGGGTAACCACACAAGATCATCGGCATTGAAGTAACGCATACCGATGATTCTATTTCCATTTCTCAACAAAAATATATTGAGAATCTTCTTTGCAAAGAAGAGATGCTGGATGCGAACCCTGTCGCCATGCCTATGGACCCAAATATTAAATTTGCACCAAATCCGGACAACAATGAATTAAATCATAGCAATTCATACGCTAGATTGCTGGGGTGTTTACAATTCATCTCAAATACCACAAGACCAGATATTAGCTTTGCAGTCAACAAACTAGCCACTTACACCGCTAACCCAGGTCTTCAACACCACGGTGCAATAAAGCGGATACTCAGGTACCTAGCAGGTATGAAAACTCTGGGGATAACTTATAGAAAAACCCCTGATGAAACTAATACTAATAACCTCTTCCATGGTTATGCTGATGCTGCTTTCGCAAACACCGACGACCATAAATCTACTACTGGCTACATCTTCCTAGGATCAGGGGGAGCGATCACGTGGAAATCAAAGAAGCAAACCGTGATCGCACTTTCCTCAATGGAAGCAGAATATGTAGCTCTCTCAGAGGCTGCACATGAAGCAACATGGCTCAGGAATTTGTACAGTGAACTCAGATTTCCTCAAAATTATCTAATGATTATTAAAGGCGACAACAATGGTTCTGTCGTATTAACCCACAATCTGCAATTCCATCAGCAATCAAAACACATTGCCTTATGTCATCATTGGGTCCGAGATCTCGTAACCGATAAAATACTCGATATTCAAAATTGTCGTGACCCAGAACAAACAACGGACACATTAACAAAGGCACTACCGAGGCCCAAATTTACGCAACATAGGGTGGAGATGGGAATAAAGTTGATTAAGTAACTCATTAGCTTTCCTCGCATGTGAGTTGGTTTTTACCCACAGGGTTTTCCACCACACAGAGGTTTTAACACACCTGAAAGATAATCCAGTTAACCATTCCTAATAACTCAAACCATGCTTGGCTTGAAGGGGAGTGTTGGGATCGGCAATCCAAGCCCATGGTCTGAGGCCGGATGCCGGATATTATTAATAGAGTGGCTGTTTTGATGCATGTTCTATTTATAGCACAGTTACATACAGCCGTAGTATAGGAGAAATAATAAGATGTTCCTTGTCTTGTTTCCCCCACTTGTCTCTAAGAGAATTATCTCTTCTCTGTTTGTTTCCCAGCCTGATTTCCAATAATGCAACAGGTACAAGAGGAAGCAGAGGCAGCATTGAAGAAAGCATGTGATGACATGATGTGACACATGGATCGTACTCGAGCACATGCTCCAGAGTACAAAGTTGGTGACTTGGTGTGGCTAAGTACCAAGGACCTGAATATTCCACGACCTTTGAGGAAACTTACGGAGAAACAAGTTGGCCCATATGCAATCTCTAAAGTAATCTTGCCTAATGTGGTAGTGCTAAAATTACCCCGATCATTCAAGATTGATCCCGAGATTAACATATCCTGCCTATGCCCTTACCGCCCGCCACTATTCCTGGCCAACAAACTACTCCGCAACCTCCGATAATAGTAGAAGGTGCTCCAGAATACGTAGTTGAAGAAATTCTAGACTCATGTCTTTGACAGAATAAATTGGAGTTCTTAATAAAGTGGAAAAACTATACCGACAAAAATAATTCATGGGAGCCCGAAGAGAATTGTAAGTGAGCGCGCAATGTGATCGCCCAATTCTTTAAACGTAATCCGAATGCTCCGCGTCGCATTGCGAGAATGGTGTATGAGGGGATGAGATTCCGGCCTTACCAAAATTTCACAGAGGGGACAGATGCAATATTTTCTCGCCTGGAAGTCGAGGCATAAAAGGGGGGTAATGTTAGGAAACCACCCCATTACCTAATAAAGTTTCATTTTTATTTTATTATGTCAAATTACGCTACATTACGCCAAATTACGCCAAATGACGCCAAATGACGCTTCACTTTGATAGTGTGAGAATTTTATTTTGCATGCATCAATATGTACGCGTAATTACCTTAGGGTTTATATGTATGTGCAGGAATCAAGGCAACCACAACGCAGCAAGGTGGGCTCGGCCAGACCATCCAGACGTCACTGGCAAGGTGGTTACTGTCGCTGTTCCAATTTGTGGTGGCTCACCCCTCTTCCTGAATGCTGTGTTGGATTGTGCCTGCCATGCAAAGTCAGGCCTCCCCTGCAGTAGCTTTCTGTCCCAAGGCGTCAAGATAAATCAATATGTTCTTGGCCATCACTGGCACACCAGATGTCTTAGACCGTAAAAGATCATCATGTTCATTAAATTATTGACAGATAAACTAGATACCAGTGATCTGCCAACTTCCAAGGCGGGGGATAGGTACTGGAAGGGACGACGCTTGACCAACGACTATTAGCTATAGTGCTCTACCAACATTCGATGCACACCCTCACACTTGCGTCGGAGACACAACTGGAATAATGTCACGAGAACGTGTTGAGTACTGATTCAGCAGCATTTGACGCTTGCGTCGAATGATCACAAGAGTCCAGCCTGTAATACCATTCACGGATGAAAGCAAAAATAGTGATACAAACAATAAAATCAGTTATAAATGTGAAGCTCCCAGTTCAACCGAAGGTAGTCATGGCCCACTACGTGACCCACTACCATCGGAAAGCCTCTGAGACTTCATGCCTGGAATCCGCAGCTCCAATTTGCCCTCATCCCTCGCCCGTTTCTTGCTAGATCCAGTATTGATGGGCTGTCCTCGCGCTTCGTCTGACAGCGGCCAAGGATCTGCATTGAGATGGCGGCGGAAGGTATCAACAAGCCAGCTGGGTACTGCTAGGTCATCGAGACGTTTTTGATAACTCAAAGCCGGTAAATTGGTCATCACGGAGTCTGGAATGTTAGCCACCCTCGCATCTTCGAGGGCCTGTCGATCCTTAGCTGACGGAGGCTCCTCGTATCGAACTGCAAACACCTCGGTGAGCTCTTCAATGAGCTTGTCTAGGTGAGGGCGGCGGTCAAATTTGACCATGCGTGGTATATCTCGACATGACAGGAAACCCTTCTTGAGATCTCCTCCCTTGACACCATCTTCGTCTTCGTACTCCTCATCAAAAGCTCTAAGAAATCTGTTCGAACCGCCTCCAGAAATAGTATGCTTAGTGAAATGTAACGCTGTCCAAGTCAGGACATGAAGGCATGATTCACGGTCGTCCTCGAGCTCATTACATTTGTCATTGTCTTGAAGAAGCGCAGCTGACATAAACTGCCACGTTCCCTGAAGACATCGTCAGAGACAGGGCGACTGCAAAGAGATAGGCACTTACTGTCCTCTCAGGTCGTCTCGCAATGGATACCTTATTGTCATTTTTTAGCTTGCTTAGGTTGACACAGAGATCCCAGTCAATCAAGAGGCCATTGTTGTCGTCGGTGATTAAGATGTTACCTGCACTAATGTCACGATGAAGGACATGAGCATTGAAGTAGGCAACTTGATGGGCTGTGAAGCGAGGAGTTAGTTATAAGGTCAGAGTCCACAAAAGATGTCTTACCCTGCATGGCGTCAGCTATGGCACTCACAAACTCCCGTGAGGAGTAGAAAGAAGTCAACGGCCGAGCGACCACATCCAGGGACATCCGGTAGTGTCTGAGGGCCACCATATTTCTTGACCAACAAGCCCACGACTCGTCTCTTAGTGTATGCGTAAGGGTCATGTGATCGCGGACATCATTCCCCTTTCCAAACGGTGCGATATTTGGCACACGATTTGATTCCAACAGCGCGTAAATTTCACCTTCCTTCTCCATTCCATCTACATCCGCTCTCCAATAGTCCTTCAGGAAGACGATCTCTCTCGTCTCCATATCAAAAGCCAACATTGGTCGAGTGGCTCGTCCGAACGGTGACCCAGCCGTGTACCATGGAGGAAATGATACGACAAATCGCTTTTCGACTTTAGGCTCATCACGGTCTGGAACCATGAGTATACGGAATTCACGATGAGCGGGGTTGTCGTCTCGCAAACGGCTTTCGAAGTGCTGAATTTGTTGAAAATCTTCTGGGATAAGTGATGAGACGGAAGTGTCATGACCCTGCTGGAGACGATCAAGATGATCGTAACGCCGAAAGAAATCAGTGAGGAAGTGAGGATTTTCAATATAGTTGAAGCGCCGGGTAACGGTCGCGCCATCACGATCCCAACGAATGAACCTCGCATACGTTCCGCACACAAGAACAGAGAAAATGTGAACGCGAAACTGACACCCCCCGTGAGCAGCAGCATAAGAGGCCAGTTGGCCACGAACAAGCTGGGCATCGTCCGAGTCATTTTCGAAACGAAAGTCGCCAGCTTCTGGATGCAGCGGATCCTTTGGGTCACGGAATGGATCAGATGTATCCGCTTTCTTGAATTCGACAAAGAGCTCCATTTTCGAGAAATCGGTCTTGGCATCTCCTTGCGGTTGATCATTAATGGGATAGATGCTGATATCAGGCGCAAGTTTGTCGCGCTGGGTATCTGGATTGGCGTGTGTATAGATGAACTTCAATTTGGGGGCGAATGGTGTCACTGCAGCGATCTACTGAATGTTAGTGAGGCATAGAAGATGCAGAAACAAGGGCCATGCTTACGAATGGTGCCCTCTTTCCCTGCACTCCCAACACCCGCGAAAGCCCCTTCCCAGTTCGGGCACTTTGTGGTATCTTGAGATATCGGAAGGAATTTGTCCAAAAATTGTGTTGGCGGCATGGCGCCCAAGAACAGACCGCTTGTTTCCAGAGCGAGACGATAGTTGGCAGAGTCTCTATCATGTATTTCAGAGGCATACGTATAACGTCCAGAAGTCTTGTTCGATACCGGAGTACTGGTTGGATTGGACACCTTTGGGGGTGGGGTGACTGGTCGGTTTCGTGAGGACGTTGAGTAAAATGCGGATGGCGGAACGGCACTGTTGCTGTTGGTAGGTGGAGAAAGCAAGTCCGGGTTAACAGAAGATGAGGATATCGATGGAGATCCAGTGGAGGATGGGTTACCAGCCATGACTACTTAGAATTTAAGCAGCCACGTATGGAAAACTAGTACACACGCGTCCAAGCGCAGAGATTGTGGTGGTTCAAACGAACGCGTTGTTGACATCTGTTTACCGACGTCATCTCGGGTTGACTTTACGATCGGCGTTGTGATCGAACTCCTCCTGATCATGAAGCTTGTGTAACGCAACACTCTTCCCTGGTTTTCTATGAGTGGCCATTTCTAATGTCTCCTTGCCTGGTGTCACTCTAAGCATACGCCATCTGAACAATAAGTGCTCCAAGATTGGCGGAGAGAAGAAGGGTGAGAGATGCGTATGCCATCTGTACTGCCATCTCCCTTACTGCTGGACGATCATGATCTCGGTACAGCAGCGGGCTATCATACACAGCCTTCTGTGAAATCTTTCCCTGTTGGCGACGTAACCATGGCGTAACCATCTGATTCACCCGGATTGCGCTCTCAATTCTACACCGCTCTCCACATCCGACGCCTCACTGTTACCCCTCGCTTTTGGGACTTGACCTGCAAACTTACAGTTTTCATCGTCTCCATCCCGTTCACCTTCCTGCATCAAAGTTCTCCATGCCTCGTCCTATTGTTGGAATTGACAGTTAGCGATTTGTTCTGTATTACTCGTCACTGAATCGTGATGGTGGGCGTGGGTGCGGATCTGTGGTATGGTTACACGAGGTAACACTTCGAGAGTGCTGATCTGTATTTCGTTAGTGCTATTTCTCTTTCGTCATTCTCCGACGAACATTTTTTGATTTAGGTGTGGCACTGTCTGCTTTCGACATCATCTTGTTGATCCTCTTCAAAATCCCAAGGTTGCATACGGGCATTTCCGCAAACGATCCCCGCGGGTAAACGCTGAGAGTTTTGGCAAGTCGTCGCAGTTGGGGAGTGGTTCCAGAACGAGTGCGAAGCGGAACTCGGGTATCCGGTTGTGATGTAGTAGGGATTGAGCACGTCGCTACGGAAGGAGAGGGGGTCGGGCTCGTCGGGTCTGTGAAGATAACGGGAGTCCAGAGGTGGGTGGGGAGTTCTTTAGGCAGATAATTCCGTGTGGATTTTTGTGTGAGGATTGGGCGAAGAAACTGAGCGAAGGCATGGGAATGCTAGGCGAATGATAATTCGTGCTTGCCTGCACTGATCCCTCACCAGCTGCTTGAACGGTCTCTTCAGCAGCTACTGTCTCTTCTTCCCCCTGCCCTCTGACCAAATCTCCTGCGCTTCAAAAGAGGCTCACCTGAGGTTCTATGTTGCTCCAAAACCTGTTTCGTACCTGCAGTGATTCTTGTTTTGCAATACCGCCTGTGTGTTGACAGCCCCCTATTAGTTTCGAAAGTTTTCTTGCACCCTGGACATTTTATGACAGCCATAAGTATGAATAATAAAATTATTAGCCGTGCTACAAAGCACGGCCAGTGTGGTTGGACTTGAGTGAAGTGAACGCGTCGAGTCAACGATCATGTGACATGATAATCAATAATCGATCATAATGCATTAAGTCCTTGATCGCATCTTTCTTCAATTCTTGCCTCCTACCCCCATCATGCCCTCCGCTGAGCGTCAAGATAACCGACCGTCCTCTCATACGCGTGCTGTTGTAAAGGAGCTAAAATCATCTTCAGGTGGCAAGTTACGGTGAACATCAGTTTGAAAATTTACTGACCTTTTTCTTAGCAAGCTTTCGAAAGTCTACTACAACGCTGTACGATGGGTTCCACTCGGAATCGACCCATTCATAGCATTCCGCATATTATGTATGCAGATATTCATCGAGAGTAAGTTCAATCATTGTATGCGCCTAAAAAACCGCTAATATCTTTTTTTCAGGGCAACTGACGAAGAATATGAGATATTTCAAGGAGTTCTTAATCTTGTTCCTACATTTGAGGAGGAACTTCTGGAGTTTATGGAAGAGCCAGATTTGCTGGGCCAGTTTATCTCGAAGGTAAGTGAGTATATGCATTGCCTCCTGTACTGACAAACCTCTTCGTATGTAGCTAAGCTTGCAAGCAGACTCGTCGCGACAAGAATGATACAGGTAGTATCAGATACGCGGCGCTCGCATACATCCCAATCAACACCGAAGAAAACTTCCTGGACCCCCCGATCACAAAAGTAAACGCGAAATGTTCGCGTGGATTCAATCATCCAGCTACCGCCCATCTCCTTTGTCCAATCAAGAGGTTGAACGAGTTTGACGCTAATCCTAGGTAAGGTTTCCAATCTCTCGCATTGAACTGAAGTAATAGTAGGTAATTCTTCTCAGATTATTCATGACCAGCGCAAACGACGGCCAGATCAACATCAAAGCATCAGCATGGCCGTCCTTCATGTACGACGAGGCACAGTTTGATGAAGACCGGGTGGGAAGAGGACTTTGTCGGGGATATTTCCTTGTTCGTGTACGTACCATTCATTTTCTTGTGAACGACCTCGTGACTTTAAGACCCCATGACATCTACTAGGTCTTCCGACATATCTTCACTGGGCCTTTGTCAGCTATAACGGGCGAATCAAAAGGTTCCAGAGCTTCGAAAGGACAGATACATGGTCTTACCGAAGTCACGGGGCGTATGATTGTGTATGCAGCTGTCCAAGTAAGAAGTCAATTCCTTGCACGTTATTCATTTACCGGCAATATTACTGCTAGGCACGCTTCTTCCTCTGCCCAATCGAGCAATGGAAGCGCTACGATGACAATTTTTATCAAGATGCGTTTTTCAAGAATATCGTGAAACTCTTCGAAGCTAAACCTCAACATCGCTGGGTGAAGGAAACCCTTGCGTGGTGGAATCAGTACGCAATTATTCATTTAGTAAATCAATGATCCACTATCATTCCTTATAGACAAGTCCCTGGACTGACACGTCGCTCGGGTAAACGAAAGAGAGCTGAGAAGAAGTCGGGGCAGCACAGTAGTGATGAAGAAGCGGTGAATGAAGTCTCGGAAGAATGTCAGCAGGTCCGTTCGCTTAAATTTTACCTTATAGACGCCGCAATTACACATCCCAGCAGGACGACGGTGATGATGACGACGACCAGCAAGTGGCTCAACGTCGCCATGAAGATCATCTGGAGGAAGAAGAAGGCAACGAACGTCAAGTTCCAGCACGTCCACAACGCCGCGTCGAGACCGCTAATCGTCAAGACAATCAACGCGGGATCATGATCAAAACCTAGTTCGTCAGCGGCCGGACACCAGACATAATGACAACGAACACTTCAACGCTGAGCCGCCTCGTCATCGGTGTAACCACTGCGGCTCACAGTCTGGCACGCCCACAGCAAGTCGCAATACCTGAACGCCAAGGTCCAAAAGCGTTGACGACGAAGACGAAGACGAGTCACCTCTGCTGCACGCTTACGTCCCGCTCAAACGCTTGAGGAAGGCCTCGTGAGGGTCCGTTATCCATTTTCCTCTCGTCGTTGGAAGTGATTGATTTTGTCACATCTGTAGATCCGATTCTCGCTGCTCGTGCTCGTTTTTGCTCAGGCTCAATTTTCCTTCTGTCCTTTTCTCCGCTGATTCTCTGGGCTGATTCTTCTTACTGTACCTTGCCTTGCTCGTGACCCGGTGCTCTTATTGTTGTACTATTTGTTGTATGTGTTTTTTTTAGTGTAATAAATTGCTTAAAATAAAATGAAATGCAAGTCTTTGTCGGGATTACATAGGCTGTCAATGTCATGTATGAACAATATCCATATTTTACTATTTCAATATCCCTTCGTAGAATCGTAGGTAATCACTAACTTGGGACAAAGTACAGCCAAGAAAAAATGCTTATTATAGTAAGTTTCTGAGTTTCCAAGTTTCCAGGTATTCAAAAACCTGGAAATGACGAAAACCTGGAAACTAAAATGTCATCTTCCTGATGTGTGGTACCGGGCCAAGGGGGTGTCAGCACCCAAATCCCGCACATCAGGTGGGGGGGGGGGGGGGGTCCAGAGGACCCGCTAAAAAAAAATTGACATCGAAGTTTTGAAAGGTCAGGTCATGTCTAGGGTGCTCTAGAGCTGCAAATTTGCCTCCAAAACATGTTCTGTCTCTTGGTTTCCCCACCAAATGCAGCAGATTCAGCCTCCAGCCCACACTCAGTGTTGTTCCTGACCTTCCCTAGTATATGTATTATAATAATGCATTGGCATCATTGTACTGGAAATACCACCAAACCTTGTCAATTCTTTCAAAGTATTTAAATTGTTGGAACTTGGGTTTGCAAGTTGCGTGATGCTGCCCCCTGTTATTTGTTTTCTACATTTAGTTTTCTTAGGTTTCTCATTATGGTTTGCAGTTGTGGTAGTCTGACACATGATCTGTTTGCCTCACGAGCTCACCAAGGCCAAACAAAAATATCTGATTGGGGTTGTCTCACCTTCGCGAGATTACCAGATAAGTAATAGATGCACTGGTGTACTACTAGTAAATCAAGTGTAAATACCCGGCTGATAAGAGAGGAAGAATGGGAAAATTACAGAAGAGCCTTCAGTGCACAAGGTAGCAGACACTGAAGGTGTATGGGAGGTGTGATGACTGAGGGAGTTGATCACACAGGTCGCGAAACACCTCGTCCACTCATTGACTCGAGTTGATTCGGGGAGTTACCCAAAATAGGCTGACACGTGATGGGAAACTACCATATATAGAAGGACGGCGGGGGGGGGTCCCGGATGACTGCTTAAAAAAAATTATGAGTGGATGTCTAAAATTCATGGCCTGTCACCCCCTTGTACCAGGCTATGACTATTCCTATTTCATATTCTATACTCGTATTTAGCTACATACATTTGTGAATACTGTAACCCCTGCACGTTTGCCAGGGTCTTCTGATATCCCGAGTGAGCGATGCTGACACTCTCATTACAACAAAGACACTATGAAGTGGCAGGATCATGATGGGACTCCCGGACCAGATGTAGGGGTCTCTCACCAGAGATAAATTTCTCGATGTTATCATCCTCATCAAGCGAGCCTTACATCCAGCTTCTTAACTTGGGCTCTCAAAGATAAAATCAAGGAGTTGCAAAACAATAACTTCAAATTTCTTAGATATTACCCAAATATTACCTGGATCTACTCACTGAGATCACTAAGGGAATCCATTGCTTGAACAATAAGCTCCCTGGCCTCTATGTCAGCATCCTCCTTGCCTTTTCTGGCCTCCCAATGCACTGGATTAATTGCAAGCCTGGGACATTTCTGGGGACCTCCTGGAGGCACCATTATCCATCCTGATTGTGTTTTTGACTGACGTGGCTTGGTGTTCCACATACAATCTGAATCAGGAAACAGAAGCCACCAGAGCTTGTGAAACCACTTGAGGACAAGTATTCGTATCTTCTGAGCATGTGGCATGTCAACTGCATCTAACAGTGCACCCAAAGTGCACCCCAACACTGATAATAGCATGCTGCAGGAAAGGCTTGAAGTCCTGCCCTGTGCACCTCTCCCACCCTGTGCACCTCTCCCTCTGGGGGGAAGTAATAATAATTTTTGCCAAGCGTTGTCGTCCACAATTTTGTATTGAACCTTTCTGAAGATATCGCTGAACTTGAAAGACTTGAAGAGACCAATATTTGACAGCTGTTCCACTGGCAGAGTCAGGCGGCAGCTACTCTGACATCTATTGACTTTGCAGGCTTGACATCTTCTTTGTGATCATACTCCTCCAATGCCAGTAACATCATGCTCTCTGCTGACATCTCCAATAGCTTTGGATTGATAGGTGCCATCAGTGACTGTGTGGTTGATGCTGCGGCTGCAGCTGCATGCTGCACCAATGCAATAGCCTTTGTATTCGCGGATATCTGGGCAATGAAGGATGTGAAATGTGAGGGTAAGAAGTTGATAATGAGTACATCGGCATTCAGAAGGGTCTCATACTTGATGTGGACATGGTCCAGCTCGGCATGGAGATTTGTTCCTGGAGCGTAATGCATAGCCATGAACTTTGAATGCATGTTCAAATGTACCAACATGCTCTTCTGCATGAGTTCCTGAATGATCGCAGACCACATCTGGGCAACAGTCTCCTTCTGCATATACTTTGTAAGGGTTGAATCAGCTAGCTTCTGTGAGAGAAGATACATCATGGTGTCCTCTTTCTCCTGCCATGTGGCTAATGCAACTGTTTTGACTGCAGTAGGGGGGTTTGAAACTGCAGGTTTTGTAGCAGTACCATCAAAGTGCCCAAAGACCCTCTTTTGTTTCATGGCAATCACAAAACAGCGTTGGAAGGTGACCCAGTTATTCACAGCCGAATCAAGCTTCTCGACTGCTGTCACAAAGTTGGCCATCGAGACAATGGCAATGGTAGTCCATCATAAATAAAAGGGCGAATGAATGGATTGATCAATCAAGCGAGTAGATAAATCAACGAGCGTAATATTGAGACTAGCTTTCTGAATTTAAGGAAGGGCAGGGCCCATAACCTGTAAGAGTGATGCGAGCTGTAATGTACACGGCTCAGCTCTACACTTGGAGAGTGGTAGAAAGTCTGTATATTACCTGTAACATACACAGCTACAGGTAACAGTAAGTACAATGCTATTGGTACATACAAAGAAAGATACTCACCTCAGCTCTACACTTGGAGAGTGGTAGAAAGTCTGAGGGGTGTATCCGTAATCTACAAGAGTATATGTGAAGCAGATACTCGGCAATGGCAACGGAAGTGATCATAAGTACTAAAAATAGAGAAACCGCATATGAATGGGATACCATGGATTGTCTGCTCCAACATGGGGATGTGGGATGACAAGATCCTTGCTTGGTGGTCCATTCCTATCTTCACTTTCCTTGTCCTCATCATCCGCTGAGTCAGAGTCCTCATCCTTGGTGCTCCCAATGTCACTCTCCATATTGGTATTGTCTGTGCTTTCCATGGCTGGGTTGTCTCCACTCCACATACTGACACATTGGTTCCTTATAATTCTGGTGGTTATCTTTTGCCTTTTGGATGGATAGGCATTCTGCATATGTGCTTGGTTGCACTTGTGGGGTATGTGGAACTCGGTTATTATGTCCTTGACAGAATTCCTGTGGTATAGACTTTCCAGAACTTCAGGGTCGATAGGCCTGACTGTTGGGAGGTGGTATGATTCAGATGTTTTTCACAATGTCAGAGAGAAAATAGCAACCCCGGTCATACAAGCTTGAGTGTTAGTATCCACTTTTGTCCATGACATGTTGGCATGCAGCCTTTAGAACGACCTTCTCTGCGTGCCCCTCCACAGGGTGGTATATTATTGCATTAAACTGATATGTGACAATACACAATGGGCAAGTTCCACGGCAGTTGACTTGCAGTTGACTCATGGTTGACTGGAGTTTGCACCTTATTACATAATCCTACCAAATTGAGCACTTGGATTGATGTCCTTTTACGAACAAATATCTGTTTAAATCAATAGGTTCATGATAGTGACTATGGTGACAGGCATCAGACTCTTGCATGGGATGGTTAGAGGATGTACATCAGTTACAATAGCAACCAATTTTGATGTTTCTATTAAAGTGGTCCAAAACAGCTGTCATTCTTTCCCCCTCTTTTCCTTCACTGAGGCTTCACCAAGTTCACCATGCCTCCAGTCATATGTAACTGCACAATTTGTAGCACAAAAACCATCTTCATCAATGGTGTTGAACAGCCAGGACAGTATGTTGATGGTTCTACCCATTTGAAGCATGAGAAACAGGATAAATGGCCTGTTTCACAACTGGCAAAGGGGAAGCGGCAATCATCATCCCCAAGCCAATCACCAAAATGTTCTAGGGCTTCTAATTCTCCCACAGGTAAGTGCTACATTGTTATTGTTAGATCAAGACTAATAGTAATTATGCAGATATCAAGTTTTCTACAGTACTTATCACAAAGATGATCTGCCTCCTTGTCATCTGGCTCCACAATAGAGCTGGTGTGAGTCGTTCTATCACCAACAAAATTCTACAACGACTTCAACTTATTATTTCTGTGACTCTCTCTATTGTCGAGGTTGCTCTTTCATCATCTGGACTCAATGTCAAGCTTCCAAACATCAAACTTCCTCATGATGTCCATACAGCATATCGGCTTCACTGCTCAGAGCCAGAAATCATTTGGACAGCATGCTGCCCCAAGTGCTTTTCCCTCTTTTCTCATCCTATTCCTTGGCAATGTCAGTGGAAGGCATCCCCAAGATCACAATCTTGTAACACAAAACTCTGGACAACTCAGAATACTCCAAATGGGCCTAAATGGGTCCCATGTCATCTATACACTACATAATCCTTTGATTCTTGGCTTCAGTTCTTTTTATCTTCCAAGGTCACTGAAGACAGCCTTCATGAGGCTTTCAACCACCACAGAAACCATATACCAGCTGCCTTTGGTGCCACTATGAATGATATCCAGGATAGTCCTGCTTGGGATGACTTGCAGGGTTTTCTACAGTCTCCTTATCATCTAATATTTGGAATCTATATTGATTGGTTCAATTCTTCTACCAATAAGATTGCTGGTAAGTTATTAACAAATTCTGCATAGACTATGACACAGCTTATTTTATATATAGGCAAAAAAGTGTCTTGTGGAGCAATCCTGCTTTATTGCTTGAACTTACCTTTTCATCTTCGGTATCAATTTGAGAATACATTTATTGTTGGTCTCACACCTCCTCCCCATCTTTCTGACCCCACAACCATCTCTCATCTTCTTCAACCTGTTATTAAATCTGTTGCCAAGTATGGTGCTGCACCAGGCCAAAATTTGCCAACATCTAGACATCCTGATGGCATCTCTGTGAAAGCAAAAATTGCACCCGTGATTGCTGATCTTGAGGGAAGTTGCAAGGCTACTGGCTTTTTGGGACATGGTGCTACAATGTTCTGTTCTTTCGGCCTCTGCACCAGTGATCAGCTAGAGGATCTCAATATTCAATCTTGGGAACTTTGTAATGGTGCACAGGTGTGAGCACAGGCAGAGACATGGTTGCATCAGACAACAAAAGCTGGTCGAAATGCTCTGCAAAAGACAACTGGTGTGCAATGGACTCCACTGCATAATCTTCCATATTGGGATCCAGTCAAACATATTGTACTAGGTTTTATGCATAACTGGCTTGAGGTTGTTTTACAGCATCATATCTGTGCACTCTGGGGAATTGGACAGGATGAGGATGAAAGCCAAAAAGTTAAAGAGGTGGAAAAGGATGAGCAGTGGAGTGAGGCAGATGTATCAGATTCTGCTGAAGAATTGGATGACCTTTTTCAAGAAGCAGCTAAACATAATCTTGAGGCTGCAATGGCAATGCACCATACACCACCACCTATGTCTCCCTCACCATCTTCTTCTGAATTATCAGACTCATCCTCATCATCAACACCTACAGCCATACAGAGCCACACAAATCCCTATGCATATGACTTCAATTATGATGATGATGATGATAACTATATTCCTCTTGACCCTTTGCCTTTTAGCTTCACAGAAACTGAGCTACAAGCAATAAGAAATTGCATTCATGATATCACTCTTCCAACATGGATACAAAGACCACCAACCAATCTTGGTGAACCAAGCCATGGCAAGCTCCAGGGTTCATGTTGCTCAGAGAATGCTTGCGCTTGCCAAGTCCAGCCTGAGATGGGCCAGCCTCCCCTGAACTAGAACTCACACGAGAATCCATTGTAGTTTCAGAGTCAATAGAAGATGATGGAATAAAGAGTCAATGTATCCAGTCAAGCCAGAAGACGAGTATGTGCAAACACGCTGAGAACAAAGGAACTCGAAATTGCTGCAAGCACAATCATGCAATGTGTGGGAACCTGCCAAACTCACCATGTTGAGTTGTTGACACCCTCAACACCCGACATCTGTAAGTCTTTTCATTGTTATTTGCATTCTTTTCAATTACTAACAGAACCACCACGAATGTTCACTACCACCCTGAGCAACGGCTTGCAGTATAGATCAGAGGTGGAAACAGCAGCTTGTGAGCTGGCAGCAATGTATCGTAGTTCTGATCAGAAATAATAAAATTGTTTATTGAAGTACAGAATAAAGTTTTCAGCTAAAACTATAGAATGAACTTGGCATGAACTGGATGATAAACATTCAGTGTCAACATCACTCATGAAATGAATTGTTATTAATAAAGTATATTACATCACTACAAATGACAACTACCAGTCAAACACAAGTCAAACATGAGTTAACTATGAATCAACTATGAATCAACTGTCTCAAAACTTGCCTGTTGTGTCATCCTTAAGCTTATAGTTCTAGAAGGTTTGCCACTTTGACTTTGGGGAATTTCTTGCTCTGCCTTGGTAGCAATTTGACTGCATAACCGCAATTCAGGCTTGCCACTCTAAATGTTGCCTAAAAGTCCAAACTGTTGTAGAAGCACATTTTGCTTCCTTGAGACCGTTGCCTTCTCAAAAAATATGATCCATGTGCCCAAATATAGCTATAGAGTAAAGTATACACACACCAGGAAGTTCAACTTTTTAGGCAAACTAAAAACTTTGCTGAAATTTGTGATTTCAGGATTGGCAATGAAATCAATAATTTCAGTGAAGATTTCATCATTTCAGGCCATCTGGAATGGGAAGTTTCAAGGTGTCAGGAAAATTTTCAGGGAACTTACTAAAATTGAAAATTTAGGCACAGTTTTTACTAGCCTGAAATGTTGTATGTACATGCCGGTGTGACACTTCTGACATCTGCACACTCAGCCAACACTCAGCTGTCATTCACACAGCAGGCAAGGTCCAAGGCAGTTGACTTGTGTTTGACATTTGTAGTTATGTAATGTACCTTTGTAATGACTATTCCATGATTAATATTCATTGCTGAATGTCGATCGTCTAGTTCATGCTATAGCTATAGTTTCATGTAGAAAAACTGAATTTTGTACTTTGATACTGAAACAATTTTAATATTTCTAATCAGAACTACAATATGATACACTATTGTTCCGATGTTGTAGGATTCACCCTGCTTGTACCCCATGAGCAGATACTCATGGCGGTGCAGCAGTTGGAGGTGCTGTTTGGGTTTCCTCATTGCTCCTCTTGTTGTTGTCATTCCCTGCCCCATTGTTCCATTGTTGTTCCCTCATCCCATTGTCATTCCCTGCCCCATTGTTCCATTGTTGTTCCCTCCCCTCATCCCATTGTCATTCTCTGCCCCATTGTTCTGTTGTTGTTAACTTGTTCCCTCCCCTCGTCCTGTTGTTGTTCTCCCCTCTGTCCCATTGTTTGCTTGTGTTTTCTGTTCATTGTTGTCAATAATTAAAATTAGTACCTAAAAAGTTTGTTAGTAAAATGAAAATGAAACAAGAAAAAAGACAGAGAAAACATACCTGTGATGTCTCTTGGGCCTTTCTTTGTTCAGTTTCCCTTGTCCTTGTCGCCTCCCAGTTGTCAGTTGTTGTCCTGTCATTTTGGTGCTGTTGTTGCTCAAGCTAAAGGCAAGATTTGGTGGCCATAGCCAATGTGGCTGTAAACAGTTTGTTCTTAAGAGAATGTATCAATCAAGCATCAATCTCAAATTGGTAGGATTATGTAATCAGGTGTCAACTGCGAGTAAACTGCAAGTAAACCACAAGTAAACTGTGAGTCAACTGCCTTGGAACTTGCCCACTGTGATAGTGGCATCATTGTTTTTGAGGCTCTGCACTATGTAGGATAGGGCAGCTAAGCCATAATACTTGAAGTACCTGAATGCCATAAATATTGTGGAGAAATGAGACACTTACCAAAATGTATCACATGAGAAGGAAGCCACCGCTGCCTCTACCACCTTGTAAGGCAAATCAACAAGAACAGCATCAGCAAGGCTCAGTGGTACATGAATTTCCATCCTTGCATTCCCTTCAAGTCCATCAGTGCCGTCGCCAGCACAGGCACAGAAAGTATCTCCAATGCACTTCTTATCCTTGATGAGTTGTGAAATACTGGATGGGAACAAGTGCCATGGTTTTCTGCATCTGAATATTCCATTGTGAAGTTGGTAGGTTGCAGATTTCTCCATTGTATAGACATTAATATATGACACCTGGTCCACTTTTCCACAAGATCCAGGTGATGCCCGAAAGCCTCCAAGTTCCCAGAGTTGTGCAGAAATATCGCAGTGATATTGTGTTGGGGATTTCAGAATATCAGATATGAGCTCCTCAGAGGCTGACAGTAACAGGTAAGCCAAGATGCACCAATGGCCTTCCGTTAGCCATTGGAGTACACATCCGTCCCTCTTGCCAAATTTCTAACCCAATATCTATGACCCACTGATCAGGATTGAGCTGTGCATCAAATATAGCTAAGACATCACCCATGGCAGCTCTTCTCTCATCAGCATTTTTTGGATTATGGTGAGATGAGGACTTTGTTCCTCGGAGCTCATGAACAAAGAAAGTGTCCTTCAGGTCATCATGCTCTTCAAATAGTTTGAGTAACTTGGCCCCAAGCTTTCTGGCGAGTTGAGCTGGAAAATCAATGCTGCCAAAATGAAGCCTCCCCTTCTTATCCCAGTACAATGTCATCATAGCTGAGTAGGTGATGGGCCATTGACTCAAGTACACCGGATTAATAGTGAGAGCTGCAGGTTGGAGGCACTTTTTGTACACCAAAATTCTAGTTTCAGATGAATTGGAGGGGTTTTTATTTTTGTAGAGCTGGGGAAAGAATATTCAAGTGACATGCCACTGTCCTGCTTTACCTAGAGGTGTGTTTGGGATTTTGTGGAGTGAAACACCAAATGTGTCCTGAAGGGAGATGTTCCAAATGTGTGTTTATCTTGCTAATGAAAGTGCACCTTAAATCCGCCTGGTATTTTATATGTAATGTGTGTTGGAGCAGACTATATACACTGCACAGTGGAAGAGACAACACGTTCCTTACAACCTACCTGGGGTTTACTTAGACTTACAGCTAGGGTTAGCAGAGGTAAGAACACTGTATTCCTACTATGGTACAGGTTCTCCTTATATACATAATAATAAGGATGTCACATGACTCAGGAATGTGTTTACCGCATGTATGCGCAGTAAGCACAGTAACATGCATATGCTGCATGTATTGCCTCATGTATACAGCATGCATTACTGGGATTAATTTCAACACCCCCCCTCAAACTGTACAGCGCTCTAAGCAGCTAAGTTTGAATCTTGAAAGTAATTCCGAGAGAGTCTCTAAATTTCCTGAATAGGACGGCGCCAAGGTTCTTTGTGAACATGTCAGCCGGATTATCACTTCCAGGAATGAAAACGACTGTGACTTTGTCATTTTCTATGCATTCGCGGGTGTAGTGGTAGCGAATGTCTATATGTTTGGTCCTTCTTTCCTGAACTGGATTTGATCCAATAAAGATGGATCCCTGATTATCAGCGCAGATTGGTACGCGCTTCAGTGTGTATCCAAGTTCCTGGAATAAGGACTCTATCCACACTATCTGCCGACAAGTGTCGGAGAGAGCCATATATTCGGCTTCTGTGGATGACAGTGCTACAGTTTTTTGTAAACGGGACTGCCAGCACACAATGCCACTCGCCAGAGTAGCAAAGTAACCCGTTGTAGATCGGCGCTTGACAGTGTCAGCTGCCCAATCAGAATCTGTGAAGGCCTGCAGCCCCTCGGATTTCTCTCCATCATAGACTATACTGTACTTCTGGGTTCCCACCAGATAGCGCATTATGTACATTGCTTTGTCTAGATGTTCTTGGCTAGGATTAGCCGAGAATTGCGACATCTTGATTACCGCGTAAGCGATATCAGGTCGCGTTCCGAGCATCAGATACAATAAAGATCCGATCACAGACTGATATTTCGATCTAAGCGCCGCATTTGGCGTTGCTGTGTTCTCCGACGGTTTGTAGCCGGTCGGGAGTGGAGTGGGGGCAACTTTGGCATTTGTCATCTCGAACCTCTCGAGCACTTTGGCGAGATATTCTGTTTGATCAAGTTTGACTTTTGTAGCGGTCTGGGTGACGTGCATGCCTAAGAATTCCGTGACTTTTTCAGTACTACGGCACTCCCAATGCTTCAGGCAAGCATTCTTCTTTTCATCCACAAGTTTCTTGTTCTTGCCCATGAACAAGCCATCGTCAACATAGACTAGCGCAATAACGATGCTGCCTGTCTTAGGATCCTTGTGTATGAAGATGCCGGCATCGGAGCTGGCGTGCACAAACCCAATGGTGTGCATAAATGCCTCTAGCTCTTTCCACCATGCTAGTGAGGCCTGTTTAAGGCCATACAATGCTCGGCGTAAGCGCATTACTTTGCGCTCTTTACCCTCGAGTCTGAAACCCTCGGGTTGATCCATATAGATCTCCTCATCAAGTTTGCCATATAAAAATGCGGTTTTTACATCTAGACCAGTCATATACATGCCTTCTAGAGACGCAAGGGCAAACATGAGGCGTATGGTCTCGTAGCGGACTACTGGTGAGAAAATCTCATCAAAGTCAACACCTTCGACTTGTGAAAAGCCTTTGGCCACGAGTCTGGCTCATTTTCTTCCGTCCGATTTCACGGAGAAAACCCATCTATTTTTGATCGTTTTCCGATCATGTGGAAGATCGATGATATCATAGACTTGTCGCTTGCGAAGAGCCTCTAACTCTTCACGACAAGCCTGTTTCCACTCAAGTTGCTGCTGCCGGGGTAGGCGCGCAATATCGCGAAATTGGTTTGGAACTAGTCTTTTTCCGCTTGATGGTGTGACTGCTTTTGATAACAGCCAGCAAATAAGCTCATCTCCACCTTCCTTGGTTATCTTTTTAATATAACCTGCTTCGTCCGGTTCCCCCATTGGGTAATCATGTTCTTGATTATTGGAATCGGGCACACTCTCGTGGGGTGCCGAACTCGGTCCAGCAACCGGTTCTTGCTGTTGAGGTCGTGGTCGTGTTCGGTTATGATCCGAATCTTGACCCACAGACTTCTTCCAATATCGATCACGCGCAATGTCTCTCTCTATGTCAGAGGGGAGTCGCTGTTCTCCATAGGTATTGCCCGGACGGTTTGGGATTTTCCTCTGCCTGCCTGATCGACGGGGCAATTGCTGCCATTCCTGTTGATCTTCATGTCTTGGATGAAAGTCCTCAGTGTTAACTGGAGGCGGCAGAGGAGGAGCGTTAGTCGCATCGTCATGCGCCTTTTGCTCACTTGGTAAATCATCATCATCATCTTCTGATGATGGAGGAAGGGGCAGATTTTGTGGCGGTATAGGGTCATCGCCATCCGTTCCAGATGAGTGGTCATCATCTTCTGGTTCTGGAGGTGGAAAATCACCAAGGTCTGTCTTGGCAGGAGTTTTAGCTCTGGGACAGCATGGGAACATCGTTTCATCAAATAGTGCCGTGGCACCAATGAATATTGCGCCATTTTGTCACATGAAACGATATGCTTTAATGCCATCTTCTACTCCAAGGTACGTCATTAACTCCGATCGAGGAGATAATGTTGTTGGACGTTTTTCCTTTGGTAGATAGACATAAGCACCGCAACCGAAGACCTTCAGATTGTTTAGATCTGGGCGGACCTTTGTCAGGTCCTCAAAAGGTGTCAGCCATTTCAGGCGCCTTATTGGGGTTCGGTTGTATAAATGTGTTGCATGTTCTATGCAAAATTCCCACCATGATTGTGGTAGACAAGCGGTGAATCGCAAGGTTTGCGACTTTTCCATTATTGTCCTTATGGCGCGCTCTGTGCGCCCGTTCTGTTGATGAATGTGGGGTGCAGACATCTCTATTTTGATGCCTAAGTCCTTGAGCTGTTTTTGTAGCTCACGATCCTTGAACTCCCCCCCTGGATCGACATGCCAGCGCTTGATTGTAGCGCCATATTGGGTTTTAGCCATCGTTTGAAATTGTCTAATCGCTGCAGCAGCGTCAGATTTCTTTCTGAGACATTGGACCCAAATATGTGATGTTTTGTCATCCAGAAATACAATGAAGTATTTATGTTTGTGGTACGATAGTACCGGGAGTTCCTTTAGGTCGGAATGTATTAATTCAAAGGATTTGTCAGCTCATGAGTCTGACTCGGGAAAAGATTTTGAGGTCATTTTCCCTTCTGCACACCCTGGACATATAATTTTGTCTTTAGGAATAATTAAATTCCTTGGGAATTTTATGGTGCTTTTAGGCATTTTCCCTAGCACCTCTTTGGATGGGTGTCCAAGTCGCCTATGCCAAGTCAAGTAGTCAGCGACATAAATGGTCGTGACATTAACCTTTTTGGTGCTCAATATATGAGTCCGAGCCCAATAGATCGTGTCATTCCTCCTTAGAGGGACACAATGCATGATTGGGTTTCCATGCTCGATAAATGAAATGTGTGCGGAGGAACCACGCACATCACTTCCGTCTTGTAAAAAGACCCCCATTGACATCAATCGAGTATTAATGTCGGGTATGTAGTAGACGGGGTATAACCGCATTTCACGCGTCTCTGACTTCCCATGACATACTACCTGGTGTTTAATGAAGACTGCTCCTTTTCCTACTATATGAGTAGTACCAGTGGCTGTTTGGACCAAGGTAGAGTCCTTTCTCGGTAAAGGCTCGTAAGAAGTGAAATCTTTTATTTCACCAGTGAAGTGTTTTGATGCGCCTGAATCCATGATCCAGTCGGCACCTTTCTTACAATCTCCCTTTGCACACATAGCACATATATTAAGATCTAAATAATTCCATGATACATTTAATAGCGGTAAAATTTCACATGAAAAGTTCGCTGTATTCATAGGAATATTAATCTTAGTGCTTGTGGCAGGGAAAAGGACTGACCTGTCATCATACGCCCCTGTATCAAGGGGTTCATCGACGAGCATTTCATTGACGGCTTTCCACACTTCCTCATCAGACACCGGAGGTTCAGATCCGAGGGAGACGGTATCGTCTTCTACCTCCTCGATCCTAGACTCGGGTTCTGGTTCTATCCTTCTTCTCTTTCCTTCTCGCACCGTCAGGTGCTCTTCCAGCGGTCACAGATTTTTCGCGCTGCGCGGAAGTTGCATTTGCTCGAGGGTGTCTCGAGCTTGCTGATATTCGGCATAAACCGAACGAGAGGTAGAGGCCGCGCCCGTATATGCCTGTGCAGGTGGTCGGCGGCGAGGATCCCTTGTGGGAGTGTGTTCGCGTCTTTCGATGCGCTGTATAAGCGGCATCGGTGGTATGATGGTGCCATTACCATTTATGGTGGTATAGGCTTTGGAGGCGAGGTGGGTATGTTTATCCTTCGGCTTCTCCTCCTTAGTCTTTCTGTCCCCACGTTGTCCATGCTTTCGGGACGAGTCTCCGTTGCTGTTTTGCCCTTCTTTGGGCTGCCATTTGGGGTTTCCCCCTTTGCGCTTAACAGCAGAAAGTTTGTTGGCCTGAGGCTGGCCAGTGGGCTTTCCTACTGCTGTGCGCCTTGAGGCTTCAGCGACAATGGAGTCCTTGACATGTTTAAATGTCAAGGCGCTAGTAGCGGTCGTGTTAAGGACTGTTGCAGACAAGGAATTGTACTCGCGCGGCATCGCAGCAAGTAGAATCATTGCTTGCACTAGCTCGGGGATGGCGACGTTAGCAGCCGTAAGGCGCTCAAATTTGTCTGCCATTCTAGCAATCTCTGGTGCGGGGTTCGCAGCCGGGATCTTGATCGCTATTGCAGACCTAAAGTCCGCGAAGACTTGGAAGGGGCCGTCCACACCATAATCGGTGCGGATGAGATCCCACACCTCCTCAGCAGTGTCCTTTGAGTTGGCACGCTGCTGAATGGAGGGGGCCAGGCAGAGCACTAGGCTACCAATGGCCTGGTCATTTTTGTTGCTCCAGGTCTGGAGCTTGGCATTAGCATCTGCTACCAAAGTAGCATTCGTCGCCATCAAGGGAGGCACCGGGGGCGGTTTTTGCTCCGCCCCGCTAGTTATTTGCCAGAGGCCCTGAGACCTGAGCCACGCCTTCATTGAGTCAGCCCATTGAATGTAATTTGATCTGTCGAAAGTTTGAATGAGTTTCTCAAGAGTTGAAGACATGATTTTGTGGTGGCAGCTGTTAAAAGTGCTCAATCAGTCTTTTTACTCAATAAAACACGTTTAACATTCTCAGGAGAAAACACTCCTTCAGAGTGGTTAACCCTAGTCAACCTAGGTTTTATGTGCAGCTTGCAGGGAGCGCAATGCAGCTCACAAAGAGCGCAAGGTTATAATTTGGAGATGATGAAGTCAACATCGTTCACAGCCAATTAAGGCGCGTTCGCGATGTGCCCAGCAGGGACCATAACCTGTTGGAGCAGACTATATACGCTGCACAGTGGAAGAGACAACACGTTCCTTACAACCTACCTGGGGTTTACTTAGACTTACAGCTAGGGTTAGCAGAGGTAAGAACACTGTATTCCTACTATGGTACAGGTTCTCCTTATATACATAATAATAAGGACGTCACATGACTCAGGAATGTGTTTACCGCATGTATGCGCAGTAAGCGCAGTAACATGCGTATGCTGCATGTATTGCCTCATGTATACAGCATGCATTACTGGGATTAATTTCAACAATGTGGTTGTCTTTCATTAATGTATCCCGGAAATATGGCAATAGGAAAATTGCAAAGGGTTGCCTGAAAGGGAAATCTTGTGTTACTCCAATAACACAGTCAACGTCTCCAAACTGTTGATATTTTCCAGAAGGAGGAGGCAAGGCACCTTGTTTTGTGTTGATAGAAACACAAAGGTGCCTGGCATTGATATCAAGATAACCTGCCAAGACAAATCGGATGAACACATTGGGATCTTGATCTGGCTGTGACTCAGAAGGGAAGAGTGCCTGAGCAATGGAAACATATTCAGTCAAAGAGAGCTGGAGAGAATCCAAAGCCTCATCAGGATAGTTCAGTATGGTTTCCATACAGATAACAGGTGCCAGTGCTGCCAACAACTTGAACTGGTGACAGATGATTTAGATAAGATAAGATAAGATACTACATCTCAACAGGAGGTACACTGGATGAGGACATGACATTTAGACAAGGAGAGGATCAATTTTGCCAATACCAATGCCATGCAGTGAACATGCCAACTCTGAAATACTGCGCAAAGTCGATTGAATAAGCAAACTCAAGAACAAAGCATACATAGTATAAAAGTGTGTCTGCATGTACTCTCAGTAGGGATGAAGTGCCAGTGAATGGCATTGGTTCAGAGATGCACACACATATTCCACTCACACTCGTGTGCTCTCCTCTTTCTGCCATTCTGTCATTCTGATCCTAATCTCCCTGTTATCTCATGATTCTCATCCTTTCTTCTGCTCATTCCCGCCTTTCATCAATTGCTGGTTCACCCTGCTTTCCTCCTCCTTTGTATACCTTCAGATTGAATCTGCCCACTGCTCCCGGCATATGAACATGGCAATTCAGATCCATGTTGAGATTGAGAGGTGCAGGTGGCTTGCTCCTATGCCTGCTTTTAGCTGATGGAAGTGCCGCATATGGATCTTCCAGGGCTGTAGTTGCTTGGGTGAGCCTCCAGAAGAACATTGAGAAGAAGCTGGTATATAGCATTGGCAGTGGCGGATGTGGGAAGTGATAGTCATTTCGAAGGGCAATGGATGGTGGAGGGGAAAGAATTGACAAGGTAGTCTGTGGCTGATGGGAGTGGACAAGTTGATTGAGTTCTTACCTGGGCTCAATTGCACATCATTGGCCTCATACGACATCGACACAATATATTGTTTGCCAGTCTGCACAATGACATTTGAACGTCAACGATCCACCCAGAGCATCAATGACAATCCGCAGGTACATCACAACCTGGGGCTCCAGCTGTTCAACTTGAATGAGACATACAGCTGAGTGAGCCAGCCGTGGAGGACTTCTGATCTTGATGGTCGCTAGTGATGAGATAACTGTAAAATCTAGTACATCAGTAAGCAAAGACTATGCATCGGGAGGATAGACTTGCCTTGAAATGAGGAACAAAAAAAAAGGAAATACAAATGTTCATTGCTGTATCATGTCACATGTCACATAAAATCCCAGTCAGATTTGTTCTACTCCAGAGTTTGATACTGTTGTGGTTGTCCTACACCAAGGTGACTGAGGGGATGGATGGATGGAGACCAGTGCAGTGATGATTGGTTGTTTGCTGTGATGGAAGTGCAATCGCCATACAAAGGGTAGCAAACACACATTGTAGTTTTAAAAAATGATAACCGATTTGGCTTTTGGTCCCATCCCGCATGCCAACAAGAGTGATACAAGGCAAAGGAAGGCGAGATTGGCAGTATAACCCTCTGGAGGATATTGGCAAAACATCCAGGGGTGTAGAGGTGTCATGAGTCATCCAAGGATCGTGGGGAGGTGGATTGTAGACTAGTGGACTACCCCGATATGTAGATAGTTATGGTATTGTAGAATGATAGAAACCAGTGGAAAAAGCATATATCTCAGTCCTTCTCATTCGGGCAGCCGAGTGAAAAGGACACTGAGATAGGTAGTGGTAGACAAACCAATTGTGAATTAGTGTTGGCACATATGCCTGTATTGGGAAACGAACAAGATTAGGGCACCTCTGAACTAAAGGAGACTGACAGATTTGACTCAAGTTGTTGCTTCATGACTGCTACCCTCAAGGACACTCATCAAACTGAAAAAGAATGCCACCACGACTGATTAAACATTTGGATTAACCCATAAAGGCGAGCAGTAGCAGTAAGACAAACAGACCTGGCCTGAACATGGTGCTTTCCCAATATCAGCACAATGCCTCATAGAAAGGTGTGGAGAACATATGCACTGCCATAGAATGAGAGCTGCGCTGTCCTCATGAACTGTGTAGAGAAAGAATCAATGAGATAGAGTGAATATGAAATGAAATAGGAATGAATTTATGCACATCATGCTGCTTTCTCCTCGATGGCCTGCTGTGTGATCACCTGCACCAAAAAGGACAGCCACAGTGGTGCAGGAAGCTAGATATGGGCGACGGAGGAGAGCTGTACTGCCAATAACTTGAGCTGAATGTATTGTAGAATTAGCAAATACATACTTGTATGCACTTAGCAATGACCCCATCAGCCTCCTCAAACATGAACATGTGAACAAGAGAAAGAAATGAACAATATGATTGTGGGAATCAGATGTTGCTGACAAAACCATCAGATTGACCAGCCTGATCTTATTAGCCAATGCATCCATTGGAAGAGAGAGCAACAAGAGAGATAGTTGGAAAATATATCCCCATAACCCATTGTATTTGTGCATGTTCATGGTTCACTTTTTGTGAAACACACTTTTCATCCTCTCATCTCTGCACTCAGTACACCAACAATGTAAGCTGAATCGTTGTCAATCCTGGAATAAGGAGCTATTGCAGAGTTCATTCAATCAATCATAATCCAATTTGATAAATGGATAGAGCCCGCCAGTAATCATAACCACACAACACCCAACCTCTCACAACCACATGTAGCTTCTCAACTCCTCACCCTCCCTATCCACCCTAGGCCCTCAGCACCACTACCCTCTTTTGCTCCCATCCCAATATCCAATTCCACCACACACTGCCTCCTTCTCCCGCATATGGAATGTCTCCCCAAGTGCCTCCACCAACACCACTCAAGCTCACATTCCAGGGCACGAATGTACTTGCGTTGCTGGAGATGGTCTTCCTGGAGGAGGTGGATGTGCTTGTTGTGCTTGTTGTGCTTGATGACTTGGAAGATCTGGAGCTGGAAGAGGTGGTAGAAGAGGACGAAGCTGTGTTGGACCTGGATGAGGTAGGAGTGGTGGAAGTCTTGGAATCAGAAGTCCATGAGAAGAGGTTTGAAAACCAGATCTCAGCTTCAACTACAGGCAACATATGTCATTAGTACACATTATATGACAAATGAAGATATGAACACTCACGTGCAGGTGCAGAATCCGAATATGTGCTAGCCATATCCACTTCAGAACCACCTGCTCTCGATGCTGGACCGACATTTCTACTTCTACCTCATGCTACCTGGCTAGCAGATGATGAACAATGCCGCATACGTGCTGCATTTGGTGTGAGGCAAACCATAATGGAACATGGACCTGGCACTGGGCTTGAACACATACTGGATGAAGGTGTACTCAGCTAACTATACCACTCCATATCAAACAATCCTTATGAAGGCATCAAAACTACTTTTAAGCAGATTCAGTCAAAAGCACTCATCACGAAGAATAGCATGAAAATACCTGAATTGTGCTCCAAATTGGCTCCAAATCATCCTCTACTTGTGGGTGTGGATTGGTGAGATTAAGCTGGACCCCATGATCTCCACTGGTGCAGATTCCACCTGTTTTGCTCTGGAAAACTTGCTTGCCAGCACTGGCTGACTATGACACACCCACACCATCCTCACATCCTCGTCTAGCACCCATGCCCATTCATATCTTGACCCCTATTCCAATACCATGTCCAAGAACATTAGACATCAAACAGTCCCCATGCTCGTATCCAAACCCTGCTGGATTTTGGGCTTGTCCTGCAGAATGGGAAGGCACCATACAGGAGCAAATGTGGTTCCTTCACCACATGCAGATCTGCATGGACCTGTGTTTGCTAATATGCACCTGCTGGCGCTGGTCAATAAACATTGCAGGGGGAAGGATTCTGCATATCTGTACCCATGTCATCTTTCAAATGCCCAGCCTGTGCTATGACAATCTCATCCTAAGCATCATCCTCCTCATTCTGATGCTCAAGCTCATCTCCAACATCACCCTCAATCTCAGTCGATGCCACATTCAATTTTGCACATGCATGAACATGCATCTGAACTTGACCGAGAGTTGCCACCCGCTATTCAAGTTGCTGGATGTGGGACATCCTACTATCGTACACCAGCCGCAACTCCCCTGCCTCCACCTTCACTGCCATCTGCCTCCCACTCTGTATCACATACTTCTCCCCTTCCTTCCTTCCACTCCAATTCATGAATTCCCATCCCCAGGCCCTTGCCCATCCCTGTTTCTTCCTCATTCCCCTCAGCCCTGCTGATAGTCTCATGTTCATATGCTGGCAACAGCATCTGGATGAGTGGGAAGTGGACGCCATGCCATTTGCAGTTGTGCTGTTGATCAATGAATGGGTGAGGGTATGGGTGGGTGAGGGTGCAAGTGCTGGTGCAGATACAGAATACAGTGGAGAAGGTATCCCATCTCCTGCACTACGACTTCTCTGCCTCCACAGGCCCCATCAAATGTTCCCCACCCATTGCTCCTCCTGCACCCACTTGCATCCCCAACCAGGGTAGAGAGATTCAAAGCTAGGATGAGCATCTTGCTGCTGATATGGCTGAGGGTGTAGATGGGAATTCTCCCCTGCATTTCTCTCTCCATCCCCATCCTCATCACCATTCCTGTTCCTGTACCCAGGGGCATACCCTGCAAGTGAACGCTTCGTTCGACCTCTTCATCTCTTTCCGCATCCCCTCCTGCACGCACACCTTGTCCTCTTCCCTCACTGCTCCTCTTCCCTCACTGCTCCTCTTCCCTCACTGCTCCTGTTACTTCTCTGCCCTGCTTCCCCCCCCATATTCCTCCTTTAAATCCCATCTGCCCACCCCCCCTGACAAAAGATGAGCATGGGGAGTCTAATTAGTGTTGAGATGGAGAGGTGTAGGTGGCTCACTCCTCCACCTGCTTTTAGCTGGTGGACGGGCAGTATATGGGTCTTTGAGGGCCATAGTTGCTGGTGTGAGTTTCCAGAAGAACATTGAGAACTTGGGATGTAGTGTTGGCAGTGGCGAATATGAGAGGTGAGAGTCGTTTCACAAGGCGGCGGAAGGTGGAAGGGGAAAGAAGTGAAAAGGCAGTCGGGTGGCTGATGGCTGTATGACAGAACAGTGGTTAAAGTTAGATTGAGTAGGCGGTGGACAATTTGATTGGGTTCTTACCTGGACTTGATCGCACGTCATCGGCCTCACATGACATCAATAAGATAATTATTCGCCAGTCCGCATATAGGCCAGCCACACATTCGAGAACACTAAACATTGATGTTTATACATTAATGATCCACTAGTGCTTAAAGTTCCAGTCCATGTGACTGGAAAATAACTGGAACTGGACTGGACCAGGACCGGATGAAAACCAGACCATCAGTCCAGTTTTTTCAAATTTTAAGTTAGAAAACTGCAAAAGACCGGTCCTACAAGACCAGTCCTGACCAGTCATAACCTATTAAGCACAGCCACATAATCCTCTTGTAATTACCTTGAAACCGGTCAAAAAATTAAGCAAATCAGTGAAGAATTGAGTGAGATATCACCAAAAACGAGTTTCCCGATCAGGTTTCAGGTCATGAAACCCGTCTTTGGTGATATCTCACTCAATTCTTCACCGATCTGTTTAATTTTTTGACCGGTTTCAAGGGAATTACTATTGGTAGGTTCCCCACAAGTGTTTTTGAGCAGTTATTCCCACTTCATACATCAGTCTTACTGGCTTTTAGTAAAACTGGTCACATTGGAAAACTCATTTTTGGTGATATCTCACTCAATTCTTCACCAATCTGCTTAATTTTTTGACCGGTTTCAAGGGAATTACTATGGGTAGGTTTTCCACAAGTGTTTTTGAGCAGTTATTTCCACTTTGTACATCGGTCTTACTGGCTTTTAGTAAAACCAGTCACAACTGGTTAGGACCGGTTTTTTGTGGTTTTTTGCAGTTCTGGTCTGGTTATTTGGTTATTTCCTTTTATGGAGGACCGGTCCGGTTCTGGTCTTGCCAAAAATAGCATGAGAACCGGGACTGGACCGGACTTTTAAGCACTATGATCCATGCAGAGCATAATAGTGTAAAAGCTAATACATCAGTAAACAAAGATTACACGTCGGAAGGATAAACTTGCTTTGAAATGAGGGATAAAAAAAAGGAAATGAAAATGTTGATCACCACCAAATCACAGCACATGCATTGCAGGGCAGCTTCAACAGAACCTGCTGCCAGACTTGTTCTACTCAAGGACTTTGATCCTATTGTCATCGACCTACACTGGGGGTATTCTGAATGTGGTGGGACAGTTGAAGAACACCAGCACAATCATGATTGGTTGTTTGCCATGGGAAGTTTGGCAGACAAGCTTCAAACCATCCTCGGCCATCATTGATGTGAAGAGCGCTCATAAAATGACTGGGAACAGAGGCTACAGTATCAGTAAATGAACCAATGCAATGAATTCAATGCACGCTGTAGTTTAACTGACTTGATTTGGACTTGTCCTGCATGCCAACGAGAGTGGGACAACACAAAGAATGGAGAGTTCCATAAGATTGGCAGTACAACTCCCCAACAAGAACCGGCTAAACTTCCAGGGGCATAGAGATTTCGAGATGTTAACATCCATGCAACTGAAAGTTGAAACCAAGGAGCTAACTCCCTGGAGTCAATAGGCTGGCCAGTTGAAGCGAGTAGATACCTGGAAAGAGATGGTTGGTGGCTGTTAGGAAACCACCCCATTACCTAATAAAATTTCATTTTTATTTTATTATGTTGAATTACACTACATGACACCAAATTACGCTACACTTTGATAGCATGAGAATTTTATTTCACACGCATCAAAATGTATGCACATGTACGAGTGCGTCGGTAACAACAATGTACAATATGTGTAACATAGTATATAAACCCTAAATATATGCCTAGGGGACCCCAGTTGTGTTCTCTTAGGTATTCCACCTATGCTTTCGGTGTGAAAGGCCTTTGTCAACAAACTTACCTATTAATAACCCCTCACATCAAAACCATCAATTGCCCCATCACGAGCGCGGATCCTGCCCCCTTCTTGTAGAGAGAACCCACATGGTCTTAGCTAGCAGATAGTGGGTGTCGCCCTAACAGAAGAACACAACTTCCCATATCAGTGCGCCTTCTCTTACTTGCGCATACGTCATTGTTTCACCGCGCCACATCCAATTACTCACCCTTTCGGCACGAGCCGGAAGTACTTGTATATACGTAATCTAGCTTTTCTTTCGTAAGCCGACACCAGGCCTCACCTTACATTGTGACTGCCAGTGATTGAGAGGCAGTGCTCGTCATTAGGACAGCTACAACCAGACAACCGATCAGATCTGGTTTAGTTATGATTTACATTACTCTATTTGGATGACTATTTTAGTTACAAGCCGAATTCAGTGTTATCTCCGAGATCAGGCACTGTTGGAAGGGTTATTGATCTGAAGTGTCAAAATAGGTGCCTGACGAATGATGAACAATTGACGAACCTCGATGAACCTAATCATGTGACCCGTAAACATTTGGAGAGGTCTCGAAGAAAAAATTTTGAATTTGTTGAAGAAGTGACTCATCACAGATTCTACAATTATGTCCAAACCTTCAACTTCTAATCCTGGTCCTAATCCTGTTCCCATACCAGCACTAGAGGCGAAAATTGATGCGCTCACAGCACAAATGTCGCAATTAGTGTCAGTATTGGCAGCATCACAGCCCAGACAAGCGGAAGTACAGCCAGAGATGATAGGAGAAAGAGATGATGAGATGGAGGAGATGGTGGAGTGGATATCACAGGAGGATGAGACAGCAGAGAAATCAGGAAATGGAAAAGTGCGCTTACATAAGTATGTGCCCCCGCAAATCTTTGATGGTACCATGGAGAATACAAAATCCTTCATCAGCTCTATAGTATTGTACATCCATGGGAGGAAGCCCGAGTTTCGTACAGCCGAGTCTAGGATTATGTTTGCTCTCTCATACATTCAGGGGGGGAAAGCACAGTTCTGGAGAAACAAGGCTATTAATCAAATTGCCGCAGGAAATAAACCATTTGCAACCTTCAAGGAATTTCTGGAGAGATTGGAGGCACAGTTTGGAGACCCTAATCCAAAGGCGACAGCCAATGCTAAATTAAAGACCATGCACCAAGGTTTCCTAACAATGGATGAATTTATTTTGCAGTTCAAAGCAGAAGCTTCGGAAATGGACATGGGAGAAGCCGCATTGGTAGAGTTTTTGAAAGCAGGATTAAATCCCTCCTTATTCAAGTCTATCTACTGACTACCTTCTATGCCAGAGAAGTTGGACAAGTGGTATAATTGGGCAATGTGCCTTGACTGGCAATATCAGCAGGAACAGGCAGAGTCAAAGTTGATGTACAGAAGTAGTAAAATTGGAAAGTCATCAGGAGGAAAGTCTGAGAAAGGAAAGGCGCCTCAGGCGCAAGCTCCGAGGGCACAGCCACTGGCCATGGCAGTGACACCTATAGTTATGGAGTCAGCAGCACCAGCAGAGGCAATGGAGGTTGATCAAGCAGGGAGACGAGCCCCACTTAAATGTTTTAACTGTGGGCAGTTAGGACACATTTCTAGGAATTGTAGGCAGAAAAGAAAGATTAGGGAAGCTACAATCGAGGAAGTGAAGCCGGAGGAAGGCAAGCAGAAGAATTTTGCAGAAGAGTCCCAGTGAAGGTTTCCCCATTAGTGACCCAGGATCATTACAATGTATTAGTATCCGAGGAAACCCAGAGTAAATCAGAAAAGGAAATTGAGGAGGAGTACAACTGTTGCAAATCACGTGACCAAGAAAATTGCTGAGCACTATTTCTGAAAACCCCTAAATTCTTTATTTGCTCTGCCTGAATAGAACCCGAAATCACCTTGACTGTGGGATTGAAGACAGTGGACACGCATGCAGCTATTGATGTGGAAGCATTGCTTGATAGTGGTGCTACAGGATTATTTATTAATCAATCCTTAATTACCGGAAACGGTATTAACACATGCAAGCTGGCACAACCTATAATGGTGTACAATATTGATGGAACAGTCAATCGTGGAGGAACTATTAAGGAGGAGGTGACTATGGTACTAAAGTATCAGGAGCATCAGGAACGAGCCGTATTCGAAGTGTGCGATCTTGGGAAAACCAATCTAATAATAGGATGTCTGTGGTTATGGAAGCATAATCCCGAAATTGATTGGAAAACTGGGAAAGTACAAATGACTCGTTGTCCGAAGGAATGTAATGTGTATGGGAGGAAGATGAAGAAGGAAAAAAGGAAAAAGAGAGAGAGAGAACATCTTCTATGCCAGAGAAGTTGGATGAGTGGTATAATTGGGCAATGCGCCTTGACCGGCAATATCGGCAGGAACAGGCGGAGTCAAGTTGATGTACGGAAGTAGTAAATTTGGAAAGCCATCAGGATGAAAGTCCGAGAAAGGAAAGGCGCCTCAGGCACAAACTCCGAGGGCACAGCCACCAGCCATGGCAGTGACACCTATAGTTATGGAGTCAGCAGCACCAGCAGAGGCAATGGAGGTTGATCAAGCAGGGAGACGAGCCCCACTTAAATATAATTTTATTAGGTAATGGGGCTGTTTCCTAACATTACCCCCCTTTTATGCCTCGACTTGCAGGCGAGAAAATATTATGTTTGTCCCCTCTGTGAAATTTTGGTAAGGCTGGAATTTCATCCCCTCATACACCATTCTCGCAATGCAACGTGGAGCATTCGGATTATGTTTAAAGAATTGGGTGATCGTGTTACGTGCTCGCTTACAATTCTCTTTGGGTTCCCATGAATTATTTTCGTCAACTATGTATTCTGGAGCACCTTCTACTATTATCGGAGGTTGCGGAGTAGTTTGTTGGCCAGGAATAGTGGGCAGACAGTAAGGGCATAGGTGGGATACATTAATCTCGGGATCAATCTTAAATGATCGGGGTAATTTTAGCACTACCGCATTAGGCGAGATCACTTTAGAGATCACATATGGGCCAACTTGTTTCTCCGTAAGTTTCCTCGAAGGTCATGGAATATTCAGGTCCTTGGTACTTAGCCATACCAAGTCACCAACTTTGTACTCTGGAGCGCGTGCTCAAGTACGATCCGCGTGTCGCATCATGTCATCACGTGCTTTCTTCAATGCCGCCTCTGCTTCCTCTTGTACCTTTTGCATCTTAGATACAAAGTCTTCTACCGACTGTACTTTGACTTCCCTTCTGGGTTCTACTCCCATGTGAGGATGATATCCATAATTCGCGAAAAAGGGTGTCATATGAGTAGCTGAATGGAATTTATTATTGTGGGAAAATTCGGCAATTGCCAACCATTAGGGCCAGTCGGTTTGTCGGTAGTTGACAAACATACATAGGTACTGCTCCAACTCCTGATTCATTCTCTCTGTCTGCCCATCAGTCTGCGGGTGATATGCCGTAGATAATTCCTAATATGTTGTTTAGTTCTCGCATAAACGCGGAAGCAAATTGTGGTCCACGATAGGAGATAATGGTATCGGGTAACCCATGTAACCGCCATACCTGATTTAGATAGAGGCGCGCCAAGCCCAATGATGAGGTTTCTGTAGTAGTAGGAATAATATGGACCTCCTTTGTAAAGCGGTTGCATACTACAAATATTGCATCGTACCCTTGAGCCTCGGGTAATCCAGTAATAAAATCCACAGATATATCTCACCACGGCACTTTAGGTATAGGGTTCAGCATTAATTTTCCTGCAGGTTTCTCTGGAAATTTCTTCCCCCTCATGCACGTATCACATCCATCCACATACCCCAACACATACTTCGAAATTCCAGGCCACCAATAATTTCTCATTACTAATTCCAACGTCTTCCATCTTCCTGGGTGTCCGGCAATCGGCGTATTGTGATGTAACTGGATGATCTCCCTTCGCAATTCGGTACATACACTTTTCCTCGGAACAACACCAACCCTTGTTCCTCAGCCCATTCGTCTCCTTTGATATTACCTTTCTTCTCTCCCTTCAGAGCTTTCACAGCTTCCACTACTTCATCGTCCATTTCTGAGCATTGTCTAATTTTAGACAACATTTCCGTTTCCGAGCTATCTATTAATAGATGCCATTGACGCATAGCACAAATGCGAAAGTATTTGGGTTTGAGTAAGGTAACATTTTTATTGTCCTCCTCCACCCCCCTTTTATGATCAATACATCTGGATAAGGCATCTGCTTTCCTCATTAAGCTTCCCACTTTATGGACCAAGTGAAAGTTGAAATGCAATAGGAATAGTGCCCAACGCACTTGCCGGCAATTAAGCTTTTTAGCGGACATGAAGTATTGCAGATTTTGATGATCCGTCCAGATCTCAATCTCATGCGTACATCCCTCCAAATAATGCCTCCACGCCTCCAATGCTCATATTATCCCCAACATCTCTTTGTCATGCACATCATAATTCCTCTCCACATCATTCAACCCTTTTGACAAGTATGCACAAGGATGCCATTTGTCATCTTCACACAGCATTGATAATACCGCTCCAGTAGCAAAATCAGATGCATCGGATTCCACTCGTAAAGGGCATGTGAAATCTACTGGGGCTAATATTGGTCCCTCCACAAACTTCCTCTTCAACTCCTCAAACACTGTCTGCTGCTGCTCTCCCCACCTCCATACTACTCCCTTTCGCGTAAGGTTATGTAAGGGTGCGGCAATTTTAGAAAAATTGTGCACAAAGCGACAATAATAATTTGCGAGTCCCAAGAAGGCTTGAACCTCCTTGACATGGGTGGGTGCAGGCCAATCTGTGATTGCCTGTACCTTGATCAGATCCATTTTGATCCCGTCAGGGCCGATCAATAATCCTAGGAACTCGATCTCGCTTGCCCCAAAGACACACTTCTCTGGTTTCAAAAATAGATCATTCTCCGCCAACCTCCATAACACCTCCTGCACTATTGCCTCATGATTCTCTTCATCCTCCATGAATATCAGAATGTCGTCAATAAATATTATTACCATGCCTTTGTCTATTATGTCCTTGAAAATGTTGTTCATCATATTTTGAAAGGTTGGGGGACTATTAGTCATCCCAAAAAACATGACAAGCGGCTTGAAGGATCCTCGACGCGTGGCAAATGCAGCCTTCCACTCATCTCCTTTCTGTATTTGTACATTGTTGTATCCCCATCATAAATCCAATTTTGTAAAGACCTTGGCTTTTCCCACCTTATCAATTATTTCTGAGATCAATGGCAGGGGGTACGCATTCTTCACTGTCCACTCATTCAGGTACCTATAATTGGTACACATCCTCTTCCTTTGGTCTTTTTTGGGCACGAAGAATATTGGTGACATCTGCGGTGATTTCGAAGGTCATATGTATCCTTTGCACAATTGCTCCTTCAGGAATGCATCCACTTCTTCTTGTTCCATCGGAGATAATGGATATACCTTCGACTTCTTTGGCACAAACCCTGGCTTCATCTCAATTGCATGATCCCATGGCTTCCGCACCAGCATTCACTCAGACTCCTTCTTTTGGAACACTGACAAATGTTTATGATACACCTTTGGCACCCATTCCTCCACTGGCTTCTCCACCTTCACGATATTCTTGTCCCATGACTGTCCTCCACGAACTGCTCTAAAGGTTTGCTTCTGCTCTTCTTTCTCGATCATGATCGGAACTTCCCCATTTGGCATTTCCTCATTCTCCACTTCCTCCATCGTAACAGAATACTTCCTCGGACGTTCTTTCTCTTTCTTTCTCCTTTTTTCTTTCTTCATCTTCCTCCCATACACATTACATTCCTTAGGACAACGAGTCATTTGTACTTTCCCAGTTTTCCAATCAATGTCGGGATTATGCTTCCATAACCATGGACATCCTATTATTAGATTGGTTTTCCCAAGATTGCACACTTCGAATACGGCTCGTTCCTGATGCTCCTGATACTTTAGTACCATAGTCACCTCCTCCTTGATAGTTCCTCCACGATTGACTGTTCCGTCAATATTGTACACCATTATAGGTTGTGCCAGCTTGCGTGTGTTAATACTGTTTCTGGTAATTAAGGATCAATTAATAAATAATCCTGTAGCACCACTATCAACCAACACTTCCACATCAATAGCTGCATGCATGTCCACTGTCTTCAATCCCACAGTCAAAGTGATTTTGGGTTCTATTCGCGCAGAGTGAATAAAGAATTTAGGGGCTTTCAGAAATGACATGTGATAATTTTCTTTGTTGCGTGATTCACAACAGTTGTACTCCTCCTCGATTTCCTTTTCTGATTTACTCTGGGTTTCCTCGGATACTAATACATTGTAACAATTCTGGGTCACCAATGGGGAAACCTTCACTGGGACTCTTCCACAAAATTCTCCTGCTTGCCTTCCTCCTGCTTCACTTCCTCGATTGTAGCTCCCCTGATCTTTCTCTTCTGCTTGCAATACTTAGAAATATGTCCTAACTGCCCACAGTTAAAACATTTAAGTGGGGCTCGTCTCCCCACTTGATCAACCTCCATTGCCTCTGCTGGTGCTGCTGACTCCATAACTATAGGTGTCACTGCCATGGCCGGTGGCTGTGCCCTCAGAGCTTGCGCCTGAGGCGCCTTTCCTTTCTCAGACTTTCCTCCTGATGACTTTCCAATTTTACTACTTCCGTACATCAATTTTGACTCTGCCTGTTCCTGCCGATATTGCCGGTCAAGGCGCATTGCCCAATTATACCACTCATCCAACTTCTCTGGCATAGAAGGTAGTCGGTAGATAGACTTGAATAAAGAGGGATTTAATCCTGCTTTCAAAAACTCTACCAACGTGGCTTCTCCCATGTCCGTTTGTGAAGCTTCTGCTTTGAACTGCAAAATAAATTCATCCGCTGTTAAGGAACCTTGGCGCATGGTCTTTAATTTAGCATTAGCTGTCGCCTTTGGATTAGGGTCTCCAAACTGTGCCTCTAATCTCTCCAGAAATTCCTTGAAGGTTGCAAAAGGTTTATTTCCCATGGCAATTTGATTAATAGCCTCATTTCTCCAGAACTGTGCTTTCCCCCCCTGAATGTATGAGAGAGCAAACATAATCCTAGACTTGGCTGTATGAAACTCGGGCTTCCTCCCATGGATGTACAATACTATAGAGCTGATGAAGGATTTTGTATTCTCCATGGTACCATCAAAGATTTGCGGGGGCGCATACTTAGGTAAGCGCACTTTTCCATTTCTGGATTTCTCCACCATCTCATCCTCCTGCGATATCCACTCCACCATCTCCTCCATCTCATCATGTCTTTCTCCTGTCGTCTCTGGCTGTACTTCCACCTGTCTGGGCTGTGATGCTGCCAATACTGACACTAATTGCGACATTTGCGCTGTGAGTGCATCAATTTTTGCCTCTAGTGCTGGTGTGGGAACAGGATTAGGACCGGGATTAGAAGTTGAAGGTTTGGACATAATTGTAGAATCTGTGATGAATCACTTCTTCGACAAATTCAAAATTTTTCTTCGAGACCTCTCCAAACGTCTACGGGTCACGTGATAAGGTTCGTCAATGGTTCGTCATTCGTCGGGCGCCTATTTTGACACTTCGGATCAACAATCCTTCCAACAGTGCCTGATCTCGGAGATATCACTGAATTCGGCTTGTAACTAAAATAGTCGTCCGAATAGAGTAATGTAAATCATAACTAAACCAGATCCGATCGGTTGTCTGGTTGCAGCTGTCCTAATGACGAGCGCTGCCTCTCGATCACTGGCAGTCACAATGTAAGGCAAGGCCTGGCGTTGGCTTATGAAAGAAAAGGTAGATTACGTATATACAAGTACTTCCGGCTCATGCCGAAAGGATGAGTAATCGGATGTGGTGCGGTGAAACAATGATGTATGCGCAAGTAAGAGAAGGCGCACTGATATGGGAAGTTGTGTTCTTCTGTTAGGGCGACACCCACTATCTGCTAGCTAAGACCGTGCGGGTTCTCTCTACAAGAAGGGGGCGGGATCCGCGCGCGTGATGGGGAATTGATGGTTTTGATGCGAGGGGTTATTAATAGGTAAGTTTGTTGAGATAGGCCTTTCACACCGAAAACGTAGGTGGAATACCTAAGAGAACACAACTAGGGTCCCCTAGGCATATATTTAGGGTTTATATACTATGTTACATATATTGTACATTGTTGTTACCGACATGCGCATACAGGCGCATACATAGTGATGTGTGCAAAATAAAATTCTCATGCTATCAAAGTGTAGCATCATTTGGTGTAATGTAGTGTAATTCAACATAATAAAATGAAAATGAAATTTTATTAGGTACTGGGGCTGTTTCCTAACAGGTAACAACAATGTACAATATGTGTAACATAGTATATAAACCCTAAATATATGCCTAGGGGACCCCAGTTGTGTTCTCTTAGGTATTCCACCTACACTTTCGGTGTGAAAGGCCTTTGTCAACAAACTTACCTATTAATAACCCCTTGCATCAAAACCATCAATTGCCCCATCACAAGCGCAGATCCCGCCCCCTTCTTGTAGAGAGAACCTGCATGGTCTTAGCTAGCAGATAGTGGGTGTCGCCCTAACAGTGGCAAACTGATTGATTGTGGTGAGTGTGACTCATCACACAATCAAGAGACATTTCACCACCCTTATCAAATCATCAACTTTCTCAGATGTCTTGCAGCCATCTAGCCAAGATCCAATACAAGTAAGTGTTCCCATGACCTCACATTGACTATTTATGCAACAGCCACTCTTTTGAAGTTTCCACTTGTTTTGACCCGGCCTATTGACTCCAGGGAGTTAGCTCCTGGGTATCAACTTCAAGTTTAACCCCAAGTCTGGTGGAGCTAGTTCTGCTGTACTTGTTGAGGCACACATGGGATAAAGAGGAAGGGTTGTTCTCAAGTACCATAACACAAATACAAAATCACCTGCACTCGGCCGCTCTTCACTTCACATTGTTTGTTGGTAAAAGTGTCAGCAGCGGTGTAAGTACAATTCCAGCCAATACAGCTGTTCCTCACTAACCCCCAATGCTTCCTAGTCTAAAGGACTGTCTTTGACAAGAAGAAAACTCAACCAGAACACGGTCATTTTCCATGCGCTTTCTGATTTCTACATGGAATCAAAATCTTTTAGATGGTAATATGAAATTTAGCACGACCTGGTCTCCTCTGATTGCTATACTGTTATAGGGATTCCTGATGAAATCTGGGCTGAGCATATTGCACCTTGCATCATTCAGGATGATCAGTTTGACATGAAGCTAATCCCAGATATCCGGAAGCTATGCCTGATGCTAAACCGAGCATTTAGGTGTTATATGTATAAACACTGTAACATTTGGTCTTTCAATTCAGGACTTGCCTTTTTCCAAACTTTATCTACAAACTCACTGTCAAACCTATGCCGGCAAGTCTGTACCCTGCATATTAGCATCGACTTCCATGATAGTGCTACTCTGTCAACTATGAGGAGCGAATTGTGGGACATTATCAAGGTCATGTTGCCCCAAATGACACAACTCTGCTATTTGATCATCTCCTTTGATGAGGGCGAGCCCAATGCTCTCTATCGCTGGGCTGCTCACATTCAAATGCCTGTTTCCTTGAAGATGGTACAGTTTAATTCACTCTGGTATTATGGACAAATGGATGAGGTGGGTTGAATTGCTGAAACATCTAAGACCATGGCTCAGAATCCAGCTATCCACAGGATCTTGTGTTAGAGGGCCCTTGGATCTTTGACAAATGGCCTCAATCCATTTCAAGCTTATCAATAAACATCGAACTTCTTATTATCTCTACACCCCTTTACATGTTCTGGCCCCCTATGCCTCAACAATATCAGGGTATGATCCAGATGTGGACATCATGTCTATCCCTGACCAGCTGCCTATCTAGAATAGCACTGCTTTCTGGCTATGGAGATGGAGGAGGACGTTTGGAGGATTATGATAAAGAATTGGAGGCAGGTCGCGATATTGAATATGTCAACTCAGAGGGGTTAGATCTGTACTGCAAGAGAGAGGAGGATGGTTGGCATGAAACGTACCAGTTTGATAAGCTTGATGATGGCTGTCATCATTACTTTGCTTCTGACCAATGGGTATGGTTACTTCATGAGGAGAGGTAGAGGTGTTTACATTATCTAATGGCCATAACATTACATACAATGAAATTCTGGTTTAGATTTCCTCAGTAATGAAACTTAGAGTGGTGAGTCACATTATTGTGGCCCACACACCCCATGATGAGAGGCTGCAAAGGTCTTGACTTTGAATTTATAGGGGACTAGTGACAGCTTGAGACATGGTGATAGCATAGTATAAAATGCTGGTGCCCCTCCCTAAGGCACAATATGCCCTCTACACTCTGCACCTGAGTGAAGTGGTAGGTACATAGGAGTTACATCTCAACAACTACTAGTTTTCATTTTAGGATATGTACATTGTAATCAAGGCAAAGCCCGTGGTCGGAGTTCAAAAACAGAATGACTCTAATCAATATGAGATATGAGATCAAGCAATGATGACGATAGGTGTCTTTGGAGATCCACACATGGAGTGGAAAGCTGGCTTCAAAAAAACTTTGTCCATCACTGTTCAGCGGGCCATGAGACACATGGCAGAGAGTGTTGTCAGCAAGGTCAACAAGGCTTACTTGGGGGTGGGCAATGCCTGGTAACAGTGACATCGTGTGACATAATGTGACACTACTTGTGACAGTGTCACACACCCAAAATGCTGACCCATCATCCTGGGGGACATTATGAAGGTGTAAATGTACATAAAAATGGACCCTGAATAACTTCATTTACACACTTTGCCTTATTGAATAAAAATGATCATTATGATCATCTAAACAAAACGTTCAGAGCAGAATTTTTAATTTCACCTCAGAACAGTGAAATACCATACATCAGATGACCATATTTCACTGAAGCAAGACAAAAATCAAAAATCAGTTCTGAACATTATCTTCACAGAACAATTGCGATCATTTTTCCTCCCTAAAGCTAATCATGAATGTGAGTGGTTGAGTCCCCATGGAAGCTAGTGCTTTACTTGATTTGACTTATATTTACACTTATTGATGTAGAAGCCTGATCACACATGGGGCATCGGCTTATCCAATTGATGAATTTAGCATGGATAAACAGTAAACATGACTATCTAAAAATCTGTCAGACAAATGCTGAACAAAGTCAAAATTTGTTTTACAATTTGCCATTCCCTGTATCCTGTGCTCTTATTGAGAATAAAATAAAAAAATACCCTCTGGTGGCATAGTGAGGGTATCATGAATAAATTTAAATTCAAATCCTTGAGGAAACAGAGCATAAATTGGAGACCAAATTCAAGAAATGATCACTAGATATATGTAGTGTTTGCTTTGGAAAATCTCTCCAGAATAAAACTGGATGGTATTCAAGTTTTGTTCTCAGATACCTCTCCAATATGTTCACAGAACAAACAGTAATCGGTCTATATTTAGAACTTTCCTAAAAAGGATATTTTTTATCTAATCTTGTCGGCAAGCACCTCATGAAGTCCACACCTCATGAAGTCCCACCAATCACCTGGTGGAACATATATCCTCCCCCTCTCACAGGAGATGATTGGAGAGGCTCAGGCCTCCTCTGATAAACCTTCCATAAATAATACACTTGCTGAACCAATGATGATTGATGGCAATGTCAATTACTGTGACTGACACTAGTGATCCTTGGCAATGCTGACAACAGCTTCAAGGTTTCAAGTGCATATGTGTGGAATAAAACAATACTACAAAGATGAGGGAGGACTCAGATCTGGAAATCGGTGGGGGTCCAGTATGACTAGACAGATTTAATCAATGATTTACACTCCGCCATCAGTAGATAAGATTTTATCTAGCCTTAAAACATCATCCAACACAGATGACAAAGGGTCAGCCGCTGACACTTTCTCTGACAGAATTGCAGTGATTGACTGGGGTCTGGTATGACTAGACAGATTTGATCAACAATTAGCACTCTGCAATCAGTAGATAAGATCTTATCTGGCCTTAACACATCATAAAATAGATACAAAGAGGGGTCAGATACTGACACTTTTACTGACAGAATTTCAATGTCTGATATTACTATACAGGGCCTGGAAGTCTACTGGCCAATGAAATGATTTTATACCACCAGTTCCCCTGTCAGTCATTCTTTCTGAGGTTTGTCACTTGCTGACCAGATACTCCAATTTTTGCAGGAAAGGTTCAGGAACTGGTGCTTATGATTTTTGTATAATTTAATATACAGTCATTCAAGTGGATGAAATGATGTTATCTCTACATCTCTGTAAGGGCAACCTTACTTTACGAGCCTAGACTCAGACTAGCAAAGGAGAAACTGAAGTTATATAGCAGTACCTAGAATACAATGAGAGGTACTAACCTAGCAAGAGAGAAACTGAAGAGAAAACTCTAAGGGTCCTTTCTGCTGGGGGGCTACTCTATATACACATCTACATGAGGTGGGCATGACCTCAGGGCTCTCAGGGGCATGCCAGACAATGAGGCATGATAGTGGGCATCAGGGCATGTGGCACACAGTGGACCTGAGTAGGCATGCAGTGCACGAAATCCTTCAAAGGAGTTCGAAGGCCTTCAAAGGAGTTCGAAGGCCTTCAAAGGAGTTCGAAGGCCTTCAAAGGAGTTCGAAGGCCTTCAAAGGAGTTCGAAGGCCTTCAAAGGAGTTCGAAGGCCTTCAAAGGAGTTCGAAGGCCTTCAAAGGAGTTCGAAGGCCTTCAAAGGTAGTGCTTTGAGGTCCGGTCCTAAGAACTGGAAAAGGACCGGAAACTGGACCGGACCATAACCAGTTATATAGGACTGCTGGTTATGGTCCTAGTTAAATTTAAACAAAAAAACAGCAGAAAACCAGTTCAAATAAACCGGTCTTAACTGGTTTAGACCAGTTCAGCTATGTCCATACATAGCCACGTTCAGGGGCTACAAAATGACCAAAAATTTAAGCAAATTGGTCAAGAATTGAGTGAGATATCATCAAAACCAACTTTGAATCCAAGTTTGATGATATCAAACTCAGTTTTAATGATATCTCACTTGTTTCTTGGCCAATTTGCATAACTTTTTGGGTCTTTTGTTTGCATCCTGTAGGGGAATGTGTGAAAAAGGTGGTTATGACTGGTTATTACTGGTGTGGACTGCAGTTCAGTTACAAACCAGTCATGACTGGTTACGGTCGGTTTTTTGCAGTTTTTTCGGTCCTGGTCTGGTTATTTGGCCATTTCCTTTTATAGATAACCGGTCCGGTTATCGGTTCACCCAAAATAGGCAAAAAAACCGGACTGGACCGGACCTCAAAGCACTATTCAAAAGTATCGACAGGTGTTCGAAGGGATCGAGGAGATTCGAAGGGGTTTGGGGGTGCTTGTGCATGTCCCCTTACATCACCCCCCCCTTCAAGGCGCAGTGTGCCGATGTGTAAGGTGTCAACTCCTGAATATTGTGCAAGGGTGGCTGCCCGAAGGTCAGAGCATTGATGCATTTGGGGGCATTTGGGTGGGACCTGTAGAACTCTGTGATTAGTTCAGGGGCATCAATATTGCCTTCCACCAGCCACAAATTCTCCTTGTGTCCATACCCCTTCCATTTTACCAGATACTCCAGTCTTTGATACCGCAGGCAACTGTTTATCACCTCCTCCACCTCATACCTCTCCTCTCTCTGGTGGGGGTGGAGGCCTTGTGTGCCTCCCTTTGATTGGGTCCAGTGGGACTGGCATGAGCTTGATGACATGGAAGACTGGGTGGATTTGAGACATCGATGGGGTCAGTTTCAGGCAGTATGCATGTGAGCCGACAGGACAAATGACTGGGTATGGGCCTAGGTCACAGTGTGCGAATTTCTTTGTGGGTCTGGTGGTGCTGATATCCGAAGCATCCAGGAAGACATTTTCACCAACTGCAAACTTCAGGGATGGTGTCCAGCATTGGTTATAGTACCTTGCCATGTCGTCTTTCAACTTTGCCAGTGTGGCCCGTGCTTCATCCAGTGTCGACTTCATTCTGTCCATGAATTTGTTGACTGCCTCGAGCTTCAAAGGCTGCTAATCCGGTTCGAAGCCCATTTGGGGGTGCCTACTTGTATCGATGAAGAAGGGTGAGTGCTGTGTTGCTGAGTGGATGTAGTTATTGTATGCAAATTCGCTGAGGGGTAGGAGGGTATCCCAGTCATTCTGTTGCTCGCTCATGAAGATTCAGATGTACTGCTCAAGTTCTTGGTTGACACAATTGGTCTGACCATCTGTCTGTGGGTGATTCATGGTGGACGCTGAGAGCATGATCCCCAAGAGCTGGTATAATTCATGCATGAACTCAGCCACAAACTGGGGTCCTCAATCACACAGCATGGAGCGTGGTAGGCCATGAAGCTTCCACACATTCTGGAGATAGAGGTGAGCCAACCCGAGCACCGTGACTATGGTGTGTGTGGGTATGAAGTGGCTTCACTTGCTCACCAAATACACCATGACCATCATTGCGTTGAAGCCATGCGAATCCGGGAGTTCCATAATGAAGTCGATGCTCACTACATCCCATCGCTCCTCAGGGACTGCAAGGGGGTGCAACTCACCAAATGGTTTTTGTTTCTGGGCCTTGGTGCGAAGACACATGTCACATGCCTTGCAGTACTGGCCAATATACCGGGACATGTTTGGTCACCAGTAACTGCGCACGACCAGTTTGAGCATTTTCCAGCACCCTGCATGTCCCCCAATCTTTGAATTGTGGTGCTGCTCGACAATCCTCCGCCGCAATTCTGGATCTGCTGGGACATAGAGCTGATCGTGGAATCTCCACAGGCCATCCTCCTTCCACCACTCTGAAGTTTGCAGTGTCTTTCCCTTTGCCTTCTCCAGCTCCTTCATGGCCAGCATCACTGAGTCCTCACCCTTCCCACCTTTGACACCCTTCCAAATGTCTTGCAATATCTCCTGTTCTGCTCCCTCCACTGTGAGGCCTTTGAGGGCATGAGCTGCAAAGAATTTGGGGCGAAGGAAGGTTGTGTCACAGTTGTCCTCTGCCCCATTGCCATGATCTGCACATCGTGAGAGGGCATTGCACTTACCCATACTCTTCCCTGGGTGGTGATGCATAACAAAATCAAACCTCGAAAGGTATAGGGACCAGCAGGCTTGCCTGTGATTGAGCTTCTTCATGATCATGAAGTATTTGAGGTTCTTGTGGTCTGTCCAGATCTCCACCTTGTGTTTTGGCTCTTCGAGAAAGTGCCTCCACTCCTCTAATGACCTCATGACTGCCAGCATCTCCTTGTCATCTCATAGTTTCATTTGACCACATTGAGAGACTTCGAGTAGAATGTGATGGGGTGCCACTTGACGTCCTCCAAGGATTGCTGTGAGAGAACTGCACCAGTTGCAAAATTGGAGCTATCTGCCTCAACACAAAAAGCCTTCAAATCATCAGCAAAGCGGAGAATGGGGGATGAAGTCACTTGAGTTTTGATCTCATTGAATGCCAACTGTTCTGTTTCGTGCAAGCTCCACTTGTAACCCTAAGCTCAAAAAGGGATTTCACATGATGCAAGAAGCCTTCTATGAAGCACCAGTAGAAGTTCATGAACCCTAGGAACAATTGTACCTTCTTTTGTGTGGTTGGGGCTGGCCACTCTGTGACTCCCACTACCTTGATGGGATCCATGTGGATCTCTCCTTCCGAGATGATGAGTCTGAGGTATTCAATCATGGTGGCTTCAAATTCGCATTTGTCATGGTGCAGGAATTGCTTGTGCTCCCGAAGCCATTTGAGGACGAGTCGAGTGATTCGGCGGTGCTCCTCAAGGGATTTTATGAAGATGAGAATGTCATCAAGGTAAACACAGATGACACCTTCCATGATCAAATCCTGGAAGATCTCATTCATCATGGTCTGGAAGGTCGAGGGTGAGTTTGTGAGTCTGAAGAACATGACCAAGGGCTCAAAGAGGCCACAATTCATACAAAATGCGGCCTTCCATTTGTCACCCTCTTTCATCTGCACATTGTTGTATCCCCACTGCATGTCAAGTTTTGTGAAGTATTTTGTGCCTTGAAGCTGGTTGACAAGCTCTGAAATGAGTGGTAGAGGATACAGATTCAAAATAAAAGCTATATTGAATATTGATAACATATTTTCTATCAAATATTGTGCATCAAAAGATTCATTATACTTTTATCATATTTCATTATGAAATATGGTAAATTTCTTTGCTGATATTTTGTCACAAAATATGATAAAAATATTGTAAATAACATTTCAAATAATATTCAACATTTGTTTAGCATAATTATGGGTTATTTTGTGTAGAAATATTTAAGCTATTGTTTTTCGTTTTAAGCATTATTCTTTATTTCAAACAAAAATAAAGAACAATAGCTTAAATACTTCTGTATAACATAACTTGTAATTATGCTAAACATATGTTGAATATTATTTGAAATGTTATTTACAATATTTTTATCATATTTTGTGACAAAATATCAGCAAAGAAATTCACCATATTTCATAATGAAATATGATAAAAGTATAAGGAATATTTTGATGCACAATATTCTCATTATTTTGATAGAAAATATGTTATCAATATTCAATATAGCTTTACCATATTTTGTTTCCTATTATGCTAGATTCTTACACTATATTTTAATTCTCAATATGTTAGAAGAGATTGGTACAATTTTCATCATATTTCATGATTAAATATGTACATTGAAAAAGGATTATTATTAGGATATTTTCAAGATATTTTCTTTGCTAATATTGTTTCTTGCACCCTGTGTCCAGCTCTGCCTGTTCATTTGGGGTGAGGGGGTAGACCTTACAATTTGCAGATTTTGCACTGGGAACCAGCTCAATGGCATGGTCCCACACCTTCCTGTCAGGAAGGTGGTCAAACGATGATTGGCAAAGAGATCCTTGAAGTCGTGGAGGTGGGTGGGGACCGATTTGTGAAATGATTTTGGCTGCAAATTTTTGTGATGCGCTTTTGCCAATTGTTGTGAGATGTTTGATGTGGCATGTACGAATTCTGCCTTGTCGGGAATCATCATGGTGAACAGTCTATCCCCTTCCTCAAGCTGGTCCTCACCCATGTATGGCTCATCCTCGTCATCATCATCATCTTCATCATCAGAGTCTGGGGTGAGATCAGGGATATCCTCCATATCAACATCAGGGGTGGACATGGGGCCTGCATGGCAGGCACAAATACTTGCGGCCTCAGCAAGGCATACCTTTCACTCCTCATTGACTTCATGCTGACAGGTGCAACACTGATTTGGGCAGTGGCTCATCTTGACTTCGGCAGCCTTCCAGTTGACCTCGGGGTTGTGTTCACAAAGCCAGGTGAGGCCGAGGATGATGTCCTGCCTGGCCAAACTGGTCACTGTGAATACGGCCCATTCTGAGTGGTCCCGGTACCGCAGTACCATGTCCACCACCTCAGTGATGCTGCCTGTCTCATTTGGCGACCCATCCACATTGTAGACCGGAATGCGACTCAGCGGCCTGGTCGTAAGACGCTTTCATTTCACGAAGTCTGAATTTGTGAACATGCCCGTGGCACCTGAATCAAGAAGCACAGTTGTCGAGTGCATGTCACCTGTGTATGTAGTCTGGATGGACACCTGCAATTCAAGCAAATTCAAACTGGGATTTGAGGCCACTATATAGTGTTCTGGGAGATGCTTTTCCTATTTTGGGTGCCTTCAAAGTTTTATCTGGGGAGTAGGGGGGATTGGTACAGTTTTCATTTCATTGGACTCAGGCGTAGAAGCAGAATTAGATTCGGGTATTTCTTCTATGGACAAGACAGCAAAATGATTATGTACAGACAGCGGTGGCATACTGGTCACTCACTGTCCCAACCAAAACTGGGTGTCACTTCCTCCTCAGCAGTACAAACCTCTCATTCACTTGCCTCAGCTATGTCGAGCACAGCAAAGGCATCCTGGGCAAAGGCCTGCCGCTCTTCAAAATCCATGTACCGGATGTCGAAGTGTCTGGGGCAGTCAGTGTGTAGGTGTCCCGACTGCCCACAGCGGAAGCACACGACCATCACTGAACCTGTAGTTCATGCAGGGGTTGTGGCACTAGCAAGAGATGGATAGGAGGGTGTTGCAATTGGAGGCGTGAAATGCAATGGAGATGCATCTGCCACCTTGGTGGGGGCCCAATGCAAGCGGCTTCCCATTGCTACAGGGGGCTCAGGACTTCAAACCATCTGCAAAGATGACTTGAAGGCTTCATTGGCTATGTGATTTTCATCGCAGAGTCTCGCTGCTGCATACCATTCCAGTGGGATCTCATCCAAAGGTCGCCCATTCATGAGACAGGCAATGTAGTCCTGGACCTTTGGGTTCAGGCCCTGGCAGAACTTAAGGACAATATGGGTGCCTTTGAAGTAGTGGGCCCATTCGATCATCTCATGAAACTCATCAATGTACTCATCAACAGTTTGGGAGCCCTCAAAGTACTTCGATGTCTCCAACTCCATGCATGCTGTCTGGACCTTATTCTTTGGGCAGAACTCCACCACGAAGTCAACCACAAACTCCTGCCACATCCCATAGGGCAGGCTTCCGACCGACTGGTAGTTTTGCATGTGACATATCCATGAAACATGCCGCACAGTCGCTTTTCATGAAGGAGAATGCCCACATGATCTTGGCATGGTCATCCACAAACTGGTGAGGGGTGAGGGTTGTATACAGCTCGCATGAATTTAGAAATGCCCGTCCCTTGGTGTGGTCTCCAGAGAAATTGTTCAGAAAAGCAGGCTTGAGGTGTCGTGTTCCTGACAAGGGTTTTATGGGGCTTTCATGTTCCGGGTCCAGGAAGTGGCGATAGTGATCGGGCCCCTTGGAGGGGGGATTTGAAGCACTTGGGGATAGTGGGGGGGATAGTTCACCATGTTTGATCTTCTGCTCAATCTTCTGCTCAATCTTCTGCTAGATCTTCTGCTGCAGCATAAGATGAATAGATGTAATTTTGCTCTTGGCCTTCAGATAATGCTCTGATTTGAACATCTCCATCATAACTGGAAGGAATGTGAGTGTAACTAATTAGAAACAACAGTGGGGGGGTGGAAGGAGAATAGTGGGACAGGCCAAGTTGTATGAGCACCTTGAAAATCTGCGAATAAGCTAGTCGACTTGGGAACCCTTCTACTCTCGGTCCACCAATAGGGAGAGTTTTCTACTGTAAGGTCAACCTTACATTATGAGCCTAGACTCAGAATAGCAAGGGAGAAACTGAAGTTATATAGCAGTACCTAGAATACAGTGAGAGGTACTAACCTAGCAAGGGAGAAACTGAAGAGAAAACTCTAAGGGTCCTCCCTGCTAGGGGGCTACTCTATATACACATCTACATGAGGCGGGCATGACCTTGGGGGCTCTCGGGGGCATGCCAGACAATGAGGCATGATAGTGGGCATTGGGGCATGTGGCGCACAGTGGAGCCAAGTAGGCATGCAGTGCATGAAATCCTTCAAAGGTAACACTGAGGGCATTGGCCCATAAAAGTGATATTCTAGAGATATAATGAGAATTTATTTTAAAAATATCTTCTGTTAGTCCCTCAGATAAAGATTGAACATTTCAAGCTTTCCTCTCCTATAAAGACCCCATAAAGGCTCTGGATGTATTAGGAAGAAATCCACAATTTGTTCACCACAAAAACTGTGAATAAATGAAGGACATTTTCAAATTTTGTTTCCAATATATTCACAGGATATATTGTAAAGATCTGCAGTCTATGTTTGGTAATACATGTCTGGACAATGTGGAATGGAGTTATGTAACAAATGCCATTTAAGGAGATTTCTATTACCAAAAGCAGAATGACATATCTTCACAATATATCCTGTAGATATATGATACAGAAATTTTAAATATGTCCCTCATTTATGCTCAGTTTTTGTCATGAACAAATGATAAATTCATTTCTAATATATCCAGGGCATTCATGGGGAATTCTTGACAGAACAAATCTTGAATGTATTCAACTTTTATCAGATGAACCCAAAAGTTTTGTAAATTTTATATTCAAGATATCTCCATTATATACAGCACTTTTATGGGCCAATGCCTGCAGTGAAACCTGTGCTGTCGACCTGCATCATTTTGACAAATTTGAGGTGTGTAAACATGGGAAGAAGATTGCAATAGTCATATTGTCGATCCCAAACAATGGATAGTTTGTGAATGTAATGAGAAAATTTGAATGATGGCATACAGCATATGAATTCCAGTTGCCTCATACCTGGAGTATCTGATTCAGGAATAGACATGAAATGTGATGTATTTGGACATGCATTGATTTCTTGCCAGTACAATCATGCCAATCTGATTGACCAGGTGCAACATACCAACTTGAGCACTGCTACATCATACAAGCCCCCCATGGCGTGTACATATTCAAAGATATTTGCCCATATCTCTGGTGGGAGTGCTACAAAGCTTGATGTGTCAGATCAACCACAACTTAAAGATTATGCAACTTACAGGGAGAGATCCATATAATAGGCCCCTTTTCATTCAGGCTGCAAGCATGATTATGAGAAGACTCAATAATAAGCTGATGCCTGTATTAGAGATAGTGACAATGAGCATAACACCTGCCCCATCAGCAGTGGCAGTGGCACAGCCATAAGCACTATCAAAGCCAGCAGATGTTACCAACACCAGGAATCTAGAGGGGATGGAAGTCATTTTCATGGTGATTAAGGGTATGCACCCTGAATAAATAATTTGCAGTCCTTGACATGCTTGGAGATGTATCAATTCTTGCACCGCATCAAACTTCTCCAGAACTGATACTACCAGAAGATGACCACATGGTGCACACTTAAATGGAATTTGACAGTCTCTATGGAGTGCATGCCCAGTGACTGTCCCTTCTTTGGTGGAGCTGTCTTGGCCATGCAAGTGTACAAGTAGAAATCCATATGCCCATACCTGTTCCCTGGCCCACAGTAAACATGCTTCTTGTTTTGATGAAAATTGTGCCTTGGATACCATACAGGTGGGGACAGCGATGTCTGTCATGAACCCAATCATCATATTGTAATCACAGGTAGTCCTAATGGGGTGTCGTTCATCAAGAGGATTGTGGATTGGGTTGACTACACAACCCCAAGTGCTTTGCAAATGAGGACAAATCATAGGAACATGGGTAGGACCACATAATTTTCTTCCCTCTCCAGTGACCTAGTTGGTCTTATGTAGTCATTTACTCAGGATGAAGCAAAGAGTAAATATCACCCATGACATGCTATAAACATTGGACATGAGGAAACAATACATTGATTGGAGGAGTTGATATGTACACCTGAATCAATCAAAAATGGATCCAAAAGGGTCAAGTTCTGGTGTATAGACCCACAACCACTCATTGGTAGTGCTTAGGAACTTCTGACGTGCAAACAAACACACAACCAAAACACTCCTAAGACTTAAGAAATGTGTGGTTGGATAAAGGTTCCCAGATAGAAAGATTCTAGGATTGGTTTTGGAAATATGACTCTTGTTAAGAACTCGATAGGAACTCCTATGTTCCTAAGACTGGTTGACTAAGAACTTGACGTCAAATACTATAAGAACTTGAGTTAAACTCCTAAGTCCTTGACTTTACTATGACTTGACACAATTTTGCTATCTTTGACTTCCTAAACAAACTCTCCCTCTAAGAAAGATGTTGGATTCCAAAGATTTTACTGATGAATTAGAAGGAGGTCCTGATAACTAAGACTTTTTGTGATGATGATAAGAACAAATTCTCCTCAAGAACTTTTACTAAGACCCTTTTCCTATTCTCTCTAGGAAATTTACTAAGATCACAATTGAGAATGCAATAGAAATGCTAAGAACACTTTTCACAAGTTTCTAAGTCTTTAGGAACTGGAATTAGAACAATTTTGATTGCTTGTGAGTGTCAAACTTCATGGGGGGCAGAAAGACTTTTTATTTCTCAAGATTTTCCTATAGATATACTATACATGATTTGAAATAGAGAATAAAGTTCATACTAATAAAGAAATAAATGAAATAGCTTGAGAATAAAAGACTGATAATACAAGAAGTTGATGAGTAAAAGAAATAAGAATAGAATAGGTCTTGTATCTTATCTCTTTTTAGGTTTTTCTTTCTGATTTTCTTATTTTTAGATAGTTTACTGAGTGCATTGGACTCCTCGAGTCGGCATCTTGGCTGCATGATTCCCAAATCATTCCTCAGTTATGTAATTGATCTCATGCCTAGAATGTGTTGTACTCCTCATCTATTTCCTAACAACTTTCCTTTCCTAACCTCTTCCTAATGCTAGTTCCTAAGAAACTTCTTATCATTTTTCCATAGAAACTCCATTTTTCCATGTTTTTGATCTCAGGATCACATGAGCCTTATTGTCGTTCACCTGTCCAGGAGCATATAAGTCATGGAACTTGTGTTTTGTATGAGAGTCATACAACAACATGCCTAGGTGCCATTCTCCACCAGGAAGTATAGCTTTACAAACAGTTGAGCATATAGCGATGAATCTCAAGGAAGTGTGACTTACAATTAGGACTGGATGAGTAAAATACCACAATGCCCCCTTGGCTGTTCAGCATAGGAGCTGTCATTTCACAGCCTCTTCAAAATGTTGCACCAAGTCCAACCCCCATCCCCATCCGATGAGAAGTTTTGCTGCAGGAAAAGCATTTATACAAAGATTGAGATCTTTAAACAGAAAAGGCAGAGCCTGCCTGTTCCAGTCAGGACAGTCATGAAGTATTATGCAGCATAAGGGAGTGGATGGATTGGTTGCAGTTAGGATAAGAATTAACCAAATCACAGCATCTGGTAATATGAGATTGAGCAACTTGATGTGGCAGAACGAGAAAGGGATCAGGGTCTGCCACAGTCCAGTGACATCTGCCAGATCACTTGGCATATGAACACCATCAACTATATTGTATTTATGATTGGCAGGGACCATACCATGGTTCAACTCAAGGAAGTCGAGAACGCTATGACACTGATGCATCTCCTTGATGTCATAACCAGACTTTCCTATTGCGGAATGGTGAAGACTTAACAAGGTGTCATGGCTGTAAGCTCCCAAGCTGAAGAGGAGAGTGTGTGGATCATTGGTCATGATAACAGGCATTGATAGTAAAATATGGTGATGATGGGAAGAGTCTGCAAAGGCAGGTTCTTGTTTGGGTTGTCAAACTCTAAAGGAAAGGGTACAGGTCATCTGTAAAAGCAATGGAACAAGAGTCTATGAGGGAAAGTGGGGAAACAGTGGCCATGGGTAATGATTGACAGGTCACATAGCCTCAAAAGTCTATGAGAGGTTGTCAAAAAGATGGATAATGTAAAATGAGATAGGAATCACATCTTGATGTAAGCAGATTATGCCATTGCCTGTAGATAGTGCTTTAAAGTCCGATCCAGTCTGGTTTTTTGACCCCATTTTGAAAAGACTGTGACCGTCCCTGGTCTACCATAAAAGGAAATAGTCAAATAACTGGACCATGACTGCAAAAAACTGCAAAAAACTGGTTGTAACTGGTTCATATAAAGACCGGTCAAAGCTGTGGTCCACAGTGGTCATGACCGGTTTTGACTATCATTGGGACACCTCCGCCTATTAAATACCTTCAATTTGACCAAATATTTAAGCAAATCGGTCAAGAATTGAGTGAGATATCATCAAAACCAAGTTGTGCAGGGTTTGCAGCAGGGATTCTTATCACTAAAGAGGATTTAAACTCTGCATAGATTAAAGCAGGTCCTTGCACACCAAAAGTGGTGGCAAGGGTATCCCATATTTGGTTGGAATAATTCAAGCTCACTACCAGGTGATGTAAAGATGGCGAAATCCTCATCATCAAGTATCTGGCTGCAGAGTCATCCTTATTATTCCATGCAAGCTTTGCAGCTTCCGCTTCTTTGACAGCTGCAGCATTTGTAGCCATTGCCATCGGGACAACAATCTGGGTTTCATTACCTTCGACAATCTGCCAGACACCTTGGGAATGCAAAAAATATTTCATTGCATCGGCCCAAAGGAGGTAATTGGAACCTTCCAAAAGAGGAATATCTTTGGTAAGATTTGATGACATTGTGATTGCTGTTAACAACACATGTCAGCACACATTTTTATCAATGGAAGCTGATGAAAGTGCAGGGAAAAAAAACAGTTCCTATTGTAGCTACTCATGAATGTAGTATGCTGCATATGTCCAGAGTGCCACACACACCAGTCAAGGTGTGATTGAAGCTCAATATACTATGTGCAATAGTGCAGCTCACATTGGAGTGCATAAGGTCAATAAGTCCTAGTGCATTATTGCCAACAGCATCGCAGCCTGTTAGGGCGCAGTCTGCTGCAGCTAGCTACCAGGGCCCATAACCTGTAGAAGTGGCATGTCTCACATCGCAGTGAAGTGCAAGTCAAACTACTGACCTTGGGTGTACTTAGTCTTACAGCTAATACTACAAGATGGAAGTTAAGAGGAAGCTCTCTTATTGAGATATAGAGATACATGCGGGTTTATATATGTATTCTACTTGTGCACAGACCATGTGTCAAAAGGTATGTAAACAAGAGCACAGACCTCAATAAGTAATGCTGTAAGCGTCTAAATGAGTCTACAGGGTTTGGAGGTAATAATCTGTTTCAACAAAAGGCTATTTCCCAGGACACACCAGGCTCCCTAGAGTAGCCCTGTGATGGCCTGTGATGGCCTGTGATGGCCTGTGATGCCTTGAGATGGCCTGTGATACATGATATATTGTAATTGCACTTCACCATCAATGACCTGGGTCTGTCCAGGGTGGGATATGGCCCTGGGTGCCCTGGATTACCCCAGTGCATCCAGAGACATCCCAGGGTAACTCAGGGCAGCCTGGCTACAAAAGCAAATTTCCTGATGTGTAATGGTTGAAATACACTGAAGGGCCTGTCCCAATATGGGGTGAACCAAGACTGACAGTTCAGTCTCTTGCAGTCAAGTTTGGTTACAGTGCTTTTCACATGTATATGGAAAACTGGAAAAATAAAATACTTGTGTGGTTGTGTTTGCAATTTGACTTAACAATTGTCACTTGATGCCATCTACATACATTCAACAGTGCCTACCATGTCCTCTCCACCCCCCTCAGATGATATGCCTGTAGTCCACTTTGCTTTGATAAATGCCAAGCTCATTGTGGTTGAAACTGTTGCTGTGAACAAGAAGAACAAGAAATCCTCCACCAAGAAGGTCATGAAGATCAAGCAATTTACACACAAGTTTGAACTCTCAGAGATGAACTATGTTGAGCTTTTGAATGCATTCTTGAAGATACACCATATAGAAAAATACCAAGCCACTGCAAACCATATCTCTACTTTCAAGATCCAGGTCCCTCCTGCAAAGTAAGACTTTGAGGTGTCTGCAGCATTGGGCAAGCTCAAGATCCACCTTTGAGAGGCTGTTCTCCTGAGATGATACAGCATATAGTCAGTGTTGTGATATTCTCGACTGGAGGTATCATATACCATATTGTCCCCATCTTCCTCATTCTCACTACTCTCTGCACTCTCCTCACCCTGTGACTTTTTCTACAGTGATTTAGTGGCATCTTGTAATGAAAAAAAACAATCCAATTTACCTTGCTGCACTTGTGAATCTGTGCAAGCTCAATGGTGAGATTGAGGGGTTTACTGGGTTTCATCTTGAGTATACCCTTCACAGCAGCTTTGTTGTATTCATCATAATCCTCAGTATTACAGGCCTTGCCAGCTCTAAACAATAGCAATCAGAGTGAGCACACACATGTAGGCCCTACCCATCAACTATCAAAATGATCATGATAGCAGATACATGTACATCAATAAGGCACCTGGTGCTAATGGTGATTCATTTCCATTGACACCTTTCATGATGAAGGAATGGGCAAGGGCTATTGTGTTTTTTTTCCCTACTCCTTTGAATGCAGTTAACCAGGCCTCAGTATGATGGTAAAGCAACAGCCATGCACCCCTCTGCAACCTTTGACCCCATCAATCATCATGCGACTCTCCCATGCTCCCATTCAACCTCAACCTCAATCTAAAACTCTTCTGTTTCTCAGCCATCTGATCTTGCCCATGTGGCCTCAATTGTCCAGGGTCTTGTTGCAATGGTTCAACCAACTCCTCACACAGCACCTTCAACACCAAACAACAAATCTGATGCACCCTCCACTCTTAGCTCTCCTTGGAATACTCCCTCAAAGCTGTCAGGGGACCATCTGACAAAGTCTACAACCACTGACAACCTTTCATAGATCCTTCAAACATCTTCAAACACCCACAAAGACCTTCAAACATCTTTGAACATCCTCTAACATCTTTGGACATACCATGGCACCTTCGAACAATGTGGCCTCACCTTCGAACACGCCCCATCACTATGGGGTGTTGTAGGTACATCTACAGACTGATGCGAGCCTCACCAGAATGCTAACTGACCTGACCCTGGATTGAACACATAGCCTCTTGCTTCCCGGTCTCGCTTCCATATGAAGACCACATAGCTCTACTTTCTCCCACAGTATTTTATATAGTCACACACCTTGTATTGGGAACCTTAGACTTTTCTCTTTGGTTTTCCCTTGCAAGGTGAGCAGTATTGTGATGTACTTAATTTTATAATTGACTTTGGTTTTCCCTTGCAAGTATCGCACGATATTGTGCTGATAATAAGGTTGCCCTTACAAAAGCTGTCATGCTTCTTTGAATATGCTGAAGAGAGTCTTGGTGTTTGTGGTGCTACAGCTTATGAAGAGACCTTCCAAAGCCATGGTTATGGACCTGATATTCTCCATCTCATCGAGGGTACAACTTTACAAGGCATCAGTTTGTCTGAGGGTGATGTCATCCATCTGAAGCAGAATGCACTACACTGGTGGAACATTGAATCAGAATATAAGAAGCGCAAACAGCCTGATGAAGATTCTGGCAGGTCAACACACCCCACTGGACCCTCCACACCTCTGAACATCAAGGTGCAGTTTGAGAAGAGGTTTCACAACAATGGCAGCAGTGCAAGACTGTATGGTCCATGAATCACTCCAGGCAGGCAGCGTCTGGAACAGGACTTCAATTAGGCCTAATTCTGTGAGGTGTGTGGCCAATTGTTCCCTTGCCAGACAATTATATTCCTGTCCTTGACAGAATGTATGTGGAACAAGATGAATCACCTTAGTTATTTTTGTTTGTTTGTTACTGTTCTATCCAAATCACTGTACTTGTAGTTGCATGATCATACAAAATACTGTTACACTACATATCCTGATGCCCAAAAGAAACCCCATGCCTTCTCTGCTGTAATATTCTGACATGCATGATCTATGATTGAAAGGGAAAAGTCCTGCCAGTGATGATGCAGAAAGGCTTTGATTGATGAAAATGCTTGTTCAATTGGATTGAGATTGGGGGAGTAGGGTGGGAGGAAGATAAGCTTGCATTCTGGCAAAGATGTCACCAGACATTTGGCACACAAAATAAAATTCCTTACATGCGTCATCTTCTACAAGAGCTCCAACTTCCTCTGAGTGGTGGATGCTACAATTATCAAGAATGAGAACACTGCAAGGACCTGGATATGGGTTGGTTAGAGGAATCTAGATAGAGAACAGGTCCTATCGATGATGGTTTTGAGCAGGGGTCACAATCAGACTTACAACCAATTCACAAAGAAATTCTATGAAATGTTCAGAGGTCACAAATCCTGGGATGATGTCATATGTAATGAGGCCATCAAGAGTTAGGATGGGAAGGATGGAATAACAATCTCCACAGACAAAAAACTGCTTTTGGACACATCTCCTCCCCAACAATGCCCACCCCTTTGGTTGGTGGGATGACCTTCAATTCCATGCAGCTTCATCAATAAACATCATCATTTGTGGATCTGGGACTTCTTCAGCTATATGATTCATAAATGCTGACCAAACAAGATCATCCCACTCCAGCACACAGGCTGATACCACTTTGTGTGTGAGGTCAAGCTGCTGAAGTGTTCTGCAGAGTGTCAGCACTGAAATATGGATTCCTTGATGTTGACATAGCTCATCTTGGATTTCATCTAGATATATTGTATCCTTTCAGTTGATTAGGGAGGAGACAAACTTGGTATCTGTGGAATCAAGCAATTGATGTCTGCCAGTTTTACGATGAACATGAGGATTGTGTGCAATGCCATAAGTTCTGAAGTATGACAGAGATGAATAGACGATTGATTTCTTGATTCCAAGGATCCTGCAGATCTCCTTAACTGTGAAATCTTGTTCATAAAACAGGGCAGGAATGTGTGCGTTCAAGTCTTTTGAGATATGGTGATGAGGCATGTCTAAGATCTAACACAAGCACATAAGGACACAAATATTTTTATTTTTCTGGTTTTCTGTATACATGTGAAAAGCACTGTAAGGGTCTGGTCTTTTTCCAGTCTTATAGACTGGACCCTTGAACACTACCAATAGGACACAAGGTTCTGAAGGATGCCATAGATCCAGCCAGCATCCACTGGACCCCTAATATTGTGGACATGCTAATGCTATGATTGGGTGTGATTGAGGGAAAGCCAGATCAAGATGGAGAAGAAAGTTCAATTCAACATCAGAATATGGGGAGTAGCATTATACAACAAAGGTGAGTGAATTACATGAGATGGGAAAAAGATGGCATGGCACTAATAGTACAAATATGATGCAGAACTGATGCTAGCCAATGGGGAAGAAGGTGCCTGACACCTTGCATACATCACTATGTTGCTGAACGGGCAGAGAAGATATACAAAAATGTTGGGGGCTGTCAGATGAAACTGAACCAAGGTGTAGATCAGTTCAGCAAATGGATGGTGTAGATAACCAAAGCAAACTCAAAGAATGGACTGAGGAAACAGTGATTTATCTGGAACTTGTCTGTTGATATTGACCCCACTACAACATTGACATCTTCTCAATTCATTTCTGCATGGACCACCTGCACAACACTTATGGAGGAGTCAGTTTCTAATTTTTCCCAGAGAATTGTAACATCTCTAATGAGCCATAACAGATTCTCACAACAGTCAAATATGGGATTAGGATCTTACAAGGCTTATTCAGTAGGAATCCCTTGGAGATGGCAAAAGGTAGCACCCTCAAGCAGTACTGGGCCAATCTGTCAAAATTAGACAAGGGGTTGATGGAGAAACCTTGGAAGAACCAGGTTGTCTGAACATGAAATGGGATTCAGCAGGGGGCACAAGGGGATAAAGAACAAAAGGATGTTGAAACCATGCAGATGGTGGATGAACTTGACAACCTTGACTCACACAGGGTGCGAGAAACAATATTAGCAAAGAAAATATTTTTAAAATATCCTAATAATAATCCTTTCTCAATGTACATATTTAATTATAAAATATGATAAAAATTATACCAATCTCTTCTAACATATTGAGAATTAAAATATAGTGTACAAATTCAGCATAATAGGCAACAAAATATGGTAAAGCTATATTGAATATTGATGACATATTTTCTATCAAAATAATGAGAATATTGTGCATCAAAAGATTCATTATACTCTTATTATATTTCATTATGAAATATGGTAAATTTCTTTGCTGATATTTTGTCACAAAATATGATAAAAATATTGTAAATAACATTTCAAATAGTATTCAACATTTGTTTAGCATAATTATGGGTTATTTTATGTAGAAATATTTAGGCTATTGTCTTTCATTTTAAGCATTTGTTAAGAACTGATCCTGAAGGTTTGTCGGAATCCAATCAGACCCTGTGGGTGTTGATTACAGAAGGTTGTTGGGTTGTTGTGGATTCTGCAGGAGGGGAAATGGAAAGGACTTGGCTTCAGCTTGTAAGAAGCTGTGCCCTTCACCTCATCTGGTGTCCTAATTTCATGACAAAGGTTTGGAGGTAGAAGTGGGAAGGTGTGGGTAAATGCGGGGAGGAGTACGGAGGGACTTAGGTTAAGTTCAGATGAGTTTAGAACTTCAGAGGGAGACTAGAGGTCAAGTCGAATGGAGTTCAGACTCTTAGAGAACTGAGGTTGGAGTAGAAGGGGGTTTAGATTGGCAGGTTAAAGTTGAGTCTATGTTGATATATGAACTGAGGAATACAAGGCGAAACTAACTAAGCTTAAATACTGTAGTCCGGAATAAATGTGGAACAGGAACGAAGACTGCGGCAGTGTCTTGACTGTGTAGATAAGTTATCTAGTGGGAGCTGCACAGGAATCGATAGTCAAATTTGCAATAGAGATGGCAGCCTTGGGAAGGCAGCCATGGGTGCTGTACAAGGCGGCCTGGTGCACAGCAGTGTGGGCAGTGCAAGGTGGCCAGGAACAAAATTGGGAGGCGTAGACAAATGTCAGGTTCAACGTGTGGGAAAGGGTCGGATGGATGCGGGTTCCGATTGGGCAAGGAATGGTTCTTGACAGTATTTCCCCCTTAGTGCTGAGCCTATGAGGCACGTGAGGGTTTGAGTCCGAATGAGGAAGTTGCTTGAATTTCTGAATATGGCAATTGGTTGAAAAATTTTAACATTCTTTCCTTCCCCCATCAACTATCAAATATGTCCCCCCCAGCAGTCTCCGCACAGATCAAAATGGCTGCAATGAAGGCCCAACACAAACAGAGGGAGCAGGCACTGAGGGAGCAGATGGAAAAGGAGATGAAGGAGCTGGAGGAAGCGGTGAGGGAGGAGGAATGCCAGGTGCAGGAGGTGCAAAAGGCAGCAGAGGAGGCTGCAAAGGCTGAGGAGGCACACCAGGCAGAGGTGTGGAAAAAAGAGGCAGCGGCTGCATGACAAGTGGACAAGAAGCAGGCAGCTGCGGCCACGGGTTTGGAGGACGAGGCTGAGGGGAGTAAGTCCCAGAAGAAAAAGACAGTCGCAAAGTCGAGGGCGTGAGTGGGGTCAGAGGAGTCAGAGGGTCCGGTGCAGGTGCAGGCAGCTTTGCCCTGCGAAAGGTGCACCTTTTATTTTCTTTTTCCATATCCTTTACTGACAAATGGCCTAGATGCAAGTATCAAAAAATTGCTTGCTTCAAGATGGGTGCAAAGGGGCACATGTGCGATAACTGCACGCATGTCAAACACAAGTGCAAAGAAGTAGTGTGGGAGGGGCAGGAGGCCCCTGCAGCAAAAGCGGCGGGAACAACGGGGATTAGCGGGAGAATGCAGAGATGATGCAGCAGGTGATGAAGTTAATGAGGAAGGGGTTTGCTGAGGTGGCAACTGTGGTGTGGGAGTTGTTAGGGGAGATCCGGGATGCTTTGGACCCAGAGTGGGTGGAGGAAGAAAGCGCCAGGGAGGAGAGCAATGAGGGTGACAAAGTGGTGGAGCAGGCTGTGCAAGAGTCCCAGTGGGAAACACATGGGATCTGCAAGTCTGGAGATGACTGGGCGGCCTTCCAGAGATATCTGGAGAAAAGGCAGGTGGATGATGAGGAGCAGAGTGAGAGTGGAGATGAGGAGGGTGGAGAGAAGGACGAGGGCAGAGAAGAGGGCGAAGTTGGGGGAGGGGGTGACAAAGATGGAGAAGGAGAAGCAGAGGTAGTGTAGGTATCCAGTCGGATCCAAAAAAATCTTTTTTCAATAAAATTTGTTTCTGAGTTCAGACTGAGTGAATAAGTAATGTGAATAGACTTTAAGTGGGTAATGGTCTGGGCTTCTGCGGGTAGCGGGTGTCAAAATCTGCAAGGAGTTCTTGGGCGTGGTCAAGTTCCATAACAGGTAGCCAGGAGGTCTCTTCATCAGTTCCCTGGTAACCTTCCCATCGGACGAGGTAGAGAGTCTTGCAGCAACATCAGTTGTCAACCTTGGAGTCAAGGACTTTGGCAATCTCATATTCGAGCTCGTTGTTGATGGTGATCAGAGGAGGTGGAGGTTGTGCTTGATTTGGAATTGTGTTTGGGAAGTGTTTTTCTAGTTGAGAGACATGGAAAACAGGGTGGATGGCCCGCATGTGGTAGGGTGACTGAGTGAGTACCCGGGTGGGTGATGATTTCAAAAGGACCATGGTTCTTTTCAGAAAGTTTCTTGGAGGGACGAGTGGTGCAGATATTTTCTGCAGTGATGTAGGCAGAGTCACCAATGTTGAAGTCAGGTGTGGGTGCCCGATGTTTGTCTGCAGGACCTTGATAATGCTCTTGAGTGGCCACAAGCTGTGTCCAAAGTTCCTGATGAAGGTTGTCCAAGTTGACAACAAACTCGTGGGCATGCTGTGAGGCTAAGTCGTGTTCTGGAAGGATGGAAATGTTCAGGTGATATCCTTTGTTGGCAAAGGAAGGGGATACGCCTGTAGAGGCAGAGGGAGCATTGTTGTAGGCAATTTTGCCCAAGGGTAAGAGGCGAGACCAGTCATCCTGCTGATAATTGCAGAAGATCCAGAGGTACTGCCACAAGTCTGATTAAGTCGTTCTGTCTGACCATCACCTTGCAGGTGATAACCAGAAGTGAAGTGGATCCACATGTCGAGTGCTTTTCTGAGGGAGCGGAAGAAATGGGAGACAAACTCGGATCCCCGGTCGCAAGTGACATGCGATGGGACACCATGCTTGGAGAAGACATGGAGGATGAACAGGTTGGCTAACTCTTGTGCTGTGATTTCATTGACAGTTGGGATGAAGATGCCTTGTTTGCTCAGGCAGTCAACAATGACCAGGATAGCTGTGTGGCTGTCAGAGTTGGGTAGTTGTTTGATGAAATCCATGGATATTGAGTTCCAAGGTTGTTCCGGGACCGGAAGTTGCTTCAGGAACCCATAGGGCTTGTGTCAAGGCGATTTGGATTGTTTGCAAGTGGTACAGGATTTGCAGAATTCCTGCACAAAGGTGCAGAGGTTTGGCCAGACATATTCCTGGCAGACAAGCTGCTGGGTTTTGTTTTGTCCGAAGTGGCCAGAGAGGATATGATCGTGTTTGTATTGAAGGACTCTGAGGTGAAGATCCACAATGCCCGGAACATAAATCCAGTTGAAGTGGCAGAGAAGACCTGCCTTGTCTATGGTCCAGTTGGGGTCGACAGGTGTTGGGAGGTGAGCGGATGATAGTGGGTCAAGGGGTAGAGAGGTGCAGATGTCGTTATGGAGTTTCTCAACATCCATGATTACAGCTTGTCGGATGACAGGTGTGGTGGGATAGGTAGCGTGGAGGGAGGAGGTGAGTTGTTCCTGTGTGAATACAGGTTGGAAGTTGGTCAGGTTTATGGAGGTGAAGTCACTATTTCCCCCTTTGCAGTAGACATCCCAACATCTAGTGAGTGTGTCTGGCTTGGCCCCTAATTCTCTGGGGTGGAAGTGGATGATGAGATTGAACTGGGAAAGGTATTCAGACCAACGGGCCTGGCGGCAGGTGAGCAACTTAGTAGTGCTGAAGTACTCAAGGTTTTTGTGGTCAGTGACCACATCAACTGGGTTTGTGGAACCCTCAAAATACTGCCACCAGTGTTTGAAGGCTTCGAAAATGGCCAAGAGTTCCTTATCATGGGTGTTGTAATTTAGTTCAGTGGGATTAAAGGAGCAGGAATGAAAAGCGACTGGATGGATTTCTCCATCTGCAATGTAAACTGTAAGGATAGCTGCTAGGGCATAGTCAGAAGTGTTGGTTTCGAGAACCATCTGTGAGTTGGGTACCCATTGGGTTAAGATGGGGGCATGAGTGAATTCTTGTTTGAGCTTTTCAAAAGTGTTGCAGCACTTCTTGTTGAAGTCCCAGGGTGCGGATTTCCGCGTCAAGCAGGTGAGTGGAATGACAATGTCTGAATAGCCATTAATGAATCGGCGGTAAAAGTTGCAAAAGCCTAAGAAGGATTGTATATCCTTAAGTTTCCTAGACTCGGGCCAGTCGAGCACGGTTTTGACTTTATCCTCAGACATCTGCAGTCCAAGATGAAACCCAGATATTGAATGGTGTCTTTGTGTAACTCACATTTCTGTGGAGAGGCGTAAGGTCCATTTGTCCGGAGATGCCGGAGGACTTATTTGATGTGAGCCCTGTGCTGGGACTTGTCATCGGAGTAGATTAGGATGTCATCAAGGTACACGATGACACAAACATCCAGCATGTCGCTGAAGATGTCATTCATAAACTGCTGGAAGGCTGTGGGTGCATTAGTGAGTCCAAAGGGAACCACCAACCACTTGAAGGATCCGTAGTGGGTGCAGAAAGTGGTTTTCCACTCATCACCATCAGCGATGCAGACTAGGTGATAAGCGTGCCGCAAGTCTATCTTGGTGAATAAGCAGGCTTTGCGGGGAGAGTCAAGGAGGTTGGAAATGAGCGGAAGTGGGTAGCAGTCCTTCTTCATAAGACGGTTAAGTCCTTGGTAGTTGACACAAAGTTGGAGACTACCATCCTTCTTCTTAACGAAGAGAATCGGAGTGCCATGCAGTGATAGGTCCACCTTGTCATTCAAGCTTGGAAAATCACATCTACGATTGTCGTCGAAGCTCTACGAACCCATACGAACCTCTACGAACCCATACGAACCCCTCTGAAGCTCTACGACGCTCTACGAAGCTCTACAAAGTCACGAGAATGCTTCGAAATCCTTCGCAACACTTCGAAACTCTTTGTGACACCTCGAGATTCTTTGCATGCCTTCAGCTGCTATAGTACAACTCCCCCGACCTTCGGACAGCTCAGGATATACACTTGGAGCATCATCGATGGGTTCCGAACCAGTATCGAGCAATATCGCAGCGATATCGGCCTTTGAACAAGTCCGATATTTCCTCGACCAACTTCGAAAATCATCGAACATCGCAAATCGACATCGGACACTATATCGCTATCTGAATAATCATCGCACACATGCCAGATGTACTCCCTACCATTGTCGAACAATATCGCACCGATATCGGGCCACGAACGAAGTCCGAAGAATGTTCGAAAATCTTCGGAAAACATCGAACCTCGAAAAACATTGTTGGACACAGTATTTCCTGTTCGAATGATCTTCGGATGCATGCTGGACACATGGGACACTATATTGAGTATATCGAACACATTTTGACCGCATGTGCACGCATACAATCCGCTTGAAGCAGTTTCCAATCTTTTATTCAATTTATAACAAGGACAGTCTGGTTTTAGCTATTCTTTCTTATTATTTCTTCATCATGTGCTATATTCACCCCTTCTAGGCTCGCTTTATTGTTCTGATATACTTATATTGTCTTTTGCCTCAAGTTTTCCACATGTTGGCCTCATGTTCTCTAGCCTTTTTAGGTACTTTCTTTATTTTATATAAAAAGATGTACTAGATACAAAGAAAAACAAGAAAGTCGTCGTCTTCCTCCCAGATCACAGTGATTTGAGAGTACAGTTCAGTCTTATTCAGTCCGAAGTTTGGTGTTTTATGCTAAACTTCCTCGAAATTCCTCGAAATTCCTCACATTACACTATTTTTGCTCTTGCTTCCCTTGATTAGCCTTTTCTTCACTTCTACTACTCGTCTAGTCCCCCAATCTTGTGTCCGAACATATCTGCGCACTCGAAATTCCTCGAAACTTCTTCAAAAAATATCGCGACATCTTGAAAATCATCGCAACACCTTGCAAATCATCACAACCCCTCGAACATCATTGCAAGTCTTCGAAACACATTCTTTTAGCCTCGAACTGCTTTGACAAGCAGTTGTTTCATGACTATTTGACGGTCGGTCTGACAGGTGACATCTAGAGGGCCTTGCATCATTCCTCTGACTCGTGTTATACCATCTGAAGCCATTTTGTGGGTTTTGTTTGGGTTTCCAGGTTGAGCATCATCAGTGGGGACTTGGATGGGTGGAAGAAACCTGAGCAGACATTTTTGTCAATAAAGACTCATAAGGCTTTTAATTCAGAGGGGGAGAGAGAATACATGCAGCCCAGAGGCAGAGGAGTATTGTCTTCTGTCTCTATCTTGGGCTCGTAAGACCAATGCGGAGGACCGGTATCTGCTTTAGTCTTATTAAAGACATCAGCAAATTTGTGATACTTGGGTGGAATATCGGAAAGGTCAGATGAGTTAGCAGATTGGGTGGAGTGGGCAGATAACCCTTCTGGAGCAAAGGTCATCTGAAAAGCTACTGCCCCAGGAAGTTTGCTAGCATGCGCATAAGCGGCAGCATTGATGAAAGAGATGTCAGGAGGTGTAAACTTAGGAGGAATGGGGGGGGTTCAGAAAGTGCGGAGGAGTTGAGGATTTCTACCGGAAGGTTTGGGGACAAAGGTGATGTCAGGGGTGCTGGACCTCTATGATCTGCAGAGCAGAAAGCGAGTTGGCTTGAAGACCAGTCAATCACCAGATTGTATTGCTTCAGCCAGTTATGACTGAGTACAGCTGAACAGGAAGAGTCGAGCGAGGTTACATAGAATGACAAATTGAACACTTCACCAGCAGGGAAGGTGACCAGAAGTTTGACAACCTGAGTTATGGTGGAGTTGCAAGATCCATCAAAGACATTAAGACCAGGCTCAAACCAACTGAGAGCTGATCCTTTAAGATAAGAAAGGATAAATATGATCTTTTTCTCATCAGAGGAAAATATGTGTGGATGGTCATGGAAATGAAGGTTGCAGGAGACTAGCAAGTCTCTAAGTTTCTTCAGATTGGCGCCGTCAAAAATGTCGGGGTCACAAACTTTGATTTTCTCGGTCTGGGGTGCATTATTCTGATGAAGGGTGCAGATACTCTGTGAGAGGTTGTAAAGGACATCTATGAACCTATCCCCTGGGTCAGGGTTTTCCCCCACAGGAGGTTGATCCTCTGGATCATTGGGATCGGGGTCACCCCCAGGGCCATCAGGACCACTAGGGTCATCGGGTCCACCGGGGGGTCCGTCCTCTAGACCAGGATCTTCCAACCCAAAGGGTTCAGGCTGGTTGATGCCCCCTACGTACTCAAGGGGAGTTCTTGATTGAAAACCTTCTGGGTTGGCAGAAGGGTGCGGGGCATGGGTGGACATGAGATTGGCACTGATTGAAGGGGCTCCTGAGTGGATTTGTCGGAATATGTTTGAGGGTCTGGAAGACACTCCAAAAGTAGTGGCAGGTCGAGGGTCGGAAAGGATGGATTGCTGGATTGCAGAGATCCCTGGGATAGTACCGGCATGTTGGGAATTTCTTGTTGTGTGCTGGCGGGTCTTGGTAGGGGTCATAGAGAGGAATGGGACGAGTAGTGCTTGAAAGTCTGGTCCAGTCCCGGTTTTTTGCCCTGGTGGGCTTGAACCGAGGACTGAACCGGTCCTATAATATTTAAAATTCTACGTAACCGCAGACCGAACCACTCAGAACTGGTTCTGAGCAGTCCATCTGCAGTTCTCAACCAGTTTCAACCAGTCCTACAAATTATATACCAACTATTTTTTGTAACTAAGATACATACAGAAAAAAGAACAAAATTAAAAGACAAGGAAACAAGTCCACCCATGAGCAGTGGCTCGCAAGGCTGGACAGCCATGCTGGGGATGACTATCAGTAGAAAATGATGCCTCTGTCTCGCATTTTGAGTGAGGGAGGGGTGGGTGTTGTCACCGTCTCATGGTCCCCGTTTATACTTGTTGTCATCCCCAATCATCATCATTCATTGTCGAAGTCCTCTGCTCGCCATTCATCATCGTTGTCCCCTACTCATCATTCATCGTCATCATTGTCCCCTGTTTGTCCCCCATTCATTGTCATCCTGTTGTTGTCATTCCCAGTTCGTTGTTGCTCCATTATCCACCCCACGAGCAGAGGCTCGTGGCAGTAGACAGTGCCGTCGTAGTCATAAATATAAATATAGTACCTAAAAACAAACAAAAATGGTAGTTAGATATGTAAAAGATGAAATGATAAACTTACCTGGGCCCAAACAATGTCTTTCATTGTTTGGACCCTGTTCCGCTGAGAAAGTCATCAGTGCATTGCAGGGTTGTGGCAATGCAGTACAAATAAGTATAAACATATAAACGAAACATGTAAACACATCAAAAGTGCATAAACGAAAGTGCGTGACCATGCAAATACATACAAATAGTCTGTAATATGTAAATGGCTCGCATTTTCATGCTTTCCCTCAGGTGTGCCCCACTTTTTATGTATATACAAGTTCAATAGATATATTTACAACTACATACACTGAGGACTAAGGGTTCAGTTTGAGACCAGTTCTAACTGGTCTTGAATGGTTTTGCTGTTTGTCTCGAGATCAGCAAACCGCAGACTGAACCAGTACTGTAACTGACAGGACCATGACAACAGGACCGGTTACATTGGTTCCAGTTTGGTTCAGTCTTGGTTATTTTTTGGTCTGCGTGACCGGACCTTCAAGCACTAGGGACGAGTGAAGTGTGAGTTTGTATATACTGTTAAGAACTTATGCTGAAGGTTCATTGGAATCTGATCGGACCCTGCAGGTGTTGATTACGGAAGGTTGTCGGGTTGTTGTGGATTCTGCAGGAGGGGAAATGGAAGGAGACTAGAGGTCTAGCCGAATGGAGTTCAGACTCTTAGAGAACTGAGGTTGGAGTAGAAGGGGGTTTAGATTGGCAGGTTAAAGTCGAGTCTATGTCAATATATGAACTGAGGAATACAAGGCAAAACTAACTAAGCTTAAATACTATAGTCTGGAATAAATGCAGAACAGGAATGAAGACTGCATAGATAAATTATCTAGTGGGAGCCACACAGGAATCCATAGTCAAATTTGCAATAGAGACAGAAGCCTTGGGAAGGCAGCCATGGGTGCTGTACACGGCAGCCTGGTGCACAGCAGTGTGGGCAGTGCAAGGCGGCTGGGAACGAAATCGGGAGGTGTAGACAAATGTCAGGTTCGATGTGTGGGAAAGGGTCGGATGGATGCAGGTTCCGATCGGGCGAGGAACGGTTCTTGACAGCATTATTCTTCATTTCAAACAAAAATAAAGAACAATAGCTTAAATACTTCTGTATAAAATAACTTGTAATTATGCTAAACATATGTTGAATATTATTTGAAATGTTATTTACAATATTTTTATCATATTTTGTGACAAAATATCAGCAAAGAAATTTACCATATTTCATCATGAAATATGATAAAAGTATGATGAATCTTTTGATGCACAATATTCTCATTATTTTGATAGAAAATATGTTATCAATATTCAATATAGCTTTACCATATTTTGTTTCCTATTATGCTAGATTCTTACACTATATTTTAATTCTCAATATGTTAGAAGAGATTGGTATAATTTTCATCATATTTCATGATTAAATATGTACATTGAAAAAGGATTATTATTAGGATATTTTCAAGATATTTTCTTTGCTAATATTGTTTCTTGCACCCTGTGTCAATATTCATCACACACTTTCAGAAAACCAATCAGTCGTTTATGACAAGTTCCTCCTCTTGGACTTCAATCATGTCCATGTATGTCAAGGTGCTTGAGCACCACACAGACACAATGTCACAACTCCTGGGCAGCCCACCATGGCTGAGGAGACTCCATGAGGGACTTCATGACAAGATCCAGTTAATGATGCTCAACCACTGAAACCTCCATGTCAAGATTATCTTGGTTGACAGGTATTGAAGGAAGATGTTCTGGGAATGAAAGTCTGCAGCACTCATTCAGGAGTTACTGCAAGCGCTCTTGTCCAACCTACATAGCCCCACCATATTTGTGGTTTTCTATGGCATCAACAGTCAGCAGAGACAAAGTTGGCAACCATTAAAGATGCACCATTGGTCTAATTCCACAAGAATCATTTCAATCCTTTGAGGCAGGATTGTAGTAGGAGAGTGAGGTTTAGATCTTTGTGGCCCTTTCTATTATTCATTCATGAATTGATAATCTCATCCAGCAGTGCATAGGCAGCAAGGGCTGCTGCTATACCTATATTGTCTGCCTTTTATCATCCTGTGCATCTCCAGCACCTTCAGAATTGATGTTATCTTTATCTCCAGCATTGGATTCATCATCAGTTTTGCTGGACAACAAATTCAAACCACCCAGGTAGAATCGGATGCCAGAGCTTGAGGGAGTGTGGTTCTTTTGCACCGGATGGTATAGCAATGATAGGCCAAGCCTGCCAACCATGAGAACGAGTTAGGTGGTTCAATTGCTGGTTGTGTGAGTGTGGTTTGGGATTGGGGTGAATGTGCTCCAGTCAATGACAGTGCAAGAAAATGGCATGTACACTATGTCATAAGAGATGGGCAGACAGTGGATCTGGCATCGCAGGTTGTTTCACATTTGTGAAAGATGAGCTTCTGACATAGGTTGGGCTCAAGTCAATATAGGCAAGAAAACGAGAAGGGAACAGGCTCATGGGGGCCATGTGAAGAATGTCCAATCCATCCTTCATCTTGGCAGGTTTTGGTTATGCTTGTTGCACTTGAAGCTCGGAGGCATGGGTGGGCAGTGATGCCCCAAGACAAATTGTATTGATTGACACTCGTAGTGCACGATGTACAGGGAGCCATAGGAGGACGCTGATGCCCTGATGTCGATGATGATATCGACAAGCTAGATGCAGATTGAATGCTGGTGTATGAATTGGAACATGAGTAAATCACATAGGGTGCAGCTAGAGGACTGATTAAGAGTGATATGATAAACAAGTTGAAATAAACACAGATGGCAATTCCCAGTTTGTCACTAATGGTCCTGTACAGTTGCATCCGACCAGATTTTGATTGCAGCGAAGGTTTGCTGGTTGTGTCGAGTGCACAGAAGCTGGGTCGCAGGATATGCAATGTTTGTGAAGCAATGGACAGCATGGTGTAGATGTAGCATAAGTTTGGATTCGGCTGTAGATTGCTGGAAGGGTGACCACTGACTTGGAAGAAGAGATGCCACATTCTAGTGTTTTGAGTGAGTCAAATTTCAGAGGATTAGACACTGATGACAGTGGCTAGAGAAGCAATGAAACTGAAGCTCCTCATTTCTTCTCGTAATTGTGTTTCCGGATGTCTTGTTTGTCACTCTCTTTCTTGTCGATTCCCCGCTTACATTCTCAATCAGCAGTATGATTCATATGGCATCTTTGTTATGAATATCATCCAGTAAACCTAAAATAACATAGAAATAGAATCATTGTAAGGATCCTGGAAATCTGAAATAAACGACAGGGATAGATACTAACAGAGCACAAGCCATCGCACTTGAGCTATCCAACCTTGCTTGTGTATTTCCTGTGAATTAGCCCAGTCCTTGTACTGGGATCTGCACTAATTCATCTGCTCGACGAATGACCCATTGGCTCTGCACATCCACCATCATCATATACTTGACAAGCCCTAACTCCCACTCCTCCCACTGCAGCTTTACTTCCTGGCTCATTCCCCTGGCTCATTCTGGAACCACTCCCAGCTGGGACTGCAAAATCCTGGGGGCTTACCCACCAAAATCGATATCATTCATGGTAATGCACATACACCGCCTCAGGGTTTCAGAGAGGATGGGCGAGGTGACAACCATACCTCATCTAACACAAGACAGAGTATATTTGTTGTAAGGATCCTGAGAATGACAAAGGAATGAATGATACTAACCAAGTAAAGAGCAACACTATTGATGTGCCAACCTCACTTGAATGTTCCCCATCATACCTGAGGAGATCGGCACCCAATGGTAGCCAAAGAATGGGAACTCCCTAGTTCTCGTCAAAATGGTTTGGTGACAAAGAGCACTGAGTAAATCCCTAAAGGTCACCGCGCCAGTTCCGGCCTTGGGGATGAGGAGTGCACAATGGAACCCTGAGGAAGGAGGTTGGGGTGAAAGACAAATGAGCTGCATCACTGGGTTTCTTGGATGAACAGCCTTCCACAAGTCTTCTCATTTCTCTCGATCTTGATTGATCACTCTCCCTCCAAACGTATTCCAGTCTTTGAGTTCTTCAAGTCGCTCCCATTCTCGTTGTCCTTCCCTATCTCAGTCTCCTCCACTTCATCATCCCCCAGGCCACTCCCTGTGGCCTTGTTCCTGCTCCACTGTTGTTGGAAGTCTTCTTCACCACTTGTCCTTTTCTTATTGTAATCGCGCTCCCAGATATCATGATTGTCATTCTTTTTTTCACTATTTCCCCACTGGCGTTCTCATCCAGTAGGACGACTTGAATGACACCTTGTATATCATCTAGTGGACCTAGAACAAGATGGAAATGATATATCGTAAGGATCCTGGAAAGTGAAAGAAAAGAGGGAAAGATACCAACCAGTTGGTGAGGGATCAGGTATCAATGACAATGAGCCAGTAGAGCCAGAAGCATCTCCTGTGAGTAGCTGCAATTTATAAAGTATTTGCTTATTTTTTATATGTCCAATAGCAAGAACCATCTCCACTATTTCATGCATCCAGACATCCAGCTCGGAAAATAAGATTGCCGCAATGTTACCACAGTACAGCCATGCAACATGGTACCTGCTTGGTATGCTGTCTTGCATAGCATCTATGAGCCTGGTGACCACTTCTCACCTGTACAAGGCAACGTATCACACTGACATTTTTGCTGATGCATGGTCACATAGCTGCTGTCATGATCTGTTGTTTCTTGCATCACTGGCATCTTTTCAGAGTTAGGTCAATCTTGTTTACTGTATCACAATCTGCTCAAGTACCCTCATCATCGTGTCACTCGATAATCGTATAGGGCTGCTCACCATCCTTTGTATGGCCATGGCCATATATTGTACATGCTGTATGCTGTCCATATGTTTACCTGGCAAGAAGGCTGATGACATACATGGAAAAATACCCTCGAGAATGAGGAAGACCTCCCCAGCAATTGGACAGAGGTAAGCAGGGTTTTAGTGGGTAGGAGCTGGTCGATGCTAGAGGGCATGGGTTAAACCTGCCCTCATGCCCAAACCAGTTGAGCCCCACACACTGTGCATAAATGCATTTCCTCACAGTATATACACTTCTCTATCTTGCTCTGAGGTCTAAGAATCCTCGGAACCCCTACAGTCATACACCGCCCAGTGGGACAGTGAAATTAAATCAGCCTTGGAATACAAAACATGTACAGTAGCTGCCAATCGGGGACTACAAGCATTAGTGTACTATTCATATCTAAATATATTACAGTGCAATATATGTGTACTATACGTGGTATGTAGCTTAGGATCTGAGAATCAGTTTGAAACCTGGATATCAGTGAAAAACCGGCCAGTGGGACACGTCACCTCACAAGAGATAACACCAAATCCGGAAGCTACTGATCTTATCAATCAGCATCGATTGCAGCAGGTTCCTCCTCTTCAGACCCGGACTTGTCACCCTCTGTTTTTTTTGGCCTCGGAACCGGTTTCTTGAGCAGACCCTGCTTTGGTTTTGTCCATCGTGGCTTTCTTCTTTGCTCTTTCGCAAGATCACGCTCAGCTTCCCATGCTTTGACAGCATCTTGATGGACCATCCGAACTTCCTTGTTACGAGCCTTCCTGTCTGCCTTGTTGCTCTTCCATTCAGCTACAACCATTGCATGCTCCTCTCTTTTCCTTGCTCTCTCCACTTTTTCTGCTGCTTTTTGTTTTGCCTGCTCCTCAATCTCTATGCTTGAGTTATAGAATTCATCTCCACTCACAAGCTTGCCATATCCATCGCCAAACAGTCGATTCCCCGACTTTTTCCTCCCAGCCCTCATTTCATGCTCCTCAAGATGTCCCTGGACTTTTGCTACACACATCCCTTGCAACATAGTGGTTGCCTGCATTCCAATCATTGCTCGCTTCTGCCATGCATCTCGCTCCTCTGCTTCTTGCAATGCCACAATAAGAGCTGCTTCTTGTTCTGTCTGGGGTTCATCATCAAGAATAACATGTCGATGCCACTTTATTGGAGAGATTGTGTATGGTGTGAAGCGGGGGGGCTTTGCTCTTGAATGTGGGGGGGTCTTGGACACGAGAAAGACAGCAGATGAGGATGCTATCTCGTTAATTGCAATGTGAACAGGTGTAGAAATTTGAGGTGACCCGACTCGCTCTGACGGACTTGCACTTTTGCTATCACTGTCCTCTTCTGCACCATCCCCCAAAGTAGCTGCTTCTCTTGTGAGTTGTCAGTGTATCATATCCTCCATGACATGCACAGGTCTTGCTTGTGGAATAGGGAGAAACCCTCGGCTGGAAGATGTGGTGCTGGGCGCCAGCATCTCATTGGTGATGACATCGCAATTTAACGGAACGATGCCCGTCTTCCAAAAGGCAGCGATGATGTTTTCCTTCAATAGTGCCTGGAGATGAGCTTCAGCGTAGACTGACAGGAAGTTTGTTTTATCCACTTTATGCCCCCATTGTCGCTCATATTTATCTCGAGCCTCAGTCCACCATCACTTCAGAATGCTAAAGTTCATGACATCAAGACCTTGATAGATGTGTGTTGAATGGGATGGGTAACATAGGACAACTATCTGATTTTTGCATGCGTATTCAAGAAATGCACAGGTATAGTGCGAATTATGCCCATCAACAAGAAAAAGCCTTCGACGGCCTGCAGCCTTAGCATGGGTTTGTTTGTCAAATTGTTTGATCCACTTCGCCATCAGTATAGCCTTTCGTAGAATGACCCAACCTGATGTACAGTGAGTTTTCATTGTAAAGTACATAAATGAAAGCACTCACGATGCATTCAAAGGATTGTTTTGCTTCCAACTGGTCTGGAATGACTCCCCTTTGAAGATCACAGCAGGTGGCAATGATGTATCATCAGCGCAAATAGCTACCATAACTGTAATGTTCTCCCTATCTCCACTTCGTTGCTGATGCTGCACCTTTTTGCCTTTTGGTCCTATGATGTGTTGCCGTGTCCCAAGGCCCTGCTGAATGCCTGTCTCATCTGCACCAAAAATAAGCTCGTCTGGAATTGGTTCCTCCACTTCATCTCCCATGATATTCTCTTCTAGCATGTCGTAGAATGCTTTTTTTGTATGTGGATTCCCAGTGCGTGCCTGTGAATTCTCAAGAGGATGACACCAATAAGACCAAAGTCAATCTGAGTGCTTTTCAAGAAAGCACAAGGCCCAGTTTTTCCCTACACCATTGAAATCCTTGCCCATCCATGCTTGCAGTATCTCATTTGCATGCTCCTCTAACTGCTGTAGTGATAGCCTGTGTCCTTGGTTTGCAACTTGTATTGCATATTCAATGATGACCTCTGCTTCTTCGACAGTGACCAAACTACCTTCTGCATTGGACTGAGCCTGAGTTTTGCCACCCTTGGCATACTGTGATAGGCTTGTCTTTGATACCTTGATTCTGACCTTCTCCTCCTTCCAACATTCCTCCTCCACCTGCTGGCAAATCTTGCGAAGACCCTTTTTTGTCTCGCCTGGTTCCTTCTCGAGTTCTGCATTGTAAAGCTCTGCTGCACACGCCTTCCATTTTTCACTTATCTCAACATATATTTGGTGTGCCTTGGTCTTTGATTTTGCATGTCGGCCCATCGCAAATGAATTTTCGAAGTGGTGAGGAGGTGAACTTGGGTGAGATCTCACCAGATTCGATTGCTTCCCCTTTTGGAATGTGTGATGTGACACACTCCAAAATGCTCTACAGGTCAATGGCTCAAGAATGTCTATCCACCACACAAAATAATAATCAGGCTGTTGAAGGTCTTTCTAATTCTATATAAGAATATGGATCTCAAAAAAAGTCGGAGAAAAATGGTCTTTTGGTTCCAGAAATCCTTGTTTTGTGTATTTTTGACAAGTATTCCAGACTTACACTCACGAATATATACAATTTCGGGCCAAGGACTTACTAGAGGATAGTTTGGCACTTAATAAACATATATGAATTAACTCTGAGGCAGTATAGAGTATGAGGAAGGCAAAAAGGTCAACTGTCCCACTGGGTGGTGTATGACTGTAGCAGGCAACAGGACTGTAACTTTGTTAGAGTCCCAATGCCATCCCCTCATGGGAAACACTCCACCAAAAAAAAAAAAAAAATAACAGTTAGACTAAACCATCATTACACATAAGTAGTTATATCTCTCTACATACCGCCCCAGCTGTGATGACAAATCAACACAGCCATGTCATCAACAATGCTGGCAATGGCACCGCCTCCTCCTTACCTCCTACCCCAATAACCAACAATGGGAACGAGCCCAAATGACAGCATTGTCATTTGGGCTCACTTGTAAGTGTTTTTTTACATGATCTTTGTTGTTTTGTTTAACTAACTGAAATTTCCTTAATGATAGGTTTTATCTATGTTATAACGATGCCACAGCCTCAAAACCACGACAATGGCTGACACAGCCACCACCCTAGGACCCAGAACCACTGCCACAAGCAACTGGTGGGAATGGGTACAACTGCAAAATGGCAAGACAATGGCAATGCCGACTTGGCCAAATGCAATGAGGCAACTGGAGACGACTGGGACTGGGAGATGGAATGACGAGGGGATGGGCAGGAAACAACAAAAGGAAGGCAAAGCAAACAAAGAAAAGGCCTAAGAGACATTGTTTGACGTCTCTTGGGCTGTTGGTAAGTTTTTTTTTCTTGTTTTTGTTACTAACAAACTTTTTTATTGCAAATGGTAATTGACCTGTTACTAACCTCATTACCAATTGTTTACTTACTTCATTACAAACTGTAATTGACTTGTTACTAACCTCATTACAATTATTTACTTACTTCATTACAAACTGTTATTGACTTGTTGCTAACCTCATTACAATTATTTACTTACTTTATTACAAACTGTCATTGACTTGTTACTAACCTCATTACAATTATTTACTTATGTCATTACAAACCGCTATTGACTTGTTACTCACCTCATTACAATTGCTTACTTACTTCATTACTGACTTCATTACAAAAGTGTTACTGAATTCATTGCAAATGGTAATTGACCTGTTACTAACCTCATTACCAATTATTTACTTACTTCATTACAAACTGTTATTTACTTGTTACTAACCTCATTACAATTATTTACTTACATCATTACAAACTGTTATTGACTTGTTACTCACCTCATTACAATTGCTTACTTACTTCATTACAAACTGTTATTGACCTGTTACTAACCTCATTACAAATTGTTTACTTCATTACAATTGTTTACTTACTTCATTACTATTGTTGGCATACTAGGTTTTTGGGTCTTTACAACTTATCTACTGAGTTTGAGTTATTAGGGTTTATATGTTCTTTCGTATGTACAAAATAACTACAAAAGAAAAACTAATATGTACAGAAAGTCCCTGGGGCCTCCTCATCATCCATGTCATCTCATCCCCATCATCCCGTCATCCCCATTGTCTCAGTCATGGGTGTATCATGTTAGCACATGTCTCTGGCAGTAGTATACTTCCTAAAAATGAACAAAATAGATTATTTAGTTGAAAAGAACAAGGAACAGAGAAAAGAACTTACCTAGGGCCCAAATGATGCAATCGTCATTTAGGCCTGCATTGCACCCAAGAGGGTTTGTTGGCAGCCATTAGTGGCTCTTGCTGGCATGGGAATGTGCATGGGAGTCGTGGTGGTGGATGTTGATGGAGTGGAAAGGTGTACTAGTGAGGTGAAAGGGAGGATGGCAGCATTGGTGGTTATTATTCTAAGTTGACTCACTTGTATAGAATAAGTCACGTGAGCACCCCATGGGGTGCGCTGCCTGCAAAGTGGGCCCAAACAACCATGGGGTGCTCACATGACTTATTCTATACAAGTGAGTTAACTTAGCTTAAACATCGTCCCTGACAATGATGACTATGGATGACACACCACCCGCACCCATCCCCTCAAGCAACTGCTGTGTGGGGCTGCAAGAGCGCCACGTCACGCATAATCTCAGATTGACAACTGTTGACCACAGTGGTCATGTGAACAACCCATGGGAATGCTGTGCTCCATGGGGCGCATTGACTTATCTTTACAACTTGAATTTGAGCCTGGTAATTAGGCATTGGCACAGGTTGGGGTAACCCATGCAGGTCACAGCTATAGGTATCTCCGGGTATGGGTATGGGTCACACTTTTGTCACCCATGACCCACACTTAACCCACCTTCTGTATGAGTATGTTTTTGGTTGCTCTAGATCTTAAGTGAGTCCTGGTCTGTTTTATATGATATTAGGCTTATTCTGACTCTATTTAGATGTTGTTTGAAGGTCCTGATTAGACAAGAGGCCAGCACCTACTTGTTCTTTTGCAACAACCACATCTTTGTTAGTAGGGGCTTGATATGAGGTACTTGAGATCTTAGTAAGTTCTCATCTGTTTGATCTGATCTTAGGCTTATTCTGACTCTATTCAGGTGTCGTTTGAAGGTCCCAATTAGATGAGAGGCCAGCATAGGTTAGACATTCCATAGTGGTAGAGTAGAATACAGTAGTGTATCATTAGTGTATCATGTAATGTCATATAATCTACTTTTAGATTGTTATAAATTGATTTAAAAATTATGTTGACATTGTTGAAATGCTCAGAGGTGCAATTACAGTATAATATCATATGGCACAGGACATCACTGGGCATCATAGGGTACTCCAGGGGACTTAATGGGTCCTGGGAAATAGCCTTTAACCCTGGGAAAGCTTGTGTCAAAAAGTGGTTTTCTTGATGTGGCAATGACGACAATGACAACACCACCACCACTGCTGCGAGCCCCTGCTCACAGGGTGGAAGGTGAGGGGGAAGAGACGAGGGGGAAGGAGATGAGAGGGAAGGGAGACGAGAGGGATGGGAGACAACAATGAGAGTGGGGACACCCATGATGACACCTGCCCCACACCTATGAGCATCTGCTCGTGGGGTGGTTCGGGGGGGAGAAGAATGGGGACAGGAGAGCGAGATGGCCAGGGGACGACCCGGGGAGAGACAAATGCCACCACAAGCAACTGCTTGTGGTGGGTGTTTTTAATTTATTTTTATAATTGATAGTTACAGCCCCCTCCCCTCAAGCTTGCGAGGGGAGGGCTTAGTATTATACATATTAATTACCCATATTAATTACCCCTCGCACAGATGTGAGGGGGTCAATTTAATAATCTATTCATGATATATAAAAAATTAGATTTCAGTAATAAATAGATATAATGTAGGTAGCTTTAAATGACTACTTGGCTTAAGTGGTAGAGTGTGCATGTTTTGTTGTCATGTGATTGCTAGTCCAGAAGGCTGTTGCTTCAATTCCTGCTGTGCACACATCATTTTGTGAGACTTATAAGACTTTCTCTAAGACTGGAACTTGGACTTTACTTGGACAGTACTTTAGAAGGTGTAAATAAATGCACAATTGATGTTGTCTGAGCAAAGTCTGAGTGCAGTCCAAGTGCAGTCCTTGGACTTTACTTGGACAACTCGGACAGTACGAGTGTCCGAGCAGAGTCCAAGTGTCCGAGTGTGTCCAAGCAGAGTCCGCTTGGACTGGGGGGGGGAGTGTAAAGTACTGAGATGTTGGCACATTTTGGCCTGGTGCAGAACCATACTTGGCAACATATTTGATAACAGGATCAAGGAGATGGGAGATAGTTGTTGGATCAGGAGCATCGGGAGGTGGTGTGAGACCAACAATGAAGGTATTTTGAAATTTATAGCAAAGATGGAAAGGTAGGTTCAGGCAGTAAAACAGAATTGCTCCACAAGATACTTTTTTCCCTATAGATACACTCAGCCATGCCATGATGCAAAATCTTTGTTACCAACTTACCAGCAAATTTGTTTGTGTATGGATTAAACCAATCAATATAGATTCCAAGCTGTAAATGATAAGGAGACTGTATAAAGCCTTGCAAGTCATTCCAAGCAGGGCTCTCCTGTATATCATTCATACTGGCTCCAAAGGCAGCTGGTGGGTGATTCCTACAGTGTTGGAACATCTCATGAAGGGAATCTTCAATGACTTGGCTTGATAAAAAGAAGTGAAGCCAGGTATCAAAGTGTTAGAAGCTTAAGACGAAGTCTACTAGTGATTAACACTAGTCAGCAATTCAATCAACTGTTTGCAACACACTTTACACAAGTTTGATAATAGTACTGTGTATTGCACTTGTAATCCAACCAGGTCTAGTGTCCAAGTAACCGCGGACATAGTAGGAATCCACATTTGTTTGGTCCTGTTGTGCCAGGAAACTGCGAGGCATGAAAGTCACTTCAGGCAACCCCCCCTGACCCCCTAGTTAGGGTAGATTGTCCCACCAAGAAAGACTACCCTAAGTAGGCCTAAGACCAGGGACTAGTTCCAAGCTCTGTGGTCTTCCCCATGCTTAGGTCTGGATGTCCCAATGGGAAAGCCCAGGAATCATCTTGGTCCAGCCCATAGGAGTGTATCTGGACCAAGTATGTCATGGGGAGGTCCAACTGCTATGGGCACTCCCATTGTACATCTGGTCTAGTCCCAAGTGTAGGGACTCCCCAGTCCTGTCACATCACATTTTCCAATGGGATTCCCTTGCCAGTGAGCTCTGGTCAAATGTTTTAGCCTGCATTTGTAACACTTAATGGTAAACTTTGCACTCCCCCCATATTCCTATCAGAGTCCTAGGAGTCCGAGTTTTCCAATAAGAGTCCAATCGGAGTCCTACTAGTCCGACACTAGTCCTAGGAGTCCGATAGGAATCCGATCCGAATGTATCTTGATGACCATGTACTTTTACTTCCAAAAAATTCCTAGTAAATTCCAAGTAAAGTCCTATGCAATTCCAACAGGTAGTAGTCAGAATACTGCACCATTTCGGAAGACTTAACTTGATGAAAGTGCTTACAAAATAAATGGGCAGAGCAGGAATTGAACTCTAGACCTTGGGATATAAGTGACATGACTACGAAACAAGTGCTCAACCAGTTGAGCCACAGGAGCATTAATAAATATGTAATATAAAGTCCATTTAAAGCACTTAGGATTAGTTCACTTATTTTTAACCTCTCTCACAAGAGCTCGAAAAAAAATTGTTGAGCCCTCGCATCTTTGCGAGGGAGTAGATAACCAATATAGATTTAAAAAAAAAACCCCACGCAAACATGAGGGGGAGAATTAATTATACTATTTAATTATACTATTTTAAATTCTACAAAAAAAACCCACCCCCCCGCAAAACGGGGGGGAGGGGGTGGTGGTGTGTCGCATTGGCTGTCTTGTCAGCCCTGTCCCATCGTTTCCCCTCCCTCTTGTCTCTGTTGTGTCTCGCCTCCCTCACCTCACCTCCCCCATGGCTTCCCTCCCCTCCCTCGTCTCCCCTCCCTTGTCGTTCCACCCACCGTCCACCCCACGAGCAGTTGCTTGTGAGGCTGGTGGTGGGTGGTGCATCATATGTTGGTGGTGGTGTTTGTCCATCGTCCCCTCCCTCCCTCCCCCTCCCCTCAAACACCCTACGAGCAGATGCTTGTAGGCGTGCATGGGGTGGGTGTCACCATCATCTCCCCTTCTGGTCATCGTTTCCCTTTCCCCTTGTCATTTTGTCACCCTTGTCGTTCATCCCCCTTGTCATCTGCACCCATGAACCACCCTATGGGCAGCTGCTTGTAGGCATGTTGTTTGGTGCCATTGTCATCCCTCCATGCCGTTCCCATGTTCTCGCACCCCATATACACCCTGCGAGCAGTCGCTCACAGCAATGATGGGGGGTGCTGGATGTCATTGGTGTCATGGGGTGTCCATGCACTCATGATCCACCCTACGAGCAGCAGCTCATAGGCATGGGGTGGGTGTGTTGTCGGTTCATCAGTGACGTGGCTTGAGGGGAGGGGTCGGGTGGTGCTTACTGGGTGGGTATTCCCCTTCTGGGGTCTCCTGGTGTTGCTCCCCATGCTCCTGACCATGATCGATACCCTCACATCCTGTTTTGACAGGGAGGAGGGGGGTTGCCAGGGGCGTCATTGGGTGTGGGTTTGTCTCGCATCAGTCCATCGTTACTCATGTAGATTAGAACCTAAAAACAAAACAAATGAATTAGTTAGTTTACAAAAGTAAAAAATGAATGAAAAAAAAACTTACTACAGCCCAAACGACGATTGCATCATTTGGGTGTCGTTCAGCGTCATTTCCGGTCTTGGGGGCTCGTCTAGAGATGGGGGTGAAGTGGGAGTGGTGGGAGTTGCGGGGTTGAGGTGGTTGAGGTGGGGGGGATGGAGGTGGCATGCTTGTTGTCATTGGTGGTGGTGGTGGGAGTTGATGAGCTGGCAGGTGTGATGATGCGGCTATGTGCTTTGTCATCACACCCACGGGAATGGTATGTAGTGTAGTATGATCACTTACATGTAATCATTGTTTAGCCTAATGGTATTGTTGTTGGTTTATGCTTACATAATCTTCTGTAGTTAAGTGTTCAATTCTTGTCTGTGCGTTTAATTTTTCATACTATATTACTAAGCAAGGCTGCTTTCATTCCTATCGGAATCCTATGTTGTCTGATGTCTTAGCATAACTTCGGACTAGTCCTATGTGATTTCTATGATCAGAAATTCCTAGGAAATTCTGATAGTCCAATTGGACTCTGATCGGACTACATCGGACTGGACTAGGACTAAATGTGCTATTTCATGTCAATTTGGCCCGTGAAAATGACATTGGAATATGGTTGGATTCCGATCGGAGTCCGATCGGAATCATTGGAATCATCGGATTCCTATAGGAATATGGGGGGGAGTGTAAAGACCTCCACTTAATGCATCAAAGCCCAAGCCCTCTGAATTTTTTAACATACTGTATTACTATTATTTATTAATAAGTGTGTACATTAGTAAGACTGATATCCTTAATATTTTAAGTCAACTTATTCACACCCCTAGATGTGGCCAAAATCCAATGTGTAAATTTGAATATGCTTACTACAAGCCTTCAATTGTACATGAAGATTTTATCTGAGGCAACCCACTAGTTGTTGACTATACTGCCTTTTAGTAAAGGTATTGAAGGGGTAAGTTGTAACTTGCATCTAGGGCAAAGCTAACTTATACTTACTTTTGTACATATATATTCTGGCCAATCAACTAGTTGTTAATTATGTCAGTTGTAACTTGCTTCTTAGACAAAGCTAATCTCAAACTCACATGTTGAGCATTTTGTGACCGTTGAACCCATTCACAGATTTTTTGCTGTGTACCTCCATAAGCTTTCTCTTGGCTAATTTTTTTTACCTGTCATGAGTCACCTTTCTTGCAAGGTATCACCTGGGAATAAGTTGTGTCATGCATTTCATAACATGTGTAAACTCTGGTCATAGTCTGGGTATTTTGTATTTTTAGACTTCATGTGCTAAGGCAGACAGCCATAAGCAAGGTTTCCACCATCACTTGGTAATGTTTTCACTTTTGGTTGAAACACTAGCATGAATTAAAGATTTCATGAATACCATTAGTCAAATTCAGATTTTAAGTTCTCAGTATTCTTTTATTTAATAGCTTGTTAACCAAGAACATACTAACAACTGGATTCAAATCTTACATCAAATGAAAGGCAAGTGCACCTGGGTCACATTTGTCCTACTAATGGGAATCTGGTCACTTATTGACAAGCCCAGTGGGAATTCCCACTTCTCTTGTGGGATCCCCACCTTTTCCTTGGGATGCCCATGTGTCTGTGGGTAGTCCTCATGGGAATCCCAGTTCCTTTCTGGACAAGTCCAAGGGGGATCCCCACCACCTTCATGGGACACCCAGTTCCTTGTGGACAAGTCCAAAAGGGGTTCCCACCCCATACTGGGACACCCATGTATCTGTGGGTAGTCCTCATGGGAATCCCAGTTTCTTTGTGGACATGTCCAATGGGAATCCCCACCACCTTCATGGGACACCCAGTTCCTTGTGGACAAGTCCAAAAGGGGTTCCCACCCCATACTGGGACCCCCATGTATCTGTGGGTAGTCCTCATGGGAATCCCAGTTTCTTTGTGGACATGTCCAATGGGAATCCCCACCTCCTCCATGGGACACCCAGTTCCTTGTGGACAATCCAACAGGGATCCCCACCTCACACTGGGACACCCAACAAGTCCAATGGGATCCCCATCCCCTTCATGGGACACCCTGCCAAGAAAAGACTTATATATGTCATCATATTAACAAGAAGTAACAAAAATAAAATAGAATAACTAGCATATAGATGATTGAAACACTTCACAATATGCATCTGCATGATCAATAGCATCTAAGGTTTCAAACAATCCTGTTTCCCACTCATTGTCCCCTACTGGAAAGTCATCCTCCACAATGCAATCATCATCCTCAATACCACCTTCAACAGCACTCTCTTCACCATCCTCAGCTTCCTCCCATGAAGCAGTCACCACCACTATGCCTGCTTCAAGAATCTCATTCTGTGATGGACCCCAAGGTGGTAGTGGATGATTGCCAGAGTTGATTCCAACAAGGTGCTTCTGCCAAATGACATAAAGCTTGCAAAGATCTTGTTTTCGAAGCTCTAGTTGGTATTGTAAGCAGTCCGACTCTACAAATGAAACATAACTTGTTATTACGATGCCAACAAGAGTAAGAATATAATAGCCTGCACCAGGAGCCTGACATCCTTCCATAACAATTTTCCACTCTTCTGAAAACCAGACTTCCAAGGCCCGCCTCTCATGTACCAAACGAGCCTCTTCCTCCAGACAATGATCAAGTTCTAAAAGCGCCTTGATTCCTCTTCTTACGTCTTCATCGCACATCCATAACAGAGGGTCCATGAGGTCTTCATCAGCCAGGCCTACATCTTGCCATATAGCATCATCAATGTCAAGGGCAAATAGTCCAGTCATTTCAATCTTCTCCGGAACTGTCGTGCCCTGTGGTGCCTTTCTCTGAGTGATAAGCTCTCGCATCTTATCGCAAAGTTTATTGTAGTTGCATGCAACTTGTTGGATAGATGGATCATGGTTCTGTACAGAAGCCCTTGTGTGATCGTGAATTTTTTTATCTTAGTTAGGTAAGTTTACGATAACCTACATGATGATGCACCATTTTTCTGACGTTGAAAAGACCATTCAAGTGGATCCAACTCATACTTGCGGGCACACAACCATTCTTGGAGCCTAATTTTCAGAGCCAGTACATTCATTTGAGTAGCGATGAAGATGCTTTGAGTGAGCCTGCACAGTTCAGTCCTATCATAAACTCCCAGAACATTTTCCTTGGCCTTGACCTTGGTTTCTGCATGTCGCAAGGCCATACAGGCATCTTCCAGGCATCTCTCAGCATCCACCATGGAAGCAAGATCAGTGAAACCATCAATAATAGAGTTTTCAATATCTTCAATGCATTGCTTGAGGACATCCCATACTTTACATAGTCGCATCACTTCCTCGACAGCATTCTTGCCTTGGTTCTTTGATTTTCCCACTCACCAACCTAGTTAGCTTTTGGAGCAGGTAATTGGAGAAACAAATGCATGTGGAAGAGGCTTAGTCTGATGCTTAACTTGCACATCCCACTCACAGCGAAGAACATTGCTATCTTGCATGCAATCATGTAATATTTCTTCGGCAGCCATTCATTTATCTCCACAGTGCTTAGTGCGACACCAGAGCCAGCAACCCAGCCTTTGGAGGCTTTCATGATCTGCGTGGTGGACTTGCTGATTGAGAGTGTATGGCCGTTGATGATGCTATGAAATGATACTCAGTAGAATGCTTAGCATGAAAGCAGTGTAGACATACCCCACAAACTCGCAAGTATGCAATCAAGTTGCTGATTGAATACCAGAAACATTTGCACCCTTTGGCATCTGACAGTCCAAAGCCTTCACACTTGCGAGGATGGTAAACAAGTTGACATGCCCATCAATGTCCAAAGGCATGGAAAACTGATATTGCAAAGATGAGGCGGTCAAAGTAGTGATTGAGAAACTCCCACTTGATGCAGGTCTGATGGAGTTGGCAGCTTATGTCATACAGAGCACCAACTGTAAAGTTCTGGGGAAGATGTTGGAACAGCATTTCTAGGAGAACCAATGCATAGTGTCGCATTTTGCCAGCAGAATGCATGTTCGCTATCCATAAAACCGATCATGATGACAGAGTAGAGCCATCAATGCTGTGTCATCAAAGAATTGTGTGATAGCCTTCTCTCGAGCAGCATCAGCAGTGGTGAAACTAGCTTCACACCCATCTAGCACAGATGTTGGAACATGCAAGTCACCTTCATATCCATCTTCTTCATTCGATGTATTGACTCAGGCATGGTGTGAAGGTCATGAATTGCTAGACCGTGAACCGCAAACATCCTCCCAGTGACTTTCCATGCGAACCATATCAACCTCTGGAATGAACACTGACTTCGGGTGGGTACGCAGAGGGTCTCGTTCTCCTTTATTCCTTTTCTGTGTAAAGCAGGCATCAAGACAAACAATGGCATCTGGACTAAGAGTATTGCATAAGCAACTGATAATCCATAACAGTAGCCCTGAAAACAAACTTACCCTGTAAGTGAGATACGAGAAAATTCTCCACCAAAGCAGATGGGACAGCACGAGCATAGATAGTCACTGGGTCGGGAGCAAGGAGTGGGATCTGGAAAGGGGTTGATTGGTGTGTCGGATGGATCATCATCATTGAGATCAACCTCTGAATGTCGTCTTTTTGAAGGAGAAGGAGTGGAAGGGGCAGGAGAAGTTTCAGGTGAGCGATCTTGGAGTTCTGGAGTCACTGATGGTACCCTAGAATAAAACGAGAACTCATGATCATGAATTTGATCATCTGTTGTATGTGGGTCAGGGTTGGAGATAGCTATTGGTGCCATTCGCATTGGAGTAGGAGAAGTTGGCGGTGTTGGAAAATCTGAATCTGGTGTCGCATCCTTGAGCAAGCCATCATCTATTCCAACTGTAATTCGTTGGACATGAGTTAATATATTATCAACATGTTTATTGGAAGCATCTTGAAGAGCATGGCACCATCGTAGTGCACTGCCAAATCGTCTACGAAGAGAATCCTGCATGATATTTCAGTAATGCCACATCGTACTCAATGAATGATGATACCTTTGTTGTGAATTTATATCCTTGACTGTCAAGAAATTCCTTGACAGTTTTGCACCACCCTGTATTGTTCAGTGGGATGTGAACAAATAGATGTGTGACAAACTCCAGTACTTGCAAGTCCACGGCTAATGTTGGTGCCAGGGGAGAGCAAGGAAAAAGTCCCTGCTGCATAAGCTGCCTAAAGACTGGTGCACAGGAGCATGATGGATCCTCAAAGATTCAAGGACTGTATGACAGACATTAGCTAATGGAGTCGCATAATCATGATTATCAGCTATATACCTGAAAAACGCATGACGGCAATCTGCAAAGATCAACCACCCTCTTGACACACGCAGATGGGCTGTGAAACATCTGGTTGGTTGCGAAGAGAGAGAGTTTGATAGACATATTCCATGTATGGTAGCTGAACTTTACACTCCCCCACAGAGTCCTGGAGGAATCCTGGTAGTCCTACCAGGAAGACCAGGAATCGTCCAGGAATCCAGTGGGACTCACCAGGACTCCAGTGGGACTCACCAGGACTCCAGTGGGACTCACCAGGACTCCAGTGGGACTCACCAGGACTCCAGTGGGACTCACCAGGAATCTAGTGGGACTCAGTACCCTAAAGTCATACCATAATGGAAAGTCAATTTGAGATATCTTATGAGTTTCAAGTGCTTCGGACTTCATGAATTTCACAAAGTACCTACAAAATAAACTTGGTCAGAGCAGGGCTTGAACTCCAGAACTCATGATCAGGAATCACATGACAAACCAAACAAGTGCTTAACCAGTTGAGCCACAGGAGAATTATTAGCTGCCAATATAAAAATGTATTTATACCCTCAAACTCACACTTAGGTATTTCTCTCTCGAAGCTCACAATTAAGATCAAATAAAATTTATTAACTACATCCCTTGCATTGGATGTGAGGGATATGATACACCATTAATTACATAAAAAAAATCTTCCCCACACAAGGTGCAAGGGGGAGTCCTACAAATATATACATATAAAACTAATCTCCCCTCGTGTTCAACATGAGGGGAGCACTACAATTATAAAGAAAAAGAAAGAAAAACCCCTCACCCACATAAAACACAGGTGAGGGGGAAGGTATTACCATAAATAAAAAATGAAAAAAACTGCCCCATGCAAAATGCGGGGGCAGCCTGGTGAGTCGTGCCTGTTGTCCTGTCCCCGTCATCCTGGGTGCTGGGCCTTCGTTGTCGCTGTCCTCGTCATTGCTGTCCTGGGCATCGTTTCTGTGCTGCTCCTGGTCACCGTGCCCTTCCTGGTCGTCGTTGCTGTCCTGGCCATCTCCCGCTGTGTAGTGGTGGCTGTCATTGCCATTCCACTCACAATCCACCCCATGAGCAGTGGCTCATGGGGCTGGAGGCAGGTGGTGTGTCATTGTCGTCGTCCATTGTGGTTGGCGGCCATGCTTTGCGTTCTCGGGGTTCTGGTGCTGGTAGGTGGTGGCATCGTCATTGTCATTGACTGCACACACTCACAATCCACCCTATGAGCAGAGGCTCGCAGGCGTGGGGTGGGTGTGTTGGGTTGTCTCGTGTCTGGCTGTCGTTACCAGTAGAGTAGAACCTATAAAACAAATGAAATGAGTTAGTTAGTTTATAAAAACAAAAAGCAAACAAAAAAAATTACTTAGGGCCCAAACAATGCGATCTGCATCGTTTGGGCCCGTGTTCCATCCAGTCTCATCGTAGTCAGTAGCTAGTACTTAAAAAGTTGTCAGTGACCAAAAAAATAAGAGAAAAAAAACTTACTTACGGCCCAAGAGACGTCGTCAAAGTCTCTTGGGCCCTTTGCCAGCCCTCCCTCTCTGCATCGTCGTTCTCCATTTCTTTGTTCTTTGTTCATTGTTTGTTGCTTGTCGTCTGTCGTCTGTTGCTCGCTCGTTGTTTGTTGTTTGTCGCTTGTCGTCTGTCATCTGTCGCTCGCTTGTCATTTGTCGTTTGTCGTTTGGTGTCGTCTTGTTGTCATGATATAGTTAGAACCTAAAGAAGGAAAGAAAATATTAGTTAATTCAATAAAAAAAAAGTAAAAAACATTACCTGTGCCCCAAATGACATCTGTCATCGTTTGGGCCCGAGGTGGTTCAAATACAGCCATTGGCAGCATTAGACAATGTGGTGGTGGCCATAGGAGCAGTGGCGACAGGTGTTGACGGAGGGGAGGCAGTGGAAGGGAGGTGGCATCGTCGTTGAGAGTGGTGGTGATGTGGATGATGAGCTGGCAGTGTTGATGATGCGGCTGTGTGCTTTGTCATGCACAGCTGCCCCAATGCTACCTAGAGCAGTTAGTGGATATACATTGCAGAGCTATGTGGTGTAGTGGTTATATTGGATGTGCTATGATGTTTTCATCTAATGCTGAGGGTTCAATTCTGGCTCATGACATTTATTTTATTACTTAGTAGTAATAAAGACTCCCGGTTAAATCCCAGTGGAGTCCCGGTGGATGCCTGGTAGAGTCCTGGTAGAGTCCTGGTAGAGTCCTAGTGGATTCCTGGTACCAGAGTCCTGGGGAATTCCAGGAATTCCTCCTGGAAGAGTGTAATTTACCAGGAATCAACCAGGAATCCTCCTGGAATGGGAAGAGCCAGGAATATATACTTGAGTCACAAATGGCTGGAACATTGGTTCCCAATAATCCTGGAGGATTCCTGGTCTTCCTGGCAGGAATACGTGGGGGAGGACGAAGACCTCTATGGTAGGATTAAGTTGGGGATCACTTCATTTGCCCAGCGTGCAGTTTTATTTGCTCTCTTCCTGCGATGATGGCTTGCTACAGGTATATCATGGAGATTGGGAGCCAAGTCGCCACTGAAAACATCAAAGTGCTGTAGACCTTCATCCACAACATCAGGCACGGGGGCTGCATGTAGCTCTCCATCTTGTAGTCGATCGCCTGCAAAGCCAACTTGCCCGGGCAGCCATGGAAGGTTAGGTTGTTGTATAGGGGTTTCTCCATGGGTAAGGTACACCAATGGTTGAATGCCGCTGGGCTTTGTAAGATGATGAGGGTGAGATGGCCCAGGTTGAGGTGCATAGATCTTCCATGGGCTGTCTGCACTCCTGAATTTCTTCAAGAACCGGGGGTGCATATCACAAGAGAAAGATTATCAGCAGAACACAGGGAGTCTGTACAAATAGCAGTTGAGAATTCAGTGGCATTATCATAATGTGCCACCCAAAACATGTTGATGTCATCAAGACAACATAGCCACCAATAGCAATTGACAAACTGAAAATGGGTCATAGTCACAACATAAAATACAGCACAATGTTGAGAGTAATTCCACCTGCCCACCCTGCTTCATCACCCAACCATATGGTGAACCGTCCATCACAGGGGCAAAAGGAATCAGATATTAAAAGAGTTCATCGACGACCACCATTAAGTCTGTCCAAGTGAATATATTGTTAGTTGAGAAGTCCTCACAAGAAGTTTGGCTACTGCACCTTGTAAGTCATCGTTCATCCCCTATAAAACCCACCCTTGCTCGTATGTAGAAGCTGCCCTTGCATATCTACAAGTAATCTTGTAAGTTGTGAAACCATTAAGCTTTGACAGAGAAGCTCACAAGCATCGAATGCAGATGAGGTTAAGTGAAGTTAGATGAGGGTGTGGACAGCAAGAGTTTGGAACTCTTATCCCAGGTTGGTGGGAGCAAGTCTTTGTCATACAAGAATTCAGGAAACGAACCAGTAAGTAGAATATTTGAAAGATGTTGATGGTAGTCAGAGCGCCCGAGAGTGACAAAGACCGAGAGATAGCATGCGCAATCTGTAAATGAGAAGTGGTTAGAGAGATGCAGATAGAAGATACTATGCTGTGAAAACCAAACTCAAGAACGCCAGACGACATGAAGTCAGAATCTGAGTGAGTAACCGACGTGAAGTCAAGTCACCCAAGAAAATGACCAATGCAAAGTCAGAAGTCGTTTGTGTCATGATCGACGCAAAGTCAAGAGTCATGCATGGGAAGCAAAGTGAAAAGAAATCAGTTATGTGATGCTTACCTTCTGGTGATTGCAGCTGATTTACCGAATTTACGACGTACTTGTAGTTGAAAAATTTGATGACAAGGTGGTATTTGTGAGAATATTCCAGATGATGAGCAGTCAGAATCTGGTAAGTGATCGATGCAAAATCAAAAATCACTGTAGAATGACAACTGATGCAAAATCAGATGTTGTTGACCCAATATTATCCATGACCGACACGGAGTCAGAAGCCATGGTGAGAAATGGAACAGAAAAGGTGGAGGGATGTAATTGATCTTACTGATGAGTCAGTTCTTGACTCCACCCCAAGTCCGCATTACCTCCCCAACATTCAATGTTTAACTCTCACTCAAGCCTGTGCAAATTCAAGCACTGCTACTTCTTCTTAAGTTTCCTTCCTTCTGTTCAAAGTCATAATACTAATCATTTGTAGGCACTCAGGGATCTTGTTTCCAGACATGTTTGTCACACGGAGTTTTGGTCGACTTTCAGTGGAGATAGATTGGCTGGAAGGTTGTGGGGGTAAAGGGTTTCGACAACGGAAAGTGGTGAGTACATTTTGATTCAAATTCCTTCATCTCATCTTCCTCCCTCCATGACTTCTGACTTTGGGTCAGTCATGGATTAATGACTTCTGACTTCCCGTCAGTCATTTCTCAAGTGATTTTTGACTTTGAGTCAGTCACTTAACCAGATTCTGACTTCGAGTCATCTGGTTTTACGTTCATCTTTCACAAACTGACTCACTCTAGCCTTGCTTTGCATTGTTGGTTTGTTCAGAAGATTTCAAGTGAGTAACACGCTGCTTCTCTTTAGTGTCTCATCCACCCATTTCTTAGTTATCATTGGATTTTGTGGGTTTAAGGGCTTAGGTTTGCTGTTCATCGACGATGGAAACCTGTGAGTATATTTCCATTCAAATTCCTTCATATCATCTTCCTCCCTCCATAACTTCTGACTTCGCATTGGTCATTTCTTCAAGTGATTTTTGACTTCGCGTCGGTCACTTAACCAGATTCTGACTTCGAGTTGTTTGGTTTTCTGTTTGTTTTTATTTCTTGTCTCGCAAACTGACTAGTTTTAGTGTAGATCCTTGTTTCCCTGGATTATGTTATTGAGTTGTGCAGGAGATTTCAAGTGAGTAATACTGTCTTCTCCTTCCTTTATGTCTCATCCAATCGCTTTCTTAGTTCTTGTTGGATTCATTGCTCGTAGAGCACAATGGCCAGCCAAAGCATTGTTCACATTATGCCCCAAGTACTGAACTCGGACCACAGTTTGCTCCTCCACAAAAAAAGTTATAATCAATGTATGTCAACAGAATTTATGCATTCCCACTATCTCTGACTGGGACTATCAAGTGAGAGTTTTGAACATGGTGATGGGTGAGTGGGTGCTGTGGTCAGAAACAGCGAATGGTTTGTTACCAGCCCGAACATGGAATTTGTTCCCCAGCCCCCTCTTGGTCGTATCCATGCCGATTTCCAATATGGTGATGACGATCCACTTCAGTGGCCGCAGCCGTACGTTGTCTCTGATTGTCATCTAGGTTCATTTCCATTGTGCCCTGGGCCTGACAACCCAATGTCCATTATGTGGTGGGATCCGGAACCCAAGGACTTCATGCCAACCACTGCAGCTACCATCAGTGGGTTAGGGTTGATCAACAGGAAACACTTCACCTATCTCTCATACATGGTGTCTTCACTGTGTTCTTGTGCAGAAGAGTTCATGTCAGCAGAAACTTCTGAGAAGAAGAATGAAGCTATACCCTCGTTCTTGACTGTACTTATGCAGGGCATGAAAAGGCTGGAAAATTTGCCCATGAGTTGTCGTCAGGTGTTCATGAATGTTCGGTATGTGGAGAGGTGCTATTTGGAGCTCCTTGCTGCACTAGACTACTTGGAAGTGTTCTGTCCATGTATGCGTGGTCCTTGCCCTGTTGCGAGCATGGTGGAATTGAGGATGGGGGTCTTCACTTATGATCCTGTTGTGGTCCAAGACTTTCTGCATGCAGGCCTACCTGTTTGGCTTATCCGTCCATATAACCTGCTCTACACTGCAAGGATTTACTCCATCACCAATGTGTGGCTTCCTGAGGATTACCTTCATCTTGAAGATACCAGTCCCCCCTTCAAGGCCTTCTTCTCTGATTGAGTGGACCATCCAAATTGATCCCATGTGTTCCATGCTTACCTTTGAGCTTTGTTCTCCTACCCCAATCCATTTGATATTGTGGATGAACCCTCAGTGGACCAACCGTCATCTTCTAGCTCTATCCAGTCTTCAACTCCAATGGCTAGTTGGACTGCAAAAAACAAACCTTCTCAGGGGCAACCATGTACATACTTTCTCCACCTTCGCATTCCATTACTAACTGAGTTATCAGATAATCAAAAAACTGGTCAAACTTCAAAACCTTCAGCGGGGCGAAACAAATTCATAGAGGAACCAAATCCACTGATACCCCCGGTAATTCCTGCATGGCGTCATGCATTGGCGCAAGTTCATACCAATCCAGCCAATCAAGCAGGATGTTTCAGTCATCCAACGGATGTGGGTTACACATTTCCTGATCCTGGTGTTATCTACGGAGGTCAATCACCAGAACGACAAGCAAAATTACTCCTCAGTTGGCTTCACCAATGGCCAGCTCTGATCTACAGGCTGACATCCTTGGAATCGTCAGCATGAGTGTTATCAAATCAGAGTTGGCATACAATGCTTACCTATGGTAATATGGCAATTTCAGATGGGAGTAAGGAGCAGACAAAGAGTGGTCATCATCATGCAGACATGTGCCAGCTTCTCAGGAATTGTCTGGATGAAGCAGGGCTGGAATTGAAGACAGGGGGTGAGCAAGTTTTCTGGCATGAACAAGAACTGTCAACAGGAGTGCTACCTTCCTTTGAGGTCTGTCAGGAGATCATTTGGGAGCTCTACGAGCTAAATTTCAGATTCAAATTGCTTGCTCTGCACCGCCGAGCACAATTAGCAGTTGACGACTCACCGGAACATCAAGATTGTGTGCTGGCTTGCTGTCCAGGACATGGCCCACTTCTGGTCGCTGATCTTAGCCTTGCCAATCAAGGATTAGCTTCTCCTTCAACAGCTGAGCGAGCACCTTACCTTCTTGCGTTGAAGAGGCTGATGAAAGGATGGAAGGGAAACACAACATCGCAAATTGGTTCTGATGAAAAACCTGTTGAGAAATACTCTGCAGTTGAACTGACTGCTTTAGAACAGGTGGTGGCAAAGTTCTATACACAGTCATTCTTCAATTTTTTTGGTTGTGCAGCAATAGTCCCTCATCAGTTGCAGTCCAGGCCCTAACTCATTGTCTACATTCCAATTCCCTGTTTTGTACATCTAACTATTATTTTCATATCGCTGTTTTTGAACATCATCATTGTTGGGTCACTTTGCATGTTATAAATAGATCTTTGGACAATTGTTTGCTTTAGCCTTTGGGCCACCTCAATAAGTATGGTTCAACTTGAGTTAGAGTATTTTTGCATTTATTTTTGCATTTGACTCTTTACCAGGACCTCTAGACCAACCCATCTCAAGTTCAACTTATCACCATCCTACTGCACACTATGCCAGTTACTCGTGCTGCTGCTGTGTGCAATACACCCATCGATGTTGGGGATACCCATCCTAAGCCTGTTCCAAAATGACAATGGAAGACTGCAAGAGTGAAAGCCAAAACAACAGCCGCATTGCCTAGTGTTTTAAGGTCCAGTTCGGTCCGGTTTTTCGACCCCAAAATGGGCAACCGGCAACCGCAACTGGTTGCAACCATCACCCAAATTGGAGCAACCGCAACTGAACTGGGTACAACTGGTCCCAGTCAGTTCAGTTGCCTCCAAAAGACCGGTTAGAACTGGTTTTACCTCCTATTTTTGTCTCTTAACTAACATTTGTATCATATTAAATAAAACTAATTAAAAGACACCCTGCGAGCAGGTGCTCGCGGTGGTGACAGGTCATTAATAGAATGAATAAAAATAAAAGTAAGAAAAACAAAAAAACCAACCCCATCATCTCGCATTTCTGGCGAGAGTGGGGATTGTTGGTACCATGTCGTTGTCCCCCTGTCCATTGTTATTGTCTCCCCACTGTTCATTTGTCCCCCTTCCCCACTTGTTCAACTTCCCCACTGTTCATTGGCGTTGGGTGTTGGCATTGGCATTCCCTGGCAGTGGCATTCCCTGGTGATGGCGTTTGGTGGCGTGGGCGCTCACTGGCATTGGCATTGGCGTTCGGTGGCATTGGCATTTGGTGGTGTTGGTGTTCAGAGGTGTTGGTGTTCAGTGGCATTCAGTGGCATTCATTGGCATTCGTTGTCATTGGCGTCCGTCGGCATTTGTCGTCATCATCATCCTGTGTTCCATCGTCATCAGCACCATCATCTCCCCCTACAAGCAGTGGCTCGTAGGCAGGGTGGTGGTGCTGTACAATGCAGCGTTGGGTGGGGCAGCAGTGCGGCCACATTGTCGTTGGTGGTGCCCTTGTCATTGTTGCATTGTTGTCCAGAAACGGGACCTGTTGCCACCCTGCAAGCAGAGGCTCGCAGCAGCAGCACAGGGCCTGAGAGGGCATGGAGGCGGGAGGCGGGTAACATGACATAAGACTGTAAAAAAAGAGATCAAATTAGTTAGTATTAATAAAGAAAGATGATACAAAACATACCTGAGGGCCCAAATGACACTAGTCATTGTTTGGGCCCTCTACACTCTCACTTCGCAGGTGGGACTTCTGAGGTAGGCGGTGGGTGGTGTGGGTGATGGTTGAAGTGGCATCGTTGATGATTTGTGGCTGAGGGAATCATTAGGCAAAGTGGTGTCACTTTGTTTTTTGTGGCAGCACATGACCAAAAGGTCTGTGCACAGCCACAGGGTATATAAACCCTCACCAAATGTATAGTTTTCCTTTGGGCTTGTCCCGTTTTCGTTATATATTGTGTAAATAGTAGATATTAGTAGTAAGTACATTAGTTTATTGTCTTGTTGTTACTGTAATATCTAGTACATAAGTAATAGTTTGTATACAGTCAGAAGACTGGTTGCAACTGATTGCAACTGGTTTTTGAACGGTTTTTAAATAATTTTGAATTGAGGCAACTGGCAACCCAACCGACCCCCAAAACTGAGGAACCGCAACCGATGGTTCGGTTGCATTCAGTTGGGTTTGGTTCAGTTGCGGTCATTTTTTTGGACCATGCAACCGGACCTTTAAACACTAGCATTGCCTACTGGTTCTGGGGATGTGGCTGCTACAAGTGCACCTCTTTCTCCCGACTCTAATGATTCCACCCGTGCTGCGCATGCTCAGAATCTTGCTCCTCCTCCTTCACATCTTCCTCGCAAGGTTTCCACCACTTATAGTGCCCGTATTTCGAACCCCAGCACCATGATTACTTGGGTGTGGCAAAAGTGACCCCAATCCTGATCCCGATGCCGCATTCATTTCCACCCGCATAAGGTGGGGTTGTGATGATTGTGAGGCTCCCCAAACTCCAGTCCCTGAATTGCCCTTGAATATGGACATGTCTCCATGCCATCATGTGGCTTGTTCCCCTCCCTGGATGGAGGATATGCAGAATAATGATAATGAGTCACAATGCTCATCTCCAGCCAACTCCAGCGACTCATCTCAAACCAACTCCAGTGAACACACCCCCAAATTGCCACTCAGCTCCCCCTCTGGGTCTGATTATTCCGAGAGGAGAAGGGATGATGACCAGATGCATCTGCAGAAAATTCGCCTTAGAGGACCTCAGGCTGTGACTCCAACACAAGAAGAACAAGATGAGGAAGATGATCACATACTTGATCAGGAAGCACCAGTCTCACCACCATGGTTCACAGCTGCACAGAAGGGGAAAGGAAAGAGGAAAAGAAAGGGGTCCACTAGTTAGAAACCCTGAAGGCTGGAAGAGAATATGCACAGGAGCGATATTCAGTCGACCTTCGCAAGCTACATGGCGAGGGAGAACGTGATCATACACATTGCTTATTTGGGGAATTTCTGCGTGTCAATATCTGTATGTCTTTCTTTCCCAGATGTTCGATGTGATATTAATCCTGTCATCTCTAGTATGTATCGTTCATGAGCAAGTTCACCCTGGCGATGCAAAGAAGATGCAGATGGCTTGGGCATGCTGGCCTGAATTTGCCTTCCATTACCAAATTTGATTGGTTGGTTGGCCAGCTGAGATCAGAAAGGTTCCTGGGCCTGGCTTTAACCTCAAAGTTGACCTGAAATCCAAAGTCCTGACAAAGTTGATTTCTGCACATATTCAGGCATTGTCTCATGATGAAGGCGAGAATGGGGTTGTGGATGAGGGCCCGCTGTGTCATATTGAACCTTGGACAGATGGTATGTGGTTTGTTGATTAGTTTTATGTTGTATCATGACACTTGTTGCACAGAGGAGAAAGAACTACCTGATAAAAAGCTGATGTTGGTCCCCCTCATGCTCGACAATTGTGAAACAGCAAATACACTAATGACACTTATGGAATCCAAGAAATTCATGCAAAGGGTTGGGCAGAGCAAGAGCGGGCAGTCAGGCCAAATACCAACCCATCCATCAGCTTCAGAGTCATCAGATCTCAATGAAAATCCACACTCATGCACACGCCATCCTCATCCAGCACAGGCTCCATGAGCAGCTACTACAGATGCTCTGTATATTAACAAGAACCAACACCAATGTCATGTACCCCCCCACATTACACTTGGTTCATGCACTGCTGCAGAGGCTTCAGATCCAGAGGAAACTCCATGTGACACCCCCATCGAGCACAGTCTCAGGTGCCACATGCTACCGAGAGTTGGGATGAAGATGCGCATCCAACAGTTGTCAATGACCGTGGACGTGTTTCCAATGCAACCTCATCGTCATGAATCTCTGCAATCCCTTTGCCACCACCCGGAAACTGTGCAATATGATAAGCAAAGGTCATGCTATGTTCCTCTTGCCACCCATCACCATCAGGGGTATCATGAGGAATCTTACCGGAACAAAAGATATGCATCACTCCAAGCACCTGTTCAAGTCCATCATCAACACCGTGCCACTGATGCAGACCTCAACATTCGTTCTTGTGTGGGTACAGGTGTACACATGTGAAATACCAATTATCATGAGTACAACAACAGACCTATTGGAGATGGCCATTACCTGCCATGAGAGATACCAGCAGATACCTGCATTCTATCTTGTTGATTTCCTCCAGGTCCCACAGAAACTGGACAATCTAACAATGGTCGAGCATATCGCCAACCTCTTGCGCATAATAGATGTGATCTAGTCGAGTCTCAACCCAGCCATGTATATCAAGCTCATCATTTCAGTCTCTTGACAGTGTGAACATTCTGTTCAGCTGTTGGCGAAGAAATGCAAGATTCATGACAACTGACGAGCACACTCCTCGCCAAGTACTTCCTATGCCATGTCAAGCTGGCAATCAAGTAGCTGGTTCATCACGTTCAAGAATGCCACATTCTTCGGAAGCTGGACCTTCACAACACAGACAACATCAAGTGTTTGAAGATTACCTTGAGCCACTTGGTGAGGATCCCAATGGTTATGACTTGTACAATGATGCTGGTTATTATACCTGACCGTTCATCATGTTGAATGAGTTTTTCTTTATCTGGTGATCGTTCTGAACCAGTTTTCCTTTACCAATACCATCCATACTTATGTCCACTCCATACTTATGTCTATCTGTACTATGAAGTATGATTTACACCCAACTTATGTCTATGCAAATTATGTATTCAATGTTGATATCTCAGTCATATTTGACACTACCAGTTCTGATGTCCTCTCTTGTTTTTGTGTGTTTCTCTCTTGTGAACTGCCATTTATTAAATAACTGGGAATAGTACTATGTTCTTGGCAGCTTAAGAAAAAGAGAGGAAAAAAAAAATGACTTCAAGATTCAACTTTTAATGGTCACAAACTTCTATACTACAAATTCTTTTTCAAATCCACTATTATAAACATAGCAATAGAGTAGTTACTGGTCTCAATACTTAAATAAAACATCCATATTGTTGTATTTATCTGAGTCATACTTGTGTCCAACTACAAAACTAGTAGTGGAGTCTCCACTACTTTCTCATCTAGTATTATTTCCACCAACAGACCTTGGTAGTCATTTAAAGTATATTTCAAGGCTAGGACTACATAACTTTCAAATAAGATTTGTATGGCTGGAGATGCCCAGCAATGTGTGATGTGACAGATAGGGAGTCCCCTATACTTGGGACTAGACCAGATCTACAGTGGGAATGCCCACAACAGTTGGACCTCCCCATGATATACTTGGTCCAGATACACTCCTATGGGCTGGACCAAGCTGACTCCTGGGCTTCCCAATTGGGACATCCAGACCTAAGCATGGGGAAGACCATAGAGCTTGGAACTAGTCCCTGGTCTTAGGCCTACTTAGGGTAGTCTTTCTTGGTGGGACAATCTACCCTAACTAGGGGGTCAGGGGGGGTTGCCTGAAGTGTGAAAGTAGGTGTCCACTATATTGTGTCTGTGTCCCCTGCTATGTCTGAGTCCAGGAATTGTAGTAGTAGCTACAGTATTAAGTGAGATACAAAGTAAAGTAAGTTCAAGCCCATTATGCACAATGTAACAAGTATTGTAACAAGTCCTTTGGACAATGTAGCAAGTGTTTCATCACCATATTCAACAAAAAGGACTGTGTGGTGTAGAAGATGCTGCCCTGGCCATTGAACACCAGTGATGGAGATGATTTTTGTGCTACAAATTGAACAGATACATATGACTAGGGGCATGGCTGAGCAGAGAGGGAAGAGTGATGAAGGAGGATTTGGACCAGTCATTTTTATAACCATTTTATGTCCAATGAGCCCTCTCAGCAAGTTGGCAACTCAGTTGTTTCAGCTGATGTGAGCTCCTGTCTGACCAGAACTAGTTTCAATGACATAATTAACACTCTAGATTCAACCCTTGTAAGGCTGCAAGTGGGACTATGTATGTGATGCAATGCATACACTAAATGCCATCCAATTCATAGTGACCATGCACACACATACTTGCCAATCATTCGAGATTACAAAACAATATGTATTACATAATCAACATCAACATCAAATGGCATCTAACTACAGGTTAACTGCCTTACTCACTGCCACTTCACTGCATCAAGGGCAGTTGAAACTCAACTGCCTCAGCTTTTGCCCGTTATGTTAGGTGGAGGATCTTCTGCAATGGTGAGCACCACTTCCTCCTGATCAGTTTTGGCATCTGTCTTTGGTCTTTTAATGAACCAGCTGTACCATGATGGATAACTGTCAGTAGAGATATGGTCGACTTTCCAATTGAGTTCACAAAACTGTAAGATCGGGAACCATGAATACATGTGCTTGCGATAGACTTGAGCAATCTTGACACTGGCATCACCCCATTTCATTGGTGCCCCTAGCGCTTCAAGGTCCCATCCAGACCGGTTATTTGTCCTTATCTGGATGGACTGTGGACCGGACCGGTTCATTAATTTCTATCAAAACAGCAGACCAGGACCAGTCTTTTGGCAAAAAACTGGTTCAAACCTGCAAAAAACCACAAAACTGGACTGGACCTTTGCTGTTTTTGGAATGTGGGAACCGAACCGTGGTCTGGTCCAGTCCGGTCCATCAGTTTCTCATGGTTCTGAGGACCGGACCTCAAAGCACTAGGTGCCCCATAGATGTTTGCCATATGAACCCACACAGATTGGGCATATGTTTGGATTTCCGAAGCTACGTGCCCATCGACAACTTCGCCGTTTTCATCTTCAGTGTACACCATCATGACATTGATGCCCTGTGAGGACCTTGCTTTTCTGTGCTGCTTATCTATGGTTGCAACATCATTCGCAGTGGAATCGACCCAGTCCTTTCTAGTCCAAAATTTGACACGAGGGTAATCATCATGCAAAAGATGCTTATGCTGGATCTTAGCATTGATGACAGAAGATTCAGCTGTACCTATCTTGGTAAGAAGAGCATTATATGCTGTCCTATGTCACTTCAGATTAGCATTACTAGATGGGGGGGAAACATACTGAAGTGTGTCAAGTTGCACATCATGAACAAAACTGTGCTTTTCCAGCTCCTGGTTATGACGATGCAACATCACAAGCTCTCTTCTCAATTCAGTAACATCATGATCCACAGTCAGTCCAAGTGAAGAAGTGCTGGAGTTTGTCATGCTGGGATACTGTGTATTCTGTCAAAATGAAATTAAGTCCAGAAACATTGTTCATGGTGCCAGGTGTAGTAATTAGGCAAAGTAGTGTGAGAATCATCCTGGCTTGAGTATAGTGTTTTGTGTCCCCCTGAATATGTAGACAAAGGCTATCATATATTGTTAGCACAATATAAACACACAACACAAAGATACCAGCTGACCATAGAGCAGTCTCCTGAACTGGATGAGAGGTAAGAGCTTCCTCCCTTGTCAGAGAATGCAAAAGGACTTTTGGTAGCTTGACCAGTACCCTGAAATAAGAAAGGTCCATTGCGACTGTGACCAAAATCACCAAGCTGGTTAAAGGTGGTTGTGCTGTGAGTAAGATTAGTGCCAGGAGGGAAAGGGCTTATGTTATGAGCTCCTTCAATCTACATATTGCTTGCTCTGATGGATATCATTATTGTAAGTCTGCCCCACAGACTCATGACATTATGACAACACCGGCACCAGAAACTTACCCTGGTGCTGACAACACTGGCACCAGTACTTACACCGATGCTGATACAATACTTCACACTCCCATTCCACACCTCACACTTTGACTCCTCACACCAACACCAACACTGACACTGCTGCTAGCATTGGAACTCACACCCACCGGTACCAGACACACATCTTCCAGCCCCAGACTAATCATATGACTCTGAGACCCAGACACCGACAATGATGATGACTCCACATTTTACTTATGAATATTCCATTTCCAATATTGTGCCCCTGATGCGAGGTCTTTACTCTCCCCCCCCTAATCTGGGCAGACTCCGCTCAGACTTTTTTTGGCTGAGCTTTCTGCCAGGTTGTTTGTCCTAGTAAAGTCTGAGCAGTTACTTGGGCTTTACTAGGACGAGTACCTGGACAATCCTAGGACAGTCCGAGCTCAGACTGTCCCTTACTTAATCATAGAAAAAACGAATGGGTTGAGCAAGGATTGAACCCTTGAGCTCACATGAGAAAGATGGAATGTAACCATTAGACTACACAGCTGTTCTGGTGGATGGCAGGTGGAGCGACGAGGAGGGGAGACGAGACGGCAGGGAGACCAGGGGGGCAGACACAAGGAAGGGGAGATGAGAGGAGGGACAATGATGGTAGGGGGAGGGAGACAAGATGACAATGAGAGGAGAGGGGGAGACAACAACAATGGCAGGGGGAATGATGACAGGGCGAAATGGTGGGGAGGGAAACAAGATGAATGAGAAGGGGAGGACCCAAACACCACCAATCACACCCACCCCACGCCTATGAGCATCTGCTTGTAGGGTGGTTTGTGGTGCTCATGGGATGGTTGGTGGAGGAACAAAGACAGGGGAGATGAGAGTCCCTCTCTCCCCCTCTTCCCCTCTCTCCCCCTTTCCTGTAATTTACCCTCCCCCACGTATTCTGGTCGGAGTCCAGTTATTCCAGTCAGAGTCCAGTTATTCCAGTCAGAGTCCAGTTATTCTGGTTGGAGTCCAGTTATTCCGGTCAGAGTCCAGTTATTCCGGTCGGAGTCCAGTTATTCCGGTTATTCCGACCAGATTCTGGTTACTCCAGATCCTCAACTTAGAGTATATAGCCTAATGGATAGTCAAATTTCAAGTCTTAAGTTGTCAAAGTGCCTACAAAATATATTTGTGCAGAGTAAGGATTGAACTCAAGACATCTTGATTAGAGTGATCACATGACAAACCAAACATGTGTGCTTAACCAGTTGAGCCACAGGAGAATTATTAGATAGTAATATAATGTTTATTCATGACACTCTAATTTTTTAATTAACCACATCCCTCACATTGAATGCGAGGGAGTGGGGATAATTGTAATTATATACATAAACAAAAAATCCTCCCTCTCGCAAGATGCGAGAGGGAGTTTTATTTATATACATAAAAAGCTAACCCCTTGTGCTGAACGCGAGGGGGGAGGTAAAAACATGAAGAAAAAAATCCCTCCCCCATGCAAAACGGGGGAGGGGGGGCACAATACTAATAAATAATTAAAAATACAAAAAAAATCCCTCCCCACACAAAGTGTGGGGGAGGGGGAGGGGACGCGACCCCGCTGTTGTCTGTCCTTCCACCCACGATCCACCCCACAAGCAGTTGCTCGTGAGGCTGGGGGTAGGTGGCTTGTCATCATTGTCCTTCCACCCACGATCCACCCCATGAGCAGTTGCTCATGATGCTGGGGGTGGGTGGTGCGTTGTCATCTCCTATCCCTGCACCTGGGTGCCGTTCCACCCACATTCCACCCCACAAGCAGTTGCTCATGAGGCTGGGGGTGGGTGGCTTGTCGTCATTGTCATTCCACCCACAATCCACCCCACGAGCAGTTGCTTGTGAGGCTGGGGGTGGGTGGTGTCATTGTCGTCTCCTGTCCCTGTGCCTGGGCGCCGTTCCACCCACGTTCCACCCCACAAGCAGTTGCTCATGAGGCTGGGGGTGGGTGGCTTGTCGTTGTTTGTCACTGTCATCCCCTGTCTGAATTTCTGTTTTTTTCTTTTTTTTGGGGGGGGGGCAGGGGGGTTTGGGTGTGTCAGTGCGACATGGCACGGGTACAGAAGTTGGTGGGTGCTTACTAGGCAGGTACCCCCCTTCCAGGGCCCATGTTGGCTCGTTGCGGGTGGTGGCATCGTTACTAGTAGATTATAACCTAGAAAACTAAAAAAATGAGTTAGTTAGTTTATTAAAACAAAAACCAAACGAAAAAAACTTACATAGGGCCCAAATGACACGATCTGCATCGTTTGGGCGCGCATTCCGTCCAGTCGGCTCGTTTGAAGGTGGTGGTGATGGTCGCATTGGGCGTGGGAATGGTGGTGGTGGGTGCACACGCAGTGGTGGTGGTAGAGTGGAGAGGAGGAGGAGGTGGCGTTGGCAACAGTGGTGGTAGTGGTTGTGAGCTGGCAGTCACGTGTCATGTGTCATGCATATGCATACTTATCAATTATTCCATTAATGGCTGTGATTAACTACATACCTTGGTTGGGTAATAAAAGTATTAAATGTATACCAAAGAACAATTGCTTGGTAGCTCAGTGGTTAAGTGTGCTGTTATGTATGCAGACCCAAGGTCAAGAGTTCGATTATTGATGTGTGTCGAACTTTTATTTGGGAAAGCACATGCATTCCAGTTATTCCGGTTAGTCCGGTTATTCCTGTTATTCCGGTTGTGATGAGTCCGGTCAGATTCCGGGGATTCTGGCTGTAAATTGGATCCTTATTCTGACTGGAATTGTGCTGCATAGGGAAAACTACATACAAAAAAAATTCCACTGGATTCCAGAAATTCTGGCCGGATGAACCGGAATCCAACCGGAATAGGTGGGGGAGTGTAAAGTACTCCCCCTTTCTCCCTCTCCTCTCTCCAGCCTTCCAGTTATGTGGTGGAAGCAAAAACAAATTCTGAGCGCAACACGATACACAAACAAAGGAACAAACAACACAATACTATCATAGCAGACTAGCTGGATAGAAAGAATGGTCGATGTCGGGACATAGGTACTGTACATACTAGGCAATACATAATACTAGTTGATTGGATGCCTCTGAATGGTAAACTTGAATGTAGCAAAAGTGAAAGAAATTGCAGGCATGGTCTACAATGAAAGCTCCTCGGAATCATAATTGACCATAGAAAGCACCGTGTCAGAAACTGGTATCATAACAGACTCCTTCCAAATCCCAAGGTCCTGGACATGGGTACAACTCCCGCCAGCGCCAGCCACCAGAGAAGCAGTTTTCAGTCGCTTTGACACCATAGCAACATCCTGGCCCTGCTGACTACACTTGCTGTTGAGCTCTTTACACTCCCCCACCTATTCTGCGTAGAATCCTAGCAGTCCACATGGACTCCTAGTTGTCTGCTCGGACTTTACTAGGAATTTTTTTGGAAGAAGGTACTGCCAAATTTCCATTCCTAGTCCAAGTCTTTTGTCTGTGCAGACTAACTTGGACTAGGAATTCCTAGAGCGGATTCCATGTGGACTGTCCTAGCAAGTCATGTGACCCAATGAGATGATTTTCTCAGACAGTTAGGACTGTCCAAGCCCTCAATTATTGCTGTTTTCAAAATAGTTGGCGCGGCTAGTAACACATGCAAATAAATGCCAAAACCACATCCAATATTTGAACGTGCATAACTCAATGAATACAAATCGCAGACCCTCAAAGTTATAGTGAAAAATGGTCGTCTTGATGAGCTCTAGTGCACCCCACTGTCTGTAGCACAATCCATCCACTTTTTATTATCTTCTGCTGGACCCCCCCTCAAAACATTTGGTTGGTTCTGGCATGAGAACAAGCAGTAGAATAGACTTCTCCTTGCAATATGTTGTACCTATAGTATGTATCTAGTGCGCCCCAGGGTTTGTTAGGAGGAAAGAACAATAGAGAAGGTGTTCTAGAGTCTATGCTGTTCTGCTCAGAGATTCAACTTCACTTCAACTTCACCATGACTTGTGGCCACCGACTCTCTGATGACCTTCACAAAACAAATGTCTATATGTATAGATCATGCTCTATTGAAGATATTGTCAATTATACAGGCTGCAAGAAGTGGACCATCCAACGAATTTTACTGCAGCACCGCACAAGATCTATCTTACCCAGACCTGTAAACATACATGAACAGTGAGGACAAAAGTGAAAGTTGACACTGGCAGATGTTCGGGTACGTCCTTCTTCCATTGTCCAACATCCACTTATGTATCAGCACTATTCAGTTTCTTCATGGCCTCATCCATCACACTTGAGACATGTACCTTGATGAAATACAGGAACAGTTGGAAGTACAGCAAGGTGCTATTGTCAGTGCTGCTAGCATATGGAAGGCTCTGAAGCAAACTGGGTATTCTATGAAAAAGGTACACCTAGGTAATCATTGTGAATGTTTACTATATCACTTTACTTACTTACTAGCTTACACGACATGCCCTGGAACGCAATGAGGCCAAGCATGCAAATTTCTGCTATAACTATGGACTCAGGTACACTGCCAAACAGACTGTGTTTGTTGATGAAAGCTCATTCGATAGACGAACATCTTTACAGTGTCGTGCTTGGGCATATCATAATGAACGTGCAACGAAAAAATGCTTTTTTGTTCGAGGGAAGCAGTGTGTCAATCAAATCAATATATCTATTGAACAATCCCTCAAAACTATTGGCATTAGAGCTACTCATTACTTCCAGCACTTTCAGTGAATGGAGTGATCTATAGTAAAATTGTCAAGGGATCTTTCACAGCATGCCACTTCTATGATTTCATTGATGGTCTGTTGGATCACATCCAACCTTTTCCACTTCCAAATTCAGTTATTGTTATGGACAATGCATGCATCCATAAAGATCCTGGTGTTCTGGATCTCATTCTTGTATGGCATGTACCACAATTATCTTCTGCACTAGCAATATCTGATACCCCAGCAGAGGAATGCGGTACATGTTCCTTCCACCATATTCTCCTGACTACAATCCAATTGAACTAGCTTTTTCTGCTATCAAAGCCTTTGTGTGATGTGCAGGAGAACTTGGAAGGCAGGACTTGATCCCAATGTTGATGATGCTTATGTGTATGTTCATTTGTATGAAGCAGCTGTTTCTGTGATACCAGAGGATGCAGAGAACTATTATCGGTGTTGTGGCCATCTAACATAATATGATGGCTAAATTATATCCAAATAAATGACTGGATAAGTAATGTGTATTTGAAAGGAACAAAATTATAGTGAGTGAGAAACAGATCAAGAGAAGGGGGAAATGAATACTATCAATTGAGTCTGATATGTTTGAAAGCTGGATAATCCTCCCTAGCATACATGATAAGGCAGTTTGCAATCCCATAATTCAAACCATCAACAAGCTTCAAAAGCACAGGTTTCAAGAACAGCCAGATCACTCAACTCATAAATGCCAGTTGAAGAAAGTGAGGAACTGAACTGTGAGTAATTGATGTTTCGATTGCCACAGATGGGGTCCATATCCAACTGACTTAGCCAGACTTTGATGTCAACATTTTGTGGCAAGGGCTTGCTATCAGCAGCATGCTTGAGGCCAGTTGAAGGAGAAGGGTTGGATGGCAAATCTTGATTGGCCAGTGGTGGCCCCAGAGTAATCTTGTCTGGGCTACGAGTGAGAGCCATGGATCCAGCAAGCCCACCCATGAACATTCCCATCATCTGTTGCATCATCTGCATCAGATTTTCTATGTTGGAATGGGGTTGGGGTTGATGAGCTGTTTTCTTCATGTAATGTGGCCTGACATCACCAATGCTGAGGTCTTCCAGAGGTGTGTCAAGTGTGGCCTTGTGTTGGCTCTAATAGATCAGAAGGAGAAATAAATGTATGAGTAAGTATGCCCATGTTGAGAGCTCTTGCATGCTGTATGGGTGGTGGTCCCCATTGGAGAGAACATAGCATGGCCTATTACAAGCTGTGCACATGTGTTGCTTCTCGAGCAAGTGCAGCAAGTCAGCTTCAGTCTGAACAGAATCAGATGCTGGCTGAGTTGACTCGGATGCAGGTTTCTTGGGCCCCTGTGTTTGCCATAAGATCTCAAAATGATCAGTTGATGAAATCGATGAAATACAACTGACCTTATTGGACACCTTCTCATCAGAAACTGACATGTCAACGATCTTGATGACAAATGCCTTTACAATACCAGCTTCTTTCTGTGTCCCTTTACCAGTGCCCTTCATCATGCAAGCAACACAGTATTTGTCAATGTCATCCAACAATGTCTCCCAATCTTTGTCATCCTCAAGAAGTTTTGGGACTGGTTTTGGACTCTTTGGTTTATATGAAGGCACGTAGGCAATGCTTGCTAACAAAGAAAGCCGAGTCTCCATTTGTTGTGCAGCTGCTTCAAGGAACTCTGAAAATTTGGTATGCGATGTTATACCATTCAAATTCTGTGTGGCACTTTTGAATGGGACCTCAAAAGGTATGGGAAACTCTTCTTGGTTCTTCAATGTGACTTCTTCTATCAAGAAATGTGCGTCGAGATCAGCAATTGCCTATTGCAGACAAATTCACATACCAGCAGCATCCTCATCACTATCCGTGCCATTGCTCCCTCCATCTGTGTCTTCACCTTGATCATCAAGATCATCCTCACAACCTGGGACAACTTGGCACAAGACATGTTCCATAGCGCGGTCAAGACTAGCAAGCTGCACTTTGCAAGCTTCAGATGGCTGACTTTGGGATACAGGTTTTCTGTTCTGGATGGCCAGCAGTGCTTCAACAGCCATAACTGTAGTCTCGTCATCATTGCCCTTTTCAGAGGTACCATCTGTGTCAACAACATTGGGCTCATTTGGTGCCGCATTGCTTTTTCCCAGTGGGTGTGGTTTTGGCTGCTCCATTGGCTGAGCATTTTCCTTGTCTGCTGTAGCTGATTTTCTTTGACCTGTTGCTTTGTGTGCCTTAGAATTGTGCTTGTTCCCCATGGCTCACAGGATGGAGGATGGATGAGCAGTGATGGAAACAGTGAGCAATCAGGCACTTATTTTTTTGGCTCTGACATCTTCACTACACCCCTTAGTCTATTACTACCCTAACAAACCCTGGGGTGCACTAGATACATACTATAGGTACAACATATTGCAAGGAGAAGTCTATTCTACTGCTTGTTCTCGTGCCAGAACCAACCAAATGTTTTGAGGGGGGGTCCAGCAGAAGATAATAAAAAGTGGATGGATTGTGCTACAGACAGTGGGGCGCACTAGAGCTCATCAAGACGACCATTTTTCACTATAACTTTGAGGGTCTGCAATTTGTATTTGTTGAGTTATGCGCATTCGAATATTGGACGCGGTTTTGGCATTTATTTGCATGTGTTACTAGCCGCGCCAACTATTTCGAAAACTGCAATAATTAATAAAAAATAATTTACTCAGGCAATGGTTTGAATCCATGCCCTTGCAATTAGTGTCAACAATATAACCACTACACCAAATGGTCTTAGCAGGTAGGTCCTCACCATACTCTAAGCCCCATTGGCATGGCTGTGTATGACAAAGCACACAGCCATGTCAATGCCAGCTCACCACTCTTCCCCACACCATCACCACCAATGACAATGACCCTCCCTCCCTCTCCTCCCTCTTTCCTCCACCTCCTACCAACACCTCAGCAACACCGATGACAATGATGCCAACCCATCAACACCACCAATGGCTGCAAATGAGCCACATCACCACCTAAATGACGATACACGACATGTATCATTGTTTTTCAGTAAGTTTTTTTTCTTTCTCTTTCTTTCTTATTCAATTGTACTAACAACATGTATTACTTCATTGTTTAGAAGAAAAAGTCCACGAAAAACGCCACAAATAAGCACCCCAACCTATAAGACAATATGCGACACATATTGTTGTTTTCAAGTATGTTTTTTTTCCTTCTTTCTTTCTTATTCAATTGTACTAACACATTCTACTACTCTATTTTCAGGAGGAGAGACTCAACAAAACATGCTGAAAATGGCCATCCCATGCCCTGGGTGATGACCAAAGGAGGAAACGAGGGGATGGAGTGGGGAACAGACGACAACAGGAGGGGACAGTGCTCGGAGGCCCGTATAGGGCAGGTATGCACCCCACGCCTCTGTTACCCACTCCTTCATGCTGACGACCCCACACCACCTTCCCCAGGGCTTGACAACTACCAACAATGACTCAGCACCCGCCCCATGCCCATGAGCAACTGCTCATGGGGTGGATCACAGGTGCACACTACCATTCCCCCCACACCCACACCCACACTAGCACAGCACCTGCCCCCATGCCTATGAGCCACTGCTTGTAGGGTGGATCACAGGTGCAGATTGGACAACGAGGGGAGGGGAGATGAGAGGGGGGAGATATGAGAAGGGGGGAGATGACTACGAGGGGAGAAGACAACGACAGGGAAGGGAGACGACAACCACAACCATGGGGGAGGGGGGACAATACAACCATGACCACGGGGGGAGGGGGGGACTGAGACAACAATGACAAGAAATGACACAATGATGATGAGCAACGCATGGGGACTAGCACAACACCGCCAACAACCAGCACCCCCCACCACCACCGTGACCGACTGCTCATGGGGTGAATATGGGGTGTGAGAATACAGAACAATGAGGAGGGTGCAGGGGTCACGAGATGGGGGGGGATGAGACACCAACAACGATGGGGGATTAGACGACAATGATGGGGCAGGGGAGGGGGGAAACAAGGGGGGACAAGATGGGGGGACAAGGCAGCGGGAGACTGGGATGACAAAGACGAGCACCCCACCATGCCTACGAGCAACTGCTCATAGGGTGGTTGGTGAGTGCATACAACACTGGGGAGACAAACACTAGCACCTGCCCCCCACCACTGTGAGCACTTGCTCGCAGGGTGGTTTGGGTGCTGCCACATCACCACCCCACCAGATGACAACAACAACAGCACCACACCCCTCCACTACTAGCAACTGCTGATAGGGAGGCAGGGTGGTGCATACCAGGGGGGGACAACAGGGGAAGAGACAGCAAGGGGACAACAGGAGGATGAGACAGCGAGGGGATGGCAGACAGCTGAGCACCCAGCACCCACCACTGTGAGCACTTGCTTGCAGGGCAGACTGGGTGCTAATGGCCCTGTCACCCCCTCATGCCTACCCCTCTCTCACTCACAGTGAGATGAGGAACTTTTTTTTTTTTTTTTAATTAGAAATCTATTCTATTGTGTAAAAAATGGTAGTAATAATAGATGTCTCATATGCCAGGTTGGCATAGTGGGTTAAGTGCTTGTAGTCATGTGACTACAAGCCAAGAGGTCAATGGCACAATCCCTTGCTCTGCAGTCATATTTTGTTTAATCTTCTACAAAAAAAAATCACTAAGTCCCTTTCACACTCAGACTTGGACATGCAGTGCCATTACTCGGACATTATTCAGACTTACACTTGAAAATTTAGTCTCAGACTGCTCCAAAAACCCTGTCTGACTCAGACAGTTAGGAATTCCGAGCTGTCTGTGCAGACTACTCAGACTTTACTAGGAGTCTGCGTGGACAGCTAGGAGTCCATGCAGACTAGGTGGGGGAGTGTAAAGTACAGTTTCTGTTCAACAAAACATAAGACTGTAAAACCATGGAGTCAAGACTGGCACTCTGGACCCCCATATCTTGTAAGTTAGCAGCAGCTTCTTTCAAGATAGACAGCATTATCTCACTAGTTATACAGTTGGGTGTCTCAAATGATTCAGGCCAAAAGGCAGACTTCAACTGCCTTATGTATGGCTTGAAGTCATGCCAGTAGGGTGTGAAGTGCATAATTGTAGGGTACTACTGCCCAAAAGGGCAGTAGGATTACGTAATTGCAGGAGATCCTGGATATATAGCCACTCGGCTATGTCCATGACCTCCCAAGTCTTAACTATATACCTACTAGTACATGAGAATAGACATTGGTCATATTCCTTCATGTGAGGTATTGCTAAGCACCCCCCTACCACTCTTACACTTTTTTGAATACACCTTCATTCTTGGAGTACTGGGAATACCAAATACTACAAAAACTAGAGAGGAATATTAAAATAAATCCCTCAAAAGAACCTTGAAGTGATGGCAACTACCACACAGACCAAGGTTAACCCAAAAAAGAACAAATGAAGGAACAGAGGCATGAATGTAACCATATCATCAGACAATCCACGATTAATGCAAAGCAGAACAGAGATGAACGATGACAGAAACACCATGTCATCAGGGCTAGAGGAGGTAAATTTACCTTGTCCACCAATAGGGGATGAAATATGTTCCCAGGAAACAGAAGGCAAAGCAATAGCTTTGACAGAAGAGAATGATTTGGAGTATCATTTGGTCCTGGAGGATCTGGAACCAAAAATCTTGGAAGGAGCCAACAGGCCACATAGGTAAGCTACATTGTATCGAATGATATGACCTATCGAACACATACATTGTATCAAATGATATGGGTTTGATGGATGCTGTTGAACTCACTATATAAAGTCACTATACTATATTAACCAACGACTACATTGTACACTGATTATTATACCTTACAATAGACATGCATTAGGAATGTAATACAGACATTAGTAATGTTTGAAATGCAACAGGCACAGACATGGCCACAGACATGGGGACGGACATGGGGATGGCCATGGGGACAGCCACAGCATCACCATCGGGCACGGACACAATATTAACCTATGAATACTATTATTGACTTTCGATGGACACCATCGAACTCACTATATATTTGTACATACTCTATTAATTAACCACTGACTATATTACTACTTTACTTACTGTACCGTACAGACATTAGTAATGTTTGAAATGCAATTGCAGGGAAGGGGACTGGGATGGGACTGGGGGTGGGGACTGGGACTGGGATTGGGAAGCGGCACTGACATCGGAGCTTGACAGGACCACAAAAACAATGATATTTACTATGTACAATGTACTACTACCCACAACACTATATATACATGATGCATCATTCAATGTCAGTGTCCATCATCATCTCATCAGGGCTAGACAACCAAGTCTCATCGACATAACTGAAGTCTGCAGGAGTGTAGATCAGCAAAGTGAAGTCTGCAGGAGGGTAGGTCGGCAAAGTGATACAAGAAGGAGTGGGGTTCTCTATCTGTGATGTGGTAATGGAATCTTCAGAATCGGCCTCGGCATCAGATTCACCATTAGATCCAGTCTCTAAGGATGACAGAAAAGCATCTGCAGCATCAGATGCAGTGGGGAAAGCAGCCGCATCTCTTGAAGTTGGATTGGCAGCTGGAGATGAGGAGGTAGAATCGGAAAGATAAAAGGGCGCAGCATCAAAGGAAGATGATGACTGATCATTGTTGCCCTGCCATGCCATGAGTGCCTGAAAGGTGGTGGGCTGATCAGCATCACTTGATGCATCGTCTTCACCTTCCCATGCCATGGCTGCCTGAAAGGCAGTGGGCTGATCTGCACTTGATGCATCATCTTGGCCTTGCCAAACCATGGCGGTGGGCTGGCCAGCTTCTGCATTGGGCAAGGCATTGGGGACGGGAGTGGCACTGGGAATGGGAGTGGGAGTGGGAGTGGGAGGAGGAGCAGGGCCAGGAGCAGGGCCGGGAGGCAATGAATCATCTGCTCCATACCTGATACCATGGGTGGTCAACCATAGGTATTGGATGCAACTGTTGAGACTGTTGGTGTGCTCGACCACACCTTTCTTCCCTTTGCACCATCAGGCAGAGACAACCAATACCCAGAATGCTGTTGTTTGCCCTTGCTCTTGGTCTTCTCATTAGCACCCAAAACATCACTTTCCGTGATGTCAACACCCCAGGTCCACTTGTAGGAGCTGGGGGGAAGGGACTTCAGGTGCTCAAGTTCTGCCTGTGCATTTGCTGCCACCAGTTCTGATTTTCTTCTTACTGCTGTTTGCCTTGAAGGTTGCCAAGTGCATTGAGGGGGTTTTGATCCCATTGCCAAAGCCTGTGGTTGAGCCTGGAGCTCCTTCAGCAGGGCAAGCTCATGAACTCAATGTAATGCTGCTGCTTTCCTGACATTGGCATTCAACGCAGCTTCTGCTGATGATTCGCAGCCATCTATAAACTGAAGCGTACTGCGCATTTCATGCAGCATATCATTCAAGAGACCCTGATGCAGGATTGGCAATCAGCAGCGGGAGTGGCAACGGTATGGGAAGCGGGAGCGGGTGAGTCAGACTCAGTGAAGTACTGCTTATGGTGATGATGCCCATAATGCTGTCCACTGCCAGTTCACTATGATGTCTCCACCAATCCAGGGCATATGAGGGCACTAGACTGCTTGTAAGTTCAGGGGGGACACCATCATCCAACACAGCCAAGAGGGATGGATGGAATCTGAGTGGTAGGTGGTCAAGGTTTACCTCAGCAAGACTGTCAGCCAAGGAACGAAGCAGGATCGGCACCTTGAACACCAGGCTGATTGATGTGGGGAAGCCGATTTGAGACATGATGCACAGCTGCAATATTTTTGGATGACGAATCTCTTACTTGATTCATAAAAGATCCTGCTTACAAGCTCACAATACAGAACCTTTTGCATCCATTTTTGCTTTAAGATGTTTGCCCCTTGCATGTGCAACAGGACTTGACGGAAATGGGACTCTGGATACCAAATGATCTGCTGTGTATGCATTTGGAGTGGCCCTTTCGGCCCTGATTGTAAAGAAAAAGGGTTGAAGACTGAGAGACATTTATTTGACATGTTGATTGTGGTTAGAGATCAAGATGATCAAGTTTACATAATAGAGGGTCGTAGAGGGGAGATGTAATCGATGTTTGCTGATGTAAATGCAGTGTCAGCCCTGAACGCTAATTCATGCCATAAAGCCCACTGATGGTTACCATAGGCTAGGGGGCCAGGCAAGGTATTCTCTGTGTGCAAGGCTGACTGCCACCATTCACTGTGATAAATGAAATACCGCACAGTCCACTGCATTTCATATGTGACCAGCAGAAATTCCTCCTTCCATCTATGTCTCTGAGCCCATGAGTGAAGCCAATGTACTCGCCTGACTATCCAAGAAGTTCAGTGCAATGCAAATGAATAGCCACAAAATAGATGTACATTCCCAGAATCGATCAGCAAGATTGGGAGCGGGGCCATTAAAGGAAGTGGGATCAGGAACGAGACCGGGAGCAGCACTGGGTATGGCAGTGGCAGTGGCATCGGGGAAGGCAGTAACACCAGTCCAAATGTGAGAATTATGCCAAATCCAGGACAGACAAATTTAGTGGAGCCTGGCATATTCAGGTTCAGAATAGCTGTGCTAGCATTGAGGTCATCCTTTTTTAACCGCTGAAACATATTTAAGGTGTCAGTGTCACAATCCAGTGCCATCAATCTGCTTCAGCAATGGTTATACATTTGGGAATGCAGGGCAATTTTGTTAACCAACTCCTGGACAGTTGTTACAATTTTCCTTGTAACTCATGGAACCCAATGCACCCGATGATCCCCTCCAGACAGGAGGCACCCCTTGATTCATGCCTAGGGCATGTCCTTGACATCAGACACACACACGACGCATGCTGACTGCATGCATTCGATCCCCTTCCCGTGGAAGGCACCCTCGATGCATGGTGACTCCATGCACGTGAACCCACTCCCACACATGCTGTGATACGACAGCCCCCTGACATGAGGTCCGTGATGTCAGACTCTCACGATCGACATGCTGCGCTGCAGCATGTCCTTGACGTCGGATCCTTGACATCGGATCCGTGACATCGGACACCTCATGCTAGGCATGAGGCTTATCGAGGCCTATTGTTTCTATTCTTACTTGATATGCATCTATCTTTCCGATTGGATGATAAGGATCTCCCTCGTAGTATAAGTACTGCAACTCGTAGTAGGGATGTCCTTAGTTTAGATCTAGGCAATTAACAGCCTTAACTTGCAACTCGTGAACTTACTCAAAACCACTAAGGAAGCCCCTTAGTGCATGAACCTGAATGACTCTACACAGAAGCCCTGCTAGAGTGCACTACCTATCTTATGTCGGACACTCTGAGTAAGACTAGTGCTGAATGACTTCAACTAAATTGAGTGGTTGAGGCTTCGCCCTTAACATAAGATCTAAACTATCTGCTAGCCCACCTACCTAGGTGTAGGCAATATGTCTCGATACACACCACAGCGACCCAGGTCTAGACAAACCCCAGACCGACCACCAAGAGAAGCAGAACCACAGCCAGGTTCATCTTGGTACCGATACAATGGAAGACTAGTCCATTACTCGACCCCAGCACAGCATTGGTTCTATGGATCAACCGACAGACAACGAGGAGATTTCCTCACCGACAAAGACTTTGAACAACTGCACACACCCCCACCCGAAACATCCACCCGCTTCTTAACAGACGAAACCAACGACCTCTATAACAAGATGTCCGAACCCGCAACTGCACCAACGATGTCCATAAAGGACATTCGAATCCGATCACCCATAGACTTCTCAGGAGAGCGGACCAAGACTGCCAAGTTCCTGCAGGAGATAGACCTGTACTTGTGAATCAATGACCAGGTCTACGACACGAACGACAAGAAGATCATCTTCATGCTGTCCTTCATGAATGGAGGGACAGCAGCTGCCTGGGCACAGGCATTTGTCAACCAGCACCAATCCGAGGGACTAGGTGAATATGCAGACTTCCGACAGAAGGTCCTAGGGGCCTTGTCACTGATTGATGACGCCGGAACGGCAAAGACAGAGATTAAGAATCTCAAACAAGGTTCAGGGAACCTCAAAGAATATGTGGCAAACTTCCACATCCTGAAAGACAGGATGGGAATCACCGAAGATGCAGCCATGATTGAGTACTTCATGGATGGACTGCATCCCGAGTTACTGAAGAGGGTACACACAATGGAGACAGTGCCCAACACTCTCGAAGGCTGGATAAAGGCAGCTTTGAAATATGAAGGCCAATGGAAATGGGCCATGGCAATCCTGGGAAAGACCAGGCAGAACCAGAAGACAAACGAAACGACAAAGAAAGGACAGCCCTCTCTCGACATCAACCGACTGACGAACCAAGAACGCATGGAACACCTCCGAAAGGGATTGTGTTTCATCTGCCACCAACCGGGACACCAATCGTCCAACCACAGGGATGAAAATAACCCCACTCAGATGGGGTCAGTGCCTCCTCCCTACCGAAACCACTTCACCCAGAAGAAGACTGGGGTGGACACCTACCAGAAGATCCGCACGATGCTGGATGAACTAGATGAAGAAGAAAAGGAATGAGCCCTTAACCTCATGGAGGAATCGGGTTTTTAGAACAGCGGCCTGATACGATGCCAGTCACCGCTGTAGTCTCCCTAGGGTCTGTACTCTTAGCTACCATGAATAGACAATCTATGCGCCTGTCTATTTGGGTAGCTGAGTCAGACAATGGGAAAGACATCGCAATAAACGTGCTCCTCGACTCTGGAGCAGGAGGAGTCTTTATCGACTCGAACTTCATCAAATGAGAAGGGATCAGAACATATCCCTTAGGCCGCACCATCCGGGCCACAAACATAGACGGGACCCTGAACAAGCAGGGAACGATCACCAGATGTGTGAAAGGAAGACTCCACATCAACGGAAGGAGCTACCCAATAGAATACCTAGTTGCCGGACTAGGCAAATAATTGGTAATCCTGGGCCTGCCATGGCTGCGTGAGATAAACCCGATCATCAATTGGAAGAAGGGAACCTTTGAGTTCCGAGATGAAGAACGACGGGCTCAAATCCAGTGGATCCTGGAAAAGACAAGAAGAGCTGAATGGGCCCTCCAGAATACCTTGAACCTTCCAAAAATTAATGCTGGAAGGGAGGCACCCGATGACAAGATGGCATGAATTCAACACATCATAGCCAAGACAAGACAGAGGCTCTCCGAAGAGAAAGAGAAGAGCCTTGCCCAAGCCAGATTGGCTGTGGCAAAAACCAGAAAAAGACTCTCCAAAGAAAGGGAGAGAAACCTTGCCTGAGCCCGATTGGCCATGGCAAAAATGAAGGAAAGGCTTTCCGAGAAGAAAGCCAAGGAACTGAATGCTGCCCAGATAGCTGTCGCAAAGACCAGGAGCAGCAGCACCCCTAAACAAGCCAGAGGCCTTGAAGCAGCACAATGTGCTGTCGCCAAGACCCGAGAAAACCAGAAGAAGAAACAACTGGAAAAGGGCAAAAACAAAGAATGTGACAGGGCACAACAAATTGTGCAAAGGATGAAGGAATTGCTAACCTCCACAGGGGAGGGAAGCACCAGCAAAAGGAACATGAAAATGACACTATGAAACAGGATAAACTACCCTCAACAACAGACTACCCCAACCCACGATCATAGGACTCCAGATCATGGTACCATCAACGCTGAAATACCTATGCCCAGGGAGACCCCCCCTCAGGTAAAGGTCGAAGAGGTACCTGATGAAGAACTACTGGCAGATACTGGCATGGAAATATGAGCAATGGAACCGACCCCCGAACGAGATATAATTGAGGATGACTCAATACTAATTGCATATGTACGAGGCAAACCAGTCATCAGCCTATTTGGGCCAGCCATAGAACTGCCCCTGACAGAAGAACATCGAGAGCCGACACACAAATACATCCAAAAGACAAACACCATCAGCAGACTCGTGAAAGGCAAGGGCTCCCCACGATACCTACTCAACTCCAACATATGGATCAGAGCAAAGACATCCATATCTCAATGACTGGCACATGAACAAGAGGAGGGAAAGGAGACTAGCCAACAGACCCTGGATGACTTGCTGCCACCAGAATACCAGAAATACAGACAGGTATTTGAAAAGGCCGCATCTGAATGATTCCCGGAATCAAGACCATGGGATCATGCAATTGACTTGAAGGAAGGCTTTGTACCAAAAGATTGCAAAGTCTACCCATTGACACCAAAAGAACAAGAGAAACTCAATGAGTTTCTCGATGAAAACCTGGAAAAAGAATACATCCGACCATCAAAATCACCCATGGCATCCCCATTCTTCTTCGTGTCGAAGAAGGACTCTGATGCTCTGTGACCTTGCCAAGACTATCGCTATCTGAATGAAGGAACGATCCGGAACAACTACCCCCTGCCACTGATCGGAGACCTCTTGGACAAGCTGAAGGGAGCGAAATTTTTCATGAAACTCAATATTCGATGGGGATATCACAACGTACAGATAAAGAAAGGAGACAAGTGGAAAGCAGCATTCAAGACTAACCGAGGGCTATTCAAGCCAATGGTGACGTTCTTTGGGCTGTGCAACTCACCAGCAACATTCCAGGCCGTGATGAACGATCTCTTCCGAGATATGCTGGATGAAGGATGGCTCGTCATCTATATGGACGACATCCTGATCTTTTCGAAGATGGAAGAAGAACATGGAATAAGGACTGAAAGGGTCCTCGAACAACTACAACAATGCGATCTCTACCTGACAATAGAGAAATGCAAATTCAACGTACAGGAAGTCAAGTTCTTGGGTATGATCGTCAGACCCAACAAACTTGCAATGGACAACACGAAACTGGCTGGGATCAAGGACTGGCCCACGCCAAGGACAGTGAAGGATGTAAGATCCTTCCTAGGATTTGGAAACTTCTATCGACAATTCATCAGACACTTCGCAGATCTGGCCAGACCACTGAACGATTTGACAAAGAAGAACCAGAAATTTGAATGGATGAACGACTGCCAGCAATCGTTCAATGTGCTAAAAAGGAAATTCAATGAAGCCCCAGTACTGCTGATGCCAGACGCAACGAAACCATTTGTGGTGGAATCTGACGCCTCAAAATTTGTGACAGGCACAGTACTCAGACAACAGGATGCCAATGGAGACTGGCACCCATGCGGCTATATCTCACATTCTTTCAATGAAGCTGAAAGAAATTACGAGATATATGACAGGGAACTACTGGGAGTGATCCAAGCGCTAGAGACATGGAGACACTACCTACAGGGGACACCGTTCCCTGTGATGGTACTGTCCGATCACAAGAACCTGATGTACTTCCATCAGCCACAGAAACTAAACTGACGACAGGCTAGATGGGCAATTTACTTGTCACAATTCGACCTGAAGCTACAACATGTACCAGGATCACAGATGGTACAATCTGATGCCCTATCGAGGAGAGCAGATCACATAGCTGAAGAAGACACTGATAATGAGGACAAGACCATCCTTGCTGATGAACTGTTCATCAAAACAATCGACACTGAGCTCCAGGGAGCCCTGGTCTCAGTGATAATGAAGGACGACCTCATAAATGACGCTTTACGAGCCCTGAAGAACAATGGAACCCCCCCAATCAAGTCTGCATTGGAGGACTGGAAATTCGAAGACGGCCTGCTCTTTTTCAAAGACAGATGCTACATGCCACAGGAAGAAACCCTCCTCCAAGTGATCATACAAAAGTGTCATGACAGCATCACGACAGGGCACCCTGGAAAATGGCAGACGATTGAACTGATCCGATGAGACTACTGGTGGCTGGGAATGGCCAACTTCATCAAAAAGTACATCGAAGGCTGCGCAAAGTGCCAGCAAATGAAAGTGAATACACACCTGATGACCCCACCGCCGACACTGATATCATCTGACACCAGCAGACCATTCGAGCTGGTAGCGACAGATTTTATCACGGACTTGCCTGTGATAAACGGATTTGACTCAATCATGGTCATGGTAGACCATGGTCTTATGAAGGGGGTAATTTTTATCCCTTGCGCGAAGATGATCGACGCACTTGGCACTGCAGACCTTTACCTGCACCATGTATACACAAGATTTGGACTCCCCGGAAGAATCATCTCAGACAGAGACCCTCGATTCATGTCCAAACTCTTCTGAGAACTCGGATGATTGCTCGGGATTAAGCTATCCATGAGCACCACCTATCACCCCCAGACCAATGGAGAAACGGAGCGAGTAAACCAAGAACTAGAGGTTTACCTCCGCATGTTCTGTTCAAACAAACCAGAAGATTGGGAGTGTTATCTCCCAACAGCAGAATTCACGCATAACCAGAAGACGCACTCCACAGTAAAACATTCGCCGTTTTACTTGATGATGGGATATCAGCCATGCACTATCCCCACCCCTTACGAAAAGATGAACGTGCCGGCCGCTGAACAGAGAATCCAAGAACTTCTCTCTGTGAGAAGGGAAGCTCTTGCCGCACACAAACTAGCCAGACAGGCTATGGCCACCTGAACAAAAGGGTGATACGAACCGTTCAAGGTTGGAGAACAAGTATGGCTTGACTCCAAGAACCTGAAGATTGGCTACCCAACGAGAAAACTGGCGCCAAAACGAGAAGGGCCCTTCGTGATTGAAGATGCCTTGTCAAGAATGACATACCGATTGAAACTGCCGCTGAGATAAAAGATCCACCCGGTATTCCATGCAGCTTTACTCACATGATACCATGAGAACAACACTCATGGGTGAAACTTCCTGACTCCACCACCCGACCTCATGGAAGGAGAAAACAAATACGAGGTGGAAGCAATCATCACACACAAGAAGCACGGCAAGACACGCCATTACCTCATGAAATGGGTTGACTACCTGACATCCGAAAACACATGGGAACCCAAATTGAACCTAAAGAATGCCCCCGAGATCCTGACGGCATATAAGAAGAGGTACCACCTCTGATGGAAACCCAAAAACCCCCTCTCTTCCCACAATGACACTTCCCAATATGCCTGCTGAATGATGATTTACCCAAGAATACCTATGAAACCAATTGAACACTGACACCCTTCGTGTTCACCTCGCCCACGATCCACCAAAATACCATCTAGCCAGGATGTGCTTCTACTATGCGAGCACTATCGAACAGATGGAACGAAATCTAGAAGCAATGAATGATGCAGATGCCCTGGGGATCGAGCAAACAATCCAGGAAATGATTGCACCACGGTCAGACAGACCAAGAACAGCTGAGGAGAGACCTCACACCCCTTTAGGTCTACACAGATGACCACCGACCTCGCTCTTGCCATTCAGCAAGCAGAGCGACAGAGATGAACAACGAGCTCCCTCTGGAGGCTCCTCCCATTCTACAAAGAACCCGAAGATCATGCCTAGGGCACCCAAAATAATTGATCTGACCACCCCCGAACCCGAACCGAAGACCACCCAACCGCCTTGGTCTCCCCCACACATGAGACATGCTAGATGTTTCATCTGCCAACAGATAGGCCACTTCGGCCTGATTTGTCAACAATATGTTTGCAGGTATTGCAAACAGCGAGGCCCCAGACACTACAGGATGAATTGCCTGGAGAAACCTCGAAAAGATCGAGAGACCGATCAAAGAGAAGCCGAGCAGAGACAGCAGCTCTTCTTTAACTCCAGATACAATGATTTTGATGATGACATGATGGGAAACATGACAGGAGAGCCATATGGAAGGATTTAAAAGGCAGAGCTCAAGACGATGGCATGACAAGACAGACCCATGCTCACAGGGATTACAATCCTCGCCATCGTCGTTGGCATGACCCTGGCTGCAGCGACAGCCCTAACCTTTGCATTTTTCCTCTACACCATCTTCTGAACAGAACCCAAACCCCTGATCACAGACGTTGAATTTGCCATCCTGCAATGCCCCCCTTTCAACGATACTACTGACTCCTTGACACTGCTACCTAGGGCAGCGCGAACCAGAAGAACCCGATCATGCTCTGAGTTCAGACATGAATTATTCCTCCATTGTACCCCTCGACCCCAACCTACCCACATAACCAGACCACGCCCAATCAGACCACGAAGGAGAGACGAAGATTTAGGTCGAAGTGTGGAACTTTCGACCATAGCGAGGGGGTAATGTTACAATTTTCCTTGTAACTCATGGAACCCGATGCACCCGATGATCCCCTCCAGACAGGAGGCACCCCTTGATTCATGCCTAGGGCATGTCCTTGACATCAGACACACACATGATGCATGCTGACTGCATGCATTCGATCCCCTTCCCGTGGAAGGCACCCTCGATGCATGGTGACTCCATGCATGCAAACCCACTCCCACACATGCTGTGATACAACAGCCCCCTGACATGAGGTCCATGACGTCGGATCCTTGACATCGGATCCGTGACATCGGACACCTCATGCTAGGCATGAGGCTTATCTCTTATTGTTTCCTGACATGCTGGGCCGCAGCACTCTGTGACATCGGACGCCTCATGCAAGGCATGAGGCCTATTGTTTCTATTCTTACTTGATATGCATCTATCTTTCCGATTGGATGATAAGGATCTCCCTCGTAGTATAAGTACTGCAACTCATAGTAGGGATGTCCTTAGTTTAGATCTAGGCAATTAACAGCCTTAACTTGCAACTCGCAAACTTACTCGAAACCACTAAGGAAGCCCCTTAGTGCATGAACCTGAACGACTCTATGCAGAAGCCCTGCTAGAGTGCACTACCTATCTTACATCGGACACTCCGAGTAAGACTAGTGCCGAACGACTCGTCGAGGAAGCACCTCGTCAAATGACATCGACTAGATCGAGTGGTTGAGGCTTCACCCTTAACAACAGTGGCTCATGCTTGTGTGCAAACCACCTTCCACCTTTCTTGGGGCCGCTCGAATAATGTGTGAATATTGAAATGACTTGTCCACAATGAGCTCCCACAGCCAATGCAGCAGTCGGATTGCCTGATTTTTCCTGAGCTGAATCTCCACCTCTGCCAGAGGGCTATTAAATGGGAGGTATACTTGTTGCTCCTCAACTGGAATAGCATTTCTGTCAGCTGGAAGATGTGAAGGCCCCGATGCTGTAGGTGTGTCTTCGTCTGAAGGGTCTAAGTCATCAGAGTTGTCAACATTGTAATGGCTGATTTGTGATGGAGCAATGTCATGGTCGGCAACATTGGCAGCATTTTGTAAATCTGTTAAGGTTTCCATGTGGGATGCGAGAGCTTCCCTTTCCCTTTCAACAGATTGCATGTCAGAAACATTTGGTGATGTACCAATTCAGCAGACTTTGTCTCGTAATTCAATCCTGGTGTACACCAACAATGGGTTGTGATATATGAGTATGTTAGGCAGTACTTACTGCATTTGTTGAATGATGATTGCGAAATCAATCCACTCCTCAACTGCAGATTGAACCGGTGCTAGTGCCACTCCCGTTGCCGATGCTGATGACGATGCCGTTCCCACTCCCACTCCCGATCCCCGAGTGGCGTAGATATCCATGGCCTTAACATCTGTCAGCATGAGCGATTCTGCTGCAGTCACTTCATCCTCCCATCTTTGGACCACCTGTTGACCAAATGCTGCTGTAATGTCAGCATGGTGCTTGCCAAGTTGCGTGGAGATCTCAAGGGCTTCTTGAGATTTTGCACACAGCATAGTGGTCATGCCAAGCATTTTCTTGTGATTTGAGTCCATAGCATGATCATCGAGCATTTCTGCCCGATGTGGCAAGGTTGCTGTCCTGACTGTTGGGGAAATAGAATTCAGCAATAACCACAGGGACTCTAGTATTTCTCCTGCTATGATGCCAGAGCCTGGAATGAAAGATGGAGCATAGCGAAAAAAGCATTCGTCCTTGTGACCATGTACATGCATAAGCCCAATGGCCTGGTCAATGGTGAGGTCAGCTGGAAGATGTGGACCAATGCGCTCCAGAAGGTAGATGATGTACTGGCAGACAATGTTGTAAATCAGCATTACTCCCTGTTGAGGGTCAACCCTGGTAATCTTCAGTGCTTGAAGGAAAGCAAAGTCAATGTTCTTTTGCTGTTCTCCCTGGAACAAGTCTACCAATGCATTGGGTGCATAACATCCATGTCGCGCACATGCAATGGCAGCTACTCCAGTCCTATCACATGCCTTTGATGCCAGAAAAGCATTCACAATGGCTAGGAATTTATTTTTGCAAGGTGCCTTCTGCAAAAGGGGCACGGATCAGATCAGATCGAATCAGGAGCGGGCACGGGAGCGGGGGTGGGTATGGCCACAGCCACAGCCACAGGAACAGCAGTGGCAATGGCAGTGGCAGTGGTGAGGGAAGTGTACTTACTGTTAATCATTCTATGGCATCTTGGAGAAACTGCTTGTATTCAGCCTGATTTGGGGCCATCCCAGCTCCATCCCATAGCCATATATCAGTATCAGAGTTTTTCTGCCAAACATGGTCAGCTTTGAAAGTGCCATCAGCCACAAATACACATTTAAAAACAAATCTAAGGTGTAGTATCATTTCAGAGACCACTGCACAAAGCAGGTGTTTAATCACCCACCGGTTCTCATCGTCCTTCCAATTTTCCAGTATATTTATGCCTACTTGAGGACAAGCTGGACAAAAGTTGGCAAGTGATCCTGGTTCAGGTTTCAATGGATCATTTTGATTGTGACCATACCCAGCCCACTTCAATCTTTTCATCCAACGCCATAAGTGGGACATGCACCGAAGCTCGTGGTAGAGGTTGACCACTTCTGCAGGCCTCATTGGCAATGTGATGCACCGAATCAATTGGTAAAACTGGTAGGCTGATGCCTTCAATTCCAGATTACAGAGCCAAAAATGATCCAGGACATGCACAGTGAAAAGAGTGCATATTTTGTTGAAGCTGGTGGGTAGCAAGTTACTGCTTACCAGGTCCAAGGGAATTCTGTGCTCCCCTTGACACTGGCAGGTAACCATCGCCAAGTGACATATTCCATTGGTATGCACCACACAGATGTAACTGTTGTTCAAGGCATTGGCAGTGGGTGGTCTGAATGTAATATCGGCATCGGCATTGGGAGCGGGAGCCGCATCGGTCCTCATGCATTCAGCTGTTTCAGTAGCATTAGGCAAATATGGATCAAACCCAAGGATGTCTTCATCAGCGTGTTCAACTTCATGTGCATCATCGCCATCAAAGAAGTCTTGTAGGCTATCATCAACATATGTATTGTGCGCTGATGATACTCAACCTGGGAAAACCACCTAAACTGCCGATGAGGCAATCGATGATATTTGCGATGAGTCAGAGGAAGGTTGCGAGTCATTCCAAATGTTTGTGGCCCAACCAATGGAAAGATGACCAGTTGGTACTAGTCGTGAAGGTAGTGTTATGAGAGACAAAGGTGTTCTGCACAGTCCGATCAAGTATCGATCGATATCAAGGAAGGAAGAATGTCATTGGTCGATCGCAGTTGCGGCTGTTCGAAGTTGACTGGGGATGTTCAATGGTGGTGTAGGGGGATCTTAGGGACTTTTGGGGTAGTCCTAAGGTTGTGCAATGTGGGCTCTTGATACGATCAATGTCACTGGTGATGTTTTGACGTGGTCGATATGATATTGCAATCGATAGACTGGGTTGCGCTGCGTCTGGGACATCATAGGAGTTAGCCGATGTGATTAGAATGATGCTAAAGTGGTGAATCGGTCCTTGAGCCAAGGAGACGACCTATCATCCTCCCCCTTACTGAAATTCTGACCATCCTGGTCAGTCGAGCCAAAATAACTGGGTCATGTGACATTGTTGATTGTTGATTTAAGATGTGTCATGGTTTGAACATGCCCAAGGCTGGCAAAGCCAAAGAGTTGGACTTTGAAGTATGGGGTTGAGGTTTTTGTGAGAAAATGGTATGTCTCTTCGTTTTCTTTGTTTATCTGCTTCCTAATCTTGTTTGATAGGCTGAATACGACGACCTGATCAGGTCGTTTGATGAGGCACGCGACAAACGTGTGCAGGCGATGTTGGACGAGGCCATTGGGCTGTTCGCGCCATTCGCTTGTGAGGGCTGGCTGTCTTGGGGGTGCAAGTATCTGTTTGAGGAGTATTCGAGGACAATCAAGGAAGAGAGGAAGAGAGAGGAGGAGAGGAAGGCTCGGCAGGCGGCCGTCGAAGCCAAAGTCCAGAGGATCGAGGAATGACGAGATGTGCTGGTCGAGGCACGTCAATCATTCTTGGCCGAAGTCTGGGCCAAAATGGTTTCAAAGGACGAATTCCACGATCATACAGCTGCGCTTGAGCTGATGTGCCTCTCGATCGATCAGGACGAGGCCGTGGACATAGAAGAACCTCTGGTCAGCGACCTACCGGACATCGAGCGGATTGTTGAGAAGAGGAAGGCGGACAAGATGGACAAGGAGGAGGAGGGTGAGGATGAGCTCGATGAGGAACCCATGGTTGCAAAGTGGGTGCGGCTAATGGAAGGTGACTTGATCACCTTCCATGGGCCAGTAAGTGGTTGTTCTACGTTGATATCATTAAGACTAATTACACTTTCAATGTTGCTTTAGTGTGATCGTTGCGCCGGGCTGAAAATGGCTCCAGAATGCGTCGTCGAGGAGGGCACCCCAAAGTGCAAGAAATGCACTCAGGGGCTGCAGGGGTGCTACTGGGAGGGAGCATCGAGGCGAATCGAGGAAAACGGCGGGCTCTCAATGAGCAACAAAGGGTACTGAGGAGTTGACGGAGGTGTCGACTCCTAGACATAGTAAGTGATCTTTTTCGATGACGAGTACAATTGCTAATCTGTATGATTCCTTAGCCATATGCATTCGGGCTATCCAGCCCATCCAAAACGCAGAGGCCGGGCCCTCAATGTTAGGAAACCACCCCATTACCTAATAAAATTTCATTTTATTTTTATTATGTCAAATTACGCTACATGACACCAAATGATGCTGCACTTTGATAGCATGAGAATTTTATTTCACACACATCAAAATGTATGCGCATGTACGAGTGCGTCGGTAACAACAATGTACAATATGTGTAACATAGTATATAAACCCTAAATATATGCCTAGGGGACCCTAGTTGTGTTCTCTTAGGTATTCCACCCATGTTTTCGGTGTGAAAGGCCTATCTCAACAAATTCACCTATTAATAACCCCTCGCATCAAAACAATCAATTCCCCCATCACGCGCACAGATCCCGCCACCTTCTTGTAGAGAGAACCCACACGGTCTTAGCTAGCAGATAGTGGGTGTCGCCCTAACACTCAAAAGTCGACAAGCGCCCAAAATGAACGGTGAAGGCAAAGCTGAAGATGGCTGAGAAGGAGAAGGGGAAGGGGAAGGGGAAAGGCAAACCATGAGAAGTCGAACCCGAGGTCGCAGGTATGGTCGAGGGGGCATCAATGGCAGTGGAGGACGAGGTGATGCAGTTGGACGCATCAAGACTCTGTCATTGATATCTCGCAGAAGTGCTGGTGTGGAAGAAACTGGAGGTGGAAGTTTTGATGGAGGAAATAGAGGTGTTGGAGAAGAAATGGGAGGAATCCCAGTAGAATTTTGTTTTATTGTTTTAATTTTATTGTTTTTCTTGTGTCTGAGCAAGATACGTTTGAAATGAGAAATATCATGTGCAATTGAAGCCAGGAAATGTAAGATATATGCGAAAAAAAACATAGGAGAGAAAAGTAAAAGAAAGAAAGACGGATGATTGATCAAAATGAGACATAGGGGAAAGGCTCAGAACTCCTTCATAGCCAAAAAACCCCGTCGAGCTTGCACGAACACATTTCGAATGATATCGCGACTTGTAATAGTACACTGTTATAAGATCGAGAGTTTGTTTTAATATTGCAAGTAAGAAAAAGAAAAGGAAAATGCTCTATTCGTCTTCATCGAGGTCACGAATGCCCTCGTCGATGTCTCCGTCGACATCCAATGTTGTTCAAAGTTGTTCGAGCCAACGATCGTCAATATCAAAGAAGTTCGGAGGAAGGGGAATCAATTTCCGTGCTAGATAGGGTAGAATTCGGAAAGCTGCTACTGGTTGATGAAGAACTGATCCGTCGAGCTCGCAAAGAATATAAGCACCACTGTAGTTTTGTGCAATGACTATGAGTGGGCCCAGATATCGAGCTCGCATTTTTCGATTAAGAGCTTTTTCGATCTGTGTGTTTCGCATGAGTACGAGGTCACCTTTTTCGAAATTTTAGTCTCGAATCATTCACTTGTGAACTTCTTCAAAGCGTTTCGCAGCTTCTTGTCGAGTGGTGTAGACTCTAGAGTAGAGTACTTCGAGATCAATCAAGTGTTTCTGTAGTGCGATAGCACATCGGGCAATGAGATCGGTGGAGGAGAGTATCGAATTGGGTGGTGGTTGTATATATGTCGCTTCTGAAATGTCAAGAGGGATGAGTGGATGAGAACCTGTGATCGCAAAATAGGGCGAACAGCCCATTCATTTTTGAACTGTTACCCGTTCTGCCCAAAAGACCGAGTAGGTCCCAACTGACCATCGAGTTTGATCACCATCGACGGCCTTGTAGAGTGATTGTCGTACATCGAAGTGGGCTCGTTCGACGAGGCCATTGGCACGAGAATTGTACCCACTTATCTGAATATGATTGATATGATATCACTTCGACAAATACTCGAGAGCAGAAAGGAATGCTGCGCCGTTGTCAGTAACAATCTCATAACGCGAGCCCCAACAACAAATGATTTCTTCGAAGATCCAATTGCCGATGGTCTTCGCTGTTTCATTGCGAAGCATCCTGAACTCCGGCCAGTATGATATCAAACATCGACCTTGTACTATATAGTGATATCCACTGGAAGGCAGCATGTGCATTGTGTCGATGTAGACTTTTCCGAATAGAGGAGCAGGTGTGGCGACGATTGGTGGAATAAGAAGATTTCGAGTTTGTCGCAACTGACAGTAGTGGCACGTTTGGATGTACCATGTGATATCGGCTTTCAGGTTGGGCCACCAGAATCATAGTGCGACGTGAGACTTTGTGGTGAAGATCATTTTGTGGCCGATATGGTTGTGCGACGAGTGGATAATATCGATGCGATGGTCTGGAATTGCGATGATCTTGTGTTTGCCATGACGATCTTGTCGCCATAGTTTTCTGGAATCTATGAAGAACTCGGTGCAATATCGCATGAAGGTAGCGTACTCTGTGTCTGATAGATGTGGGGGTCACACCATATTGTCTAACCATCGATGAACGAGCAGTAATCATTTGTCTTCTTTCTTTGATTTGTCCAATCTAGGTATGTCTTCGTATGAAATGTCTTCCCCCTTACTGAAATCTGAAGTTTGGGCAAAAGTGCGACCTCGACGATAAGGTTTCGTACCCCTATCAAGTATAAACGAAGGGCCCCAAGGGCTCGATATAGACCATAAAGTTCGAGTTTCAGTTGCAAAAACCACGATTCGCGGTTGTTGAGCATGATCGAGCCGAATTGACTGTAGTATCACTTTCGAGGGTTATCGCGGTCGCATTGTGTTAGGAAATAGCCAATGGCGATGCTCGATGTGTCGACTGCGAGGATTACTGGGGCGTTCGAGGTATAGTTGATGGCTCGAATCGCTGGCGAGTTTAGGAGCACATGCTTGAGATCTTCTTGCGCTGCTACCTGAGATGGGCCAAATTCGAAGGGCACATCTTTTCGAGTAAGATTGATTAGCGCAGCTGCTCGATGTGCGAAACTCTGGATGAAAATTCGACAAACTCCAATTGTTCCTAAGAACACCTTAACTTCTGTGAGCGTACGACATGGACCCCATTTCTGGATCTTATCGATACGCATTGGGTCAGCCATTCGGCCTTGAATATTGCATCGATGACCTAAAACAATTATCTCGGGAACACAAGCAAGTAATTTTGGTCCAGAGAACATCCCACCACAATACTTCATGCACTGGATGATGTGATTTAGGTTCTCGAAATGCTCACATACAAATCGTGGAATGCCTGAGTTGTCGATGATCATTTCATAAGACCCACTGATCGTTTGATATTCCGATTTCGGACCCTTCACCAGTGTGTCATCGATATACGGGATCGTGATGTGAGGGACCTCGGGTTGTAGGATGAAAGTTACGCTGTTGTGTAGGATTGGAACCAAGTTTGTCCAACCCATCGGTAGGGTGACGATTCGAAGTGCGCCGAATGGGGTCTGGAAAGTTGTTAGATCTCGAGAGGATTCAGATACAAGCCTTTCGTCAAATGCAACATATAAATGCAACATTCCACCACAAGCGTGTCCTCCAAACTGTTCGGCTAAATGCTCGGGGATCGGGACAACGCCTGAGTGCTGAATCATAACTTGGTCTAGCGGCTCGAGGCTGTGGACTATTCGGAGCGATTTTGCATCTTTCTTTGCAACGCAAAACCATCGCGATCGGTATGATGAGTTCGACAACTCGTAGACTCCTTCTTCGATCTTCTTTTTCAGCATCTCGCAAATCTGTTCATACAAACTGGGTGGTATGGGGATATTGTGTTCGACCAAAGGGGTATGAGGGACAACTGGGAACTCGATAGGGGGGAAGAAATCAGGTTGAAACCTTCCTCGTTTGTTTTTGGTTCATGTGAACCCTGCTTGCTGGTTTCAAATGAAGTCATGCATGAGGTCTCATTCTTGAGGCCATAAGAAATTGCCTGGATGATTTCAATCAATGATGTTTTTGCGTTCGAGGTTATATTGAGGAGTTGGTTTGAATATCGGAGGATGGGGATTTAGTGGAGGCATGTCTTGGAGGGGATCGCCCTCGATGCGTCGAATAATTCTAAAATGATCGGGTAGTCCGGCCATGATTGGACAGACCTTCCATGCGACTGGTTTATACTTTTTCTTCATCGATAAATAACTAGACTGTCGATTGTCGGAAATAACTGAGGAAGGGGAAACATATGATGAAGAAGTTCGCATAGGTATAAACACCATCGAGGCGTTTTGAGGAATGTGGAACTCGTCGCACGCAGATAAATATAGGTCAGAAAGTGTCGCAGATAATTCTTTGGAGGAGTCAATTTCGGGGATATTTGCAGTGCGCTCGATAAATATAGAGGAGTCAGAAGAGTCGAACGAGATGATGAAAGTGCACTGTTCCGAAATTTCATTCTCTAATGCTGAAAATCCTCTCGAACTACTTTTTGACGATGGTGCAATTGAGGTATCGAGGGAATTGTAGCGGTCCAAGTTGAGTTAGGATCACATATCATAATGGTTTGGGCTTCGTTCCGATAGTTTCTAATGACGCTTTCCATTAAGACATCGAAAGGTCATCTGAGTAGAATATCATAAGCCGGGTCCCGAATAATATGTATCTGCATGTATAGGGTGATTCCACCGAGATTGCAGGGCACGTTGTGTGCTAAACCGAGTGTTTCATCCACAGTCCCATTGGCAGACTGCATCGGAAGCCTAATCGAGGAGTCGTATGCTAGACCAAGTTTGTGGCAAACATCTTCAGCCATCGATATGATCGAGGAACCGGGATTGACGACGATTTCTACCTGGTTGTTACCATGGACATCCATAATAACTGATCTAATTGATGAAGTTTCTTTAGCGACGACGAAAGGCTGAGGGATTACACCGGGTCAGAGACTGCTAATATAGGTCCCATATGGGTCAGGCACAATGATTGCATCGGGACTAAACAGGTTCATCGCATTGTTTCCAGATTGTGGGACTCGTTTTGGTGTGACCTGTTCTCTCCATTTTGTTCGAACCTCGGGTGAAAGCGAGAGTAATTCTTCAGATGTCAGCGTGATGATTGGCATCTTCATCGAGCGCGCAAATATATTGTGCACGATTTTCTCATTCTGTACCGGTGCCTGTGTCGCATACGATGGTCCGTCTTTTTCCTTACCCTTTGATTCACCAGCAAAGTTCCTTTCGTGTGGTGGCAAATAGGTGTTCTCCCTGACCGATGCATATGGGTGTACCAAGGTTTGCATTGGGGGTATAGTGGTCGATGGCAAAGTGGTCGATGTCGATGTTGGAGCAGTAGCTGAAGTTGAAGGGTTGACCATTGTCGATGAAGATGTCGAGGGTGGTGGGACTGGAGCAGTAGACATTGATGATGCAGGGACGGGGGTTGTCATGGCTGGAACCAAATTTCGAACCTCTTTGTTTGGACGTGAAAATGGTCGACCACTTCAAAGCACAAATATTTCATGCTCGAGAGCCACTATTCTATCTTCGGAGTCAGCTGTCAACATCGAGTTATGATAAATGCCTTTCGTCTCCGATCCTGATGTAGAAACGGCATCGGATTCTGTTATTGAAGTGATCGCAGCCGAGATTGAACTAGTCGAAGTCGAAGGTGCCAATGGTGCAATGCTGAATAAAAGTGTGGCTGCTGGGGTTGCGTCTGGGTTGCATTTCCACCATTCATCGATCCGTTCCTGGATAAACCTGCCAGGGATACTTCGAGGGGTGAATTGTCCATTTGGAAGTACAATCTTTCCTTCTGCATTTCACTTACACTTCCCTTTGTTCAAGTACGACTGACAAACCATACAGTCAGGAATAAAATGTCCAGATAAACCGCAAAATATGCAAAGGAGTGCGTCGATATGTGCCTGTCTGTCTGCCGAATTGGTGTGAGGATCTTTAGTACCTGTGATATGCATAGCGATGGTGCTAGCAAATCATTCAAACATTGCGTTTAGATCTTCTGTTTTAATCATAATTGTTCCAGGTGACGAGGTGACCGTATTTCTGATGTTCAATGTCGAGTGCAATGAAGAGGTCGATTGGTGGATTACTGAGTTTGATGTGTTGGAGCCTGCTAGTACAAATTTTGCTGCATCATGAATGTCATTGAGTGGATATGGATCGTCGGGATAATGGTCGGGGAATTTGAGTTCGAGTCATCGAGTGATTTGAGTCCATAAGCCAGGTTGGAATCCTCGAACATAAGCTCTGCTTTGCTCGGCTTCCAAGATCCTATTCTTTGCTCACAAAAAGTGAGTAATGTTGTAGAACACACGATAATACATTTCCATGTCCAATATGCTCCACTTGCGATTGTCTTCTGAGCCAGGATAGAGTTTGTGTACTGCTGCTCTAAATTCATTGAATGATGTGCCGGGTTGATACTCTGGAAGCAATTCCCAGAGTTCTGAAGAGTCGATGTTGAGGTAGCGACAAGTGTGTTTCTTCATTAGATTTGATTCAGTAACACCACAGGTCGGGAATAATAGTTCAAGTTCTTCGAAGTATCATCGGAGCTCTCAAAGCTGAGTAGGGTCAAATTTTGGAGCAGTCGAGTGCCCACAAGCTGGCATCATGGTTTGGGTAGTCATGAATGCGATGACTCTAGGGGTAGGGGTTAAGACTTGTGTAATAGATGGTAGAGGTGTCAAAGTTGTTGGAAGGATAAATGAAGAGGTCGATGATGATGACAAAGAAGTAGATGACAATGTGGAAGGCGATGATATAGGTGAAGGAAATAGTCTACAATGAGTAGATTCTGCTTTGGAAACTGGAATTAGAATGTCTCCCGATTGTTCAAGAGATTTGAAGGCGTGGTGAGTATTGATACAAAGGGTTCTTGCTTGTGTTGGCCTAAGCCGAGGAAGTCGAGGTTGGTCAGACGATGAAATGATTCAGAAACCCTCATGGTGGGCTCCAAAAATGATGATACTCAACCTGGGAAAACCACCTTGAGGCAATCAATGATATTTGCGACATGTCAGAGGAAGGTTGCAAGTCATTCCGAATGTTTGTGGCCCAACCAATGGAAAGATGACCAGTTGGTACTAGTTGTGAAGGTAGTGTTATGAGAGACAAAGGTGTTCCGCGCGGTCCGATCAAGTATCGATCGATATCAAGGGCGATTGACGAGATCGACGGCGAACAAGTTTATTGTCAATGGTCGATATGTGAATTCTGGGGACCTTTCGATAGGTCAATAGTATACGAAGGGTGCGGCAAATGGCTATGAAGTGTTGGAAGGGTTACTAGAGCTAATGACGAGAGGATCGAGGGAGGATCGAGGACGCGACAATCGCAGAGGTTTCTTGTCGATTGAGAAAACCCATAGAGACTTAGATTGTTTTAGAAAGTTGATTGGATGCTTAGAACTGTATATGAGACGATATGTGAAGATGATTTCTTGTTATTTCCAAGTAGATACTACAGAGTTTTATATGTTTTAAAGAAATTTCCTAAAATGGAATGAGAAACATGTGTAGAACATGAGGCAAAAGATATGAGTTAAGGCACAAGGCCATAAAGGAGACTGGAATCTGAACAAGAAAGATATATATATCATATGATGAAAGAGTAATAAAGGGAAAGAACTAAAAGAGACTGTCCTTTGTGTATAAACTGCACTAAGTCTCGCAATAATGCATCCAGCAGGTTCTGTGCGCAATAGGGACTTGGAACGAGGCTGACCTATGATCAGCAGGTTTGAGCACGAGTTGGAATATGTCCTAGTGCATGGTCTTCCACCATTTAGATAATGAAGGCGGTGCCTGATGTCACTCGTAGTTTCTCAATATCGATCGATGATGCTGGACAATGCTCGATGATGCTCGATCATGGTTGCAGCTGTTTGAAGTTGATCAGGGATGTTTGATGGTGGTGTAGGGGGATCTTAGGGACTTTCGGGGTAGTCCTAAGGTTGTGCAATGTGGGCTCTTGATATGATCAATGTCGCTGGTGATGTTTTGACGTGGTCGATATGATATCACGATCGATAGACTGGGTCACACTGTGTCTGGGACGTCATAGGAGTTAGCCAATGTGATTAGAATGATGCTAAAGTGGTGAATCAGTCCTTGAGCCAAGGAGACAACCCATCAGCGCTTGAACCAGAAGCTCATCAAGGGAATCAAAAAATGCTTCATTGTCCCCCATTTCATCTGCCATTGCTGTTGCTGTTGCCGCTCCTGACTCTTCACATGGGGCCGATGCTGATTGATGTGATGAAGGCTGATGCTGATCATCACCTCCCCAATTGGCCGACTCTTGTTCTGCTTTATCCTTCATGTCCTTGAATGTTTCCAGATATTCCATTTGGAGCTGAAGAGCGTTGCAAATCGGCTGATCTGTCTGGTGCTGAACTAAGAGGTATGTGCCAACCTCCCATAACTCAGCCCTGCAAAAGTGCATGCCAGTCCAAGATTCAATGCAATGGAAGGGATTTTGCCTGTGTGTTACCCACATACATGTTTGGCAAAGCGTTCTTCCTAGCAAACAATCAACACATCTCCAAATTGCCCGTTTATTGAATGAACAGTGGTTGCAAACTTGTTTATTGATTGACCATGCCTGCCAAGACAGGGATGCTTGCAGCAGTTCATCTGTTTGTCCAACAAACTCCAAGACATAGTCTCGCTGCCTCTGTTATTTGTACATGAGCCTCGGTAAGTCAATCAATGTCAGAAACTGACCATGCCAATCTGTGGCTGAACCGGCTCATCAGCCACCTGAGGTTCTTGCATATCCCATTCTGGAGCAAGACCTGGATTGTCATGGATACCAGCTGAACTTGATTCACCACATTCTTCTGTAACTGGAGGCAAGGAAACCTTGATATGCTTTGTTTTTGGTCCATGTCTTGTGTTGACCTCAACTTCCTTATGTGTGACAGTATCCACTGCACCATCATTGTCCTCATGCAGGGTGGCATTGTTCTTTGATCATCTCTTTCGCTTGTAAGGAGCTCTTGTCAGGCTCATGATGATTGGGGGGAATCAATTGCATTGATGGGCTATTTATTGTACTATTGACCTCGTGTTATCCTCGTGTGATCCTCATGCCAAATTACAAGTGAAACCCAATGGCAAAAACAATTCCTTCCTCCACATCAATCCCCTCCAATGCCACCTGAGCCATCAGAGAACCCAGGACACAGACGGTACCAGAAGGGGAGCCAATATATGGTTGAAGAGCAGAAGATCATCGAGCCTTATAAAGATGGATTCCGATCTCAGGAATCAAAAGCTGCCCAATTGCAAATACTCAAGACTGACATTCTCCCCACCATATGTAATTACTGGGCATCAATTGAGATGACCCCAATAGATCCGGAGGAGAGTCGCATGCATGCCAAGGTGGGGTATCATCCCATTCAATGTTGTATTATTGATCACATTGCCAGGAACTAACAAACTGGCTTTCAAACAACTGGTGAATGACAAAAGGCTCCTCAAGGAAGTCAAACAACTTCAAAGTGAAGCAATCAGAAGTGATCTGGAGCTTACACCAGGACCGAGTTTGGAAAGAGATCGGAGATATGTTAGGTGTTCAGGATGCGTCCACAAGTATGCCTGGATGGTTCCAGATCCTACTGCCAGCCATCAAGAGGGTTTTTGAAAGCATCACTGCAGAGGAAAAGGCAGTGCTTGAGGCCAAGCAGGAGAAAATGGAGGGGGAAGGTTATCCAGAGAAAACGAAGTGAATGTATGTTAACCCATTGCCATTCCCATTCCCATTGTCGTTTCCATTCCCATTCCCATTCCCATTCCCATTCCCATTCCCAATGATGTTATTGATGTTTTGCAGTCGAGCAGAGAAGAACCTGGTTAAGCATGTGGAGGAGACTGCATGACAACAGTGGCTAGAAATGGGGGTGCTATCTGTGACATTCATGGCCTACACTGCACCTGATGGTTTGATGGTTGTTGACGTCTGAGTGAAAATCTTCTGCTGCTGCTGCTGCTGCCATTGCCAATCCCACTCCTGATCACAGTCATGAAAATGTTTCATTGTTGATGGCCACCCCTGCACGATCCTTCATAGACACATATAATAATGAGATCACAGAGCTCAAGTGCCACTTCATGGGCTATATCAAGGCTTTACGTGCATCAGATGTTGCTTCATGGTCAACAGCGCATGGTAACTCAATGCAAATCCGACTTGAGATGACTAGTGATGGGTTCCCCATCCTACCCACACCATGGAAAGGCTCACTGTACAAGAAAAAAGAGCTGGAGGAATGGTTTAAGTTGTATGTTGGGCAGCATTACAGTATGATCACTTCCTTTTCAATGAGTTGTTACTTATCTGCATGCAGAACTAGCAAACAATGGTCGTACTTGCCATGTCCCATTCACAGCAATTGCCAAGCACACATCGACATTCATCAATCCAGAATATCTCCCAGCCAGGTTCAAATGGACAGACCCATGGAACATGCAAAAGAGTGTCATAGAAGACTTCTTCAACCACATTCTGCAGCGGTGAATGGCACAGGGCCCTGAGAGGGCATTCAGGTTCAAAAGAATCAAGCTACACAATGGTAGTGTCTCTCCTGCACAATATCCTAATGATTTGAATAGCCCTACACCTTCTTGGCAGATGCGCAAACACACTGGCCGATGTAATGCAGATGCCGCTGCCATGCCTGATGTAGACTCCCCTGCTGCTGCTACCACTGCTGTGCCCAGTGCAGACAACTCAGTGGCCCGTGCTGACTCAGTTGCTCCTGCACCTGCTCCCGTGCCCATGCCCGACCCCGAAGGCTAATCCCAAATTAGGTGCATCTTCTCCCAACTCACATTCACAATCGAGAGTCATAAAAGCTGCAAAAGGCAAATCCAAGCCAAAGAAACCTGGCCAAAGGTCGATGGCAGAACAGGCACACAACTCAAACACAAGTGCAACTCTGTTGAATGATGTACAAGTCCATCAAACAACAATGGACATACTCTGTAATGCTGGTGTCGCTCAGCCACAGCCAATTAATGGTCCAGGTGATGGTGAACTGCAGTATCTTATACCTCGAGACACATACATGAGATACATGGGACCCATGTCAGGCAACAATGTGAACGACCCCCCTATTGATCCATCCCTGTTCCGAAATGACCACTCCACTCCACCTCCTCAACAAACATCACAATGTCCTAAACCTTGCCCCCTTTTTTGCGGCCAGGATACAGGAGTGGCCAGCATGCCCAACAAAGGATTGTCAGCAGTTAGCTATCAACCAATGACCCCACCCCCATCCCAACAAAACCTGACAATCAGGCGATCACATTGGCAGTGGCAAGCACAACAGTGGCCAGCTTGATCATCAACAGTTAGCTATCAACCAATGACCCCACCCCCATCCCAACAAAACCTGACAATCAACCAATCAGAGGGTCGACAATGAAAGACAACTGATGACCTTGCACAACAGGAGGCCATTTTAAACACAACCCTTGGTAAAAGAGAGAAGAGGAAAAATGTGAAATTTTCAGACTAATTATACAACAATATTTCTGTATGAATGTAAAATAAAATGGTCCAACCATTACTTTTTTCTGCCTTGTTTGACCTCCTCTCTGTCCTCAGATGTTCCCGCTCTCTTCTTCAGGTTTGGCTGAGGGCTGGTACTTCTCGAAGGCTGGGCGGGTGACAAATGGTGAGGGGATTGGTGTAATTGTGGAGGAGGAGGGGAATGCGATGCCAGCGGTGAAGGAGGGGTGGGTGGTACAAACACATTGCTGGTGGATACCATTACCGGTTCCACAGGGTCAGCATTGGGGATTGAGGAGGGTTGAAGGAGGGGAGGAAGGGGCACATCCACAGAGGTCATATGTTGAACTGATTCATGAGAACCTTGTGGCATGGTGGGGACAACCTTGATTTGAGGACCATGTCCTTCTTCCTCAAGCCCAGTGGGAGTGGGAGCGGAAGCGGCATGTGGCAGTGCAGGAGCAGGAGAGGGAGTGGGAGAGGGAGGGTGAGCTACACTTGACGCATCATCTTGGCCTTGCCAAGTGGGCTGGCCAGCTTCTGCATCGGGCAAAGCATCAGGGATGGGAGTGGCAGGTGGGGGTGCAAGTGCGGGAATGGGGGCAGGAGCGGCAGGTGGGGCATCAGGTGGAAGTGGGGGAACAGGAGCGGGGGTGGGGGTGGGAGTGGGAGCGTGATCAACCTCACGTCCATCTTCCTCAGGCCAAGCTGCCTCATGTCTATCTTCCTCACTACCAGCATCAGCGGCAGCAGCCCAGTGCCAGAGATCCTCCCAAGCAGCATCCCCAGCATCCTGCTCATCTTTGTTGACCTCCATACCATACCTTCACCTATGGCTGGGACCATCTCTAATATAGTGCAGCTCACCTGCACCATTGTACAACACAAGGGGTTGTGGGCAGAACCCCATGTACTCATCCATCCTCCTGCTCAAGCTGGCCATATTCTCCCATATGTTGGCAATTGCTCTGGGGAAGTTCGGATGGAGCCAATCACCCTGATTGTACAGATGATGCTCCAGTTCTTATATATGGTTGTTGAAGTCATGGAGGTCCCCAGCAGTAACGGGAGTGGGCAAGGGTGGGCATTTGTGCCCAACGTCAACCATCTCGATGTCGGAGGAATATGTTGCTGTGGTCAATGTTCAGTTGTTATTTGTATGGTGATACATAGTACTTACCCTCCAATTTTCCTTTTTCTTCCCTCGTGAACCTTTGCAAGGATCCAGACTTCTTCACCTTTCTTCTGGCTGCACCCTTTCCTTTCTCTGGCTTGTCCCCTCCATGACCATCTTTTATTTTTTTGCACTTGACTTTGCCCTTCCCACATTTGAAACATGCACCCTTCCCATTGACCTGTTCGTGACATTGTCACCCAAGCCGGATGCATCGTATGCAGGGAGTGGGCCTTACTGCCCCACACACTGGTTGTCGCCATTGTTCCCTTTGCTCCTTTCACTCCAACAATCCATCTCCATTGCTTTCCATCCCCTCTGATTCCCCATCATTTTCAAAATCCTCACCAGAGGTCCTGCCACTCCCACTTGGTCTTGCTGGAGTGGTTGGGGTGGGTGGTGCTGATAGGCGCACATCTGGGCATCGATGTTCTGGCTGGCGTGACCTGGATCTGGATGGCTCCACTGGCGCCTGTGGTTTCCTTTGCCTGGTCTCGCCTGGAGCTCCTGCTCCCATTCCTGCTCCTGCTCCCATTCCCGTCCCCATCCCCATTCCCGTTCCCATTCCCATTCCCATTCCTGAACCCCCACCTGCTGCTCCTGCTCCTTGTGCTCCTGCTCCTGATCTTGAAGGACCAGCCGCCACTCCACCTCCTGCTCCCAATGCCAAAACCCCTGAGGTTCCTGCAATCCCACCTTTCTCATCAAATTTCTTCATTGCGCGCAGCTGACATTCCTTGAAAATCTCATCTCCCATTCTATCAGAACTTCCCCAAGCTACAAAAAAACCCCACAAGAATGACTTGGCACCAAATGCCGCTTTGAAGTCCTCCCCAAGATCCTGTCTTTGCCATGAAAATAATGTGTTCTACAGTATATTAGTCCCACTGTCGTCCTGATAGTATTTTACTTACAAGTGCCCATTTTTGTTCCCTCATGTGTTTGAAGGCCATTTTGAACAGCCTGCTCAATCTGGCTGATGTGGCCAAGGACTTGTTGAGCTGTAACATTCATGTTGAGATGAGTTGGGAAGGGGATGGGAATGGGGATGGGAGGGATGGGTTTTGAAAGTCAACGAAAGTTGGAAGGATGAAAATCAACCATCACCTGTGTTTGTTCATCAAGGCCAAACAAATAACATCAATATCTGATCACTAGATTAGATGCACATTATAACCTCTGTTACATTGATCCATCCACAATGAGCAACCAGCAGCAAACACATGGCAATGTTCTAGATGGCTACATCCCTATCCAAGCCGACAATGGGCACCACTATTTAGTGCCCCACTTTATGATTCCCGCCACTCATCAGGCGATGAATGCCTATCACCAGAAGTTGGAACTTGATGTCCATAATGTGGATGGAGGAGTAAGCTTCATTTATTTCAAATCAGGTTGAAGTTAAGGGCTGCTGCCATGTCTCTGGCCACTGCTGTGTCTTGGCCGCTCCCATATCCTGGCCGCTCCTGTTTCTCTATCCACTCCTGTGTCTTGTCTATCCCAACTGACATTATGATCAATTTGCAGTCTGGCAACATGACCATGCCACCATACTACCTGGTGGCCCGCAACCAGCTCACCCTACCTGCTGATCCAGTAAGTGTCATCCTCATTTGTGTTTCTACATTAGTTCATCCTGTTGCAGGACTTGACAGACAGGGAGTTGTTGAGCTGCCATGCTGAAGTGAAGGCCCTTCAAGACCAGCTTGGCATATCATACAAGGATGCCAGTCATTGTCTGTACATGGCTGAGGTGGAGAAGCTTGAACAACAAGATATAACATTGAAAACATATGCCATTTTGAAGGAAAGGGTTGAAAATAAGTTGAAATCATTTGAAAGGAGGTTCTCAGAAATTACGCCGTCATCCCACTCAGATGCTATGGCCAATCCCCCTGCCAATTCCCAGTGATGTGGAAGGATAATTAATACCTTACTCATTATATATATATATCTATGTAGCTTTTGTCTGTATTCTGTTCTTAATGCACATCATTGTAGTAATATCATTGTTTTTGTGGTCCTGTCAAGCCCCGATGTCAGTGCTGCTTCTCCATTCCCGTCCCCATCCCCATCCCCATCCCCATCCCCATCCCCGTCCCCATCCCCATCCCCGTCCCCATCCCCATCCCCGTCCCCATCCCCATCCCCGTCCCCATCCCCATCCCCGTCCCCATCCCTGGTCTGGTCCCCATTCCCGCTCCCTTCTCCATCCCCATCCCCATCCCAGTCCATGTCCCCTTCCCTGCAATTGCATTTCAAACATTACTAATGTCTGTACTATCTTCTTAATGGACATCTATCTGTATGGTCCAGCAAGTAAAGTGGTAATGTAGTCATTTATTAATTAATAGAGTATGTACAAATATATAGTGAGTTCAACGGCGTCCATTGAAACAGATAATACAATGTGTACAGTCAATAGTCCCCATCCCTGCTCCCGTCCCACTCCCATCCCTGCTCCCATCCCCATTCCTGTTCCCGTCCCCATCCCCATCCCCTTCCCTGCAATTGCATTTCAAACATTACTAATGTCTGTACTATGGTCTTAATGCACGTCTATCTGTACGGTACAGCAAGTAAAGTAGTAATGTAGTCATTGGTTAATTAATAGAGTATGTACAGATATATAGTGAGTTCAATGGCGTCCATCGAAAGTCAATAGTATTCATAGGTTAATATTGTGTCCATGCCCAATGGTGGTGCCATGGCTGTCCCCGTGTCTGTGGCCACATCTGTGCCCATTGCATTTCAAATGTTACTAATATATGTATTACATTCCTAATGCATGTCTATTGTAAGGTATAATAATCAGTGTACAATGTAGGCGTTGGTTAATATAGTATAGTGACTTTATATAGTGAGTTCAACAGCATCCATTGAACCCGTATCATTTGATACAATGTATGTGTTCGATAGGTCGTATCATTCAATACAATGTAGCATACCTATGTGAACAGGCATGTCGACACCTACACGCACAATGCAAAGGGAAGAGAACAAACTGGAGCAGGGAATGTACAAACACCCATACGCTAGATGGATGGACCTGATGTATATGGTCCAAGAATGCTGACCGGGAACAGGATTCAATGTGGCCGATTGGATGATGTTGGTATGATGGATGGGCACAGCCCCTTATAAAGAGGGGTCAGGGAGCAATCTTGACAAGGCAAGAGGACTAGACCCTCCTGCGGGATACTTGCAGGTAGAATGGAAGATGTTCATGGACCAAGGGGAGGCCCACCTGGTACAAAATGGAGAAATGGTGATGGAAGGAACCACCGCCATCATCGTAAAGAGGGAGTCGACACATATGACACCCCAGGTGAAGACAGAAATCCATGTTTCAATGCCTGATATGTTGAAATTGGCTGAAAACAGCCTATTGCTGAGCCAGCCAGATGAGACTAACTCAATGGCTGAACAAAGAAACACACCATATGTTTGCACGTCCACCATGGAATTAGACATGTATAGAAGTGCCTGGCAAATAACCAGGGGAGGTGAGCGACAACCCAGATGTATGCAAGAAATCATCCAAGAGGATGAAACAGATAAAGAGCAGGAAGACCTGCTTGTAGAATAAGAACAAATGTCCAACAAAGAAGAAGACAAAGATGGCAAACCATACAAAGGTTTGCAGTATAGCTCCAAAGGGGAGGAGCAGGATTTGGAGGAGTTTCAGCAAATAAGAAACTTGCAGATATGAGAAATGGGATGGGCTATGGTACCTGACCAAGGGATAGTGTTTGACAAACACAATAGGCCCAGGGATGTAGAACCTGGACAGAGTTTGAAGAAGGAGGAGTCAACACCGGCTAGTGGTAGGGGCCATGTGACTCCTAAAAAGGAATTCAAACCTGACAAGGGCCCTCCAGGACTGCCAGGAGATGGACCTAATGGCCCACCAGGTGATTATGAAGGATCATCAGACAGTGACGATGATGAGGACAGTGGTAGTGAGCCACCATTTGATGAAGAAGAAGATGTGGAAGGACTCAACCTTCCACACCCAGAGAATGAATGACAGGGATTGTTAGGGCGACACCCACTATCTGCTAGCTAAGACCATGCGGGTTCTCTCTACAAGAAGGGGGCGGGATCTGCGCGCATGATGGGGAAATTGATGGTTTTGATGTGAGGGGTTATTAATAGGTGAGTTTGTTGAGATAGGCCTTTCACACCAAAACATAGGTGGAATACCTAAGAGAACACAACTGGGGTCCCCTATGTGTATATTTTGGGTTTATATACTATGTTACATATATTGTACATTGTTGTTACCAATGTGTGTGTACAGGCACATACATAGTGATGCGTGCGAAATAATATTCTCACGCTATCAAAGTGTAGCGTCATTTGGCGTCATTTGGTGTAATGTAGTGTAATTCGACATAATAAAATGAAAATGAAATTTTATTAGGTAATGGGGCTGTTTCCTAACATTACCCCCCTTTTATGCCTCGACTTCCAGGCAAGAAAATATTATGTTTGTCCCCTCTGTGAAATTTTGGTAAGGCCGGAATTTCATCCCCTCATACACCATTCTCGCAATGCGATGCAGAGCATTCGGATTATGTTTAAAGAATTGGGTGATCACGTTATGCACTCGCTTACAATTCTCTTCGGGTTCCCACGAATTATTTTCGTCGGTATAGTTTTTCCACTTTATTAAGAACTCCAATTTGTTCTGTTGAAGACATGAGTCTAGAATTTCTTCAACTATGTATTCTGGAGCACCTTCTACTATTATTGGAGGTTACAGAGTAGTTTGTTGGCCAGGAATAGTGGGCGGACGGTAAGGGCATAGGCGGGATACGTTAATCTCAGGATCAATCTTAAATGATCGGGGTAATATTAGCACTACCACATTAGGCGAGATCACTTTAGAGATTGCATATGGGCCAACTTGTTTCTCTGTAAGTTTCTTCAAAGGTCGTGGAATATTCAGGTCCTTGGTACTTAGCCATACCAAGTCACCAACTTTGTACTCTGGAGCGCGTGCTCAAGTACGATCCGTGTGTCGCATCATGTCATCACATGCTTTCTTCAATGCTGCCTCTGCTTCCTCTTGTACCCTTTGCATCTTAGATACAAAATCTTCTACCGACTGTACTTTGACTTCCCTTCTGGGTTCTACTCCCATGCGAGGATGATATCCATAATTCACGAAAAAGGGTGACATACGAGTAGCCAAATGGAATTTATTATTGTGGGAAAATTCGGCAATTGCCAACCATTTGGGCCAGTCAGTTTGTTGGTAGTTGACAAACATATGTAGGTACTGCTCCAACTCCTGATTCATTCTCTCTGTCTGCCCATCAGTCTGCGGGTGATATGCCATAGATAATTTAGTTTGAATTCCCAATATGTTGTTTAGTTCTCACATAAATGTGGAAGCAAATTGTGGTCCGCGATCGGAGATAATGGTATCGGGTAACCCATGTAACCACCATACCTGATTTAGATAGAGGCGTGCCAAGCCTAATGATGAGGTTTCTGTAGTAGTAGGAATAATATGGACCTCCTTTGTAAAGCGGTCGCATACTACGAATATTGCATCGTACCCTTGAGCCTCAGGTAGTCTGGTAATAAAATCCACAGATATATCTCGCCACAGTGCTTTAGGTATAGGGTTCAGCATTAATTTTCCTGCAGGTTTCTCTGGAAATTTCTTCCCCCTCATGCACGTATCACATCCATCCACATACCACATACTTCAAAATTCTGGGCCACCAATAATTTCTCATTACTAATTCCAACGTCTTCCATCTTCCTGGGTGTCCAGCAATCAGCATATTGTGATGTAACCGGACAATCTCCCTTCACAGATCCTGATCCTTTGGTACATACACTTTTCCTCGGAACAACACCAACCCTTGTTCCTCAGCCCATTCGTCTCCTTTGATATTACCTTTCTTCTCTCCCTTCAGAGCTTTCACGGCTTCCACTACTTCATCATCCATTTCCGAGCATTGTCTAATTTTAGACAACATTTCCATTTCCGAGCTATCTATTAATAGATGCCCTTGACGCATAGCGCAAATGCAAAAGTATTCGGGTTTGAGTAAAGTAACATTTTTATTGTCCTCCTCCACCCCCCTTTTATGATCAATACGTCTGGATAAGGCATCTGCTTTCCTCATTAAGCTTCCCGCTTTATGGACCAAGTGAAAGTTGAAACGCGATAGGAATAGTGCCCAACGCGCTTGCCGGCGATTAAGCTTTTTAGTGGACATGAAGTATTGCAGATTTTGATGATCCATCCAGATCTCAATTTGATGCGTACATCCCTCCAAATAATGCCTCCATGCCTCCAATGCTCGTATTATCCCCAACATCTCTTTGTCATGCACATCATAATTCCTCTCCACATCATTCAACCCTTTTGACAAGTATGCACAAGGATGCCATTTGTCATCTTCGCACAGCATTGATAATACCACTCCAGTAGCAAAATCGGATGCATTGGATTCCACTCGCAAAGGGCATGTGAAATCTACTGGGGCTAATATTGGTCCCTCCACAAACTTCCTCTTCAACTCCTCAAACACTGTCTGCTGCTGCTCTCCCCACCTCCACACTACTCCCTTTCGCATAAGGTTATGTAAGGGTGCGGCAATTTTAGAAAAATTGTGCACAAAGTGATGATAATAATTTGTGAGTCCCAAGAAGGCTTGAACCTCCTTGACACGGGTGGGTGCAGGCCAATCTGTGATCGCCTGTACCTTGATCGGATCCATTTTGATCCCATCAGGGCCGATCAATAATCCTAGGAACTCGATCTTGCTTGCCCCAAACACACACTTCTCTGGGTTCAAAAATAGATCATTCTCCGCCAACCTCCATAACACCTCCTGCACTATCGCCTCATGATTCTCTTCATCCTCCGTGAATATCAGAATGTCGTCAATAAATATTATTACCACACCTTTGTCTATTATGTCCTTGAAAATGTCGTTCATCATATTTTGAAAGGTCGGGGGACTATTAGTCATCCCAAAAAACATGACAAGCAGCTCGAAGGATCCTCGACGCATGGCAAATGCAGCCTTCCACTCATCTCCTTTCTTTATTCATACATTGTTGTATCCCCATCGTAAATCCAATTTTGTAAAGACCTTGGCTTCTCCCACCTTATCAATTATTTCTGAGATCAACAGCAGGGGGTACGCGTTCTTCACTGTCCACTCATTCAGATACCTATAATTGGTACACATCCTCTTCCTTTGGTCTTTTTTGGGCACGAAGAATATTGGTGACATCTGCAGTGATTTCGAAGGTCGTATGTATCCTTTGCGCAATTGCTCCTTCAGGAATGCATCCACTTCTTCTTGTTCCATCGGAGATAATGGATATACCTTCGACTTGTTCGGCACAAACCCTGGCTTCATCTCAATTGCATGATCCCATGGCTTCCACACCGGCATTCGCTCAGACTCCTTCTTTTGGAACACTGACAAATGTTCATGATACACTTTTGGTACCCATTCCTCCACTGGCTTCTCCACCTTCACAATATTCTTGTCCCACGACTGTCCTCCACGAACTGCTCTAAAGGTTTGCTTCTGCTCTTCTTTCTCAATCATGATCAGAACTTCCCCATTTGGCATTTCCTCATCCTCCACTTCCTCCATCGTAACAGAATACTTCCTCAGACGTTCTTTCTCTTTCTTTTTCCTTTTTTCTTTCTTCATCTTCCTCCCATACACATTACATTCCTTAGGACAATGAGTCATTTGTACTTTCCCAGTTTTCCAATCAATTTCGGGATTATGCTTCTGTAACCACGGACATCCTATTATTAGATTGGTTTTGCCAAGATCGCACACTTCAAATATGGCTCGCTCCTGATGCTCCTGATACTTTAGTACCATAGTCACCTCCTCCTTGATAGTTCCTCCACGATTGACTGTTCCGTCAATATTGTACACCATTATAGGTTGCGCCAGCTTGCGTGTGTTAATACCGTTTCCGGTAATTAAGGATCGATTAATAAATAATCCTGTAGCACCACTGTTAAGAAACGCTTCCACATCAATAGCTGCATGCGTGTCCACTGTCTTCAGTCCCACAGTCAAGGTGATTTCGGGTTCTATTTGCGCAGAGTGAATAAAGAATTTAGGGGTTTTCGGAAATGACATGTGACAATTTTCTTTGTTGCATGATTCGCAACAGTTGTACTCCTCCTCGATTTCCTTTTCTGATTTACTCTGGGTTTCCTCGGATACTAATACATTGTAACGATTCTGGGTCACCAATAGGGAAACCTTCACTGGGACTCTTCCACAAAATTCTCCTCCTTGCCTTCCTCCTGCTTCACTTCCTCAATTGTAGCTCCCCTGATCTTTCTCTTCTGCTTGCAATACTTAGAAATGTGTCCTAACTGCCCACAGTTAAAACATTTAAGTGGGGCTCATCTCCCCACTTGATCAACCTCCATTGCCTCTGCTGGTGCTGCTGACTCTGTAACTATAGGTGTCACTGCCATGGCCAGTGGCTGTGCCCTCGGAGCTTGCGCCTGAGGCGCCTTTCCTTTCTCAGACTGTCCTCCTGATCACTTTCCAAATTTACTACTTCCGTACATCAACTTTGACTCTGCCTGTTCCTGCCGATATTGCCGGTCAAGGCGCATTGCCCAATTATACCACTCATCCAACTTCTCTGGCATAGAAGGTAGTCAGTAGATAGACTTGAATAAAGAGGGATTTAATCCTGCTTTCAAAAACTCTACCAACGCGGCTTCTCCCATGTCCGTTTGTGAAGCTTCTGCTTTGAACTGCAAAATAAATTCATCCACCGTTAAGGAACCTTGGCGCATGGTCTTTAATTTAGCATTGGCTGTCGCCTTTGGATTAGGGTCTCCAAACTGTGCCTCCAATCTCTCCAGAAATTCCTTGAAGGTTGCAAATGGTTTATTTCCTGCAGCAATTTGATTAATAGCCTCGTTTCTCCAGAACTGTGCTTTCCCCCCCTGAATGTATGAGAGAGCAAACATAATCCTAGACTCGGCTGTACAAAACTCAGGCTTCCTCCCATGGATGTACAATACTATAGAGCTGATGAAGGATTTTGTATTCTCCATGGTACCATCAAAGATTTGTGGGGGCGCGTACTTAGGTAAGTGCGCTTTTCCATTTCCGGATTTCTCCACTGTCTCATCCTCCTGCAATATCCACTCCACCATCTCCACCATTTCATCATCTCTTTCTCCTGTCATCTCTGGCTGTACTTCCACTTGTCTGGGCTGTGATGCTGTCAATACTGACACTAATTGCAACATTTGCGCTGTGAGTGCATCAATTTTTGCCTCTAGTGCTGGTATGGGAACAGGATTAGGACCGGGATTAGAAGTTGAAGGTTCAGACATAATTGTAGAATCTGTGATGAATCACTTCTTCGACAAATTCAAAATTTTACTTCGAGACCTCTCCAAACGTCTATGGGTCACATGATAAGGTTCGTCAAGGTTCGTCAATGGTTCGTCATTCGTCAGGTGCCTATTTTGACACTTCGGATCAACAACCCTTCCAACAGTGCCTGATCTCGGAGATATCACTGAATTCGGCTTGTAACTAAAATAGTCATCCGAATAGAGTGATGTAAATCATAACTAAACCAGATCCGATCAGTTGTCTGGTTGCAGCTGCCCTAATGACGAGCGCTGCCTCTCGATCACTGGCAGTCGCAATGTAAGGTGAGGCCTGGCATCAGCTTATGAAAGAAAAGGTAGATTACATATATACAAGTACTTCCGGCTCATGCCAAAAGGATGAGTAATCGGATGTGGCGCAGTGAAACAATGACGTATGCGCAAGTAAGAGAAGGTGCACTGATATGGGAAGTTGTGTTCTTCTGTTAGGGCGACACACACTATCTGCTAGCTAAGACCATGCGGGTTCTCTCTACAAGAAGGGGGTGGGATCTGCGTGCATGATGGGGAAATTGATGGTTTTGATGCGAGGGGTTATTAATAGGTGAGTTTGTTGAGATAGGCCTTTCACACCAAAACGTAGGTGGAATACCTAAGAGAACACAACTGGGGTCCCCTAGGTGTATATTTTGGGTTTATATACTATGTTACATGTATTGTACATTGTTGTTACCGACGCATGCATACAGGCGCATACATAGTGATGCATGCGAAATAATATTCTCATGCTATCAAAGTGTAGCATCATTTGGCGTCATTTGGTGTAATGTAGTGTAATTCGACATAATAAAATGAAAATGAAATTTTATTAGGTAATGGGGCTGTTTCCTAACAGGGATCAAGGAAAATGCCTTGATCCACTTGATACAACACACCATATGTGCATGCATCCACCATGGAATTAGACATGTATAGGGATAGAGGATCACCTCATATCATGAAGCATCTGAGGGTGATGCATGAGAAGTATTGTCTGATGATAGACAAACATGTTGGCCATGAGGTCGACCTGGGCAATAATATCAAGGTGCCAAGGGTACCAGAACCCAAGGCATATGACAGCGAAGAGGACGCCGAAGTATTTGAAAGGTGGCTAACAAGCCTCCTGAGATGGTTTCACATAAATAAGTACTGTGGACCAGCATATGTTAAAGACCATGTGGTATGCATGGCCATATTTTTGCAAGGATCGGCCCTGACTTGGTTCAACAATAATGTTGATGGAATGGACCACAAGAATGATACATGGTCATTCAAGATGGTAGTGATTGGGTTATATGATCACTTTATCCATAATGTGGCATTGGGAGTAGTGTTCGCAGGTCCAGTTCAGTCCAGTTCAGTCCGGTTTTTGACCCCCAAATGGGGCAACCGGCAACCGCAACCGGTCCGGACTGACCCCAGATATTGTGGGACTGCAACCAGACTGTTTAGGACTGGTCCTAATCGGTCCATGGACCAAAAAAAGACTGGTTTGGACCAGTCTTTGGTTGTAAAATGTGTTGTACCAATGTAACCATATGTAACTCCATGACTATTACCAAGACCTTATAACCATTGTATCGGTGGATGGATATGGTAATCCCCCGTCGTTTGGTCCAGCTTTTAAGAGATTCTGTTGGGATTTGACCATGTTATGGCCAGAATGAAAGGACATTGCTGGAACTTGTGCAATTCGCATCTGTAGTTCGTGAGTTGTTGTAACATGTCAGGGATGCTAAATGAATGAGATATACATGGTACACATAGTTTGCTGTGCTATTACCATGCCCATAATTGTATCCAGGTGGGCCCAACATTTTCATTGCACAAGTTATAAGCAATGTAATCAAAGTCATTCTGATCATGACAAAATACTCATGCAAAAATAATTTTGATCATATCTTGACCAATTCTCAACTGTTTTTGATGATCCAGGGACGGAAATTGATGGAAATATGGGTGGGAATGTGGTCCAAAATGAGTTTTTACCAAAGACTGGTTGCAACCAATTTAAACCGGTTTTTCATCGGTCTTATGATATTTTTGAAAACTGGGCAACTGGCAACCAGACCAAAAAAGACTGGTCCATAAATAGACCACTGGTCCGGTCCTAATCGGTCCAGTCCAGTCCACTTTCGGTTTTTTTTTCGGTCCCATGGACTGGACCTGTGAACACTAAGAGTCAGGGTCTGACAATGAAGGAGGATTTCCTCTACTAGTGGAAGTCTCGGATGACAAGGACGTCAACAAGGATGTCAACGAGGACTCAAGCATAGGGGAAATGGAGGAGGACCCATTGATGATACTCAACCTGGGAAGACCACCAAAACAGCTGATGAGGCAATCAATGATATTTGCGACGAGTCAGAAGAAGGGTGCAAATCATTCTGAATGTTCGTGGTCCAACCGATAGTAAGATAACTAGTTGGTACTAGTCATGAAGGTAGTGCTATGAGAGACAAAGGTGTTTGGCATGGTCCAATCGAGTATTGATCAATATCAAGGACGATCGACGAGATCGACGACGAACAATGTTTATCGTCGATGGTCGAAGTGTGCATTCCGAGGACCTTTCGATAGGTCAAAAGTATATGAAGGCTATAGTCGATGGCTAGAATGTGTTGAAATGGTTGCTAGTGCTAATAACGAGAGGATTGAAGGAAGATCGAGGACACGATGATCGCAGAGGTTTCTCGTCGATTGAGAAAACTCGTAGAGACTTAGATTGTTTTTAGAAGTTGATCGGATGCTTAGAACTGTATATGAGATGATAGGTGAAGACGATTTCTTTTTTCTTTCCAAGTAGATACTACAGAGTTTTATATGTTTTAAAGAAACTTTCAAAAATGGAATGAGAAACATGTGTAGAACATGAGGCAGAAGATATGAGTTAAGGCACAAGGCCAAAAAGGAGACTGGAATCCAAACAAGAAAGATATATATCATATGATGAAAGAGTAATAAAGGATATAGACCTAAAAAGGGACTGTCCTTTGTGTATAAACTGCGCTAAGTCTCGCCATAATGCGTCCAGCAGGTTCTGTGCACGATAGGGACTTGGAACGAGGCTGACCTACTATCAGCAGGTTTGAGCACAAGTTGGAATACTTCCTGGCACATGGTATCCCACCATTTAGATAATGAATGCGGCGCCCAATGTTGCTTGCAGTCTCTGGATATCGATCAATAATGCTCGATGATGTTTGATTGTGTTTGATTGTGTTCAATACAATATCGCGCTCGGTAGACTTGGTCAGGAGTGGTTGTGCTGCTTCTGGGACCTCGTGCGAGTTATCTGATGTGATTAGAATGTGGTTGAAATGGTGAATTGGCCTTTGAGCTGAGGAGACAACCTATCACTGTCTGAAGAAACAAGCTCCAAAGATTCACAATCAACAGATTGTGAGGATGAAGATGAGGATGTCTATGAATCACAGGTGCTGATAGCAACCTTGAAAACTGGTGGAGATGTGCTGAGTCTCCTAGGCTCTAGCTATGCCCAAGACAACGTAGTTGTAGTGATAGGATAACTCTCTATGTACAGGTGATCGGCTACTGACTATGTGGTCACGTGACTGCCCGGAGTAGGTGACCACACACCCTACTCCATCTGCCCACCTCCAAAAAAGTTGACGTCCTCATTGCCATGAAAAAAAAAGGAAAACAAACAATAGGTAAAGAAATGATAAGAAATGATAAGCAATGTGACCAAAAAATTCTACGATTGATAAAAAAAAGTAAAACAAAAGAAAACTCAGCAAGGAGGTAGCCATTCCAAGGCTCGAAGTGCACAACTCAGATCTGACAGTCAAGGGTCATTGTCCCAATCAAGGTTTGGAGCTGAAGTCAGAGGGTGTGCAGCAATGTGGGAGATAGTGATGATGGGTTTTCCAGGGCCGATACCAGAAGCATGTCAATGAGTAATAAAAGGCTGAGATGAAACATGAGATGGCAGAGCTGGATGAAAGAATTTTCCAGACGACTAAAAAAAATGTGTACAGGAGGCCATGTACAGGACTGGATGCAGTCAGAGGGGCAGGCATCCATGAAGGCCATGTACCAGACTGGACACGGTCAGAGGGGCGGGCATCCTGGAAGGCCAGGCCATGTACAGGACTGGACACAGTCAGAGGGGCAGGCATCCTGGAAGGCCATGTACCGCACTCTGATTGTGTCCAGTCCTGTACATGGCCTGGCCTTCCAGGATGCCTGCCCCTCTGACTGTGTCCAGTCCTATGCATGGCCTTCCAGGATGCCTGCCCCTCTGACTGTGTCCAGTCCTATGCATGGCCTTCCAGGATGCCTGCCCCTCTGACTGTGTCCAGTCCTATGCATGGCCTTCCAGGATGCCTGCCCCTCTGACTGTGTCCAGTCCTATGCATGGCCTTCCAGGATGCCTGCCCCTCTGACTGTGTCCAGTCCTATGCATGGCCTTCCAGGATGCCTGCCCCTCTGACTGTGTCCAGTCCTATGCATGGCCTTCCAGGATGCCTGCCCCTCTGACTGTGTCCAGTCCTATGCATGGCCTTCCAGGATGCCTGCCCCTCTGACTGTGTCCAGTCCTATGCATGGCCTTCCAGGATGCCTGCCCCTCTGACTGTGTCCAGTCCAGTACATGTCCTTCCAGGATGCCCGCCCCTCTGACTGTGTCCAGTCCTGTACATGGCCTCCCCGGATGCCTGCCCATCTGGCTGTGTCCAGTCCTGTACATGGCCTTCCAGGATGCCCGCCCCTTTGACTGTGTCCAGTCCAATTCCATGGCCATCCACCCTCAGACTCTGTCCAGCTCTACCCATGCCAATCAACCACCCAACCAACCAACCATGCAACCAACCAACCAACCATGCAACCAACCCAAACAATAAACCCTAGCCTAGGGTTTAAGTCAATCTACTATGTTCCAAATCCTCTAGTAAACCCTAAGGCATCATTTGCACTATTTTTTGCCCTATCATGAGAAACCTAACAACAACATCATGCCCTCACCCATTGGACAAAAAAACTGAGTAGATATATGAATTTTGGGCCCTGACACCCCCTTGGAACAACCCAATAATCTGAAGAATAAACCTGTGACTCATGTCAATATGAGTCTAAAGATAACACAGGTACTGTATCGTGCATTGGCCCACAGAACTATTTCAGCCATCCATGTATCAGTGCAATCAATCATTGAAATGGAAGGTGAAATACTCATGTTCATGAGAACCCCTCCCAAAATGTCTATGAGCACTCTTGATGCAATCAGGAATGATTTCTCATACTCAAATGAAATAGGGACACTGTCACATGTGTCAGTCTAAGGATTGATATCCTGGAGCATCGTGAACAAGGCATTGATAGAAAGACTAGTCACTTACTGAATTCCTCAGTCTCTGTGGAGATTGCCAAGCAAACATTCCAGTGTTCTGAAAGTATGTGTACCTCTTGTGAACAAGGTGGGAATTGTGCAATGGTCTGCATTGGACCTAGAAGATACAACACAATGTTGAGAAATCCTTGCAAACACTGAGTGGTCACACTAGGAACATGTGATCCATTAATTATTAGTGTTGCGCTAAAACAATGTAAGAATGCACGATTCTTACTTACCCAAGTCATTAATTGGATGTTCACACCTCATGAACATCAAGTTGTTACAAAATTGATCCTGCATCAAAAATGGGAATGCCATGTCAAGATGTACATGGCACTTAACTGTGAAATTGATGGAACATCATTTGATTCAGTAAGAACAAAGAATGACTCATGAAAGAACAATCGGCTCTCCACTCTGAGCTGTTGGCACAACTGTAGACCCTGAAATAGGTTGTCCACATATCAGATGCCGGATTATATGATCCTGGCATTTGGGCAGGGCAGTGCATCACATCTCAAGAAACCAACTGATGCTCTACATGTTGAGCATGAAACATTGGTCTAAAAAGAATAGCAGTTAGTATTCAGAGCCTCCTTGGCTTCTGGATAATGCTACTTACTGGAATTGTGCTTACCTTTGTTGGCCAATCCTTCTCAGGCATTGGGACATGGTTTGCATGCAATTCCCCACTTTCCAAAGACCCATATCCTGCGCCACCGCTGACAGTCAAGATGGCAATTGCCAGGATAATGAAACAGTGCATCCAAATGGTGAAGTTTTCAGATAGTGTTGTCAGTAAATGTCATGCCATGCCGACACTGCTGCATGACAAGAATATGGTATTTCATAGGAATTACCTGCAAAAATCGAATCAAGTCTCTGAAGACTACAGAACTACCATCCACAGCCACTTATTTGGGTGGCAAACACTTGATGATTCAATCAAAGCCCCTGGTGACAGAGAATGCCAGGCACAGACTGATGTTGACTGGAAAACCTGTCAAGTGTTGGAGAAGGACATTGCTCTAGTCAGCATTGAAGGCCCATTTAGCTTGTCAGTGATGTCAATGATCAAAATTATACTTACTGAAGTCAGTAATTCCTTCTTGGGCATAAGAATGAACCCAGCATGGAAATCCCAAAATCTGAGCCACTTGCAATCCCCACCACTTCTCTTGTCTAGTGACGAGCCCATCAAGGAGATAGGGTTGATTGTCATGGTGGTAGGATTGGCAAACAGAATTCCATCTGGGTGTCAGCCAGCATGCACTTTGAATCTGTGGAAAATGTGCAATTGGGACTTGACTAGTTGCAGAAATAGAAGCTGTTTACCTTGGTGGCAAACACATCATAACTTTAAAATGACATTCAGGGATGAAGAATGTCAAGTGCATGCCAGATATGCTGACTACAGAATATGTCAGTATTAGGTGCATGTAATGATCAACCATAGAGATGAATTTAATGATGTACCTGGTGATTTCAGATGCCATGTTTTGCATCAACCCAGCCCAGTTGAGCATTATTTACAAGGAAACCCTGACTCGAATAGTCAATGGAGTTCCTATGGAACACACTTGAAGAGAATGAAAGCACCTCATGGATCATAAATAATGATCACAGATGCCAGAAACAGAAAGTTTGATGGGCATCAAGATGACTCCAGATCTGTCGGGAATGCAAAGTTCACCCAACTCAGATCTGGCCCTACTGGGGACAAAAAGTCCAACTAGTCCTGAAATCTGCATGACCTCAAGCTTGCAGGTTGTTGATCTTGCTGTTACTGACATCAGAACCACGAGTCACACTGTTGAATGCATGCTGTTCTATGAGAAAAATAACCTGCTGAAAGTGTTAGTTCACCTACTTTAGGGTGACAGGACAACAACCATTGAACAGGATATGTATCTGATCAGCCCAGATCACCCATACCTTTCTATCCTGATGACACATTCTGACAGTCACATGTTGAGGACTCCAGTTTTGTGTAATTTGAACAGACAGAAAGCCAGCTGGAGTGCACATAATATGTGCAATCACTACATTGTTCACACGATTGGATTGGTAGAGTACCTGTCAACTCTAAATTTGAATCAGTTCCATTTTATTCTCCCCTTCCCAGGAGAAAGGAGGGCGAGGGTACCATAAAGAACACAAATGTACCTTGCATACCAAACAAAAATGAAACAGAAATGAACAACAATGTTCAAGTTCAACTTGAAACTGATCAAGATAATCAGTTAGAGGCTATAGTGATACAAGAGCAAATAAAAGCTCACAATGCACCTATTGAAGTTGGGCATAGAAACCCAAGCACCTCCATGAACAAGACAGTATCTGGAGGGTGCAAACTTGTGATACAGACTAAGACTGCTGAGTCAAGGTCTAGTCAGAGTTCAGACAGTTGAGAACTAAGTGGCAAACTTAACTGTTTGATGAACCCACAGTTCTTGGTTTTGGAAATTGAGAATGATGCTTCACAATCATTCACCAAGAACAGAATGAGCTCCACCCAGAGTCCAGAGAGTCCTGGGGTGAACCTCGAAGTGAATTACAGACCAAATACAAGGACAGAATATGCTAGCAAAGTTTGCTTAGCTGAATCCCCAGAAGAACCTGAGGGATTAATGACACTTACTGTCATAAACTTGTGGAATTGGAGTAGTGGGTTAACTCCAATTGGAAGTGTACTTGAACTGGGAAAATGAGTACCTGACCTTCCTGAATCTCCACTGAACAAGATGGAATTAGTAACTTGGAAGGGAACCAAGTTAAGAATGTACCTTGTAAGTAATGATTCTCAGACTGGCGATTGCTGCTGAGTCCAAGGTATTATGGCACCCATTGAGGTGCATGGCATAGTCACCAACCCAGAATACAATTGATGCCACTCTAAAAGGGGAGAAATGGGCCATGTCAATCAGAATGATTGTCACCAAATGCTTACCACATTTGGTAATGTCATTGAGAGTTGCAAGACTTTGCACTCCCCCCTGTATTCCTATCAGAGTCCTAGGATTCCGATAGGAATCCAATCAGAATGTATCTTGATGACCACATACTCTTGTTTCAGTTGGAATACCACCATTTTGGAAGACTTAACTTGGTGAACTTTTCACAAAGTGCTTACAAAATAAATGGGTAGAGCAGGGATTGAACCATGGACCTTGGGATGTAAGTCATATGACCACCAAACAAGTGCTCAACAGGCTGAGCCACAGGAGAATTAATAAATATGTAATATAATGGCCATTTAAAGCACTTAGAGATAGTTCACTTTAACTTCATGAGAGCTCATAAAAAATTTGTTGAGCCCTTGCAAAGATGCAAGGGAGTAATATAATTAATATAGATGAGAAAAAAAAACCCACGCAAATGCAGGGGGGGACAATTAATTATACTATTGAATTATACTATTTAAAACTAAAAAAAACCCACCCCCCCACAAAATGGGGAGGGGGTGGTGGTGCGTCACATTGCTGGTGTTTCATCGTTGCCCTTTCCCCTCCCCCCTTGTCTCACCTCCCTCACCTGTGTCATTCCTTCCTCTGTTGTCATGCCATTTCCCCCCCTCCCTGTTGTCATTCCACCCACCATCCACCCCACAAGCAGTTGCTCATGAGGCTGGAGGTGGGTGGTGCATCATTTGGGTTCTGCTCATCTCATCATCCCCACCCCCTTGTCTCGTCTTGTCTCTCCCCCCTGGCTGTTTCATCCCCCCCATCCCCCCTTGTCCCATCATCCAGTGCTGGTGCTGTCACCTTCCCATCGTCTCCCCCTCCCTCCTCTCATCTCCCCCTCCCTGTCCTCATTACCACCCCTCCATGTTGCTCCCCATTTCAACCCCATGAGCAGTTGCTTGCAGCGGTGGTTCATGGTCATGGTTGTGGCAGTTGGTGGTGTTCCCTCCCCCTCTCATCACTGTCGTCTTGTGCCCAGAGCACCCATCCTCAGTACACTTCATATCACCAACTTGTTGTTCATGACTGATGCATCCTTGCAGGTTTCAACACTGGGTGCTCAAAAACAACCAAGCCTGTGACTGGATGGCCAGGTTCCCTGATAGCACTAAGCTGGTGCACATGAACCTCCCCAGGACCCACAATACTGCCACTTGTGTGTGCCAACCTAGATATCTTGATGTGTAGCAATCTTTGATGTCTTTTAACATGACATATAGGGAACTACTCAGCTGCTACTCAGGCCTCATTGGTGCACTAAACTGGACCATAAGTGATGGCATCACACACCCTTTATGTGTATCTGATGATTATGCATAGTATCCCTGATTCCAATTTCTTCCGCTGCCAGGAAAAATCCATCTTCCAGAGCCTAGATGATGGAGTTCACATCTTTGATCTCTGCATTGCATACAGCCCCAGTAGTGACACCATTGGCTTCCACCACTGTAAGTGCCCCCACCCAGATCTCCACACTATGACAATCAATAGCTGATGTCACGTACAGCTGCTGCAATGTTGGCACCGCACACCACCATCGAGGATGTGTTCTTCAGTTTCTACAACTGGCTGGACGACCACCCCACTGAGGCTGTGCTCGTCTCCATCAACTTTGAAGGGGGAACCAGCATGCCAAACAATGTGCAACTCCAGACCCACCTGTATGATATCTGAGAATCGGAGAGCAAGCACTGGGTCTGTGTGCAAATATGTGTCACTGTGCATATGCAGTGCAGCAGCTGCCCATCTCTTTGTAAGTCATTCGACCTCAAGTTTCTTTACAATGAGGCTAATGCCAAATTGGTGCCAGCCATGTACGACTCTTAATTGTTACCAGTACCCAAGAAGCTGATGTAGAGAGCACAAATAATAGGGATTCGGTCATGTCATCCCCAATGACCCTGTGGTGACCTGAGGTGGAAAGGTTTGCTGCCTTTCCCATGCCCATCTTTGTTACCTGGAGATGACCTTGAAAATCTCCAATGCATTCCATAATGTATTTGGTCCCCCCCTTGAGCCATACAATTGATGCAGCCAAGGCTCACAGCATGACCATCATACACATGACTCCATATATCTTTGCCTTTCACCTGTTTCCCAGCCTCTGAAGAATATGACATCCATTTCTTAGATTATTGACTGTTGTTATTTATGTATGTGACTGAAATAGTAATTTTGCTTGTTAAATCAGTCTGTCACAGTATTGGCCTCGCTGGTAATAGATCCTCATCCACAATGCAGCAAGAAGTTTCATGACAAGATATGTATTCAAGCTCACCTGAATAGCCAAAGTGTCTTGTGTCACACTCATTTTGAGGAGCTAGTTGACATTTTGCAGGTCCTTCAACTTGGACACAACTTTTCTGAACCACTGTCTCATGCCTGCAAGCCAACAGCTGAGGGAGAGGTTGACCATGCTTTGGCAAGCAAGAGTTCAGCTGGATATGTGGATACAGGGAATGATCCTATGGATGTCGATGAACCAACTTATCACAATCCTGTCTTTGTAGACCAGCACCCTTCAGCCTCTCGAATCTATGGAAAAGGGTGCTCATTTATGGATACCTTTGATATGGATGAGCATGCAGACAAACAAGCAGAGCAACCATATTACCCATTTGCTTCGAAGGATGAATGGGAACTTGCTTCAATTCTTTTGCAGTCTAACCTTAGTATCACAGCCATTAACAATTTCTTGGAGCTTCAACTTGTAAATCTCATTTTTTGTTCTTAAATCAACCATTCTGAATTCAGCCAATCACAGATTAAAAAGCTAGGCCTCTCATTCCACACAGCAAAGGATCTGCGCAGCCACACTGAAATATTACCAGCAGGTCCTCAGTGGAAATGCAGGCCATGTCCAACAGTGTATCCAACAATAGTGCTGTGCCTGGCCTGGCCTGAGGCCATGGGCCAAGCCAAGCTAGGCCAAGTTGATGGCTTCATGACAGCTTTGGGGTTCTGAAAAGCCAAAGCCAAGCCGTCAAGCTGCGGCTTTGTGGTGAGTGTAATTTAACTGGCTGTGATGTATCATTGTATGTATGTTGAAAGTCTTTGGTGGTGGGAAAGTAATTTTAATATGATGCATGCAATCACCACTGTCAAAATTCAGACCACACCATCCACTTTGACCATGGTCCACCATCATTCCCTAATCCATACAGTCAGGCAGCGTGATTTTAGATCATAATAAGTACTTTTTTGGTTCCTTCTTTGCATATTCTTTACTAACCAAATACAACATTTTCTCTTGTTTCTCACCATGATGACCAGGGCCTGTCATGCCCCCTTGCCATCTAATTTTCCATGTTTGTTTCATGCTTTCTTTTGTGTAATTAACATATGTTTTCATTAATCTAGGGGATCCAACTGTGTTACAATGACACAACAATGCCAAAATGACAAATCCACACCCAACAACACCACCACCACAGCAACCCCAATTGCTGCCATGAGCCACTAGAATGGGGAGCAATGATAACACGGCGAGGGAGCAACAACAATGCCACCACACCACACCACACCCAACCAGGGACCCAACGAGGAAGCAGACGGCAACGATGGGGACCAGGTCGAGGGAGAGGACAATGAGGGGGAGACAATGATGACAGGATGACTAGAACAATGAAAACAAGGATGACAGGTGAATGAATGTTTCATGTTTTTTGTTTAACTAACATATGTTTTCAGTAATCTAGGGGATCCAACCATGTTCCAATGACACAACGATGCTGAAACAACAAGCCCATGCCCAATGACACCACCACCACCACACCAACCCCAACTGCCACTGTGAGCCACTGCTCATGGGGTAGGAATGGGGAGCAACAATAAAATGGTGAGGGAACATCAACAACGCCACCACATGACTGTAATTTACACTGCCCCATATGTTCTGCACAGACTGTGTGGACTCCATGCAGAGTCCGACCATCTGGTGACCAAAATGAAAAATTACACCCCCTTCCACATGGAGTCCACACCAGTCTCCATGGAGTCCACACCAGTCTCCATGGAGTCCACACCAGTCTCCATGGAGTCCACACCAGTCTCCATGGAGTCCACACCAGTCTCCATGGAGTCCACACCAGTCTCCATGGAGTCCACACCAGTCTCCATGGAGTCCACACCAGTCTCCATGGAGTCCACACCAGTCTCCATGGAGTCCACACCAGTCCGCCACAAACTATTCAAGTAGTCACTTAATTTTTATAGATTTATTATATAGTTTATTGACCCCCTCACACATATGAGGGGTATGATTTATGTAATATACATCTAAGCTCCCTCATGAGCGGGAGGACTACTAATTTGACAAAAAAAACCCCCTCACAAATGCGAGGGCCACCCTCTTCCCCCACAATCCCCCTCGTGCACCTGTGACTCTTGCCTCTCGCATAGCAGTCGGCAGTGGCAGGGCTGCATGTCATCATTGTCGTCCCTCCTTCCCTATTCCCTGTTGTTCCCACACTCTTGCACCCCCGTATTTACCCCGTGGCGTGTGGCATTGGCATCGTCCCTGTCAGTCTCCCTCACTGTCTCCCCTCCTCCCCCCAGGCAGGTGTCATTGTCATCTCCCTCATTGTCTCCCTCGCCCTCCCCCTCATCTCCCTTTCCTCTTATCTCCCACCCCCCTCATCATCATTCCACCCACCATCAACCCCATGAGCAGTTGCTTGCGAGGCTGGAGGTGGGTGGTGTGTCCTTGTGGGGTGGATGGTGGGTGGTGTGTCATTCTGTGGTTGGCATCAGTTTCATCAGTGTCATGGGGGTCAGTCCTGGGTGGCTTCCAGGTGTTGTCATGGTCGTTCCACCTGTGATCCACCCCCCGAGCAGTTTCTCATGGGGCTGGGGGTGGGTAGTGTGTCATCCATCACTGTGGGTGGTCGTGGTGGGGCCCTGGTGCTCGTTTTCGTCTGTTTTGGGGGGGTTTGGGGGGGTCAGCTTGACATGGCACATTTATGGGGGTAGCTGGGTGTTTACTTGGTTGGTATTCCCCTTCTGGGGTCTCGCAGCATCCCTCATCTCCCTCCTGTCCCATCAAAATGGGGAGGAGGGGGTTTGTGCAGCCGTGCATCATCCTGCGTTGTCGTCCATTGTTACCTGTAGATTAGAACCTAAAAAACAAAGAAAACAATTAGTTAGTTGATAAAAAGAAGAAACAAATAAAGTAAATTTACCTATGGCCCATGTTGCTTCTGGTCAGCTTGTTTGCAGCTCTTTGTGGCCATGGAATGGGGCTGGGAGTGGGTGGAGGTGATGTGGGTAGAGTGGAGATGGTGGTGGTAGAGAGGGAAGGAGGGAGGGAGTGAGGTGGCAGTGTGGTCGTCGTCGATGGTGGTGGTGGTGAGTGATGAGCTGGCAATGTTGATGACACAGCTGTGTGCTTTGTCATACAAAGCCAAACAGTCGTATGTAGTTGCATCAATAGCAACAACATACCACTGGCTGTGTAATGTAACAGTAATGTGTGTCTGTACTTTATTAGTTAACCATGAGGCTACAAGTTCAAACACCATTTGTGACATTATTTTGCTAAGCTCAAATGGTCTGCTCGGATGCATGCGGACTGTCCTTGCTGGTCCAACCTGGTTGATCATGGATGCAGATGGACGAAATCTGCCAAATCCGAGTTAGTCTGCATGGATCCATGCAGACTGGCACACCCTGTTGCACAGCTAAAATGGTTTATTGTATGGATTGCAAATCCATGTGGAGTCGATGTGGAGTTCATGTAATTCCGCACAGATCCATGTGGAACATATGGGGCAGTGTAAAGACCTCCCACACGACAGTAATGCCCCCCAACCACCACCAGGGGCCCGACGAGGAAGCAGACAGCAATGATGGGGACCAGGTCAAGGGAGGGGACAATGAGGGATGAAGGGGAGACAATGATGACAGGACAACTAGAATGCAAAAATGGGGATACAGGAAATGAATGAAAGGATGCCAGTGAGACAAGGACAAGGACATCAGCAAGTAGCAGCAGACGACAGCGTCAGCAGCGACGATGATGGGATGACCAGAATCAGGACCAGACCATATGGCAAGGACCAGACAATGGGGAAGAGGACAACAACTGGGACAACAAGGACAACAACCCCAACATCAACAACGGATGGCCCAGCACCCACCCCTACCACTGCTTGCAGGGTGGACCATGGGTGCTACAGACAACAATGACACAGGAATTGGGGGGGAGATGTTTACTGGTGAGTGGGGAACTGCTTAGGTGGCAACAGTCATGTTGCATGCATAGGACAACAACAATAGGGACCTGGCTCTTTCTTTTCTTCCTTCTTTTTCATTAGTTTGTCATCCCCCCACTTGCTCATAATGCGATGTGTGGCCACAAATTTTTAGTAAACATGTATTTAAATCTGCCTCCCTCGTATTTAGGCAAGTTTAACACATATTGTTTCTTTGTATGTAGTTATCCTGAGTGAACACAAGGCTGTTTATTGAATGAGAAAACTATGTATGTATTGTTCTAATTAGCATCCTGTACAACCAATGGACCTGTGGGCAAAATTTGAACATTTTACATACAAAAGCCATGATGTGGCAGCACCTGAACCACCCTGCGAGCAAGTGCAAACTTTTTTTTTTTTTTTTTAACTAGAGATCTCTTCTATTGTGTAAAAAATGGTAGTAATAATAGATGTCTCATATGCCAGGTTGGCATAGTGGGTTAAGTGCTTGTAGTCATGTGACTACAAGCCAAGAGGTCAATGGTTCAATCCCTGGCTCTGCAGTCATATTTTGTTTAATCTTCTACAAAAAGAAATCACTAAGTCCCTTTCACACTCAGACTTGGACATGCAGTGCCATTACTTGGACATCATTCAGACTTAAACTTGAAAATTTAGTCTCAGACTGCTCCAAAAACCCTGTCTGACTCAGACAGTTAGGAATTCTGAGCTGTCCATGCAGACTACTTGGACTTTACTAGGAATCTACATGGACAGCTAGGAGTCCATGCAGACTAGGTGGGGGAGTGTAAAGTACAGTTGCTGTTCAACAAAACATAAGACTGTAAAACCATGGAATCAAGACTGGCACTCTGGACCCCCATATCGTGTAAGTTAGCAGCAGCTTCTTTCAAGATAGACAGCATTGTCTCGCTAGTTATACAGTTGGGTGTCTCAAATGATTCAGGCCAAAAGGCAGACTTCAACTGCCTTATGTATGGCTTGAAGTCATGCCAGTAGGGTGTGAAGTGCATAATTGTAGGGTACCATAGGGTACTACTGCCCAAAAGGGCAGTAGGATTACGTAATTGCAGGAGATCCTGGATATATAGCCACTCGGCTATGTCCATGACCTCCCAAGTCTTAACTATATACCTACTAGTACATGAGAATAGACATTGGTCATATTCCTTCATGTGAGGTATTGCTAAGCACCCCCCTACCACTCTTACACTTTTTTGAATACACCTTCATTCTTGGAGTACTGGAAATACCCAATACTACAAAAACTAGAGAGGAATATCAAAATGAATCCCTCAAAAGAACCTTGAAGTGATGGCAACTACCACACAGACCGAGGTTAACCCCAAAAAGAACAAACGAAGGAACAGAGGCATGAATGTAACCATAGCATCAGACAATCCGCGATTAATGTGAAGCAGAACAGAGATGAACGATGATGGAAACACCATGTCATCAGGGCTAGAGGAGGTAAATTTACCTCATCCACCAATAGGGGATGAAATATGTTCCCAGGAAACAGAAGGCAAAGCAATAGCTTTGACAGAAGAGAATGATTTGGAGTATCATTTGGTCCCAGAGGATCTGGACCAAAAAATCTCATAAGAGCTGGAGCAATCTGCTACTTGGAAGAAGGTCTGCAAGTGTATGGTGCGCAATGGGAGTTTACATTTTACAGGGTCCATGGGCAGCTTCTTTGATACACATATTTTTGTGGTGACAAGGGGGTGCAGCTGATTGTTGTCAAAATGAGGATAAATGTCATGCAGGAAATGGTGAGCTCCAGTAAGGTATTTCAGTGCAGATGCAATAAATTGTGAAGTGTATGCAATGTAGCATGACAAGGTTTGGGCTGTTGGATTCAGGGACAATCCGTGAGATGTACAAAAGTTGATGTAATCCCTAGCCCCTGTGGCATACCCTTTCACAGTAGAACACTCAATAGTACTCGCTTGAAGATGATGTACTCGGTCATCAAGGTCTGCCAAATCCATGGGAGGATGAGTCACATGTGTGCTGGTGGCTTGGCCTTCCAGAGCACTCAACAGCACTTCCTCCATTTCACTGGCAACTCCTCCATTTCACTGGCAACACCTCCTGTGGGGGGGTGAAGAAATGGACCAGGTCAGTGGGGAGTGCTTGATTATACTCATTGAGGAGAAGACAAGATAACATATCTGCTCAGATGTTTGTCTTCCCTTCAATATGCCTTGCATGTAAGTTGATGCCAGTGTTTAAAACCACCTCTGCAAACCCAAGGAGAGGAGCATTATGCATTGACTGTGATGTATGAAGGGTATTCAGGACATGAACAGAGTCTAAACTGTCTGACCAGAGAAGTACTTGGCAAGGTGGATGAGTGAAGGATGTGATGTGATGAATTCTGCATAGGATTGCAATCAATTCCAAGAAGAAGATGTTGACCTTCTCAGAACTAGGGTGAATCTTGTACACAAACACTTGTTGTGCTGTTTATTCCTTTCATTCTTTGTGTAGCTGGCCTCACATATATATAGAGTAGACAGTCAACTTTTCACCTCAGTCACTTATACAGAGACTGAGGTGAGCGCATTTGTTATTACTCGATTATGGATCATTACTTACTGTACCTATACTTAAACTCTGATTATGCTAGGTACAGTACTTGTATTACTAGAGTCACTTATACAGAGACTGAGTTAAGCTCTGATTATGCTAGGATTAATTTTCTTTAGGTTATGGGCCAATCTCATTGTTAGAAACAACAATAGAAAACTTCCTAGCCACTCAACAATATACATCATCTGGTGCCTCTTCTTTTGATCGATCATCTCGATCACTCTTGCCATCCTGGATCATGGACTTTACTTTGTGCACAAACCTGATAATTCTGGTGCGTGTGCTCTTTTGTTGCTGCTACCCATCTTCCTGCCACTCCACATTAGCCTGTCATGGTCGAGTCAACTACAGCTTCTGATCCTACTGCCCCATCCATCCCACTCATCAAATTATCTGTCCAGTATGTCGGCAAGAAGCTTGATAAACTCAGATGTAATTACAAAGAATGGTGTGAAGAAATCGCCACTGCTCTCGCTCTCAACAGTCTCTATGGCTATGTCACTGGTGATATCACTCAACCACCCTCGTCCAATTACCATGCCCTCACCAATTGGAAAGCCAACTCCCATTTAGCCTATGCCTTTCTACTGTCCAGTGTTGCTCCCTCTGAGTGTCCCTTTATTGATATGTTGAAGGGTCCTAATATTAATTGGAAGGCCCTCCAGGATCAACATCAGAAAGAAGGACCAGTTCGACAGGTGCAACTATTACAGCAGGCCCTATCCATTCAGTGCACAAAGGACACCCCCCCTGAGACCACTGGAAAAATCTGCACCCTTATTGAGCATGCTTTTGCCATGGGGGACATTAAAGCCGACCTCCTTTGCTGTATTGTGTTTCTTAGTTCCCTCAGCAAAAACTTCCCCCATGCATGATCCATTATTTCTCATGACATTTCCGCCTCCACTAATTCATCGCCTTACACATCCAAATATATACAAATGTTTCTCAAAAATGAGCAATCTCTTCTCAAGAATGACCACCATAATAATTCCTCAATTGCGCTCTCTGCCCACTCCAAGGCATTGAGGCCTACAAGTTCATATCTTTGCATGAACCTCATATGTAAAAAGCCTGGGCATACCATTGAGTATTGCATCAAACCTGGAGGCGGCATGGCGGGCAGGTCTATTGAGGAATCAGTTGCAGCCTGATGGGCAGCATGGGAAAAAGGAAAGAAGAACAGTACCTCATCTCAATCAAGCTCCAGGGTTCCTATCACTGTGAAAGATGTTAATGGTTGGGCTTTCACTGTCATGATCAACTCTGCCTCAATGCCCCCCCCACCTGACCCACCAGTGGCCCATGTGGCAGGTTTTGTTGGACTGACTAGTGATCAGCTTCCTACCACCAATGATGGATCGGAATATGAGGGTTGGATTGTCACTGAGGATGAGCAAACAACTAGTATTAATTGGGCTCATAATTCTATTACACCCATCACTGACACGCTTTCCATTGAACCTCTCAATCAGGCAAGCCATTCTCAACTATCCATCAACAATCATCCATTTATCATTGATACTGGGGCATCTGTCCATATTTCCCCTGACAAATCAGATTTTCTCACTCTTCATCCAGTTCAGCCATGTTCCATCAAAAGTGTTGGTGGCACATCAATTGTTGCAGTCAGAGTCAGCGACATCAAATTATGGGTTGCTTGAGGCACATCAATCACATTACTTAATGCCCTCTATATTCCTAATGCAGCAGTTCGGCTTATTTCAGTGGGAATCCTGGCTGATGACTCTAATGCTACAGCCCATTTTGACAACTCCCTATGTTGGATCACTGAAAAATCCACTGGAGCACTCATTGCTCAGGGATCTCAACTCTCCAAAAAACTCTACACTCTTAACCTATATTCTGCTGCTGCTGATCAGGTGTTTACCGTACACAAACCTCTCAACCTAGAGACCTGGCACCATCATCTTGCTCACATGAAGTATCAGTCTCTCTGGGATATGGCCAAAAAGGGTGCACTCATAGGTGTGCCTATTAGCTCTATCCCTAAACCTCCTAATTGTGAATCTTGTGTTCTCAGTAAACAGACCAGAACTCCCATTCCTAAGACATGTGAAGAGGGGAGAGGGCATAGGGCATTGAGAAAGCTGGAAAAAGTGTGGGTGGACTTATCGGTCCCCCACGCAGTCAAATCTTGTGATGGTAATTTGTATGTTATGGTTATAGTCAATGATTACACATCTTTTACTTGGTCGATACCTCTGTGAAATAAGGATGACTCTTTTCCAGAACTGAAAGCTTGGGAACTTGCTTGGGAAAATAAAACTGGACTAAAAATCGGGCTACATCACTGATAACGGCAAACTAAAGTCTCACGAAATACAGACTTGGTTGAAAACACGAGGTACAGACCAATGATTTACTGCTCCACATACTTCTGCTCACATTGGTCATGTGGAATGGATGCACCACACCCTCATGGCAAAGGCTTGGACTATGAGGATCTACTCAGAATTGCCACCATTTCTTTGGGACAAATTTTACTTGACAGTGTTTCATTTGCATGCAAAAACCATGACACAATCACTACAGGGCATTACACCTTGGGAATTGTGGTATGAGCACAAACCTGATTATTTGTACTTGCAGGAGATCAGCTGTTGAGCTTTCATCCTCATTCCTAAGAAGAACAATCCCAAAATCTTTGAGTGGCTGATTGAATGTGTATTGATTGGTTACAACTCCAAATCTACATCATACCGTTGCTACAATCAGGCTACTAAGAAGGTCCACAGTTCATATCATGTTAAATTCCTCGAGAGTCATGATGGCCATTCACCGCACATCCCTCCTGCTGAGTCAACATGCATGGAAATTCAGGACAATAAATCTACTCATACCTACCTACCTGTGAACAATGAGGAGGATGATCCCTTTCCTGCCCACAACCCCACCATTGAGGTCAACAATAGATGTGAGCAAGCTCCAACACCGCTAGCAGCCCCTGTACCCCATGTACCCCTGTGCCATTCTTCTCGAATACCTGTCGATACTGAGAGGCAATCTGATGGTGGACCAGTCACCACTAGGACAGCAATGGCCATTCAGGAACCCGAGAAAGTGCCATACACATCAAAGCAGCATGGCATGCTCATTATGCCACTGTGGTAGCTGCTCGATCACTTAGCCCTGATCCAACACCCCCTCCCCCCCCCCAACTGATGAAAATAACCCACCGATCATTGATCATGATCGGGATGATGTCATTGAAGACCTAGGTAAATCAATGGATAACCTTGATCTAGGTGATCAGGCACATCAACTTCGAGCCCTGATCTTGAAGATGGTGGATTTTGATCTGGAATCTCTTCAATTTAAAGATGAACCAAGGACATGGGAGGAGGCTAAGAAGACCGTTGATGCTGAAATATGGAGGGAAGGCTATCCGGATGAGTCGAAATCCCTGAAAGACATGGGAGTTTACAAGCTAGTTCCATGAGCCAAGGTACCCCAGGGGAAGCGCATCTGAAAAGGGAAACCAATCTTCCATATTAAGCCAAATGAAACTGGAAAGCCCATCTGCTGGAAAGTACATGTCGTATGCACAAGGCCAGCCTCATAATTTTTCCTTTCTGAAATATAGTTAGAAATTCTTTGCAAAATATTATATTTGAGACTAAATTTCTACAAATAGAAATTCAAAAAATTACCCATTAGAAATATACTTTGAAAATCAAGATTTCTGGTTAAATTTCTCATGACATTTCAGTGTACATACTGGAAGTATTTCTGTAAGGCGATGTTTAACTTATCAATTGCCTGAAAGGCTTTCAGAAATTAGATCAGAAAGTTTTATTTTCTGGTCATGCTTTCTGATCTGTAAAAGAATTTCTTTCTGGTTGGTCAAAGTCTGTGTGAAAGCATGACTTTCACAAAGACTTTCAACAAGCCTTTCAGCAGCTGTTCAGTTTAACATTCTGGGAGTGGAGGGGCTGGCTTTCAATCTGCAGAAATAGTTTCAGAAAGGCTAGCTTTCAACCTCATGATTGGTATAGTGAAAGTAATAATTTCACATCAGGTTTTCAAGATCACAAAAGGCAAACATTCTAATAGAGATTTCACCCCCTAGAAATATTAAATTTCAAATTCGTGAAAGGCAGTGCCCACTAGTGCCCACCCATGAGATTTAATATTTCAAGGTGGTGAAATCTCTATTAGAATGTTTGCCTTTCGCGATCTTGAAAACCTGATGTGAAATTATTACTTTCACTATACCAATCACGAGGTTGAAAGCTAGCCTTTCTGAAACTATTTCTGCAGATTGAAAGCCAGCCTTTTTGCTCCCAGAATGTTAAATTGAACAGCTGCTGAAATGCTTGTTGAAAGTCTTTGTGAAAGTCACACTTTCACACAGACTTTGACCAACCAGAAGGAAATTCTTTTACAGATCAGAAAGCATGACCAGAAAATAAAACTTTCTGATCTAATTTCTGAAAGCCTTTCAGGCAATTGATAAGTTAAACATCACCTTACAGAAATACTTCCAGTATGTACACTGAAATGTCATGAGAAATTTAACCAGAAATCTTGATTTTCAAAGTATATTTCTAATGGGTAATTTTTTGAATATCTGTTTGTAGAAATTTAGTCTCAAATATAATATTTTGCAAAGAATTTCTAACTATATTTCAGAAAGGAGGAATTATGAGGCTGGCCTTGTGTATTCAAAGGCAATGAACAAATTTATGGTAGAGACTATACTAAAACCACCTCACCCACTACATGCATGGAATCTTGGTAGATCCTCTTGCATATTGCTGCCTCTTTGGGTTGGGATGCCCAACAGATTGATATAAAGACAGCTTTCCTATACAGGTTTCTACCAGATGATGAAGCACAATACATGCAACAACCTTCTGACTTTGAAGAACCCAGGAAGGAGGACTGGGTATGGGATATTCAATGTGGGTTGTACAGTATGAAACAGAGTGGACAAATATGGAATCAGACACTTAATGCACAGATGATTAAATGGGGATTTACTTGCCTATCTTGTGGGTCTTGCATATACTATCACAGATCAGACTCTGGCATTGTTATTGCAGTGGTTCATGTTGATGATTACCTGTCAATTGCTGATTCAAAGGAGGAGAATGAGCGGTTTAAAGACCAGATGTGTAAGGTCTGGACTATTTCTGAGCTTGGGACAGCACATTTTATTGTAGGGATTGCCATATCTTGGTACCAGATCACATGTACCGTTGCACTTTCACAGACAGCACTTATCGACAAGATAGTCAAACAATTTGGTCAGAAGGAAGCAGACCCAGTCTCTGTGCCTCTGGAACCTGGTTCCAAACTATGATGGCCTAACCCTCAGCTCATTTCCTCAGAAGACCATTTACAGCTCTCTAAACTCCCATACCAATCACTTGTATGATGTCTCCTATACTTGGGAATTTCTACTCATCCCAACATTTCACATGCAGCACAACAACTATCACAGTATCTCAACTGTTACTCTTTTGAACATTGGGCTGCCACCATCAGGCTGGTGAGATATATCAAAGGGACAAGGGATCTGAAACTCTATCTTGGTGGTGATCTCCCCATAAATCTTCATGCTTTTAGTGACTCTGACTGGGCTAATTGCCTTGATACACATTGCAGCATTGGAGGCTATATTTGTTCTCTTGGGTCTGGTGCTGTATCTTGGACATCCCATAAACAAAAAGTTGTTGCCACCTCATATTGCGAAGCTGAATACATAGCTGCCTTTGAAGCAGCTAAGGAGTGTACTTGGTTGTGCACTCTTCTACACTCCATCAGTTATCCACAGACAATCCCAACAACTATTTACTGTGACAATTCAGCAACAAAGACCCTGTCTGAAGACCCCCTTCTCCACTCCCATGTCAAACATATCAATATCAAATACCATTTCCTCTGTGAATGCATCCAATCCAATGACTTACATCTCTCTTATGTGCATACCCATCAAAATGTTGCTGACATGTTCACAAAGGCTCTTGATGTTAAACAATTTACCTACCTTAGGAACTCTCTGGGTTTCCACTGATGTGATTCCATGTGAGAAGGAGTGCTCACAGTGAGGAGGAGTGTTGAGAATGCTCATTATCACACCATGAGCATACACGATCACACATCTGATGTATGTCCTATTTATAGCTTATCTCTTTGATGCATCATTTTGTAAGTCATTTTGTGCTGTTTGTTCCTTTCATTCTTTGTGTAGCTGGCCTCACATATATATAGAGTAGACAGTCAACCGCTCACCTCAGTCACTGATACAGAGACTGAGGTGAGTGCATTTGTTATTACTTGATTATGGATCATTACTTACTGTACCTATAGTTAAACTCTGATTATGCTAGGTGCAGTGCTTGTATTACTAGAGTCACTTATACAGAGACTGAGTTAAACTCTGATTATGCTAGGATTGATTTTCTATAGATGGGGCATCAGGGGGTCAGGGGGATTTTTTTGCCAAGTGGGTGTCACATGGTCAAATTACCATATAGGGATGGTTAGTTGGTCCAGCTCTCAAGCTCTTAAAAAAAAGTTTGGTAACATAATGTTGTGCTGGAGGTCCATTTGCAATCTCACAAGCACAGAGACATGTAGCTGGGCAGATACTGTACTATTCCAACCCAATAATTGCACTGAATAAAACTGGCCCTTGATGTATAAACATGAGCAAATATAATCTTGCAGTATCAGCTGAATTGCAGCTCATTTTATTGCTTCTACAATGACTTTCTGGCTTACTGTTGGGGGAATGTGTTGTAGATAAATGATCTCAGAAGATGATTATCAAGTAAACATACTGTACCATTTCAAATTATTTGGCCAACACATGACTTTCCCACATTTTTTATACATCTCAGAAAATTGGAAAAATTGAGAAAAGTTTATTTCCGGAGTCAGAAAAAATGGGTGTGATGCATGATGGCCGAACAATTCAAAATGGTACAGTATTATTCTACATGTTTTCTGGGGTATTGTACTCAGAAGAAGTAGAACAATGACAATATTTAAGTCATATACAATCCAGAACCTTCTGGTGATCTATTTTAAATGTGCAGCATCATACTCTGTCACCAAAAATGAAGCTTGAAATGTGCAGTGGAAGCCTGCCAGGCATTTGTGTCCACCTGGTTTCTGACTTTCACACCACCCTTGGCATTTCTTTTTGGTGGGGAAATTGTCTAAAAATGCTGTATGAATGTTCCTTTCTATTCAGATGTGAATCTGAGCTAGTTCCCAACTTGTAATAGATGGATTTCAAGAAATAGTTCAGAATTATGCATGTGACACAGCCAAGAGTGAGCTAATATTATTATATTACAGATACAGGTCCTTGTAGATACTTTATCTACATTTCCTTCACCCAAAGCTAAGCCAGAAAGTCATTGTAAAAGCAGCTGCAATGCAAGATGCAAGCATTTGTTCTTTCTGCCATCAATGATTTGTAAGGTAAGTTGCCTTATTAGGACATTAGTTCCCATGGTGGGTTAGTTAGTTCCTCACTTCATGGCTTAAAAAGAAATTCGACCCCATACCCTTAATTTTTTTTCTGACCTTGTCTTTTGAGTAGATTTTGTATTTTAGTGGCTTAAAATTTATTCTGATACATGATGAAACTATTCTATCAATGGTCTGAAAATTCCTTTGTAAAAAGGAGAAATTCATCCAGCCAACATCCCTAATGGGATGAAAATACATTGTAGGCAGGTTCTTTCATTCCTCTTAAACCCCTGGAAAGTTGATGAAATTCAACCCAGGTAGAGGGGTGTTATTTATGCCCATATAAAGATGAAAACCATCCCATGGGATGAATTTGGTGTGGGATGAACTGGGGACAAAATGTGGGAGGTTTTCATCCCATCGACTCATCCCTTACAGGTAGGGAAAAGCATTCTTTTTCACTCCTCTTAGTGGTAGATTTTCATGCCAACTCCTGATGAAACTTATTCCATTTTGGGGTTTATCAATACATGAAAACTATAACATAAATATATCATTTTACACTATCTAAAGGTATGAAATGTGGGATAGTTTTCCTACCCCTTGGGCGGAAAATACCAAGGGCACTGTGTCATTCCAAAGGCCCTGCTTGTTTTTTTTGATAAACCCAATGCATAATAGTACTATTTTCCGTACATTTCTCGACTAATATTGTTTGACTGGCTTTGAGCGTGTGGATGCACATGTTTCGATGTCCTCACACGTGATGGTCACATTAAAAGTAACATCACCTGACATAGTTATTTTTTTTTTTGGATTAAGGATTTATTCCTTTTTTAAAAGGGCACCCGAACACAATCCCCCGGAAGTAGGCTACACCTCAAGAACCCTCCTCATTGACAAGCACCTGAACCGCTACCACGCCCTCTCAAGCTTGCAGGACTGGCTGATGCGCTTCCTCCCACCACAGTATTCTATACTTCCCGAGCCCGCATGAGCGCCGAGGCTTCCAGCTGTCAGCAAACTGCATAGTTGGTGTACGAACATGGGATCGATCACGGGAAGGCTTAACTTGTGCCTGTCGGAAAAGAAAAAATGATCGTGGTTAAACGAACGACTCTTGCCTTTACTCTGCAGTTCTGCCCCCCATCCCCCTCAACCGATACTCCCCCTGTTCCCCATCTATTCCTCCCACGGTATATACGTCCACGGTCCACCCCTTGCCAATGAAGTCCCAAGTCGAGTATGCCAACGCTCTCCCAATAGGGTGTAGGCTGTGCAGGGACGGTCCTATGATCGGCCATTGGCGACCTTCCACTATTGGTCTTCCTCCCCGAAGGTTGTAGGTCTCTACCCAATCGACAACGGATTGCGCCCTTGACACAAGGCCAAGGTCTGCGCTAAGCAGAGCTGGTGGCGGTACGTCGAGGCCTCGAAAATGGTGCCTGAGTTGCATTGAGGGTAAGATGGATAGCAGGGCATTCCTGCCGCCAGCAAGAGCATGTGGGGTCCACCACGCAAATCGTCGCGATGAACTCCGATAAGATAAAATGAAGGGGTAGTTTATAAAGGATGACGGCTCGAGCCATGAGAGAGGCCCGACAGTGATTAGTGAGGAGGTGTTAGGTAGAATAAAGCACAGTCATAGTGGGGGCACCGAATTCCCACGACCGGATGGTGGTGGTTAAAGATCAAGAAGCGGTGTCACCTGACGTAGTCGAAGGCGACTACGCATACTATCACATGACGGCGAACCTCAGTGCCACCATGAATCCCGGGACGAGTTCTTTATCTGAAGACTTTGCCCATTTGTCTGTGGGCAATCTGAATCTGCCACGCGAGGCCACATTCCGAGATGCTACTCCATCGGTCACTCGAGTATCTCGGGAGCGCGATCACTTCATCGACGACGATCACAAGCCCCTAGATGCGAAGCTTATGAAGACATTCAGCGCATTTCGGAGGCTTAACGAAGAGCCAGATTGGCCTGCACTGTTATCTATTACTACCCTTGGAGACAACCGACTCATAACTCTTACAGAAGAAGAAGCGGAGGAACTGCTGACGCGACAACCATCCATCAGTGCGATCTTACAGAAAGCATGGACAGAAGCCTCATTCAAAGAAGTGCGACAATTGGGTGCGTTTTTGTGCCATGTTTCCTCCTTTTGGGCCTCTAATCATCATTGAAGAGATCCTTTGGCCTCGGATGCGAGACCCTCGTAAGCGATTCTCCGTACTCTTTTGTTGGGATTGGTGATGACTGCTAGGTTGTAGCAAAAAGGGGCCATTTACCCCCCGACGAGGATGTAGATCTGACCAGTGCGTAATTGGTGCATTCGTTGTGGTTTATGACACCTTATTCTATGGACACAATTCTCTAGAAGACGGTATTCTTTAGTTCTACCTCTTCTTTTGCTGAGCCAACCCTATTTCCGAAGCTCTGCAGTCCGCCTGGCGTGATATTTACTTGGGAAACAATCATCGACTCCTATTCGCCAATATCAACGCCATCCCACGAACAGAAAAAGCATATTCTAACCAAATCGCCATCGTTCAAAGTTCTGGAACGGGAAAATCTCGCATGGTACACGAGCAAGCGAACTTGGTCTTCACCATCCCATTTAATCTACGAGAAAAGCGCGATAAACAAGGTTCTTGCTTTTTCGACTTTCTAGGGTGCTTCTAATGTACAAACACAGACCTGGCGTTCCCCATCCCCGATGATGCTGTCCGCGACTACCTCGTTACCACTTCTGTATCGGATGATCAGCATGTCCTCAAAACCAATTATCTCAAGTTCCTCGCTAGTGTATTTACGCAAGTCGGCGGCGAACTAGAGAAATGCCGGGAAGACCTGAGGTCAAAGCGAACTAGAACCGCTGAAGATCTGGCCAAGTGGTGGTCAAGTCACCTTGAAGGCGTACGCAGAGAATTATACAAAGCAGCGATTGACGGCGCCAATAACCCCATTCGGGTGCGAATCCGTGAAGACGGCAAGGAACATCGCAGTTAATCATTGCGTCGGCAGATTCTTCCTGAAATCCAGAAGAAGCATGAAGAGTTGCTCGTGAAACGTCGAGCGCGACCTGAAGGCTCCGAAGACTCTGATCATATCAACTACGATGTGAAGACGGTTATTGAGTTTGCCGCTGCGGAATCAGCAAGACTCGCACTGGGACAACTCATCACCAAGCTGGACAGCTGGGTTGGGTTGCAGCAAGTCAAACTCGTAATCTACTTCGACGAGGCACACCCGCTCACCAAAGTGGTGCCCAAGAACGACGACGAGAAGACGCTTTACGATTTTCTATGCTCGTGTCTCAACCAATTTTTAGCCTTCCCGATCTTTTGCATTTTCCTATCCACAAAGTCGAGCTTAGCCCAGTTCGCTTCGCCACAGGCCCTTGCCAGATCCGCTCGCATCCGCGGTGGGAAAGCCGTTACACACGCACCAATTACCGAAACACCCTTTGACTGCTGCGGGGAACTCATGGTCAAGCCAGGCGAGTTGACTCTCAAAGATATTAGCACAATTCCATTCATGGCGCAATTTGGGAGACCATTGTGTGTGTAATTTTTTCACTGTTCAAATTGACGTGCCTGATGGCTTGTTGCAATAGATTTTGGACACTGTTACGAGAAGCCGGGATGAATGCATCTGTCCTGTCCTCCATACAGGGCTCATAGAATTAGCACGTGCGAAGCTTGTTGCTTCTCGCAATATCGACTTCAGTTACGATACCTTCTTACCCGCTGCAAAGCTGGCAGTTCTAGATATCCAACTATCCCTGGACTTTGAGCCTCGCCGTGAAAAAGTGCAAATCGAAGAGGCCGGTCTAGTTGAGAGCCACATGCGGTTCGCATACTCTATTCCTGATCACCGAGAGTACCTGCGGTCTGGATACCCTTCTGAACCCCTTCTTGCCGAGGCTGCTGCCCAGCAACTCTGGACGTGGAGGAGGCAAGTTCCATTTATGGCAGTCGAAACGCTTACCACCATTCTCGAAACTGGCTTGCTCGATCGTGGAGAACTGGGGGAGCTTACCGGACGTCAACTTCTCCTCGATGCCTACCATCGCGCTGTCGAGCGAGAACAAGGTAATCGTCCCCAGAAAATGCCTCCCAATTTCAGTGCTGGCTGTCGTCTTATAACCTTCATCGAAGCGTTGTTTGTAGACGGGTGCGCAGATATGGTTCTTGACAGCACCCCGGATAATATGGAAGGAATGTCGTTCAGAGAAGCATTCACGGACGCTCTCATCTGCTTCACACATTTTGGGAAAATGGCGGACGACACCGGCACAACCTCCGCCGCGGCATGGGCAGCTTTCATCCGCCACATGGCGATCATGTGCCGGAACGGCCAACGCACCGTCGACTGCATCTTACCTGTCCTCTTGTGGGATACTCGGCTGTGCGAGCATGTCATGACTAGTGTACTTGTACAGTTTAAGCGGCGGATCAAAGGCGGTACTGTCGCTAAACTCTCCATTGATCAAGCCGAGGACAGTTTTTTCCCGAAAAAGCTAGGGAAATGCACACACGGGTCGATCCCTACGTCTTACCGGCCGTATGTTAGCCTGATTATGGAGCTCGGATTACAACTAAAACCTCCCGAGGCTCAGACCACCTCTATATTTAAGCCAGACTCGTACTCTTCGTCATCGTCATCAAAGAAATCCGACCCTCGCCCTCACACTCCACCACCGAATGAGGCAAGTCCAGATCACGCAACGCCATCCAAGATATACATCCCTCAACATGGCCGACGACACCATCCCAAAGAGGGACATGCCAGATACAACATATTTGTGTATGGTTGCTCCCCAACGGTATACCGCGGCATCGACGCTGCCCACAAAGCTTCGTATGCCCTCCTTTTGAGTTCTCGTGACTTCCTTTTTGGAACGGGGGCGAGGATTGTTACCACTGGGTTGAGCATAGTGATGTCCTTCATGGCCCTGCCCCACCCTGGAGGGAGGGACTTCTCGTTGGGAATCAAATATAGCCTAGTTTATAATGTTGTGATTGTAGCTGATACGAAACCGCGAATCTTTTCTATATACAATCTTATGATTGATAATTGGTATTGCAGATAGATTTCGCATGGGGCAATCAAGTGGGGCGAGCGAAGTGAAGTGAATGTAGTGACCTGGAATGCCAGCCAATCTCCTAATTTCACCTTTATAAGTCTCTTCAGGTCCTATCTACCTTACCGCTTCACTCTGGTGGTAGAGTGAGCAGGACAGAGAAATAGAAAACTGCATATACAATAATCTGTATAATGTATCTAATACATATGCTCCATCATTTGAATATCATGATCAGCAGTAATCATCAGATGCACCTTCAGGACGCCACAGGCCAACTCTATTCACATTTATGGGATATCGCGCCTCTCCGATTTCGCCTGCCCGATCAAAGTCCACTATCATAAATCGTGATTCACCAGATTTTGAGACCAAGACATTTGTGTCGTGGATGTCACCATGCACATAACTTCCGGCTTGATGGAGCTGAATTATACTGCTTCGAAGTTTGTTGATAATGGAAGATGCATGAGACTTGTTGAATCACCGAGTAGATCCATAACAACCACAAACTATCCTCCTGCTATGCTCTCAAATCCTAGTAATTTCAGAGCTGCTTTTATGGAATCCGAAGCAAGAAAAGAATGTGCGTCGGGACTCGGGAGAATATTGGCGAACAAATTTGATGCAGATACCACTCATCAGGAAAATCTAGAAAAAACTTATTAGACTTAATCTGCTTATTTCGTGGATAAGCCTGCTAAGTTGCTCAAGCTGCTTATTTTGTGCTTTGTGAATTAGTTTTTAAGAGTGCAAAAAAAGTAAGCATATCAAAGCCGAAGATAAGCTCATCAAGGGATCATAAGGGTGCAGGCAAGTAAATAAATGGCAAAGACACCTAAGATGCGGCAAGTATGAGTGAAAGCAACAGTGTTAACTAAGCGAGAAATTTTACTATGTGGATAAGCTGTACAAGTATGAAAAGGTGGTTGTTAGAAAGCGATCTCGAATGCATGATGATCAACATATTTGTTGACATAGAAACTAGTATATGTATCGAGTGTGTCTGTAAAAGAAAGAGTCCTTGAAACACGTTGGGAGCCAAATACTGGAATAAGATGTGATGCTCGAACAACAGTATCAAGGTGGATGATTGCAGTGAGGTATTCATCATCGTCCAACATATCTGGCTTAACTATCCACATGCCTGTGTGGTCATCTGGCAAATCACCCACACGCGAGAACCAATGCACAAGAGCACAGGGATATTCAACACCATCATGAGAGAATGAAAAAAAGAGTCGCACACGAGCAATGTCAAGACCTTTCATACCTTCCACCGAAGGGTCAGTATTGACGAAGATAGTATCATAACGGCCAGGCCCCTTCCTCCATGATTTCACGGCACGCATCCGCTCGCGACGCATGCCGCCAATCCCCGAGATGTCACTTGGGGCATGGAATGTGGCAACAGCAGAAGGGTAAATTGTTATCTTGCCATAAAACGTGGGGAGGGCTGAAACACTGGTATCAGAACAGTGGTCACGATGCTGCTGGTTATAGATAAATTGCTGAATGAGATCAGGGAGGTCTGGTTGTTCAATTTCAGTGGCGATATCTTCGGGGTAAACTTTGCATACTGTATTGTAGGTTAGTATACTTCAGCAATATCAAGCAATGTGATACTTACATGATATCTTCACTAGGTCAACATGGGCCTGCACTGTGGGACCGTCAACATCACCATCGTCATCATCTTCATCATCAGTATTACTATCGGGCTCGTTGGTCTCATTGTTGAGAGGGTCTTCGTTGATGAGGTGTGGTGGATCAGGATTAGAATCAGCTCCATTTGTTTCTATAGCCATATATGGCATTAGTTTGGAAGATTATCAGAGTGTATGATTGAAAACGCACGGAGAATCAGATCCCAAACAGACGATAAACATGTGCCCTTCAGCATCTCGCGGTCAGCAAAATCAACGCGAGCAGCAGCGAGTTTATCGAGGCGCTGATTGGTAAGGAGCATCTGACCAAGCGCCTCGAAACGACTTGAGCGTCGCCATGGCTCCTTCACAGCCTTGATATGCTTGGATTCCGTGATGGAGGAGCATAGACCATTTGGAGCTCCAAAGGCACGAATGAGTTTAACATAGTGAATAAGGGAGTGTTGACGAGGAAGATTGAAGCCGTTGGTACGAACACCACTTGTCCGAAAGATTTCACGATGATGGTGAAACCACTGGAGGGCATCATCTAAGGCTGTCAGGCTGTGCATATTGTGAATGTCACGTCGGGCTATGTAGCAAAATTCTAGGAAGGCATGCATCGTCTGCACCATCTCATCTGGTACGTGACCTTCAATTGCTGGTAAGTAAACCTGCAAACAAATATGTCAGACCTAATTATAGAGCAGGATAGGGAATTACTTACCTTCATGAGCTGCCTTTGAATCATCGCCAGTCCATTGCTTGAAGTTTCGGCCTTCGGGAAAGCGTCGAAGCCCTACAAAAGACGGAGCAAGTGCTATGCTAAACAGTTGATTCAGTAATCAGTAATTATATCTGTGAAGCAGCAAACATACCACCGATCGATGTCATCAAGTATCTTCTGTGCTTCTGATGCCGGGTATTCAGCTTTGATGTAGTCGTTTACCCATGTGACAAGATGGTCCTTGAAGGCACCTTTGATCAGCTGGTGTAATAGGTCCGGTGACAGAAGCTCATTAATATCCGCTCGGGGAAAACCATTGGTGAATGGCTAAAAACAGACAACAATCAGAGATGCATGTCAGCATAAAACATAAGGGTGAAAAATGAACCACAATGTCTCCGACAAGTCCATACTCATCCCATAACATTCCAAGTTCAAATTCTTCGACTAGCAATTCAGCATGCACCTGAGAATGGCGCACATACTGACCAGAGTCGAGGTCATTTGCAGGGGCTGTGCATCTGAAAGGCTTATCAGTGATGCATGCGGTCAGCAGCAATACCATGACGTACTTTGGGCACCAGCCTTGCACAATGCAGGCTAGTAGCACCTGTTCTGGATAGTCTGCAATGTAGGGGCCAAGTCCATATATGACCTTCCTGAAATGACCGTCAGGAAAACAAACAACCTCAGGCATTGTCATACCAGGTTTGAGGGATTCAAGTATTTTGGCAAGCGATGAATGTAGAAGTTGATGATGGAATTTACGAAAGCCGGCATCATCACAAAATTCATGAGTTGCTAAATGAGACGCATTAGCAAATATAATACACATTGATACTACACTTACACTTAGGGATAGCGAGGAAACCAAGGAGAACAACACCATTGCGATGTGCGCGTCGAACATTATTGTGTATGTTGCCAATAGAGAGATAAACAGGCCAGCACTCATTATGTCCTGTAGCTACAGATACAGTTGTTTTATCACTGCCGAGAATGATGGGGCAAAAAACTGCGCCATGAGTTTCAGGATCCTCAGCAATTATGTCCTAGCACGATAAGAATCAGCATTAAATCAAAGAGATCATAGTGAGGACTTACTGCCTGATGCCAGGCCCAGTTCGCAGACATGAAGTCTCAAAAGCGATGGACTCCATCAGTGGTATACTCTTGAAAGGGCGCATAATCAAAATCAGACTTAAGATCGGGGTTTGACAGGAGATTCTGGACCAGAGTTCGGAGATCTCGAAACCAGACATCATACTCTGCTTTCATCCATGATGGAATGTTGGATGCAGGTTGGGTTCCATTATATTGTAAACTAAAGGATTCCCATGCGAGGTCGCCAAGAGGAGTGGGATCAATAGTGTTGTAAAGATCTGTAGCATTCAAAAATGGAGGCTCATCATTGTGGACAGGAAGAGACACCTCCCAGAGGCCAAGAATGAAGTTGATATCCCCAGCGGACATCTGATTACGACGAAATAGGAAGTTGGTGACTTCGAATTGAAGACGATTATCATATGGCATCCAGTTATGAGGTCCCCCATCTAGATTGCGAGGAGGAGGAGGGGTGTCAGGTGGTAATTCATTTCTATTCACATCGCAGATCTTCCCTATGTATAAGAATCATTAACACTGTTGCTTATTCTTGTTTAGAAAAATACTTGACATACCATTAAGCTTGGGATGATAAGCATGAGAAACATGTCGAGGATCAGGAATGTGCTGTTCAGGTGGCCCACTTACATTTGATTCTTCGCCAGGGTTAGGATAAGGTTCAGGTGGGATGTAATCCTGATCAAAATGCAGGTCTTCGACCTCCATGTCAACATCAGCATTGAATCCTTGTGGAGGTGGAGACGGAGGTGGAGGTGGTGTAGGATCAGATGGAATGGAGCTTGGGCGCCGCTCATCGTGTGATTCATAAGAAGACACTCATGATGAGGATGGCACAGGAGATTGTGGAAGAGATGGATTGGGCTCATGTAGTTCAGAATCATGTTTCGCTCGTATGTGTTTGGTGCGTCCACCTTTGCTGTAAAAGTGTCAAGGACAGTAGGGACACACAAGAGTAGGAGGAGGAGAACCAAGTGTGTGGGCATTGTGGATGTGCAGATTTTGATTCGGTACCATTAGAAAAGTATCAATTATGATATTAACCCAAGAACAGAGAGCAAGGGAGGAGGCAGTAGAAAAGTAGTGCAGATAGTGTGGTAAAGTGAAGATTCATCAAAATTCGCGCCAAGTCTAAAGTCACGCTTGTATCATTGCCACATCTTTGCTGGCAGGAGTTTAAGCAAATACCTTGTTGAATACACTCTACCTCCTATCTCTTTAGCCCACTACCATGCCTCATACTCCTCTATTTCCACATCAGATGGAAACTCGTGTACATAACAAAACAGTTCACCCTGGACTTGCCAACAAGACCACATATCGTCAAACCACAGCCGAGGTTCAACAGGAGTGCGAAGCTAAGGCTCAGGCCAAGGCAGCTCACGAAGAGGCTAAGAAGCAGAGCATTGAATGTGCTGCTGCATTTGAGCATGCTGAGATGGCCAATGAAGATATGGTTGATGCTACCCCTCGCCTGTCCTTCACTCCAAAGCCATGGCCACCACCCCATAACTGCAAAACCTCCATCCTTGTCCCCGTTGCAGAGATGAGCGATGTTGAGATGTCTGATGGAGGTCTGTTTGTCAAAAACTCAGATGCCATGGACGAGTCAGCTGATGAACGTGATGAGCAATCCCCTCCTGCCAAAAAACAGAAGGCTCAAGCTACTCAGAAGGCCATGGTGGGAGTGGGAGTAAAGTTGGGAGGAGTGAAAACAGCAGTCCAGAAGAAGAAAGTTGACGATTCCGATGTGGAGATAGTGCCTCCCTCTGATGAAGAGATGCCCAAGCCAAAAAAGAAGGTGAAGGTGCGAGATGAGATCAACATCGCCATGAAGAAGATAGAGGAGAACAAGAACCGAGAGAACAAGTATAGTGGCATGGTGAAGTCCATGTCAAGTAAGCGAGCAGAAGAAGGATCTGTTGGAAAGCAAGCTCCCAAGGCCCCATCGCAGGTCCAGTTGGCAGAAGGTGGCAGGAAATTGAAGAGGGAAGGGGCAATAGCTGATATCAAAAGCATCCAAGGTGGCAGAACGTTGAAGAGGGAGGGCATGGCCACTGATTGTATCCCAGATATTCTGCATCACCTTGACCGACTGCTTGACAGGCACATCCCAAGGATCACCAGTTTGACCGATGAATGCCATATATGTCATTACAAAGGTATGCCGGAACCATTGCGGGTCAATCCAATCCAGAAGCTCCTCATTTCGAGCTTTTTTGGTTGCAGTTTTGCTGGCCTTTGAGGGTTTTTGGACTATGAGTTGCTGGATTGAAATAACACTTAGACATTTGTGATCAATTGAAGAAGTAGACTCACCTCGCTAGTGAGTCGCTTTTTTCCCTTAGGGCTGTTAATTGCAACCTCTTGTTCCTCACCTCTCATCTCATCGTTGTCCGAGAGACCACCACCATAGTATGTAGTGCATGCATCAGGCACTGGTTCAGCTTTTACCTTTGCTGAGTCCGATGCTCAGTGACTGATAATCTTGACATTTTGGGTGAGAACAGAGGGTGCCAACAAATGACTAGCACCACTCGTAAGTGAGGGAAGATCAGACTTCGCATGGCTCGAAGTAGACTTGGGAGCTTGCAAGGGAGGTTTGGCACTGGTCAGAATTGCTGAGGCCCAGTCATTGATTGCAGAGCTGTGTTTCCGCTTTTTGCCAGAGGCATCACTGAGCATCCAATAGAAAAGTGTAGATTGATCGAGCATTAGTAACAGAAACATCAAGGTAGATAGATGAGAGAATAGTACCTATTATCAGTCGGATCATTGATATTGTCATCCTTCTGTTGAGAATGTTTCAATGACTGATCGGGGTTTGTGAGCACCTTAATATCGGCTATTGCCCATATGAGATAACGGCATCCAGTGCCATCTATCAGAAAGTACATTATCAGTTTGGGTCTGGAACAATACTGATTTATATTTCAGACTGTTCAACGCCTCTTGGACTTGTGGTGGAATGTCATTGGATCCACCGGCATCGTGGTTGTTATAGCGTTTCTTGATTCCCAAGAAGATTTACATGATTCAGATGAAGAACGTCAAGATTTTGCCATGTATTACCTTAAGGATCTTCACTTTTTGTATAAGAACTCTGACAACGATGACAGAAAGGTAAGCAAATCCAAACAATGCACATGCTCCGATACTAACATCATGCTTCTCAGAAATGGAAGGGGCTCTTTCGTAGCCCCTTCATCCTCCAAACTTTTGCGGCTCACCTTGCAGCTATTGAAAGTTCTGTGAGGGTTTCTGGCCTCCACGACCCTGGTAAACAACCCCTGTGGCAATTGGTGGTTTAGGCCTTGCTGCTGCTTCGGTAAGTATCATATATTGTGCTTGTGGAGTTGTCACAGCTCTGATGGTTGTTAGGTGGAGAGGGCATTAACTCTGGTTGCCACAGGCACTTTGACTGTTGCCATGGTTCGTGCTAGCAAAGGCAAGATGCTGACTCTTCCTTGAACTCTCAACCTTGCCTGGGGCAAGGAGTCTGTGCACCAGACCGGTTTCAGTGATGCCGCTTGGGGTAAGGCCACCTGTGGTTACGCCAGATCAACACACTCACTCACAAACGTCAAGTTCGATGCCATCATTCAAGAAGCGCAAGAGTTCATGAAGCTGACTCGCACTCGCACCAAGACTATGGAAGCTACAGATATCATCAACATTGATGAAGATGATGAACGTGCATTGCTTGTTGATAACTCTGATTCTGATATAGAGTGTAAGTCAGTTTTTTCTCTTTCACAACTTTACTAACATGATATTTTAGAATCTGTGCCATGGTTTGCTATCAACGTATATACCTACTAGAAAATTTCCCACCATTCTCATTTCCTTACACGCTCTTGCCCATCACCATGCCAGATTCAACTCTGGCACATTGCTTGACATGCTTTGCTCGGTCTCTTCCATTGCTTAATATCTAGCACATCCTTATACCCATACTTGGACCTCCTTATGACACAAATACATGTTTTTTCACAAATCTTTGTGTGCTTAATGAATGCTTAACCGTCAAAACTGCCATGATTGAGTCAGGTACCCTCAAGCTTTTCCAGCTTTTCCACTGCTTATTGAACTCTTGATTCATTTCTCTCATGGAATTTTGGTTGAAGACTGACTTAAAAGATTACTTAGATCTGTGCTTAGCCCCAAGTCCCAAATAAGCCAGACAATAAGTCTCGAGTAAGTCAAATTCAGTAATTGACTTGGCTTAGCCTAAGCACTGGCAGGCTTAGTGACCTCCAATTAGTGGTGCTTAGAAGGCTCATTAAGCCCTGATAAGCATGCCTAAGGGTTAGTAAGAAAAAACTAGATTTTCCTGATGCTGCCATCAGAATCTTTGCTGAAAAAGAGGAGTTTACCTCGAGCTTGTGATAAATACTCGAAGCAATAGGGTTGTTCACGGTTGGCATTTTTGGTTCATTTTTCACTCATTTTTCAATCATTTTCTATTTCATTTTGATTCCATTTTTCTCAAGAATGGAACTGAGAATGAATATGTAAAATGGAACCCTACCCTTGCTTTTGTAAAAAGGGAACCGAAAAATGATCATTTTTCATCTTTTTAGCACTGTGCCTGGTGAGAAAACACCTGATAATCCCACCAATCACCTCTTATTAGAGGTGGAGCTACATATGAGGTCCTCCTCTAATAAGAGGGAATTAAATGTGTATGGCCCTCCTCCAATAAACCTTGAATAGATATAGTGTAGACTCCTCCAAGACATCTACGGCATGTGCCAGACATCAGTACCTGCCCTTGGTTTCTTTTGCTTACATTAACTACATGTGTACATAGAATGACTACCTGCCATCCTTTCCACTTTACCTGCCCTGATAAGCCTGCTAGAGCACTACCTTCTTGAAGTGAGAATGAGAGATTGTTGTACTGATATCCAGGCCAATAAAATCATGTCAAGGTCTATATACATGATAGGGATAAGTGCTCTAGCCCATAAGGCAGTGACTACAATTAGAAAAAAGCGAAAATGTAGGGGAGGAGGAGAGGGTACCCACTGCTGAGCTGGCATGTGGATAAGGACCAAAGTTGTACAGCCAAAAGGGTGTAAGGGTACCATATAGAGTGGTATACCAAGCATAGAGACTAGAGGGCCAGTGGGTGGATGTCAAATTATGTGTTAGTGTGATATCAGAGATGGTGACTCACCAGCTCTCCTGTTCATCCCACTGCATGAATGAGCATCATAAATGCATCATAGAGACCTTACAAACGATGGGGAGAGCCTACCATCAAAGCTACATGGGATAAGATAGTCAAAAAAGCGAACTAGGGGTGGGGAGGAGGAATACTTGCTGCATGAGATCCGTGGCACAAAAGCGTTCGATTTCTTCGTTTTCCAGGTCTATAGGTGAAGTAAATAAAAGGTCTGTATGTATAATGGGATGGGACTGAGGTCCTGGCTCACAGGGGCATGGGTTTCCCATCAACAGAACAGAACTTTGCCCATAATTCGTCACACACCTTTCCTATTGTCCAAATCTCCTTCTGAGCAGTTAGGGTAGTCACTTACCCTATATTTATAGCCTACAAGTCAACTATATAGTCAATACTTCGAGCTACAGAGTAGGATCTACACCTACTCATCTAATCTCCTTGTTACTCAATGCCAGGTTACAGTACTCATTAGTGGCAATATATACGAGCATACCAAGGTACTATAAGTAGAGTTAACACCTTGGAATGGTCCATGAGTCTGTACAAGAGGGATGGAGAGTCAATATATTGAGATAGGTTATACTCACCAAAGGCCAGCAGAGCTTCAGCTTCTCAATATGGTACATAAAATAGTGCATAGTAATATATCTTATGAAGTTCCCTTGAGCTATAGTCCATCCAGATAGCAGGAGAGGCCATGCCATACACTAGAGAGGTAGGTTGAAGCAAGTGTTCCAAAAAAGGCAATAACTTGAACATAGCTCAACAGTGACACAACAAGTGTAGATCCTACTCTGTAGCTCGAAGTATTGACTATATAGTTGACTTGTAGGCTATAAATATAGGGTAGGTGACTACCCTAACTGCTCAGAAGGAGATTTGGACAATAGGAAAGGTGTGTGACCAATTACATCAGGAAAATCCAATGCTGACTTATTATACTTAATGCTCCTTATTCTTACTTAAAGTCAAAATTAAGCAGTATTAAGCAAACAGCTGTTAAGGAGATCTTGCTTAGAATAAGTAGGGTCGTTTCCTGAATTAAGCAAATTTATCCTTATTTGCTTCCTTAGTGCTTCCTTATTTCGCTTATTCTAAGTATGTGCTACGACATCAAGGGATTTTTAAGGAGCAGCCTAAGGCCATTAAGCAGCAAAAAAGTAGATGTAAGCATAGTTTTAAGCGTCGAAGATCTCAGAAGGTGGTCCATAAGCATCATTAAGGAAAGTCAGCTGGAAAAACAAGTATATTCCATCATCTAAGGAAGAATGGAAAGTGTAGTCTAAGTGAAATTTAAGATCATAAGGGAATCCATCATGCATATAAGAAATAGGGAACAAAAAGCAGCATTATTTGAATTGGTGGGGGCCCTTGAACATTGCGTTGTCGTTACCTCTAGAATAAATGATCAGTCATTAACCAGAGGCAAAGGCGAGGAAGATTACAATCAATCATCTTCGCCACTAGAGGAATGATCAACAATGTTGGCATGGATATCGTCGTCGTCGTCATCAGGGATCTCAATAACATCCTTGTCTTCAAGATTTTGGCTGATCTTCATGTACTCGGCAGAAAGTGTGATGATTTCATTGAATCAAGAAGCAGATAGGTTTTTTGCCGATTTAACGTAAGAAGAACAACGCTTACCCCACGATGCCTCGTTGAACACTGTGAACTGATTGGAGACCTTCCCTGTGGCTTGATTTATTTGCTTCGGAAGTGTTGGGATTCGCCCCTTTGCCTTTTTCACCATCTCGATGGTGATTATTCCCGATGCAATGAGCTTCAATGCATGCTCAACCTGCAGCGGACATGAAGAGGTGACATCATTGTTATGGCGACACTTACCACAGCTGTCGCAATGGCAAGAGCTCCATATGGTTGAGCATTGTCAATCCCATGGATCTTCTGGGCACCCTTGACAGCGGTGAGATGAGAAGCAAAGGTTTGTAGGATGAAGGGGGCATGGAACGCTCCCTTGAATTTCTATGAAACATATTGATAGCATCAGTGACGAATTGATCAAACAGATGTATTTACCTTGGCGTCGTCACCATCAGCCTTGTGGTAGAGAAAACGGAGATGCTCGAGGTACTGTGCGGCAAGTTCTTGGCGATTCTCATCAGAGTTCTTCAAGTCAGAGTTTGCATTGCAAAAGGTGAGGACAACGGCAATCGCCGTTGAGCCCACGGTGCTGCGCCACGAGTCTGAAACACGTTGCATGGTCTGCAATGCAAATGAATGTTTTGAAAACTCATAAATTGAAAATGAATATGTACAAGCTGATATACAGCACTTGATTGGATGATCCTGTGAGGTGCTTCACTGAAGAACGCATCCCAGATCTTCTGCATAGCTGTGCATCCAACCTTGACATTGTGCTCGAAGGGATTGTCTTGCCGAGAGATGTGCATCATAAATGTTGGGACGAAAACACAATGCCAGACCTGGCGATCAATGGAAGATGGAAGGTCTTCATTCTTGAATTTCTTGTTGGTGTCCATCGCTTTGGGTTTTTTTTCAGTCATGAGTGCCTAGTTTAGACATGAGTTACAGCAATTCATACATCAAGATAAAAATATGCTTACCTTGCTGTTCAAGTGTCTCTTGCCTTTGATGGGAGAGGCATAGGCTGCATCGTGTTCAATGCCAGCCATTTCCTCGTGATCTGAGAGACCTCCATCATACATGTAGATAGAATCCAGATCTTGTTTGACTTTGGCAGGGTCTTGAGCACTAGTGATCGTGATAGCACTGGTAAGAACAGAGCTAGCAGCATGGGAAGAAGCGCTCATTAGTGCAGGTGCAGTGGAGCCATAGCGGTTGGTGCTCAATTTCCCCATTTTGACTGAGTTGGCCTGACTTGTAGGGCGGCTTGCATTGGATGGGATAGACTTCGCGCAAGACTCGACCGAGTACTTCATCTTCTTTGCAGGGGGGTTGCTAAGCGTCCAATAGAACAACATCGTGGGATTGAGAGTCAGCATGTGGAGTGTCAACTCAAAGGAGTTGTGACATACATGGTGTCATTCAGTGGGAGATCAATGTGGTCATTCTGATTTGGACGCTTGACAGGGCAGTTGGTGATTGATTGATCTTCTTCAAGCTTCTTTACATCCTCTTTCTCACTCCCTTCCCCTCGTCGATTCCACTGGGGACCATCGCTGAAATGCTTGGGTACACCCTTCGACGGATTTTTCATCTCAGTAACCACTGCTCATGCCTTCTCTTCCACTGCCACCTCCGCCTGCTGCTTCTCTCTCACTCTGCCATTGTTGCCCATTTGACCTTGTTGAATGGCTGCAATCGCCTCACAGACACTCTCTTTCTTCTTACCCATCTTCTCCGTCGATTTCTCCATGACTTTAGGCTTCTTCGATGGTGGTGCTTCCATGTCACTTTCAACAGCAGCAGAGCCCTCAGTCTCGGTAGCATGCCCTCTCACCTTTGGCTTCCAATGCTTCAATGGCAGATTTACTCCATCGCTATCAGTCTCCTCTTCCATCTGTCCCCACCTTGACAACATCTGTGCCTTCTTTGGCACCAGTGGCTCGCTGTCACTGTCAGAATTCTCGGTAATGGTGGCAAGCTGTTTGGTGGCTGTCAAACTGGCATTTCCAGCCATGCCTGGCTTTGTCACTTTGCTGGCAGCTGCTGCCGGAGTTGCTTTCGTCTTCCTCTTTGGTATGGGCATAACTTCTGCAGATTGAATGGAATTATCTGACTCATCATCAGACTCATTAGGTGGGATGTATGTATCCTTATTAAGGTTAGGCCCATCATCCTCACTGGTCCCAAGACCTGTCTCCAAATCAGGATGGCTGTCATGAGGCGTGAAGTTGGGTCGAGGCGTGGCATCAATGAGGTCCTCGTTGTCTCTGGCATTACTCTCAAACACAGCGATGCACTTGATACAGGCTTCTTGTGCCTGCTTCTTGGCCACATTAGCTGCTTTCTTGGCATTAGCAGCTGCCTTCACCTCCACTGAGGTTCGACGTGGTGCAGGTTTGATAGCCAGGCCCGGGCATTCGGCAGCGTTAGATGCACGAGTTACACGGGAAGACATGTAGCGAGAGGGTTGTAGGTTTTGTGGAGTAAGCGTCAGCTGTGCAATGTGTTTGGTTGAACTTTGAACTTAGCTGATTAAAATTCTGATATTTCCACGCCTGTCAATGCTCAAATTCCCATGCTCGCTTCGCATTTATAGTTCTTCTACAGTTTACACATGTCCACTCACCCTTTTCTCATACATATATCTACCTGCCTGTAGACTACCTGTTTTTGGATTTCCTCTCCTGCCTGCATCCTCACCTGTATTTCTGAACTATTCAAATCTCCAGCTCTTGTCATACTAATCTATACTCCGAGAGTCCTTGGTCATATCACCTTGCCCATTGTGTCTACTCTTGCCTCCTCTCATATTTTGACTTTCCTCTCATGGTTCAGGCCTCACCTTTGTTCCTGCATTTCTATTTTGTTGTGTCTTGGGGCCTTTGTGCATATCTGTGGGTACAGTGTAACCATGCAGCATAGATCATGTGACCATTGTAGGGGTAGAATCAATCTTGCACACACATGTGCTTGTCTGTGCCCACACATGTGCTTGGTTTGCCAACACACTCCCTTTCCTCCGCAAGTCTCTGTGTACTGTGCATCTGGTCAGGCACAACATGTTCAACACACTTTTTTACCACATTGTGCTGCCTGCATCCTGCTCAAATTGTTATATCTGCTTGTGGTGTCACTACCTGTGACTTTACCCTGCCTGTGGTCATTCCATATTCATATTCCATCAGTATTTGCACTCCTCCTTGAAACCAAATCTTACAGCTGAACCTTGCTGTGTTCCTGCATTATCTGCACACATTCCCACCAGCCTACCCTTTTACCTGCACCTCTATCACAAGGAGAATGTTTTCCTCTCAAAACATGCAGAACAGTGTCTATACTCCTGCAGCTCATCACCATAAATTCCAGTGTTTGCAGTGCATTCATCGATTTTATAACAGAGCTGGACTCAAGAACCATGTTCATGCAAAGCATGGGTCTCAGGCAACTAGTAGTCATACATCATCTCCAGTTCCTGACCGTCCCCCATCTCCTCAACATTCAGACAGTGAAGGGGAACCTTTACATCCAGATAATGTTTCATTTGAAATTTGTGATCAAGAATTTCCTGGCCCATCACCACCTCTTTTTTCCCCTGATGATGCACCCATGGATGTTGACTTTGAACCACCATTTCCTGATGACTATAATGAGGATGATGATTATGGCTACAACAATGGCAATAATTTATATGATCATGATCTCCATGGTAGTGATGGTCACAGCTCCCCTCCCATTATTCCAAGCAGTCCACAGCATGAATCCAGGTCACATGGACATCAACAAACACCTGCAAATGATAAGGTTCTCAGGAGAGTCTATCATGATAAACTCAATGGTGAGTTTCTGATGGATTTTTTGTTATTTCAAATTTTAAATAATTTATGTATCACATCCAGGTCAGAAATGTGATCAACATGGTGTTAATATTGTTGAGGACTCTCCTTCTTCTCCTTGTGAATCTGACCATGGGCCCAATGACTGGACACCCTATGCAGGGCGAGTTGAATTTGAACTTGCTGATTTTCTCTATCGTCAAAATCAAATGTCTGCATCTGACATCAACACCTTGCTCAATCTGTGGAGTGCCTCAGCAGCTGCACATGGTGAATCAGCACCATTTCAGAACCACAAGCACTTGTATGATACTATTGATGCTACTCCTCTTGGTGACATCCCATGGAAGAGCTTCTCTCTCCAATTCAATGGAAATTGACCAGAAGGTGAAGTTCCATCTTGGATGGATGCAAGCTATGATGTTTGGTTTTGTGACCCCTGCCAACTTGTTCACAACATTATTTCAAATCCAGACTTTGAAAATGGATTTGACTATACTCCATATCAGGAGCATGATGCTGATGGATCTCATTGCTACCATGATTTTATGTCTGCAAATTGGTCATGGAAACAGGCAGTAAGTAATACCAATAATCTGGTATTTTACTTAACATATAACTCAATATGCATTGTTTGTTAGGACTCAATTGCTGAGAATCCAGAAACTCATGGTGCTTTTTTCTGCCCAATTATACTGGGAAGTGATAAGACAACTGTTTCTGTTGCTACTGGCAATAACGAGTACTGGCCTGTTTATCTCTCTGTTGGAAACTTACATAACAATGTTCGACGTGCACACCGCAATGGCCTTGTGCTTCTTGGTTTTCTTGCAATCCCAAAAAGTATGTTACAATTTCAGAAAGCAGTTGTGGTATTTAAATAAAATTATTATAGCTAATCATGCACATCAAAATGATGCTGAATTCCACAAATTCCGCTGCCAGCTCTTACACTCCTCATTAGCCAAAATTATTGAATCTCTCAAACCCTTCATGACTGAACCAGAGATTGTTCGTTGTACTGATGGATACTTTTGGAGAGTCATTTATGGGCTTGGACCATACATAGCTGATTATCCAGAGCAAGCCCTTCTTGCCTGCATTGTTCAAGGCTGATGCCCTAGGTAAGACTGTCTTTTGCAACAGTACATACTCATATTTGTGATTGCATTAGATGTACTGCACCTTCTCGAGATCTTGATAGTCATCAACATATTCATCGGTCTCATGCCCATTCTGACATATTGGGTGAAGAATTTGAATTAGGTGTGTTATGGGATGAATATGGCATTGTTGGTGATGTTATAGTAATTTTTTCTTATGGTTAGATATTGATCATTACTTATTGCTTCACATTTTTAGCCATTTACAAATGCTTTTCCATGAGCAGATATCCATGAGCTTCTCTCACCTGATTTACTTTACCAATTGATAAAGGGGACATTCAAGGACCATATAGTTGCCTGGGTCACTGATTATATCAAGGAAATACATTCTGAGTGTGAAGCTAATAGAATATTAGATGACATTGATCAACGGTGGGTCATCAATTCTACAGATTAATAGTATACTAATATACATATAGGATTGCATTGGCACCTTCATTTGCAGGTCTCCGACAATTTCCAGAAGGTAGAGGCTTCAAGCAATGGACTGGTGATGATTCAAAGGCACTTATGAAGGTGTGGATAAATTCATAATATGTCCCTCAGCTTATCAATTGATTTTGTCAAGGTTTACCTTCCAGCAATTGAAGGCCATGTCCCAACAGAAATGATACAGGCTATACATGCCTTTCTGAATTCTGTTATATTGCTCGATGTGATATTCTTGACACTAAAAGTCTTGAAGAATTGGAAGATGCACTAAAGTGCTATCATACTCATCGCAAAATCTTTCAAGAATGTGGTGTCTGTGCTGCTGGCTTTAACCTACCTCAACAACATTCACTTCTTCATTATCTTCAACTAATTAGAGCATTTGGTGCTCCTAATGGCTTAAGTTCCTCAATAACTGAATCAAAACATATCAAAGCTGTCAAGGAACCATGGCAGCGCTCCAATCGCTTCAATGCTCTTGGCCAGATGTTACTTACAAATCAACAGCTTGATAAGCTAGCAGCAGCACAGGTTGATTTTGTTCACCACAAAATGCTTGACAGAACATCTCTTGACTGGGCATTATCTAGAATTGGTGCATAAATTTATCATCTTCAAATATATAATTGTTAATTTGTTAACATGCAGCTATACATACCAACCCTCAACATGATTCAGAACAAGAATCAGTATTACAAGATCATGGCAGCAATACTGGCCCTGAGCTAGAAGCTACACAGCCCCTGGCTGGTAATATATTTGCAGATAATGAAGACAATGACGGTGATGTGGTAGCTGGTCCAACAGTAGAAGCCCATGTTAACCTGGCTAAGACTGCTAGTAAGTGCATTAATCATTATAATAACTGATACTCACACATTTCAGCAGTCTCTCATATTTATCCAAATGATCTTGCAGCAGACATTGATCAACATGATCTCAACCTTCTTATTCAACAGTTTCTGTACACCCAAACGCATCCACAATTATCTCTAAGTCAAGCACCAGAACCCCTCAATTTACCCCCATTCAATGACAAAATTACCATATATCCCTCTTCTGTGGCCACATTTTATTCTCCAAGTGACATATCTGGAGTAGGGGGTATGCGTAATGAGCACATTCGTGCTGTCAAATCATGGAGAAAAGGCCCAGCCCGTCATGATTGCATCTTTGTAGAAACAGATCCAAATGCTCCTGGAATGGCTGGTCTTGACATTGCTTGTGTCCGCCTCTTTTTCTCATGTACATTTGATGGTGTCAAGTATCCATGTGCTCTTGCACAGTGGTTTTCACATGTTGGTCAATCAGCAGATCCAGGAACTGGAATGTGGGTTGTTGAGCCTGATGTTACAGATGATGGAGTACCCATTGCTTCAGTAATTCATCTTGATACTATTGTTTGAGCAGCACATCTCCTACCAGTATTCAAGGATGAATTTGTTTCAAGAGATCTCCTCTTTTCTGATACGCTAGATAAGTTTCAATTGTTTTATGTAAATAAATTCATTGACCATCATGCTTTTGAGATTGCTTTCTAGTTATCATTTACTTTTACATATAGCTTTCTCTTGCACATATACTATAGATTTAATGAAGTTTATTGACATTGAATGAAAGAATGTTGAATATATTAACTGTTATAACCACAATTATGCCTTTCATACTATGCTCTATTTTATTCCAACTTCTCTCTGACTCAAAATCTTGTTCTGAAACCAGCAGTAGATGTGCACATTCACACAGTGTCTGTGTTCTTCTCATGTGCCTCACTTCTTCTGCACATTGGAGATGTGCAGTCTTGTGGGAACATGCTGAGAATGCAAGCAAGAAGCCCTAAAGCATGGGCAGAACACTCTATTGCAGTGGTATTGAATGATGAATAGTATCTATGCTACACAAATGTTAACATGTGCTCATGTGACTGTATGGGTCACATGGCTGTGTATGTGTCTACTGTGCACACCTGGGTGCACAGTTACAATGTCCCACATGCTTGCTCCATGTTCTGCATAACTCTTCTGGTTTGCACACAATGACCTGCATTCTTCTTATGGTTGAGCCTTTCCTGCAACTCAGCAATATTCTTGTAGTTACCTGCACTGTCTCACATGTTCCTTTCTATTTGATATTTACTATATGAAATCATGTTTTCACTTCCTTTCTGTTCCATGCTATCATTAGTGCACTACCTATGCTCTGTTCTCATGTATATAAGTCTATAGTATTGTTTGTAATATGTTAGTCTGATAATTACACTCAATTGACACCAAACTTGCTACTTGTTGTCTTGTGCATTAGTTCTTAAGCCTGCTTGCCTTGTGTTGGAGTGGTGTGAGGCACCACTCCAGGTGATCATGTGACCTTGTTGATAGAACTGTAGCTAGTCACATGTTAGTAGTTCATCTTGCTATACCATCCCACTTGCACATTCTGGGAAGGAGACCTCATCTCCATCTTGGTGATGAGAGTGTTTTTTGTGCTTTAACATGCTCCTAGCTGCTCTCTCAGGCTTTCTCAGGCTTTTCCAAAAAAGGTTGTTGTCTATTCTTGGGCCTCTGTCTATTTCCAAACTCGGTTATTATTCTGTCACCGAAAACTGTCTGCCATAAACCTGTATAACCATTTAACAGCTTGAAAACATGCCTGGCCCTGGATATTGGAAGAAGTCCTCAAAAAAATGAACTACCGCTCCTGATGCAGCCATCACATCACCTGCAAATGACACTGCAAGCATGGCATCAGAATCACCATTGTCAGCCTGCCACGACTTCCACAGCTTCCTCGAAATGTCAGACCACAAGAGCATCACCCAATTCTGTGACTGGGCATCTGCCACTAGCAATGGTGCAAACCTCAGATTACTCTGGAACTATGAAGTGGAAGAAGGCAAGAAGATGGGAGTAAAGCAAGGGAAGAAAGAAGGTCTAAAGGAAGAAATAGAGAAAGGAATGAACCTGGGTCGAGAGGAAGGATACTGGCTTGCAAAAAACACATTCGACAACATAATACATGCAGTAAAAACCAAAGAACAGGTGAACGACAGCCTGCAATGGATGTCAAAGACCACCCAAACTACCCCCAACTCCACTGCAAATGCCGTTACACAAACTGCACTCAATGACGAGTCGCCACCACCACAACTATGAAAAAATGCTGGGATGTCAACAGACCCCCCCAACTTGTCTCGAAACACCTCCATCCACATTGTTACCAGCACCCCCTTCCCTGCCAACAGCGCCACATCACCGCTGACAATGTCTGCACAGCCTCAATCAGCACAGCCAACATCATTGACAATGACAATGATGACCCTTTCCCTGCCTTCAAAACTGCGACCAGAATCTCGCAAATGACAGCACACACTGCCGAGTTGATCCACCCCACCCCTGCAGAGTCCCCAGCCCCTCATCTCACACCCAGAACTGGTAATTGCCACTGCCATGTCACTACCAACAATGGCAACATTATCTGCTGCAACCAATCTGGAAACGACAACCCAGGTCTCATCTAGCATGCAAATGACTGCTGCCACTTTATGTACTGATTGCCAGGTCCTAAACAACATACAATGATGGTCTACAGCACAGCAGACCGAGTCTCACAACAACGAGCAAACATGCTCATCAAAACAAGCTGTCTGCTCTACAGAATGGTTCTGCATGCCCCAGGACTCTCAACAATGATCCAGGAGCCATCCCATGTCACCCTGCTCCCCCCAACTCGCTCCCAGACCCCCATTCACTCTGAAACACCCAGTGTGACTGCCACATCATCATCAATGTGTTTGTCAATGACAACCAAATCCCCTGCTCTGCCCAACTCAGAACCACCACCAACAGCTCCAGAATGATGATGTGCATAGCCAGAACCAGCAAAACACCCCTAAAATGCATCCCAAAGCCTTAGCTTGCCCCTGAACCCCCAGTGACAAACTGTTTTGCTGCTGCCCACATCATACACCCCTGCCACCTCATTAACGATGCCACCAACAACTGCTGACAGGCCCTGTTCACCATCTGTAGTCCCATTTCTGCCTGCACATCCCTGCTCACCCTTCCTTGACCCTAAACAAACTGTTTTGCCACCTCCTGGATGTTTTGACTGCGCTGACAATGCTGCATCATTGCCTACTGCTTCAAGTACCCAGCTGCAAGAAATCTTGGGCCTGAAGATAGGCTGTCCACAGCCATTTGGGACACTACAATGATGGACAAGACAGCAATGGGTGCCCCCACAATTTTTTTTGTCTCGAAATGTTTTTCATGTAGCCCTGCCCCTGCCATCTCCCACTGCATCTCCACAATTTATTACTCAATGACATCCTGCTGGTATAGGACCAGGAAGACCTGTTGTCACCATTCCTGTTGGAGTAGCGCCTGTACCTGCTGCTCCCATTCTGAAACTTGACTGGGATCAAGACCCCTGACTTGCTGACTTGAGTAGGGCCCTTTGGGCACTGGGATGGGCACCCCCCTGTTGAGTTATGTTTTTTATTTTATTTTTTATATCAACCATAGATTTTTTCTTTTTTGAGCTATAAAATTTTAGATTTTAGATCATTCTTATTTTCCTTTTTTGCATGGTTCCTTCTTTTTTTCTGGTTGTTTTCTTCTTGGCAACAAGGACATCGCCATTTGGGACATGGGTGGATGGAGTGATGTGAGGCACCACTCCAGGTGATCACATGACCTTGTTGATAGAACTGTAGCTAGTCACATGTTAGAAGTTCATCTTGCTATACCATCCCACTTGCACATTCTGGGAAGGAGACCTCCAGTGTCTCCAGCGTGCAACACCTAGTGTTGCCACTGGCTCAGCCAAGGTTTTTCAATAAATTGACTACAGCATGCCAGATAAATTTTATAAATTCATCAAAATAGTTGGGCATATGGACAAACCCATAAGCTGAGGGGTCTTCTGCCAATCTTAGTCGATCCACTGCCCCGCTGACTTATTTACTCAGCTTTGATTTCAAGCTGAGCCACCAAGTCAAAATTTATTTATTAAATAATTCGGGAATACTTGATTGGATCAACTAATGTTGGCAGAAGACCCCTCGGCTTATGGACCTGTCTATATGCCCAAATATTCTGGTGAATTTATAAAATTTATCTGCCATGCTATAGCCAATTTATTGAAAAACCTCAGCTGAGCCAGTGGCAACACTAGCAACACCGCTCAAAGTTATGGACACATGAGCACAGGGAGGCACAGCTCACTGTACTTGTGTAGCTGAAGCCAAGTCTGTTCTGCCCTTGTAGGTTGCCACACAGCTTGCTCACTCCACATGCATATTGTACTCTACTTGCATGGTTGTCTTTAATCAGCTCATAGATTTGGCCCTAATCTGCCTTACCCTACTTCTGTCTCTCACATGTCTCGGATTGTAACATTAACATGTTTCTCTCTATGTTGCATAGCTTGCACATAAGATGTTAACCATGCACCTCCCTGCATTTCTCTCTCCTCCACTCTTGCTTCCACACTTAAAAAAATGCCCATACAACATTTCAATGGCAAGACTTGAAAAGATTCATGCACTTACAAGTGCTGAGGGACAAGGAGATAATGTATGGGAGGAAGGGCAGAAAAAGGCAATAGCACACAGACTGAGGTTGGAGGTTTGAAGTGTTAGTCTGGACCATTGAATGGGCACATTCATGATGTATTCCCTAATAACCATGAATTTGAGAGTGGATCTAGGCTAGGTGGCAGCTTGGGTGGAAATTTGGGTCTGCAAGGCACCAAGTCTTCTCCAAATTTTCTGTTCTGGAGCAGCTCCACATTTGCATTCCAGACCAGGAAAGCTGTTATAACTGACAGATGGGCAGAGAATCTTGTGAACAGATAGAGATCAGAGCTTCATGAGTGCAAATTAAATCATATGGAAAAGTGCTGACTTGTTTCTGCAAGTGTGAGAACATGTGAGGTGAGCACATAACATGCAGGAGAGAGCATGGGAACATGTGCAGAAGAGTGGAGCTAACACAGTAAAGTGTTGCAACGCAAAGCAAGAGTTGTGCAGAAGAGAGAGAGCAAAATAGTGCAGACACATGATGAATACAGAGGTGCTCATGGAGGAAACTATGATGAGCATAAGCCTTCTCATCCAAGAGGGGAACATACACAGCTCCAAGGAACTGGGGAACAGATGGGCTTTTGGCTTCAACAATGCTGAGCAAGCTGATTGTGCCCTGGCTTAGTGACAAGCCCAGATTTTGGAGATGGAGTAAAGGAGATGAGAGTGAAGGAGAGAATGAGACAGAGAACAACAATGAGTGTATTTTAGTGTCATGCATGGATAAGCATGGACAGATACAGACAACAGAGACAAGTACAAAAGTACAAGCAGTAATGAAGTTGCCATAAATGGAGCAAATTGAAGTTGATAACAAAGTTCAGAACAGGAGTGGAAAACTATGCTACTTAAGAGTGAGAGAAGTGAGGGAGGTGCAGAGTACCATAATGACATAATATGGGTACAAACATAACAAAAATACTAGTGAGCATATTTTAAATGAACAAATGAAATGAACTACAATTATGGACATGAAACATAGTTGATAGCAGATAGCAGATAGCACAAGTGCGGAAAGAGCTGTGAGGTGCAGAGAAGGCAAGATGGATCAGTGACCAAGGTAGCTACATAGTTGTGCATTGGAAATAGCACTTGCAGGACAAATGTGTGTACAAAAGCACAACAAGAGTGTTTTGCAGGACCTCACTTGTCAATGCTTGACTACAGAACATTGTGGACATATCACATAGAATGAAACTTTGTCTGCAGAGATACAAAATTGCTTGAAACATGTGCAAAAGCATAACAAGGGCTAAGTGCTAGCTGCAATAACTTGTAACTTGCTTGTAGTGCTCTGTGGGGGTAGTATGAATAGTCACACATGTGACAGATATTGTGGGGAACATAGGGAAAATATGTGACAGTGGGGGGACAATTATGGGTTATATAACAAAAGCAGTACAATTGAATGCTGATTGTAGAAGTGAACTCTCACTTTGAGATTGGACCATCAGCTGATTGATGGTAGGTGGGGATGTTTGTCCTGAAACTGGAGGTTTGCCTACCCAAAGATGCCACTCCAAGGTTTCTTTGAGAGCATGCTCACATCTGTCTATTTGTTATGAACTAGTTACAACATGGGGATTGGGGGGTCAGGAATAGCTTTGTGGGAAACAGAACAGATGTTAGGTGAGTGCAGAGCTAGCAGAACTAAACAGTTTTGGCTTCAACTACTTTCCTAATAGAGTTGCACCCCTACTCACTTTTTCAAGGTGACTGTAATTTTGGGAAAACAGATAAGAGTGCTCCAGGTGGATGTGAGTAGAGCACACACACATGGAAGCAAGAGCAAGGAGGGAGAGAGAGAGAGAATAGTATTGCAGCAAGATCCACAGGTAACTTCTTGCATGTGAGCTACATGAGGCAGAGAGAGTTTGCAGGATTAAACAGACAGAGTTGAGGGTGGTAGAAATTCAATTAACAAGTGAAGTATACTACAGAGTGGCAAGCAGTTTAAGTACTACACTAGAATTTGCAATAAACCTTGGAGAAGAGATGTGGACTCAATCTATGAGTACTAAAATAAGAGTGGAACAATGGAAGGAAGAGTGATAAACTAATAGCATGAGTATGAACAGTACAAGTACTATAGCACAGATGCACATGGCACATGGAGACAGGCACAGGTACCTCAGAGGAGATAGCACTTGCAGTGGTCATGAGATTGTAGCTATTACAAGAAGGAGTTCTGTGGGTGAGTGAGCAAGGCATGTGCATGCAAAGCATACACAGCACACTGAGGGAGAGTAGCACAGAGACTGAGGGATGCACAGGAAAGAATGCACATTGAATGCAGTATGCTACAGTGACACACTAGGGTCACATGGGTGCACACTTGAATCACATGAGCAAGAAGCATAACCTAGTACTTGGTGCCCACATTTCCAGGTAGTTGGTGGGTGTTATGGCAGAAAATGATGGGACATAGCACCATTTCTCATGGGGGTAGACCAGACAGTTTTGCCCAGGCTCAATTTAAATAACACTTATCTTGCATAAACTTGGAAGCAATAATCAAGGAGGTGAGGAAAGCTCACACAGTAAAGGTGAAGGGAGAGGTGATGTAAATGCCAAGCCAGACAAACCTTGTGGATGAAACCTTTAATTGGCACAAGATTATCAGAGCCATCAGAAATATATTATATCCTGTGTGCCAGATGTGGAAGCAGGTCAGTGTCTACAGCAAGTCTACAGTCTCTACCAGGGTTTCCAGAGTTGGCTGATGGCCTGTTACCAGCCCCTCTCATAAATGCTTTCTTCTGTATACATTACTAGCTCAATAGCTGACCAATTCCATGAATATCACAGGATAATTAATACAATCCAATACAAGTGCCTTGCACAATGATCTCTCAGTCCCTTCAGCTGGTGGCTTCCCACCAACTTGTTGGTTCACTTTGCATCACTTTGCAACTTTGAAGTTGTCTCTGGGTATAGTTTAGGGAATAGAGAAAGGACACAGACTACATCAGCAAAATGGAAAATTATATTTGGGGTTTCCGCTGGTTTCCACTGGTTTCCAGGTTTTCAGAAACTTGGAAACCAGAAACCAGGAAACTTGTAACTACTGTATGATAGACCACTGAAACATCAACTACAACATGAGGACTGATGTAACTATTGACTAGTAATGAATTCATGGGCATGATGATCAACAAAATGGTTCACGAAGAAGGAGTTGAAGCTGTCCAGAGCATCGTGATGAGAAAAATCATTGGGTACCCTTGTGGAACCGTAGATGGGTAGCAAATGAGCTCCACAAGCAATCGTCTTGAGTGGAATGACTTGCACTGTTGGTTCTCCCTTCTGGTCGCACTCTAACTGGACAGTCCACATCCCTGTGTCAGCATCAGGCTCATCATCATGTACAAACCAGTTGATCAGTGCACAAGAATAGGGCTTGTGACGATAACAAAATGAGAAGAAAAGCAGAACCTGCCCAATCTCCATCCCTTCCATCCCAGGCTTTGTATCATCTAATACAACAAAAATGGTATCATGGTGGGGATGACCATGAAAAGCAGGAGTTGATGGGATTCTTTCCCGATGCATGCCACCTGCACCACATAAATCACTAGGCACATAAAAGGTGGCAACAGCAGAATGGTACATGTTGATGTCACCCTCAAATCGAGGGCAACCATCAATTGCTGAAGGTGGTGGTTGGTCCAGATGGTCAAGCACGGAAAGAAATTGGTGAAAGGCAAGGGGGAACTTGGGTTGCAAGACATATGCCACAAGCTCCTCGAGACCTCATGGATAGCCATATTCTAAAATTAGAACATTAGTTTGAATGCCGCAATGATTGCATTAGACACAATGCACAGAATTTGGCTGCAAGATTCACAACAAACAGTGCACTTGTCAGATCACCTGGTATTGGTCCACTGTCCTCTTCCTCATCCTCTTCATTCGAAGTATCCACTGCTTCTTCTCAATCCTCTTCCACTGTTATGGTGCCAGCCATATAGGAAGATGTCATACTGATCAACATCCCACAATCCAAGAATATCCTGTGCAATGTGGTCATTTTCTCCATCCACATGATGATCCGAAGCATCTGAATGAGTGCTTGGTATTGATTTTATCGATGCCAAGGTTCCTTCATAGCTTTGATATGCTTTGACTCTGTGATGGAAGAACAAAGGCCATTGGGAGAACTGAAAAGATGAATGGAATTATAAAAATGCTTCAGGGCATGTTGGCATGGTAATGATATCGAGTCCCATACACCTGCCTCAATGAAAATGTTCTGTAGTTTGTGAAACTTAACAATACATTCACAAAAATGTTCAAGTGCAGGTGCTGTAATGGTATTGTGATGGGCAATATAACAGGCATCCATAAAGGTTGCTATGCTCTGGACCATCATGGAAGGTATATAGCCAGCGATGGCAGTGAGAAATACATGTGAACAACTGTGAGTCTCAGAACTGAAGGCTGGGAAATATGACATGCCTTCATCAATGCCTTCGAGTCATCACCTGTCCACTGGTTGTAATCTTGACCATCAGGGAACTGTCAAAGCCCAGGAAATGGTGGAACAGCTGAGATGCTGTATAGCTTGTGAGTATGTGGTGGGAAAATCTCTACCTGACATTACATACCGATGGTCGATGTCCTCAATGATCTCAAAAGCTGCCATTTCACTGTGAACAATGTGCAAGTACTCCATTACCCAAGTCACTAGATGGTCCTTGAACGTGCCTTTTATAAGCTGGTGTAGGAGGTCAGGTGCAAGGAGCTCATGAATATCTGCCCATGGAAAGGCATGTGTGAAAGGCTGATGAAACAGTGTTAATGATGACCATGCAGAAAGAATCAAACAGACCACAATATCATGCTGAATTCCGAAGTCATCCCAGAGAATCCCTGCATCAAAGTTTTTGATGAGGAAGTCTGTCTTTGCATGTGCATGTCGATGACTTCCAGGGCCATCAAGGTCTGTGGGCAGAGCATCACACCTAGAACAGATGTAAAAATAATGAAGAAGAGAGGCTGGCAAAACTTACTTTGGACACCAGTTAGAGACAACTCCCAAAAAGCAGACTTGTTCAGGGTAATCAGCAATGTAGGGACCAAGGCTGAATATGGTGTGGTGGAAATGCCCATTGGGACACCTGACAATCTTCAGCTTCTCCATGTATGGCTTAAGTGGGCTGAAGACAATCTCCAAACAACAATGATAGAGTTGACAACAAAACTTCTGGAATTCCACCTTTTTTCATTGGTGTTTGCTTGCTACAAAAAAACTGATGGGTTACATAAGATAGATATCAAAAAAGGCAGCACATACTTTTCAGTATTGGTAGAAAGGTGATGGGCAATATGGTGTTTCCATGTCCACAGTGAGCAGTATTTGATATGTTCCCAGGCAAGGCATATACTGGATGGTATTCCTGATGTCCCATTGCAACAGAGACAGTTGTCTTGTTGCTGCCTGCTACTACAGGTACTAGCATCGCACCATAAGTTGATACATTAGTGGCAATTGTGGTCTAAACATGTTATATCAATAAATGTTGCTCATCCTTAAAGAAAACCATACCACTTCACAATTTGCCCAGTATCCTGACATCAGATTTGAGAAAACACGATGCTCTGCATGATTGTACTCCTCATACAGCATTGTCTCAAACTGTCTATTGAATTCTGTGGTGCCTAGTTGCTGTTTGAGGGTGACAAGGACATCTCGAGCATTGAGTTCATAGGTCTCCTCCATCCATCGAGGTGGTGTTTGTGGTTTCAGTCCTGTATAGCAAAACTTGAAGGTCTTCCAACTAACACCTCCTGCCTTTATGGAGTCAAGAGTCTCATAAAGGTCCTGAGCATTCCTCCATGGCACATGGTCAGTTTCCCCATATTCAGTTTCATGTTTGATGACAGTAGCATGCCAAATGTCAAGACCTTCATGAATTTCATCTGCCGATGACTGAAGCCACATGTAATGATATTGAGCCCAGTCAAATGCTTGCCTATCAGAGAAGGGAGCCCATGGATTCTTGGGAGTTGTGTCAGGTGGTTGGACAGGTTCAGGATTGGGTACAGGCTCAGTGAGAAAAGAGCCATCAGGGGTGCATGGCTTCGCTAGATGAATGTAAGATAGAAAGATCATGGAATCTTATGCATTCAAGGACTACCTGTGAGATACTGATGACAAATCCATTTGTGCTGGGAGGCTTCTTTGGGTGGTGAAATGTTGGGATGCATTGATTTCTTATGGTGAGTGAGGCCGCTGTTCGAAAGACACTTGCATCCACAGATTGTGCAGGAATAAGAGATTATTTTGGGGATTGGAGGTTGAGGCATCTTGTCAAACTGAAATGCTAGAAGTTGGTGGTTGGTGGGAAGCTGAACGTTGGAATTGCGAGGAATTTTCTAGGACTGAATTGAACAGCATGTGAAGTTTAAATCAACTTGCTTATATTTTGGGGGTGTTTCCCAGTGCCACGTCAACTCATTATCCATTCAGTGTTACATCCTAAACATCTCTCCCTCATCATGCCTATGATACAGTCCAACACTAATCCCAGGTCCCATACCGAGCCAAATGCCAAACTTGTGGATCTTCCTAGGATGCAACATGGTCAGATGAAAGTCCAGACTGAACAATTGGACTCCAACATACCAATGAACAATCTACCTGACCAAGATGGACCCAAACAGCAAAAGCCAAGAACAGGAGGCCAACCATGGGCCAATGTTGCAGTGCCAGCTCACAGCTTGGTCAATGATGAGGACTTTTTCTTGCCTGCCAAAACCAGGACACACAAAGATGCTCGGAAAGCTGAAACAACTGTGAAAGGGCCAAGTGATGATCCAGCTCTGAAGTGAGCTAAAGGTGATGTGGATGAGGCTTCCCAGCCATCTGTGAAAGGGAAGGCCCAGCATGGACAGAAGCAAACAGGGGTGGTCAATGCCATGGATCCACTACCTGACTGCCCAGGCAGAAATGTCCATCCCACCAAACCAACAACCACCTGCCACACATCCCAGGAAGTTGTGGCTGAGCACAAAGCCAAGAAACGAGCTATGGAAGAGAAGATATATGAGGGAGAAAAGGCAAAAGAGTTCTTAGCACTGATGAATATAAATGAAGACCTTAATGATGAGGAACTACTCACCGAAAACCCACAATGCTTATCCGCAGCAATTTGCAAGCATGGAAGAGCATGTCTTGATGATAGTGATGATGAGGGAGAGGAATTCAACTTTGACACTGTCAAAGATGGGGTATATTCACATGATTTGACAGTTGAGCCTGCAAAGGCGAAAGGGAAGGCAGTAAGTAGTCAAATGCATGCTTCTGTTGTGGACTGACTAACCTCATTGTTTCAAGGTCAAGAAACCAAAGAAGGCAGCAAAAGGAGACCTGTGCAGTGACATAAAGACAAAGGAGATCAGACTACATAGCCAGGAAGATGGTGGGAGGGAAGTGATCAACAATGTAAACAAGGGAGTGAATGTGGGGTAGGTTAATCACATGTTACACAAGTGACAAAATATCCACACCTTATCCGAGTCTGCGCAGATTTACTGCTTTTGATTCAGCACCCAAAAAATATCAAAATGCTGGTCTGCGAAAAGATCTGAATCCAAAGAGGGCCCCTGAAGACATCAACCCTTTTCAAAGTGGCAGCCTTGATGATGAGGATATTATCTCAGTCCAACCTTCATTCCCATGTACCAATAATGTGGCTGCTGTCCATTCAGAACATTCAGATCTTGCATTCCCTGCAGACCTTCAATGTGATCGTTCATGCAAAAACAAGGTGTGTACACTCCTTCTGAACACTCCCTTAATCTTAGGTCTCATCCATAACAGCTCATTGAGGTAGTGGCTGAGAGCAACGCCGATCTCCCAGTAAAGGTGAGGAGACTCCTTTGACTTCCAAAGAGTAACAGCATATTGATCTTACTATGCAGAACTCTAAAATCCAGAACGCTGCAAAGCTGCAGCATGCAAAGAAAGTTCTGAAGGCTGATGCAGACCTTGGAGGTGAGGATCACCCAAACACCACAGAATTCATTCATGATCCACGTTGGGAAAATGTGTTCATCCCAACAATCACCCATGCCCTCTATATATTGCAGGAGCCCTTCCTCAACTTTACCTCTGAATCTCCCATATTTCTTGCCACTGTTCAAAAGACCTTTAATCTTTCATTCCCCAATGTAGACCTGGTGTTGACAGCTGATGATCCACTCATTGTCACGGTGCGTTGGATTCTCCATCATATCATGTTGATCACTCACTAACAAAAAACCTATGGCATATTAGGCTTATAGACGAATCAACAGCCGAAAGGACAAGCTTGCGAGCAGAATTCTTGAGGTGATTATCAAATTCTTCAATCGCGACAAATTTATTAATCAACCAGAAAAAATTTGGGACTATGTTCATTGGGCCATCAAAGGAGATGGTCCTGCAAAAACTCTAACATTGCTCGTGACGATCCACACTACCAGGTGAGTTAGATTTCTCATATCCACTCCTTGTCATCTTACTTACTGGATCCACAATGATGGCACATCAGGCCCCTGATGGTGTCCTTCAGTCCCAATTCATTGCCCCAGCTGCCGAGCAACATCTGAAATATGCAAAGAACTCCATCCTCTATCCCCCACTTGATGTGAAGCACCCACCCAAGGGCCTATACACCCTACTTCTCATTGTGGTAAGATTCCACTACATCCCATGATGATTGTTGTCAATCCTTAGTTCGGCAGGTGGAACGGGCTTTCGCTGCATTCCTGAGTCGCACATACATTGAGCCACAGCTTTTTGCACACAAGCATTATTGGCACATGATAAGGGTCTTCCTCGGTCATGTAGAACATATCAGTGAGAGACGCTGGGGGCTTGTCCTCACATCCTGAAATGGTGCTGATGATGATATGGGCAATGATCTTCACGCAGATGCATCGATAATATCTGCCTACTGTGAAGACTTTTACATTCCTTCAAGCCCTCAGAAGCCGTGAACTCTACATTGTTGCTTAGATATGACCTTATACCCTGGTACTACATAGTCACCACATACTGGACTCCACATAACAACATTTAATTGCCACTTAGCCAATTTCTTCAGTGTAGTTCCTAGGTTTCATAGGTTTCTATAGATTTCCTAAGTTACCATGGCTCGCTACTGGGGTAGGTTTCCAGAAAATTGGACATAAATTTTGAGATGTTTGAGTTTCCGAGTTTTGGCTGGTTTTCAGTGGTTGCTCAAGTTGAGCAACCTCTGGAAACTGAAATGCTTAATTACTGATGTATATCATGATATTTTTCTGTTGATCATGGAGAACAGCCTGAGTGCAGCTGCCACCAATGATAGGCTTAATTTACTTAAGTATCTTCTGAATCCTCTTACACTACTTAACTTTTTATATCTCCTTATTTTGACTATAACCAGATGCAGCTGCTGCCAGTGATGGGCTTAATCTACTTAAATATCTGCTGAATCCTCTTACACTACTTGAACTTATATATCTACTTATTTCTGCTTATTGCACCATCAATTTTAAGGAAAAACATGAACTTAATCTGCTTATTCTCATTAATTGAGTATTAATCAGTAATAAGCTAATTAAGTAAAAAAAGTGGATCTTTGATTTTGCTGATGTATGGGCAAAGTTCTGTTCTGTTGATGGGAAACCCATGCCCCTGTGAGCCAGGACCTCAGTCCCATCCCATTATACATACAGACCTTTTATTTACTTCACCTATAGACCTGGAAAATGAAGAAAGCGAACACTTTTGTGCCACAGATCTCATGCAGCAAGTATTAGTAGCGGTCAAACATGACGATTCAACACCGATTCATGTGGGCAATTCAGTGGGCGATTCAACAACTCAAAACATCAGTTGAATTGTCGAAAAAATTGAATTGTTGAATTGCCTCCGGAGGCACTTGAATCGCGATTCACAAATCACAATTCAACAGTTACAACCTAACTATTTCAAATAGTTCAAATTGATAAGACAACTAGACTTTTATACTATTTGATCAACTTCCTGCCCTCAACCCTGATGTCCGGAAAACGCCCAAAAGCTACAGAAAAGAAGCTTCCCAGCCATGCCCGAAAGCCCTCTGTCAAAGCCAAAGCTGCGAAGGAGGCTGCTTCTGACTCTGAGACCACAAAAACCAAAAAGACACCAAAAACGAAGGGCCGAGGGAAAAAGGTTGCTGAGCTGGCTGAGGACAGCAGTGACAGAGAGGAAGATGAGCCTGATGGGGACTAAGACAAAGTCGAGTATGTTCAATCTTCAATGTTGCTGTCAAAATCTGATTCGGCATCACCACTGTACCCCAATGAGCTGGAAGAGTCAGAATCTGACCCATTTCCAACCAAAAGAAGTTCTGGGATATCACTGACATCTGAAGGAGACACAAAGGAGGTTACTGATCCTATCATCCCTCTTCCATGCCAGTCTGGACCCAAAATGTCAGCCCATGAACCATCACTAGATGTCGCTTCACTGGAGTATGTGTTGGAGGACAGGGAAGACAAGGAGCTCAGTGATTTGGGTGCTTTCAATGTCAACAATTTGGTCAGCTGAAATTGATGCCTGAGCTTGAAGATACAACAGCACATGCATTGTTCATACTGGCATCGCAACGTCATGTAGTTCTGAAGAAGTTTTTTGGCACGAGCATCACGTCAAGGCCAAAGTTTGGCATGGCAGTTTAGGGGAGAGAGGTTCATATTTTCAAATCAAGCTGAGCATAGTAAGTACTAAGTGGTGAATGAATCGATTGTTGAATCGCCCATGAATCGTACAAAAAAAGTTTAATGGTCAGAGTATACAGGTGATTCATCGACGATTCACTGTCTTGAATCTGCATGTGAATCACCTTTCAGATCGCCTTTTGAATCGTCATGTTTGACCACTACTATTCCTCCTCCCCACCCCTAGTTCGCTTTTTTGACTATCTTATCCCATGTAGCTTTGATGGTAGGCTCTCCCCATCGTTTGTAAGGTCTCTATGATGCATTTATGATGCTCATTCATGCAGTGGGATGAACAGGAGAGCTGGTGAGTCACCATCTCTGATATCACACTAACACATAATTTGACATCCACCCACTGGCCCTCTAGTCTCTATGCTTGGTATACCACTCTATATGGTACCCTTACACCCTTTTGGCTGTACAACTTTGGTCCTGATCCACATGCCAGCTCAGCACTGGGTACCCTCTCCTCCTCCCCTACATTTTCGCTTTTTTCTAATTGTAGTCACTGCCTTATGGGCTAGAGCACTTATCCCTATCATGTATATAGACCTTGACATGATTTTATTGGCCTGGATATCAGTACAACAATCTCTCATTCTCACTTCAAGAAGGTAGTGCTCTAGCAGGCTTATCAGGGCAGGTAAAGTGGAAAGGATGGCAGGTAGTCATTCTATGTACACATGTAGTTAATGTAAGCAAAAGAAACCAAGGGAAATGGGGCAGAATGAAGGAAATAGTGAGCTCGCTGTCAGAGACAGTGAGCACAATGTTAGCCGACGTGGGCGGACATAAGCCGACAGTGATGGGAGAGATTGATGGCCTTGATGGTGACAGTAGCCGACAACATTGATGGCAGGTACTGATGTCCGGCACATGTCGTAGATGTCTTGGAGGAGTCTACACTATATTTATTCAAGGTTTATCGGAGGAGGGCCATACACATTTAATTCCCTCTTATTAGAGGAGGACCTCATATGTAGCTCCACCTCTAATAAGAGGTGATTGGTGGGATTATCAGGTGTGAGAAAAATGCATTTTTGCTCCATTTTCTAAATTTTCCTTCCCAGGGTGTTCACGGTAACCATTTTTCGTGTCATTTTCCATTCCATTTTTCGTTTCCTTTTGTTTGTTCCTCTGCCAAATACACGAAAATGAGCCAAAAATGAGTTTGAAAATGAGCCAAAAATGGCCCAAGAATGGCTACTGTGAACAACCCTAATGCTTCTGACCATCCACAAGCAAAGAAAAATACGTTGGATATGGAAATAAGAACCCACATGGCTGTGGCAAGCTGGATTCATCACTGAGAGAGGGATCTTGTCTGTAGTACTCCTCTAGCAAATGAATTGCTTTCTGGAAGGCATCGAAATGATGTGCAGCCATTGTCCTCAACTTGGTGTCAGACTGGCAGAAATGAAACAGAATGGTAGCTGACAGGACCTGTGCATTCAGACGAACATTCCATCCTGCACCAGCGAAGCCAATGTAGGGACCTATACCTGCTGTGATCCTCATGTACCATGAAATCTCGAGAAACTCACCACAAACAATGATAAAAATGCATGGTAAGACTGACCGTGGCTTTAGCAGAGCATACTGTCTTGTCCATTCGAGGTAGTACAGACATGACTGAAGATACGGTTCAGCACCAGTACATCCTACATCATTTTTCACCTTGGCGAATGTGGTACAGAAAATTTTGTATAAGATATTGCCATCGGGCTCATATGCAGTACCTTCGATTTTGTTTCGTGTTAGGTATATCCCGTACTGGGCTAACAATGAACGAAATGCCTGCTTCTCATCATCATAGAACTCTGACATGATTCTAAAGTTTGAGAACAAGACTGTTATCTTGTGCTGTTGGCTCATACGTCTCACAATCATCCATGAATTGACCAAAAATGGGATGCAGTAATGTCACCAGAATGGTCGAAGAAGCCTGATCAGTGATGACTCAGTGATGAGGACGATTTCTCGATGATTTTGGGCCTTTCTGCAAATTCTTTGATTTGTCCTTGGCTTGGAGCTCTCACTGGATAATTGTCGAGAAATTGACTCCTGAGTAATCCCACATTTTCTGAAGGATTAAATTTTGACAGAAGATACGCTGTAGATTGTCTAGCTGAATGAATAAAAAGAGTTCAGGTGAGGAAAAGGTAAGGTATACTCACCGTCAGCTGGGACCCTCACAATGATGTGTGCTTTTTCAAAGGCGACTCTGACTTGAAAAAAAAAATTAAAAAATAATGTAATTATCTCCAAATATAGCAGTGATATCCCATGAGGCCTCAACTTCCTCTTAAAAAAAAATTTACCAACCCCGTGTCATTGCTAACATCCCAGGTACCCCTTGGTACAGTAGTATATAAAAAACCTACCTACTTCGTAGTGTAAACCTCAGTCCATTCTACGCTGACTGAGGTGAGAACTCTAACCTACCATTTAGTAGGGTTGTTCACAGTAGTCATTTTCGGGCCATTTTCGGCTCATTTTCACTTTTCATTTTTCTTCCATTTTTCAAAAATAAACTCAAGAATGAAATGAGAATGAGCTCAAAAATCATCATTTTTGAAAAATGGACTACACCCCCCCATTTTACAAAGATGGTCATTCTCACTCTCATTTTCCCTTCATTTTCACGTTCCATTTTTGTCATTCTTTCAAACTCCACTCCAACTCCTAGTAATCTCTTGCATCACCATCGACGACGACACCTCCCTCACCTCTACCACCACAACTCCGTCACCACCTGCCGTCACCACTCCCATGCCCACTCCCACATCGTGGGGTGTTTGAGCAGGCAGACATGCATAACTGATTTGTTCAAGCCTAGACATGCTACTACTCCTGAACCAGCCTTATCATTGCCAACTTCTCCCTGTCTCACTCCTAGTGACCCCATTTCTATACCAGATTCGCCTTTTTGGATCCTCTAGAACAACTAGTGTTGCCTCCTGCCTCTAGTGCACCAGGTTCACCCATCATCCCACCATGTCGTGATGCACAGTCCATCCCAACTCTTGTGGCTTTCACCTCTGATCTATCGCTTTGTGCTGGTATCCAGCTTAATTGGCCTAGAAATGCTTACCACAGTTATCCTTGGCAGCTGCATGCATCGGATGGCCTTCCATACAATGTTGAATTTATTACCCCAAATGGAATGATCTATGTTCGAAGCAAGACGTGCCACCACATGCCTTGCCAATGAGGCACTCCTTGTACCGAGTGTGGTTTATTGAATACAAGTGCTGAGGTTGAACATGTTAGAACCCAGGCTACTGGATCTCTCCCTATTCAAACCAACTTTCAGTATTATAACTTCAACCAGTTGTGCGAGGTCCTTGACAAGAAAAACGATGACAGGAATGGTCAGAAGCTGAAGGTAGAGATTTTTGGTTCTGCTCTCTGTTGGTTGACATCTTGCAGTTGATTTGATTACAGGAAAAATTCCACACAGCAACATCAAGGCTCTCAGATCATGAGCGATTTTTAAACACACTTGCTACAGATGACAGGTGTGCAGCAGGCCGTCTTGTGGCTGTTGCACTGCATGGGAATTGTGGCATCTCTGAAATCACACATTGTCTCCAGCTTTCCCTTTGTGGACTATACCATGTTAAAAGCTACACTGTATGTGTTTGACTGAAATGATCTCCTTGTCTATAGCTGATATGTGTGCAGGACCACAATATTTCAATGATGAAGCTGGTTCTAATGTTTGGTGGTCCCAAACTTCAATATGCTCTTGCTAAGGCTCTTGATCTTCCATCTGTTTGCACAACACAAACATCATCAAAGCCACCCCACATTCATCCTTGCATTGGCTTCCCAAAAGTGGCTGAAATAACTGAGAACTTGCAGTCCATCCACAAGACTCAGGTACTTTGGCGGAAGGGTCAACTCCCACATAAATGGGGTCTCTCAATTCTTATCGATGAGACAGCTGTAGAGCACCGTCCACAGTATGACTCTGACCATGATGCTGTCGTAGGCTTCTCTCGACTTAATGTGTCTTCTTGCAATATGTATAGTCCTACTGAGGACACATTGTCTGCAATGGTGGATGGCATCCAGGAGGGTACTCTTACACGTGCCACTGAAGCCACCATTGCAGCCATTGCAGCATTTGATCATGAAAGCTACTTCCCAATTCCGGTACTCATCTCTGGTACATGTAAGCGTGAGACCGACATGCAGCAATCCCAGTGGATCAGCACAATTGTCAAGACGTTCAACTCTGTGGAATATGGCACCCATTTTTGTATGGCCATATAAAACCCCATCAATGTCCCATGCAGAGCAGCTTGAGTCTCTTTCTGCTCTGGCTCATATGATGTTCATATTTTTCCAATGCCATCGTACTTCATTCTGTCCTGGCCAGCTTTTTTACAATGTTGAAAGTATGGTCAAAAATACTTTCTGGGTCATTGCAAAGCAGAAGCTGCTGGATGATTCATTGGGTTTCTATATCACTCAGACTGGAGAAGACTGCTGAGAAGTATATAGACTTATGGATAACTCCTGAAATGTTGACATGCTTCAACTTTCACAGTGCGCATCAACGGCAATCGAGATCCTTCACATATTTGGGGCATATCCAGAATAGGATCAGGGTCATTGCCATCTTCAGTTGGATGGGGTAGAAGGTGTTGATCACACAAATCCTGAGTCCTGGACAGGAGATGTCTGACATTCAGGTGTCAGCCTCCTTATGGCTTGGAATGCTGGCAGAAGGAAAGCTATGCAGATTTTCCAGGAGCTGCATGTTGGGTATGAGGATTTTTCCACTCTAGATGAAACTATCGACTTGATGCGCCCTTTTGGAGAGTACATCAGCCTTCACGAGTCCAACATTGATTTTTCCATGGACTTTGTTGATGAACCACTTGATCCAGAAGCACCAGTCCCCAGTGTCCCAGATAAACCTCCTTCAATAGAAGAGCTGGAAGCTGACAAATTGACAGGACTTGATGAGCTCGAGGATCTCCTTCCTGAGCCAGGAAATCATAATATGGATAGCATCCATAAGAAGGATCAGGCATGGCTGAAGTTGTCAAATGGGAAGAGTTGTGATAAATCTTCTGCAGTCAGGTTTCTCCTCTGTTCTGAGGATGGACTGAGATCCACTGATCGGCTTTCAAGAGTTTGTGGCCTCACGAAAATTCGGACATATTCATGCACACCCCCCATGCCCTCCACTACCAATGACTCATTGGTCGGCAATCAGTTCCTCGTAAATGAACTAGTTGCTACATGTATTCATGTCAACAATCATGCTGCACTGGCTATCATTCGAGTTACAGCCATCGACAATAAAGTGAAATGTTCTGTGTCAAGGATCTGCATATCCAACCTTACATCTGAGAAAGTCATCCTCCAGGGACAAGTCTTAACACTTGAGAATGAAGACTCCTCTGCTTCATGGCTGTGGAAACATAACACCTTCGAGTCATTCAGTTCGTCTGATGGCCAGCTGACAAAAAAATCATCTCTGGTTGAAGTACCCACATGTCTCACACAACTCATCAAAGGCACGCTTGAAATGTCACCATCAGGTCCAACCAGGAGATTTGAAAGCGAGACATTAGAAGCTGTTGCTGAGTTTCTCTGGAATGTCGTGAAAGCTCAAGATCGACTAAAGTCTATAACATCTCATACAACTAAAAGTTTCCCATGCTGAAATTCAGAAGGTTAGTTTCGTATTTTGTATTCATATCATCGATTGACATTACTATGACTTCACGTTGTGCATTCGATCAGTTCAGTTTGACATTAGGTCTGCATTTAGGGCAGTCGTGGGCTTCCATTGGAATGTGATCACCTTTTTCCTGCTCACAGACAAAACAAGCCTTCCCTAGATTAATAAAGAGTTGACTTAGTAACTTGCATGTCAATTTAGAAATGTCCATGAACCTGAATTTCGATAAGGAAAATGTTCTGAACATTTCACTGATGGTAGTATTTGCCGATCCTGCGGTGACAATTCCTGGTATAAGGTGGCGGAGAGTGTCACCAGGAATGAGCTTTCAAAGAGAAATGTTGGCTTCCCTGGTGTTCGAATGGAGATGGATGGATTAAGTGAATGTGCCAAACGGCCTGGGACATTTTCACACAATGCTTCTATCTGTAACAACCAGCACCAATCATGGATTTGTCCTGGATCGTCCTCTATTGTAGCTGAAATGAGATGCAGAATTTGAAAATCAACCTTTGCAGTGTCATCCACTAGGTGATGAATGGCGATCTCATCAATATCATTGTTAGATGCAAACTGCAGTTGATTGACTTGAGCCACAGCAAGAAATATATGTTCTTCACACTCCACGAGCGTTGCAATAGGATTGCCTATGTGAAGACTGGGTGTTCCAAATGAACTATCCAAAGACTCAGAGATGATGGTTGAAGAGTCGTTCTCAGGAGAAATGATAGGATTGAAACAGGGAACATGTTGAACATGCTTGAGCCGATCTGTAGACGCACAACGTGTCTGATACATCATTCGATGATGTAGTGCCTTAGCTTTTGTGGTTTCTTGCCCTGCAATAAGGATCTCAGAGGTGATCTGGTTGCAAGGAATCTCTTCAGCCATTGCATCCTCCAAATCACCTTCATGTGTGTATGGGACAGAATATTGGGTTGTAGAGTGCTCGGTTGGTAAAACTGAAGGTGTTTCTAAATTGGTATAGTCAGCTGCTAGTTCTGAGCAGTCATAGTCTTCCTCGAGGTCTCATTGATTGACAAGGAGGTCACCAAATGGAGATAACATGTCAACTCCCAAAGCCCAGCTGAGTTGATCAAACACTGGGCCTGCTTCAGGAATTAGTTCTACTGCCTTTTGATGACCTAGAAGCCAGCATGTTTGGAGGTTGACTTTTGATACCTCAACATTGCCTCGCTAAGAGGCCAGGTTGATGTGATCTGCCTTTGATGTGATATCCCCAGAGTCTTTTGTGATGACTGGTAACCGAAGACGTTGAGGACCATGATCCCACTCAGGATGTTCAGCCAAGATAATTGCAACTTTGGTAAGGCCAAAAGCATGGCTACCAAGCTGTATCATGTCCATGTTTGTGTCTGTACCAATGGCTGTGTGAATGAATCCAAAGCATATTTCGATACGATCAGTCCCGAGAAGAATAATGTAAAATTTCCCTGAAGGGTTGTCGATCTTGACCTTTGCAACACAAAAATAGATGTTCTTGATCATCAAAATGATATTGACATAAGATTGGACTGGCATAAACTTTGTGCACGCCGAGTTGTCGCGGTAAAGGTATAGTGCGAGATGCGCAGCCATACTTAAATTCACTAGCTGTTCATCAAGATCGAGATCAATACAGATGTAGGGAGTGATCAGATGATGGGCAAACTGGCCATACAGATGAAGCGCTTGGTGAGCCCATGAAAAGCTTGGACTAGAGTCTTTAGGAGCCAATGGTAGTGACCAGATCTCCTTCAGAAGTGAATACCCAAGGACAATGTCTTGTTGGTCATTTGGGTTAAGCAAGGCTCTGAGATGATGGGGAGGAACACCATTTGACTCAAGGTGAAGATGCAGGATTGGTGGAGTAATGCAGAATCCCCGAATGAAAATCCCTTTGTTCCGCATCATGAGGTTCCTCTGTCGTTTAAAGACATGTTTGAAATCTTTGTCTGCTGTTATGTCATCTTCACCAACCAATAGATTCATGAATATGAGCGGATGAAGGTGTCCATAAATTGGTGAGGTTGGAGATAGTGTGGAATTCATAGTGAGGATAACCAGTGCATCACCCCGTTTTGCTTTGCCATTGGAGGCCACACAAACAGTATGGTAGGTAGTCCTATTGTGGTTCTTCTGATTGTTAGTTGCCTTCAGGATGGTCCTGATGATGTGGGCATGTTGCTTGCCAGTTTCTTTCTTGCAAGTACCTGAAAACATGATAGGATGCGCACTGTACTCCCGTGGATTTTCAGAAAGTAAGCCAAGAGCAGCAACTGTTGCCTGTGATATGAATAGCATCAGCGCGCTGCGAGAATATATCTTGAGAGTGAATTATGCATACCTCGCTAGCTAGATGAACTTCATTATTCTGGAGAGCATCACACATGAGATCAAGCTCCTTTTCAGAGGAAAAAGTAAGTGAAACTTTATGATTATGCTCCCAGCAGCTCCCTTGGAACTTATCGGTTGAATCATCCCATTGAAGCCGATGTTCAGTTGCTAATTCATCCAACATAATCACTTGATGCACTATTGCATTGCTTGCGTTCGACTGCATGCCAGTGCTCTCCCAATTGTAGTCATTTGCATTCAAACCCTTGTAGCATGATAATATATTAGTTTCGACCTCTGCAATCATAGGAGCTGAAGGCAAGACAATCAGTGGTCATATCACTGTATTGTGTCGAATTGTAGTGAGGCTTGGCAGGGACAGAGACCTGTGGGCAAATTCCGCAACATGTGCACCACCCAATCGCAACATAATGAGGGATCACATGATATCTTCGTTTGTGTATCCTTTCAGCTTGTAAAGCTTGTCCACTGCATGCTCATACTGCTGAATGAGGCTTCTTATGCCTGCATGATGTTTCAACCCTGCCTGTACCAGTGATGCAACTCGGTCCATGCATCCACTCGCAATCGCCAAGATCCATTGTTTGTGATCATCTAAGATGGCTGCCTTCCCCTGCAGTTTTCGACTGTCATTGAGTTTTATCATTCGTAACTGCTGAATCTGATCTATTCTTCATCTAACAGCCATAACAAGTCCACTGACCCCATGATATACAAGAGGTGTGCTCTCATGCACCCCATGTTCAATTCAATCGATGATGCCTTGGTAGAGGGTTGTTGATGTGAGTGCTTGACAGTTAACACAGGCCATTCTTTTTGTTTTGACTAGTTGCTCACATGTCTTTGCTTGTATGTAGAAGGAGTCGTTGATGGAATGATAGTTCCAAGGAATGATTCACTCATTGTGAAGGCCGAACGGGTATGATGTATGATGATTTTTCCCTGGGGGAAACTGAACCAGAATTCCTCGACAGGTAGAACTCAATTCCTCCAAGTAAATATGTGATTTTACTTTCAACAGGTCATCAAAACTGTCCACATTGATCATCTCAGTTACAGTGGTGCAGGATGAACCGGGGTACCTACAATCTTGTAAGTCTCTATAGATCACATGCGCATGCATCTATCTGATGCACCATAATTCCATTTCTTCCAGAAGTGCCTTTATCTTTGATTCTACCATCCCACCCTTAAGTCCACAGCTCATCACAAAGAATCGAATGAATCTTATAAACCCATCCAACCCATATTGGCCACGATGCAGCATCCCCTTTACTGCCTCATGCATTGCGTCCTCACCCCATCCAAATGCACCTTTCAACATCGGGTTGAGTATATCCTCCCAATCATCAGCGTCTGGCCTAATGCAACTGCTCGGATCCATACTGAATGCATTGAGTCAATGGTTCGAAGTTGCCTCTGCGCTGCTCGCTGGGATTCTCTCTGCGCTGACTTGAAGCTCGTGAAGAAGCTTGACTACTATTGGACATGGGTTGACCTCCCTTGTGATGGTTTCAGATATAGTGTCATGTACTGGGATTGAGGAAGGTGAAGATTCATTATCCATTATGGTAGCTGGAGATGAAACTGAGGGAATTTTAGGTGCGTGGATGGGTAATGGTGTTGGAACGGTTGAACAGTTCACAGCAGCTTTTGGTTTGAAGAACGCACTAAGCAGCCCATTCTGCTGTTGCTTAGGCTTATGCCAGGCTTGTGCTTTTTGTCTGCATTCTGCTCGACAAGGTTTTGAACCACGGTGTATGGCAAGGTTTTTTTCTCCGGCTGTCCCTACGTGAATGTCTTGCTCACAGTCTGGGCATTTGAGCATGCTGGTGTCTGTATATTTTATGTTTGGATTGGACCTGCATGATCATTAAGATTAGGGTTAACATTTCTTTCAAACTTTAACCTTGCTTTCCTCGTCATCTTGCACGGCGAACTCGAGCAAAAAAACTCAACCAAAAGTTTATTAGTGTCATGTATCTATGGTATCTACTGGAGACTTCATAGGGTAGCTTCTAAAGGTTATTACAGTAATTCACTAGCCTAGTAGGGCTCAGTGGTGCTGGTTAATATGTAAGTCAAAAAAAAAAAATCGGCCTTCGGTGGGACCCCCTCTGGTTCGGGATTCCCGTCCCGACACCCCCTTGGTGCATACGACCCAGTAATCACAGTCCTTTTCAACACTTGGAAAGAAAGCATGTATATGAACAACATAGCATGGGCACAAATGGAGAATGAGATAATGCCAGTGTTGTTACAGGGGTTCAATGATTATGTAAATGGGTCTCTTGTCTCCGAACAACACCAACTATCATTAGAAGATATACGCAACTCCATGCAGAGTAGGCTAGGGTGCCTATCGGATCAATTTCAATTTGGGGCTTTCACTAGCATTTTATCAGTGCTCGAGCATGTTTTAACATGTAACCAGCCTATCATGTTTTGGGCACGAAGGTGCAGAGTAAGAAGCCATCCAACAATGTAAGAGACAGCTGTCAACACGTGTTTAGTTACAACGTATCCATTGCCTGGCCAAAGCTTGCAAGAACACTTGGACAACTTTCACCAGCAATTGGCATCTCACTGTGGATCATGCAGGCGATTACAAGTCAGAGTGGCCACATTTAATTGTCTGCCTCCTCTGCTAGCTTTCCAGTGGGTGACTGGTACTGCACCAATGTTGGGACAGGAGATCAGCATAACTGCAAATAACACACAAGCAAGGTACACATTGAGAGGAGTAATTCATTATGCAAATAACCATTTTACTACACACATCACACTGGCTTCAGGGACATGGTTCCACGATGGAATGGTAACAGGTCGCTCATTAGCGTGCCAACCACTGCAACAGCAACATTGTGATACAATAATATGTGCTATTTATAACCAAGGACCTGCCCTATAGAGAACTCGGACTTGCCATGCGAAGCAATGGCTTACTAGCACATGTATTACTATTGAACAATTGCCCATGCTCGCGGAACCACGGAACTGGCAGGCGGAACAGGCGGAACAGGCTTGAATAATACTTTGCATGGTGAAGTATTATAGTCAGGTGGGTACTGGTCATCATGGGGGATTGGTACGGGTTATATATTCCATGTCGTTATTTACGCTATGACCTTTCCCCCTCTTCTGAGCATGAACCGCTGTTGTTGTTTATGCTATGACCTTTTCCCCTTTGCTGAGGATGAATTGCTTGGCAAAAAGTTCTGAAATCCACTCAAGGACTTCCTACAATGTCCCTCCAAATGCCCATGACTTTTCCCGTGGCAATCAGTAAGCAGAAAACAAAGTTCCCAGACTCCAGAGGTGGAGTAAGACCACTTAGCTCGATAGGCTGGGGACAGGTGCTCAGTCGTTGTCGTCATTTCGGGCTCTTTTGCTTACTGTTTCTTTTGTCGATGTTGTGTTGGCACTGCATAATGGATTTATTGGATTCATATATATGCAAACCTTGAGAATGACATGAGGAAGGAAGTCTTGGAATGGAGGTTCACCGCTGTCGGTGGAATCCTGGTGTTTAGGTGCCTTATAAGTTGCCAAAGACACGGCAGATAAGGTTTCCATTGACACTTACAGGGCTCAATTTGATCGAGGGGAACTACGTGTAAATGTGTATACCATCAAGGGTAGAAAATAATATTTGCAGACCATACAGTTTCTACGCACTGATAGGAAACCCTCGGCTTAAGTCCTGTGAGACTTTATGTTCAAAGAGCCTATCGAAAATTTCCAGCTCCAGCCGCTCTTTACCCTCGGTACTCCCCCAGACCTCTTGTCTCGACAGATCAAAACCACCATCACCAAACACATCCTCGTGGTCCCAGGTCGGCTCTCCTGCACCTTTGATATGTTTCAGGACTCCTTGCAGGAAGTGGTCGCGGAAGAGTTCATCAAGCGGGCGGATTGTCAGGTCCGCAATATGATCGAGATGGAGCACTAAACCATGCACATCGTCTAAGCCATTGATGAACGCGGTGATACGATAATTGTCCTAAAGGTTTAGAAATTAAAATTGGGCTGTAGACAGGACAGCCCGAAATCAGGGCACTCACGTCAGGGTTGACGCCGAATTCATAATTATCCCAACTATCATGCACGTCACTCCGCAACATAAACACATTTTGCACCGAGTCGATTTTTGAATGACCACCAACGACCGATGCGGGCGCAGGATCGGTGATGAGGTGATGGTACTGTTTTCTTAACCACTGAAGGCAAAGAACGTTAGTCAGTGACCGTGCGAGTGTTTGAGCTCACTTCATCAACATGGGCGCGAGGAAATATGTGGGCGGCCTTAAGCGGAGCCCATGTCGCAAATCTGCGCCCTGTGACCAAACATTTCCTATCCCTCTCTCGTGTGCGGTTATGGTAGTGATCTTGCTGAACCTTATTTATTAGATTTCATTCTATTTCTCGATGGTAGAGGACTCACCCGAGCTGGCGTGTTAGAATGTGTGGGTTGGCGTGTACGTGCTTTTTCTTCAGTCAGAGCAACTGGACAGGGGCCCCCGTCTGGAGCACAGTGAATATGCGATGGATCATAATACCGAAATGGAGGTTACTTGCCTTGCTGAAGTAGAATGTAGTCCCTTGCAGGCACTATCTCAGAACCAAGCTGCTGCTGCGCTCCGTGACGGTTTGGACTGGTTTCGTCTAAATCGAAAATCGCCCACCGCTGTTCCGTCTGGATTAGAGAATTCAACCACAACGAAAAGGTTATCCAAGAGATTGAGCCATATTGCCAAAAGCCTGGAGCCCGTGAGCAAGATCTGACGTCTGGAAATTTGGTCGAGGTCTAACCTGCAAGCAAGTTCCCGTCGAAATCTTGCAGTGTCACGTTACGTGTCTCGAGTAGGAGGGAGTCCAGGGACATCAGTTGCAGCGCAAAGCAGAAGAATAAGAGCAAAGGAAGGATAGTGGCTTAGACTGCGAGTCACGACAGTAGGGCAGAGGCCATCGTCATTGTGACCCGTGACTTCCGTGACCTTTCGTTTCGACACAAAGGCCCGTGACCATGACTGACGAATTGAATGCGTTGGTACAGTACTCTCTCTCCATGCGGTTGAATACCACTTCATCCGGCCATACGCTCCGGCAGCAGGTGGTGATAGCGGATGGAAAGCTTAAGGATGGATGTCAACTGCCGCCTTCTAAAAGCTCTCCTGGAGTACGCACCCACAGCTGAAGGGAAGGAAGTCATTGCCAGCGACATAATTGCAGCGTCAGAAGAAGAGGATGGCCTTATGCAACTTGCGAGATTTTACACGACAGGTTTAATCCTACCCCGTGAGCCTCCTTTCGATAACGATGTCTCTGTCATTGGGTTGCTAATTGATATGTAGTGAAAGGTGGCGGGCGGACACCGCAAGTTTCTTTCCATCCATCACGAGACATCGAAATCAAGTCCACGGTGGATGACATCGCTGTTGATCTAGAGGCCGCAAAAAGGGATCAGGCGTTGTTGAAACGATATGTAAGCTTTGAATCGTTACTGCCCTTGTAGGCTTTAAAGGAATAGACTCTTCATCGAGATGGATACCGCTGTGTTGTGACGCGCAGACCCGAAGAGTCGACTATTTCACTTTGCCCCGATTTCGAACCCAGAGGCGGTGCTTTCAACACTATAGCTGCTCATATCCTTCCATTCTCTCTCATGAGTATTGACAGCAAGGTGGTACGTAATTAAATTTCCGGTTTTCTTTAGTTATTTACAGTTATCCAGCTGTTCAAGAAAGCGACCATTTGGGCAGTCATTGAATCTTTTACGAACATCAAATTCGCTGAGTTAAGCGGTGACAATATCAACTCGTTGACAAATGTCATCACGCTCGATGGCGGTGTGCACCATTTTTTTGGACAGCTGAAAGTATGGTTTGAGGCTGTACCGGTCCGTTGTGCGTTTCTGTGTGATGTGGATCGCAACTGACTTTTTGCCATTCCGTTGTTTCAGGACAAACCTACCACCTACATATTTAGGAAGTCCAAAGAGTATTTGCTTGGTGGTACGTGAGGGAACCCTTTGGTATGCACATTATTTATGTTGTTTTCGTTTTGCAGACATTGTCAATGATGGCGACAAAGTAACCTTCACATCGGTCGACCCAGATCTTTACACACTTCCCGATCGTCGCTATCTTACTTTACATGCTGCGGTTGCTAAGGTGGTCCATATGGTGGGTATGGCAGAGTATCTTGATGATCTAGTCAGGAAGTATGAGAATATTCGTGTGTTATCAGATGAGTCGCATGCGGAGCACCTCGATGGCCTCTTACGCATTGCGCAAAGAAGCGCTCTCGTATGCTAGATTCAAGAATGTTATTTACATTGCCCAGTTTTGAAATGGCAGCTTCTTGAGAACATTTTGAACCTACGAATATTGAGAAATTGGAGATGGGCCAGAAGCAACTCAAGACGATCCCAGAAGTGTTTATACCACTGACAAGCGATATCGTAGGATACAATGAGCGACAGAAGCATGAAGCCGAATACACTGGACATGAAGACGAAGTCAATGTTTGCATAACTGTTTATCTTGTGACTCAGTCATCGTTGTTTTGCGACGTACCGCTCGCCTTTCTGTAGATCAACCGTGCCAGTTGGACGAAACATTTGATGACGTGAGCAGCTCACGGAAGCGACACCAGTCGAAGTCCCTTGGTGTTAGCTAACCAAAGTGCTGCAAACCCGACGCAATGGCTAATCTTTACAGATTTCAGCCATAGATACCGAAAGTGGGGAGCGGTATCACAAACTTAATTAGGGACCGGGAAAGTTTTTTACTCGTCTTGTATCAGTATTCCAAGGGGGTGCCGGCCCGGGAATCCCGTACCGGTGCCCAGTTAGTTACTTAGTCCAGCCGCAGGCTGTGAAAAAAAAAAGGACACCTGGAACAGGACCTCGGAACACCAAATTGAGTACATTAAAACATATTATTAGTATCCACAGACAGTATGGAGAGTGGTACAGCTTTAGGAAGGCCTCTAGCACCAGAAAGCGAGTGAAAAAACATATGCCTTGAATGTCTTTCCATATTTGGACACCCATTCTGCAGAGGGGGAGGACGAAGTTACCGAAACTGAGGGCATTGATGTTGACGATGCAGAGGGGGGTGATTTTGATGAAGAAGAGGACGCCGAAGAAGAGGACCTTGGTGAGTTTTGGGGAGGAATGGAAGACCCGGGCAGTGTGGCGAGAGTGGGAAGGGAAGAGGCTGCCGAAGACTGCGAAATGTGGGCTGATTTGGATTCTGTGCGGAATTCCGAGGTAGAAGCTGGTCCAATCGTACGATATTCGGAACCGTCTTCGACAGAACAACCAACCGAGTGAAAGTAGCGGTGGAAATGAAGGCAGCGTGAACAATGCAAATCACATACAGGCGGCGGCGTCAACGGAAATTGAAATCCCTGAGGAATCGGGACGGTCGAAGCGCAAAAGGGTTCCACGCAAACTTGCAGATGCACTGAATGGGTGTTTATGCGGGCAAGTCCTCGAGAGTTCATTGAACGGGGTACTCGAGTGCAAACAAGCTGGTTGCGAGACTCAGTGGGTAAGTACAGCGTATTATGAGCACTGATGAATTTTCTGACTCACTTTATATGTCCAGTATCATCTACAATGTGTAGAACTTAAGCTAGAGCCAGGGAATTGGGTGTGTGTCGCCTGTGAGGCATCCGGGCGAGGACCAAGGGGGTGGCGGAACAGGACTTTCATATATACAGTCGGAATTTCTGTTTCAGCGTGGAATAGCCCCCCCTCCTTCTATATATGGTAATTTCACATCACGTGTTCGATCACATGTTCGCTCAAGAAATTGTATTTTCTTATGATGGTACGATAATATCAAGTACGGCGCCGTTTTGTGCCAGTGGCACTCAATTTACAACTTTGGCAGGACCAATTCTTAGGTATGATATCATATCCCATGCAGTCACGATGATACTGACCAAAAATCATCAGCTGCCTGGGTGATTATTTTCTTGACGACTCACCCAAACAGTCTCGCACCCAGCCACCTTACATTGCATGACAGCATCACCCTTTTCAATCTCTACATTCGACACCTCATGGCCGCACTCGCATGTGCTGAGGTCAAATTGCCTGGTCTTATGAAAATGCTGACCTCGAGACTCATCGTGTGAAGTGGCCAGAGGGGATGCTGTAATGTCTGTATCAAGCTGTGTTGTCAGTATCTTGTATTGGTCCCCTGCAAGGTGTGTTTCTTCAAAGGTGGGAGCTGGTGTCATGCATTGAAATTGTGTCAGCGGCATAGGGTCTGGTGATGTAAGTTCGAAGATCTCAGGCTCGGGCTGATCAGCCATAAGGACATCCATCTCAATGGCTTCATCTTTGTCCAATAGTGGTGGAGTGGAACCATGCTTTTCATCACTCTCTCTCAGCATGGCAAGGCTTTGATGCACAGTGGATATTGAGGTTTTTTTGTCCGCCTGTGCCAACTCGGACATCACTTCCACAGTCTGGACACTCAAGCATGCTCTCCAGGGGAAATTTGCCCATCATTCTAAAGGACACATTAGATCAACCTTTGGGCCTCTAGATGTTTTACCTTTTTTTCTTTGGCATTTTTTTGCTGTTGTGTTGCTCATGAAGTAGAATGAATTATTATTAGGTATTAACTGTCTACTATTAGGTGTTAACTGTCGACAATAGCTTCCTATGGCTTCCTATGATGCTCAAGTACTTCTCAAGAGTAATTATGCAGCCTGCTGCTGCCTAAGTACACAAGACCAAACTTTTTTTTCAGCCTCTGGCTGGACCCCCCCCCCCTCTACATAAGGTTTGGGATTCCCATTCTGCCACCCCCTTGGCGAGGATGCGGAGGGAAGCGCCAATGACGATGAGGTCATATTACTATATATAGAAGTGCTCCTGATTAGGTAAGTTAGTTAGTCCAGCAGAATTGGCCTTAGCAAAAAAATCGACCCTGGGTCTTTTTTTTCGATGCTGGAGCACCCTTGCAGTATTCATCATTTTCTAGAGAGGGTAAGTGAGGAAGAGACAAAAGCAAGCATTGAGAACAAGAAGGAATACGGACCTCATCCACCAGGTTTTTGCCACTGACACAACAAACAGAACAAGGTTTTGACACAGGCAAAATGATGAGAAAATGATGTCAAAATGATCCTTTTTATCAATGTGAAGTCCAGTATAAAATAAGGAAAAAAAGAGCACTTTTAAGTCAGAGGAAAAGATTCTTTTTCTCCAGGTGAAAACATAGTCAAAAGACATCTAAAATGTGTCTGAAATGATGCTGAAATGATGAAGAAATGAAATGAATTTTCTTCATCATTTCAGCATCATTTCAGACACATTTTAGATGTCTTTTGACTATGTTTTCACCTGGAGAAAAAGACTCTGTCCCTCTGACTTAAAAGTACTCTTTTTTTCCTTGTTTTATACTGGACTTCACATTGATAAAAAGGATCATTTTGACATCATTTTCTCATCATTTTACCTGTGTTAAAACCTTGTTCTGTCTGTTGTGTGAGGTGGGTATGCGAGATGATACTGTTGTTAGTGCAACATTTCCAGTGATTTTCTGAAAAAGTTTCACCCCACTCACAACATCCACCTGCCCTCCCGCTGTGGAAGTCACCTGTCGACTTTCCCATTCCAATGCATTTCCCTCGGACTCCTTGATACAGTACAGCCACAGATTCTTGAAAGTGAATGCTACCCAGCAGGTTCTTTGCAACATGTGATTTTTGGAAAACCCCTTGGCTGGGAAGTTGGTAGCTCCCGCACCTCCTCAACTCCCTCTTTACTGATGGTAGAGTCTGGCCATCAACTGCATCGGTCTACTATATGGGTCTAGTGCCTCCAGTGGCCAGCTTTCTCAATGATGCCTCCCTCAAACACCTCATGCCACTGCAGCATCAACAACTCCTCCGTCGTCTAGCTAATGACTGTCATGCAATATCAATCCACCTTGTGGGTCACATTTGGGGAATCGTGCATCACTCATTTTCACCTTACCATAGTGACCCTAGTAGCACCAAAACAAAATTTGTTCACCTACCACCTAACCTCTCTCACATCACTTCCTCATGCACCTCTCATCTCTCCGTTGTGCATTCTACTACCTAATCCACTACCTAATCTACTACCTAACTTACTTTCCTCCCTCTTACTTTACTCTACTCTTTACTTACCTGGAGTCAGCAAGGTATGGCTTCCACCTTACCTGAGTTACTTATGCAACATAGTCAACCTGAATCATATCATATCATGTAGTTGCTTACATAATCTTCCTTCATCTTTTGGATCTCATGTCCACATCACACGTTGCATCAAAACACGTGGACATCTTTGACAACACATCAAGCTTCTGCCATTGGTAATGGGACCCAATGGTCCAGAAGGGAAGACTTGCACCAAATGCAGGAAGTCTTGGCCATGCGACACATCAAACTTCAAGAAGACATGCAATGGGTATACCAAATCTTGTCTGCCTTGTTTGAAGAGGAGTGCAGAAGTAACTCCAGAAAAGAAAACATGCAAGCAGTGGTAAAGAGGACTTACCACCCACTGCTGAAGCCCAGAATGATGACAACATTTCTGATCTTTCCATTGTGGACCTTGACACATTTTTACATTCTCTTCAGGCTCTTTCTGATACAGAGGATGTGATCTCCCTTGATGCTTGTGTGGACTTGTCTTCCCTTATAACTATGGACAGCAGTAGCAGGATAATCTCAGACTCATTTGCCAAAACAATCTGGGAACAGCTGAAATATCAATTTGTGTATGCCTACAATTGATCATCTGATTAAAATTCTCATGCTCATAATTTCATAAGCTACCATAGTCTCTATCATCAAAAACATGCACCAATGTCTTGCTTTATGTACCACTGTGCTCAAGTGGATACATGTCAGCAAAAATCAAAAATCAAAAGTCAACAGGAAGGTACAAAGTCCTGTGATAAGGACTCAATGGATGTATTCAACTGCTCAGGTTGGCTACATATCACAATTACAACTGGGGAGAATGTGAGATTTGTTAAGTTGAAGCATGAGGATGCTCATGTTCCTTATTGGTGCATTGATGTTCCTGCAGATGTGAAAGCCTTTGTGTTAGCAAACCCAAATTTAAACCCAACTCAGGCATGTCATATATTTAACTATAATGTATATAACTCACCCATTTTACAGTTATGGGATGAGATTCTCAAAACTCATCCCTCTCCACCATTTTCTTGAAAGGTCATATATCAACTTTGGTTGGATCAAACAAGTAAAAAATGGAAGCATGATCCTGATGAAGTAAAATCAGCCAAGATTTTGATTGAAGAAGCTTCCAAAGTGGTGCCTGGCATCAATCCCTTGTATACAGTTCAGTCAATCTGTCTTCATGAAGAGACTGGATTTACTGCTATTGCATTCTCTCTTCCCAAGATACTTTGCCAGTGGGGAGGGCTTCCGAGGGCATATCTGGGAACTTGCTTTGGATTCTGCTTGTACATTCAATTTATACCGTACTAACATGACCAACTCTTCATGGCTTGTGACATGTTACAGATTTTGATGACTGACCAACTCTTTGAAGTTGGGAAAGCTGTGTGACAAACCTCAGATCTCTTCAAAGCCCCAATTGGGCCAAGAGGCGACATGCCACACTAACATCAGGACAGCAGTCTGACATGCAACTTAAGTGTGAATTGGGATTTGAACATTAAAAGCTCATTAAAAATTTTGTTGTGTGCTTCAAGTGAACACCTGGGACTGTGCAGCTACAGCCATGACTACACTGAACAGTGTTATCATCCCAACAGATGTCCATCAAGTCCTCCTCCCAGATCCCAAATGTTCATATCCCAGATCCTCACTTTTGGTGTGCTTTGATGGAGTCTGTTCAAGGTGAGGTAGTTAATGCAACTCAGGCTAGTCAAACTGTAGAAGGACATGGTAAGTGTAAGAAGTGTGCAAACATCCTCTATTCCTTGAAATTTTGGGTCACAAATGATGGGAGCAACACAGACAAGAAGTAAAATTTAGGTACTTTTCTGAGCTTTACACTCCCCCACAGAGTCCTGGAGGAATCCTCCAGGAATCCAGTAGGACTCACCAGGACTCACCAGGAATCCAGTGGGACTCAACCAGGACTCAACCAGGACTCAACCAGGACTCAACCAGGACTCAACCAGGACTCAACCAGGACTCAACCAGGACTCAACCAGGACTCACCAGGATTCCCTATCTTACGAGTTTCAAGTGCTTCAGACTTCATGAATTTCACAAAGTGCCTACAAAATAAATGTGTTCAGAGCAGGGATTGAACTCTAGACCTCATGATTGAGGATCACATGACAAACCAAACAAGTGCTCAACCAGTTGAGCCACAGGAGAATTATAAGTTACTACTCTAAGATTTATTTATGATTCAAACTCGAACTCAAATTGTTGTTTATCTTTGAGAAAGCCAATTTCATTAAGATCAAAAATATTAATTAACTATGGCCCTCGCATCTTGCGTGAGGGGGGGGCAGAAATCATATGAAATACAAATAATAATAAAACCCCTTCCCATGTAAAATGTGGGGGATGGGACTGGGGATGCAGCATTGTCTGGGGTGTGTCATCATTGTGGGTGTGCCATCTTGGTGCATTGTTGTGGGTGGTACATGAAAAAAAAAAAAAAAAACCCTCACACCAAACGTGAGGGGGGAATCGTAACAATTATATACACAAAAATTTAAATCCCCTCATGTTCAGTGTGAGGGGGAGGGCAAGAATATGAACAAAAAGTATCCCCTCACCCACACAAAATGTGGGAGAGGGGAAAGAACAATAATATTAATCAAAATGAAAAGAAAAGAAAAAACCCTCCCCATGCAAAATGTGGGGGAGGGGATGCGGCCCCTGGTGCATCTTCCTGGGCATGTTGGTCTTGTTCTTGTTGTCCCTAGCTGCTGTCCCTCTCCATTGTGCCTGTCATTGTTGTTGTTGTTGTTGTCATGCTTTGCATCCTGTTGTGGGCCAGCATCGGCGTCTCCCTTCCTCCTCCTTGTTGTCCCCCTTCTTTGCCTTGTTGTCCTCCCCTGGTTGTCACCCTTCCCCTCCCCCTCATCATCGTCCTCTCTCTATCCCTCATCCCTTCATCATCATCCTCGGTCCTTGCCCTCCTGTGTCATCGTCCCCTCCACCCTGTGAGCAGTTGCTCGCAGCAGTGGTGGCAGGTCATAGGTTGTGCCTGTCATCCTGTCCCCATCATCCTGGGTTGCTTGGACTTTGTGGTCTCTGTCCTCATTGTTGCCATCCTGGGCATTGTTTCTGTGCTGCTCCTGGTCGCCATGCCCCTACTGGTCATTGTTGCCATCCTCTTCTTTGCTGTACTGGCTGTGGTCCTCGTCATCCCTGTCCCAGGCACTCCCTTCATTGCTGTGCCTGCTCGTTGTCTTGTCATGGTTGTGCCTGTCATCCTGGCTTGGTGCTGGGTCTGGGTAGTCATCATCATTGTCATCATAGTCAGTAGCTAGCACTTAAAAAGTTTTGTCAATGACCAAAAAAAATAAGAGAAAAAAAACTTACTTACGGCCCAAGAGATGTCGTCAATGTCTCTTGGGCCCTTTGCCAGCCTTCCCTCTCTGCATTGTCATTCTCCATTGTCATTTGTCATTTGTCACTTGTCACTTGTTGTCTGTTGTCTGTTGCTCATTTGTCATTCTTCATTTGTTGTTTGGTGTCGTCTTGTTGCCATGATATAGTTAGAACCTAAAGAAGGAAAGAAAATATTAGTTAGTTCAATAAAAAAACGTAAAAAAATTACCTGGGCCCCAAACAACATCCATCATCATTTGGGCCCGAGGTGGTTCAAATGCAGCCGTTGGCAGCATTAGACAAGGTGGTGGTGGCCATAGGAGCACTGGGGACAGGTGTTGACGGAGGGGAGGCAGTGGAAGGGAGGTGGCATCATTGTTGAGAGTGGTGGTGATGGTGGATGATGAGCTGGCAGTGTTGATGATGCAACTGTGTGCTTTGTCATGCACAGCCGCCCCAATGGTACCTAGAGCAGTGAGTGGACATACATTGTAAGTCTATGTGGTGTAGTGGTTATATTGGCTGTGCTAAAATGTTGTTGTCTAATGCCTAGGGTTCAATTCTGGCTCATGTCATTTATTACTTAGTAGTAGTAAGTAAGGACTCCTGGTCCATCCTCCTGGATTCCTCATAGTCCAAGTCCTGGGGAATTCCTGGAATAGTACCAGGAAGAGCCCAATTTACCAGGATTATATTGGGAATCCACCAGGAATCCTACTGGAAGAGAAACAGCCAGGAATAAGCCATTTGGTGGATAATGGCTGAAGCAGGGACTACCAGGAATATGTGGGGCAGTGTAAAGAGCTCAGTGTCACCCGCAACAGAAGAACACAACTTCCCATATCAGTGCGCCTTCTCTTACTTGCGCATACATCATTGTTTCACTGCACCACATCCAATTACTCATCCTTTTGGCATGAGCTAGAAGTACTTGTATATATGTAATCTACCTTTTCTTTCATAAGCTGATGCCAGGCCTCACCTTACATTGCGACCGCCAGTGATCAAGAGGTAGTGTTTAAAGGTCCAGTCCTACGAACCGGAAAAAGACCAAAACCAGACTGAACTGAACTGAAGTCTGGTTCGTGCACTCCTCATTAGGACAGCTGCAACCAGACAACCGATTGGATCTGGTTTAGTCACAATTTACATTACTCTATTTGGACAACTATTTTAGTTACAAGCTGAATTCAGTATTATCCCTGAGATCAGGCACTATTGGAAGGGATATTGATCCGAAGTGCTTGATGAACACACAAACAAACAAACAATTGAAGAACAAATGGGTTTTGCCGAGGTTGGTACCCGAGTTACTGAATCACGTGACCCATCAATATTTGGAGAGGTCTCAAAGAACAAGTTTTGAGTCTGCCGAAGAAGTGATTCATCACAGCTCTAACCGTTATGTCTGAACCTCAACTTCTAATCCCAGTCCTAATCCTGTTCCCACACCAGCGCTAGAGGTGAAAATTGATGCACTTACAGTGCAAATGTTGCAATTAGTGTCAGTGTTGGCAGCATCACAGCCCAGACCAGCAGAAGTACAGCCAGAGATGACAGGAGATAGAGATGATGAGATGGAGGAAATGGTGGAGTGGATGTCACAGGATGATGAGCAGATGGTGGAGAAATCTGGAAATGGAAAAGTGTGCTCACCTGAGTATGCGCTGATAGGTTGTCTCCTCGGCTCAAAGGCTGATTCACCATTTTGACCACATTCTAATCACATTGGATAACTCGCACGAGGTCCCAGAAGCAGCGCGACCACTCCCGACCAAGTCTACTGAGCGTGAGCATCATATCAAACACGATCAAACAGTGCGAGCATCGTATTGAACACAATTGAACAGCGCAAGCATCGTATCAAATGCAATTGAACAGCGCGAGCATCGTATCGAATGCAATCAAACATTGTTGAGCATTGCGAGCATCGTCAAACATCGTCGAGCATTGTATCAAACATGATCAAACATCGTCGAGCATCGCAAGCATCATCAAATGCGGTCGAGCATCATCGAACATCGTCGAGCATTGTATCGAACGCAATCGAACATCGTTGAACATCAAAAATTGACATCGGACACTATATCGCTATTCCAATGGTCATTGCACACATGCCAGACGTATCCCCTACCATTGTCGAACAATATCGCACCAATATCGGGCCATGAACAAAGTCAGAAGAATCTTCGAAAATCTTCGAAAAACATCGAACCTCGAAAAACATCGTTTGACACAGTATTTCCTATTCAAATGATCTTCGGATGCATGCTGGACACATGGCACACTATATTGAGTATATCGAACACATTTCGACCGCATGTGCACGCATACAATCTGCTCAAAGCAGTTTCCGATCTTTTATTCAATTTATAACAAGGACAGTCCAGTTTTAGCTATTCTTTCTTATTATTTCTTCATCATGTGTTATATTCACCCCTTCTAGGCTCGCTTTATTGTTCTGATATACTTATATTGTCTTTTGCCTCGAGTTTTCCACATGTTTGCCTCATGTTCTCTAGCCTTTTTAGGTACGTTCTTTATTTTATATAAAAAGATGTACTAGATACAAAGAAAAACAAGAAAGTCGTCGTCTTCCTCCCAGATCACAATGATTTGAGAGTTCGGTTTAGTCTTATTCAGTCCAAAGTTTGGTGTTTTACGCTAAACTTCCTCGAAATTCCTCGAAATTCCTTGCATTATGCTATTTTCACTCTCGCTTCCCTCGATTAGCCTTTTCTTCACTTCTACTACTCGTCTAGTCCCCCGATCTTGCGTCCGAACATATCTGCACACTCGAAATTCCTCGAGACTTCTTTGAAAAATATCGTGACATCTCGAAAACCATTGCGACATCTCGAAAATCATTGCAACACCTCGCAAATCATCGCAACGTCTCGCAAATTATCGCAACCCCTCGAAAACCATTGCAACATCTCGCAAATCATCACAAGTCCTCGAAACACAGTCTTTTAGCCTCGAACAGCTTTGACAAGCAGTTGTTTCATGACTATTTGATGGTCTGACAGGTGACATTGATGATGCTCAACCTGGGAAAACCACCAGAACTGCCGATGAGGCAATCGATGATGTTTGCGACGAGTCAGAGGAGGTTTGAGAGATGTTCTGAAAGTTCATGGTCAAACCTCTGAGAAGATTACTAGTTAACACTAGTCGTGAAGGTAGTGTTATGAGAGATGAAGGCATTTGTCATGGTCCGATCAAGTATCGATCGATATCGAGGGCGATCGACGAGATTGATGGCAAACAAGTTTTATCATTGATGGTCAATATGTGAATTATGGGGACCTTTTGATAGGTTGATGGTATACGAAGGGTGCAGCAAACTGCTATGAAGTGTTGGAAGGGTTGCTAGAACTAATGACAAGAGGATCGAGGGAGGATTGAGGATGCGACGATTGCAGAGGTTTCTCATTGATTGAGAAAACCTGCAGAGACTTAGATTGTTTTAGAAAGTTGATCGGATGCTTAGAACTGTATATGAGATGATATGTGAAGATGATTTCTTGTTGTTTTCAAGTAGATACTACAGAGTTTTATATGTTTTAAAGAAACTTCCTAAAATGGAATGAGAAACATGTGTAGAACATGAGGCAAAAGATATGAGTTAAGGCACAAGGCCATAAAGGAGACTGGAATCTGAACAAGAAAGATATATATATCATATGATGAAAGAGTAATAAAAGGAAAGAACTAAAAGAGACTGTCCTTTATGTATAAACTGTGCTAAGTCTTGCAATAATGCATCCAGTGGGTTCTGTGCACGATAGGGACTTGGAACGAGGCTGACCTATGATCAGTAGGTTTGAGCACGAGTTGGAATATGTCCTAGTGCATGGTCTTCCACCATTTAGATAACGAAGGCAGTGCCTGATGTCGCTCATAGTTTCTCGATATTGATCGATGACACTCAACAATGCTCGACAATGCTCGATCGCGGTTGCAGCTTGTTCAAAGTTGGTTGGGGATGTTCGATGGTCATGTAGGGGAATCTTAGTGACTTTTGGGGTAGTCCTAAGGTTGTGATATTGTGATCGATAGAGTGGGTTGTGCTGTGTCTGGGACGTCATAGGAGTTAGCCGACATGATTAGAATGATGCTAAAGTGGTGAATCGGTCCTTGAGCCAAGGAGACGACCTATCAACGTCTAGAGGGCCTCGCATCCTTCCTCTGACTTGTGTTATACCATCCGAAGCCATTTTGTGGGTTTGTTTGGGTTTCCAGGTTGAGCATCATCAGCGCCCCCACAGGGTTGGAGCTAATGCAGTGTTGTGACCAAGTTCTGAGTCAAGCATCTTGTTCTCTCGATACTCCCATGGACCTCTAGTACTAGATCTTGTGCATGGTTGCTAAGGTCATCATCAGCCTGGGGACCTTATAACTTATAATTGTCGAGCTGTCACCTATGCGAGATGTTATATCGTGTCTGTCTAGATCTTTCGTGCATAATTACTTCTGCTCAGTACTTATCTGATTTGTACACATCGTCTTCGACTCCCACCAATCGCCATGTGTTGGGTCAAGCATGATTGTGGGCCTGATGTGACATCCACAATGGTAATTTCTTTATGCCAGGCTCACTTCAGGCAGGTGAATTAAGAACCTTGGCCGTCATGTATTGGGTCAAGCATGATTGCAGGCCCAACACATCCTTTGCTGTGACAACTTATCCAGACTGGACTGACTTGAGGCAGGCAATTGACAACTAACAACTAACATCTACTTTCGGATGACCTGGCCATCCCTCCAAGTAGTCTTACGTGTCATGTGTTGGGTCAAGCATGATTGCAGGTCAAACATGTCCTTCGCTGCGACAATTTCTTCAGACTGGACTGACTTGAGGCAGGCAAATTGACAACTAACATATACTTTCAGATTACTTGGCCATTGCTCCAAGTAGTCTTATGTGTCATGGGTTGGGTCAAGCATGATTGCAGTCCCGATATGATGTTCACGATAGTGATTTCTTTATGCCAGTGGTTGAAATTGAATCTTATCTGTATTCAAGGTCAGTTTCCCATTTTCTCCTTTGCCTATTAATGTTGCACTGACTCAAGATACTTGCATTCTATTATCCTAGTGAATTACTGCCAAAGTATTTCGTTTCTTAGAGTGCAAAAGTTGTGCAAGGTTGCCAACTTTTGCTGTCCAGTCTATATTCACCTCTCGTGTTACCATTCAAGCTTTCAAGGATGCAGCACAAACCCATCATCCAGCTGTAGTCCCATTTGAAATTTATGCTTCAGGTTATTACTCTCTACTTTCCCCTACCAATCACTGTCCCAAAAGCATTGGGGAATGTACCTAGGAGACTCTATAAACAATATCCCAAGTAGGTCCCTTGTTTTAAAATTGTTATTGTGCTAACAGATCCTCCTCAGACTTGCTCCTAGTTTGTTCTACAATGCTTGAACTCTGCAAGCACTACCTGTCAACTTGAGCCCATGTTGTCTTCAATGTTATTACACCTACATCCTTGCCATACCTTGATGCCTTCCTCCTGTATCCCTTACTATGGTACACTTGCAACTCATGTTTCAAACCCGTGTATGCATGCCCATGGAATACAATATCAGCCTAAGGACCTTATACCTTATGACTTTTGAACTGTCACCTATGCGAGATGTTTTATTGTGTCTGTCTAGATCTCTCGCAGATGGGCACTTATTCATACACATTGTCTTCAACTCCCGCCAAGCGCCATATGATGGGTCAAGCATGATTGCAGTCCTGATATGACGTTTGCGATAGTGATTTCTTTACTCCAGAATCTCTTCAGGCAGGCAAATCAAAAACCACATACACATTTGGATTATCTAGTCTCGAGTGCATCAGGCATGATTGTAGGCCTGATCCGTTGTTCACCATGACAAATTCTCCAGGCTAGAGTCACTTGAGACAAAACACACATGGTTGCAACCTCAACACCCTATGATGACTATAGCAACCTTTGCAATGATCCTTGAACTGTGCAACCTGTATGCGTTGGGTTACACAATGATCACAGTTATGGGCTGCCTCTTTGTGAATGAAGATATTTGGGATGGCATTCAAAGTGACCCTTGAACACGGGCTGGAACATGTGCGTGCATTGGTCAAGCATGGTTGTGGGCATGATGTATCGCATGCAACAACAGGGCTCCTTCCGAGCATGAGATTCAACAGGTTAGTCTCCCATAGTGGATTCTTATACTTAAGGCTGGCACAATGTTCATCTCCAGGCATTTTGCTTCACAGCGGAAGAGCTTCAGGTGCTGAGCATTCTCATCAAGCATTAAACTACACTCACAGGTCACCTGCTGTCGATTTAATTGTAAGTGATACTCTCACTAAACAAATTTGGAGTGGTGTGCACATATTTTATTCATTAACGTACTTTTGAGTGCCGCCTTCTTTCTGCCTTTCCTGTGTACATCAAAGACCTTGAATCTGTTTTGGAAGTTTGAGTTGGTCCTGGTGGTCACAAATACATCCCAACGCCCTCTGTTTGTCCTTGACCCCCTACATGAACCTGACCACAATCTCATCTGCCTCTCCAGACAACACATTGTCCATGTTCTAAATCTTTTGCCCTCTTGGAAGCCACAACTCTTTGTATTTTCTCTCCAAAGCCCTGCAGGTGCTACAGGGTCGGCCTCCTCTCAGTATTGGGTCTGTGCGATCACTTTGGGTTTTATTTATGGTCTTAATGAACATTGATGATGCTCAACCCAGAAACCCAAACAAAACCCACAAAAAGGCTTCAGATGGTATAACACAAGTCAGAGGAAGGATGTGAGGCCCTCTAGATGTCACCTGTCAGACTGACTGTCAAATAGTCATAAAACAACTGCTTGTCAAAGCAGTTCAAAGCTAAAAGAGTGATTTTTGAGATGTTGCAATGATTGTTGAGATGTCATGATATTTTTCGAGGTGTTGCGATATTTTTCGAGGTATTTCGAGTGCACAAATATGTTCGGACGCAAGATCAGGGGACTAGATGAGTGGTAGAAGCAAAGCAAAGGCAAATTGAGGGAAACAAGAGTGAAAATAGCATAATGCAAGGAATCTTGAGGAATTTTGAGGAATTTTGAGGAAGTTTAGTGTAAAACACCAAGCTTCAGACTGAATAAGACTAAACTGAACTCTCAAATCACTGTGATCTGGGAGGAAGACGATGACTTTCTTGTTCTTCTTTGTATCTAGTACAACTTTTTATATAAAATAAAGAAAGTACCTAAAAAGGCTAGAGAACATGAGGCAAACATGTGGAAAACTCGAGGCATAGATAATAGAAGTATATCAGACCAATAAAGCAAGACTAGAAAATTGAATAAAACATCGGAAACTGCTTTGAGTGGATTGTATGCATGCACATGCAGTCGAAATGTGTTTGAGATACTCGAGATAGTGTCCCATGTGTCCAGCATGCGTCCGAAGATTGTTTGAATAGGAAATACTGTCCGAAGATGTTTTTTGAGGTTCGATATTTTTCGAAGATTTTCAAAGATTCTTCGGACTTTGTTCGTGGCCCGAAATCGGTGCGATATTGTTTGACAATGGTAGGGGATACGTCTGGCATGTGTGCGATGACCATTTGGATAGCGATATAGTGTCCGATGTTGATTTTCGATGTTTGATGATTTTTGAAGTCAGTCGAGGAAATATCGGACTTGTTCGAAGGCCAATATCACTGCGATATTGCTCGAAACTGGTTCAGAACCCATTGACGATGTTTCAAGTGTATATCCTGAGCTGTACAAAGGTTGGGGGAATTGTATTATGGCAGCCGAAGGCATACAAAGAATTTCAAGGTGTCATGAAGAATTTTGAAGCATTCTTGTGACTTTGTAGAGGTTCGTATGGGTTTGTAGAGCTTCAACAACAATTGTAGATGTGTTTTCTGAGCTTGAACAACAAGGTGGACCTATCAACGTCTTCATAGCCCATCGTTTGAGCTTTCAGATCTGAATATGCAAACATTTTGGTTGTGTGGGACAAATTTCCATTTCATCCTCTGCTGTGTTACTCAAGAAACCAAGATAGAACTGACAAATTGCTTCTGAGGAGGTGCAGAGGCCTACAGAAATGCTCCTTACCCCTGGAACCCACATTGCTTTCCAAGAGACTTCCACTAGCTCTTTGCATGTTGAACTTATCTCGCTATGGTGCCACAAATACAAGCAGTGTCATGTATGTCATTTAACCCACTGATCATTACTGGATTCCCTGTTAATGCAATTTTTCTATTGTTCCAGGGTTGAGGGCAGAGGATTGAGACTTGTCAAGCATGATTGCAGTCCTTCGCGATAGTGATTTCATTAGACCAGACTCACTTCAGGCAGGTGAATAAAAAACCTTGCCCGTCATGTGTTGGGTCAAGCATGATTGTGGGCCCAACATGTCCTTCACCACAACAACTCTTGTGGACTAGACTAACATGCGGGAAGGGATACATTGAGAACAAATGAATTACACCGAAGGCTAGTCATAGTGTACCCTGCAATGACCTTTCAGCAAAGGAAACAAACGGTATTGTTGCATAAATTTTTCTGGCTACCCTCGGTTGTTCTCCAAATTCTGCCACTTCCCTCTGCCTCCCTTCTCTGACATATGCCCATCCGTGTCCTTCATCTGCCTTGTATTTCTCCCCCAATCCATTGCGATACACCTTCCCCGCTGTACATAACCCCCATCCTCAATACACTATTCTCCTCTAACAGTATTGTGGTCAGCATTGGGGTCCCCAATGCCAGTTTCTATTTTTGGAATTATGTCTAAATTATCTATTTATAGTTCACAATATATGTGGGCTGGGATAGATTGTCCTTTTCAGTTGTCACATGATGTAGCCAGTTGTTGGGTCGCTTTCACCCCTCTTGGGAATATTGTCGGGGACAGTGTTATTTCTGTTGTTACGTGATCCAGCCATACCTGCCCATGACAAATTGTTTGTACTCTGGTCACTAGTCTTTGTTTCTGCAGGGCATTTTTATGTTACTGTACCATTTCATTCAATTTGTCCTGTCATGTTGTTTGCAACGACCTGTAAGTTTTGGTTTTGCCAGTCGTGGTGGAGCTGCGACTGGCCATATGTAGGTAAATCATTGCAAAGTTTTTGGCCAATAAAATGTGTTGAGTTTAAACCCTAATAGTATCAGGCGCTGATGGGATCAGTGGCCTGTGATTGCCTGCAGTAGCCGGTCTGAACGTTGGTCTATAACTGGACATAGATCTATTTATACATTGTACAATATGCAGACTGTAAGTACATGCCATGGGAGAATGTACTCTGTCTTTTATCTTTTGCTAAATTTGATCAGCATAGCCAGTGTAATGGGGTATAATTGGACATAGATCTATCTATACCTTTTATGATGTGCAGACTGTAAGTACTGTGGTTGAATGTAATATGTTCCTCTCTGTCATTTACTAACTGTGGTCAGCATAGCCAGTCTGAGCAATGCTCTTTAACTGGACATAAATCTATTTATATATTGTATGGTATGTTGACCATAAGTACTAAACATGCCCTTCTCAATCAGTCACAAGTACCAGTGGTTCTATGATCACATGACCTAGCTGGTCCAAGGTAGCTTTATTCCCACGATCAACAGATTCTGGCAACCATTGAACAAAAGCTACCTTGGACGGGCTAGGCCATGTGATTATATACTAGCATTGCTCCGACACTCATTACTAGTCCTAACAGCCCGGTTGTAACTGGATTTCCAGACAACTGACTGTTTGAGCTTATCCCACTATCTTACTACTCCTAATAGTCCAGTTGTTGGCATTCCCTGGGTTCCCAGTAATGTCGATTATAATGGGTTGAAGCCCAGCATGTAAGGCATGTACACACCCGTACACCATACCAACTCAGCCTCTTAACAAGTCATTACTGTTTCAATTACTTGTTGGCCCGATGTTGGTTATTCAAAACAAATAGAGGTAACAACTCATGCCAGATACCTACCTGATCATGCTCTGTTCATTGCAATGTCTCAATGCCCTGAATCTCATAGCTACCAAAAATGGCCAAGGAGAAAAGTAGATGACCAACATTTTTTGTCGGTGAATTATTATCGGTGAATTACTGATACGTCGCAAACCAATGAACACAATTTCCACTCATGCGCCATTGATGTCTCCCTCTCACATCACACTACCATTTCATAATCAGCTAGTGGTTGTTGTTCACTAGGATCCCAGGAACATCAACTGTAATAGTTCGACCGGTGGAATTGCCAACACCCAGATCTCCTTTACCTTATGGCATGCACCAGTATCCCCTACTCAATGACAACTCAACAAGGGTTTATACCTTTAATAATTTGTTGGTTTTCCAACACAAAGGAGGTAAGTGATGATCTCAAATACCTGATCATGTTCCATTCATTGTAGTGTTCAGTGCCCCGCCACTTACACATCTTGTAGCTCACAAAACTGGCCAATGAGGCAAGTTGATGACTGACATTTTTTGTCAGTGAATTACTCATTTATTGAAAACACATCATCACGATGTCATTCCACATGACCTTATCGTCTTCCTCTTGCCAAGATGATGACCGACATTTTTTGTCAGTGAATTACTGCTTTATTCAAAACACATCATCACTACGTCACCCCACATGACTCCTCTCGCCAAGATGATGACCGACTTTTTTTGTTGGTGAGTTACTGCTACATCGCAAACACAAGAACACAAATTCCGCCTGTGTGCCATTGTTTTCTCCCATCTTGTGCATTCTTGCTTCCTTCTCTCATCAACTCTAAGTTACTTTGCCCATCTTTTTCACCATTCCATCTTTTCATATGTAATTTTAAAATATATTAATTGCTTCTTAGCTTAGGCTCTCCGTTCCTCACCTATCAAATGATGGGATGACTTTGGTGGCCTCAGTTACTGCTACTTTGTATTTTGAGTCAGCAGCAGAGGCCACATACCACATTGGTTGAAAGTCACATGACTGGTAAACGTTTGGAGAGCTCAGCATGAGTATAAATTTATAAGCTGTTCATCGTAAACATGGGTTCTGAGGGTAAGGAGGGTTTTCGTAGGCCTCTGTGCCTCTTCAGAAATGCTCCGCATCTTCATCCTCTCCATCCTAGTTGAGCTCGGCTCATCTCATCTCACTCTGATCATTCATGCCGTTTGCGGCTTAGTGCTAGAGTTCTAGCTGAGGCTGAGTCGTAGACAGTCTCAGTGTGAATAGGAGATTTACTTGTGCTGCTTCTTGGTTCTTCCATCTCATTTCTGAGCAGCACAGGTAAGCACCTTGCACTCTTCATCAGAATTTCATCTTACATTTCAAGATAGTTGTTTTTGGCTTCATCACAAGCTCTGAGCTCTGCTCTCGCATCAAACAACCATCTTTCATTGTGAGATTTCTGATTTTCATTCTCTGTAATGAACTCAATGTCCATCTTGCTTCCAGGATTCAACTGTCTTCTCTAGCTTTGCTACCGTTTTCAGTTGAATCTTTACAGTGAGCTTCCCCTGTCATGAAGTTATTTCTTTAGTTATTAACTTTCCAGATCATTAGATCTTATCACAGTGGTTTATTTTTTGGCCCTCCCTCCTCTCCCTTTCTTTTTGCTCATATGATCTATTATTCTGTAGTCGATAATACTGTTCTGTTGTTGTATCTAGCTTCTCCGCTCATTGCTATATATTTGGGGTCCATTGTGGACCTCTGTATGCCCTACATCATTTCTTGAGCAACGCAGCAGAGGTCAGTTTAGTAATCTGCTTTTTGAGTCAGGAGGCCACATACCACAGCATTGGTCGAAAGTCATGTGACTGGTAAACGTTTGGAGAGCTCTGCATGATGATTATTCCCGCTACTTTGATAATAAATATATAAGCTGTTCAACTTAGTAATCACATTACTCACCCGGTGTTGGGCCTGTCACGTGAATATTTTATGTTCAAATTTGTCAGCACGCAATGTAGCTAATCCTGATCAGATTGATCAACCATTGCGACTACTCCACTTCATAATCAGCTAGTGGTTGGCGTTCCATGGGTTCCCAGCAACATCAATTACAATGGCTTGAAACCCCGACTGTATAGCATGCACCCACCCACATACAATACCAACTCAGCTGCTCAACAAGTCTGAGTCAGTACAGTTGCAATTACTTGTTCATTATCCAAAACAAATAGAGGTAACAACCCATGCCAGATCCCTGCCTGACCATCCTCAGATCATTGTAATGTCTCAGTGCCCTACATCCCATAGATAACCAAAATGGTCCAGGAGACAACTTGATGACCGACATTTTTTGTTGGTGACTTTTTTCTGGTGAATTACTGCTACATCACAAACCAACGAACACAATTTCCGCTCATGCGCCATTGCTGTCTCCCTCTCATATCACACTGCCGATTCATAATCAGCTTGCGGTTGTCGTTGACTGGGTTCCCAGGAACGTCAATTGTCACAGTTTGACTCATGGAATTGCGAACACCTAGCTCTCCCCTACCTTACGGCATGCACCGGTATCCCCACTCAATGACTACTCAACAAGAGTTTATAACTTTAATAATTAGTTGGTTTTCCAATACAAAGGAGGTAAGAGTTGATCTCAAATACCTGATCATGTCCCATTTATTGTAGTGTTCAGTGCCCCACCACTTACACATCTCCCAGCTAAATCAACTGACCAATGAGCCCCATTGATGACCGACATTTTTTGTCACTGAAATACAGCTCCATCGCAAGCACCTGGACACAATTTCCGCCCATGTGCCATTGCTATCTCCCTTTCGCATCATGCAACCATTTCATAATCTGCTTGTGGTTGTCGTTTACTGGGTTCCCAGGAACGTCAATTGTAATAGTTCAACCCATGAAATTGCTAACAGCTAGAACTCCCCTACCTTATGGCATGCACCGGTATCCCAACTCAATGACTACTCAACAAGGGTTTATAACTTTAATAATTAGTTGGTTTTCTGATACAAAGGAGGTAAGAGTTGATCTCAAATACCTGATCACATCCCATTTATTGTAGTGTTCAGTGCCCTGCAACTTACACATCTCAAAGCTAACAAAACTGGCCAATGAGTAGTGTTTAAAGGTCCGGTTAATGCAACCAAAAAAATGACTGCAACCGCACTGAACTGGACTGAATGCAACTGGACCATTGGTTGCGGTTGCCCACATTTGGGGTCGTTCCGGTTGCCAGTTGCCTCATTTTGAAAATATTTGAAAACCATTAAAAGACCGGTTGCCATCAGTTGCAACCGGTCTTTCTGCAGTGCATAAAAGATGTGTACATTGTGGGAAAAAACCCACGAGTCAGGTCGCCATGAGGTGCGGGTTCCCTTCCCACGAGGACATACCCCATGAGTCATGTCACCATGAGGCACGGGTTGCTCATATCCGTAATAATTTGCTGAAAAGATATGAAATTATTATGGAAATGAGAAACCTGCACCTCATGGTGACCTGACTCGCAGGTTATATCATTGCGGGAAAGGAACCCGCGCCTCATGGCGACATGACTTGCGGGTTTTTTCCCGCGATGTACAAAATTATTACAGAAATGAGAAACCCACATCTCATGGTGACATGACTCGTGGGGTATATCATCACAGGAAAGGAACCCACCCCTCATGGTGACTAAGACCAGTCTTAACTGGTTTTTTGGGGGCAACCAAACTGATGTGGACTGGTCCTATTCAGTTCGGTTGCGGTTGCCCCATATCTGGGTCGGTCCAGTTGCGGTTGCCCCTCTTGGAGGTCAAAAAACCGGACCAAACCGGACCTTTAAACACTACCAATGAGACCGGTTGATGAGCGACATTTTTTGTCGGTGAATTACAGCTCCATCGCAAGCACCTGGATACAATTTCCGCCCATGCGCCATTGCTATCTCCCTTTCGCATCACACTACCATTTCATAATCAACTTGCGGTTATCGTTGACTGGGTTCCCAGGAACATCAATTGTAATAGTTCAACCGTGGAATTGCTAACATCCAGAACTCCCCCACTTTATGACACGCACCAGTATCCCAACTCAATGACTACTCAACAAGGGTTTATAACTTTATTAATCTGTTGGTTTTCCGACACAAAGGCGGTAAGTGTTGATCTCAAATCCCTAATCACATCCCATTCATTATAGTGTTCAGTGCCCCGCAACTTACACATCTCATAGCTAACCAAACTGGCCAATCAGACGAGTTGAAGACTGACATTTTTTGTCAGTGAATTGGTGATTTATTGAAAACACATCATCACTATGTCAGCCCACATGATCTTAACGTCTTTCAATGATGGCCGACATTTTTGTTGGTGAATTACTGCTTCATTGAAAACACATCATCACTACTTCAGCCCGTGTGACCCTATTGTCTGTCTTTCACCAAGTTGACCGACATTTTTTGTCGGTGCATTGTTGTGGCATGACAAACACATGAAAAACCATTTGCACCCACGTGCCACTTTCATCTTTTTGTCTCGTCCAACCCCTAGCCAAGACACATACCTCAACCATGTGTGATCATATCATAACACAATTGACTTCAGTGTATCGCGAAGTAATTCAACTGGAGCCATTGCCTCCCACTTCCAGCCCAAGAACTTTTGAGGGGTACTGGACAGTAGTGACACAAGGTGTTCAGTTTGCAGGGCAGATACTTGCATACCTCCGTGGTGTTGGTGAAGCATTGACAATCCAAAATGATGAAATAATGTGGGGTATGTATTTAGAATTAAACATGGGTTTAGGGTTAAATTGTACCTATCACAGATGATATCTGTGCCATGATGGAAGTAGGACAGGATAATGGGGAGGATGTGGGAGATGTACACACAGGGACAGAAGACCAAGAGGAAGATGAAAGAAGTGTGTGTGACAACGTTTAACCTGCTATATGCCTCATGTTGATGTGTAGTCTTGACAGGAAGCAGAAATGTGATATCAAGCCATCCTTGATTGTATACTTGCTCATCATTGGAACAGCTTCTTCTACATGGCCACAGAGGAAATATAGCGGCCAAGGAGCAAGATGCGCTCATGTGATTGATGATGGGATATGGCAAGACCACAAAAGCGAAGATGGTAAGTCCCAAATGATGCATATATGTAGGCTATATGATGATTGGGCCACAGAATTCTATATTCAGGCGAGACGATGCAGGACCATCTGACTGGGAACAGGTTTAAGACTCAGTCTTAGCCATGGAAGCAGTCCCAGATGACATGGAGCATCTATTAGAGACAGACAAGGTATGTCACATGCTCTTTATTATCCTAGGAAGGCTCAGGATATCCTCAGTTTCTATTGAATTGTGGACATGGTGACATGTTGAGCGGGTATATTCGATACGTTATACGGACAATACATGTCATCAAATTTGCGATAGATTGGAAAGCAAAAGAGTCTACAGTGGAAGGGCAAGGATGGAAGCACAATTACTGGCAAAAATTGTTTGATCGTGAACAAAACCAGGAGGTTGCCCAAATTGAAGCAACTTGCATGGGAAAATGCATGGAGAAAAAATTGACCGGCCTCCATTGTAGATTTTGGGTCAGACATGAAAAGTTGGTAATGGCACGTAATCATATATGCAAGCTTTATGAAATGGTGCATCATCAATGTGCCTAAAAATTAAAACTTATCACGTTTGAGCCAGTTCGGCGCTGGTGTACTCCTGGATCCATTCTGGACAGCAAGCAAGGGGGCAACACCCACTACCCAGAAAGCTGCAGGTCGCAGTTCTTCATTTGGTGCAACCTTGGACATGATAATGTCCAACTTGCGGACAGATCTGTCTTCGAATGATGGTGGTGATGGTGACAACAATGTTGATGATATCCTCAAATGTAGACAGAGAGACAGCATGGCAACCTTGGTCCAACTGATGACAATCTTTGTCAGTGAGGATCTAGCAGAATGGGTAAAGACATTTTTAGAAGAGGGGCTGGAAGAGCCCATAACCCTTCAGGAAGATGACGAGAAGATGCAGGCAGGTATATATTTATATTTGGTGGCCTTGCTAACCTCTTTTTAGGAGACACCGGGGAACTCTCAGGACGCCACCAGTCCATCAACGTCAATCCATATACCACCCAGGCGAGATACTCCCTTGTTTAACATGCCTGACCAAAGCAGTGTGGCATCAAGCCCCGGTGCAGGGACAGGGGGTGGCGATGAGGTGTGTATATTAATTGGATATATGCCTCCATTCATGTGAAAAACTGCATGTGAAGGCACAATTGAGTTCCTACAGAGGACAGGGGACGCCCCAGGTGGTAAATTATGTTCTCTCAACCTTGCACATGCATTCATCTCAAAATGTATAGGAAAGATCACACAGCCATGGTTTGTACCAAACAAAATGAACCATTGCAGAATCAGATCCCAAGTCATCGTATGTAGACAAGAAGAGACAGTGTATGACCAAAAGGCAAATTGTTCACTCGCCACCATGGGGCATGCTATCTGTAAGTGATTGCATTGTTTTGTCAAATGTGTGCAATCGAAGTCAGGATTTGTATGCATCAGATGACACAGGAATCAGGACCAAGCAACCTCCTGGGTGACAATGACAATGATACAGATAACCAGGAATGGGTACAGGCTGCACCATTACAATGCCCATTCCCCAACTGTGATGACCTTCTGCCCGAGAAACCCAGGGGAACACTAGCGAGGTTGATAAAAAATTGGCAAAATATTATCAGGGTATCTGGTAGTAAAAGAACAAGAGATGACCAGCACAATCTCAACAGGATAGATCTCCTGATGTGTGCTGAGATCAGTAAGGAGGACGAGTATGAATGATTGATGGCGTCTGCAACCAACGCAGGGTGGCCTAGTACTGGCAATTTCAAATGCCTGCCTCGGAGAATCTGTGACATGAAGGCAGAGCTGGACCAGCTTATCAGCCACGAGTATGCGCAATCCCAGTGTCAGGTATGGAAAGTGTTTTTGAAAGATGTGAAAGACCTGGTGAGATTTGTCCGGGACTCGAACTTTCAATCCCATCATCTTGACAAAACATGCCCAGGCTAGTAAGTGTTGGCTATAAATTCATAGCTACTGTCTAACAGGTTGAGGCTAGCTATGGTGAGAAGGGCAAAGCCATCATCTATGACACACTGCGTCGAGTTGTCCTGGCCGATCAGACATGCATAAACAAGATTGTCCCACTTACACTCATCTTGTTCATTGAATACATCATCATCCCTCATGTCTCGGTCATGCTGATCTCACGCGATCTAGATATCACCATGGACGAGGCCTACCAAGTCATGATTGCAAGTGCATCATATGGGGAAATGATGTATCCTCATGAGGAGGATGATGACGAGTTGGACAGTATACTAGAAAAAAATGCCCATATGTTTGGCAAATGAGGTCCCTCAAATCCAGTAAGCAATATCCAACCGATCTGGTCAACAGCCTCTCACATCCAGACAAAGTTACATACAGAGAAATGAAGTCATTGTCTGAGGAAAGTATGAATCAATGCATAATTAGTTACCAAACAATTCCATGCGGTCAATACCCAAGACAGCTGTACTTATACCCAATATATTCCAGTTGTTTGCAGAAGCGGAAACTGGATCTAGTGTGCTTCCCTACAATGCTTCTATTCCACCTCCCCACATGTCATCAGAGTTGCTGCGTGTTTCAATGGGTGGTAGTTATCGTGTCTCAAAGCCCCCTTCAACGCACACCACCATGCAGGGACAAGTAGGGTAAATCCACCACAGGATATAAATGCATACAACTGATGATGTATTCACAGCCCAAAGTGCACCAGATCTCAGGTCTCTGCCATATCTGAGATGCACCAAGCAGTCATGTACCTGTGATTACCAGTACAATGTGCGTAGTTTTCAATTTTCTTTAGCAAGTTTATAGCAGTGTATTGAATGAGGTCAATTAGGACAAGAAAGCAAAGATGGATGACAAAATCCCCCGAAATTGCCAGTGCAGAAAATGTAAATCCCAGCTCGATAACTTGTCAAGCGCTGCCGATCATATAGCGTGCCTGGTAGAGGATGCCCAAATTATGGATCATGCGCAGTCCATATACACTATAACACGACAAAGTGGGAGGTTCCATTGCCCAATGTGTAAAATGGGATATGTAAATGCAGATGTATTCAAGGTATGATGATGAGAAGAAATTTGTGCAGCGAAACTCATTTTATCACAGGCTCATTGCTTGGAGTGTAGAGGGACATATGCCACTGTCTCAGCCATGTCGATGCTGGAAATCAACTGGAACAATGAGACGCAAGTCCTGACTGTGGAAGATACATCTCTTGAATGTCCAACGCTGTCAGCACCAGCAGTGGAATCCATGGGTCCCCAACTATCCCACACCCTCTCTGTGGAGACAGTTTCAATGTCATTGACTTCAGAGCTCCAAGAGAGTGTTCTCATTAGCAACAATGAACCCCATGTGGCCCCCGCGAGATCGCTCTCCATCCATCAAACCCCGCCTCCATCCGTGGACGCATTAATCTCAGAGATGGCACAAGGCCTGCTTCGGAGCTATGGCTTGGCCATCAACATGGAGCACCACATCATGATATGTAGGGAGTGTGGTTTTATCATAAACCCCTCTGGAGTACGGGAGCATATTATGAACGCACATAGGCATATGCAACCACCCCTAGATTTGCAGAAGAAATTCAATGACTTGCTGAACGCTCGACCAAGGCTGACATATCAACCCCCTCACCCTAACGCACCAATTGAATCTATCCCTGAGCTCAAACGCCCCATACCCGCATGCCTTATATGTTCAGTGTGTCATAAAGGATATCAGGTTGATCAAAAACACCCTACCAACCCCTCGAAGCCGTTCAAACAACATTGTTGTACAAAAGGAGAACAAGTGCACCCAAATAGGACATTCAGTCTCCATCCAGCACAACATTTTGGGACTCATTTATCATGGTTCGCAGTCCGTCCTCCACAATGTAGGATACTCCCAACCAACACCCCTTGGAACCACTATCAAGCACTTGATCATGTGTCAGGTGTGGACTTATCAACAATCTGTGAGTTGTCAGGGTTTTTGGCCAAGAAAAAGGTTATTGGCAGCCTCCAAAGGTGTATTCATGTGTACCTTGCGGTAGCTCAAGGAAAGCTAAAAAGTTATGTGCTGAGATGGCTTATAGGCACACGACCGTCGTCTGAACACACCCATACCTTCCAGAAGCACCACAAAGATGTAAATTATGACAGTCACCAAAAATATGTGTTGATTGTGGTGGCATCAATTGCCTTGTTGCTGCAGATTGTGAATAATCCATTGCCACAATATCATTTTTCCGTTGGTGCATCGATTGAAGCCAAGGCATGAGCACTTTACACAGCTTTAGAGTATTCAGATGCAGGAACATGGCAGAATCATGGAGCCGATGGTTATGATGATGGACAATCTGCCATGCCAGATATCCAGTGTAAACACAGAGAGGAAGAAGAAGATGAAGACAATGAAGAAGAATATTCAGATGACCCCATGCTGCCTGATAGGTGCAATGAAGGCGACCTCCTGGATGCGGAAGAAGATTTTGTGGAGGATCCCCATGTGATCGCACATCCACATGGCATGTCAGAAACATGAAGGATACCTCAGTTTGATGATGATGCACAGAAAGAACTCTGTGACCTCTTGAAACTTTTATATGTACAGCACCTTGGAACCGATCATTTCAGGAGTGTTTTTGTGCAGTATATTCTGCTGTCATCAGTGAAAGAATCATCTGTGAAAGGGAATGTGATGTGGCATGGTGTGTCAGAGATAACACACCAAATTGCAGCACTCTTGTTTAATGGTCGATTGGTGTTGGCCATGGTTATCCATGCAGAAAAAGCCAAGCATCCCAGAAAAATGTATTCTGTGTGTGTATAGCTAGTATTTATTGTATAAGATAGCTGAACACTTCCAAAACAGGCTGTTTGAAATGGTCCAACCGTACCTCAAAGAAGCAGAGGGACGGGTCATGACGCACCTCTATCTCTTGAAACAGGTACTTGACTCAATACAATCTGCAGATACGAAAGTGTTGCCATTCAACTCCCCTATGAATGACAGTTGGAGTGTTACAGTAGATGGCACTCACATATATGCTCAAGACATGAAGATGTGCCATGACGAATTGATGGATGAAATTGAAACCAGGATTGATAAACTTCTCTGGGGACAGTTCAAGCTATTGGAAGACAAGGAGATTCAAGATGACCCCCAAAATCAAAATGCTGGGTACAGCTTCATTTCTGATCTGCGAAACACATGGACAATGGGAACATCTGTGCTGGAGTATATTGTATCAATGCCGTCTCTGTTAGAAAAGTTTGGATCGCTGGATAATGACAGGAGTGTCATATGGCACCCTGGGGCATGCGTTCTGCAGATGACAGAAATATATGACATCTGACAGAATAACTGAATTGAACAGGAGGAAATGCCTGAGCGATCACTCACAAAAACTACCACCGCTGAGCCTCGTGTTACAGGCTCACCATGTCTCTTATATGATGTGTTTGGGGAAGCCATCCCTTACACACCATCTTTTCACGTAACATCTCAGTTCTCATTGGTCACATATTTAGATGCTCAATTTCTGATAATCTAGAACCTTGCAGATTTAGATGTGGTGACGCAGCTCATGCATAGGGTGGAGCAGGACTTTCATAGTTCTGCCCAGCCGCTGCATGTGGCAGACCCCACTCGTTCAATGTTTCGAATCATGACTGTGCAAGAATTCAACCAAATGGAAGACCAGGAGCTTCAAGACGTGCACGCCCGTCATCATCTCCTCATCACTGGATACTCTGAAGTGCCATATGGCTTTGATGCCAAAGTATTGGCAATGCTGGCACCTCCATCCAGAGGATTCACTGTCCATGGTGTGTCCTACATCCAAAACATGCACAACTCACACCCAAGTTTTTTGAACAGATTATTCTATCCCTATTACCAATGATGAGAACCAGAGGCATCAACATGGTACCACCTCTGAATTACTTCAGAGCTATCAATCTGTAAATGGCAAAATTCTCAACGCCCTCGACTTTCCTCTGAATCACAGTAGCCATCCACCCATGGCAATCGCTTCCAACCTAGTCGCGTTTTGTGCCATGGCCTGCAAGGCACCCACAGACGAATACCCAGCCACCGACATGCGCTGGGGACTCGCTGCTACTCAGGGCGCATTCACTGGCTTCCATATTGACTCTGACGGCCTAGCAACCACCATTTATTGCGTGAACAAAGGTGGTTCGAAATGGTGGGTCATCCTCAGCCCCAAGGACAAGAGTGACACAGCTGCATTTGCAAGCGTGGAAAATATGTATGCCTTTCATAATGACCAGCTCAATATGGCAGCACTTGGGGATGTCCAAGTAGAGGTGGTGCTGCTGAGACCTGGCGTCAGACTGTTCATCAACCCCCCTCTTCTATTTGGACATACTCTAATCGGTCTTGAGGTATATGTGCCCTAATACCCCCCACACTGTTCTTATGCCCAAAGCATCAATATGCCATGGAGGGCATTATCTTACAGTGTCAAATCTCCAATTGACGTGTTACAGCTTTCTCATGGGATTTCTGTTGAGCACCCTACTCATGAACACCACACATACATCAGCCTGTCAACACTTATTCCAGAAGATTTTGGCGTACTTCTATAACATATATACCAAAGGTAGACCAGAAGAAGCAGGTAAAAACTGTCGTTAACAGCCACTGTCCCATAGTTAATAATAAATTTTCACAGGACCCCTAGAATCCCCTGTTCCTCACGTTCCCAATCCATCAACTTTTGATGGCATCCACGACCTCTTCTCTCTCTGCAATGTTGTTGAGATGGCCAACATACTCCATCCTGATAGCTACCATACCAGCCTTTCTGTATCTCAGTGACAGGAGATGATCAGAGGTCAGTTCTTATATCGGGCGATTGTATCCTGGGTCATAAGCAACTACAATATCGAACTTGTGACAATGGAGACATTTTATTGGAATTATCTCATGTACCAGGCACATGCTATCTGTTATGCCAAGACCTTTGGGGACTTGCAAGAGGCATATTCCTACATGGGCATACCACTAGCCAATGAAGTACATGCGTTAATAAAGGAATCTTTTCGAGGCATCGACAGTTTTTGGGAGCAATGGGAGTCATTTTGCGGATGTCCAGCTGGGTACGTTTGCTTGGCCTAAAGATGACCTACACTCGGTCAAGATTCAAAAGCCCAGAGTGCAAGGTATGTAACCAGCTACACTTGCAAGTTAATCCAGATATAATCATGGGAAATCTAGAAAAACTCGGATGGAATGCAGATGGCCAAAATTATAAAGACATTCAATGGGCCAGTGAACGAACGGCAAGGGCAAGCAAGCATAAGAGGTTGGGCTGAATTTCATGAAGGGTTAGAAAACTATTTTTTATTTAGAATATCGAGTTAGGAAGCACAGTATACAAACTAGCCCAGGATATAATTTATTTCAAGTTAAAATGGATATACAGCTCCTACATGGACACTCTCCTTCCTCAAACCAGCCAGGGCCATAGTCCGCAAACAGCTCCTCTCCTTCTTCTATTGGCTTGGTTACTAGAATAGTAAATGCACAGCTTCCATGCAGTGGAACATACTGTAAAACATAAGTGAGGTGTGAGTGTTGTGGGATGTGAAATACCCACCTGAACATTGTGGGACACGCAGTGATGGTTTATGAAATGAATAGGACCAAAGAGCACATGGGGCTCCACTGCCTCTCCTTTATCAACATGTGGAGTGACCACAGATAAGTTGGTGTGGTCTGCCAAATTATCTGTTGGTACAAGCCCCACCAACTCGTATATGTACTCTCCAGGTTGGAATGCCCGAGATGCCTCTATTCCAAACTCTCTCTTATTGCTGATGACCTTCACCTGCACATCTGAAGAGTCCAGTATCACCACAGTGTAGGCCCAGAGGATCCTGTGTAGTTTAAACTAAAGAATAAAATTCTTGTCAAATTATTACATACCATACCAACGTTTCCTTACTATCCTCACCCCCACGCAATATTTCAAAGCTATTCCACATTTTTGTTGCAAGATCTGAGGTTATGGTCATGTACCATGCTGCCCCACCATGACCTAACCATTTCTTGTATGCATCATACATCTGTTTCATCTGCAATTTTGTCTTCATATCCAGAGATTCCTCTATTCTATCCCTCGAGAGAGAGCGTATCGGAAAATCCCTTGGCATTAAGATTGCACTGATCACAAGTGAGTCTACGCGAACAACACTCTGGGATGAGAGTCTTGCCCATCTGAGGACTTCTGCTATGTAAAATTTGTCTTTGTCTCCACTCCCCCACTCCAACACATTATTTGAATACCGTGACTGTGAGATTCGGATGCGGTTGGCAGGCATAGTCTGGAAAATCTTGGAACTGGCCATTCATGTAATAAAATCCTCATGATCATGCTTACAATCTGTGACAGATTATGTCGTAGATGTGTTATCTTTTCTTTATCATTGCACCATGTCTAACTTTTGCCATGCAGCATCCAAGCTCCTGTCTGAGATATCATGGCACACCAACATCATCCTTGGACCGCAGGATCTGCAAGATCGGGACCTTGACATGCGTGCATTCACCTTATCCCCTTGTGAAACTTGATATGAACATAGTTAAGACAGGGTTTTTCCAGCAAGATATTGGAAGCTGAAAAGGAACTTACTGGGACATCAGCTGATATTAAAGTGGCTCAGAAAGTCCTACAGCTTGAGCCAGGTCCGATCGACAAAATCAATGACCAATGTCTATATAAAGCCATGAACTGTGTCCTTGCATACTGTATCCTGGACATTTGTCAATGGGTCAAGAGTGAAACTGTTTCATTGCAAATGACGGCGGTACCAACTTTGCTCAGTCCTCGCAGTGACCTATTACCAAAGCTAGTGCATATCAATACCATTGCCTGTTGATTGTAATTGATTGACTTTTACTATTTGTAAAAGTACAAAAAATGCAAGACTGGCCCAACGTGCTCTTGCAGGACATAGTATCTCTTCAAAGTGTTCTACTACCCGACAACGAGTCTCCCACATCCAACCCTTCCCAAGACCCCACACAATGTTTGCTGACCTCGATTGTCTGGCATTCAAAACAGAACAAGGGCCAGAAATGGCTTTCCAACTTTGAAGTCGCAGCAATGCACCTCAGTGTCCATCGCAAGGCAAGTATCTAGACACACTGTTTGATCTACAATAAATACATTTTCATCTAGGGCTACTGGGATGTAGTTGGGTCTCTGCTGGAAATTGTGATCCAGAGGCAGGTGCAAAGCAGATAAACAAATTGCCCACTCCTGACATTTCTATTCAGTAACTCTTTGCAAATCCAGGGCTCCACTCAAAAACAAATAAGTTTTCTGCATAACCCACTCAACATAGCATTTTCCCTCTCACCAATCACACTCCTGCAAGACAAGCTGATGTGGAAAGGGTCAGCGGGTAGCAAGTTTGTTCTAGAAGTTCATTGCCACTGCTGTTCCTGCGACGCTGTTTGCTTATGATTTGTCATGGACACTGCAGGTTTTTTCTGGTAACAAACCCCCTGTTATGCTTCAGGTTGAACACGAAATATGGTCAGTGTTAATCGATGTTGCCAATGGCAATGCAGAGACTCTCCCACGGTTGCAGGAAGCCCTCAGTCGAATTGAGGGTATTATTATTAATGAAAACCTCATGGTTTTGTCAGGATGGCTTGGCGGTGAGTTTATTATTGTGGGTATGAGTAAGTCCTCTGACCAGCACCCACAGTGTGAAGAGTTAGCAAGACAAGCAGTTTTTGAGGCAGCACATACTGCAGATGTTAACCACGGGAGCAATGAAGAGGACATGACTCCAGAAGACAATCCAGTAACCAAGGACATAGTCCCCACACCAAGGGTTACAACACCATCATCACCACCATGCCCTCCATTGGGTGAACAAGGCAAGCCTTGGTTGAAGTTTGAAGAAGGTTGTACATTGAGAAATTGTATACAGATACAAGCACTGACATACCTGATGGTGCCGGCAAGCTACAGATCCCCCCCACTACACAAGATACCCAATCAGATGATGTCGAACCCCAAGGAAGCGGGTCAAACACGCCCAATGACACATGCAGAAAAAGGGAAGAGGCCAGATGCCAAAGACAAGACGCCCAAAGAATACGAGAAGAGCAGCGCAAAGAAGCAGCAAAATTGGCCATGGAAAGAGCAAGGAAAGGGAAAGCCCGTTAAAGAATGGATGTAGCAAAACAGGCTCAATTGAAGAAAAAGGAATATGAATGTCGTAGATGAGAACAGGAAAGACAAAAAGTGGACAGGGAGATGCAAGAGCAAGCGCAAGGGGAAGAGCAAGAGCAAGAGCAAGAGCAAGATTCTGAAGACGAGGCCATTTTGAAACCCATCAAACTGGTGGATCTAAACATGAACACCCCCACTCCGCATTACGTGAATGAAATTATACAGGATGTTTCTAAATACGGTTTGGGTTAGAGAAGGGTGCAGGTTACATTATTATCAGAGATGTTCCACATATCATAGTGCTTTAATATGTGGATCCATTTTTAGAGCTGAGAAACTTCTCCCCAGATCATATTGCTATGATCTGGGGAGCCATTCTGGCCAGCAATGCTCCACATATCATAGTGCTTTAATATGTGGATCCATGTTAGACCTGAGAAACTTCTCCCCAGATCACATTGCTATGATCAGGGGAGCCATTCTGACTTTGAACATATTCCACCTGTCTGTTTAAGGACTGTCTGACTAACAGTCTGAGTAGAGTCCATATATTCCACCTGTCAAAGCACTATGGTATGTGGAGCTATATAGCCCAACTTTAGTCTGAGTAGAGTACACTTGGACAGCTTAGACAGACCTTGAAGAAGCTCAGACTTTGCTAAAGTATTTGGCAGAACTTGCAGTCAAAAAAGTCCAAGGAAAATCTAAACAGGGTCCAAGTTTTGGGACTGAGTTTGAAAATATTGGTATGTGGAGCTATATAGCACAACTTTATGCTCCCCTACCATTCCTGGAAGCTTCAAAGTTCCTGGATTGTATCTGGTATTCTTATCATGTACAGGAGACTTGTTATAGTTGTGTGTTGTCCTGGTCAATTCTATGTGTATAACCCTTTATTCTAGTTATCCAAAAAATAACCCCTTATTCTAGTTATCCAGAATCTTTGCTTACCATCATCATATTCATGTATATATATGATCTTGGCATCATCTCCTTTGTAATGTGCCTGCGATGCATTAGTATTGGACGAACGGTTAGAATGAATGATTTACCATTTGGGGGATGCCACACTGGTAGCATGTCCCAGATGGGAGTTCAAGGCTATTTCTCTACAGGTCAAAATCATTTGTACTTGAGGCTTGCATTTGTGGGCTGAGTGGTGAGTGGAAATTTCAGCGACAGTCCCGAGCTATGAGTGTCATCTACAACATGCAATACTGTCTTCCATGGTAACACTTGCCTCCTAAACCATTGTGCATCAATGACCATGGGAATACCATAAACCGCCCCTTTGTCGGCTTCAATATACACTGTTCCTCACATATATTGCAAAGGTGGGTGAACCTTTCCATGAGGACACACAGATCAGCTTCTCCATCGAGGAACATCTGTACCAAGAGCTGGCAACAATGTTCAGTGCTGTCCAGAGCCAGTCACACAAGTCGTTCACCAAACCTCCCTGGAGTGAGATCCATAACACCAACAGGAGGCATACAACAACCAACCATACTTTCTGCATAATGTCATCCCTCCCTGCACATCCTGTTTCTTGCACAAAAGAAATAACATTGTGGGGATATCCTCGATGGATCACATGTGTCATGTTTGGGACATCAGAAGTCCAACACCCAAGATGGAACTGCAACAAAGTCGCCTCTCTTCTTCAAGTCTAAATTTTTGCAATACCGTATCGATTTCATCCTGTGTCAAACTTGCATCACAATACGGAATGTTCAGAGAACAAGCTGTTTGTTGCACTTCTTGCTTTGTCAAGCAGAAAATAAGCACCCGATTCGTGTCAGAGTAATCCTTTGCTCTAACATACTCCATCTCAATGGCGGTGTCTAGGTCGTGAGTGTCAGATCGCACAACATTGAATGATATGTTTGATCGAGATGTTTTGCATCGCATGATATGGCATGATTCCACAGGAATGCCAAAATCGGTTAGAAGCTCCTCTTCTAAGGAAGGGGGCCATGTCGCAGTCTCCAAGACAATCTGGACATGTTTCTTGCCAAGCCATGCCAGCATTTCCATAAGTGGCCTGAAGCATTGATGCATTCGAACCAAATGTGCCTCATCCACAATAACATGGGCAACTTGACCCATAGCCACCAGCACATCCAAAAATGTACAAAACACTTCCCATTCTGTTTGCTCAATTGCCACAATGATGCTGAGGGGGTTGATAAATGGATGTTGTCCTTGACCAGATTTCCCATGAAATCCCATATTTTGTATACAGATACTTGTATTGCTCGTGCATCAACCAAACTGACAGTATGATAATCATGCTCAACCCATCATCCAAAGTGGAACTGCATAGCAATCCAGGTGCTGTTTTTTCAGATCCTTGTGCATCATCAGATTTACAACAGAACATACAAAGCCATCAAAGTATTCACTGGTTGGAGATATATATAGAACATGCATCTTTCCCTCATACATGAGCTGAGTTGCAACAGCTTGTTGGATATTTTTGAATCCTAGGTTTTTGTGGCTCAAACCCAGAAAATGCCGCAGTTGCCCCAGGAGATAGGGATGTGGATAGATAACACACATGGACATGGGCTCGCGTGCCCTACCAAACATATTGGACCGATGAAATAGTTGGACAACTGTTGCATGTGCTTGGACTAGAGCGCATTTACTATGATTGATGACTTCAGAAACTACACAGGTCAATACAGCATCGGCCACTGTATCAAGGATATGGGGTGCTGGAACAACCTGCTTGCATGAGAACACCGAATCCAGGTCTATTCTCTCGACACCATTGATACCACACTCAATGGAAGCACTAAATATTTGTCCCTTGTTGAGTAACTCGAGCAGTTTTGGGGGGTGGCCAAATATGATGTGCAATATGGCACTAACCCTTGCTGTTTCCATGAAAAGGGTTCGCATTATGCCTTCTGGGAGTTGCGCATCACCCCCATAATGATCACTATCCACCGTTCCAGTATGCCCCAACTGCACATGTGTGTAATTCATCCCGACATGCATGGGTTTCAAGATGCCAATGCCATGATGTTAAATATGCCATGAACTGTTGAAACTTGTGGATTGTCAGGTGAATTCCCAAGTTTTATTCCATATATTTGGCCAACAACATCAAGATATCTGAACCTGTGACAGGCCTGTAAAGGCCAACAAAGAGGAAGGTTTTCGCATTGGCATATAGTGTGTGTCAAAAATGATACTGCCACTCCTGGTACAATGGTCAGAGATATACCAAAAACCACACAATCAACCGTCCAAGCCTTGGAAGTGGCACTTGAATCATCATCTTGTCCTCCGCAGTAAAGTGACTGGTTTTGTTGTATGATCCCTGGATGATAAATGTATTGAACAGCCAAAACATGTTGCATATGGACCCTCCTGAAACATTCTCCAACACCATCATTGCATACTCAGATGCTTGTGCGGGCTCTCCTCCTGTTAGCACAATTGCTATCGCAAAGAGAGTTTGAAGTTCATATATACTTCACATCCTTCTCATGCAAGTGCCAGGGAGCCAAAAGATGTTTCCCTCATCATCTACATCGGCGTACTGCGACTGCAGGTGGGGAGTCGTGATGATGTGCTCAACGACAGATTGTTCTTGCATCCACATGTTTATCTGTTCATTACCAAACCCATATCCTGCTGTAAGTTCTCGAGGTTCATCATGAATTCATGTAGGGTAAACTTTCCCCACAACAAGTTATCCAATTCCGTCTCGATACGATCTATGAGTTTGTCATGCACACATTTCACAGAGTCCAAGGTGAGCAGTTTTCCATTGACAATCACACTCCTGCCATCATTGGTAGGCAAGGAGAACGGTATTGTGTGTTCTGATGCAGATTTAATTGATGACAGTCCACGCTTCAAGAGATATAGATGGGGCATGACCCCATCTGATGATTCTTCAAGAAATGGCTTGACAATGTCATAAATCCTATGGGACCAATATGAGCATAGTACAAGATGGAAAATAGGGTTCACTGACTTCATATAAGATAACATGGGGTTGATTGATTTCTGATGCAGCATCTCATCTGTGATAACCAGATGTCCAGTAAACACAATAGCTGCAATTGATTGGGTGATCACAGATCCCACACGCCAACTGCCACTTGGAGTAAGTGATGACAACACTACATGATGGGTAAAAACACTCCGGAATGGGTTGTCTTGTCCATCATTGGGATTTTGTGTGAATAACATGTACAGCAGGCGCTTCATGAGCTCCTGGGCTTTATCATGGAACACAGGTGGCTGTTGCTTTTCAGTCATGCCATATGGAGAGGCAGTGGTATCAGCAATAACATCAACTATGGTGCTTCCCATGTCATCTGCAAAAAGCACATCATATAAAACCTCAGGTAATGGCTGACTGTCAGGGAAGGAATCTTCATCATCCGAATCTTCCACATTGTCAAGAGGTCCCACATCATCGTATATCTTGTCATAATGCAGCAGAGGTGCATGCAACAGCATCGCATGGAGTGCAGACTGGCTGGCCATCACAATATCCAGGGGTACATGGAACAAATACTCAGAGTGTGGATTCTGTATGTTGCACATCAGAAGGACAAGCACACTGGCCATTGTCAAAGCATATCTTTTATGCGTGTCAGAGTTGACATCACTTTGATGACACTATAAGGGCAACCTCAGCCTCTAGCAAAGGGAAATCTGAAGTTAAAATTATACTACATAGTACAGGGATTGGGGACACACCTAGCACAGGGAAATCCGAAGAGAAAACATTAAGGATCCCTTTGCCAATGCCCAGTATATGTGAAGAAGACAAAAATCAAATAATAACCTAAAAATAGAAAAGGCGGATATAGGCAGATCAAGGCCGCTGAATGACATCATACTAAGGGGTAGATGTCGGAAAGGGTGCTCTGCCTCTAAATATAAAACTGTCAACATGCACAAACATGATAGAAAGGGAAAATTAGTAATAAAATCCAGGAAAATCATAGAAAATGAAGAATAGAAGGAAATGAAGTGAGGAAAAATATAGAACAAACATAAAAAATAAGAGAAGCACACAGGGCACCCCCCTAGTCCCCTTACATCACCCCCTCTCTAAGATGCATTGCCCCAATGCATTCGAAATCGCATACGACCAAAGTCTGTGACTTGAATGCAACGTGGTGCAGCCATGTGCCGTCGGTGGAATTCCTTGACTAACCGAGGGGCATTCATGTCAGACTCTTCGACCCATGAGTTCCCCTCATACCCATAACCCTTCCAATGCACCAAATACTGGAGTTTTCCTCGACGCAAACAGCTGTCCAAGATTGACTCGACTTCATATTGAGGTTCTCCCTCGATCAATGTAGGCGGTGGTGGTGGGTGTGAATGGCATCCCAGGAATGGATCCGGGGGAGCTGGAAGAAGTTTGACGACATGGAAGACTGGGTGGAGTCTGGACATGGAGGCTGGGAGGCATAGACAATAGGCATGCATTCCAACACATTTGACAATGGGGAAAGGTCCCAGGAAGCGATGAGCGAGTTTCTTGGACAGACGTGTAGTGGAGATGTCACTGGGGTCAAGATAAACTCAATCACCAACCTTGTACTGAGGGGTTGGAGAATGGTGTTGGTTGTAAAAGTGCATGTCATCCTTTGCCTTTGCCTCCTCCAAGCTATTCCACATGCGTTCTGTGAACTCATTCACCATCTCGATGTGTGAGGGAGTTTGGCGAGGTTCAAATCCCATGTGTGGATGTCATCCAGTGTCTAAGAGGAAAGGGGTCTGTTGAGTGGAAGCATGGACATGGTTGTTGTATCCAAACTTGGCCAAGGGGAGAAGATCATCCCAATTCATTGACAAAGATGCAGATGTACTGCTCCAGTTCCTGGTTGACTCACTCAGTCTGGCCATCAGTTTGTGGGTGATAAGTGGTCAAAGCAAGGAGTTTGATCCCCAGGAGTTGGTACAGCTTGCGAGTGAACTCTGCCATGAACTGAGGGCCACAATCAGAGAGGAAAGCACCAGGAAGTCCATGTAATTTCCACACATGGTGAAGGTAGAGTTGGGCGGCACCCAGGGCACTGACAGTGGTGTGGGTGGGAATGAAGTGAGCGTGTTTTCCCACTAAATCAACTGTGCACATCACTGCATCGAACCCATTTGACTCTGGAAACTCCACCACAAAGTCGACGCTGACAACATCCCAACGACTCTCTGGAACAGGAAGAGGGTGTAGCTCACCAATGGGTTTGTGACAAGGAACCTTGGTGTGTAAGCAATGGTCACAAGTGCAACAATACTGACCAATGAGCTGTGACATTTGTGGCCACCAATAATTCTGTGAGGTGAGCTCCAAGGTCTTCCAGCATCCAGGGTGACCAGCAATCTGTGAGTCATGGTGTTGGGATATGATGCACTGGCGAAGGTCTGGGTCATTGGGAACATAGATGCGGTCCCTGAAATACAACAAGTCCTCTTTTTCAGCCCACTCTGCCGCATGCAAGGAAAGGGTGGATCCCTTCCTCAGTTCTTTAACAGCTTGGGCAACAACATCCTCATGTAAACTGCTATGGTTTGCATGACAAATGTCACATAGGATGTCCCACTCCTTGCCCTGGGGTGCGATGCCTTCCAGTGCCCGAATGGTGAACAGGTCCGGCTGCAACAACACAATGTTTTGGTTGTCATCGCTGCCATCCCCATGGTCTGCATGTCAGGAGAGGGCATCAGTCTTCCCCATGCTGCGACCTGGATGGTGGTGCAAGGAGAAGTCGAATCTGGATAGATACAGGGACCAAGAAGCTTGACAATGGTTCAATTTCTTGGCAATCATAAAGTACTCGAGATTCTTGTGATCCATCTAAATTTCCACCTTGTGTGGGCACCCTTGAGGAAGTGTCGCCACTCCTCAAGCACATGCATTATCGCCAACATCTCCTTGTCATGGATCTCATGATTTTGCTCTACAGCACTAAGGCTTTTGGAGTAGAACACAACAGGATGCCACTTCTGGTCCTCCGGAGACTGCTGAGACAACACAGCGCCTGTCGCAAAGTCAGAACTGTTGGCTTCTACACAAAAAGGACATGAATCGTCAGCAAAGGTAAGGATGGGAGCAGAAGTGACCATCTCTTTAAGCCTTTCGAATGCCTCCTGTTGTGCATTATCCCACCTCCATGCCTCCTTTCCTGTCAAGTTGAACAGTGGTCGTGCATGATGTGAGAAATCCTTGATAAAACACCGATAGAAATTGATGAAGCCCAGGAAAGACTGCACCTCTTTCTTGTTTGTGGGCGTCGGCCAAGCCATGACCCCATTCACCTTGATAGGATCCATCTCCACCTGACCCTCCAAGATAATCAGGCCGAGGTACTCGATCTTGGTCTTCTCAAACTCACACTTATCCTGATGAAGGTAGAGTTTGTACCGTTGAAGCCGTTCTAGGACGAGGCACGTGATGCGACGGTGCTCTTCAACCATGCAAGTAAAGATGAAGATGTCATTGAGATAAATGCAGACAATGCCTTCGAGGATGAGGTCATGGAAAATGTTGTTCATCATGGTCTGAAAGGTGGCAGGGCTATTAGTAAGGCCAAAGAACATGACAACTGGTTCAAAAAGACCACAGTTGGTATGAAAGGCTGCCTTCCACTCATCTCCCTCCTTTATCCTCACATTATTGTAGCCTCAACGGACGTTGAGCTTGGTGAAGTATCAGACTCCATGAAGCTGGTTCACAAGTTCAGAGATGAGAGGTAATGGGTAGCAATTTTTTACCATGATGTTGTTGAGCCTTCTGTAGTCTTGAACCGGTCGAAGTGAGCCATCCTTCTTCTTGACAAAGAAAAAGACAGAGCCCATGGGTGACTTCAATGGTTGAATACGTCCAGAGGCCAGGTGTTTGTCGATGAACTGGTCCAGCTGTTGTTGTTCTTCAGGAGAGAGAGGATAGACCTTGCAGGATGAAGGGGTTGCACCGGGGGTGAGTTCGATCACATGATCCCATGGCTTGCACGCAGGGAGAGAGTCGAACAATTCCTTGGAGAACACGTCTCCAAACTCATGTAGATGAGGGAGCAAGGAATTAATAGAGGATTTAGCAGCATTGTTTTTGTGGAAGGCCTCAGCAAGGTGTTGGGATATGTTCGATGTAGCACACACCTCATGCGATGGATGAATTGCAGTGTAGAAGATCCGATCACCTTCCTCCATTTCCTCTGGTTCCTCATCATCATCATCCGAGTCTGGCATCAGATTAGGAACCCCTTCCAACTCCACTTCAGGTATAGGCAGGGGTTTGGCATGACACTTCCGAGTATGTCGTATCGCCGCCTTCTGTCCACGACGTTCTTGCCTGGCTTCTGTGAAACAAGTACGACAGCAGGATGGACATCGGCTCATGGTAACCTCACTGGTATGCCAGTCGACCTCTGGGTTATGGTCTCGAAGCCATGGATAGCCCAAAATCACCTTTTGCTTTCCTAATTGAGTGACAGAAAAAAGGGCACGCTCACTATGATCTTTGTAATGGAGGACCAGGTCTACAACCTCTCAGATGGCACCAGCTTCATTTGGGGACCCATCCACATTATACACAGGTATCGGACGCGAGAGTGAGCGAGTATTTAGGCGATGTTGTTGTGTGAGATGGGCATCAATGAAGAGACCAGTTGCACCAGAGTCCAGAAGCACAGAGACACCAAGTATCTGTCCAGTGTCAGTTGTCTGCAGTTCAATTGCTAGGTTCAAGGAATGTGTAGAGGGAGTGGATGCAACAATATATTTGCATGGTAGTTTATGCTCCCATGATTTAATTTTGGGGTGTGGAGCAGAGGGAGAGATGGGAAGAGCAGGTACATCTTCAGCCAACTTTGAAGGGTCAGAGAGGGGAACAGTCACAGAAATGGATTCATCCTCCAAGGATTCAACTGACAAGACTTCAAAGTGGTTATGGACAGGCAGTGAGGGTGTACGATTCACTCACTGCGAATAGAAAAATTCTGCTCCTCTACAACTTCTGACTTGATCTCCTCTGCAACCTGATCCTTTGCTTCCTCAACATCTACAAGCACCAACAAGTCTTGGAGGAGTTCATCTCGCCCTTCGGGGGTGAGCATGCAGATATCCTGACAATGGGGAGATGCTCCAGCCCTGTGCCCAGTTTCCCCCAACGGTAGCAGAGATCCAACCTATGTGCATGGCTGCAGGCTGCATCAACATCCATTGGTACTGGGACATTGACAGCTGGTGTGGGAGTTTGATGAACATGAATGGGGTTAAGGTGGGGAAGGGTTCAATTGAAGGTGTAGGGCGCATGAGTGGTAGTTGGAGCACGGAATGCAGTGTTAAATGCCACATTTGTGAGTCAGTTCTCATCACAGAGTGAAGCAGCTTCATACCAAGCATAGATATCATCGTCCGCTGGGCACCCCTCCAACATCTGTGCAATCTGGTCCTGAATTTCTTGGTTGAGGCCCCATAAGAACTTCACCACCACTGGTAGCCCACTCCCATATCCTGCCATGTCCACCAAATCCTTAAACTCATCGATATAATCGTCCACGGATCAATGTGCCTGGTGGTAAGAGGATGACTCAAGTCATGTCACTGCTCGGTGGCACTCGTTGAGGGGACAAAAGTGGCGTACAAACTCGGCTCGAAATTCACACCAAGTGGAGAAAAGTAGAGAACCAAGTTCTTTAGTTTGACACAGAATACAGTCCACGTAGAGATAGGTGCATTCAGATTTCATGTATGTGAAGGCCCAATAATTTTTTGCAGCCTCATTGACAAATTGATGCAACTGGAGACTGATGTATAACTCAGAGGAATTAAGGAATGCACGTCCCTGCACATGCACACCATTATATTCAGTGGGGGGGGACGATTTGATCTGGGCGCACTCTTTAGTGGGCGCATTTGGTGGTACATCATTGTTGGGTGCGCTTGGAGTCGTAATGGGGGGAATATTGGTTGTAGGGTTAGTCTGGAGTGTCCTAATGAAGTTTCAGATCATAGATTCAAGCGAATCAATTTGCGCACGTATTCCGGAAATGTTGCTTTCAAGCACATTGAGGCCCTCTGATGCGTCCATGTCGCTATGGGGTGCGTTTGGTGAAAATGATGGTGCAGTAAAGGTGGGACTGTCTGGAACAGTGTGTAGGGAGTCTGTGGAGCTTTGGGAAGTGTTGTCCACTCTGTACCAGCCTATCTTGGGCAGTGCATTCATAGGGGAGAGTTTTCTACTATCAGGGCAACCTCAGCCTCTAGCAAAGGGAAATCCGAAGTTAAAATTATACTACATAGTACAGGGATTGGGGACACACCTAGCAAAGGGAAATCTGAAGAGAAAACTCTAAGGATCCCTTTGTCGATGCCCAGTATATGTGAAGACGACAAAAATCAAATAATAACCTAAAAATAGAAAAGGTGGAGATAGGCAGATCAAGGCCACTGAATGACATCATACCAAGGGGTAGATGTCGGAAAGGGTGCTCTGCCTCTAAATATAAAACTGTCAACATGCACAAACATGATAGAAAGGGAAAATTAGTAATAAAATCAGGAAAAATCATAAAGAATGAAGAATAGAAGGAAATGAAGTGAGGAAAAATATAGAACGAACGTAAAAACTAGGAGAAACACACAGGGCACCCCCCCTAGTCCCCTTACAGACGCTGATAGCTATGTGAGTGTTCAGAAGTAGGTCTCGTGCCAATTAATCATCTGAGTGAGTAGCTTCGAGTCTTGTTCTGCACCTTTGCCAAGAAAGCATGGATACGTTTGTGTAGACCACCAAATTTGGGGTCTGTTGGGGAATAAGTTCTCAGGCCCACAGCCATCAACACCTTGACTCCACTAACATGTTCTAGCCACCTCTCTTTGTGCAAGAACTGATCTAGAATGGAATAGTTCTGTGGAATAGAAACCGCCTCAGCAACATGTGGACATGCAGCCAGTTTGGCCTGGTAAAGACCCCATAATGAGGAAGTCACAGCTGGCCGGGGGATTGCCACAATTGCAAACCTTGAAAAAGTCTTTCCAAATTGTTGGCCAGGTAGAACAACAAATTTGTGTCGCAGTTGATGAGGGGTCACACCACAAGAATGTTTCCAAAAAGAGCGAGACTCACATCCGGGAGTACTTCCTGGATCCTTTGAGAATCCATGACAATACACAGAGCAAATTTGAAGCTCTGTCATTGTGTCTAAATCATGCACATAGGGAACAGGTGTCCTGGGATGATCAGGGTGAAACATGAGGTTTGGATACTCTGTCAGGACGATGAAATCGAATTGCGCCTGCAGCCAACCATCAGGATTAACATCTTTATGATACTTGACAACATGCTCGCGGATCTTGGCTGGATTGAGGATATATTTGCACTGCAGACAAACTATGATGTTATGGGCCTTGTTCACAATCCACCCATGTTGTTTCAGAAATGACTTGAGCGTACTGCCAGTCATCATGGGGGACAGAGTAGAAGCCATGGATACGGTGTGTGAGGTTGAGGATAGTGTACTCCAGCCAATAGAGGAAGGTCGAAGAGTAGATGCGAGAGTTGGATCCCCACCACAGCCATGTCCATCAGCAGGAACATGAAGTTGAACCTCATCTACAGAAGGAGAGTTGACTGACTCAGTTAACTTCATGTGGACAGCTAGTTCAGGCAAATCCAAAGGTTGCCCTGGTCCACACGGTACTGGTCTACATTGAACACAATGGGACTGACAACATGCAAGTCATTCAGCATCGGGACAGATGTCATGGGATACATACCTGCAAATTGCTCCCAACCTTGCATTCAAAAAGACACCAAGGACACTTCAACACTCCCATGTGCTGTTCTATGGCCAATAACCCTGAATGTTCCTGTGCTCGGATTTTCACTGTGATGGGGTGGCAAATTTTGTGACAGCCTTGACCACTGGAGATGGCAACTGGTCGCTGACAGCGATAACATGCTTGTTGACTAGAAAAAGATCAGTCAGGCATGATAAAATTTGATCTGGAGTTTATATGTACTCAGAGTTCATCTTCACTTTCTTATGTCTACAAGAAATGAGTAAAAAATGGGGGAATAGATAGATAAATAACCCTATGCAGGAAGTTTGGGAGTTGATGCAGTCTCCACAATCGAAGAGGAGTCAGTTGCCTGTGATTGAATGGACAGATTATGCTTCATAACTTGACTGTGGCACACTGGCATTAGAGAAGGAATGAAAAGAACAGATGAAAAAAAATCTACCTAGTCCAGATCAGGAAACAAAAAAAGGCAAAAGGGGGGTTGGTTGTAAACCAGACTGAAAGAGAGAGGGAAATCGGAAAATATAGTGGCCAGCAAATGGGTTGAATCTTCAGTAATGATGAAAAGAAGAATCAAATATGGACATGATGCTGTCAATTTAGGGAGGTGTATCTACTACCTACAGAAGAGTATGTGTGTTTTGAAGGATGACAGGCACTGGGGGATCCTAGTGCATCCTGTTTTGCTTTTATAAGCTCTTCGGGTCTGTTATCTCGTGCTGATAAAAATCAGCATGACAAACACTGAGGGTGATTTAAATCATGGCCTCAGCCATAAACAATAATCAGTCATCATTATTATAAAGAACACTTACCAATCGCCGAATGGCCGATCAAAATTTCTAAAAATAAAAAAATCTTACCAATAGCCGAAGCTGATGGGAAACTTTTCTAAAAATAGGAAGATAAGCAGATAAGAAAAATACTTATAAGCTGAGCCTAAGCAAGGTCTATAGATGCTATTCCGAGTACCCCCCGCCGCTACAACAAAGTAGCATTCAATGGTGAGTGATCCAACCCGCCCATTCCTGATGTCCCGATGCTGTAGGCTAACATAAACACCTTTAGGGTTCCTTTTTAGGGTCCCCCTTTAGAGTTTAGGGTTAGATTTCGGGTTAGCTAAAGTAAATTAGTTATCCAACTGATATTTAATATGATTAAGCATTAAGACTCACAGTTAGGGTTTGGGTTAACCACTTAAGCTATAAGTGATCCCCTAGGAATCAATGTGCGAAAAATTACTTCGTACAATGTCCGTGAGACAATTGTTTATTTGTCTAAAGAACTATGTTATCATTATTAGTTAGCAGCCGCTTACTGCATCAGCACAAGTAGGGCGCTTACCCTACTAACGTCAACGCGTCAAAACCTTTCAAGCTATATGCTAACACCATACCACTATCTTCCCCAAGACGCTTGGGTACTAAGGTGGCTTGCCTGAAGGCAGTGCATTTTTGTATGTGCAAGAAGATCGTTTCCCTCATAGTACACCAGTTGGTCAAATGGCCAATTTTGACCATCAAAATAAATTGCAAATGATATTTTATATAGATAGAGCGCATTAATAGGATCATATTCATCACAAAATTTTGAATTTTGGTGGACTAGTTCTTGAGATATGCAGGAAATACTGAAAATATAGGTTTCATGAGCTTCTGCATGAATGAGGCACTCAAAAATTGGGTTTTTCTGACAGTTAGTCTTGTAACATGTCCCAGTAGGTTAGAAAAATGGTTTGGTAATTTTTACTCTCTTACATAAGTTCTGAAGGAGCTGATCATGAAATTATGACAACTGGAAGTTGTATCTTGACCATTACACATGCAAAATTCATGATTTTGACTGTTCCCCAGTCCCTCAGTCCTATTGAAGTTGGGAACATAAGTATCTCAATTTTATGTGCCCAGAGTCCAGTACAATGGCCAGTACTATCTTGATATCAAATATGCATGTCACCATCACTGTGACATGATGTGACACTTCTGCAAAGTTTATCATCAACAATTATCTTGTAACAACATTACTTTTGATGAGAGACATCATGTGATGGTTAAGAACCATCACGTGCATTTAATAAATTTATCATAGATAATGGGGCCCGGCAGGGCCCTGCGAATGATTGTAGCAGAGAAAGTGGTCATTGCCTTTTTGGGAAAGTCAAAACTCATCCTCGTTCTTAAGATTGTTTCTTAGCTTCCACAGGCCTGATTTGACTCAAATAAGTCATGGTGACAGTATGTAGGACCCCTTTCTTGAGTTGTCATATGCAAAATCTGTATTCAGCTTGTTGATCTTATATTCTGTAGTTAAGTCCTCATTCTTGAGATCTTTGCATTGAACACAGCAGATTGGAAGGACTAAGCCATTTAATAAAATTCCACTCAGAAGACTTTGATTAAAGCATGTATGAGAGTATTTCTTCTCATACAAAGTATATGTGAATCGTTGTGCATGCTTAGAAAAGTACCTGTACCACTTTTCACTGTGAGTTCAGAGGGGGTCAATTTTCCCCCCCACTATCCATTCTGTCGCTGTACAAAAGTAGGGGTGACTAAGTGCACAGCACCATTGTCAAACAGTCTTTGCATGCTTAGAAAGATGGTTCTGAACTGTCACATGCATTGAATAAATTTATTGTTGACAATTGTTCCACTTACTTGGGGGTCTGAATATGGAGGAAATACTGAAAATATAGGTTTCATGAGTTTCTGCAAGAATGAGGCATTCAAAAATCAGGTTTTTCTGACAGTTAGTCTTGGAACATGTCCCAGTAAGTCAGGAAAATGGTTTGGTAATTTTTACTATCTTACATAAGTTCTGAAGGAGCTAATCATGAAATTATGACAACTCAAAGTTGTATCTTCAGCACTACACATGCAAAATTTGTGATTTTCACTGTTCCTAAGTCCCTCAGGCCTATCAAAGTTGGGAACATAGGTATCTCAATTTTCAGTGGCCCAAGTCGCCTGTACTATCTAGATGTCAAATGTGCATGTGACAGTTCTGAATAAATTTATTGTCAACAACATTATTTTTGATGTGAGACAGACATCACATGCAGCCACTTTGGAAAACTTATGTATAAGTAGAGCTGTGCAGTCACCACTACTTTTGTACAATGTCATACATCAATAGTAACATTGTCAACAATAAATTTATTCAGTGCACGTGTTGGTCAAATGGCCAATTTTGAACATCAAAATAAATTCCAAATGATATACAATTATATTCATCCCAAGATCATGAATTTTGGCGGACTAGTTCTTGAGATATAGACAAAATACTAAAAATGTAGTATATACATGAGTTTCTGAATGCATAGGGCCCTCAAAAATCACCCTTTTGCTCCAGTTAGTCTGTAACAATGTCATAGTAAGTTGGGAAAATAGTCAGGTGAATTTCACTATCTTATGTAATTTCCAAAAGAGTGAATCATAAGATTATGAGAACAAGAAGTTGTATCTCAATCTCTACATGTCCAAAATTCATAATTCCAACAGCTCTCAGGTCCCTCAGATCTACTAAGGTTGGGAACATAAGTATCTTGAATTCTGGTGGCTGGAGTCCAGTACAACAGCCTATGCTATGTGGCCACCAACTGTGCATGTGATGGTTCTGAACTGTCATGTGTATTGTAAATACATGTGATGGAAAATCTGCTACATATATTAATTAACTCTAAACATGTTACAATGCTTGTCACCACCTCACCAATACTGCTCTGATGTGACCGAAAATCTGCTACATATATTAGTTAACTCTAAATGTGCTAGAATGGCAAATTTTTCTACTCAGATGGAAATAGTCCAGTTAATTTTACTATCCAAAGAAGCAGATCATAAAATTATGACAATTATGTTACACTATCTAAAGAAGCAGATCATGAAGTTATGACAATTATGCATAGCACACTATCTAAAGAAGCAGATCATGAAGTTATGACAATTATGCATAGCATATCATAAACAAGCATCATTATGGTGCTGGAGTCCAGTGTGCTATGTAGCCGCTAACTGGTCACATGACAGTTCTGAACCATCACATGTGTTGGGTTACATGTGATGGAAAGTCTGCTAGTTAACTCTAAATGTGCTAGAATATGTGTGACAGAAAATCTGCTACATATATTAGTTAACTCTAAATGTGCTAGAATGGCAGATTTTTCTACTCAGATGGAAATAGTCCAGTTCATTTTACTATCCAAAGAAGCAGATCATGAAATTATGACAATTATGTTACACTATCTGAAGAAGCAGATCATGAAGTTATGACAATTATGCATAGCATATCATAAACAAGCATCATTATGGTGCTGGAGTCCAGTACAATAGCCTGTGCTATGTAGCTGCTAACTGGTCACATGATGGTTCTGAACCGTCACATGTGTTGGAAATACATGTGATGGAAAGTCTGCTAGTTAACTCTAAAGAAGCAGATCATGAAGAACTATAACAATTATGCATAGTGTTGTGTAACATAGCATAACATAGCATACCATAGCATAAAAAGCATAATATGACCCAAGATATGTATATATTTCAGATGAGTATTTCATGTAATTCTCTCTGCATGGATTTCCTACTTTATGTGCACCCCACTTCTTATTTTTAAAGTAGTTGATTGGGTTATATTAGTGTTGTTCACAGTACCCATTTTTGGGCCATTTTCAGCTCATTTTCAGGTTCATTTTCAGATCAGTTTTGGCTGTTTGGCAGAATAATGATCAAAATGGACCGAAAAAATGAAGCCAAAAACGATGTGAAAAATTGCTACTATGAATGCTTTGATTCCTTTCTTTTAGCCAAGACTTCTCTCTACTCCTCATGTATCAAGTGGTGGGAAAAAGTACCAAACCTGACCACATTAGGATGTTAGGTGCATGTGATGGTTCAGAACCATCACATGCAATATGTGGATGTCACATGATGGTTTTCCACTCTTAACACCTCCAGATACCTGTTTGCACAACTTGCATTTTAAATTGTGTAGGAGATCACATTGAATCAAGTGCATCTCTAGCCTAATTCAAATATGCCTAGTTCTTGGGGATCGCAATGCATGGTATGGCCTGACTTCACAGATTCATCCTTCTCAAACTCCAGAAATGCTCAGAGTTGGTCAAACTTCACAGATTCTGATCAAGTAATGCATACTCAGGAAATTCATGCACAATTGCCTCCCCCATCAGCGCAGCTACACACAGGTGGCTCTTGGAGCCCATTCCCCTCATGGTCTGCATCGGATTGGAGCACACATCCACCATGATCCACATCAGAGAATAGTTCTAACCATCAGAAAGAACACTGGGATGTGGAAAGCTTTCTGGGTTCTCAGCCTAGTAACAAATGTGATGAAGACTACAAGCCAGGTTCTAAGTTCAGCCTGCTTATCCGTTCTCCAAAACCCCAATCAGAAACCAATGTGTCAGATCCCATAACACAGCCATCCCCACCAATTGGTATGTCACTAACACATCCATACTGGTTGTTCACTACCCATACCTTATTTATTATCTAGCGATGCACCTTGCCAATTCAGTTTTTTGGGTAGATGCCTATCATAATCTAGAACCCCTGAAACCTGGAGGGCTCGTAACACTGTCAGTACTAGATTTCTTTTTGAGCTGGGAGTCCCATCAAAGTCAACATTCTGGTAACTCAGCCAACTCCTTCTATTATCTCCATACCGAGACTGTACAAAAATTCACTGGAGACCTCAATCATGACAATTCCCTTGGACAAAAGTGCCTTGGCTTGGACACCGGGCCTATCCCTCATGCTCCGGTCATATTTTTAGTCACCTCAATGCCAAACAGATATTTTCTTGCCTTGTTTGACTTTTTGGAGAAAAAGGTTTTGATTTTGGGACGCTATGGACTTCAAATATTGGATATCATATCTGTTCATGCAGAGTGGGGGTCCTGGAGTGGTCACACACTCTGGAACAGAATCAGAAGAGCATTTAAGTGGCTCACATCCGAGATGACAGAGGCTCAATTTATGGTGGTCATATATGAAGCAAATTGGATTCCAGTATATTTCTGCACCCAGTTAGGATGAAAATTGGGCTAACTATGTCAATTAGCAGGATTCTCACTCAGGCCCTGGTATTGCAGCATTTTCCAAGCTGCTGAAAGACAGGGATTGGACTTGGGACAAGGTTTCAACCCACAGCCAACTACCCAATCTTTCTTGTGAGCACAAGGCAAGAGAACTAATGTTTCACACTATTCTCCATGCCTCGCATTCATGCTTCATCCTTTGGAAGAAAATGTCCAGAGGAAAAAAGGATTGGATACAGCCTCCAGAAGCATTGATTGCTGAAATGCATATCCCACCTGCTCAATTTCAGTGGGTCAGAAATATGACCCTGGTCTTTCTAAATCAAAGTTGGAAATGCCAAACATGCCAGATTCATGCTGTTTCTGATGATTCCCCCATGGATGATACAAAAAGTCCTTATCTGAAAGGCAGACCCCTATGCCCACTGTCAAAAATCAGAACACTTCACCTCCCACATCCTCTTCCTATGGAAGAAATGGATACAGCATGTTCATCATCTGATACTTCTGATGATGGTAGTGGATTTGGTGACTTTGATTACTACAGCACTGCACCAATATGGAGTGGTAATGATCCACCCCTCTTTGATGTGTGGACCTTTAATTCCTCTTATTCTCCGACTCTCCCCAGCTTTTTTTTTACATGGAAAGACAGAGGATACAGGTTGCCTCCAGATTTTGCCAAGATTTCCCAGAAAAAGATCTCTACAGATTTTGTTTCACACCTCTTACCCACTGCTTTTTCATCTACAATCAACAATGTTACACTTCCATCTATGATCAACACTGCTACCTTTCCATCTACAATAAACAATTCCACCCCCCCGTCTACAATCAACAATGAGCCTGAAACACCAGGGGGCACACCAACTGGCAGTATTGTTCCAGAAACCATTTCCTTGGGTGCAAAAGGGATTCTGGATGAGGCCGAGAGAACTCCGAAAACACAAGAAAGTTATAATGCTTTCATTCGAGGAAAGACCATGACGGATGATTTCCTGGAGCTGGACCTAGAACAAGATCACATTCCCTTAACTCGGGAGCAGGTTTCAATCTCCATCGACATTGATAGTGTTCTCTGGGTCACCACAAATACATCTCTATCATGCAAAGGTGCTATCAACCTCCATCTACTCCCTCATTTTTCAGATCAACCCCCATTTTCTGCAAATCCCTCTGTATATATTGCACTTTTGGGACCTCCAGAAGACCAAAGAGAATTGAATAATCCACAGTTCCGAAGAAAATATCAGTACCCCCTCAGTTCCATTCCTCATATGCCATTCGGTTATTTTGGTGAAGCCTCTCAGCAGTTTAACCTGTATATTTTCTTCCCCAGAATGATACACAAAAACACCAACAACAATCGAGCAATTACCATAATGCCTCGTGAACTGCAAGAGCTGTGGATTTCGGAAGCTATTTTCAAAGCATTGGCTTCCACCCTGGATTACTATCCCAGAGTCATAGAATATCTCCCTCAGAGTATGGAGCAACTTTGTTGGAAAACAGGAGATTGTGCTTGACGTCCCACGATTGCCCTTGCTCCAGAGTCACTGGAATCTCTTTTGGCTGCTGTTAATTATGCAGTATCTCAAAATGATGTCCTTCTTTCTCGCTTCAGGTCATTTTTTTTGTTCTTGATGCAAGAGGTATAAAGCTACTGTCAAAACAATATGGACCAGGCGAAACTGCCTTTCAGGCACTCCAGAGGATTGTTCCAGGCTTGGATTGGAACTACATGCTGGACAGAAGCAATGGGGAGCTATATCTCGATCTCAGAGTCTCCTTTCACCCAATAAGCACCACACAGCCAATGGTCGGTCTCTGGTGACTAGGAAGCCTCAGATCATCCTATGCTCTTATGGGAAAATCGAGCACCAATTTCAAAGAATATCATTATAACACCATGCGAGACTATGGAGGTTTCAAGGCTGAAACATCACGTCATGTTATGCATCACACCCATATAATAAAGCGCATTTCATATAATCTGCACTTTGAGTGTGTCCGTCAGCCTGGGCAACAGAAATATATCGCATCTCTGGACAATGCCATTCAATGCAATCAAAAGTACATTGATGGCTGCACACATTGGATGAAGGCCCTTGAAGCAGGTTCAAAACGCTTGTATGGTGTTTGTGATGAGCTTTGTGCAAGTGCTTCTGTGGTTTTGGAGCTTCTTCCAGTTGTAATGGACCGGGTGAGAATTTTACCTGATTTCTGCTTCATTGTCAGCACTGAACTGTTTGCAGGCAGAAAGCTTCCTTGAGAGCAATCCAATTATATGAATCCCAGCGACGACCTTTTTCACCTTTGCTTTGAGACGGTTTACAGAACTACAAGACATTCACCAGAAACTTGCTGTCAATCGCCCACAAAATTATGGTACTCTCACAGCCATGATTCTCCATTTGATGCAAAACATTATGGTCACTCCATCCAATATCCCATCATATGTACAATCTGCATTGAAGATGCTACATCAAAAGGCAGTTACAGAAAGGCTTGGGATGTTTTTCATCGATGACCTTGATCCAGAGGACATGGAGTGCATACATGTGAACTTGGGACAGAAGGACAGTGGTGAAATTGTGAGAGAGCACAAACGTGCACTTGCGACCATGGCCCCAACAAAGAAGCCAAAGGATAGAGGGTTACACCTGATTTCTTCTCGTATATCTATGGAATACCCATGGGGTGAGACCATCTCATGGTCAATGCTGCAGAGGTTGTGCAAGCAGCACCCTGTGGACTTTCTCCACCAATTCAACCTTGAAAATGTGGATATAGGCCAAATCTCTCAGGAAATCCTGGAAGTCACTGAGGATCTTTTCATAACTTTCACCAAAGATACTTGGATATCTTTTCATGAATCATTTTTGCCTGCTGGAATTCGACCCAAACCAGCCAACCTAAAGGAGTCAATGGAGGTTTGGTCATGCCAGAATATTCTAGCACTCCTAGGTGGAAAATCTACATTTCTGCCCTCAACATACCATCTTGAAGGGGCTCCAAAGAAGAAAAATCCAGATGTATCATTCTGGGAGCTCAGGGCACTCTTCTTCCCCAGTCCCAATAAACACTTCAAACGTAATAGTATCTGGGAAGGCTATACAGAACCCAGCAGTTATATCAGGCGATACTGGAAGGTTCTTGAGGAGAGAAAAGATGTTCCAGATATCATTGATGCCATCCACGAGATACTTGATGAAATATTTGGTCAACTTCAGTGCCTTCCTCAAAGTACAGCCGATGCCAGCATATGGCATGCCACTGATGGTTTAGTCTGCTTTATGACAAACCCCTGTTATTATAGGGTTAAATCTGTCAGCTCTCTTGGACGACAAACCACAATAGGACCTCAGAGACCTCAAGTAAGCGCTGCAGAACTCTGAAAGCAGCTCAATCCAGGAATCTCTATCCCTCAAAAAAGGAAAAGAAATATGACAAAGCAACTCTTGGGTAAATCAAGAAACTACCATCAACATCCCAGAAAGCAGCAACATATGGATATACCATTAAAACCTCAACTTGACCCTATACAGCCTGGTGTTACACGCAGGAAATTTCAAAAGACTGTACCGAGGAGTATTGAGGAGAGTGGAAGTGAGAATGAAGAAGGCTCTCATTCATTTTCAAGTGACTCAGATACTAATGAGATTGATACCCATTCTGATAGCTCCATTTCAGACTGGAGTCTTAAATAGGTTGTTGTGGGAGCCTGCCCACCAGACTCACAACATACACTACATTCACATACAACATCCATTACATTCACCCATAATATATTGACACACATACATATTTATGACACCGATATTCATCACAGTTACACCAGAACACTGCTGAACAAGGATGCGAGGGACAAACAATGACAAACAGTGACAAACAATAGTCATGTGATGGACAAACATTAGGCATGTGATGGACAAACAATTTCTATGAATGCAATATGTCTTATTTCCGGCACTTTTCTCATATATATATACTTTATTTTGACTTTAATACTATGTTGATTTATTTGGAAGTCACTCACTGTATTTATACTTGTTTTGATAAACAAAATGTGTTATACATATAAGTCAATCTTTCAATATTAATATGAAACAAAAGACTCTTTTGTTTCATATCATGGCCAACCCACCAACACCTGCACAATGGAAGGCTGCCAAGATTTGAAAATCATTCTCGCTCACTTACACAGGCACAGAAAACAAATCCACAGGTATAGCAGAGATTGTGACTTATCATTGCAGAAATCTCATGGAATCTTTGAGAATGGAAGTTTAGTGTGGGTTCATTTTGCCTAGTGAGCCATACAGGCCTTGATGGCCTTCCACTGGACGAAAGGACAAGAGATAAGTACTGGAAGGCACGCATTGTAGAGCTTTGGAGCCCAAGGAGACAAGGAAATCCCACCTCTAATGCAGTAAGCAGTAAAAATGTCTAGAAGGTACCTGCTAACCTCATATTATTTCAGGAACACTATGTAAAAGTGCAATGGTTTTACTCCAAAGAAGACATTAAGCAGGTCAGGCCTAAGGGTATCGACGATTTAGTCCGGTAATATATCATAGAATTTACCTCATGGGCATAAGATTCTACTAATGTGGTTTCAGGTACTTGGAAAATGGAGCTGAACAAGAAATTTATGCCTCAAACCATGAATCTATAATCAGCTCTGAAGGGATTGCGGGTGGGCTAGTCCTTTACCACATAACCATTTGGGCTGCAATACTTTTATAGCCTACCTACATAAGTGCAAAATTATAATACTCAACAATATGCGTCTCGACCACCCTCCGATTGTCACATATTTCTCCCAGTATGAGTTTTGAGTTATAAAATAAATCCCTGGCTTATAATTGACATTACTTGGAAGATTTTTCTGGAACTACAAGGATCAGTGTCTTCAAGTACGTTGTTTCTGTAAAATTTTGACTACTTACATTCACTGAAGGGTATGAAAGGGGTCATCCAACCATTGCAGTCTAGATACATGCATGGCCCTGTGGAACCCTGATATAGAAGAGCAGAGATTTTGTTGGGAATGCAAAAGTTGGTTCCACACCACATGTCTCCCTAATGATCACATCACCACACAATCAGAACATCGGGAAACCATATACACAAAGAATTCTGATGTTCCAAGATCTATCCTTCAGATCGCCTTCCAACCTACTGCCAGGGGAGGAAGTCTTCATTACATAGCTGGTAATATCCGGTTTGTCCACAAGGCAAGGATGCTCTTGGACAAAATGGTACAGGAAAATATGTTGTCTAATCCAGACCCCTGGATGGCTGTGAACATCGTTGATAATGAGGAGGACAAGAGTTCTCTGTGGTGGGAGTACATGGTGTATGAGCACGATATTGATGAAAATAACAAGGATGCTGAGCAGCTGGTAGTGACCGATCAGGATGTTTATACATGTCCTAAGTGTGGGCCCCTTGCTTCATTGTAATAAATAATGGAAGATTATTCTATCCTTTCTTACAGAATAAAATGAAAAGATTCCAGGATTACACGATTTAGGAAAAATTGCAAACAGAGATAAATGATCACATCTAAAAGAGCATTGAAACTCAGTCTCATTTTTATCCACGGCATGACAGTACCATCTCAAGAAACCGCTCTTTCTGATAGTATTTTAACATCGAAACACCTCATAGTGGTGCTTGGTATGAAAAACAAATCAATTTCTACCTTGTCAACCTCTGATTTCATGGAAGGTGCAGGGGTTTCACAGGCAGCAGAGATTCAGACTTTTCGAGGACCTGCAGGTCTTTTCAGTCAAACATCAAAAGGTTCTTGACTTGTTTCACAAAGACACTTTCGAGGTAAGGCGGGTTCCATCACCACTGTGATCAATATGTTGACCCCAGAAAAGAACCCTAAGAAATCCGCTGCACATGCTTTGCAGATGGCAAATCTTGCAGAGGCTGCTGCACAAGCACAACCAACTGCGTTCCACAAGCTCCTAGTAGTACTGCAGGCTCTTGGCATCCTGGGACAGGTGTATACTCAAAACATCAATGACCTTGAAATAAAAGCTGGGTTGACCACAAAAGGCGACTACCTGAATTGCATGCAACTTCATGTTTCAGTCATGGAGGTCATTTGTACACAATGCAGTTTCACTGAACATGTATACCATCATTTCCTATCCCTGAAAAGTGGGGAACTTCCTATCTGTCCTCAATGTGAAACCCGAATTGAGAACAGGAGAATACAAGGAAAACGGGTCTCTGGGCGAGGTGGATTGCTTCGCCCTGCCATCATCCTATATGGGGAATCACATCGTAACAGAGAAGAGATCGCTGAAATACAGGGCCTCGACAAACATAAAGCTGACAATTTACTGGTTGTAGGAACATCCTTGAAAACATTTGGGTCAGTGGACCTTATCAAAAGGTTCTCAGCCAATATTCGGCAGAACCACCATGGGAAGGCATATTACATGGACTTGCAAAATCCACCCACCAACCTAGTGGATGTCTTCCACCATATTGTCCAAATAGATTGCCAGAAATTCACAGAAAATATGCTTGAGAGGTTGGACAAGGCACAGAGAATACCCTTGATATCTTTCCAAGGGACGGATGATCTGAAGGATTGGCTTAATGCAGGGTCCATTCGTAATGATATGCGTCCATCATGGGCTTGGGTATGATACAACTACATCCTGTAATTTATATATTATCTCCAGGGAATCCGTACGCGCCCATCTGCAAGTTCAACCACCATCATTTTCCTAATCCACTCACACTCCTTCTCATTGAAAGATTGCTGAAAAGGAATTTCCAATGCAAGATGTTTGGAAAATTGACAGGCATATATGCCACAGTCTAAGCTACCTTTCTGCTGGGGAGTGTTTTTCCTTTTCTCAACATGCCAATTATCAAGCCCCAGTGGGTGTAAGATAATCTACTTGTTAAGAAGCATCAGAACAATTTGTTAAATATAGTGGAGATCTGACCTTTTGCATTTTCTCCATTTTCTGCATATCATAATTGGGTGCCATGCTATCCAGCACCTCGAGTGTTTCTCTTTTTGGATTGAACTGAAGAGTAACCCAATGGTGTTGAGGATAATTTATAACCATGATGACTGCTGTAAATCTTTTCATGGCGGTTGTCACATCAGCAGCACCTTTTGAGATCTGGGCCCCAGAAGATATTGAGTCATATTTAATTAAGATGCACTAGTGTACCCACCCAAGTGACTGTATTTCTTTTTGCATCTTCTCCCCATTTTTGGAGGCCAGGAAACCACTGTGTGGGGAGGAATTTAATATCCAACCGCAAGCATGCACATAATTCCAAGTATGCATTGATGACCCCATCATTGAGCCACTTTCCATGTAACAATCACTTGACCTCCGAGTTCTGGAAGGGTGTATTCCCAATCATCCAGACACATGAGGTAGACAACTCCTGAATATCCTCCCATTTCTGTGCCATAACTTCGGATTTGTAAAGGAGCACAGCTGGATTGTTTTCCAAGGAGTTTGAAATACCATGGTTTTCACATTTGATCATGTGAAAGATAGGTATATTCCATGCATATCCAGTCCTGCTGTTCCGAGAAATCTGCTGTTCTGAACAGATTTTATCAATCATCTGGGTCAACCCAGCCTGGTGGTGGTTATTATAAATTACTGTCTTCCAATCTGGTAACGGAAACTAAGCACATGTAAAAATTGTGAAGGGAAATAATAATACCATCTTCTTGAAAATCCCCTGCTTCGAATTTTAACCTTTCGTCTTTGGAAACATTATTCAGGATAGATTCCACCATCTCCCTTCCACTTCTATTATGCAGCTTCATGAAAATGACTCTCACTAGCCATGGATTGAGAAAGGGTGGGGTGTGGTAGGTCGATGTGGCATTTATTGATTTAAAACTATGTTCCACATTATATTGAAGTGCTCGGTGATATCTCCGGAGATACTCTGGACTTGTGGTCTCCCAATATTGAGAGTGAACTTCAAGAAGAGCAAGTTCGTATAGTGTTGCCTTGTCAACATGGTACAGGTCACAGCCAAACTTCACTCCCCCATCCACAAAGGTCCATGGCTTAGGAGGTGGGATGAAGCTATCATTGCATGCAATTTTCCAAATTTCTTCATTGCTCAGTAAATTTCGTGGTGGTCGCATTGGCCAGGTTATTGGTTTGAACTGTTATCGTGTGTGACAACTATCAAGTTCAAACAGCAGGTGTTTATACATTGCATGAAGTATATATAAGATAATCACAGTTGAATTGCCCACACTGCATAGTCTCAGGACCCGCCCAACCTTACATCACCACATAATATGTAAGGCCATGGGACATTCGTGAAAGTATGACATTAATTCAGCCAAGGTGGAACCTGAGCCCTTGCGCTTTTTCTTTCTCCACATATAGGTCAATCAAGGCTTACTGTGTTTTATGTCCTTAGCTACTTATGGCCTCCCCCACCAAAAGACTCACAACATACACCAGACATGCATACAACATATACACATGCACATACAGATGATGAATTGTGCAAACATATTACAAGTACTAATGAATCACACACACAAATAGATGAACGACCACAGCCTGAGTGTATCATTGTGTTATTGTGAGTCTATGTGGACAGACCTCCAGTCATTCATCTATTCATGTGGGGGATTCATTGGTACTTGCAATATGTTGGTCCAATGTTGGTCCAAGTGTAACTACTAAGCTTGCTCCAGGGCATTCTGGGACCACAGCGTGTTTGCAGATTGTATTATTGTGAGTCTATGTAGACTCCACAGTGCATACTGTGTGTGCATGTGACAGTTCTGAACTGTCACATGCACAGTTCCGGTTGTAGAATTCCAATTAAATGGATAACTCAATCAACGATGTTGCTGATCAAATGTGTTCCTGGTTCCTGGTTCCTGGAACATCACATGTTCCTCACCACATGGTGTGCATGTGATGGTTCTGAACCATCACATGCACAGTTCTAGTTGGAGAATTCCAATTAATCGAGTTTAAATAATCATGTTTATGCAAGCGAAATTGTGAGTAGTCTGTCTGTGTCATCGCTATGACTCCCACACTGCGTACATGTTTTCCACTCTTCTTAAAAAATTTGTTCATGCTGAACTCACTGCACCACCACAGGCAACACAAGTCTGAGTCCCGCAGGTCCCAGGACTTTGCATGCATGCATCATGTGCTGAAAATTGTCATAGGGAGGAGTTTCTAAGACATTCTGTCTCAAAATTTCTCTGCTTTGCTCTCACTCTTCTAGCACTACTGCTTAGTGTATTTCTTTCTAGGCCAACAGTGTCATTTGTTTTACTCACTACAGCTCATGAGAAACATCATTCTATACCATCACACATTGGATGGAAAAAAGAGGATATCTCGATCAGCATTGCCATTTGAAGAATGAATCTTTGGTTGTTGCATCAATCATGAAATGTGTTCCTGGAACATCACGTGTTCCTCAGCACATATCAAGTTCGCTCTCCTAACAAGATATTATATGGTGTCAGTGGGCAGGTTCAAAGAATTCACAATGGGTTGGGGTTGAGGTTTACTCATTAATTTGGGCTATTCCTTGTGCCACCTTCCCCATTGGGTTTAGTGGTGAATATCTGAGTCCTTAAAAGATCACCGGATTTTTAATTAGGTGGAATTACAAACCAAAATTATTTGAACCTACACCTAACAATGGAAGCCACCTATATCCTCACTGGCTACAATGACCTAAGCCTATCTCAGGTCAACCTACCTACTCCAGGACAGATGCCAAATGTCCTCTCCACGCTACTCCAAAAATATATTGATACTACACAGTGCGAGTACGACAAAAAAAATGGAAAATCTGATGGCCCTCCAATGGGTCTACAGGGCTCCCACCTTTTGTGCCATCTTCCATGGCTCACGCCATGGGCAGAATTGTTCCAAAATTTTGAGCTTGGCACAGTAGACTTCCAATTGAATTGAAAATCAAAACTTGTGCTAACCACCAAATAGGACCTGATCAGTGCATTGCAGGCAGACTTTTTAAAGTCTCTGCCTGCCACAGATGAGAATAGCCGTGCATATTGTGCAGTGCTGAAAGGGGAGATTTTACAAACCTCCTCGAATGCTCACACCCATGTCACCTCCCGTCTGCTTTCCATCCATTTTCTTGATATTTACCAGGCTTTACACAAGGACATTCAGAAACAGATTGAGGTTTTTCCCAGGAAGAACACCATTTTGGTGCTGAAGAAGAATGTATGTATATTTCATTTCAAATTTATCCAGAAATATGACAGCTGCTTTTGACCAGGACCTTGATGACTGGGTGGAGATTACATCAAAGGCCCATTCGATCATTCAATCCACCCAGCCTAGCAATTTCATAGAAAACACTGAAATTACACCAAGTGCCCTTACTGAGGAGCAGAGGAAAGGGCAAGAACTGTACCTGTTTTCAGAGAAAAACCAAAGAAATAGCCTTGCCTCTCAGATATATGCTAATCTGGGACTGGCATGTCTGGGAATTCGTCGACTTCTACAGGCATGCTACCCTCTTCATTGTCTATTCCCTACTCCTAACTTTTGTTCTAGGGTCGGTTGGATACTCCCCACAAACACGAGGATCTTATCAGAGAGTTTGGAGACGGACTTGTGGCACCTATGTCGGGCTTGGCTTCCCTTTCACGCACACTGGAACTGGCAATCGCCATCAGCCCACTGATGCTCTTCACAACAAAAAAACTTTCATCAGTTCAGGTTTCCTGAGCTAACCTCTGCATGGCGAGTACAAGCCATTAGGTACTCAATATGTATTAGCTAACTGATTTGGGATAGTTTTGGATTCAACAAGGGAAAAATTGTCACCCCCACATATGGTCAGTGGAAAAGGCCATTTGGCGGGGTCTTATTCATATCTCGCAAAATGGCCCAGTTGAGGCAGGAATTTTGGATATTATCAAGGGAATTCCTTTGGATAACATTAAAGAGGATGTCAGACACTGGTTCCATACTGACGATGCAGATCAGAAGACAATGGATGTTGATTTTCTTTATTTTCTTCAACAGAGGACCTTGGGCATCACCCATTCACCTCCCACCACCCCTGCTTCGATACTTCCTGTTCCAAGAACTTCTCTGGATAGCATTCAGGAAACTGCTACTTGGCAAAAGATGGGATTCGACCCATGTGTCCTAACTGAACCAAAATTTATATCGCATACCCCTCCACCGATCGCAACCCTACCATACCTGATAAATGACCCTCTTTCACCCACTCACCTACCGCTTAGCTCACCCCACATTTCTTCAACCAATGCATACCAACCGATGGGGAAGACCAACTGTGTCTCTCCTCCCCTAAATAATAGAGATGCCAACATGCAGACCCAAGTGTCCATGGACAACGAGGAGATGGCAGATAATAACAGCAACATCCTTCTTCCTCAGGATTTAGATTCCATGTATACTGAGCTGGAAAAGCATTCAGGACACCCCATCTATCCCGAACTTCCTCCATGTTGCACATCCGATGAGACCGAAATGTCCGTGGACAATGAGCAGATGGCAGAGAACAGTGCCAACCTTCCTCCTCCTCCTCTGAATTTAGACCCCACGTCTATGCAGCTGGAAAATCATTCAGGACACCCCATCTATCCCACAGTTCCTCCATGTTTCGCATCTGATGAGACCCAAATGTCCATGGACATAGAAAACATACAGGCCCATCCAATGCCCACCGAGCTAGTCAATGATCTATCAGCAGGGAGCATCTCCCATCCCCTTCACAACCGAGTCTCCAATGTGGCATACAATGTCAATCAGCAATCCATAGCTGATACATTGAACAAGGCATTTAGCACCAATGCATCCCAGTCTTTGCCTCAGACAGGTGGAAATGAGGTCTCCATACACAAACCATTCAAGAAAGGGCGAGAAAAGAAAGATGGAAAACCATACAAATCCACCTCAAAATATCCTTCCAGGTCACAAAATGATCAACATATCCCAAGGGTTCAGCCCCCAAATCCCAGAAACAAGGTCATTGACCTTACCATAGAGGAGGTTAGGTCCAGCAGCATTTATCTAGGCCAAGTATGCTAAAGAGCGAATATATACCAGGTTCCCCAACCTCAACCGTGCCTTTTCTGGGTTTCCGAAAAAAAGGTACATAATATGCAACAGTGAAAAGATATGTTTTATTATTTTACATAAATTGATTTTATTTATTTCAAGATCCATACCTCATGCAGGAGGATGGTTTACAGGCCCGATGGGGACAGTATCAAATTCACCCCATTGTTCCATGTATGTGGAAGGATCATTTTCCATGTGATGAGGGGCTCACGATTTTTGTTCTTCCTTTCCAGACAAAACGACAGCTGGAGACCTTCCAGTCTCTTCATAAGAAGGTTCAGGAGAGTTTTGTAAATGAGAAACCTCCACACCTCCTTGGAAATGATACTTCACTACATATCTTAACCGAACATGTTTGGGTAGAGATGTCCAGTACCCAAGTACAAGAAATACTGAAGACCAGTGCAATCACCATAAAAAATTCAACAACAAACCCACTGTTTTCCTTTGATTGTGAGCTCTTTTCTGACATGCTTGGACATGGAGACATGGGGTATGTCATCCTAATGGAAGGTGAGGTATTATACCAATCAAAATTCATCATTTTTCCCAATTCTATTATCCAGATCAGTCTTTGGGACAGGTTATTCCTGTGGAGATGCAATCTCTGCTGAGCAGCCATGAGGAGGGAGGTGATGGGAAAAGTCTCCTTGCGCGTCACTTTCCGGGTGATTCCACACATTGGCTGGAGAGCACAGCATGTTCCAGTAGGATCGCCTGGCAGGCAACCAAGGGTCATGAGATGTGTAAAGACTTGTTCACGCATCAGAATTGGACATCGTGGTGTGGAGCTGCGATGAAAGGAGTATTGATGACATTTCCCATGGATCCAGATGGCCTCTTCTTACACCTGACGCTGCGGAGTGGAATGACATACATAATTTTGGAGGATACCAGCCCACTCGCAAGGAGGCATGAAGGTCTAGTCTTGGGACCCAATGCCCAACTGTATGAGCCAATTTATTCCTCTGTCCATCACACATTGACATTTTGGTTCTCCAGGCTATTCGGTCCATGATTCTCAGTAACCCTGGTCAGCATGACCTCCATAGCCTGGGAGGCAGATGTGTTCTACTGTAGAGGCGGTATTCATGACACATGCAAAGCTATGGTCCAGGGCTTTTTGGATGATGTCCAGAGTAAAAGGAAAGCTGATGCTTGGAGAACATTCTGTTGCTACATCCGCTACATGTGCCACTCTATCACTGTTCACAAAGGCACTGAAGGATCACAGTTAACCACAACTGAGGAAGGACACATCCCTTCCCTTGACACCATCAATGGTATTACAGATATCTTTGTCCTCATCTCTACAACACTCCTCCTGAATGTTATTGACTATCGACAGTACGTCGACACATCGGCCCCTCCTTCAGTTTGTGAGGAAGAAGAAATCAGGTTGGCACAATGGGAGGCCTGGATTCTGGTGGTTTTCCTTGGCCAAACCATCGATATTGTGAAGGAAGGAACTACTGAGCCCATTTCAGTAGAGAAGGCCCTTTTTTTCTACCTCAGGCTTCAGGGAAGGCAGCTACTTTGGGAACTCAGAATGGTGTCGCATGCACAGCAAGATGAGGTGTTATGTAGGTTATCAGCTGCTGACTTCCTGCAGGATGATCATGCATGCAGAATATTTCAGGAGGCATGGAAAGAGGAAACAGAAGAAGCGCCAAGTTTTTTCACACCTCTGGACCAGGCACTTGGTGTCGTATTGTGTGTACCGCAGGACAATAACAAGTGCAAGTCAATTTTGCATTCCAAAAGGAAGCAAAAACAACAAAAAGGAATGGATGGTGCTTTGGAATAGTATTATTTCATCTTCTTAGATTTATTTAGTGAGAAAGACTGTGCAATGAAACTCTCATTAAATTTCTCATATTGTAAAGTGATTGAAACTGTGGAATTTTGACTCAAAAATAGGTAGGGAACATCGATTATCGACTCATAGTTAATGATCTTTTTTTCACATATACATGTACATACTTTGCTTGAATTTGACCCGAAATCAGTGTAATTTGATCCCAGGGGATTTATAGATCATTGGGTCAGCTATGAGGCATCATCATAATTTATTATAAATAGCCTAGGAAGGCAGAGTTGTATCACCCAAACCATGGACTTGTTAGAGGACAATTGGTGGCCAATCTCCATTACTTCTTCTCACCCTTTTTCTCTTCCCCCATCATCTGAATGGCTTGTCAAAGAGGAGGGTGGCTTCATTACCTTCGTTTCTGGTGGGGACCATGCAGAGTACCGCATGCATCATGATTGTCTCCCTTTTTTAATGCTTCTCGACATCACACAGCAGATGTATCTTTCAATGGCCAACTCGGTGGATGCACCTCAGAGTGAAACTTTTTATAAGGGAGTTATGTTTCTAGATTCACTGAGGCAGGATGTTATAGGTCGGAATAGAGAGGGGTATTCTCCTTTTGAGAAATCCCTCCCAGAGAGTATATGCCGATGGTTATGCAGATTTCTCTTAAGGATTCCCCATGATCCAGAAAATTGGAAGTGAAATGCCGTAGTCCTGCAAAATGCCTATAAGGAAATCAATGTCTTTCAATATGGTATGTCATTTATTCTCTCTCCATCTCCTTCCTCACCATGCCTTCTTATTTCCAGACTTCTTACATTAATCATTGACTCATGAAGAAGTCCTTCTCAGCTGTCTTTCCAAAATATCAGATGGAGGACACGAACAGTCACTTTATCCTGTGGAAAGATTCAAATGGATGAGTGTACTTCATTCCCAATTTGTGAAAGCAGGACTCTGTACCGTAAAGTCATTGTCGCAGTTAAAAAGCATAAAAATGGAGGAGCCGAAATCACCACATCAGGCCCCTGAAAGTGTGTTATGTTACATTCACTCGTAACACTTTTGAATAAGTCCGCCTAGTGATGATAGATCCTATGGATGCGACCCTACCCACGCTAAACCCTGATACTGATTTCAATCCTCCAAGCATGGATGAAAACCTTACGAGTTTGTCTCTGGCACATAATTCATGTTTGGAAAAACACCCAAGCCCTATAGTGGGTCGGAGTTGTGGACGGCCTCAGTGTCAAAAGCCAGCCATTGAAATCCATCCCCTGAAATGTAAACCCAAGCGCCAACTGAGGAGTCAAAGGTCAGCGGGAGGAAACAGTGATGACCCTATCTATCTTACTTTTTCACTAGGCTAGCCTAGTGTGGGAACTTTTTTTTGAGCTAATGGATCATCTCCATTCAACTTGCACCCTGGAGAAGTGGTCAAGTACACCCCCCTCCTGTGCTTAATAAGCTCCCATGGTCATGGGTCCTTCTCCATGGGCCAGTTTTGTGCGGATGAATCACCTTTTTTTTTTTCTAGTCCAAAAAACATGCCCTAAAGTCATTAGCATCATGTGACATGAAGGGTTGTGTCCCTACAGTAACATTACACATTGCTGAGGTATGTTTGCAATTTCAATATTAAGTGCTTGGCTGGATATCAGTTATCAGAGCTGAAACAACAGTTCCATTTTGAAAAATACCAATACTGCTGGAAATTTGGTCTTCCACAGAATAAATTCATTCCTATCACTCATCCAGTTTTCCAGCCAGGTGTCAAGTTGGTTTGTCCCTTTGATGACTTGACACCTTTACTGATATGGTACATCATCAACACAGAGGATATCTGGGCAAAAGCCTGCTCTATTTGCTCAGGGCTCAAAAGTAACATGTCTACAAGCCCCATTTATTTTACAATGCATGAGAACTAGTTATTTAGTATTAGATTACATACAAGAAAGAATTTAATGGATAAGTAGAATTAATAATGAGCTTAGTATATTATCCCAATTACAGTGTTAATAGTTTCCTGTTCATTCTAAGTAATGACTGATATTATATCATGATCTGCAACTCCCCCCCCCCCCCCCCTACAGTCACACATTTTCCTACACAGGATCATGAAAACTGACATGGCCAATATATCTATTATGAGAAGACAGCACCTCAACAACTTATTAACATTACATAGACAAGCTAGAGAAATTATTCATTCAAAGAATAATAATTACATAGATAGGCTGGACAGGGCCAGCACCAACATACAGGGTGGGTGGGGTGAGAAACATGTAACCCAAGGACATAACATGACAGACTGTTGAATAGTCCACTCCCCAAGCAAACAAAAATTGAGAAAGGTGTTAAGGCACAGCAGGGTCACATGAGGAAGGACCCTGGTAACATGGCCGAAGCAATGAAACCTCTATACCCACTGAGGCGGTCCAACTGTGCCAAAATCCCATTCCCCAATCCTCAATGCAAGGTTCAGAAGCATCCAGTCATCTGCCAGGCATTCATGAAAACCCAAGCCACACATCCCGTTTCCAGGGTGGGTTACAAATAAAATGATTTATTGCATGTAAAACATGTAGAGGTACACTAAATAAATGAATGAATGTAGGGAGGAACAACCAGAGAGAGGGGAGCAACCAGAGAGGGGGGAGCAACTAGAGAGGGGAGAACCACCACAGAAGGGGGAACAACCACAGAAGGGAGAACAACTAGAGAGGGGAGGACAACCACAGAGGGGGAACAACCAGAGAGGGGGAGCAACTAGAGATGGGAGGACAACCACAGAGGGGGACCAACCAGAAAGGAGGAACAACTAGAGAGGGGAACAGCTGGAGAGTGGGGAATGACCCAGACAACAAGACGGGGGGGAAAGAAAGAAAGAGTGGGAAAAGATGGAAAGGATTGGATTGATATCAGTAAGGTATTCTAACTCAGCTTGACATGTGAATGATTTGAATGAATGTTGATGGACATTTGATGTGCATCGCTAGGCAATGCCTGACAATTTCGGAACACGTTTCAACAAATTCATTCTTTCCCCCAACTTTCCCCCCTTCATCTGCTTTCTCGCACCTCTCAGAATAATTCCTGTCCAGAGTTCTACACCTGTTCATGCAAGTTTGGCTGAGGCTCTTGGGCAAACTTTTGCTATGAATGCCAGTATAAATAAAAAAGCAGGGTATAAAAACACAGTCCATGTAAGCCTTGGTGACTTTTCCTCTGTTTTATCTCTCACTTTATTTTTACTGACCCTACAGATTGAATCACCTCCTGTAATTCACAGGGAAAAAATGACAGATGTAAGCCATTTACTCTTTTCTCATGTTTCAAATCCTCATTTTGATGGCTACTCATCTGCTTTTCTGAAAAGATGGCACTCCCCCCTCCTCCATACAAAACTCAAGGTTTGGCTACTTTGCCAGAATTTGCTGTAAGTTGCTAAAACTAGTTAATTTTGCCTTTTGGGTTTAAGGTTAATTTTTCATCAGACACAGAGAGAACCTGTAGTGGAGGAGGATGAAAGTAGTGATGAGGACCCTCTTATCAATAAGGTATGCATCTCATACATTTTTTTACAATGCCCAGAATTGATATAAATTTTATCTTTTTAGTGAGCACTGCAAAATATGGAGGATGCTTCTCAATCGAAAAACCATAAGGACAATGGGGAGATCCGAAAACCGATCACTACAAAGGTTACTAAAGTAAGTACTAACTCAATTTTCCATTTTTACCTGGTAAATTATATATTCTAGCCTGCACCTCCCAAAATCTATCCCCTAACCAAGTCCCATGCTCCTGAGGGAACCTCTGCTGGTGAAGGTCCTTTTGCAATGACACCATCCACATCCCATGTAAGTGACCATGAAAATTTGTTTTATGGCCTTACCATTTTCATTATATGTTCAGGCATCAGAGAACAAGATGATTTGGCATATGCATGTAGGTTCTTTATTCTAATGCAGAAAAGTAATTAATGGTTTAACTGAAGACTTCATTATAAGTTGTTATTGACTTCATTACAACCTTGTATTGAGTGTTACTACTAACTTCATTACAAAGTTTTATTGACTTGTGACTAACTTCATTACAAATTATTATGGACTTGTTAGTGACTTCTGTTATTGACCTCATTACAAACCTTGTATTGACTCATTACTAACTTCACAATGAATTGTTATTGACTTCATTAGAAACTTGCAATTACTTGTTGCTGACTTGTTATTTTAAAAGCCTGCCCTCAAGTCTTCTTGAATGAAACTTTTCAATCCCTTTATTCAATCCAAGTACATTTCAAAATCCATCTCTAAATCTTAGTCTAATTCTAAATTGAAATCTATATTAATACCTCTCTTAGTTTTCAGTTCTTCTAAATGGTTTTGGTTACTCACCTTTACTACAGAACTCCATTCAACACTTTCTTGTATACAATGTTTGCAATTCTGTTATTCACATTGTTTTCATAGTACACCAGTTGGTTAAATGGCCAATTTTGACCACCAAAAAAAATTCCAAATGATTGGGGAGCTTGCTCCCCTTTGTTATGCTACCAATCCAAAATGCAGATGATTGGTAAGGGTTACTGGTTTTGTAGTTGTTTGGTTTTTGAAGCCCCAGGTTATTCAGGTATGTATGTTTCTCTCCACATCCAAACATTGTCTGATAAATATACCAGGTCCTCAGGCACCAGGCTGACATGGGGTTGATCCATCATGGGTTCCTATCTCTCCAGTTGTTGCCCAATGGGAAGATTGGTCTGGAAACCAGCTTTCTTGTGAACAGCTTCCACTGACTTTAGCATGGGAAATCACCATACACAAGAGTCAGGGCCTCACATTAGAACATGCTGTAATTGACCTTGGACCAAAGGACTTTTCATCTGGGCTGTCATTTGTTGCAATTTCCCAGGTCAAAAAATTGGAGGGTCTAGCCTTTTGTGTCCCCTTTGGAATCCAACGCCTACAGCATGGTGAAGAAACAGAGCCAATGAAGATGCTGAGAGAGGATAATACAAGTGAGAAGCATTAGGATTCACTTTAGATACACATGGGATGGATCTTGGGGAATATGTATTCAATGAATAAATATGTACTTTAATAAGCATTGAGTGAAAGACTGGGATAAAGCAAGCTCCCTATTCATAGGTGAGACACTCACATACAAAATTGTTCTATTTTATATAGATACTGAAAAATATAGGTTTTATGAGTTTCTGCATGAATGAGGCTCTCAAAAATTGGGCTTTTCTGACAGTTAGTCTTGGAACATGTCCCAGTAGGTTAGAAAAATGGTTTGGTGATTTTTACCCTCTTACATAAGTTTTGAAGGAGCTGATCATGAAATTATGACAACTGGAAGTTGTATCTTGAGTACTACACATGCAAAATTCTTGATTTTCACTGTTCCCAAGTCCCTCAGGCCTATCAAAGTTGGGAACATAGATATCTCAATTTGTAGTGGTCCAAGTACAGTGCAATGGCCTGTACTATCTAGATGTCAAATGTGCATGTGATGGTTCTGAACCATCATGTGCATTAAGATGCATGTGACAGTTCTCAATAGATTTATTGTTGACAACATTACTTTTGATGTGAGACAGACATCACATGTAGCCACTTTGGAAAACTTAGGGTTATGTATAGTGCTGTGCATTTAGTCACCACTACTTTTGTACAATGTCTTACATCAATAGTAACATTGTTGGCAATAAATTTATTCAATGCACATGATGGTTCAAAACCATGATAGTACATCAGTTGGTCAAATGGCCAATTTTGATCATCCAAATAAATTCCAAATGATATTGAGTGTATGCTCATCGTACACTCCATTTCGGGGTTACTGAAAATCATGATGTCGGCTGGTCTTTCAGGCCACCCGAAATCACAAACAAATCGTTTTGCATCAGGAGTCCCGAAATTGGTACTGGATCTTGTCATTTTGCAACCTATTTCAGTTTTCCCAAAATGTTTTCTTCCAGTTTCCCTCAAATTGAGCTCGAAGCCTTGTTTATCTCTTTTGTTTTAGGGCCACCAGAAATAGTTAGTCTAGTTATTGTTTTGAGAATGTCTGAAACTGGTTCATGAACTCAATATTTTAGTACTGATTTTGGTCCCACCGAAGTCTTTATTTCAATTATTATTTTCAGCATTACTTAAATTTCTACAGAAACTTATGCCTTCGGCAAAGTTTTCAGTCAACCTGAAAACTTGTCCCTCCCGATGTGTGAGACCACAAGCACAATTACTGCGCCTACAGAAGCGGTCTTGCTATTGGATGGCCTGATTTCTCATCACGTGGCGTTCAATTGTTACTTGTTACTTGCTTGATATCCGCCTATGCTAACTAGAGCTAAGGACATGCCTCGACAGACCAATATTATGGACACCTCTTCAGATGGCAAACATATAAGTAGAAATAAAGGTAGGTAGTATGAAGTAAGGCAGATATGAAATGCTCAGTCGCGGGTGCATCAAAAACCCAATGGGAAAAGCTACCGGCTGGCAACAACCACATAAGAAATGAAAAATAAAGGTTAAAACTTAAGGAATGTGAAGTGAAAGGTGTAGAAACATTCAACCCAACAGTGTGGACTGGACTGAACATGCACAGTACAACGTGGCTGGGTGATGTGGCCATCTGTGAGTGTATTGAGCGATTGTCGAAAGGGTTAAAAAAAGGAAGGGTGATCTTGAATAAAATGAAAGCATAAACGCAACAGCCTGGATTGAACGACTGTCTGACGGCGAACTGGCGAAGTATGATGTGGCTGGGTGACATGACTGGGTGATGTGGCCACGAGTGCGCAAATTGAATGAGTGTGTTGAAGAATCAAGGGCGAGAAATACGTGGAGTGACATAGCGGTCAACATTGGGAGGATATGGGTAGTGGTTGATAAATGGTTTATGTGGGTAGGGGATGGTGATAAAATCGGGCTTCGTTTGCATCAACGACACGGGTCGCCAATTCGTGCGCTGCATTTAGACAGTGAGGCCTTCTATAATTTAACGATGCGACAGGCGGCCACTCTAGCCGGCACCGGGACAACACGATCATCAGCCTTAATTGTTGCGTCTTCGGTGACGATCCCTCTCGCGTATTTTCTGTAGATATTGATAAAACCAAGAAGGTCTCAAACTCGATCTATGGAACGCCAACAACGTTCCAACGGACGGAGACAAACGGGATTTCCAAACGAAACTGAACTGGATAGTGGCAAATGAGGATTCATTGAGAGGCGCGAAGAAGCTCAGTTCTGTGTTTGGGAGTCTGGAAGAGGAAACACTACATGTGATCGTCAAGGCGGGTGAGCATTGCTAGTTCCGTTTGTTTTATATGTTACCTAACACAGGATTTTGGCAAGCATCCGATGGGCCCCCATTATTCCAGCTCAATTGCCTGGTGCTCGGCGACGATCCCTCACGCGTATTTTCCGTAAAGATCGATAGCAACGAGAATGTCTCGGTGCTAAGGAAGGTCATCAAAGATGAGAAGAAGCCTGCATTCGATTCCATTACTGCCGACAGACTCGATCTATGGAACGTTTCCATTGAAATCGATGATGATCTTTCAGAGAAACTTGGAGAGCGTCCCCGCGAAAGGACTTTACGTCCGACGGAAATATTGTCGGATGTATTTTCAAACGGCACTCCTGCCGTCAACACCCTCCATATCGTCGTTTATGCGCCTCCTGGTACGTGCTTTACCCCAGTGTTAATGATCATGGGTATTCATTCGATGCTAGTTCAACGATTGCATAGAGTCCCTCCATCTTCGTACAACGCTCCTGCCGGCACTTCGACGGTAGAAGGTCTACGGTCCACATTCTTGAATAACTCCCCTCACAAGTCCCCTTCCGCCGGTGGGCAAACAGCGGACTTTTCCAGCCGTCAACATCGTGATACACAGGCAATAGCGTGCAATCGCCCTTCCTCAGCCAGTGATGTAATACCAGTCACGCTTCTCCACCCCGTATTCGGCGAATTCATTGATGACTGCGATAACTACGTGCCAAATAAAACGGACCACGATGTCGTGCTCAAGTTGCAAACAGCCATGTCCCACATTTACGCAGACGAAAAATCCCGCGCAAAAGCTATCCGCGATGTCTTCGAATCGTACGGGATATATACCTCCGACCAACCAAGATCGGCAGTTTCGAAACGGATGGAGATATGACCTCGGGACGATTCGTCACGCTTCTCGCGGAATTCAAGAACGATGTGGGATGGTCAGGTGCTGAACCGTACCTTCAAGCCGCGCTATATTATCTAGAGTTTACCCGGAAACTGGCTCCTAAATACTCGCAATCCTCGCTGCCGTGTCTGATTATGCTCGTTTTTGGTTCGCTCCCCTCAGCTGTCCTTGACTCCTTGTTTACTAAGCTCGAATTATATGCCAGGCCCCTACCTATGTTTCGCCGGTGCAGCTTGGAACAATCGCCCTAATCTACAGATCCTCTCAGTTCTACCATTTCATTTCCACTTTTCGGATACAAGGTTGAAGATGATGGCTGCGCGACAACTGGGAGCATCTACGAGAGCCATAAATTGTATCAAGCGTTTTTACGAGGACGAATATCACACCTGTAACCCACCTTCTCCTCCAAACCAATCACAACCCCAGCCCATGCAACTGTTTCCATATCCGACATCTTTCACATCACTTGTGGATTCGAAGAAACAAAGCTTTGTTTATCGCTCTCACTTGGACAACAACAAGCTCATTTTTCGCGCGAAGCTGTGCGATGGCAGCTCTGACCTTTGTGTCAAATTTGTTCGTCAGTATTCAAAGGAGGTGCATGAATATTGTGCTTCGATTAATGCTGCGCCGAAGCTCCTGGGATTCGAGAGTATGCCTGGTGGATGGTATATGGTTGTGATGACTTTTATCGAAGGATATGACATGCTCCATGAATCTGAATCTCTCATACACACGGACAAGATTCGAGCTGTTATCGACCAGCTGCATGAATCTGGTTATGTGCATGGTGACATCCGGGACACAAATGTCATGGTTTCTTCTAACGGACACATTCTTCTTGATTTTGACTGGGCAGGGGAGAGTGGAAAGGTTCGATACCCAATGAACACTCATTATGGAGATGATCTATGGCGGCCTGAAGGAGTGCGGGATGGCATGCTGATTACTTGTGAACACGACATCGAAATGATGGATGCTATGTCTGAAGCATTACAGAGGGATGCCAGATGTTGAGTATGTAGAAACTGATAGATTTTGGCACTGCATCGATGACTCGAGTGTTGAGACCTGAAGTTTAAAACCAACAACATCAAAACTCCAAGCCTGGTGTGGTTACGACAGAGGCTTTTACCATTTCATAAATACTATTTAAAGTAATACTTACTGCTGCAACTTGAACTCAGTACATGGCACACAGGACAAAGTTGTCGAGACATGTCTTACCTGACTAGAAAACTACTGCATCTTGTCAATGGAGAAGGCACGACTGACACATAGGTGGAATGAGCAAATGGTGGCATATGACACCTCCGAAGTGACATCGTGGTGTGTGTATTTCGATGATACACCCATGCAACACCCTGTATAAACTCCACGGGGCTGCAACATCAGCACGGACCACAGACAACTTCAAGTTGCTTGCGAGATCACACAGCAATAGTCACCTGCCTTTTGTCCTGGAGCTTTTCCTGCATCTCATGGGAACAATTCATCATGTATCGCCACCCTAGGTTATGCAATACTACATCATTTTCAAGATCATACTGTGTACTATGGTAGTCAAGGCATTGACAACCAGGTGGCATTGTTGTAACCTACCTCCAACGCAATTCTTGTTACCTCTAATGTGAATGTGGATAGCTGGTCTACCATAGAGTTGACAGTACCCATAAAACAATTTACGATGAGTGGTGAGTATTATCAGAAAACCAAACAATGATGCTAGCTTTCACTGAGGTCGACAGGCTGGCAAGAACGAACAAGATATTATACCACAGAATTTTCTCGCCATGAACCTGAAGACTATGACCATGGACAGGACACTACATAATGAAGTTCCACTTAATTAGTTTCTTCTGGCCCCAGTTTCATGTACAATTTTGACTTAGGTATGCTGCTGCTATATGCACCTGGCGCCATGATATTTTGGCATTGAGGTATGTACAGTTGCTTCTTGGCTCTTTTTAGTCAGACTAAGATACCTTACAGCTTGTCAACAATGTGTACACTTAAAGTATTGTCTTGTATCACTGGCTGCACAGCAAGATACTTCTGAGAAGGTATGATGTCAGTATTCTGGAAGTACTCCTAATACTGCCACCATACTCACCAAAGGATATTTTGCCAGTATGCATACCAATCTAGAATACTACTTCAGTACCTTCAGTACTATCAAAATATAGTACAATACTGTCAAAATACTTCTGGTGAAGTATGTTGACAATATTAGGAATACTGTCAGGATACTTTCACAGTACTTCTCAGGCAGTATTGTGCCTTGCACCCAGTGTATATGCATGTTCATAAGGTGTTTTACGTGACATTTGTTTTTACTGTAGAATACCATTTTTCAATGTTTCAATGTTGTGATTGACAACTGTGCACATCATTCCCACTTAACAAGTCTGTACCATGCCCCCACTGGGTGCAGGGCACAATACCCCTGATGGGGTATTATGTAAGTATCTTGGAAGTATTCCTAATACTGTCAAGATACTAGCCCAGAAGTATGTTGCAAGTATGCTGATTGTTGATTACCATACCTCCACATTAGTAACTTGTACATATTGTAACTGTATTCTGAATGTCTTGGCTGAAAGATAATACAATATTTCCTCCCTACTATCACAATAATATTAAGATACTTCTAATGGAGTATTGAAGTGAAAGATCAAAATATTTTTCAAGTACTGAGAAGGCAGTAACTTGGTGGTATTGAGGTAATTTCTTCAGTACTACCAAGATACTATCTACAATACTATCAAGGTGATATCACAATACTCTGCTTGGGATATGTTAGCAATGTGATGGAAAAGATCTAGAAAACCTCTGTGTCAGTATGCTTGAAATATCATGGAAGTACACAAACAAAAAGAGTAGTCAAACACCCCATACCTTCACCATACTAAAGCCAGGGAATATTGGAAGTATTGAAGTGTTGTTTATTCAATACTGTCAAACTACTCTATGGGAAGTATATAAGAAGAAATTTGATAAATTGGAAAAGTATTATTAGCAGATGTCTGCACATGCAGGTCTGATGTTGCAAGTATCCACTTCCATGTCTGAGCACCTACACACTGGATGGACAGTAAGATACTTCTGAGAAGAAGTACATACCGGGACTTATTCAAGTACATACCGGGACTTATTCAAGTACATACCGGTACTTATTCAAGTACATACTGGGACTTATTCAAGTACATACCAGTACTTATTCAAGTACATACCGGGACTTATTCAAGTACATACCAGGACTTATTCAAGTACATACCGGACTGGTACTTATTCAAGTACCTACTGTTTTGAGTCCTTATTTGTATATCCAAGTACCTACTTGATATCTACTTGTGTGTCCAGGTATGTACTCAAGTACCACTTGCACATCCATGTTGTACATCCAAGTACTTACTCAGGTATGTCACTGGGTGCAAGGCACAATACTGCCTGAGAGGTACTGTGAAAGTATCCTGACAGTATTCCTAATATTGTCCACATACTTCACTAGAAGTATTTTGACAGTATTGTACTATATTTTGATAGTGCTGAAGGTATTGAAGTAGTATTCTAGATTGGTATGCATACTGGCAACATATCCCTTGGTGAGTATGGTGGCAGTATTAGGACTATTTCCAGAATACTCCTTCTCAGAAGTATCTTACTGTCCATCCAGTGTGTAGGTGCTCAGACATGGAAGTGGATACTTGCAACATCAGACCTACATGTGCAGACATCTGCTAATAATACTTTTCCAATTTATCAAATTTCTTCTTATATACTTCCCATAGAGTAGTTTGACAGTATTGAATAAACAACACTTCAATACTTCCAATATTCCCTGGCTTTAGTATGGTGAAGGTATGGGGTGTTTGACTACTCTTTTTGTTTGTGTACTTCCATGATATTTCAAGCATACTGACACAGAGGTTTTCTAGATCTTTTCCATCACATTGCTAACATATCCCAAGCAGAGTATTGTGATATCACCTTGATAGTATTGTAGATAGTATCTTGGTAGTACTGAAGAAATTACCTCAATACCGCCTTCTCAGTACTTGAAAAATATTTTGATCTTTCACTTCAATACTCCATTAGAAGTATCTTAATATTATTGTGATAGTAGGGAGGAAATATTGTATTATCTTTCAGCCAAGACATTCAGAATACAGTTACAATATGTACAAGTTACTAATGTGGAGGTATGGTAATCAACAATCAGCATACTTGCAACATACTTCTGGGCTAGTATCTTGACAGTATTAGGAATACTTCCAAGATACTTACATAATACCCCATCAGGGGTATTGTGCCCTGCACCCAGTGCCCATGTCCATGCCATGCCTGTCTCACTCTCCACCCTATGAAATCACCATCTATTCTGTGTGAGCATGCTTTTGAACACACATTGGCAGATGCACACATTGCCGGAGGACTCTATGGGGATAGACTTGATCCCCACGAGGAGGCTGTCGAGCAGTGGATCAACTTTGCCCTACAAAATAGAAGATGAAGATTAGATCCTGAAATTAAGAATTTTGAATGGGAATTGAACATATGGTTATGACAAATTCCTCAACTAAAAACTTGACCACAGATTCACCAACCCTTGCATGCCTTGTTGCCTTGCATATAGTAAAAATACACAGGATTCCTCTGCATCCTCATCATCCTCATCTGTCCTGAACACACACGAATCAGTATCCAACAAATCCTCTCAGCCACACCGCAGATTTACAAAATATGAACTGCTGATTATAGGCACTATCTCCTCGGAACTGATCTTTTGGCCCCTTCTTTTGAGACTTGGGCATACCAGCAGTATGCAGGATGTCTCCTGACCACCCTAAACCTGTATTCAAGTCCCCGTCCTTCAACTTGCTGCTGGCATTGACATTGATGTTCAATACTTCCTGCAAGAACTCCAGGTTGCTGTAGTCCCATATTTGAGGTGTATGCAAAGGGACGAGTAGGAGGTATATTGTCAGAGCTGTATCACACGTCAGTTACTATCAAAGAAAGAATCCAGAGCTGTGCAAAAGTTAAACCCACCGATCACAAATATAGACACACATCACCCATAACAACCTCCTCATGTCCTTGTTGCAAACTGGCTATCAGATGGTTAGAAGAAGCATCCACCCCATGTGTCCATACATACCCATTTCCTTCTTAGCCATGCACAAACCGATGATAAGTCCCATGTTGGGATAGGCAATCCAAGCCCATGGTATGAGGCTGGATGCCGGATATTATTAATAGAGCGGCTGTTTTGATGTGTGTTCTATTTATAGCACAGTTACATACAGCCGTAGTATAGGAGAAATAATAATAAGTTCCTTGTCTTGTTTCCCCCACTTGTCTCTGAGGAATTATTTCTTCTCTGTTTGTTTCCCTGCCTGATTTCCAATAGGTTATGGGCCCTGGTGGATTTTTCTAGGCAACAATTACTACTATGACAAATACTCCTGATGTCGAGGAGCAAGGGGAACAACAACAAGAGGAAGAATAATATATGCCTCCTAAACATACAAAAAGGGTCTATCACAGCAGTACCAATGAGCTCATTGGAGAACTCGGAGAACTCCATGAAGATGAAGATTTACCATCTATCAAACTAATTTGTACCAAAGAATATTTGAATGTAAACAGAATCACTGATCGCGACCACTTAATGGACAAGAACTGGCACAAATGGAAAGAGAGAATGAAGAGGGTATTTTTCAATTGCGATATTACTGGGTATGTTAGAGGGGATGTCGAATGCCCTAATGAGAGTATCAATCCTGAAGGCGCACACAACTGGTACAAGAATGACTCTTGGGTGCAACAAATTATTATTCATAACATCACCTCCTCGCAAATGAACCACATCGGGTCCAAAAACTCTGCAAAAGAAATGTACTCTGCACTCTCGGTAACTCATGAAAATAAGGCACATCAAACTGTTAATCAGATTTAATGCCTATTATATGAGACCAAATTACTCAGAGATTGTCGGCATTGAAGTAATGCATACCAAGGATTCTATTTCCATTTCTCAACCAAACATATTGAGAATCTTCTTTGCAAAGAAGAGATGCTAAATGTGAACCCTGTCGCCATGCCTATGGACCCAAATATTAAATTTGCACCAAATCCAGACAACAATGAATCAAATCGTAGCAATTCATATGCTAGATTGCTGGGGTGTTTACAATTCATCTCAAATTCCACAAGACCAGATATTAGCTTCGCAGTCAACAAACTAGCTGCTTACACTGCTAACCTGGGTCTTCAACACCACAGTGCAATAAAGTGGATACTCAGGTACCTAGCAGGTATGAAAACTCTGGGGATAACTTATGAAAAAACCCCCAATGAAACTAATACTAATAACCTCTTCCATGGTTATGCTGATGCCACTTTTGCAAATGCCGATGACCATAAATCTACTACTGGCTACGTCTTCTTAGGATCAGCGGGAGCGATCACATGGAAATCAAGGAAGCAAACTGTGATTGCACTTTCCTCAATGGAAGCAGACTATGTAGCTCTCTCAGAGGCTGGACGTGAAGCAACATGGCTCAGAAATTTGTACAGTGAACTCGGATTTCCTCAAAATTATCCAACAATTATTAAAGGCAACAACGATGGTTCTGTTGTATTAACCCACAATCTGCAATTCCATCAGCAATCAAAACACATTGCCTTATGTCATCATTGGGTCCAAGATCTTGTAACCAATAAAATACTCGATATTCAAAATTGTTGTGACCTGGAACAAACAGCAGACACATTGACAAAGGCACTACCAAGGCCCAAATTTATGCAACATAGGGTGGAGATGGGAATAAAGTTGATTAAGTAACTCAGTAGCTTTCCTCGCATGTGAGTTGGTTTTTACCCACAGGGTTTTCCACCACACAGAGGTTTTAATGCACCTGAAAGATAATCCAGTGAACCATTCCTAATAACTCAAACCATGTTTGGCTTGAAGGGGAGTGTTGGGATAGGCAATCCAAGCCCGTGGTCTGAGGCTGGATGCCGGATATTATTAATGGAGTGGCTGTTTTGATGCATGTTCTATTTATAGCACAGTTACATACAGCCGTAGTATAGGAGAAATAATAATAAGTTTCTTGTCTCATTTCCCCCACCTGTCTCTAAGAGAATTATTTCTTCTCTGTTTGTTTCCCTGCCTGATTTCCAATAAGGTATGCAAACACAGTGTTGATGGATGGTGGATGCAGGTGTGTCGGCTGCATCAGAGCCAGTTGTGGCATCCAACATGTCTTGGTTGTGAGTGGAAATGGTCAGAGGAAGTGTGGACAATATAAGGGCAACCTCACCCTCTAGCAAAGGGAAATCCAAAGTTAAAATTATACTACATAGTACAGGGATTGGGGACACACCTAGCAAAGGGAAATCCGAAGAGAAAACTCTAAGGATCTCTTTGCCAATGCCCAGTATATGTGAAGATGACAAAAATCAAATAATAACCTAAAAATAGAAAAGGCAGAGATAGGCAGATCAAGGCTGCCGAATGACATCATACCAAGGGGTAGATGTCGGAAGGGGTGCTCTGCCTCTAAATATAAAACTGTCAACATGCACAAACATGATAGAAAGGGAAAATTAGTGATAAAATCCGGAAAACCATGGAAAATGAAGAATAGAAGGAAATGAAGTGAGGTAAAATATAGAATGAATGTAAAAAAATAGGAGAAACACACAGGGCGCCCCACAGTCCCCTTACATCACCCCCTCTCTAAGATGCATCCCCCCAATGCATTCAAAATCGCATACGACCAAAGTCCATGACTTGAATGCAATGCAGTGCAGCAGTGTGCTGTCAGTGGAACTCCTTGACTAACCAAGGGGCATTCATGTCAGACTCTTCAACCCATGAGTTCTCCTCATACCAATAACCCTTCCAATGCACCAAATACTGGAGTTTTCCTCAATGCAAATGGCTGTCCAAGATTGACTCGACTTCGTATTGGGGTTCTCCCCCAATCACTGTAGGCAGTGGTGGTGGGTGTGAATGGCATCCTGTAAATGGATCTGGGGGAGCTGGAAGGAGTTTGATGACATGGAAGACTGGGTGGAGTCTGGACATGGAGGCTGGGAGGTGTGGATGATAGGCATGCATCCCAACATACTTGACAACGGGGAAAGGTCCCAGGAAGTGATGAGCAAGTTTCTTGGATGGATGTGTAGTAGAGATGTCACTGGAGTGAAGATACCCTCAATCACCAACCTTGTACTGAGGGGTTGGAGAATGGTGTTGGTTGTAAAAGTGTGCCATGTCATCCTTCACCTTTGCTAAGGGTGCCTTTGCCTCCTCCAAGCTATCCCGCATGTGTTCTGTGAACTCATTCACTGTCTCGATGTGTGAGGGAGTTGGGTGAGGTTCAAATCCCATGTGTGGATGTCATCCAGTGTCCAAGAGGAAAGGGGTTTGTTGAGCGGAAGCATGGTCATGGTTGTTGTATCCAAACTCGGCCAAGGGGAGAAGATCGTTTCAATCATCCTGGCATTCATTGACAAAGATGCGGATGTACTGCTCCAGTTCCTGGTTGACTTGCTCAGTCTGGCTGTCGGTTTGTGGGTGATAATGGGTCAAAGCAAGGAGTTTGATCCCCAAGAGTTGGTACAGCCCGCAAGTGAACTCTGCCATGAACTGAGGGCCATGATAAGAGAGGAAAGCACCAGGAAGTCCATGTAATTTCCACACATGGTGGAGGTAGAGTTGGGCGGCACCCAGGGCACTGACAGTGGTGTGAGTGGGAATGAAGTGAGCGTGTTTTCCCACTGAATCAACCGGGCACATCACCACATCAAACCCATTTGACTCTGGCAACTCCACCACAAAGTCGATGCTGACAACATCCCAATGACTCTCTGGAACAGGAAGAGGGTGTAGCTTGCCAATGGGCTTGCGATGAGGAACCTTGGTGTGTAAGCAAAGGTCACAAGTGCAACAATACTGACCAATGAGCTGTGACATTTGTGGACACCAATAATTCCATGAGGTGAGCTCCAAGGTCTTCCAGTGTCCACTCACACAGTTGAAGAGCACCATTGCATCATGCGCCTCATCCTAGAATGGTTTCGATGGTACAAACTCTACCTTCATCAGGACAAGTGCGAGTTTGAGAAGACCAAGATTGAGTACCTTGGCCTGATTATCTTGGAGGATCAGGTGGAGATGGATCGTATCAAGGTGAATGGGGTCACGTCTTGGTTGACGCCCACGAACAAGAAAGAGGTGCAGTCTTTCCTGGGCTTCATCAATTTTTATCAGTGTTTTATCAAGGATTTCTCACATCGTGCATGACCACTGTTTGACTTGACAGGAAAGCAGGCATGGAGGTGGGATAATGCACAACAGGAGGCATTCAAAAGGCATAAAGAGATGGTCACTTCCACTCCCATCCTTACCTTTGCTGACAATTTGCATCCTTTTCATGTAGAAGCCAACAGTTCTGACTTTGCAACGGGCGCTGTGTTGTCTCAGCAGTCTCTGGAGGACCAGAAGTGACATCCTGTTGTGTTCTACTCCAAAAGCCTTAGTGCTGTAGAGTGAAATTATGAGATCCATGACAAGGAGATGTTGGCGATAATGAATGCACTTGAGGAGTGGCGACACTTCCTCAAGGGTGCCCAACACAAGGTGGAAATTTGGATGGATCACAAGAATCTTGAGTACTTCATGATGGCCAAGAAATTGAACTGTCGTCAAGCTTGTTGGTCCCTGTATCTATCCAGATTTGACTTCTCCTTGCATGACCGTCCAGGTTGCAGCATGGGGAAGACTGATGCCCTCTCCCAACATGCAGACCATGGGGATGGCAGCGATGACAACCAAAACATTGTATTGTTGCAGCCAGACCTGTTCACCATTCAGGCACTGGAAGGCATTGCACCCCAAGGCAAGGAGTGGGACATTCTATGTGACATTTGTTGTGCAAACTGTAGTGGTTTACATGAGGATGTTGTCGCCTGAGCTGTTAAAGAACTGAGGAAGGGATCCACCGTTTCCTTGCATGCAGCAGAGTGGGCTGAAAAAGAAGACTTGTTGTATTTCAGGGACCGCATCTACATTCCCAATGACACAGACCTTCACCAGCACATCATATTCCAACACCATGACTCCTTCATCCTGCAAGGTCTATCCTCTCTCTCATGAAGAACAATGACAGCTTGACCAGTTCATCGATGAGCACCTGGCCTCTCAACATTTTTGACCATCAAAGTCACCCATGGCCTCCCCCTTTTTCTTTGTCAAGAAGAAGGATGGCGCACTTTGATCAGTTCAAGACTACAGAAGGCTCAACGATATCACGGTCAAAAATTGCTACCCATTACCTCTCATCTCTGAACTCATGAACCAGCTCCATGGAGCCCGATACTTCACCAAGCTCAACGTCCATTGGGGCTACAATAATGTGAGGATAAAGGAGGGAGATGAGTGGAAGGCAGCCTTTTGTACCAACTGTGGTCTTTTTGAACTGCTTGTCATGTTCTTCAGGAAAGACTACACCTCTTTCTTGTTTGTGGGCATTGGCCAAGCCATGACCCCATTCACCTTGCTCCACCTGACCCTCCAAGATAATCAGGCTGAGGTACTCAATCTTGGTCTTCTCAAACTTGCACTTGTCCTGATGAAGGTAGAGTTTGTACCATCGAAGCCATTCTAGGATGAGGCGCATGATGTGATGGTGCTCTTCAACCATGCGAGTGAAGATTAGGATGTCATCGAGATAGATGCAGAAAATGCCTTCGAGGATGAGGTCATGGAAAATGTTGTTCATCATGGTCTGAAAGGTGGCAGGGCTATTAGTAAGGCCAAAGAACATGACAAGCAGTTCAAAAAGACCACGGTTGGTACAAAAGGCTGCCTTCCACTCATCTCCCTCCTTTATCCTCACATTATTGTAGCCCCAATGGACGTCAAGCTTGGGGAAGTATCGGGCTCCATGGAGCTGGTTCACGAGCTCAGAGATGAGAGGTAATGGGTAGTGATGTTTGACCCTGATGTTGTTGAGCCTTCTGTAGTCTTGAACCAGTCGAAGTGAGCCATCCTTCTTCTTGACAAAGAAAAAGGGAGAGGCCATGGGTGACTTCAATGGTCAAATATGTCCAGAGGCCAGGTGCTCATCGATGAACTGGTCAAGCTGTCATTGTTCTTCAGGAGAGAGAGGATAGACCTTGCAGGATGAAGGGGTTGCACTGGGGGTGAGTTTGATCGTGTGATCCCATGGCTTGCATGCAGGGAGAGAGTCGAACGATTCCTTGGAGAACACATCTCTAAACTCATGGAGATGAGGGAGCAAGGAATTAGTAGAGGATTTAGCAGCATTGTTTTTGTGGAAGGCCTCAGCGAGGCATTGGGATATGTTCGATGTAGCACACAGCTCGTGCGATGGATGAATTGCAGTGTAGAAGATCTAATCACCTTCCTCCACTTCCTCTGGCTCCTCATCCTCATCATCTGAGTCTGGCATCAGATCAGGAACCCCTTCCAACCCCACTTCAGGTATAGGCAGGAGTCTGGCATGACACTTCTGAGTACATCATATCACTGCCTTCTGTCCACAATGTTCTTGCCTGGCTTCTGTGAGACAAGTACGACAGCAGGATGGACATTGGCTCATGGTAACCTCCCCAGTACACCAGTTGACCTCTGGGTTATGGTCTCGAAGCCACAGATAGCCCAAAGTCACCTTTTGCTTGCCTAATTGAGTGACAGCAAAAAGGGCATGCTCACTATGATCTTTGTAATGGAGGACCAGGTCTACAACCTCTCGGATGCCACCAGCTTCATTTGGGGACCCATCCACATTATACACAGGTATCAGACGCGAGAGTGAGCAAGTATTTAGGCGATGTTGTTGTTCAAGATGGGCATCAATGAAGAGACTGGTTGCACCAGAGTCCAGGACCACAGAGACACTGAGTATCTGTCCAGTGTCAGTCATCTGCAGTTTGGTTGCTAGGTTCAAGGAATGTGTCGAGGGAGTGGATGCAACAATATATTTGCATGGTAGTTTATGCTCCCATGATTTAATTTTGGGGTGTGGAGCAGAGGGAGACATGGGAAGAGCAGGTACATCTTCAGCCAACTTGGAAGGGTCAGAGAGGGGAACAGTCACTGAAATGGATTCATTTTCCAGGGATTCAACTGACAAGACTAATCCTGCTCCTCTACAACTTCTGACATGATCTCCTCTGCAACCTGATCCTTTGCTTCCTCAACATCTACAAGCACCAACAAGTCTTGGAGGAGTTCATCTCGCCCCTCGGGGTGAGCATGTGGATACCCTGATGATGGGGACACACTCCAGCCCTGTGCCCAGTTTCCCCACAACAGTAGCAGAGATCCAACCTATGTGCATGGCTGCAGGCTGCATCAACATCCATTGGTACTGGGACATTGATGGCTGGTGTGGGAGTTTGATGAACAGGAATGGGGTTAAGGTGTGGAAGGGTTCAATTGAAGGTGTAGGGTGCATGAGTGGTAGTTGGAGCACAGAATGCAGCATTAAATGCCACATTTGTGAGTCGGTTCTCATCACAGAGTGAAGCAGCTTCATACCAAGCATAGATATCATTGTCTGCTGGGCACCCTTCCAACATCTGTGCAATCTGGTCCTGAATTTTTCGATTGAGGCCCCGTCGGAACTTCACCACCACTGGTAGCCCACTCCCATATCCTGCCATGTCCACCAAATCCTTACACTCATCGATATAATCGTCCATGGATCAACATGCCTGGTGGTGAGAGGATGACTCAAGTTGTGTCACTGCTTGGTGGCGCTCATTGAGGGGACAAAAGTGGCATACAAACTCAGCTCAAAAGTCACCCCAAGTGGAGAAAGGTAGAGAACCAAGTTCTTTAGTTTGATGCAGAATACAGTCCATGTAGAGATAGGCGCGTTCAGATTTGATGTATGTGAAGGCCCAATAAATTTTTGCAGCCTCATCAATGAATTGATGCGACTGGAGACTCATGTATAACTCACAGGAATTAAGGAATGCATGTCCCTGTGCACATGCACCATTAAATTCAGTGGGGGGGGATGGTTTGATCTTGGTGCCCTCTTTGGTGGGTGCATTTGGCGGTACATTGTTGTTGGGTGCACTTAGAGTCGCAATGGGGGGAATATTGGTTGTAGGGTTAGTCTGGAGGGTCCTAATGAGGTTTTCAATCGTAGATTTAAGTGGATTGATTTGTGCACGTATTCTGGAAACATCGCTTTGAAGCACGTCAAGGTGCTCTGATGTGTCCATGTTGCTAGGGGGCACGTTTGGCGAAAATGGCAGCGCAGTAAAGGCGAGACTGTCTGGAACGGTGTGTTGGGAGTCTGTGGAGCTTTGGGAAGCATCATCCACTCTGTACCTGCCTATCTTGGGCAGTGCATTCCTGATTTCGGGCCTTAGGGGAGAGTTTTCTACTATAAGGGCAACCTCAGCCTCTAGCAAATGGAAATCCAAAGTTAAAATCATGCTACATAGTACAGGGATTGGGGACACACCTAGCAAAGGGAAATCTGAAGAGAAAACTTTAAGGATCCCTTTGCCAATGCCCAGTATATGTGAAGACAACAAAATCAAATAATAACCTAAAAATAGAAAAGGCGGAGATAGGCAGATCAAGGCCGCTGAATGACATCATACCAAGGTGTAGATGTCGGAAGGGGTGCTCCACCTCTAAATATAAAACTGTCAACATGCACAAACATGATAGAAAGGGAAAATTAGTAATAAAATCCGGAAAAATCATAGAAAATGATGAATAGAAGGAAATGAAGTGAGGAAAAATATTGAACAAACATAAAAAATAGAGGAAACACACAGGGCACCCCCCTAGTCCCCTTACAGGCAACGCTTTGATGAGTGTGATGGGATGAGGACACGAGGCTCATGGATGTTGATGGTGGAATCTGTCGATGAGTTCGTTGAGAGATGTTGGGACATTGGAGAGGGGAATCCAAGAGTTTTCAGAGTTGGATTGACCTTTCCAGTGCACAAAGGAGTCATAATGATGACCAACTTTCTGGGCATCAAGGATGGCATTGATGGACAGTGCAGGGTCATCTGCAGGTGTGAATGGATCTGGAGATGCATGAGATCAGAAGGGGAAGGGGTCATTGTAGGGCTCAAGGAGAGAAATGTGGAAGACTGGGTGTAGACAGGATAGGTAGGAAGGAAGGTTGAGGAGATAGGAGGAAGGTCCAATTTTCTTTATGACATGGTAGGGACCAAGCCAGCGATGATCGAGTTTGATAGAAGGGTGGGTGGTAGTGATGTGCTGACATAGTAACCATACCAATTGAGCTGGTTTGAAGTCGGAGGGTGGAAGTTGATGAGCATCATAGCAATGAGCTTGAAGTTGCTGTGCATGTTGTAACTCAGCATGGAGTTCTTTGTGAATGTGGGCAAGTCGTTGGGCAAGATCATCAGCAGCAGGGGTGGTGGAGAGGTGGGAGATTTGTGGTTTGAAGGTGGGATGATAGGCGAGGTTTGTGAAAAATGGTGTTTGATGAGTTGATAAGTTTTCGAGGTTGTTGAAACAAAACTCAGCAAGTGGTAGATAGTCAACCCAATCATCTTGCTGATATGAGCAGTACACACAGAGATAGGTTTCAAGTGTTTGATTGGTGCATTCAGTGAGACCATCAGTCTGAGGATGGTATGCAGTAGAAGTGCAGTGGTCAATGTTGAGAAGATCTTTCCAAAAGTTGGAAACAAAAACTGAGCCACGGTCAGAGATGATGGTGGTGGGAAGACCGTGAAGGCAAAAAATGCAGTTGAGAAATATCCAAGTGAGGTCGGGGGCTGTAAGGGTTTCGCAACAAGGCATGAAATGTGCTGCACATGTGAGATGATCACAAACAACCCAAATGGAGTCAAATCCATGGGAGATGGGAAGTTTGACAATGAAATCCATGGTTATGGATTGCCAAGGTCGAGCTGGGATGTCGAGGGGATGAAGAAGACCAAAATGCTTGTGGTGAGGGTGTTTGATATGATGACAAACATCACACACTTCAACATAGCATCAGATGTAGGTGTTCATACCAGGCCAGGAGTAGTCCCAAGAGACCAAAGCCAAAGTTTGTGTACAACCGGGATGTCCTCCAATAACAGAGTCGTGGTGTGATGCAAGGATGTGGGTGCACAATGAGGATGGGACATAGAGTTGTCCTGAGTGAAAAACAAGTCCTCCTTCAGCTCGAAAATTTGAGGCTCCTTTCACAACAGCCTTTCTCCACTCGACATCTTACTGGGTGGCGTTCCTGAAGCAGTCAAGAAGTTTGGAGTTGTCGATGGTGGGGGTGGTCAATGTGGCAAGAGATGAGGCTGTAAGAAGTGCATGTTGGGTGGGATAGAGGTGTTGGGAGTGGACAGGAGTGATAATAGTTTGGCATTGGAGTTTGAGATGATGATCTGTTGATTGAGGCATGAAATCAGGGTGTCAAGATGGTGCATCAGTGGGGTTGAGATAACCAGCACACCAGTGCAAGCAAAAGTTGAAGTCGGCAAGAAACATGGCCCAGCATGCTTGGTGACGATTGAGAACCTGAGAAGTCATAAAGTGTTCTAGGTTCTTGTGATCACAGATGACAGTGATGGGGAATGGAGATTCCCAAAAGCCAGGCACGCATGTTGTGGAAAGATTCAATGATGGCAAGAAGTTCCTTGTCATGGACATCATAGTTGATTTCGTGGGGGGAAAGTTTGTGAGAGTAGAAGGCGATAGGATGGAGGTTGTTGTCAAAGTCAGGTTGCTGAAGAATTCCAGAGATGGCGAAGTCAGAAGCATCTGTGGCAAGAGTACATGGAAGTGAAGGATCAAAATGCCCCAAAAGAGGCATTGCAAAAAAATTGGCTTTCAGTGCCTCAAAGGCACTCTTAGCCACAAGAGAGAAGTTCCTTTTAGAAGACTTCTTGGTAAGCTTGGTCAATGGGAGTGTCAACCAAGAGTAACCATCAATGAAATGATGGTAAAAGTTAGTAAAACTGAGAAAAGACTGAAGCTCCTTTACTTTAGTCGGTTCTGGCCACTTTGAAATGGTGTTGAGTTTCTTGGGGTTCATCTTGATACTGTTGGAGCTCATGATGAAGCCAAGGTATTCAACCTCAGAATGGTCAAATTCACATTTGGCAGCATTGGCACAGAGATGAGCATCACAAAGATGATCAAGAACTATAGCGACATGTTGATCGTGTTCTTCCTGAGTGCAGGAGAAGAGAAGAATGTCATCCAAGTAAACCATGCAGACGATGTCGAGCAGATCACATAGAACATCTTGAATGAAAGATTGCCATGCAGCAGGAGCATTGGTGAGGCCATAAGGAACAATGAGATGTTTGAAAAGGCCAAGATGCATCTGGAATGCAGTCTTCCATTTGTTGCCTTCCCAGATCCAAAGATGGGAATAGGTGGACTTGAGATCAATGACAGTGAAGATGTTGCAACCTAATCAGATCATCAACAAGAGGAAGGGGATACTGATTCTTCTGGGTAATGGCATTGAGGCCACAAAAGTCCACACAGAGGCAGATGTTGCCAGTCTTCTTGCGGGTGAAAAGAACAGGGGCGCCAGAAGAGGAAGTGGATTGCCAGATATGGCCTCAGCAAAGGTTGCTGTTGACATACTCAGCAACGGCTTCACGCTCAACCAAAGTGAGCTGATAAATAGGGCCAAAAGGAGGAGTCTTTCCCTTGTCCAACTCGATCTCAATGTCATAGGGATGGTGATCAGGCAATTCCTCAAACTTGGAAGGATTGAAGATGGTGTCAGCCCAAGGGTGATACTTGGGAGGGACAGAATTATGATAATCTGTAGTCGCATCGGCTGGATGGGGATGATTGGATGATGAGATGTCAGTAGCAAAGGAATTGAGGTACATGGAAGAGGTTGACTCATGGAAACAAAGTAAGCAGATGGTTTCTGCCCTTGCAGCATGGAAAAAATGTTGTGCACAGAGAACTTTGATGTTTGGGGGAGAGGGCAGTGGTTTTGTTTTGTAAGTTGGTGAGGACATAGGCAGGGAGTGACAAAAGTCATTCAATGTGACAAATGAAGACAAGAAGGATGAATGATGCGGTGGCATAGGAGCTGTTTTTGTCGAGAAGTGCAGGGTGGGGTTAGGGTGTAGGGAAGGACTGGAGCCCTTGGCATACATGGTAACAGGTTTTGCATGGGTCCCACAACAGTTGAATGTGAGCATTGATTCAGCCCAGTCAATGTTGGGATTATGGTGCTGAAGCCAGTCGAGTCCCAAAATCATTGGGTAGCCAACAGAAACAACAGTAAATGCCTGAGTTTCACTGTGAGAGCCTAAGGATAAATGAGCAAGAATATTCTGGGTGATCAATCCAGAAGCGATATGTTGGTCATTGACTGCCATAATAGGCACAGGAATATCCATGAGGCATTGAGGAAGGTTGTGACGAGAGGTGAAATGATTGGATATGCAGGAGGTGGTAGCACCAGAGTCAATCATTGTGCGAGTAGTGATAGGAGTTTGGCAAGGAATGGAAATTCGAACTGAAACAAAGAAGTGTCATGTCAAGAATAGGGTTGTCAAGGTGGCAAAAATAAATGTGGGAGGGGAGAGAGGAAATTCCGGAATGTATGACCCATCATTTGCACGGATGAGTTGGGGCCTTGGCACTGGGATTGAAAGCAAAAGATGTATCCCTTCATCAACTGAAGGCCCGGGGATGGGAGGTCCTTTGGTCAGGCTTTTCCCAACTGGGAAGAAGCTTTAGGTACATGCCGCTTCTTGGAAGCCTTGGACATGTTGGGACATGTGGCAGCACTGTGATTGGCACCACTGCAATAATGACAGAGGTTCTGCTTATGGCACCGTTCCCACTCTTCGGCAGTGAGAGGGCCACAAGGTTTGGAGATTTTGGTAGCATCAATGACCATAGGTTCTCCAAGGGGAAGAGTGGAGGAGGAAGTGGATGTGGGAGCAGTGGTCTGGTGACTGTAGAAGGATTGGGTGCTTGAGTGAGGTTGATAACTATAGCTCAATTTAGCAGAAAAATCAGAGTTGTTCTGCTTGCCTTCCTGCTTCTGTTCCAACTCCCCATCATGCACACAGTTGTCAATCTCGATGACAGAATCCACATATGCCTTGAATTTGGTTGGGCGATCCTCCTTCTTCATTAACATGATAACATCTTTGATGGTGGATTTAAGATGCTCATAGAATTTGTCAATTTGAGTGGCATTGGACCAATCGACATGAATGAGGAGTTCTTGATAATGAGCAGCATAAGTAGCAGCTGATCCAGTTTGATAGAGGGCATTGATCTTGCATGAAGCTTTGCTTTGAATATTCGAACTGCCAAAGTGAGCTTTGAAGTCTTTGCAGAACTGTTCAAAATTTAATAAAGTGTCAGTATGTTTGAGTTGGACAGCAGTGTACCACTGTTGAGGACTGCCTTCAGCAAGATAGGTAGCCATATAGATGCACTTGTCATCTTTGGTTGGCAAAGCCTTCTGAGACAAGTGAATAGCATGTTTGATGAGCATCAGGAAGTCATTGACCTCTGTAGCCTTGCCTTTGGAAATAAAAGGCTCACAGAAATGAGGGTTTCTGCATGGATTTGGAGTTACATCAAGCAGAAGTTCCCACAAGTGAGCAATGCACTCAATGAGTGCATTGTTCACCAAGGCTTGATGCTGAGCCTCCTTGCACTGGATGTCAAAAAGACTCAGTACCCACACCCAGTTGAAGAATTGCATGCATGAGTGCAACACATTCCTCAGAAGGAGTAAGCGTGGTCTGATTTGCCTGTGGAGAGGTGCCCCCTGCATCTGCACCCACAAAAGATGTGGATCCCAAACCCAAAGGCATGGTGATGTCTTCAGATGACATTTATGTAAAAACAAGAACAAAACAAGAGGAAATGATAATGGAAAGGATTGAAAAAAGGACAATACTGCAAATGCTCGACGTGAGCTATGCTTGTGGCTTGGTAAAAAGTTATAGTGGTGAGGTGTGGTGGTTGAATCAAACTGTGATGGTCAAGGTCAAAACAATGACCAATCAACAAGGTGCCCTGAGAATGAGAGAACAAGCGAGTAAAGAGGATTTTGAGGGTAACTCAGAGGCAAAGGGAAAGGAGGAGAATCACTGGTGTTGATTTGACGAGGTTACTGGAAATACAAGCAAGCCTTTATACTGTTTGAACTGAGTCAAAGAAGGTCTGTAAAACTGAATAGAGAGCAGCCCGTGATAAACAAAGATAAGAGATAGAAAGAGTCAATAGAGATAGCTGGAAATCAAGGAATAACGAGTCATATAGAATCAGAAAGAGTCCTAGAATCTCTGAAGTGAATGGATGGAATGAACAAAGAGATGTCACATGGAATGTGGATTTAGCGGAACTCAATTCAGTGTGTTTCTGATGACCATGACCCTCACAATCTTGTCCAGCCCAAAATTCCTGTCTCACCACAAGGCAACCCCTTGTTTGTCTAATTCCTTCTGTTAAATGATCTCCTCTAGCAAGTCTCTACAATGTTCTTATATCTGAGACTATAGGTGCACTCCTCGGTTTCCTGTTAGTATTACACTTGCTACAATTTTGAATTTATTGACTTTCCTGCTACTTATTCATCATGACCCAAGGTCATGTCACTCCTACTTTGTAGTTCAAACCATGTATTAATGCTTCATACATCCCCTGCATCTCCCATTTCAAAAGGCCTTCAACCCCTTGCTGATCCTGGGTGCTTACTTTGCAATTGCAGCTGTGTACCCTTGAGCAAACTACACATAATTAATTTAGTCCATATAATTATTCCAGCAGTACAAAGACATCAAGCTACAGCATCCCCTTGCACCAAACACCAAGAGGTGTGATTGCCATGAGGAGATGAGCAGAAAATCTCTCATCTCTTTCCTTTTTTGTAATTTCCTTTTTGGGAATTTATTTTTTGACAGATTTGGGTTGTCCACAAACATCGCTATCGAGCCCTTCTGTAAGGGTAGCATGATCCTGGTGACGTATTTCTGTGACTTTTTTGATATTCTTTATTTCCTTCTGTCCTGGTGACTCTGTTCCCCTCTCTCATTTCTATGGTCTCTTTATCTTATCTCCCCAACTTTCTATGTATATACATGAGCAGTTTTGTATCTCATAGTTTAGAGAATTCTGAGACCCATAAACTGTCCTTCTGAGTGAACTTGATAAACTCATGTGCTAGAACTGTGACAGGTCACTCTTCTATCACAGCTTTGTGGCCACACTGCCATGTGTTCATTGTAATGTATCTCTGCGATTGCCATTCTGTATTCTGATATCTTCCCTTCTTACCATTTAGCTTCACTCCCCTTTAGAATGGAATGGTCATTCGCCCGCAATGCCCACCAGCCTTGAATGGATCACCACCTCTCTTTCTCTGGGCCCATCTATTTCTTCGCATGAAATCTCCTTCACAAATGTCGACCGTCTCTTCCTCCAGACCCCTTAATAATGCTGCACTCCTTCATCCTTACTGTAATGCAGCCCCGATTTCCTCAACATATGGCCTCTTAATCTTACCCAACCTAAACCTATCCCAGGTCAGGCATTGTCATCTATCGCTACATTTTTCACACTAACACATTCTTCTCTCACAGCACAACCATCGATACAACACTTTCCTTGTCCCGTTTCCCTGTATCAGCCATGTTGATGCTGTTTGCCAGGGCCCCAAAACCCCTGCCATGTTATACTTCCCTCAAAGCTGCACTATTCTCAAATATGAAACCCAATGGCATGCCCAGTGCATTGTCTCCATTGCCACTATCACTGCCTTCTTTCTGTCCCATGCTCTCCCTAATCAATCCATGAAGCACCATCCTCTCCCTCACCCACAGCAATGCCAGGAACACAACAGCCACCCTCCCCGCTATTATTCTGGGCAGCAGTGTACATGCAGGCTCTGGGCCAACTTGTGCAGCCAATCCAACAAGCCAATCCTCTTCCTCACAACCCAACCCAGTCCACCTCACCCTCCAGCCCTCCATACACCTCTTCACAATCACCAGAACACATGATACCCCATCCTCCATGTGCCCAATGCCCACTTCCCCATGATCTCCCACTGGATCTTCCAAGTGCTGTCCCAGTGGCTCCTGGAGCTACAAATCCTACCTCCTACCCTCTGCCTTCATCTCTTGCACCAACTCTACCTCCAAACACCACCCCTCCTCCAATTCTCCCACTCCCAACCTCAACCACCTCTCAAGCAAGTGGCAGAACATCACCAACATCACTTGCAATGATGCCAATGCCTCATTGGTCCTCTCACCTATGTCGCCCATGTTTGTCCCATCCCACTGCCATATGGATGGCAGGCCCCAGCACCACCATCACCATGAAATGACCCTTGATGTATGTCAGAGTCAGGGATTTTGCATTTGCAGCAAGGGATGAGCAGCATGCCAGTCTCAGCACTGTGATGGGGATGGAGATGAGGATAGGCCAAGGGGGAAAGGTGTGTTCGATGGGGAGATTGCCCTGGCAATGGTGATGTGTGTGTGGGGGGGGTGGGGGGGTTCCCATTTGAAGTGGGCAGATTGAATGTTTATGTGGGGCAGGGTGGGGCGATAGACAGTGTGGGGGTAGGATGCAGAGGAGGTGGATGTGGGGGTGGAAATGGCAGCAAGTGGGCTTGGGGTGGGCCTGAGAAGATGGTTGCAGATACCACCACATTCGAGAATAACCCACACTCCACACCCCATCCCTGATCAAGCTACTTGCGAGTGTACTCCAGGACCCAATCTCCCCTCAATGCTACAGACAACATGCATATATTGAGATCAGTGGTATGGCCAGCCCAGAACGATGGGGGGCGGGACTGGGCACAGTGTTTGTGGGAGTGGGGGAGTGATCCTACACATGCACCCATGTGGGTAGGCGAGTATCAATGCCAGAAGAGGCAAGTGAAAATGAAGAGCATGATCAAGCCAAGGTGTGGGTGCAGGCTTAGGGCAAGATTGGATTTGCCACTAGAATTCCCAGTTCATTGGCAGCATGGTACAGCAAGGTGGGTGGCTGTGTCATTTGAGGTGCAGCAGGAGACCCATGAGCACTGGGACTTGATATGTGAATCAAAGGATGATGGTGATGGTAACTTGGCCCCATCTATGCCAAAGTGGAGGGAGATGTATGAGGAGTGGGTTATTTTGCAGGAGCTGTTAGGGAGGTGGGGGCACATGGACATGCAATAGATATGGGGATCAGGAATTGGGCAGGCACATGCAAGGCAAGTATTCTTGGACTCTATGATGACTGATTGTCAGCATCCACCACTTTGAAAAGATTAGTTCTTACTATACTAGGTAGATGAGGACATGACAGTAAATTCCAAGTTGGAGATCAACCCTCTGCAATATTGTCATGTGTCAAGTAACAACTCAAGTTGTTTAGTACTCTCTTTCATATGGTAAACTAGTGATCACTCTACTTTCCAGGTCTGGTGATTTGAAGCAAATCGAGTGGGTGCCATTGGTGCCACTGTTGTATAAGAAACATCAAGTCCATGCCCAAGTCTTTGGCTTCCCACTCATGCATGACAACATTCAAGTCTGGGTAGAAAACCATAACATACACCCAGAGTCAGAGACCTATGTCAGGTACAACACTGCTTTGGAGGCCATCTGTGAGAGGCTACCTCATAATCACCATCGCCTTTGCCTCATTCACAATTCAATGGCAACCTACTTGCAATCAACGTGTATCATTGTAGAAACCAATGTCAGTGCTAAAGACAGGGAGACCACCTAGGATGCCAAACTCATCAAATCACTTTATGATGCTATCAACATGGGCAACCCCCTGGGATGGTTTTGCAAGTGCCAGTGATGTGCTATCATATGTTCTTTACTTTGTGAAGACTAAGTCTCTCTGATTTGCATTACATAGGGAGAAGAGTGAGGGTTGTTGCTACCTTGACAATGTAATTTTTTCACCTCCTGTCATCTCACAGTTAGTATCATGATAAATTGATATGCAATACAGTTCCTCATTCCGGCAAATTCATTTGTGTTCAAGCTGTAACTCTTTACTCATCTACTCACACAGAATTTTGAGCTCTTAGTCTGAGTCGTGAACATATGAACTTTTGAAGATGAGATTGTCATAAAGCTTACCCTGTCTTCAAAATTTGATACATCCTCTACATTGACACATTGACTGCTGGCATGACATATCGCCTTTCATGGTGTTAACAAAGAGCTGGTGCAAAGTGAGATGAAGATTCTTCTCTGCCTCCCTTCTGCCCCACCTTGCTGCCCCACCTTGCTGCCTGCAACTTGTCAATGGCCTCTCTGCATCCCTCACTCCTTCAATATACACCTCGAATGCTTCTTTATCAAGCCAAGCAGCTGGAATTCCACATCATGCCTGCACACAGAAGAAAACCAACAGAATCTCATCAATTACTTGAACTCCCATCCTACACTCATGACTCTTCCATCAGCTGCCTCCTCCCTTGCTAAAGCTATGATCTAACCCTTGGATCTAATGAGGCCATCCACATACATACAATACACATGGCTGGGCCATTACAAGCTCCTCCCATGCATCACTCTATCATTCCCCCTCATTGGGATGTGAGGCTGTCGACACAGGCTAGGAGGGTGCCAGGAGACCCCAGAAGGGGGATACCTGCCTAGTAAGCACCCACCAACCTCCGTAATTGCACCACGTCACACTGACGCACCCAAACCCCACTGCCCCCCCCCAAAAAAATAATACAGAAACCCAAACGTGGAACGATGGCAACAAATGACAACAAGCCACCCGCCTCCATCGTGGGGTCGTGGGGTGGGTTTTTTTTTCTTCTTTTTCTTTTAGCCCTCCCCCACATTTTGGGGGGAGTTTTTTTTTTTAAATCTATAGTTTGTAATTTCTTTGATTGTATTGTATACTCCCTCGCGTCTAATGCAAGGGATGCAGTTAATAAAATTTATTTGTTCAATTTTTGAAAGATAAATACTTGAGTTTGAGTTTGAGTGTCATAAATAAACTATGTATTACTAACAAATAATTCTCCTGTGGCTCAACTGGTTGATCACATGTGTTTGGTTTGTTGTGTGATGACTTGGAGGTCTTGGGTTCAATCCTTGCTCTGCACACATATATTTTGTAGGCACGTCATGACTTTCATAAAGTCTGAAAAGCTTGGAACTCGTAAGATATCAAATTGACCCAGATTCTGCATACAGACTAGCTCGGACTCCACACAGTCCATGCGGAGTCCGCTAGGACATGTGGGGCACTGTAAATTACTGGCTAAAATGTACATGTACAGTAAAAAAAAGTATGAATATAATAACTATTTATACTAATATACTTGTATTTACATGAAGAGGGAGAAGCCTGGGGGAAAATACAGTCATTTGCTGGGTGCTTATATACCCTGTGGCTGCGCACAGACCATGTGGTCATGTTTGTGCTCAAAAAAACAAAAGTGGCACCATTTGCCAGTTGACTCCCATGACAACAAACAACTCCTACATGCACAACTCCTGTTAAGAACTGATCCTAGAGGCCGCTTCAGAATCCAACTGGACACTGTGGGTGATGATAGTGGGAGATTGTCAGGTCAATGCGGATTCTGCAGGAGGGGGAATGGAAAGGACTTGGCTTCAGCTTGTAAGAAGCTGCGCCCTTCACCTTGTCTGGTGTCCTCGAGGGTTTAGAGGTAGGAGTGGGAAAGTGCAGGTAAATATGGAGGGACTTAGGTTGAGTTCAGATGAGACTAGAACTTCGGAGGGAGACTAGAGGTTGAGTTGAATGTAGTTCAGACTCTTAGAGGACAGGGGTTGGAGTAGAAGGAGGTTTGGCAGGGTAAAGTCGAGTCTATGTCGATATATGAACTGAGGAATACAAGGCAAAACTAACTAAGCTTAAATACTGTAGTCCAGAATAATGTGGAACAGGAACGAAGACTGCGGCAGTGTCTCGACTGCATAGATAAATTACCTATGGGAGGTGCACAGGAATCCATAGTTGAATTTGCAATAGAGACGGCAGCCGTGGATGCTGTACAAGGCAGCCTGATGCACAGCAGCATGGGCAGTGCAAGGCGGCTGGGAACAAAATTGGGAGGCATAGACAAAAGTCATGTTCAACGTGCGGGAAAGAGTCGGATGGATGCAGGTTCTGATCGGGCAAGGAATGGTTCTTGACAACTCCCACCATCAATGTTCACCCACCCCTGAAGCATTGCCAATGAACAAACACAAAGCAGGCAGCCCAAATGATGAATTAGCATCATTTGGGCCCTATGGTACATTTTTTTAATAGTTTTTTCTTTCTTTACTATCTAACTAACTAATCAAATCTTTTTCTTTGTTATTAGGTTCTTGCCATTTGATTACAATGTCGCCCATTCACACCCAAGCCCTACTCTGCCACTGCAAGCTGCTGCTCGCAGGGTGGCAATGGGTCCCATTTCTGGACTATGACAATACAACAATGGCAACCGACCACATCAGTGTGGACTGACAACACAAACAGGGGGATGACACACAGCAACACAATGAGGGACAAACAGGAGGACAGCGGGCGACAATGCGATTGGGGGAACGACAGACAACAATGCAAATCAAATGGGGGAATGACGGACAATGCAAACAGGGGAACGATGGACAATGCAAATGGGGAATGATGGATGATGCAAATGCAGGAACAATGGACAATGCGAAGGGGGACGACCTATGAGCAGCAGTGCACCACCCTCACTACCAACCGGAGATGGTGGAACCTTTTTTTTTTGTTATTCTCATTTGCTCTTGCTGTTAACAGACCCCTACCCACCCCTCCTCTGCCTCCTGTAGGTGGGGGAGGGGTTTTTCTGTCACCTTTCATTATTTTTACTTTTCTAGCATCACACCACTGCGAACAACTGCGACTGGTCAAAACTGGTCTTTTGGTTGTGGTCCTCCAAGTTTCAGTGTCGGTCTAGACTGGTTGCAGTCCCGGTTGCCCCTCTTGGGGGTCAAAAAACTGGACCGAACCAGACCTTAAAACACTAGCTGTTGCTGTGGGTAGTGGTCATTGTTGTCATCGTCCCTCATGCTGTTGCTGTGGTGTTCATCCTGCCCATCAGAGAGGAGGCCAGTAGCACATGAACCACCCTGCAAGCAAGGGCTCACAGTGGTGGGGGCAGGTGCTGGTGTTTGTCTCCCTTATACTACACCTGCAAACCACTCTACAAGCAGCTGCTTGCAGACGTGGTGGTGGGTGTCGAGTCATCCCTCTCATCCCCTTCATTGTGGATAGGGATCCCATGAACCACCCCATGAGCAGTGGCTCGTGGGCGTGGGGCAGGTGCTGTGTTGTCCTGCTCCTGGTGCCATTTGTGTTGGTGCTGGTGTCATGGTCCTCATGTTGCTATGGGCAGGTGTTGTCATCATGGTCCCCTCTCCCCATTGTTGTCATGTTGTTGGTGGCTTTGTGGATCCTCGTTGACCATTAGCACCCCGATCCACCCTGCAAGCCATCACTCGCAGTGGTGGTGGTGGGTGCTTTGCTGGTCTCTGGTTTTGTTGTTGAGCTGTGGGCGGGTGTGGGTGGTTAGTGGGGTGGTGGCCCATTTACAGGGTTTGGGGTGCATACCTGGCGGGTACCCCACTGCATGGGCCTCCCAGCACCTCCCTGGGGTTTTCCCAGCCCCAAACAAGCCCCTCACATCCCATTTGAATGGGGAGGAGGGGGCAGCCATGTGTCATGGTCATCATTGTAGATAAGAATCAATAACCTAAGAACATAGAAAAAAGTTGTTATTAGCTTAAAAAAGAAGTATAACAAACAAAAAATACATAATTACATTTGGTTGAGGGGCCTCAAGCCCCTCAACATTAGTCGACAGTTGCCAACACCCGAAAAATGTGCGTGACATGGCAATCTTGCCACCACGTGCATTGCCATTTGGTCTTGATGGGAGGGCATGGGAGCTGTGCCAGTTTCTGCTTACATAGGTGGGAGGTGGGAGGTGGGAGAGAGTGGTGGTAGGGAGTGGGCATCATAGATGGTAGTGGTGGTGGTTGGTACCTATGGCTTAGTGTTCAACTATGTTATAAAGTGTCATTGACTAGTGGTATTATTACTTGTTCAATATCTACTTATACTACACACTGATGGTTCAATTCTTTTGATATTAATAGTAACACAGTCATTGCATTTGGACAGCTCAGACAGTCCAAGCAGTTGTTCCATGGAAAGTCCTAGCATCTGAGCTCTTACTAGGAATTTACTTGGACTGTCCATGGACTGGACTAGGACTGAACTAGGACTAGGAATTTAAAATTGGCAGGATGTTCTGCCAAAAAAATTCTGAGTAGAGTCTGCAGACAGTCTGAACAGTCCATGCAATCTGTGCAGAGTCCATGCAATCTGTATGGAACACCAGGGGGACAGCAAAGACCTCTACTTACTTACTATTAAGTAGAAAAATGAATGTAGTGAAAAAGGATTGAACCAGTAACCTTATGTATGCTTACATAAGTTATATCAGGTGTTGCAACAGCTGAGCCAAACAGTCTGATAATTTTGATAAATAGAATTCCACATGTAGTGATCACATCACATGATTGTTGAAACTATGCATGTGTATTAAACAAACAACTAGAATCACAACCATCACCCACCACCATGACATGTCCCTCCCCTCAAACCTTGCCACCACCTCCATGCCATTAATGCCTGCCATGCCCAATCCCATGCTGTGGAGATCCGAAAATCCCAGGAATGAACCCCATCCGACCAAATGTGGGCCCAAACGACACAAGCATTGTTTGGGCCCTAGGTAAATTTTAAGCTTCTTTTCTTTCTTTTTCAATTAACTAATGTTCAATTTTGTTCTTTTTTAGGTTATACAATGAGACAACGATGAAGACATGACACACCACCCACCTCCAGCCTCACGAGCCACTGCTTGTGGGGTAGATTCTGGCTGGAATATGACAATGACAACAGGGCGGCAGTGAGAGGGGAAAAACAAGGCCCAAGAGATGTCGCAGATGTCTCTTGGGCCACAGGTAAGTTGTTTTTCTCATTCTTGTTTCATTTTCAATTTATTAACAAATTTTATTCTAGGTATCAGCAGAGATCTGCTTTATTTTGATCTTCTTTTGTTCTGTTTCCCTGAGCTCCTGAGGTTTGCATTACACATGCTTAGGAAGACTAGATAATTACATATTTACAATAATAAAACTTAATGCTGTTCTCATTGTTGAAGACAGCAACAAAAGAGCCTGGTACCTGATGATGTATATGAAACGGAAAAAGGAGTGCTGAGTGTTTACCAGGAACTTCACTCACAGGCAAAGTTCCCAGACAACCTATGCAAACAACCTCCATACTCAACCAGCAACCACCATGTAGCACTGCTCATCATCAACACACCATCAATAGCAGTGCTGCCTTGATACTTGGCACATTATCTGTTGTAGTTATGTGGTATTGTACTTTGTATTAGTAGAAAAAATGATGAAATTTCAACAATGTAGAATGGAGACTAGTTGCTGCTAGTCAACCCTGACAATAGGCAACAAAAGAAAGTACTGAACATCCATCTTAACGTATGGGTTGGCATGCACGGTGTTTGATGGAGGTACATCATGTGATTTCTGTTTGAATCCAAGTCTAACCTTTTTGCTGGACAATTAGATGCTTCATATAAATTTCTCAATGGCTTTTGGTAGTGAGTGCATCCAATACACTATTCCTACAATCTCAGTTATCTTACAACTTTACTCGAAAATCCACAATGATCTCATCTATTGCTTGCACCCTACCATTGACAGTATTGTCATATGAAAAACATCCTCTCACTCAACTGGTATCTGTTTTGTGCTCCATTCCAACTTGCTGCAAACAAGGTGTAGAAGTAAGGCTTTTTTTCTTTCTCATTGGATTATACAGGATGTTTAATATTCTGGATAACTAGAATAAAGGGTTATGCACATAGAATTGACCAGGACACACACAACTATAACAAGACTCCTGTACATGATAAGAATACCAGATACAATCCAGGAACTTTGAAGCTTCCAGGAATGGTAGGGGAGCATAAAGTTGTGCTATATAGCTCCACATACCAATATTTTCAAACTCAGTCCCAAAACTTGGACCCTGTTTAGTTTTTCCTTGGACTTTTTCGACTGCAAGTTCTGCCAAATTTGAACTTCTACTTGAGCAAAGTCTGAGCTTCTTCTAGGACTGTCTAAGCTGTCCAAGTGTACTCTACTCAGACTAAAGTTAGGCTATATAGCTCCACATACCATAGTGCTTTGACAGGTGGAATATATGGACTCTACTCAGACTGTTAGTCAGACAGTCCTTAAACAGACAGGTGGAATATGTTCAAAGTCAGAATGGCTCCCCTGATCATAGCAATGTGATCTGGGGAGAAGTTTCTCAGGTCTAACATGGATCCACATATTAAAGCACTATGATATGTGGAACATCTCTGATAATAATGTAACCTGCACCCTTCTCTAACCCAAACCATTTTTAGAAACATCCTGTATAATTGTCAGTGCGAGAATACAGGACCTGAAGAGCTTATAAAAGCAAAACAGGATGCACTTGGATTCCCCAGTGCCTGTCATCCTAAGACCTTGCAAACTCTTCTGTAGGTTGTAGAATACACCTCCCTAACTCTAACCCACTCTAAAAGTGGAGAAATGGGCCATGTCAATCAGAATGATTGTCACCGAATGCTTACCACATTTGGTAATGTCATTGAGAGTTGCAAGACTTTGCACTCCCCCCTGTATTCCTATCAGAGTCCTAGGAGTCCAATAGGAATCCAATCAGAATGTATCTTGATGACCATGTACTCTTGTTTCCAAGAAATTCCTAGTAAAGTCCTAGTAAAGTCCTATGCAATTCCAACATGAAGTTGGAATACCACCATTTTGGAAGACTTAACTTGGTGAACTTTTCACGAAGTGCTTACAGAATAAATGGGTAGAGCAGGGATTGAACCATGGACCTTGGGATGTAAGTCATATGACCACCAAACAAGTGCTCAACAGGCTGAGCCACAGGAGAATTAATAGATATGTAATTAATGTCCATTTAAAGCACTTAGAGATAGTTCACTTTAACTTCATGAGAGCTTGTAAAAAAAATTGTTGAGCCCTTGCAAAGATACGAGGGAGTAATATAATTAATATAGATGAAAAAAAAAAACCCCACGAAAATGCAGGGGGGGACAATTAATTATACTATTTAATTATACTATTTAAAACTAAAAAAACCCACCCCCCCACAAAATGGGGGGGAGGGGGTGGTGTTGCATCACATTGCTGGTGTTTCATTGTTGCCCTTTCCCCTCCCCCCTTGTCTCACCCCCCTAACCTGTGTCATTCCTTCCTCTGTTGTCATGCCATTTCCCCCCCTCCCTGTTGTCATTCCACCCACCATCCACCCCACAAGCAGTTGCTCGTGAGGCTGGAGGTGGGTGGTGCATCATTTGGGTTCCGCTCATCTCGTCATCCCCACCCCCTTGTATTGTCTTGTCTCTCCCCCCTGGCTGTTTCATCCCCCCCGTCCCCCCTTGTCCCATCATCCAGTACTGGTGCTGTCGCCTTCCCATTGTCTCCCCCTCCCTCCTCTGATCTCTCCCTCCCTGTCATCATTACCATGTTGCTCCCCATTTCAACCCCATGAGCAGTTGCTTGCAGCGGTGGTTCATGGTCATGGTTGTGGCAGTTGGTGGTGTTCTCTCCCCCTCTTGTCACTGTTGTCTTGTGCCCAGAGCACCCATCCTTGGTATGCTTCTTGTTGTTCATGACTGATGCATCCTTGCAGGTTTCAACACTGGGTGCTCAAAAACAACCAAGACCTGCAACTGGATGGCCAGGTTCCCTGATAGCCTTAAGCTGGTGCACATGAACCTCCCCAGGACCCATGATACTGCCACTTGTGTGTGCCAACCTAGATATCTTGACATGTAGCAATCTTTGATGTCTTTTAACATAACATATAGGGAACTACTCAGCTGCTACTCAGGCCTCATTGGTGCACTACACTGGACCGTAAGTGATGGCATCACACACCCTTTATGTGTATCTGATGATTATGCATAGTATCCCTGATTCGAATTTCTTCTGCAGGAAAAATCCATCTTCCAGAGCCTGAATGACAGAGTTCACATCTTTGATCTCCCCATTGCATACAGCCCCAGTAGTGACACCATCGGCTTCCACCACTGTAAGTGCCCACACCCAGATCTCCATGCTATGACAATCAATAGCTGATGTCAAGTACAGCCGCTGCGATGTTGGCACTGCACACCACCATCGAGGATGTGTTCTTTGGTTTCTACAACTGGCTGGACAACCACCCCACTGAGGCTGTGCTTGTCTCCATCAACTTTGAAGGTGGAACCGGCATGCCAAACAATGTGCAACTCCAGACCCACCTGTATGATATCTGAGAATCGGAGAGCAAGCACTGGGTCTGCATGCAAATATGTGTCACTGTGCATATGTGGTGCAGCAGCTGCCCATCTCTTTGTAAGTCATTCGACCTCAAGTTTCTTTACAATGAGGCAAATGCCAAATTGGTGCCAGCCATGTACGGACTCTTAATTGTTCCCAGTACCCAAGAAGCTGATGTAGAGAGCACAAATAATAGGGATTCGGTCATGTCATCCCCAATGACCCTGTGGTGACCTGAGGTGGAAAGGTTTGCTGCCTTTCCCATGCCCATCTTTGTTACCTGGAGATGACCTTGAAAATCTCCAATGCATTCCATAATGTATTTGGTCCCCCTCTTGAGCCATACAATTGATGCAGCCAAGGCTCATCATACACATGACTCCATATATCTTTGCCTTTCACCTGTTCCCCAGCCTCTGAAGAATATGACATTTATTTCTTAGATCATTGACTGTTGTTATTTATGTATGTGACTGAAATAGTAAATTTGCTTGTTGAATCAGTCTGTCACAGTATCGGCCTCACTGGTAATAGATCCTCATCTACGATGCCCCATTGTCCACAATGCGGCAAGAAGTTTCACGACAATATGCGTATTCAAGCTCACCTGAATAGCCAAAGCATCTTGTGTCACACTCATTTTGAGGAGCTAGTTGACATGTTGCAGGTCCTTCAACTTGGACACAACTTTTCTGAATCACTGTCTCATGCTTGCAAGCCAACGGCTGAGGGAGAGGTTGACCATGCTTTGGCAAGTGAGAGTTCAGCTGGATATGGGGATACAGGGAATGATCCTATGGATGTCGACAAACTAACTTATCACAATTCTTTCTTTGTAGACCAGCACCCTTCAGCCTCTCGAATCTATGGAAAAGGGTGCTCATTTATGGATCCCTTTGATATGGATGAGCATGCAGACAAACAAGCAGAGCAACCATATTACCCATTTTCTTCAAAGGATGAATGGGAACTTGCTTCAATTCTTTTGCAGTCAAACCTTAGTATCACAGCCATTAACAATTTCTTGGAGCTTCAACTTGTAAATCTCATTTTTTGTTCTTGAATCAACCATTCTGAAATCAGCCAATCACAGATTAAAAAGCTAGGCCTCTCATTCCACACAGCAAAGGATCTGTGCAGCACACTGAAATATTACCAGGAGGTCCTCAGTGGAAATGCAGGCCATGTCCAACAGTGTATCCAATGATAGTGCTGTGCCTGGCCTGGCCTGAGGCCATGGGCAAAGCCAAGCCAGGCCAAGTTGATGGCTTCATGACAGCTTTGGGGTTCTGAAAAGCCAAAGCCAAGCCATCAAGCTGCGGCTTTGTGGTGAGTGTAATTCAACTGGCTGTGATGTATCATTGTATGTATGTTGAAAATCTTTGGTGGTGGGAAAGTAATTTTAATATGGTAACATATCATGCATGCAATCACCACCACCAAAATTCAAACCACACCATCCACTTTGACCATGGTCCACCATCATTCCCTAATCCATACAGTGAGCAGTGTGATTTTAGATCATAATAAGTACTTTTTTGGTTCCTTCTTTGCATATTCTTTACTAACCAAATACAACATTTTCTCTTGTTTCTCACCATGATGACCAGGGCCTGTCATGCCCCCTTGCCATCTAATTTTCCATGTTTGTTTCATGTTTTATTTTGTGTAATTAACATATGTTTTCATTAATCTAGGGGATCCAACTGTGTTACAATGACACAACAATGTCGAAATGACAAATCCATGCCCAACAACACCACCACCACAGCAACCCCAATTGCTGCCATGAGCCACTAGAATGGGGAGCAATGATAACACAGCAAGGGAGTGACAACAATGCCACCACACCACACCACACCCAACCAGGGACCCAACGAGGAAGCAGATGGCAATGACAGGGACCAGGTCGAGGGAGAGGACAATGAGGGGGAGACAATGATGACAGGATGACTAGAACAATGAAAATGAGGACGACAGGTGAATGAATGTTTCATGTTTTTTGTTTAACTAACATATGTTTTCAATAATCTAGGGGATCCAACCATGTTCCAATGGCACAATGATGCTGAAATGACAAGCCCATGCCCAATGATGCCACCACCATCACAGCAACCCCAACTGCCACTGTGAGCCACTGCTCATGGGGTAGGAATGGGGAGCAACAATAAAATGGTGAGGGAATGTCAACATAGCCACCACATGACTGTAATTTACACTGCCCTATATGTTCTGCATGGACTGTGGGGACTCCATGTGGAGTCCAACCATCTGGTGACCAAAATGAAAAATTACACCCCCTTCCACACAGAGTCCACACCAGTCTGCGCGGAGTCCACACAAACTATTCAAGTAGTCACTTAATTTTTATAGATTTATGATATAGTTTGTTGACCCCCTCACACATATGAGGGGTATGATTTATGTAATATACATCTAAGCTCCCTCATGAGTGGGAGGACTACTAATTTGACAAAAAAAAAAAACCCCCTCGCAAATGCGAGGGCCACCCTCTCCCCCCACAATCCTGCTCATGTGCCCGTGACTCTCGCCTCTCACATAGCAGTCAGTGGTGGCAGGGCTGCACGTTGTCATTGTCATCCCTCCTTCCCTGTTCCCTGTCGTTCCCACACTCTTACACCCCCATATTTACCCCGTGGCGGCGTCATCCCTGTCAGTCTCCCTTGCTGTCTCCCCTCCTCCCCCCCAGGTGGGTGCCATTGTCATCTCCCTCATTGTCTCTCTCCCCCTCCCCCCTTGTCTCCTCTCATCTCCCATCCCCCTCATCATCATTCCACCCACCATCTTAGGGTGATGGGACCTCCCAGGGTTGGCCACAGGGTTTGATCCATGGGGGCAGAAGGGGGCCACAGGGTTGGATCCATAGGGTCAGAAGGGGGTACAGTGCTCACCTAGGGTTGGATCCATGAGGGCAGAAGGGGGTACAATGCTCTCTCGAGCATGCCAAGGATTGTTGCATGCAGCAATATTCTGTCAAGTGATTTTAATGTGATATCTGTCAGACTATTTGCAAGATGTAGGGTAACTTGTGGAATTTATATTTGTTTACACTAAAAGCAGTTGTCATGACCTAGTGACAACCACTGTAGGGTTTGACACACTGTGGGTTTGGACACCAGGCTAACCATGATAGGGTTGATTTCAGACCACAGGCACCCCAATTTGCCCCGCTGAGTGTGTGAATCAGGGATGTCACATGACCATGTCATATATTTGCGGCAGTATACTGGGCTTGCAAGCAGCCACATAATAAAGTTAAAGTTAAAGTTAAAGTTAAACCGCGATCGACAAGTGTGAATCAGGAGGACGATCGGAAGCACACCTGCGATTGCACTGACTTGTATCATACATGGACATCCCAGATGTCCATCCTATGTTGTCTAATGGACTGACCAGAGGTTGGAAAAGGAAATTGTAAGGGTATCTGGCACGAGAAGAGGAATGATATATAGTTCTCGTAGTCATACTCAGCTCAGCCCCGGTTCGATAGCGGCAGGGTTAATTACCATTGAAACCCACGGTCTCTCTTCTAAGGATTCCAGTGTGTCACATCCGCTCCCAGAGACATTAGTATGTTTGCTTAGACTAGATTTGTAATTGACACCAGCATACCATGAGGCAATCAGATATTTCTACCGGTTGTAAATGTAAAGGGTATCTGCAATGATATTGTTGTCGCACTGAATTACCATATCATGTGTTCACCCAGTGTACACGGACGTCCCAGATGTCCATGGTCATGCCAATGTTGTCTAAAGGACCAGCCAGAGGTAGGAAAAGGAAATTGTAAGGGTATCTGGCACAGTATTGTCATTGCCTGTGGTCGCACTGACTTACCATATCATGTGTTCACCCAGTGTACACGGACATCCCAGATGTCCATGGTCATGCCAATGTTGTCTAATGGACTGGCCAGAGGTAGGAAAAGGAAATTGTAAGGGTATCTGGCACAGTATTGTCGTCGCCTGTGGTCGCACTGACTTATCATATCATGTGTTCACCCACTGTACACGGATGTCCCAGACAGCCATGTCCGTGCCTATGTTTGTTGAGATTCACACTGTGATCACATGTGGTCAGCACGTTGCGGTCGGCATATTTGATGCATATTCTATTCTTAGTGCATCCCTTTGATGCACCCAGACAAACATCTGATAGTTACCTTTCTCCCATTATCCCGTTGTCTAACACAACATGTATATAGCTAGATAGATTCTTCGGTCACTTCAGTTACTTATATGAGTACTGAGGTGAGTATTATATCGTGTTTATCGTTACAGATTACTTAGGGTATGTACCTACACTAACGCTCGTATATTCTAGCATTGAATATAGTCAATTATATTACTACTGAGTGTCCGCCATCTAATTATTATCACACAACGAGTTCCAAGCCTGTAAGGCTGTGTTGTCTTTCTGGGGTGCCAGGCTCAGAAGAGGTTGTAAAAGGAAATTTAAAGGGTATCTGGCACAATATTGTTGTCGCCTGCAGTCGCACTGACTTGCCATATCATATGTTCGCCGAGTGTACGAGGACGTCACAGGCGTCCATGTCCTGTGACACCTAAATTTTAACTGCATCTGGCACGATATCATTGTCACCTGTGGTCACAGGAACTTGCCACAAGGAAATTTTAACAGTATCTCGCAGTCAACCACGTGATAAAACGCAAGAATGACGCAGGCATCCAAACATGTGTCACCTTATTGCTACAGATCACATGATCGATAAGTCTTTCGAGTCAACCACCATGGTCTCTGAAGCCAATTCCAGAAAGACTCAAAAGCTCCCCATGGTGACTGAGACAGTTGTGGAGGGCAATGGCGACTCTGTCACGGTCAGCTTGAACGATTGGTAAGCCCAGCCAATCTAGCTGATCTATGTCTGCATCAATCTTACCCGACTTCTCTTCAAGCATTTATGTGGTTCCGAAGGGAAGACTTGCCAACAAAAACCTCCGAAGGGATTTTTGGATTGTGCATGTAAGGGAGATTCACATGAAACTGGGCGCTCCCGCCTGGTTTTTTCTGCAGTTCTACACAGACCATACTGATACCCGAAAGTGAGTGGCTCGTTATTGTGAACTCTCTAATCAACTCAACTGGAACCCACAGCAGTGACAAAAATTTGTCTCCGACCGAACTGGTTTTGCTGGAGGACGATGTGGATTGGCTTTCATCGGAGAAAATTATCGATAAGCTTGGAGCATATTTTCGGGAATTTGACGACGCCTTACCAAATCCACCGCGAATGAACAGCCAGATCTGGTTCATTCGACGTACGAAAACACCATGCCTGGTTTGTGAAGAGTTCTATGTCCCCCACGAGGATCGCCAGTGGTACTGCTACCCATGCGGAGTTTGGATGGACATCGAGTGTATCGGTGAGGACGACAACAGCCCTGATTTCAAGGTCCCCAGTAACCAGGGAACCCTCGATATCGAGACCCTTCGAGATGGATTTCTGGAGATACTAAATGAAGTAATGCGCAGGCCTATGGTCCGAGGCCATATGGATGAGTACAACTTCAACAACAACTGGGCCACTACAGGCAGCGGCTCTCAACAGGGGCTGATCCAGGAGTGGAGAGACGGAGGCGCCTTGCCAGAGAATTGGTTGGCGCTGTTGGGCGAAAATTTTTTGCAGGACTTTGTCATCAAAAAGATGTGGAAAGCGTACTCATGCCCCAGGTGCAGTCGGAGTATCTAACCATTTAATTTTGTCGTTTATTTTTTTAAATTGCTACCTGTACTTCTATGAATAAATGCTATCATCTGTTCACCCAGTGTACATGGATGTCCCAGACGTCCATGGTCATGCAAATGTTGTCTAAAAGACTGGCCAGAGGTAGGACATGGAAATTGTAAGGGTATCTGGCACAATATTGTTGTCGCCTGCAGTCGCACTGACTTACCATATCATGTGTTCACCCAGTGTACACAGATGTCCCAGACGTCCATGGTCATGCCAATGTTGTCTAATGGACTGGCCAGAGGTAGGAAATGGAAATTGTAAGGGTATCTGGCACAATATTGTTGTCGCCTGCAGTCGCACTGACTTACCACATCAAAATTGTAAGGGTATCTGGCACAATATTGTTGTCGCCTGCGGTCGCACTGACTTACCATATCATGTGTTCACCCAGTGTACATGGATGTCCCAGACGTCCATGGTCATGCCAATGTTGTCTAATGGACTGGCCAGAGGTAGGAAATGGAAATTGTAAGGGTATCTGGCACAATATTGTTGTCGCCTGCGGTCACACTGACTTACCATATCATGTGTTCACCCAGTGTACACAGATGTCCCAGACGTCCATGGTCATGCCAATGTTGTCTAATGGACTGGCCAGAGGTAGGAAATGGAAATTGTAAGGGTATCTGGCACAATATTGTTGTCGCCTGCGGTCACACTGACTTACCATATCATGTGTTCACCCAGTGTACGCGGATGTCCCAGACATCCATGGTCATGCCAATGTTGTCTAAAGGACCAGCCAGAGGTAGGAAAAGGAAATTGTAAGGGTATCTGGCACAGTATCGACGACAGCAGGCGAGAACAATATAAGCTCTGCTCCGCTGTCACATGGGGTTGTGACATACCTCTTATCATACGTCTTATCAATTACCATCTAACATCTAACATCTACCATGTCTGAAAGTACCGCGAGATGGCAAGGGTATCCACAGCTAGGCTTTGAGATTTGTCCACACATGTGCGGATGTTGAATAACCCAGGCTGCAGCAAACCGGTCACGCAGACAGCCTGCATGGATGCGACAAGCTCCTTTGACCCTAAAGGACGGCCACCACTTAAATTTCCATATCCAATCAAGAGAAGTACATCCAAACTGCACTGATGCGTGTGGAAATTTTGATAGTCCAGGTCGCGCACTAACAAATGAAGAGTATGCCACTTGCATTCCGCATCTCGGCCATTATACCAAGTACCACAGACACATTCCACCTCAATTCCAATCACTAATCCCTGCCACACCACTCAACGACGCCTATTCAGGTGCTCTGCCACCTCACCCACTGCCAGATCTTCAATCTCTGCCTGAAGCAATAGCCTCTATGTCTGTACAATCACATCCGGGTAATTCAGGCAGTGCATCGAGTACTTGGCCGAAACTGCTCGTGGTTGAGAGTCCTCGTATCTGTACAGAGCCGAATAGCCTCGAAAGTGTCATGACTCTCTTAACGTACGATCACTATGTCATGGAAAGGAATACCCCAGGCCCTATTAAGGCTGCAATTCAGACAGCCCCTGCAGGAATGGCCTATTGGGAGTGGGCCCATAAGGACAACCATAATCCAGACCTAGAGTTGTACCAAATACATGACATGGCAAGTATTGTATCACTTTGGATATTCTTATCTGATTATGGTTCTACCAGATGGTCTGGGCAATTGCATTTCTGGAAGCAGGGTGGTCTGTTCAATGGATGAAATGGGACATGTTTGTAGAGATTCTACTCAGCGGAAACTTCAGCCATATCACCAATATGTCAAATCTCAGCCTTATGGTGGGAGGTTTTAGCCTTGCTATCGACTACATGCACGTACCATGCTTCCTCATATACTCCATTAACCTCTGAATGATATTTATTCTAGTACTGAACATCCAGGATTGAATCGGACGAATATTGACCAATTTTGGTGCAACTTACTCAAGTTGTCCCTCGATGTTCCAATGTTCCCCCACCCACAAGATCTTCTTGCATCGGCATGCAAGGTTCAGCATGACAATGACTCATGACCGCTGCAATGACTGTGACAAAGACCCCCTATCCCAAATCTCTGACGTTGACCAATGAGCAGGATCTCAGGACGGCATGCAACAACGTCAACATTGTTGTTAAACGCAACTTCAGCGACTCGACAACGTGCACATTTCTCCCTGCGAGGGACAGGGGTGCCGACCACCGAACCGAGACAGTTCCCCAGAAATATGCTGAGTCAGAAATATTGTACGAAGGAATCGAGTGCCTGCCCCGTCCGGCATGGTTAGCCCAGCCTTGGATGCCTTCTTTAGTGGAGAAGGGAGAGATTAGGGCTTTTGTTGTCGGAGGTAAGCTACTACATGCTGTTCATACGTGGCCACAAAGCACTGGTGGTTGGACCCACAACTTCGAGTTGGTTGACAATTACACACCCTTGAAACAACTAAAGTAAGCCCAACATTCGCAATACTTTGGAAGATAACTAACACTTTGTAGACCTGGGGATGCAGGTCACCTTGGACCGGTGCTCCACGAGGGGGGGTTTTCCAAAGAAATATGCAATGAGAATCTGACGCCGGATTGGGCAACTGCCAGCCATAATGAATTTGTAAACTTCATGGAAGGGTTGGTGAAGGCAGTCCTCAACATTGAGAATACCAGACGACGTGATCATTTATCATCATTACAAGTCTTCTGCCACGTTGACGTTGGGGTTTTACAAGGGAGGGATGGAAAATTCCACTACTACATCAATGAGTTGGAGAGAAGTCTTACAGTAGGTCTCTACCGCTGGGTCACCGCTGTCCATACTTGGACCATGGTGAACACTACTATCAGGTTAATACCCGATTACCTACATACATGCAGGCTCAGGTCCTGAGATAAGCGCAGGTTACTGAATTCAGTTTTCTTTTTTACATGTCTGGTATAGTTATAGTTAGTGATCCTTGCAATGTTTAGACATGACTCAGACGCGGATATGGGTTTCCCACTATTGCTTGTTACAGCTTTTGCAACCTTTTGCTATTCCACCAGACAACAGTGAACATATAATATGGCAAGTCTGCATGACTGCAGGCGACAACAATATTGTGCCAGATACCCTTACAATTTTGATGTGGTAAGTCAGTGCGACTGCAGGCGACAACAATATTGTGCCAGATACCCTTACAATTTCCTTTTCCTACCTCTGGCCAGTCCATTAGACAACATTGGCATGACCATGGACGTCTGGGACATCCGTGTACACTGGGTGAACACATGATATGGTAAGTCAGTGCGACCACAGGCAATGACAATACTGTGCCAGATACCCTTACAATTTCCTTTTCCTACCTCTGGCCAGTCCTTTAGACAACATTGGCATGACCATGGACATCTGGGACGTCCGTGTACACTGGGTGAACACATGATATGGTAATTCAGTGCGACAACAATATCATTGCAGATACCCTTTACATTTACAACCGGTAGAAATATCTGATTGCCTCATGGTATGCTGGTGTCAATTACAAATCTAGTCTAAGCAAACATACTAATGTCTCTGGGAGCGGATGTGACACACTGGAATCCTTAGAAGAGAGACCGTGGGTTTCAATGGTAATTAACCCTGCTGCTATCGAACCGGGGCTGAGCTGAGTATGACTACGAGAACTATATATCATTCCTCTTCTCGTGCCAGATACCCTTACAATTTCCTTTTCCAACCTCTGGTCAGTCCATTAGACAACATAGGATGGACATCTGGGATGTCCATGTATGATACAAGTCAGTGCAATCGCAGGTGTGCTTCCGATCGTCCTCCTGATTCACACTTGTCGATCGCGGTTTAACTTTAACTTTAACTTTAACTTTATTATGTGGCTGCTTGCAAGCCCAGTATACTGCCGCAAATATATGACATGGTCATGTGACATCCCTGATTCACACACTCAGCGGGGCAAATTGGGGTGCCTGTGGTCTGAAATCAACCCTATCATGGTTAGCCTGGTGTCCAAACCCACAGTGTGTCAAACCCTACAGTGGTTGTCACTAGGTCATGACAACTGCTTTTAGTGTAAACAAATATAAATTCCACAAGTTACCCTACATCTTGCAAATAGTCTGACAGATATCACATTAAAATCACTTGACAGAATATTGCTGCATGCAACAATCCTTGGCATGCTCGAGAGAGCATTGTACCCCCTTCTGCCCTCATGGATCCAACCCTAGGTGAGCACTGTACCCCCTTCTGACCCTATGGATCCAACCCTGTGGCCCCCTTCTGCCCCCATGGATCAAACCCTGTGGCCAACCCTGGGAGGTCCCATAACCCTAAACCCCTATAATTCTGATTGGACTAGAGGGTCAATTTTACCTCTGGAATCTACCCGGACTCATTTTTACCTGGAACAGTCAGATCAACTGGATGCACAGCACTAGCATAACTGGAATAACTGGAATGCATGTGCTTTCCCAAATAAAATTTCGACATGCAACAAGAATTGAACACTCGACCTTGGGTCTGCACACATAACAGCACGCTTAACCACTGAGCTACCAAGTCATTATTCATCTACATACATCTAATACTTTTATTACCCAACCAAGGTGCATAGTTACAGCCATTAACGGAATACGCACACATGCATATTGCATGACACATGACATGTGACTGCCAGCTCACAACCACCACCACCGTCGTCAACACTGCCTCCTCCTCCTCTCCACTCTACCACCACCACTGCAGGCGCACCCACCACCACCATCCCCATGCCCACTGCCACCATCACCACCACCTTCAAATGAGCCGACTGGATGGAACGCGGGCCCAAATGATGGCAATTGTTGTTTGGGCCATAGATAAGTTTTTTTCTTTTTTCTTTTTCTTTTTATCAATCAACTAATTTTAATTTATTGCTTTTTAGGCTATATACTACTGGGGACAACCTGCTGCAGTGGAAAATGCACAACAGAAAAATGTGCAACCCATGCCCACACCCACCTGATGCCCTCCTCCCCATTCAAATGGGATGTGAGGCTGTCAACACAGGCTAGGTGGGTGCAGAGGGATGCCAGGAGACCCCAGAAGGGGGATACCTGCCTAGTAAGCACCCACCAGCCCCCATACATGCACCACATCGCACTGACATGCCCAAACCCCTCCCCCCCCCCCCAAAAAAAAAAAAGAGACAGAAATCCAAATGGGGACAACAGCGACAAACAATGACAAGCCACCCACCCCCAGCCTCACGAGCAACTGCTCGTGGGGTGGAACATGGGTGGAATAATGCCCAGGCGCAGGGACAGGAGACAACAATGACACACCACCTGCCCCTAGCCTCATGAGCAACTGCTCATGGGGTGGATTGTGGGTGGAACAACAACAACAACAAGCCACCCACCTCCAACCTCATGAGCAACTGCTCGTGGGGTGGAACATGGGTGGAACAACACCCAGGTGCAGGGATAGGAGATGACAATGCACCACCCGCCCCCAGCCTCATGAGCAACTGCTCGTGGAGTAGATTGTGGGTGGAACGACAATGATGACAAGCCACCTACCCCCAGCCTCATGAGCAACTGCTTGTGGGGTGGATCATTGGTGGAAGGACAGACAACAGCAGGGTCGCATCCCCTCCCCCTCCCCCGCACTTCATGTGGGGAGGGATTTTTTTTGTACTTTTAATTATTTATTAGTATTGTGCCCCCCCTCCCCCATTTTGCGTGGGGGAGGGATTTTTTTCTTCATGTTTTTACCTCCCCCCTCGCATTCGGTGTGAGGGGTTAGCTTTTTATGTATATAAATAAAACTCCCTCTCGCATCTTGTGAGAGGGAGGATTTTTTGTTTCTGTATATAATCACAATCATGCCCACTCCCTCACATTGAATGTGAGGGATGTGGTTAATTAAAAAAATTTGATCTTAACTACTTTGAAAAAAATTAGAGTGTCATGAATAAACATTATATTACTAACTAATAATTCTCCTGTGGCTCAACTGGTTAAGCACACATGTTTGGTTTGTCATGTGATCACTCTAATCAAGATGTCTTGAGTTCAATTCTTACTCTGCACAAATATATTTTGTAGGCACTTTGACAACTTAAGACTTGAAATTTGACTATCCATTAGGGTATATACTGTAAGTTGAGCATCTGGAGTAACCAGAATCTGGTCGGAATAACCAGAATCCACTGGACTCCAGTGAGTCCGATCGGAATAGGTGGAGGAGTGTAAATTACTGCATGGGAGCCCCTTCTGTAAAACTGATTTTTTATGGTTTTTCTTTTTTTTTCTTTTTGCTTACAAGATATTCCTTAATACTTTATGTTTCTTTCTTTCTTTTTCTTTTTCTTTTTATTATGCTCTTTTCCCTTTACTCTCCTTTTATTCTATGGTTCATGCCTTTTCATATTTTTAAATATGCAATAAAAATATATATGCATGTTTATAGGTCCTGCTGGTCTTGTGAAAATTTTCAGTACATGGAGGGCAGGTCCCAGTGATCCCTACCTATGCCTACAATTTTACTTAGGAGCCCCAATTTTGGTTGGCACTTGTTTTAGACTCTAGTTAATGTTTATTGTGCTCTGCTGTAAGATCACCTTCTGTGGACAGCTGGCCTCCCCCTCCTTGCCAGGAATGGGAAGGTGGTCCTAGAAGGCCCCCCTGAGCTCTAACTGGGGGGATCATGAACTCATAGTGCTTTTCAGTTGCAGAGTGGTTGACAGCCACCCCTCCAGGGAGGAGGGGGGAGGGAAGCACCCTGCCAGGAGGCCTCTGTAAGAGTGTGGGTGGGGGGTGATCAAGACCTCATGCAGGCTAGAGTATGAATGGGCTCTGTACTGAGTAAATGAGGTACAAATGGATCTGTCACTACTAGTGACAGGTAGTCACACTATGCCTGACCCCGGGGATACCCAGGGTCAACAAGACCATACAGGGTGGCTGTAGCCCCCTTACATTCTCCCCCTCTAGATTTGTCACTTGCAACTTAGGGGAGGCCAATTCTGATTTAGGGCAGGAAATTTTGACTTAGCAGAATTCAGCACAAGGATATAAACAAATACAACAAATCCACTTGAAATATCAGGCCCATTCTGATTTAGGGCAGGAAACTTCGACTTAGCAGAATTCAACACAAGGATATAAACAAATACAAACATTTCACCAGAGTGGAAGGCCCCCTGAGTCATAAGTCTGTTTGTTGCTGCCCTATCTTGCATGTGGAGATAGTGAGCACATAGCACTTTTGAGTTGCAGAGCACTCAATGGCCTCCTGGAGGCCAAGGAGCAGGAACCGCCCTGCCAGGCAGCCTCAAAGTTGGTCATGTGACTTCTGGGGGTGCCCCTGACACACCACAATTTTCCCGGGATTTATTGATAGGCAGGAAAAAAAGTTCCCACACTCTGGTACTGCAATGATTACGTTAGATAGATAGGCCTTCATGGCTAACTAGACAAAATGAGCCCCCATGAAATTGCCATTCTACAAAAATGCAGTGAGACATTTGTACATGAGAGTCCTAATGCATGCCATACCAGAGGTTTTGCTCTTTTTGTTTGTATAAGTAAGCGAAAATGACCTGCAAGCCTTTCCAGCTTTCCATTGTGCATCTGTTGGTGCAGAGGCCATGTTTGGAGAATGCTTCTATTGATATTCTAAAATGTAGACTTATATATGTATTTTGTGGATCAAAACAATCATAAATACAGTAGAATAAAATTAGGTCCTCAATTGTAAATATCACAAAACTAATCAATAATTGAGTTGGCAGTGCTATCAGAATCTGTGTCCAACTGGTCAGGTGTTGAAAAGAAATAAGAGCCATCTTCACTATTACTCTCCTCAATATCCTGAAAAACATTTTTCCAAGTGTTTCTTCTGATATGGGCACATTGTATAGGGCTGAGTTGGTGATGGGCACGTTGTATAGGGCTGAGCTGGTGGTGTAATTGATTATCTATCTGTTGTCGCTTTGCAGGGGGCCTACGGTAGTTTCTTGCATGTCTTTGTTGTGTTTCTTTTTTTTTTCTTTTGCGAGGCACGGGGCTTCCTGGATTCAGCTGCTTCTGGAGTTCTGCAGTGCTTACTTGAGGTCACTGGGGTCCCATTTTGGTTTGAGGTTCCATGGATCTGACTGATTTAATCCTCTAATAAAGGGGGTTTGTCAAAAAGCAGACCAACCCTTCTGTAGCATGCCATATACAGGTAGTGTTTGAAAGTCTGGTCCAGTCCGGTTTTTTGGACCCCAGAAGGGGCAACCGTGAACTGGACCGGTCCATACATTTTTCAAATTTAGAGCAACCGGCAACCGAACCGACTACAACTGGTCCACATCAGTTCGGTTGCCTACAAAAGACCGGTTGCAACCAGTCTTTTGCCCAGTCTTTTCTTATATCCAGAAAAACCCACAAGTCAGGTCACCATGACTTGCGGGTTTCTCATTTCTGTAATAATTTCATATCTTTCCAACAAATTATTACAGAAATGAAAAACCTGATTGCAAGAAACCCACGAGTCAGGTCGCCATGACTGGTGGGTTCCTTTCCTGCAATGACATACCCCACGAGTCAGGTCACCATGAGGTGCGGGTTGCTCAAATCTATAATAATTTCGTATCTTTTCAACACATTATTACAGATATGAGCACCTCGCACCTCATGTTGACATGACTTGTGGGGTATGTCATCATGGGAAAGGAACCCACCAGTCATGGCAACCTGACTCATGGGTTTTTCCCATGATAATCCATACAAAATACACAGGAGATCTGAGATGCTCTGCCTTTTCTTGAAGCATTTTGGATAGACTGGTGGTCCGGTTGTAGACCAGTTTAGACCAGTCTTTTGTGGTTCAACTACTAATCTACAAATGAGATGGACTGACAACCAGACCGCTTTTGAACCAGCTAGGACCTCAACCATGGTCCATGTAGGACCAGTTGCAGTCCAGTTCGGTTGTTGGTCTTTTTGCAGTCCTATGGACCGGACTTTCAAACACTATATACAGGTGTCTGTCCTGCTTTGAGGAAGGACCAAATACTTCATCAAGCCTCTTGTGCACATCCTCAATTGTGTGTGGCTCATCTTTCTTCTCCTCAAGAAAATCCCAGTATCTTCAAATATAACTGCCTGAACCAATGTAGGCAAACCAGATACTGTTGGTTTTGAACTCTTTGCCAGGACTTGGAAAGAAAACCGTCCTAAAGTGCTGGAATGTTATATCTAATTTTCTTTTCTTTGGTGCCCCTTCTAGCTGGTATGACAATGGCAGAAAAGTGGATTTTCCACCAAGTAGTGCTAAAATAGTCTGGCATGCCCAAACCTCCATTGCATCCATGAGGGTAGTGGGTTTGGGTTGAATTCCAGCAGGCAAGAATGACTCCTGGAGGCATAGCCAAGTATCTGTGGTGAAAGCAATGAAGAGATCCTCTATTATTTCCAGGATTTCCTCAGAGGTCCGCCCTATATCCACCTCTTCAAAGTTGAATCAGTGAAGAAAGTCCACTGGATGCTGCTTGCACATCTTCTGCAATGTAGACCATGATATACTCTCACCCCATCGATATGATTCACTTAATATATGGGATGGAATAAGCTGGATTTCCCTACCCTTTACTTTTTCTGTTGTGGGCCTGCACAATCTCATTGCCGTCCTTCTGTCCCAAGTTTACATTTATGTATTCCATATCCTCGGGATCCAGGTCATTGATGAAAAACATCCCGAACCTTTCCATCACTGCTCTGATGTAGTATATTCAATGCAGATTCCACGTATGATGGGATATTGGATGGATTGACCATAATATTTCACATTAAATGGAGAATTAGGGCTGTGAGTGTGCCATAATTAGGTGGGCAAGTGACAGCAAGTTTGCAGTGAATGTCTTGCAGCTCTGTAAACCATCGCAAAGCAAAATTAAAGAAGGTTGGGGCTGAGATCCATATACTGGGATTGCTTTTAAGGAAGCTTTCTGCCTGAATAGAGTTTTAAGTCCTATCAGTGAATTAGAATCAAAATGTTCTTCTCACCCACTCCATGACAACTGGCAGAAGTTTCAAAACTACAGAAGCACTTACACGAAGTTCATCATGGACACCATATGAGTGTTTCCCACCAGATATCAGAGCCTTCATCCATCTTGTGCACCCATCAAGATACTTTTGATTGCACTGAATAGCATTGTCCAGAGATGTGATATAGGCCTGTTGCCCAGGCTGACTGACAGACTCAAAGAATAGGTTATATGAAATGTGCTTCACAATATGGGTGTGATGCTTGACATGACCTGATGTTTCAGCCTTGAAACCTCCATAGTCATGCATGGTGTTATAGTGATATTCTTTGCTGTTCCTGCTTGATTTTCCCATGAGAGCATAAGAGGATCTCAAGCTGTCTAGTCGCCAGAGTCCAACCATTGGCTCTATGGTGTTTGTTGGGTGAAAAGAGACTCCAAGATCAAGGTATAGCTCTCCATTGTCTCTGTCCAGCATGTAGTTCCAATCTAGACCTGGTATGACTCTCTGAAGTGCCTGAAAGACAGTTTTGCCTGGTCCACACTGTTTTGACAGCAACTTTATGCCTCTTGCATCAAGAACAAAGAGAAATGAACTAAAGCAAGAAAGAAGGTCATTGTTCTGGGATACTTCGCAGCAAATGGCCACCAAAAGTGAAGCTAGGGACTTGGGAGTAAGAGGAATGGTAGGACATCTAGCACGATCTCCTGTTCTCCAACGAAGTTGCTCTGTACTTTGAGGGAGATATTCTGAAATTCCAGGAAAGTGATTCACGGCTGAAGCCAATGCTTTGAAGATGGCTTCCGAAATCCATAGTTCTTGAAGTTCAAGGGGCATGATGGTGATTGTTCAATTAGTGTTGATGCTCTTGTGTATCATTCTTGGGAAGAACTAGTGTTGCCACTGGCTCAGCCGAGGTTTTTCAATAAAATGGACATAGCATACCATATATATTCTCTAAATTCACCGAAATATTTGAGCATATGGATGGGGCCATAAGCCGAGGGGTCTTCCGCCAACATTAGCTTATCGAATCATCCCTTCTTGACATATTCACTCGGCTTTGATTTGAAGCTGAGCCATCAAGCCGAATTTTGTTTATTAAATAACTCAGGGATGATCGATCAGTTTAACTAATGTTGGCAGATGACCCCTCGGCTTATGGGCCCGTCCATAGGCTCAAATATTCTGGTGAATTTAGCAGATTTATCTGGCATGCTATATCCATTTTATTGAAAAACCTCGGCTGAGCCAGTGGCAACACTAGGAAGAACACATAAAGATTAAACTGCTGAGAAGCTTCGCCAAAATAAACAAATGGCATGTGCAGAATGTAACTGAGGGGGTGCTGAACTTTGCTTCAAAGATGTGGATTATCGAGCTCTGTTTCATCTCCTGGAGGTCCCAAACGTGTGACATACACCAAGGGATTTGCAGAAAATGGTGGTTGATCAGAAAAATGAGGTAGGAGATGCAAATTGACGGTGCCTTTGCATGAAAGTAATGTACTTGTTGTGACAAAAAGAACGCTGTCAATGTACATGGAAATTGAAACCTGGTCTTGTGTTAACACAACATGATCTTGTTCCAGGTCCAGCTTTAGAAAATTATCTGTCCTTGTCTTTCCTCTAACAAAAACATTATAACTTTCTCTTGTTTTTGTGACCCTACCTGCCTCATCCAGCATTCCTTTTGCACCCAATAAAGTAGCTTCTGGGGAGGAACTCCTGCTTGGAATATCCTGGATGATTCCTGGTAGTTCAGGATCATGCTGCCTTGAAGATGGAGAGGCAGTATCAAATTTGGTGCCTTCTTGAGTAGCATTATCCATTGTTGGCAGGAGGCATGAAATAAAATTCATGGGTATTTTTTTGCTGGAGACCTGGGCAAAATAAGGAGGTAATCTGTATCCTCTGTCTCTCCATGTGCAAGCAAAGTTGGGAAGAGCTTGCAAACCAGAGGAATCAAAAGTCCACACACCTTTTTTTTACATATTTATTTTTGTTTATTTATTTGTTTAAATAAAACAAATAAAACATAATTCCTGTTTTGGCAGCTTATTTAACCCTCATCTTCATCAAAGAGGGGTGGAGCATTTCCACTCCATATTGATGCTATGCTATAGTCATCAAAGTCACCCAAGTTAATCTCTTTATCAAGACTATCTGATGAAGATGATGATGACTCCTCAGCTTCTGCTAATGGAAGGGGATGGGGGAGGTGAAGTGTTGTTATTTTGGAATGTGGATGGACAGTCCTGTCTTGCTGATAAGTGCCTTTGGTATCTGCAGGCAAATGTGCAGAGGTAGTGTCAAGTTGACACATCTTGCATCCTGACCTCTGATTCAAAAGATGAGGCTAAGATTCCTAACCCACTGAAAGTGGGAAGGCAGGATACACATTTCATCAATGAATATTTCAGGCAGCTGCATGCGATCCTTGTTGTCTTGGGATATTTTGTTCCAAAGAGTGAAGCATGAATGAGCAGCACTGAGAGCTGTATAAAACATTTGCTCCCTTAGTTTATGATCACATGCAAGATTTGAGCCTTGGGCTGTGAAATGAAACATCCTTCCAACACCATTGCCCCTCTTGTAGAAGCTTAGAAAATGCTGCAATACCAGGGCCTGAGTGGGAATTTTGCTAGAGAAACATAGTTAATTGGGTTTTACAGTAAAATAATGTAAAGTAATACCGGAATCCAGTTTGCTTCATATACAACTGCCATGTTTCAAGCCTCTTTCATCTCAGATGCTGGCCAACTGAATGCCTTCCCAATTCTTTCCCAGAGTATAGGACCATCCCAGGACTCCCACTCTGCATGACTAGCCACAGGTTCCAATGTTGGACAGCCAAGATGTCCTAATATTAGGACCTTGCTTTCTGAAAAATTAAACAAGGCCAGAAAATATGTGTTTTGTTGGAAGGCAACCAAGAAAATGACTGGAACATAGTTAATGGGTTGAGTGGAGAGGTCAAGACATTTCTGGACAAGAGCATGGTCATGACTAGGGTCTCCAGTAAGGTTTTGTATTGTTGAGGTGTTGAGATAATAAAAGCTAGCAGAGTCATCAGAATGCTGGCTTTGATATGATTCCCAGCTCAGAAAGAAGTCCAGGACAGATAGTTTTATTAAATCTCCAGGTTTCAGTATTTGTAGATCTGGATAGGCAGCTACCCAAAGAGTTGAATTGGCAAGGTGGGTTGCTAGAGAATAAATAAATGAGGGCTGAATTGAATGCATTGGCAATATCCATCTTGAACATACCAACAGTTTGTCTGAGCTGTGTTATCTCATTAGATGTATCACTTTCTGACTGAGATTTTGGAGCAGGGTTAAGTGGACTGAATGTGGAACCTGGGGGATAGTCTTTATCACATTTGTTACTAGCTTGAGAGCTGGGACAGCTCTGCAAGCTTGAAGCCTCCCATTTTTGACCCAGATGATTAGAATTATTGTCAGATGAGGACCAGGATGGACAAGGGCTCCAATCTCATGGGGACCAAGAAGGGCATGGACTCCAAGCATTAAGAGCCTGTATTCCTTCATCAGAATCTGTGAGGTTGGACCAGCTTTTGGGATTTTCTAATTCAGAGGAGGATGAGTCCACTGTATCAGACCATGCTATGCATTGTGAACCCCAAGAATTAGGCATGTTCGAACAAGATGGAGAAAATGTAAAGCAGAAATAAATTATTGCATGTGAAAAACTATCACATGGGGAATAAACTATGTAGCCATAAATAAAAATAAAAATATATAATTCATGCATGTGACTGTTCAGAACCATCACATGTGCAATAATTCATGCACATGATTGTTCAGAACAGTCACATGCACATATGGCATTAAAGAGTACAGGCCTTTGCAAGTAAAAGGTGGGAAGTAATTATGTAGTAAAATAATTCATGCATGTGACAATTCAGAACTATCAGGTGCAGGACTTCTCATTAATCATAGTAGAATATATGTAGCTATAAACAATGTATAATTCATGCATGTGACTGTTCAGAACCATCACATGTGCAATAATTCATGCACATGATTGTTCAGAACCGTTACATGTGTAATAATTCATGCATGTGATTGTTCAGAACAGTCACATGCACATATGGCAATAAAGAACACAGGCCTTTGCAACAAACTCAAACAAGTAAAGGGTGGGAAATAATTATGTATAAAAATAATTCATGCATGTGACAGTTCGGAACTATCATGTGCAGGACTTGACATTAAATATATGTAGCCATAAATAAAAATGAAATATATAATTCATGCATGTGACTGTTCAGAACCATCACATGGGTAATAATTTATGCACATGATTGTTCAGAACTGTCACATGTGTAATAATCCATGCACATGATTGTTCAGAACAGTCACATGCACATATGGCAATAAAGAGTCACTGGGTGCAAGGCACAATACTGCCTGAGAAGTACTGTGAAAGTATCCTGACAGTATTCCTAATATTGTCAACATACTTCACTAGAGGTATTTTGACAGTATTGTACTATATTTTGATAGTACTGAAGGTACTGAAGTAGTATTCTAGATTGGTATGCATACTGGCAAAATATCCCTTGGTGAGTATGGTGGCAGTATTAGGAGTACTTCCAGAATACTGACATCATACCTTCTCAGAAGTATCTTGCTGTGCAGCCAGTGAGTACAGGCCTTTGCAATGGACTCTAACAAGTAAAAGGTGGGAAATAATTATGTTCCCAATGTCTGTGGGGTTGAAGGATTCAGAAACAGTCAAAATCGAGAATTTTGAATGTGTACACAACAAGTTACAACTTCTAACTCTCATACTTGTATGATCACCTGCTTTCACACTTATGTAAATTACTAAAAATCACCAAACCTGTCAGAGGACTTACTATGTTATATTTATGGATGGACCATGTCAAGAAACCGATTTTTTTCACATCTCATTGTTGCAATAACTCTCAAACTCAGTATTTTCAGTATTTTCTCCATATCTCAAAAACTCATCCACCAAAATTCATGATTTTGGGATCAATATGATCCTATTCATGTCCTCTATGTATCTTGAATATCATTTGGAATTTATTTTGATGGTCAAAATTGGCCATTTGACCAACTGGTGTACTATGATCCTGGCACCCCCTTCATTTGGCCCAAGGAATGGAAAATGTATTTTGGTCAACTGTTGACCTGATGGTAAAGTCAACCCTTGGTAAACCAAAGATGCAAGCACTGACATAAACCTTGCTCCTCCAGTAACTATTTGACAATAGGGTTGTTCACAGTTGGCATTTTTGGCCCATTTTTCATTCATTCTTTGTTCATAGTGATGTGCAAGGCTCGGCCCAAAGCCATCAAGCCATGGCTGCTGAGCCCTAGAAGCCTGAGCTGAGCCAAGCCTTGGAGTGGGCTTGGTAGGGCTCAAGGCTCGGCTCGAGGGTTCTGAAGCCTGGGCTGAGCCCTTAAGCCCTGGCTTTGTGGCTGTGAATTCACTGGTGCATAATTGTGCAGGGCTGCCAACCATACCATATGGGATACAGTATCATCTATGGGTGTACTCTGTACCCGTACCGTATGCATGATGCAGAGGCTGCAAGGGTACAGCCCTGCACATCACTATTTGTTCATTTTCAATACCATTTTGATCCCATTTTTCCAAAAAAATGAAACTGAGAATGAAAGCAAAATGACAAGGAAAATGAACCATTTTGATACAATGGAACCATACCCTTGCTCTTGCAAAAAGTGATCCGAAAAATGATCATTTTTTGGGTTTTTGGCACTGTGCCTGACAAGTAAAATGCATTTTTACATCATTTTTCTGGACTTTGGTTTCCAGGGTGTTTACAGTAACCATTTTTCCCATCATTTTTAGTTCCATTTTCTATTCCCTTTTGTTTGTTCCTCTGCCATATGTACAAAATGAGCAAAGAATGAAGTTGGAAATGAGTTGGAAAATGGCCCAAAAATGCCACCATGAACAACCCTAATATTTGTTTTTTACAGGCAGACATAATTCCAGGTAAAGAGAGACCATTGCTGGAGCAAGGTGACAAACGTCAACAACACATTCGTCTACAAGTCGTTGATCTCGGTACAGCTGGCCGGGAACGCGGGGAGACGCTACTAGACCTTGGGATGGAGAGAGGTGGTCAGACACCCAACCTTCTGGACGGTTGCTGCTCAATTCGCGCGAGAGCCCTGCTGGGGAGGTTGTTTGGGCAAAGTGGGATTCTGTTCATGATAGGTGGGTTTTCATTGATCGAAACCTTCCATCATGTTTTTTTTCCCTTATATGTTGAATGCAGCTCAGACGAGACAAAAGAGCAACATCTCCTATTCGTGGGGTACACATCTGCATTCCAGATACGGGATTGCACTTTGAGGCTGTGCAGGGGGAGTCTATAGAGTGGTGCAGACATGTCCTCCATGCTGCCATTATGCCCAAACCATGTAGAAATGCAGCAAATGATCCTCTTTGAGGCAATAGGCCTCTTATTGGTATTCTGTAAGTCTTTGTTTTGATCAAGTTTTGATTGTGAGATTCTCGTCCACGTTCGCATTTGAGAACAAGATCAGAGCTTGCAGATTGTGATTTGTGAAGGATGGAACAGCAGGCTGCAGCCCATAAGGAACATCGGCGTGTTGATCAGCTCTGTGTGGCCTGGAGGGATGGAGGTGGAGGCGAGATGATGACACTATGAGGGGGGATGATAGAGTGATGCATGAGAGGAGCTTGCCATGTACGCAGATGGCCTTGTTAGATCCAAGGGATAGCATTAGCAAGGGAGGCAACCGATGGAAGAGTCACAAGTATAGAACAGGAGTTCAAGCAATTAATGAGATTCTGCTGGTTTTTTTTGTGCATGCGGGTGTGAAGTGGGATTCGAGGCACTTGACTTGATCTCACATGAAGAAGCATTCCGGGTGTATATTGAAGGAGTGAGGGATGCAGAGGGGCCATTGACAAATTGCAGGTGGTGAGGTGGGGTGCTTGAGGGTGGAATGGAAGCAGGGAAGAATCTCTATCTTACTCTGCACCAGCTCTTTGTGAACACCATGCAAGGCGATACAGCATGCCAGCAGTCAATGTGTCAATGTAGAGGATGTATCGAATTTTGAAGAATGGGCAAGTTCCTTGGTGATCTCATCTTCAAAAGTTCACATGCTCATGACTCAGACTAAGAGCTTGGAATTCTGTGTGAGTAGATGAGTAAAGAGTTACAACTCAAAATGAAAGGATTCGGTGGAATGAGGAGCTGTATTTTATAATGATAGTAACTGAGACAACAGGAGGGGTAAAAATTACATTGGCAAGTAAAAGCAGGTAGCGTCAACCCTCACTCTTCTCCCTATGTAATGCAAATCAGAGGGGCTTAGTCTTCACAAAGTAAAGAACGTACGATAGCACATCACCGGCGCTTGTAAAACCATCCCAGGGGGTTGCCCATGTCAATAGCATCATAAAGCAATTTGATGAGTTTGGCATCCTGGGTGGTCTCCATGTCTTTAGCATTGATGTTGGTTCCTACAATGATACACAGCCATTGCAAGTAGGTCACCATTGGATTATGAATAATTGTCAAGCAATGGTGATTATGAGGTAGCCTTGAGCAGATGGCCTTCAAAGCAGCGTCATACCCACAGTTTTTCACATTGTTCATTGTCAGTACCTACAGTCATCATCATTCTGAGAATATATGAACTCTTAGCCAATTCTCAGCTGCTTACTTAAGGTCACTACCCACACCTTCTCTATCTTGCCTTGGCACAAGCCTGGCCCTGCTCCCAATTCCCAAATCCCATATCCGTTCTGAGTCCGTGGGCCCCCACCTCCCTAACAGCTCCTGCAAAATAACCCACTCCTCATACATCTCCCTTCACTTTGGCATTGAGTCCCAGTGCTCATGGGTCTCCTGCTGCACCTCAAATGATATAGCCACCCACCTCGCCGTACCCTGCCACCAATAAACCCGGAATTCCAGTGGCAAACCCAATCTCACCCCACACCCGTGACCACACCTTGGCTGGATCATGCTCTTCATTTTCATCTTGCCTCTTCCAGCTTGATACTCACCTACCCACACTTTCTAAATCTCGCAATTTAGCCTCTTTTTTTTTTGGGCGCATTGGTAGGATCACTCCCCCACTCCCCCAGACACCACACCCAATCCCACCCACCCCCTCTCATTCCAGGCTGGCCATACCACCAATCTTGATATATGTGCATCGTGCATAGCATTGAAGGGAGGGCAGGTCCTGGAGTGCACTCATGAGCAGCTCGATCAGGGATGGAGATGAGGGATGGGGTGTGGAGTGTGGGTAATTCTCAAATGTGGTGGTATCCACTGCGGTCTCCTCAGGCCCGCGCTGTAGCCTTGGCAGTAGTGCCCATAGCAGAGTCCATAGCAGAGCCATGCCAGAGTCCGGCATTCCCCTTAGTGGTCACATGACCTCATAGATAGACACGTGCATGTGGTAGACAGAGAATCATCTTTGCTTGTCTGCGTCCTTTCCGACTCGTGTCTAGTAGTAGACGTGAGCCCTGTCCAAACCGTCTCATCTAGTAGTAGATGAGACCCTGAGAGCCCACACGACTCCATCTGGTGACAACTGGGAATTTGAACTCGACGCACACAGCTGACCACTTTCATTTCCACAAGTCACTCCTTCTCGTCTCATTTATCTCAGTTACCATCCTTTTCAGCTCAACGTTGCCCTCTGATTGCTCGCCCACATTGGTTATTGTCTACATCCGTGACACCCAATCGCGTCCCTGCAACATGCACCCGTCTATGCACCTTGTGTTGTGCATCCTGCTCCGCCTCGTGGTGAGCCTCGCATCCGCAACACTGGCTAAACCTGTACAACGTGACCCTAGAGGCAGATTTCTGCCTGCCACTTCGACGACTGCACCGAGTGAAGCACCATCCCTAACTACCTTGTACATATTCCCATTGTTACCCAACCTCGCAACCAGCCCAACTCCCACCTTCGAGTATATACTACCACCTGTACCCCTGTCTACACCTCAGCTCTCAACAACCCTACCCGACGACGACGACTTCATGCCCGAGAATGTCAAACCATTCTGGGGCGACAATGAACATCCAGAGGAGAGCCCTCAGGACTTCCTAAAAGCGATGCAACGCTGGGGCCTCAACAAAACCAACACCACAGACACACAGAAGCTGGAGAACTTTGGGCTCAACCTGAAATCAAACGCTGCAGCAGAACAATGGTTCAACAACCTACCTACCACCAACATCACCTGGGACCACCTCATCAGTGCATTCAAGAGGAAGTGGCTGAGCAAAGTGCCCACCGTGAAGACCGTCGAGGAGAAGCAGGCAGCGCTAGAGCAAACCACGATTAGCGAAGAAGAGGTGGGGAAATGAGTGGTGATGAACGGAGTAGAAGAACTCATGCACGTCGTATGGGCTGACAAGATAGAGCATCTCGCAGCCGCAATCCCAGACGCCAACGGTTTGTTGGTCAATTCCATTCACAGATCAATGCCAAAGGTCCTACAGAAGGTAATGGGATCAGGGCACACCACCTGGGCATCATTCTGCAATGCTGTACGCGCAGCTACAGTCACCCAGATTGCCGAGGCAAAAGAGGAAGAGAAGGAAGCACAGGAGTTACGAGAGCAGGTAAAGAAGTTACAGGAACTATGCAAGACGTCTGCACGAGACGTCACAAACGCACTCCAACAGCTCACCCTCAACGCACCACCCCCTATTCCCCCATTCCCCCATTCCCAATGCTCTGAACACAACCACCCAGCACCCCAAACTATTCCCCCACACCAACGCTCAATGTGAACAACCAGGCCCCACGCACCACCTACCAAACACCGAACCAACCAACATACCAGCAGAACAGAACCCCTGCTGAGCGCATGAACAATGTCATAAGGCTCGCACTCCCCATCCACCCAAACACCCCAGCTGGCTGGCCTTTGTACGAGGCCCAGATCACAAAGTGGCACACTGAATACGCCGGACAGCAAGTGAGCGAGACACGTCCATACCCACTCTCACCCGGAACCATGCCTGTCGCGTCAGGAGAGTGCTGGAGGTGTGGCTTGCCAGGACACATGGGCCCCAGCTGCGACAGCTCCACGCCGGTCCCAAGATCTGAAAGTTGCTGGAGATCCATGGCTGCATCCATCAAATGCAGCTGCCCACCAAATGTAACAAGAAACATCAACCTCATCAACGAGATCAGTCCATGGGCATCAAGGGAAGAGTATGACCAGCAAGTGATCGCCAACTACTTAGCAAGTCAGGGAAAAGGACCAGGGTCGTCAGCATAGAACAAGAGGTCCTGCTGATGACCCAAGGAAACGAGCATGATAGCAGAGGAACGGTCCTTGGGTGTGAGAAGGCGTCATCCAAGGACAATGAAATGCCATTGAGCGCAAGGTTTACCGTAGAGAAGGAAGGCAAACTCTTACTTACAGATGCGAATAGTAAACCAGACACCACCATGTATACCGCCCAAGCAGAATCTCATATTGTTGATCTGTATTGCATGGAGAGCAACGACGACGAAACAAGAACCACACTGTTCCAATACATGGTCAAATTACATCAACCATGAGGAGAAATCGTGAGGCTAAATAGCACATTCGACGATGGAGCAATGGTGAATGCCGTTGATCTCCAGACATTCCAAACTGTCAAGCACTGCCTCAAAATGCTGAGGAAGTCAAATTGTATCATGCATATGGCGGATGGTAGGCTGGTACCATCTGCTGGAACATGGACAGGAAGTGTCACAGCAGCAGACGTCTCACATCAAGGTACCTTTGAAGTCTTCAATAGCAATGGGGCTTGGTCAGTGCTGTTTGGGAAACCCCTCCTGAAGAAGTTCAAAGCGGTGCACGATTATGACCTGGACATCATAAGGATCCCCAAGGATGGCAACTGGGTCATGCTACAGAACCAGCACAATTCGGAAGGAAGAACCCAGTCACTGTTTCCAGTGAATGGTAATTCCGGTAATAACCAGGGCATCACTCCAAGGGGGATCTCTGCGCATCCCCCCCAAGAACACGAGAGTTATCAAGAAACCAGAACTGAGCATCCAGAGGCACAGGACAGGCACATGCACCAGAATCTCACAACACCACAAACTCAACACCCACTCACGCAGGATGGAAACAAGAGACGTACAAAAGTGGAATGTGCCCAGTGGCAAGTAGCCAACGGCTTGCATGAAAGGAGGTCTCGGGCAGAATGCGCATCAGCAAAGCGCAAGAGATTAGGGAAATCACTACAGAAAGATAAACGACTAACTGCCCAGCTTTCATCCTCCACCGAAATACCTCTTACTAATAATATACCCAACAGCCCAGACCCCAAACCAAGCAAAGGCAACATATGGAACATCAGCTCAGAAGAACATGACATCAATACCGGCACAGAGCAAAAAATACTTTCCGGGGACCGAGACAAAGCGGTGTTCACCCAGTCATCAGATCCATTTAAAGTTGAGCATGTGAATGCAGTGCTCTCAGAACTAACTATAGGTGATGATTTAACTGAAAAACAACACATAAGCATCGATAACCTACTCCGCGAGTTCGCTGACTGCTTTGCACTATCCATGAGCGAGGTAATGGTAGTAGCAGGAGCCACACACAAACTACACATACCCAATGGCACAACATTTGAAAAGAAGGTAAATCAACATCCTCTCAGTGGCCCTCAAAAGGAATACTTCAATGGTGTGCTCGACAAAATGCTAGAGGCAGGTATAATTGCCCCAATCAGCCACAGTGCGGTCAAGTGTTGCAGTGCAACTACCTTGGCAAAGAAAGCACATGAAGGCATAGGTCTAAACTTAGAAGAACTGCAACACCAGGTCAATGATGAATGCATCACCGCTGGAATACCTTCAGCCTTCAAAAACTCCCACTGAGAAATTCTGAATGGCCAGACATGGTACCAGAAGAAACACAAACTAAGTGGTGAGTGTGCCAGGACTTTGCCGAACTGAACAAAGTAACACAGGTACCACCTATGCCCCAAGGAGACATATGGGCCAGGCAACAGCGCCTGAGTGGCCACCGATGGGTAAATACATTCGACTTTGCAGCAGGATTCTATGCTTGCAAAATCAGCCCAGAGGACCAACCATACGTATGCTTCTATGTGGAAGGAAGGGGGTACTTCTGTTACAAGTGCATGCCCTTCAGATTAACAGGTGCACCCTCTACCTTTGCAGAAATGACAGCTCAAGCACTTGGCGACCTCATAGGTATACTTTTTGAACTGTTTGTAGACGATGGTGGAATGGCCGGAGATGATTTTGAAGAAACATTGGCCAACATTTGAACATTGCTAACCAGGGTAAGAGAAAAAGGGCTCTCTCTATCAGCAGCCAAATCAAAATTCTTCATGACTGAAGCCACCTTTGTGGGAGCAAGAGTGGGACCAACGGGTATAAAACCAGACTTGACAAAACTAACAGCCATCGTAGACTGGAAACGGCCCACAGATCTACAGAATCCAGTGGCATTCACAGGACTTACAGGTTATTTTAGATTGCTAATCAAAGGCTATGCAGCCTTGGCCCAACCCCTCACTGACCTAGCCAGAGGCCTCGACCTTCCAAAGGGAAAGGGTAAAGCAGCATATTGACACACCATGAAAGGGCACTTGCTGGCAGGCCTATGGAAGGAAGAACATGAAAAAGCCTTCCTGGGACTGAAAATTGCCTTAACCAATGAACCAGTTTTGAAAGGACCAAAATTTGATGGAACACCCTTCATTGTTACCATGGATGGTTGCAAATATAGTTTTGCAGGCATGCTGTCACAAAGACATACTATGGTCTCACCAAATGGAAAGGACATCACACATATACATCCAGTTGCATTTGGCAGTAAACAAACATCTGAGACAGAAGAGAAGTACAAACCATACTTACTAGAATTTGCTGCACTGAAGTTCTCTTTAGACAAATTCTCCGACCTTATATGGGGCTACCCAGTGGAACTAGAAACAGACTGTCAGGCACTCAGAGGCCACCTGCTAAATGACAAACTCAACTCCACCCATGCTCATTGGAGGGACGGCATGTTAGCCCACCAAATTGTGGACGTATGACACCGACCTGGCCGCCTAAACCCCGTAGCAGATGGTATCAGCAGGAAATATGTGAATCTACCCAAGGAAGAAAACGATGGTCACACATGGACAGTAAGTGAAGATTGGGAAGCACAAACGGGCATTCAGAACGACATATTCCAAATTGAGTCACCACTCATTTATGATGCTCTCAAAACCCGGTTCGCTAATGAAAAAGTATTCCTAAATGTTATAGAGGCGCTGGCTGAACTAGATCACGGGAGGAGTATTAAGGAATGGAAGAAAGCTAAGCACTGGGCAGAAGGGTATGTAATCCAAGATGGTAAGCTTTGGAGGATTGGCAACACCAAATCTACATGGGCAAGACCATGAGTAGAATGTGTACCACAATCGGAGGCAGTCACACTAGCATGGGAGGTACACTGGAGCCAAGGACATTTCCACCGAGATAATGTGAAGATTGCAATAATGGACAAGATAGCCAGCCCACATCTAGACCAATCCATCACCAAGGCGATCATGGATTGTGGTAAGTGCAAAGGACATGGCCTGAAACACTTACATTCACTACTAGAGCCCATAATGTGGCAACACCCATTTGAACTGCTTGTGGGAGACACACTGTCAATGCTGAAAGGAAAAGGGGGTTTCACAAAAATTGCATTATATGCAGACGTCTACTCACAACATGTTTGGGCAGATAAACTCAAGACGGCTGCAACAGCTGCAACCACATGCAGAACATTCAACAACATTTGTACCACGTTCACAGCACCTGAAGCCCTCATGGTTGACAGAGGACCTGAGTTTGACAACAACGCTGTTCGTGAAGCATGCACCACACATAAGGTTGAGTTGCGGATCGTCCCAGGATATTCCCCCTGGATCAATGGCCTCATAGAAGGGATGAACACAAAATTGTTGGGGAGATTGAAGAGGCTATGCTCACCCGATCTAGGGGAAGATGTTGCAACACGTGACTTTTGGAAAATGCCATTGCTGGAATTTATGCAGATTTTCGGCAAGCATTTGCTTGAGCGTTGTAGCCTTTTTACATAATACAGTTTTCACATTGATACTGAGACTGTAGGAGACAGTCAGACTCCAAAGCATGGTAAAAGGTTTTCAGACCACAACTTCAATGCACTATCATATTACTGCATGACTGGCAATTGGTCATGTTTGTACTTTGATTTATTTTGAATGGGAGATCTTTTGCAAGCCATTCCTCAACAACCATGCCACATTTTGGCATGATTCTGTAGTCTATCTTATGGTACTAACTGAGCTCTAGAGCTCCACACAACATTTTTATTTTTTAGTTGATCTGTGGAAATTAGGTTGACCCCTGCCAATTATTTGTGTGTGCAAACAATATCTCAAGAACTAGTGACTCACAACCTCAATTATTTGCAGGGGACATCCTCACCTAGATTACCCTTGACAGTGTACCACTCTCAGCTTGTTTTTCTGACCATTAGTTCTTGAGATATTGTTTGCACACACACATAATTGGCAAGGGTCAACCTAATTTTCACAGATCAACTAAAAAATAAAAATGTTGTGTGGAGCTCTAGAGCTCAGTTAGTAACATAAGATAGACTACAGAATCATGCCAAAATGTGGCATGGTTGTTGAGGAATGGCTTGCAGAAGATCTCCCATTCGAAATAAATCAAGGTACAAACATGACCAAATTTACAAGTTTTTCCAGTTGCACAGTAATATGATAGTGCATTGAAGTTGTGGTCTGAAAACCTTTTACCATGCTTTGGAGTCTGACTGTCTCCTACAGTCTCAGTATCAATGTGAAAACTGTATTATGTAAGAAGGCTACAACGCTCAAGCAAACACTCACCAAAAATCTGCATAAGTTCCAGCAATGGCATTTTCCAAAAGTCATGTGTTGTGAAGAATCTGCTGGGTCAATAGCATTCAGTCACTGGCTGCACCGCAAGATACTTCTGGGGAGGTATCATGTCAGTATTGTAGAAGTATTCTTAATACTGTCTTCATACTCACCAAGAGGTATTTTGCCAGTATTCATTCCAATCTAAGATACTACTTGAGTACCTTCAGTACTGTCAAAATATGATATGATACTGTCAAAATACTTCTGGCAAAGTCTGTTCACAATATTAGGAATACTGTCAGGGTACTTCCACAGTACTTCTCCAGCAGTATTGTGCCTTGCACCCAGTGCAGTGCCTGTTCATGCCACAATTGGGTTTCGTATTGGAGAATAGTGCAGCTTTGAGGAACATATTACATGTTGGGGGTTTTGTGGCGCTGGCAAATAGCATCAACATGGTTGATACAGGGAAATGGGACGAGGAAGGTGTTTCATCGACAGTTGTGCTGTGAGAGAAGAATGCGTTAGTGCAAAAAAAATAGCGATAGACAACAATGCCCAACCTGGGATAGATTACTAGGTAGGGTAAGATTAAGAGAACATTTTTCGAGGAAATCGGGGCTGCATTGTGGTAAGGATGGAGGAGTGTGGCATTGTGAAGGGGTCCGGAGGAAGAGACGGTAGGCATTTGTGAAGGAGATTTCATGCGAAGAAATAGACGGGCCCAGAGAAAGTGAGGCGGTGATCCATTCAAGGCTGGTGGGCACCGAGGGCGAACGACCATTCCATTCTAGAAGAAAATCAAGGGCAGCGAAGCTAAATGGTAAGAAGGGAAGATATCAGAATACAGAATGCCAATCGCAGAGATACATTACGATGAACACATGTCAGTGCGGCCGCGAAGCGCGCTTCGCTACATATGTTATGAAGTTTCCATGGCTTGGATGACCGATTTCTCATCACGTGGCGTTCAATTGTTTATTTCTCGCACTGTAGTGCCACTCGATCCACTTCTAATGTCAACGATCATCAGCCTTAATTGTTGCGTCTTCGGCGACGATCCCTCTCGCGTATTTTCCGTAAAGATTGATAGCAACGAGAATGTCTCGGTGTTAAGGAAGGTCATCAAAGCGAAGAAGCCTGCATTCGATTCCATTACTGCCGACAGACTCGATCTATGGAACGCTAACAACATTCCAACGGACGGAGACAAACGGGATTTCCAAACGAAACTGAACTGGATAGTGGCAAATGAGGATTCATTGAGAGGCGCGAAGAAGCTCAGTTCTGTGTTTGGGAGTCTGGAAGAGGAAACACTACATGTGATCGTCAAGGCGGGTGAGCATTGCTAGTTCCGTTTGTTTATATGTTACCTAACACAGGATTTTGGCAAGCATCCGATGGGCCCCCATTATTCCACCTCAATTGCCTGGTGCTCGGCGACGATCCCTCACGCGTATTTTCCGTAAAGATCGATAGCAACGAGAATGTCTCGGTGTTAAGGAAGGTCATCAAAGATGAGAAGAAGCCTGCATTCGATTCCATTACTGCCGACAGACTCGATCTATGGAACGTTTCCATTGAAATCGATGATGATCTTTCAGAGAAACTTGGAGAGCGTCCTCGCGAAAGGACTTTACGTCCGACGGAAATATTGTCGGATGTATTTCCAAACGGCACTCCTGCCGTCAACACCCTCCATATCGTCGTTTATGCGCCTCCTGGTACGTGCTTTGCCCCAGTGTTAATGATCATGGGTATTCATCCGATGCTAGTTCAACGATTGCATAGAGTCCCTCCATCTTCGTACAACGCTCCTGCCGGCACTTCGACGGTAGAAGGTCTACGGTCCACATTCTTGAATAACTCCCCTCACAAGTCCCCTTCCGCCCGTGGGCAAACAGCGGACTTTTCCAGCCGTCAACATCGTGATACACAGGCAATAGCGTGCAATCGCCCTTCCTCAGCCAGTGATGTAATACCAGTCACGCTTCTCCACCCCGTATTCGGCGAATTCATTGATGACTGCGATAACTACGTGCCAAATAAAACGGACCACGATGTCGTGCTCAAGTTGCACACAGCCATGTCCCACATTTACGCAGACGAAAAATCCCGCGCAAAAGCTATCCGCGATGTCTTCGAATCGTACGGGATATACCTCCGACCAACCAAGATCGGAAGTTTCGAAACTGATGGAGATATGACCTCGGGACGATTCGTCACGCTTCTCGCGGAATTCAAGAACGATGTGGGATGGTCAGGTGCTGAACCGTACCTTCAAGCCGCGCTATATTATCTAGAGTTTACCCGGAAACTGGCTCCTAAATACTCGCAATCCTCGCTGCCGTGTCTGATTATGCTCGTTTTTGGTTCGTTCCCCTCAGCTGTCCTTGACTCCTTGTTTACTAAGCTCGAATTATATGCCAGGCCCCTACCTATGTTTCGCCGGTGCAGCTTGGAACAATCGCCCTAATCTACAGATCCTCTCAGTTCTACCATTTCATTTCCACTTTTCGGATACAAGGTTGAAGATGATGGCTGCGCGACAACTGGGAGCATCTACGAGAGCCATTAATTGTATCAAGCGTTTTTACGAGGACGAATATCACACCCGTAACCCACCTTCTCCTCCAAACCAATCACAACCCCAGCCCATGCAACTGTTCCCATATCCGACATCTTTCACATCACTTGTGGATTCGAAGAAACAAAGCTTTGTTTATCGCTCTCACTTGGACAACAACAAGCTCATTTTTCGCGCGAAACTGTGCGATGGCAGCTCTGATCTTTGTGTCAAATTTGTTCGTCAGTATTCAAAGGAGGTGCATGAATATTGTGCTTCGATTAATGCTGCGCCGAAGCTCCTGGGCTTCGAGAGTATGCCTGGTGGATGGTATATGGTTGTGATGACTTTTATCGAAGGATATGACATGCTCCATGAATCTGAATCTCTCATACACACGGACAAGATTCGAGCTGTCATCGACCAGCTGCATGAATCTGGTTATGTGCATGGTGACATCCGGGACACAAATGTCATGGTTTCTTCTAACGGACACGTCATTCTTCTTGATTTTGACTGGGCAGGGGAGAGTGGAAAGGTTCGATACCCAATGAACACTCATTATGGAGATGATCTATGGCGGCCTGAAGGAGCACGGGATGGCATGCTGATTACTTGTGAACACGACATCGAAATGATGGATGCTATGTCTGAAGCATTACAGAGGGATGCCAGATGTTGAGTATGTAGAAACTGATAGATTTTGGCACTGCATCGATGACTCGATTGTTGAGACCTGAAGTTTAAAACCAACAACATCAAAACTCCAAGCCTGGTGTGGTTACGACAGAGGCTTTTACCATTTCATAAATACTATTTAAAGTAATACTTACTGCTGCAACTTGAACTCAGTACACAGCATATGGGACAAAGTCGTTGAGACATGTCTTACCCGACTAGAAAACTACCGCATCTTGTCAATGGAGAAGGCGCAACTGACCCATTGGTGGAATGAGCAAATGGTGGCATATGACACCTCTGAAGTGACATCACGGTGTTTGTATTTCGATGATACACCCATGCAACACCCCGTATAAACTCCATGGGGCTGCAGCATCAGCATGGACCACAGACAACTTTAAGTTGCTTGCGAGATCACACAGCAATAGTCACCTGCCTTTCGTCCTGGAGCTTTTTCTGCATCTCATAGGAACAATTCGTCATGTGTCGCCGCCCTAGGTTACACAATACTACATCATTTTCAAGATCATACTATGGTGGTCAAGGCATTGACAACCAGGTGGCATTGTTGTAACCTACCTCCAACATGATTCTTGTTACCTCCGATGCGAATGTGTATAGCTGGTCTACCATAGAGTTGACAGTACCTATTGGAAATCAGGCTGGGAAACGAACAGAGAAGAGTTAATTCTCTTAGAGACAAGTGGGGGAAATGAGACAAGGAACTTCTTATTCTTTCTCCTATACTATGGCTGTATGTAACTGTGCTATAAATAGAACACGCATCAAAACAGCTGCTCTGTTAATAATATCTGGCATCCAGCCTCAGACCATGGGCTTGGATTGCCTATCCCAACACTCCCCTTCAAGCCAAGCATGGTTTGAGTTATTAGCAATGGTTAACTGGATTATCTTTCAGGTGCATTAAAACCTCTGTGTGGTGGAAAACCCTGTGGGTAAAACCCAAGTCACACACGAGGAAAGCTACTGAGTTACTTAATCAACTTTATTCCCATCTCCACCCTATGTTGCGTAAACTTGGGCCTCGGTAGTGCCTTTGTCAATGTGTCCGCTGTTTGTTCCGGGTCGCGACAATTTTGAATATCGAGTATTTTATTGGTTACGAGATCTCGGACCCAATGATGACATGAGGCAATGTGTTTTGATCGCTGAGGGAATTGCAGGTTGTGGGTTAATATGACAGAACCATTGTTGTCACCTTTAATAATAGTTGGATAATTTTGAGGAAATCCAAGTTCACCATACAAATTTCTGAGCCATGTTGCTTCACATCCAGCCTCTGAAAGAGCTACATATTCTGCTTCCATTGAGGAAAGTGTGATCACAGTTTGCTTCTTCGATTTCCACGTGATTGCTCCCCCTGATCCTAGGAAGACGTAGCCAGTAGTAGATTTATGGTCATTGGCATTTGCAAAAGTGGCATCAGCATAACCATGGAAGAGGTTATTAGTATTAGTTTCATCAGGGGTTTTTCTATAAGTTATCCCCAGAGTTTTTGTACCTGCTAGGTACCTGAGTATCCACTTTATTGCACCATGGTGTTGAAGACCCGGGTTAGCAGTGTAAGCAGCTAGTTTGTTGACTGCAAAGCTAATATCCGGTCTTGTGGAATTTGAGATGAATTGTAAACACCCCAGCAATCTAGCATATGAATTGCTACGATTTAATTCATTGTTGTCCCGATTTGGTGCAAATTTAATATTTGGGTCCATAGGTATGGCAACAGGGTTTGCATCCAGCATCTCTTCTTTGTGAAGAAGGTTCTCAATATATTTTTGTTGAGAAATGGAAATAGAATTGTCGGTACACCTTACTTCAATGCCGACGATCTTGTGTGGTTCCCCTAGATCCATAACTTTCTATTCTGAGCTTAGCGCATTCTTCATGTGATCCATCATTTGATCCGATGATGCAAATAGAAGCGATTTGTCAACCCAGATGGTTAGAATACCATAGTCACCACCATCTCGTCGAATATATGCACATGGATCCGATGTTAAGCATTGATAATCATGATTCTTGAGTTTCCCATCAAGTTCATTGTTCCATTCGCATACAGCTTGCTTTAATCCATATAATGGTTTGACCAGCTTACTAACTCAGTCTGTTCCATCTTCATATCCTTCAGATTGCCGCATGTAGATAGTTTCATGTAATGTGCTGTTGAGATATGCACCTTTGACATCCATTTGTTGCAATTTAAGGCTTTGCATCGGTACTAAAGCCAGAATTGCATGCAGAGTGTCCATTCTAACCACAGGCAAAAATGTTTCCATATAATCGTACCCTGGACATTGTGCACATCCTTTGGCCACAAGTCTTGCTCTGTACCTGATTACTTTTCCTTGTTTGTCACACTTCTTGATGAATACCCATTTATTGGCAATTGGGATTGCATCGGGCAGTTTTTCAACAAATTCCCCAAGTCCCCTTCTCTTTCAGTAAGTTGAGTTCAGCTTGTATGGCATTTTCCCATTCTGGCCAATCGGGGGAATTCTTGGTGTCCTTGAGGCTCATCATCTCATCTCCAGCAATTATTGCATAAACTTCTTCCATTGTAAGAAAGTTATCTTCCTTTTCTTCTACTGAATAAGGATCTTGAAGGTTTTTATAATTGATATGAATCCCACGAGTCTTCCATGGAGCATTTAAGTCTATATCATCCTCCAATATATTTCTTTTATGCCTTTTGCTGCCAGGATCAAGAGTTGGAGTTATATCATCTGAGCCTGTTACACCCATAGGTGGTGCGCCCCCCACAGACTCCCCCTTGTGTTGACTATTGGGTGTAATGTTGATGCCCTGGGGGATAGGAGTTGATTCTGGAAGTGTCATCTGCTTGAAATTTTTTGAGGTGAGGACGTTGCGTGTTTCGGCATTATAATATTTTATGGCCCCAGTGCCATCTTCAAAACCGACGTAAACGTGCCGTTTGGATTTTGCCTGCATTTTTTGATCCACCTGTTGTCCCTGTAATAAAATCCATACAGGTGCACCAAATTCACATAAATGAGAGATGTTTGGTGTTTTATTATACCAGCCTTCATATGGTGTAGATTTCAGCAAATGTTTGGTGAATGATTGATTATGGAGATAAGCGGCATGCAGGACCTGATATTCCCAGAGAAATTCAGGAAGATCATTGGTGATTATCATTGCTCGAGAGAGTTCAACCAGTGTACAGTTCATCCATTCGGCAATACCATTCTGTGAAGGTGAATACAGTGCAGTGTAACAAATTTCCATACCGTGTTCCTTGCACCAACTTTCCAACTTCTCATTTACGAATTCCTTCCCATTGTCAATTTGAATACCCTTTGGATTCCTCCCTTGAGTCTTCAAATGTGCCAAATAATTTATTATGGCTTGTGCTGCATCAGATTTCTGCTTGACACATTTGACGGTTGCAAATCTCTTGGCATCATCCACAAATAACAAGTAGTATTGATTGCCATTGATCGATCGGATTGTGTACTTTCCCCATAAGTCAATATGCATTAATTCACTGGGTTCGGTATTTCTGATTGATGATTTTGGGAACTGTTTGACATGTTGTTTCACCTCTGTGCACACAACACAATTCCGCTTAGGGGAGTGAGTCCTCATCCACAATAAATCCATCAACCATTTTTCCGTCTAATAATTTTTGAAGCCCAGTATATCCAACATGTCCAAAGCGTCGATGCCATGTTTCCCATGTAGGTAGTGTATTATTTTCGACAAATGTTTGGTGAGGGTGGATTATATTGCATGGTGTGGGATGTCTAATAGCCATCTTCATGTGATACAGATGTTTGCATATATTTGTTCCTTGTGCTACCACCATTCCATCTTTTGTGATGAGTGTGATTATTCCATTCCCGCCATTGTAGTGTCCACCAGCTGCATCCCATGGCCCCAATGAAATTAAATTACTTTGTATTCCAGGCACATGAAGAATGTTCTACAAATGCAGAATATAGTCAGTGCTGTTGCATGTTGATTTTAATTCAACAGTTCTGCGCCCTAAAATTAATGCTTCTTTACCACCTACACCTGTGACAGAAATATTCCTCAAAGGTGTGTAATCGGTAAATGCTTCTCTTTGATGCGTAATGTGAGATGTTGTTGCTGTGTCTGCTAACCAATCATAGTAGATCAATTGCTCATCATTTGCATCAGCATTACAAGCATCATAGGTATCGAAGTTGTACTGCTCTTCATTTGCTTGGAACGTAATATATTCTTCTGCCACATTTGTTTCTTCTGCATCCTTCTTTTTCTTCTTTCCCTTGTCCTTTACCTTCTTCTTACTCCAGCATTTGTCTGCTTGATGTCTGATCTTTCCACAGCTCCCACATTTGTTCCCTTCAAATTTATGGCATTTGGTTGTCCAGTGTCCAGCACGTTTACAATGATCACAATAAGGCCATAAGGAGGATTTTCGATCAGAGATTCAATCTTCGTTTTTATCATTCCCATTATTAGATCTGGTCAACCGTATCTTGTATTCCTCCTATAACAGTCCAATAGATGCATCAGAGGTTAAGCGCCATTTAGGGTCAGGATCATTTGGATTGTTGGCATTCCTGTTATAAGGTTCAACATAGGTATGCCACAATGAAGGTAAGGATGCAGATATGATTGCTTTGAAGTGTGTGTCAGAGACATGAAATTCCTCATTAGGAAATCTGTTTATGTGGTCATGATATGATTTGAGAACATCCAGATGTTTTAGGAGGTCATCAGCATCAAGTAATTTGGTCTCGTATAATAGGCATTGAATATGTTTAACAGTTTGATGTGCCTTATTTTCATGAGTTACCGAGAGTGCAGAGTACATTTCTTTTGCAGAGTTCTTGGACCTGATGTGTTTCATTTGCGAGGAGGTGATGTTATGAATAATAATTTGTTGCGCCCAAGAATCGTTCTTTTACTAGTTGCATGTGCCTTTGGGATCGATACTCTTGTTAGGGCGTTTGACATCCCCTCTAACATACCGAATTATATTGCAATTGAAAAATACCCTCTTCATCCTCTCTTTCCATTCGTGCCAGTTCTCGTCTGTCAAGTGGTCGCGATCAGCAATTCTGTTTACGTTTGAATATTCTTCAGTACAAATTAGTTTGATAGATGGTAAATCTTCATCTTCATTGAGTTCTCCAGTGAGCACATTGGTACTGCTGTGATAGACCCTTTTTGCATGTTTAGGGGGCATATAATATTCTTCCTCTTGTTGTTGTTCCCTTGCTCCTCGACATCAGGAGTATTTGTCATAGTAGTAATTGTTGCCTAGAAAAATCTGCCAGGGCCCATAACCTATTGGAAATCAGGCTGGGAAACAAACAGAGAAGAGTTAATTCTCTTAGAGACAAGTGGGGAAATGAGACAAGGAACTTCTTATTCTTTCTCCTATACTACGGCTGTATGTAACTGTGCTATAAATAGAACACGCATCAAAACAGCCACTCTATTAATAATATCCAGCATCCGGCCTCAGACCACGGGCTTGGATTGCCTATCCCAACAACCTACAACTTGTAAAGTTGTAACAAGTTGATGAGTTCTGCTTTGTGATCTTTTCTAATCTAATATTCATGTCATTCAGAGCACAGAGGCCTATGATATGCTGTCCTTTCATATGTTGATGTTTTCATTTCAAAGTGGCTACAACATGAATATGGCAGAACTTGGTGAGTTCTGCTTCATTTTTCATGATCTTATATTTGATTCTAATCTATTTACATGTAGTTTGAAGTGCCAAATAAGACGAGAGGCCTACATCAATTTGTTCTTTCGCATTTCGACATTTTCACTTTGTAGGGGTTACAACATACTAGGTATCGCAGAACTCAATGAGTTCTGCTTCGTTTTTCATGATCTTACATTTGATTCTAATCTATTCACATGTCGCTTAAAGGGCCCAGTGAGACGAGAGGCCTATGCCCATTCGTTCTTTTGCATTTCGATGTTTTCACTTTGAAGGGGTTACAATTTGGGTATGGTAGAACTCGTTGAGTTGTGCTTTGTTTCTCATGATCCTATATTTGATTCTAATCTATTTACATGTCATTTGAAGGGCCCAGTGAGACGAGAGGTCTACGTCAATCCATTCTTTTTCATTTCGAAGTTTTTACTTTGTAGGGGTTACAACATAGGTATGGCAGAACTCAGTGAGTTCTGCTTCATTTTTCATGATCTTATATTTGATTATAATCTAATTACCTGTTGTTTGAAGGGCCCAGTGAGATGAGAGGCCTAAGTCAATCTGTTCTTCTGCCTTTTGAAGTTTTTGCTTTGCAGATGTTACAATTTGGGTCTGGCAGAACACAGTGAGTTCTGCTTTGTTTCTCATGATCCTATATTTGATTCTAATCTAGTTACATGTCGTTCAAATGGCCCAGTGAGTCGAGAGGCTTATGTTGATGTAACATTTGCATTATGGAAGTTTTGATTTGTGTAAGTAGAAATATAGATCAATTACTGTGGTAGATACTCATGGTGTTTACTAAAAAACCATATGTGTTTCTGAGGTACCCTGTGTTCCCTTGAGATACTTTGAGAAGCCCTGGGAAGAGCCAGGTACCCTGAGAACAGTCAGGAACCCTGGGAGTATTCTGAGTCCGAAAGTGTTTTTCCTGATGGTGTTGCCTAGCGACACCCATCAAATGTCCATCAACATTCATCCAAATCATTCACATGTCAAGCTGAGTTAGAATACTTTACTGATATCAATCCAATCCTTTTCATCTTTTCCCATTCTTTCTTTCTTTCCCCTCCCATCTCGTTGTCTGGGTTCTTCCCCCCTCTCTAGTTGTTCCCCTCTCTAGTTGTTACCCCTGCTCTGGTTGTTACCCCCTCGCTAGTTGCTCTGCCCCCTCTGGTTGTGCCCCCCTCTCTAGTTGCCCTGGTTGTTTCCCCCTCTCTAGTTGTTCCCCCTCTCTGGTTGTTCCCCCCTCTCTAGTGGTTCCCCCCTCTCTAGTTGTGTCCCCCTCTCTGGTTGTTCCCCCTTCTCTGATTGCTCCCCCTCTCTGGGTGTTCCCCCCTCTCTAGTTGTCCCCCCTTCTCTGGTTGTTACCCCTTCTCTGATTGTTACCCCTTCTCTGGTTGTTACCCCTTCTCTGGTTGTTACCCCTTCTCTGGTTGTTACCCCCTCTCTGGTTGTTCCTCCCTACATTTGTATATTTACTTAGTGTACCTCTACATGTTTTACATGGCAATCAATCATTTTTATTTGTAACCCACCCCGGAAATGGGATGTGTGGCTTGGGTTTCCATGAATGCCCTCGTGCTTCATGGCAGATGACTGGATGCTTCTGAACCTTGCATTGAGGATTGGGGAATGGGATTTTGGCACAGTTGGACCGCCTCAGCAGGTATAGAGGTTTCATTGCTTCAGCCATGTTACCAGGGTTCTTCCTTGTATGACCCCGCTGTGCCTTAACACCTTCCTCAATTTTTGATTGCTTGGGGAGTGGACTATTCAACAGTCTGTCATGTTATGTCCTTGGGTTACATGTTTCTCACCCCACCCACCCTGTATGTTGGTGCTGGCCCTGTCCAGTCTATCTATGTAATTATTATTCTTTGAATGAATAATTTCTCTAGCTTGTCTATGTAATGTTAATAAGTTGTTGAGGTGCTGTCTTCTCATAATAGGTATATTGGCCATGTCAGTTTTCATGATTCTGTGTAGGAAAATGTGTGACTGTAGGGGGGGAGTTGCAGATCCTGATATTATATCAGTCATTACTTAGAATGAACAGGAAACTATTAACACTGTAATTGGGTTAATATACTAAGTCCATTATTAATTCTACTTATCCATTAAATTCTTTCTTGTATGTAATCTAATACTAAATAACTAATTCTCATCCATTGGAAAATAAATGGGGCTTGTAGAAATGAGCTCTGAGAAAACAGAGCAGGCTTTTGCCCAGATATCCTCTGTGTTGATGATGTACAATATCAGTAAAGGTGTCAAGTCATCAAAGGGACAAACCAACTTGACACCTGGCTTGAAAACTGGATGAGTGATAGGAATGAATTCATTCTGTGGAAGACCCCATTTCCAGCAGTATTGGTATTTTTCAAACTGGCACTGTTGTTTCAGCTCTGATAACTGATATCCAGCCAAGCACTTAATATTGAAATTGCAAACATAGCTCAGCAATGTGTAATGTTACTGTAGCAACACAATCCTTCATGTCACATGATGCTAAAGACTTTAGGGCATGTTTTTTGGACTTGAAAAAAAAAGAAAAGGTGATTCATCAGCACAAAGGGGGCCCATGAAGAAGGACCCATGACCATGGGAGCTTAGTAAGCACAGGAGGGGGGTGTAATTGACCACTTCTCCAGGATGCAAGTTGAACGGAGATGATCCATTAGCTCAAAAAAAAGTTCCCACACTAGGCTAGCCTAGTGAAAAAGTAAGATAGATAGGTTCTTTATTCTAATGCAGAAAAGTAATTAATGGTTTAACTGAAGACTTCATTATAAGTTGTTATTGACTTCATTACAACCTTGTATTGAGTGTTACTACTAACTTCATTACAAATTTTTATTGACTTGTTACTAACTTCATTACAAATTATTATGGACTTGTTAGTGACTTCTGTTATTGACCTCATTACAAACCTTGTATTGACTCATTACTAACTTCACTATGAATTGTTATTGACTTCATTAGAAACTTGCATTTACTTGTTGCTGACTTGTTATTTTAAAAGCCTGCCCTCAAGTCTTCTTGAATGAAACTTTTCAATCCCTTTATTCAATCCAAGTACATTTCAAAATCCATCTCTAAATCTTAGTCTAATTCTAAATTGAAATCTATATTAATACCTCTCTTAGTTTTCAGTTCTTCTAAATGGTTTTGGTTACTCACCTTTACTACAGAACTCCATTCAACACTTCCTTGTATACAATGTTTGCAATTCTGTTATTCACATTGTTTTCATAGTACACCAGTTGGTTAAATGGCCAATTTTGACCACCAAAATAAATTCCAAATGATTGGGGAGCTTGCTCCCCTTTGTTATGCTACCAATCCAAAATGCAGATGATTGGTAAGGGTTACTGGTTCTGTAGTTGTTTGGTTTTTGAAGCCCCTGTGCGAATAGCTGCAAGGCTGTGTGTGCATGGCTGCATGTGTACACAGGGCCTCAAGCATGTGCAGGTCTTGCTGACTGAGTTTTAATTTGAGCAAACATTAATGTGTGTCAACCATCAACACAATCTGTCAGAAGCATTGCATGGCACATTCTTGGAGACTTTTGGCTACATTTGGGCTTGCTACTACTTCTGAGACTCCTCTGCATGGTTTGGCTATTGATGAGCTGAGATTTAAACTATATAGTGCACTAAGAGGTTGTCAGCTGTGACTTTTTGTCCATTGGCATTTAGTGAAGTCCTGCTTAGTCCCAGTTTGCTGAGCCTTCAGGACCTCTCTCACTCAATGGTGTCAGGAGCTTCCAGTACATTTACTGCCTCCCTTGACACTTCCACTGCCTGGCAGAAAAGGAGTGTGTCAGGAGTTGCTATAAGCTTTGGATTAATTCCCCTGAACAATGTCTTGCGGCATGTTGAAATTTGGTGAATCTTTAGCAGAATATCAGGGGACACAGGTTCAACACCTGTCTTGGGCTCTTGGCTTGGACTTTGGCTCTGGCTCTTTCTGGACCAGTCTATTGCTAGTTGCAGTACAATTCCATAGTGCTTGCAAGAGCACAGCTAGGAATATGCCTGGATTATCTTTAGATCCACTTCTTGCTACTGCGAAGAAGGCTAGGACACTTGCAGCCAATCAAAGCGGCATGGTAAACAGCATGAAGTACCAATACCCAGTATGTGTGCTCACTGTTTCCTCTGATTGTTCAAATCAGTTCATACAATATCCTTAGGTCCCTCTCCCATTGCACCAAATGTCACACCAGATTTGGCTTAGAATTATCCTTCTCCAGTTTTTATGTTAAGCATGGAAATAATGTTATGAATAAAACTGATGAACATTTAGATTTCAACCGTGCTCCACCTGCTGGAGAGGCTGGACCATCAAGGTTTCAGTTAACCCCAGCATCTCATCCACAGACACTATCACAAATCCTAAATGACATCCATATATCTGTTCCTCCCGCTCTGTCTTCCCCCCCACCTGCCTACATCTCATCTGCCAGTACTCCAGTGTTTCCTTTTCCATGTACTGGAGGTGATGGTTGTTAGTATTTTGTGCAGTTCCAACATCCAAATTCCTTACTGACTATATTCTTTGCAGCTGCATATTTTCCACCAAGAAGGTGAAGATCCTGAGTAGATCAAATTTCGAGATGCTCTGCTTCAACTTTGCACATACTCAACATCTTCAGATGACTATGAGCTATTTCCCACCCAATTCTGGCCCAATCTTACACCAGAGGATCACACACAGTTCAATGAGGTCTTGCACCTTTTACCAACTCAAGCTGCAGTGCATGAATGCAATACCCAATGTCTAGGAGGAACTGGAAGGCCTGTGGTTCAATGTCAGGCTAAACATAACAGTCCTGCTGCCAAAAAGGCTTCAGATGAAGATGCTGATGGACTGGAGCCTATGATTCTACTGGCTGAGGGTGCATGTGTAATGATCACTTGTAATCTCTGGACTTCAAAAGGTACTGTGTCTGTTTGGTCCTCAAACTGGTTTCTAAATTCTATTTAGGACTTGTCAATGGATCTCAGGGTATTGTGAAAAAAATCTGGTATCAACCTCAAGATGATCGAAAGACCCACCAACTTCCTGCAGTGTTATTTGTGGAATGCCCAGGTTATTCAGGTATGTATGTTTCTCTCCACATCCAAACATTGTCTGATAAATATACCAGGTCCTCAGACACCAGGCTGGCATGGGGTTGATCCATCATGGGTTCCTATCTCTCCAGTTGTTGCCCGATGGGAAGATCAGTCTGGAAACCAGCTTTCTTGTGAACAGCTTCCACTGACTTTAGCATGGGCAATCACCATACACAAGAGTCAGGGCATCACATTAGAATGTGCTGTAATTGACCTTGGACCAAAGGACTTTTCATCTGGGCTGTCATTTGTTGCAATTTCCCAGGTCAAAAAATTGAAGGGTCTAGCCTTTCGTGTCCCCTTTGGAATCCAACGCCTACAGCATGGTGAAGAAACAGAGCCAATGAAGATGCTGAGAGAGGATAATACAAGGTGAGAAGCATTAGGATTCACTTTAGATACACATGGGATGGATCTTGGGGAATATGTATTCAATGAATAAATATGTACTTTAATAAGCATTGAGTGAAAGACTGGGATAAAGCAAGCTCCCTATTCTGTAGGTGAGACACTCACATACAAAATTGTTCTATTTTATATAGATGCTGAAAATATAGGTTTTATGAGTTTCTGCATGAATGAGGCTCTCAAAAATCAGGCTTTTCTGACAGTTAGTCTTGGAACATGTCCCAGTAGGTTAGAAAAATGGTTTGGTGATTTTTACCCTCTTACATAAGTTCTGAAGGAGCTGATCATGAGATTATGACAACTGGAAGTTGTATCTTGAGCACTACACATGCAAAATTCTTGATTTTCACTGTTCCCAAGTCCCTCAGGCCTATCAAAGTTGGGAACATAGGTATCTCAATTTGTAGTGGCCCAAGTACAGTGCAATGGCCTGTACTATCTAGATGTCAAATGTGCATGTGATGGTTCTGAACCATCATGTGCATTAAGATGCATGTGACAGTTCTCAATAGATTTATTGTCGACAACATTACTTTTGATGTGAGACAGACATCACATGTAGCCACTTTGGAAAACTTAGGGTTATGTATAGTGCTGTGCATTTAGTCACCACTACTTTTGTACAATGTCTTACATCAATAGTAACATTGTTGACAATAAATTTATTCAATGCACGTGATGGTTCAAAACCATCATAGTACATCAGTCGGTCAAATGGCCAATTTTGATCATCCAAATAAATTCCAAATGATATTGAGTACTGACCTGGAACTTGAAGACAATTACAATTCAGCTCAGTGTGGTTACTTCACTATTACCTCCGTAGTCTCCATCCCCATCCACCTGCTCTTTGACCTTAGTTACTGTGGAGCACTCACTGCATGCAACCCTCCTCCCTGCTCTTTCATACTCCTGCCTACTGTATCGCCCACCTTAGTAGCATGTGCCTGTAGATCTATCTCTCTCACCTCATCCCATCTGAAATCCCAGTCCTGTAGTAGAAGCAGAGGCACAACCCTTTGGGAAAGTGGTTGTAGGCAAAGACTGATCCATCCAGTAAGTGCAGTGTTCTGCCCAACTCTGTCTGTGACCCACCCTTGGCCAGTAATGATTGAGCTCCAACATGCCTGTACTATACCCACCTTTATAGTTGTCAGGTCATGACCATTTGTGATAGCTTTGCTTAGTGTCATAGCTTAGTGTAACATATTATAACATAGGATATCATAGTGTAACCAAGCATAGTTGTATCTTGATCTTTACATATCCAATATTCATAATTCCAACTGCTCTTGGGTCCCTCAGATTTACTAAGGTTTGAATCATAGGTATTTCCAATTCTGGTGGCTGGAGTCCAGTGCAATAGCCTGTACCATGCAGCCACCAACTGTGCACATGATGGTTCTGAACCATCACGTGTGTTGTAAGTATTAGCATCATAGCTTAGTGTAACATAGTTGGAAGGTTGCAGGTTAGGTATCCTCAATGAGTCAGAACGGTGAGACAAGATCAGAACGGTGAGACAAGAGTTACAAAGTGGGAATGTACTACCAATGGGCACTATAAAACCTACTATATCTTTGTTGCATGGAAAAGTGGGAACAAAGGTATCTAATTAAAAGGTGAAAGATATATGTGAAAAGATGGAAAGGCTGAACCTGTGTTCTAATAGGGCTGCATTGGGCCTAGCCATTGTAACTGGTGAGTCTATGTTTGGAAAAGGTGATGTGTCGAGGAGTACAGTGACACATTATTGTCTTGGGGAGCTGTCATAGTATTTCATGTCCTGCACCAGGACTGGGTCAAGTTATTCCAGGACCAGAAACAGTCCAGCATGTGTGTAGCCGGTATGTACATGTCCCAGTGCCAGAAAGAGTCGAGTGAGCCTGGGTTGAGAAGAGCTGATGATGAGTAGTATAGCAGAGATTGTGACTTATCATTGCTGAAATCTCATGGAATCTTTCAGAATGGAAGTTTAGAGAGGGCTCATTTTGCCTAGTGAGCCATGCAGGCCTTGATGGCCTTCCACTGGACAAACAAACAATAGATAGATACTGGAAGGCACTCATTGTAGAAATCCAGAGCCGAGGAGCAAAGGAAACCCCCCCTCTAATGGAGTAAGCAGTGAAAATGTCTAGAAGATACTGGATCACCTCATATTATTTCAGGAACACTATTTAAAAGTGCAATGGTTTTACTCTAAAGATGACATTAAGCAGGTCGGCCCTAAGGGTATCGACATATTAGATAGGTAATATATCATGGAATTCAGCTCATGAGAGTCTACTGATATGGGTTCAGGCACTTAAAAATGGAGCTCAACAAGATCTTTATGCCTCAAACCATGAATCTATAATCAGCTCTGAAGGGATTGCAGGTGGGCTAGTTCTTTACCCCATAACAATTTGGACTGAAATACCTTTATAGCCTACCTACACAAGTGTGAAACTATAATACTCAACAATATACATCTTGACCACCCCCCAATTGTCACATATTTCTCCTGATATGAGTTGTCAGATATATAAATCTCTCTGGCTTATAATTGACATTACTTGGAAGATTTTTCTGGAACCACAAGGATCAGTGTCTTCAAGTATGTTGTTTCTGTAAAAAGTTGGACTACTTACATTCACTGAATGGTATGAAAGGGGTCATCCAGACATTGCAGTCTAGAGACATGCATGGCACTGTGGAACCCTGATATAAAAGAGCATAGATTTTGTTGGGAATGCAAAAGTTGGTTCCACACCACATGTCTCCCTAATGATGACATCACCACATAATCAGAACATCTGGAAGTCATACTCACAAAGAATTCTGATGTTCCAAGATGCATCCTTCAGAAAGTCAAAAAAACTTGCCCTAAAGTCACTAGCATCACATGACTGGGAGAGTGAAGAATTGTGTCCCTACAGTAACATTACACATTGGTGAGGTATGTTTGCAATTTCAATATCAAGTGCTTGGCTAGATGTCAGTTATCAAAATCTTATCCTGAAGAATTCCTTACTGCCTCCTTCTACTTGGACCCATGGTAGGTTTCTCATTGATCCTTCTTTTGTTTGTCTGTTTTCTTCTCCTTGTTTCTCTGTGCTTCATCTTTGTTGTGGGGGGTTTGGGTTTGGGTTATGGGACCTCCCAGGGTTGGCCACAGGGTTTGATCCATGGGGGCAGAAGGGGGCCACAGGGTTGGATCCATAGGGTCAGAAGGGGGTACAGTGCTCACCTAGGGTTGGATCCATGAGGGCAGAAGGGGGTACAATGCTCTCTCGAGCATGCCAAGGATTGTTGCACGCAGCAATATTCTGTCAAGTGATTTTAATGTGATATCTGTCAGACTATTTGCAAGATGTAGGGTAACTTGTGGAATTTATATTTGTTTACACTAAAAGCAGTTGTCATGACCTAGTGACAACCACTGTAGGGTTTGACACACTGTGGGTTTGGACACCAGGCTAACCGTGATAGGGTTGATTTCAGACCACAGGCACCCCAATTCGCCCTGCTGAGTGTGTGAATCAGGGATGTCACATGACCATGTCATATATTTGCAGCAGTATACTGGGCTTGCAAGCAGCCACATAATAAAGTTAAAGTTAAAGTTAAAGTTAAAGTTAAACCGCGATCGACAAGTGTGAATCAGAAGGACGATTGGAAGCACACCTGCGATTGCACTGACTTGTATCATACGCGGACGTCCCAGATGTCCATCCTATGTTGTCTAATGGACTGACCAGAGGTTGGAAAAGGAAATTGTAAGGGTATCTGGCACAATATTGTTGTCGCCTGTGGTCGCACTAACTTACCATATCATGTGTTCACCCAGTGTACACGGACGTCCCAGACGTCCATGGTCATGCCAATGTTGTCTAATGGACTGGCCAGAGGTAGGAAAAGGAAATTGTAAGGGTATCTGGCACAGTATTGTCGTCGCCTGCGGTCGCACTGACTTATCATATCATGTGTTCACCCACTGTACACGGACGTCCCAGACGGCCATGTCCGTGCCTATGTTTGTTGAGATTCACACTGTGATCACATGCGGTCGGCACGTTGCGGTCGGCATATTTGATGCGTATTCTATTCTTAGTGCATCCCTTTGATGCGCCCGGACAAACATCTGATAGTTACCTTTCTCCCATTATCCCGTTGTCTAACACAACATGTATATAGCTAGATAGATTCTTCGGTCACTTCAGTTACTTATATGAGTACTGAGGTGAGTATTATATCGTGTTTATCATTACAGATTACTTAGGGTATGTACTTACACTAACGCTCGTATATTCTAGCATTGAATATAGTCAATTATATTACTACTGAGTGTCCGCCATCTAATTATTATCACACAACGAGTTCCAAGCCTGTAAGGCTGTGTCGTCTTTCTGGGGTGCCAGGCTCAGAAGAGGTTGTAAAAGGAAATTTAAAGGGTATCTGGCACGATATTGTTGTCGCCTGCGGTCGCACTGACTTGCCATATCATATGTTCGCCGAGTGTACGAGGACGTCACAGGCGTCCATGTCCTGTGACACCTAAATTTTAACTGCATCTGGCATGATATCGTTGTCACCTGTGGTCACGGGAACTTGCCACAAGGAAATTTTAACAGTATCTCGCAGTCAACCACGTGATAAAACGCAAGAATGACGCAGGCATCCAAACACGTGTCACCTTATCGCTACGGATCGCATGATCAATAAGTCTTTCGAGTCAACCACCATGGTCTCTGAAGCCAATTCCAGAAAGATTCAAAAGCTCCCCATGGTGACTGAGACGGTTGTGGAGGGCAATGGCGACTCTGTCACGGTCAGCTTGAATGATTGGTAAGCCCAGCCGATCTAGCTGATCTATGCTGCATCAATCTTACCCAACTTCTCTTCAAGTGTTTATGTGGTTCCGAAGGGAAGACTTGCCAACAAAAACCTCCGAAGGGATTTTCGGATCGCGCATGTAAGGGAGATTCGTGTGAAACCGGGCGCTCCCGCCTGGTTTTTGCTGCAGTTCTACACAGACCATACTGATACCCGAAAGTGAGTGGCTCGTTATTGTGAACTCTCTAATCAACTCAACTGGAACCCACAGCAGTGACAAAAATTTGTCTCCGACCGAACTGGTTTTGCTGGAGGATGATGTGGATTGGCTTTCATCGGAGAAAATTATCGATAAGCTTGGAGCATATTTTCGGGAATTTGATGATGCCTTACCAAATCCACCGCGAATGAACAGCCAGATCTGGTTCATTCGACATACGAAAACACCATGCCCGGTTTGTGAAGAGTTCTATGTCCCCCACGAGGATCGCCAGCGGTACTGCAACCCATGCGGAGTTTGGATGGACATTGAGTGTATCGGTGAGGATGAGGACAGCCCTGATTTCGAGGTCCCCAGGAACCAAGGAACCCTCGATATCGAGACCCTTCGAGATGGATTTCCGGAGATACTAAATGAAGTAATGCGCAGGCCTACGGTCCGAGGCCATATGGACGAGTATGACTTCAACAACAACTGGGCCACTACGGGCAGCGGCTCTCAACAGGGGCTGATCCAGGAGTGGAGAGATGGAGGCGGCTTGCCAGAGAATTGGTTGGCGCTGTTGGGCGAAAATTTTTTGCGGGACTTTGTCATTGAGAAGACATGGAAAGTGTACTCATGCCCCAGGTGCAGTCGGAGTATTTAATAATTTAATTTCGTCGTTTATTTTTTTGAATTGCTACCTGTACTTCTATGAATAAATGCTATCATCTGTTCACCCAGTGTACATGGACATCCCAGACGTCCATGGTCATGCCAATGTTGTCTAAAAGACTGGCCAGAGGTAGGACATGGAAATTGTAAGGGTATCTGGCACAATATTGTTGTCGCCTGCGGTCGCACTGACTTACCATATCATGTGTTCACCCAGTGTACACGGACGTCCCAGACGTCCATGGTCATGCCAATGTTGTCTAAAGGACCGGCCAGAGGTAGGAAATGGAAATTGTAAGGGTATCTGGCACAATATTGTTGTCGCCTGTGGTCGCACTAACTTAACTTACCATATCATGTGTTCACCCAGTGTACACGGACGTCCCAGACGTCCATGGTCATGCCAATGGTGTCTAAAAGACTGGCCAGAGGTAGGAAATGGAAATTGTAAGGGTATCTGGCACAATATTGTTGTCGCCTGCGCTCGCCTGCGGTCGCACTGACTTACCATATCATGTGTTCACCCAGTGTACGCGGACGTCCCAGACGTCCATGGTCATGCCAATGTTGTCTAACGGACTGGCCAGAGGTAGGAAATGGAAATTGTAAGGGTATCTGGCACAATATTGTTGTCGCCTGCGCTCGCCTGCGGTCGCACTGACTTACCATATCATGTGTTCACCCAGTGTACGCGGACGTCCCAGACGTCCATGGTCATGCCAATGTTGTCTAACGGACTGGCCAGAGGTAGGAAATGGAAATTGTAAGGGTATCTGGCACAATATTGTTGTCGCCTGCGCTCGCCTGCGCTCGCCTGCGCTCGCCTGCGCTCGCCTGCGGTCGCACTGACTTACCATATCATGTGTTCACCCAGTGTACGCGGACGTCCCAGACGTCCATAGTCATGCCAATGTTGTCTAATGGACCGGCCAGAGGTAGGAAATGGAAATTGTAACGGTATCTGGCACAGTATCGGCGACAGCAGGCGAGAACAATATAAGCTCTGCTACGCTGTCACATGGGGTTGTGACATACCCCTTATCATACGTCTTATCGATTACCATCTAACATCTAACATCTACCATGTCTGAAAGTACCGCAAGACGGCAAGGGAATCCACAGCTAGGCTTTGAGATTTGTCCACACACGTGCGGATGTCGAATAACCCAGGCTGCAGCGAACCGGTCACGCAGACAGCCTGCATGGATGCGACAAGCTCCTTTGACCCTAAAGGACGGCCACCACTTAAATTTCCATATCCAATCAAGAGAAGTACATCCAAACTGCACTGATGCGTGTGGAAATTTTGATAGTCGAGGTCGCGCACTAACAAATGAAGAGTACGCCGCTTGGGTTCCGCATCTCGGCCATTATACCAAGTACCACAGACACATTCCGCCTCAATTCCAATCACTAATCCCTGCCACACCACTCAACGACGCCTATTCAGGTGCTCTGCCACCTCACCCACTGCCAGATCTTCGATCTCTGCCTGAAGCAATAGCCTCTATGTCTGTACAATCACATCCAGGTAATTCAGGCAGTGCATCGAGTGCTCGGCCGAAACTGCTCGTGGTTGAGAGTCCTCGTATCTGTACAGAGCCGAATAGCCTCGAAAGCGTCATGACTCTCTTAACGTACGATCGCTATGTCATGGAAAGGAATACCCCAGGCCCTATTAAGGCTGCAATTCGGACAGCCCCTGCAGGAATGGCCTATCGGGAGTGGGCCCATAAGGACGACCATAATCCAGACCTAGAGTCGTACCAAATACATGACATGGCAAGTATTGTATCACTTTGGATATTCTTATCTGATTATGGTTCTACCAGATGGTCTGGGCAATTGCATTTCTGGAAGCAGGGTGGTCCGTTCAATGGATGAAATGGGACGTGTTCGTAGAGATTCTACTCAGTGGAAACTTCAGCCATATCACCAATATGTCAAATCTCAGCCTTATGGCGGGAGGTTTTAGCCTTGCTATCGACTACATGCACGTACCATGCTTCCTCATATACTCCATTAACCTCTGAATGATATTTATTCTAGTACTGAACATCCAGGATTGAATCGGACGAATATTGACCAATTTTGGTGCAACTTACTCAAGTTGTCCCTCGATGTTCCAATGTTCCCCCACCCACAAGATCTTCTTGCATCGGCATGCAAGGTTCAGCGCGACAATGACCTCATGACCGCTGCAATGACCGTGACAAAGACCCCCTATCCCAAATCTCTGACGTTGACCAACGAGCGGGATCTCAGGACGGCATGCAACAACGTCAACATTGTTGTTAGGGTTTAGGGTTTAGGGTTAGGGTTAGGGTTAGGGTTAGGGTTAGGGTTAGGGTTAGGGTTAGGGTTAGGGTTAGGGTTAGGG